>OW121694.1:8189069-9428525 GCA_933228735.2 Amblyteles armatorius | reverse complement strand
ACTTCGCGAAGCTCGAGCGGCCGAGCAATTTTCGTGCAAGTAGCACAGAGGAGTATCTTTGAAAAAAAAAAAAATAAGCGAGAGCTGTTTCCTCCTTGTATGTTTTTTTTTATTCGCTCCGTTGCATCGTGTGCGCCGCACCAAGGCGGATTGTGGGTCGAGTTAATAAGCCGCGCATTGTGATTTTTAATATCGCTACACGCGCCCGCGTCTCGCGGTCCTCGTTTTTTTTTTTTTTTTTTTTTTTTTTTTTAATACTCACCGCCTCTCTCTCGGACCTCGCAAATTTCTCTCTCGGCGTGTACCGCACAGTGCGGCGCGCGTATACAGCGCCTCGCGTCCTCTTTCGTCCACGCACTGGCCTTCTTCTTCGTATTCCTCCATCTCCACCTACGCCTCGTATCGCGAACAACAAAAAAATAAAGGGGGAATGAAAGAATGAAAAAAAAAAAAAAAAAAAAAAAATGGAGATACGACCGAGGGAATGGGAAGAAAGGAAGTCTGGCAAGTACCGGTGCAGAAACGACCCGCGACTGCCACAGGACTTTCGAAGAGACTCCGCCGAGTGGATGGTGAGGAAGAGAGAAAAAAAAAAAATTGCTTGAGAACTTCGCCAACCGAGATTCTCTCGCGATCGTAAAATTTCCGATTTAAAAGAGAGATTAATCGATACGAACGATTTTTATCGGTACACCTAACGCTCGTTTCCTCCAGCAGCCACCAACCTCAGGAACCCTTTTTTTCCTCCGATACTTTTTCAGTACTCTTTGCGGTGTGTACATGTGCATATGTGTGCGCATACATATACATACGTATGGACGCATATATGTTCGATGTGCTCGATCGGAGCGCACGCTACCAAAAACAGAGTCCTCGTTAAAAGGAAAGATGCTTTTTTCGAGATTCGCACTCGATTATTTATTGTACGGTGCGTAATATACCTCCGCGGGCTTCTCGTTACCGCACGAAAACGATCGGATGGCACTGTTTATACCGGTGAGTTTCGAGGAACTGCCGGTGAGGGTGAGCGATAAGAAATTCACGAAGGAAATACGGAGAAGTTTACAAAAAAAATGAATAAAAAAAGGTTTTTGAAAGTTTTAAAAAATGTTAACAAAATTATTTTTTTTAAGCCCTTCACTTTGATATTTTTTATCGATTTCATTCCACGAGCTGAAATTCAATCATTACAAATTTTATTCCATTCCATCGGCAAAATTTTCTGATGATTGAATTTTCGCTCATGAAATGGAATTTATTCCATGCTCGACACAGGCCTGCGAGTTCGCTGCCAAGCGTGATCCTGAGAACTTTCTCAGTACTCGCGAATTCTTATTCCGGAATGACGAGACAGAAAAAAAAATGAGGAACGAGATGATAATAAATAAATTACAAAAAAAAAGTGCGCAATAATGACCCGAAGCGATTCCTGCATTAACGGTCATCCTTTATCGCTCGTCCGTTCGCCTCGAAGTCCGCGATTTCGCCGGGATGTATTGTACTCCATTCCTCGTTCTTTTTTAATCCTCGCTTCCCTCATCTCGCCCCATCCTCGGTTGTCCTCTCCTCTTTCTCTTCAGCGCGTGCACGCGGGCTCTCGCGCAATTTTTTATTTCGTAAATTTTTATTCTCCCAAGCGGAGATCGGCCGCGGTTCTTCTCTCCCTCTCGAATCAGCGCCTTCTTTTATTCCCTTCGGGATCATCAAAGTACCCCGTAATGAGCGGCTCGCGCACCGGGGTCGCGGGTCATCCGGTAATGAATTGTTTTGCACCTCGCGGGCAAACCGACGCGGGGCCCTTTTGCCCTCTTCTCTCTTTGCCCTCACTGAACGGCGGTGAGAAAAAATCAGAAAAGAAAAAGAAGAAAAAAAAAACACGACTCAGGTGGCCACATGGACCGCGAATAGGGGAGAGCGGGCGAATACCGGCCAGGTTGATTTTAAAGAATCCGACAGCGATGTAAATACGAGTCACTCGGCTTGTCACCAAGTAGCCGAGTAGAAATTTTCGAGCGTTACATCGGGGCTGATAAGGCCTTGTCAGGCTCCACCCAGACCCAGTCAGGGCCTGATGTAACGCTCGAAAATTTCTACTCGGGTACCGAAGTACCGAAGTAATAAAGTACCGAAATACCAAAATGCCTAAATACCGAAATACCGAAGTACCAAAGTATTGGGTAGTGCTTGAATATTTAATTACTAAATAGAACTTGAGTACAGAAGTAGCGGGTAGTGGGTAGGACTCGGTCGAAACCCCGCCCCAAAGTTTGAACCTGTTGTTCGAGCTATCACACATTCTCCGAGGTGGTCCAGCCGCTGAGAAATTATGACGATAGACGTCCCACGGCAACAACTGCGTAACGGCCACCTTTAAATCGAGATCCCGGTCGGTGTCTGCGCGCCGGTCCGACACATCCGACGGAACGCCGTTCGGGCTAGAAGGGGAAAGGCTAGACGGCCGGACCCGACGGAATCAAGAGATTCATGTTATCGAGAAGTGTTGGGAGAGAACGAGGAGTAAAAAGGGGGATTCCGAACTCGTGTCCGAGCGACGGAGGACTCGGACGAGGCTACCGAACGATGTTTTTCAGGGCCGCCAAGTGAAATTGGGTCCTAACCGCGGGAAGCCTGGATAAACCTACTCGAGAAGTGACGTATCGTTATTTCATTCGGTAGTCGCGGGCGAGAAAGAAACAGGGAGCTTAAGAGGAAGAGCAAACCATTCGAAATACGATGAAACGACAATCTTCCTCTTCTGGCACTCCCGTGGCCGCTGACCACCCGCAGTTTTTTCCTCGGGACTCTAATAACTTTATATTATTTTAATATTATCTTTACCTCTCTCGGGATATGCCGGCGATGATTCATGAATGGAGACGTGAAATCTGGCTTCCGGAGAAAATATTTTGGTTCTCGTCTCGAGAACGCTCCGATGCATTTTTCGGGAATATCGAAACTTTGGTATTTTTTTGTTCCAAGATCGAATATTCAGATTCGGCTGCAATTTTCACAGAATGTTCCAGCATGTGTGTTAAGAGTATGAAAAACTTGACACGGCACTAAATTAATTCCTTCCGATGTTAAAAAATTGTCGGAGCTCGCCGTTGCATTCGTGAAGCGTTTTGTCAAAGTTGTAGCGTGGAAACAATTTGAAAAAATTCTCGAACAATGGTACCGACCCTCCGAAGATGTCGTAAAAATGTTGTAACGATTCGTCGATCAGTGTAAAATAGCCGGTACTTTTTGACCACGCGATAGAGATCTCAAAATAAAGCCGCCTCAATTTCACCCAGAAAAATAATATATCTGACGAACGCCCCGCAAATAAATATTCATTTGGTTTAAATAAATATTTACTTAAAACAATTGATATAAATAGTTCAAACAAATAAATATTTATTTACTGGTTCCCGTCAAATAAATTGTTTTCTGGGTGCTCCAAAAAAGAGTGTCCCAACTCGTCAATTGTTCGTTGTTTTCTGTCGTCTCAACCAGGAAACGGAGTTCCTCGTAGCTTGTAAGTTTCGTACCCCACTGAGTTGCGGAATTTCCGCCTTATCACAGCCGCGGGGTCAGCGCCGGAGGGGAACGTGTCTCGGTTAGCTCCACAGTGATGTCCCGCGGTAGCCAGAAACAAGTTTCATATTCAACCGCGCAACAACAAGATCTTCGCAGAAAGTCAGACACGTTACATTTCGCCTTCGTGAGAAACTGGGTCGACCGGCGCGTTGTGTGAATTCTTGCCGTCTCTTCTCTATCTGTATCTCTGTACGTGTTTTTTTTTTTTTATTTCTTACGATTTCCACGGTGATGCGCAGAGTTCTGCGCAAGAATTGCACTTCGCGCGGTAGCTCATGCGCCGTACGCTGTACGTAGGGTATAATACGTTACTCTACGTCGTGTAGGCGCAGCGTCACGACCCCGACGGAATCGTGTTGATTTTGTATGCGCACTCGTTAGCCCCGAATGGCCGTGAGCCCAGAAGCGCTCTTCGCAGAGGAGCCCGCACATACAGAGAGCTCGCTACCTTCGAATGCAACTGTACAACCGAGGAAGAGTTTTTCGAGAAACAAATGCCGTCTGATTTGCGGCTACGGTACACGGGATACACCGTACGAGGCGTTCCGTGTCGAATCGGTCGAAACCCCATCCACGCGAAACAACGATGAGGTTCAATTTTTTTTTAAATTAATTTACGAAGAAATACAAATCGAACATGTTGAGGTCTGTGGTTTATGCGTTCTAGTATTCTTCTCCACGTTTCGTTCACTGCAAATTCATGGCACCAATACCCAAAGTACCGAAAAATAAATAATTAAGTTAATAAATAAATTCATGTATCAACAAATAAGTACATACGCTAATAAATAAACTAGCAAATTGTAATTTTCAGACGGCTTTCGATAGTAGTAATGTAGCTGGATATGGAATGTCTCGTACGTAGGAAGTCGAATACTGGAGCTATGTGTCGTATTGTACGGGATAAGAATTGCTCAGGTCCATCGGAACGGGAATAGATTTCCCGTGCACGCACTCCGGCAGTCGCCGCACACATCCGAACGGTTAATAACAACGAAATTATTTATCTCCCGAGAGAGAACGAGGAGAGAGATACGAGCTGCAAACGAGCCTCACCCGCATGCTAATTCTTTATTGATGAGTATCATTTGTAACCATCGAACGGCCCGCCCGTCCATCGTTCCGTCCGTCTGTCTTCGGTTTGTTCGATCCTTCTTTCTTATTTTTGTTCCTCGTGTGGTTCGAGTTGATGTTCACTTCTCATCGCCGGGCACACACGGCATCGCCACCGACGTTGCGTCGGGCGAGTGAACTGAAATAAAAAAAGGATTAAGAATTCGAAGCACCGACGAAAGGTCGAGCTAATTGTCGCTCGGGGGGGGGGGGCTCATTTTTCCGAATCATATGCCGGGTCAGCTCACCCATAGAAAATACAAGCGTCTATGTTCCGTGTAAGTACGCGTTGATAGCGCGCACGATGAGCGATAGCTTTCAACAGTTATTCCCAAATAGATCGACGAAATTACCAAACGGCCGGTGCAGGTATTAGTCGGACGAAAGTAGGTGGAAACAAATTGAGTTCGAACTTCCTCTCGTTCCTCTGGCAGAAAAAATCACGTAACATATGATGTTTTTTTTCGGATATAAATCATAAGTATCATCGAAGTGTAAAAAAAAAAAAAAATCGAATCCCACTCGGAAGAATCTCACCAAAAATTTCGCCGCGCAACACCCAAGTAAGTCCAACTTCCCGCGAAACTGAAATCGCGCCGCTCGACCGAACACCTCAGCGCGATAAATTTTAATAAATTTTCGTCTCAACATTTTCTCACAATCCTCGCAATTCCTCGCGTATCAGTCCAATTCCCGGCGAGCCGTATCAGCGAGATATCTCCAATGAGCGGGCTATCCGGTCGGGAGTCCGGCATGAAATCCAGATAGATCTAATCGTTTCGATCGCTATACATATTCCCAGCCTCCGCTCTTGATCTCTCGCTCCCGCTCGGGGAGCATTGATCTGTGGGAATGTTTTTCTGTGGCCCGGGGAGAGAGCGTCGGAGCAACTATTGGCCCCGTCTCGCTCTCCCTCGCGTCTCTCGTTTCAAACGGTAAAATATACATACGTTCGCAAGTGTGCAACGTGGATATCGTACCGACTCCGATACATAAGTATCCGGAGTATACGGAGCGTACATAAGCTCGGAACCGCTGTCCGTGGCGCACCGGCAGCGCGATCCTCTCTGTTCTGCTCTGTTATACGTACCAACATACGTAACATACACAATACAGATGTATGTAAGTATAACAACCTACCCGGCCAAAGAGCGAAACTACCATACATATACATAGATCTACACACCTACAGATAAATCGTTACGGAGGAGCTATTGACCGATCTCCGTTCACCGGACGACTGCACTTCTGCCCAAAGGCCGATCACGATTCGCTAACTCGGCAGAGATAAGATGAACGAAAAAAAGGTAAAAAAAAAAAAAAAAAAATGCACAAAAATTGCGACGAGTTATAACACAGAGATCGGTAGATCACTACCGATGTGGATCGGCAGCGCCGGTGCATCTCGATGGCCGGGAGGCACTCGACGGGGTCGTACGTAACGTCTCGCCCTTGCTCTCTCTCGCGCCGACGTGCTGCACTCCGGATTTGCAATGAGAGTTCGCAGAGCCGAGATCGGCCGAGTGCACGATCGAGGAGGAATCGGCGGAGGCCGAGATGGGGAGAAGGTGAGGGAGACGATGCGCGGCCGGAGAGGAGCTTGTATGGGGATCTACCGATCGGGACTCGATAACTCGACGATAAAACAGTGCCGGATGTAACTATCGGCCCGACGCGACTGGACCCTCGATCTCCTCGGAGGGTTAGAGGGGATCGGGAGACGAGAGAATCTATTTGTCTCGCGTCAGGGAAGGATAGTGCGCTTCTCGCCCGGTGGCCCGTGCCACTTAGCGTCTCGTTCGACGATCACGCTTTTACACGTAACGGCTGCGTGCGGATCGCCCGGAATGATACGCCAACTGGATTTCAGTCAGGCCGGTGACATCATACGGGAAAACGTCACTACCGCGTTTCAAAATCTCCGTTTTCAACCGGAAGTGACGTTGCACGGAAATACGTCACTTCCGGTGTTAAAATTGCAGACTTTGAACGAAAGCGACGTCATACGGAAAAACCGTATAATCGCGACGAATTAACCGGCGCGAATCACTTCCGGATCGGCCATCGGAGTCTTCCACGAAAAAATCGCGCGCTGACCTCCCCGATGATTGCAGTTACCGTACTGTAATAATCGCCCTCGTAACTCTCCGTAATCGCGTACGAAAAAGATTCCGGCCCCGCTTTGCCGACGATATTATAACCCTTTCGGCTGTCTCGTCGTCCGAGAATATTGTTGGTCGAGCGAGAAAGCGTCGACAGGCTCTCGCGTATATCTCCAGTCCTTTTAAAGGTCCCGAAGGGTTTTTCTCCGCGTAACCTTGCCCGTTCTTGCTCTTCGTCGTCTCGCGGTTATAGTACACTAAATTCAGCTCGAACTGTTAAAATCCCATTCTTTCCGCTAACCCTACCGTAGGCGGAGAAATTGTGGGTTTTAACTGTATCGGTAATGCTCGCAATTAAGGCTCGGCTGTAAAGCCCTTTGCCGGTTAACGCGTCCCCTCGGCCTCCCCCTCACCTCTCGCGTATCCAACGTACGTCAAAGCTTTTTCGAAACCCCTCTTCACTTATTTTTTTTTTTAAATATTTTTTATATATATTTTTTTCCAACTCTCATCGTTATTATTATTATCATTATAGTACACCGTGAGCAGCATAAATCAGGCCGTTTAGCCGTATATAATTTGGCGAACGCACCGGCGCGGCGTGTACGCCACGTCCTCTTTTTATTATCGCTATTCGCTTCGCTCGTCTCCTTCCTCGCCCTCCCCGCCTCCTTAACCCCTTCGCTAAAATTCTCTTACCGAGGCATAAATATCCGTAGTGTACAGCTTCGCGAGAGCGAACCGTCCGACGACCAGTGATCCAGCGACCGGCTCCTCGAAGACTTAACTCGGAGAGAAAAAAATTCAGAAAATAATAGCGGAGAATGATTTATTTGACAAAAGTACGTTCGTACGCATTTTTTTTTTATGAACAATTTAACTTAATTTTCGCACTTTTCTCGTGTAAGGAACATCAGAACATTAAAACAAGTTTATTGTAAAGCTAAGACGGTGGCCGTTTTGTCCCCAATACTTATTTTGAGTCAACGCGTCCGTTTTGCCATTATTTCCCCTATATGAAATATCCGTGAAATAAATATATTTCTACGTGTTCTCCGCGTGGATGTGCATTGTGTCTTTAGGTGTACGGTCATCCGGTCCGTTTTTCGCGGGGAAGGGGAAGACGGAGGCAGAGAGCGGTAGGACAGGGATTATACTGCTGCCAAATTACAGTTCCGGCCACCCATAACGCGGCCGCGCGCCTCGACGATAGCCCCGTTAAGGGGGTCGAGCCGATGTCCGAGAGACGAACGGCAGCAGCGGCCGCAGCCAAGGCGCGGGGGTAATAATGTTGGTAATATTAACAACAGCTCGCGAGCCGCGCGCGTAACTTACCCCGAGCACATAGCCAACGAGCGTAGACCGCAGAGACAAGCCGATGATTTTTTCCCGACTCCTCTACAAGGCCTAAATTATAGCTGTTAGAGGCGTGTTAATTTTTATGCTTATTGATTTTCATATTTTACCACCTCATAGAATGCGCGATACCGTCCGATACGCGCCGCGCACACCGCGAGGCTTCGCGGAAGACGCTCGTTCGAGCCCTTTCTCGGACATATTTTATGCCTCTGCGGTTTCATCTTCGTTTTTTTCATTCATTATCCATCATTCGCCCGGATATTTTTTTTAATGCTCGAGGCTTTAATGCTCGACGGCTCCGCGCGCTTTGAACTTCGCGAAGTTCCCTGCCTCGAGCTGTGCGAATTATTTCTCACGAAGGGCTGGACGAAACTTAACGAAATTTGCACGACACCCTCGGAGGGTCGACACTCGTCTCCGAGAATTTTTTCAAAATTTTTCCTACCTTAGTTCCGGAGTAATACTACGTTTTTCAGAGGGTTGAAACAGCTTTTTATTCGACGTTGATTCTCGTTCGTTCGATTTACCGCGTAGCCGTTCCAAGCTCGTTCGGTAAATCCGCGGATGGAAAAAAACGCCGAGCCGAGGAGAGGCACACGCATCCGCGGGTGCCCTTCGGCAATCCCATAATCCCGTTCGCTCGTAACCCGCGCGCCCGTCCGAGCCATTTTTGCTCACCGCGAAACTCCCTCATCCTCGCGCCTCGCGCGCTCGTCAAGCCCTTCGTGGCCCCGAGCGGGCGTTAATAAAAATTAACTGCACGCACACATACGCACACACCCTCCCGATGAATGGCAGCTCGAATCCCGGGTGAAAACACACCCGGGATGCCGCATAGCCGGAGTCAAGCAGAAGCAGTTACCAGGCGACTCCGGGGCCTCCATATTTCAACTTCACGCGAGGGTGTCGAAGTTTAGAACCGAATAATAATCATAGCATCCCATCCGACGGAGAAGCTCATGGGTGTTTTATCGACCGAGCCGAAGTCTTGAGGGGTCCCAACCTTCCAGGGTGATAAAAAGGTGTCTCGATCTTTCTTCTTTACCTAAAAAGGAATCAAATAAAAAATTAACAACTCCGAAGGTCGATTTTTAAGACATTAGTTTGAACTTAAGATCGAACTTAAGATCGAACCTTAGTTCGGACTTAATCTCGTGCTTAAGTTCGAACTGAAGTTTGATCTTAAGTTGAAACTTAAGTCTGAACTCAAATTCGATTGCATTTCGAGTTCGAACTTAAGAAAGATATTAAGGACGCAGTGAAGTTCGAGCCAAACTTTGGTCTTAAATTTATTTATGTATTTATTTCATGATAAATGGGCAATGCCCAATAACAAATGATTAATAAACGATTAATCGGTGATCAGAGCGAGCAGTATTCGACTTAAAGTCAAGCTTAATATAAAAATTAAGATTATAATTAAAATTAATATAATAACAAAGCATTAAGTTCGATCTCAAGAGTGATCTTCGAGCGAAGTTCAAGCTGACGTCTCAAAGATCGAGTCCGACTCCGACCCGACACAGCGAAGCGCGAAAGAAGCGGGCGGAGGAACCGAGTCGTGAGAGAAGCCGCGCGAGCGGCCACCCCGAAAAAAATGCCAAGAGCATTCCAGGAATCGAGAGACATATATATTTTAATATACAAAGCTAGCAGTCCGAGCTTCCATCTCGCTCGTCCCGCCCGGCCCGCGATAATGCGCTCGAAGTTTGGCGAAAAGATGAAGCGAGAAAGACGGCACTTACAAGGCCAGTCGCCGACGACCGCCCGAAAAGGTATCGGCCAGAAAGAGCAGAGTAAATGGATGGAAAGTCGGAGAAGTTACGCCGCGTGGAGGGAGTACGGAGGGCAAGAGAGTTACGGGCCATCCACGTCGGGATGGAATATTTTGGCAAATTTATGCCCAATAAAAATTAACCAGAACCCCGCGAGAGAGTCCGAATGAGCGTTCTCCGGGTTGCGCCGTCGACGTTTGCTTTCGCATCTTGCCGAGGGAGCGAGAGAGAGTGAAGAAAGGCTGCGAAGAGTCGCGTATATGCGGTTTGCTGCGCGACGTTTAACGACAAGCATATGGCCTGTCCGTTTGTCCGTTCGCCGGAGAGTTCACCCGGTCCGAGCGCGAGATGGACATAACCCGCGAGATGGACCAGGTTGCGTTATTGTGGACTATAACTGCATCGGCGCGCCGCGGTGTTGCGCCGGACGGACGGACTTCGGCCAGAGCCGGCGTGCAAAAGCCTCTCGGTGATTTAGTGCCGAATGGCGTTTTTTGTCCGAGGTTTGAGGCTCTCCGGCGACTGCCGACTTACTTTTCATACCGAGCTCGGGGAAAGAGGAGAACGAGGGTGACAATTACCATGGAAAGACGAAAGCGCGTGAGCAATGCGAAGGAAGGAAAGCGGGTCGAGATGGAATTTGCGAGCTGTGGATGGCAAAATGTTATTTTTGTTATTTCCAAAAATGTTGAAGGTGCTCTTGATAGGATACAGCAGAATTGATGTTGGGTGGGTGAATATGATCGAATTCGATCGATATGACGACACAAAAAAAAAAAATTGTAAATTTAATTTATATAACTGTCGAATTTAATCGCTATATCAAAGTGGTGTAAAATTTTGCAAAACTGTCTTAGTTTTATTAACAACGTGCCGTATTGCCCCACCGCTTGTATATCTATATGTGCACTTGCATGTTGCGCGGCGGACCCGGCGGGGAGTTTCGTCCCTCGACGACGCCGATATTTTTTTCTTTTTTTTTTTCCGAACGTACGGGAATATGTCGCCGGTGTAAATCAGTCAACGTCACCGAGGATTAGAGTTTACGGTATAACCCGAGCTGCGCAGAAGCAGCGAGGGATCTACTGCGCACGTGTTATGCGAGGATCAGGAGCGGACGCTCCGGTCTTTTCACTTTCGTCTTTTCTTTTTCTCCACTTTTTGTTTCAAATGGGTGTGCTGAACGCTTAAAGGATCTCTAGTATGACAGAACTCTCCCGGTATGATAGAGAATGATCGGGAACTCTGCTCGAGAGTGTATTAATAAAAGGCTGAAAATACTTGCGCTTACACACTTCGCTCGTTTGTTCGAAGCTCCGAGGCGGCGGCCCTGCCGAGAGCGGTTAAGGTGGTTAGGACTAACGACTGTGACGATCGCGCAGTGAAATGCACCGCGAACTCGCGAGATCGCGACCGCATTGGTCGTGGCTCTCGATTTCACGGTCGCTAATTAGTCCGCGCCCGAGCTGAACCCACTTCGAACTTCTATCGCGTAACGCATAGACATTAAAATCCCATCAAGGGTGATTAAACATTGAGAAAACAAACTTTTTGTCACTAAAAAAAAAAAAAATATATTTTACAATTTGTATGCGAAAAGAAAATTTTTTTGAAAAGTTACGTAAGAGTAAAAAGCGGTTATTTTTTTGTTCGACGCAAAGTTCGCTCGGTTAAACTTTGAGCTGGAAAAAAATACCCGTGCAACACCTGCCGCTTGTTCGTTTCATCGCGCGACCCCCCGGAGCTCCCGCGAATGCCATTGCGTAAACAATAACGATGATACAAAAGAAAAAAAAATCGATCCGCGTCACCTGCTCGTACAGAACCGTCAACGGTGGTTCCCATGTATTATTCGTTAATAATATAATGCCCGTGACAGTATCGCATGCGTTGCTATGTGCTATGAGCTGTTTTGCTGCACGCGAAGCACACTGGTTGAAGTCGAGCAGAAGCGCTCGAAGTTAATAACTACCGAGTCGCGAGGTTGCTATAGTGATGCGAGTTCGGAAATAACGATATTTTACTCGTGGCAATTTGACTATCAAATAAATGTAGATCCAAAATTTATAATACACTTATGAGTATAATTTTTGACAAATTTATAAGTAAAATTTATGAAAAAATTTATAAGTACACTTTATAATAAATTTATCTGTGTAGACATGATTTTTTCCTCGAACTTTCTACCGTCAAACTACCGTCAAAACATTTTTTTCCCATCGTCTCTCCGCGATCCCGACCGATGTAGAGCGGGTGTTTTCATTTTATATTATTTTGCACGGGCGTACGAGCGTGAGAGATCGAGATGGATTATTCGAAGCTACTCGCCTGAGGGATCGATCGTTCTGCTAGAGGAGACGTGTCGGCGGGAGCCGGCGCGAGGAGGACGCGCAGAAGCTGCCGAATGGATCTCGCCCGATCGACGGCGCCGGCGCGTTAGCATCGCGGCGCGGAGAACCGACCGATCGATCGGACCTGCGCGCAAGGAGCGACCGAGCACCGCGTATAAACTCCCTCGTGTTATTTACTATGTTAATTGGCGCCCACGTCAAACACAAATTTATGCTAAAAGCCGAGATGCGTATCGGTCTCGCGGGGCTGCGGGGTGCTCGCAAGTTACACGGCGCTGACAGGTCCCTGCTGCCGCTTTCGCCGATGTGCGGGCCTTTATTATATCGCCTCGTTCGGCGATGCTTCCCCTGAACGGTCATGCAGATCGATCGATCGACCGAACAGCGCCCGAACGAGATCGCGAACTCTCCTCGGGTCGCGATCCAGTCTTCTTTAAGGAATGAAATTACACACATGAAATTACAAAATACATTAATGTCCGATTAATGTAAGCAATGTAAAGATACCAAATTTTGAAAACAACATAGAAAAATAGGTCCAGTTAATAATTTTATTTTGTCAACCAAAATTCCTTTTGAAAATCTCATTTCAATCACGTTTTACATAAAGCATCTAGTTTAAATAAAAGAAGTTAACATAAAAATTGGTAAAAAAAAATTAGTACAAAGCTCGCTCGAAGTAATTATTTTTTTGGTCGCTAACCCAAGGCCAGACTCGAGGGTGAAACTTTTTTTTTCATAAACGTACCCGAAGTGCATTCCGACAAATATGTACTGTTATCGCCTCCGTGCTTTCTTTTTTTGGTCAGTTTTACGATGGTAGCGTGTCCGCGCGGCATTGCCACCAGTTTTGAAAACCCACGTGTCGACCAGATACGTACCGAGGGGGGATAATGGGATTTACGTGCAATTTCGACTGGGGCCAAAGGCGAGAGAGCCGTGAGTATATGCTGTATAGAGGTGCGAAAGGAACTCGAGGAATGTTTGCCATACGGGTCGCACACCTCGGTAAAGACATTCCGTTCGTAGGAGAGAAAAAGAATAAGCGGAAGGTGCCTCTCTCGTGGCCCTGATGCACAACCTCTCCTCGCTTCGCTCTTCCTGCTCTTTTCCACCTTTCAATTTTTTTTTTTTTTTTTTTCGTTCCTTTTTCTTTTCACGAAATACTCGCGTCACCCGCGAGCGAGTCACTCGTCACGCTCTCGCGCAACGACGTCTGATTTACACGCAACGATTTACTGCAGTCCATGCGCGCACCTACGCCGCCTTTACGACGGCATTGCGAGAGAACTTTTCGAGAATAAACCGAATAATAATTTACTGCCGAACGAGCCCGAAGATATTGCATTGAAAATATATTGCGATCGAATCGGCAAAATTGGTGACGATTTTTTTTTTCGAGTTACGATAAAGAATCTCAATTATTCATAACCCTTCTTTTTTTCTTACAACATTGCGATGCGTAAAAAGATACATATCGTTGACCGACCCATTACGGTATTTCTCCGGGTAAAATTAATCTCCGACTCTGTCAAGAATTCTATCGAGCAGTAATTGAAAAATCTCTATCGAATCCAACGGCACGATATCCTTCACTTCGAGTCCCGACACTCCCACAACCGATTCGATTGGAAGCAGGTGTTAGAAGTAATCTTTTTGCACGCATAGCAACGCGCTTAGCAGGTTGAAATCTCGGCAGAACGAACGCGAACGAAAGAACATAGAAAAGACCGTGAAAAAATAAATAAATTGAATTTAAAAAAAAATGGAATTCCTGTCAAGATCGTCGTATCGCGCGTACACAACATCGGAAAAGAACCCGTTGTTCTCGGATTCCCGGCGTTTCTCCCTCCTCAGCCCTTGTCCCCGGGTATACAGAGAGTCTCTCGGCAATGCTCTGGTGGCTGGCGTTCCGATGTCGATTCTCGCCCGCGATAAGATCGGTGTCGAGGCCGACAGGGCAACCTGGCCGGTGCCCCGCTTGACTATATGGTCTGCACGCGTCGCCCTGTTAACTCCGGTTTTGCTCCTTTTTTTTTTGTATTATTTTATTTTATATAATTCAGTGCGTGCGTGCGAGCTTGGACTCCACACCCTCGCCTTAGGAAAATAAAAACACCATTTTTTTTATTACCCTTTTTTTTTTGCTCGCGCTGGCCGTCGTCGAGACTGTTGCCGGACTAATTAAGATGTTTCGCGACTCGACGCCACGCAGCCGTAAACCCACTCGATCCTTTCTCGTTTATCTTTATGCTATTATTATACTGCGGTATGTTACAGTTCGAGGATATCGGCTCGCGCGAGCCAAGGATGCTGGAGACAGCGTGCCGTTGCAAACCGTTCGCGGACCGAGAAAAACGAATTTACAAAATCAGTGAAACTTCTTTTTTTTTTTAATAGTCGGTATATCATTTCTCCTTGGTATGTGTGGATACGGTTTATTGAAATTCGCGAGAGTCAAGGATGCTGGAGACAGCGCGCTGTCGCAACGCATTCGTAGAGCGAGAAAAGAAATTGCAAAATCAGCGAAACTTTTTTTTTTGTTGTAATCGCCGCTGTATAATTTTTTCTTGGTATGTGGATACGGTTTATTGGAATTCGATTCAATTTATCGCTTTGAGTGTATCACTTTCGATTCAAAAATTTCAAACTTATTTCATTAAATTAAATCCTCGGACTGCCGAAAGAAACATTTTTTTCAGAATTTTATTCGTCTAATTTTCATTTTTCATTTTGAGCTCGTATATTTTTCCCTAATTTTCCTGGAAATTCCCCCACATGTACAATGTGCAAAAAAAATCAGTGACGAAAAATCTTTGCCTCGATACATTTTGAGGAAAAAAAAAACTAAAAATGATGACGATTCTACTTTGCCGATCGGACACCTGCGAAATGTTCGAACGGAAAAAATTAATGAACGCGATGCCGAGCAAGGGGCAAAATTGCCGTCGAAGCAATGAGGAAACCTCGCCGTGTATTCCTCTCGATTGTTTCGAGAATGGAAAGTAAAAAATTATAATATTTTATTATAGTGCGTTCGATAACGTTAGAGGCGCGTGTGCGCAGTCGCCGAAGAGTCGCCCGCTCCGCGACCGAGGCGAGAGAACAATTCGAACGGTTTCGTCAGACGCGAGATCGTAAGATCGATGAATTGTGGGTTACTTATATAGATACACGTATAGAGATACAGATATATAGCCGATCGGAGCGGAGATGCCTCCGATACAGTATAGACGGTACGTGGGTGAAGACAGCCGGTCCGGATCCTACTTTCTCCCCGGTGTGGCTCTTCGTCCAAAAGACCCGGCTCTCGCACGTACCGTTTCCTGGAATTCGAGGCACGTGCGTACCACGAGATTCGATCTGGTCGCGATCGTTACGTTTGCGTCGTACGACGTCTAAATTAATTTCTTCAGGAAAAAAAAAAAAATTAAAAAAAATCGGACCGAACCACCGAACTCCCGAAATGCGATCGAGAAAAAGTTCACGGGATATTTTCGGATCGTCACTAATATTCATTTATTATTTTTTACTTTGGCAAATGGTTCGAAGGATTTTTGAAATTTTTTATAAATATTTAAAAATCAACAACGATGATTTAAAAAGAAATTGGCTGGTTTAGGTCGACATTCGAGATATGTTGTCGTACAGTTTTCGGCTCCAAATTTAAATACGACAGTAAATCGACCTATCCATTTATTTCCAAAATGACCATTATTTATATTAGTTATTGATTCCTTCATTGAAAAAAAAAATAACGAAATATTTAACAAACTTTTACATTTTTTAGAGAACGTTACCAAAAATATTTAAAAACTTAAATTTTTTGCGTTTATTTTTTTATTTTAAAGTTGCAAGCTTCGTGGATGCCTCCAGCGTCCCGCAGTTGTTGGTCACCGTAGGCCATCGCCGCGAATGACATTTGGCTTGTAACGCTCGTCGGCGTGTGGTTGGAGTTGTGCTCCATGGGAGAGAGAGCCCGAGGCGGCGGGAGGATTTTATCGCCTTCGGCGTCGATAAAATCCTCGCGCCGAGGATCCTCCTCGGTGCGGGCGAGAGTCGCGCGGGTTGTTGGGCCGCGTGGATCTCGTCTGGATCTCTCGGAGGTGGAACGGAACACGGAGAGAACGCGCGCGAGAGACACGACGAGGGCCTTATCGACGCCGTGGGTCCGCGTCTCGGCGGGCCAAGCCCAGGGCTATATCGGCTCTCCCGGTGTCCCCTTCAACCCCCTTCGTTCCCCCTAGCGCGATATTATTCAAATATCTTAATAGCCGCGGCTGGCTGGTCTTCGATGCTTTCGTCGCTCGAGACCTCGTCGTTCCCTGCGCGAGGAACACGAAAGAACCGGGAGATTGTCTTCTGCGTTTTTTTTATTTTTTATCTTTTTTACCGTTCAACCTGCTTTTCCGTTCGCGATCGTGTTTCGAAAAATAAAGAGACATCGCGCGCCCTCGACCGTCCCGAGCGACTTCTCAAAATATCGGGAACTCTGGTAAGCGCGTCCTCTATAAAATCCGCGAACATCTCGACTGGCTAAATGACCCAATGGATTCGGCGACACGGATTCGTGAATCCGAGACGAAAAATAAGTTTAAAAAACAACATACAAAATAACTGTCAGCTAATTTTTTTCAGGATTTAAATTGAGTTTTCGCACCCAAAATCTAGCACCTCGGAACTCTTCGAAAATTGTTATTGCAAAAAATATTTCATGATATTTTTTCAGTTATTGAGTCGCAATTTCCTTGCCAAGCTCCAGATTTCATTACCGAGTTCCAAATTTCATTACCAAGTTCCAAATTTCTATCGATCCATATTTCGACTTGAATCTTGCTTTACCAACGATCTTCCGTTACCGTAAAATTGTCTGGCTATCGCTCCGGCTAGCGTGTGCCATGAGGTATACACAGTGCCTTATCGTCACCTACGTCTCCCTCCCGATGAAATCATCCGCATGATCTCAGCCCACGTTCTCGGGAGCGGAGCGCGGGTCATACGATTCCTCGAGGTCCAACAGCCAGCCCCGGTACGTGTTCCTCGGCGTAAACCTGGTAGCCGTCGTCGTCCGCTGAACCTCCGGTCCACCGGCTGCACATGCTTCTCGGCACGTGCTCCGGCGACCCGTGCATCGCATGCACTTTTCTAATCAGCATTACGAAAAAAAAAAAAAAAAGAAACAGCTATGATTCACAAGTACGAGGCTGAAAGATACAATTTTTTTGGAGCGGCGCGCGAGCAACATTCAACGGGGTGAATTGCTCATCCGTTCTTCGTAAGACAGTAGAGACACCTTAATCCTCCCCACCTTATGCTCCTATGCGGTACCAGCACGCAGCCACCAGCAGTTCTCATTGTCGGTCCCTCGGGGAAGTGCGCATTTGGTCGAAATAAAGGAAAAGGGCGGAAAACGATGCTGGCCAGAGAGAGCTTGGGGAAACACCGGAAAGGGTCATCATCGTCGCCGTTGGCAAACTGCGGTCTGTCTCAAATTATGCGGTAAGGAGGAGATGAAAGGAAAGATCTCATATAAAAGGATTTCAATTTCTTAAATAATTCTGAACATCAATGTTTTTATAGTTGTTTAGAGATTCGCATCGATCTTCGATACTGTTGATCCCCGCACCCCGACATACATGCTCCTAGCGTATCGATTTGACTGTTTAAAAAAAAAATCTGAACATCAATTTTTGTAGATTCGAGAATCGTATAGATCTTTGATCCCTTCAATGTCGAACCACCAGTTTTTTGCTTTCGGTGCGGAATTGCACTAAACCGAGTACCGCATCGGCATCGCACCTCGACAGACATGTTCCTCGCATCCTGGCGTATCGATTTCGCTGCGAACAAGCCAAAAAATATTCGCCCTGATCGAAGCGACGCATCCGCGAAGAGCGTAGCGGGGACGAACGTCTCCTAGGGCTGCACGTGTTGCGCAGGTGAATCCCTGGAGCGGCAGCTCCGGCGAACGAGAAATCGGCACATGCGGCTTCTGGCATCCGTATGCCGGTCGAGATGAGCCGCGTGTATAAAATATCCCCGAAAAAGTACGATGGAATGAGACGTCCGGCCCAAAACCGTGCGGAGCTCGGGCCGCGAGCCTCATTAATGCAGGTGCAGGTTCTGCAAGCTTCACTGAACTCTCGGTCCGGCTTGTCCCGTGCTCCTCACGTTTGCGGGATACGCTTCTTCCTCGTGTTCCCCATGTGTGACGCGAGACGCGCGCGTCTGTCGACAGGTAAGAAATTTTCGGTAACATGTGACGTCCAGACCGGAGCGAGCGGGCGGACGTGCGGCACATACTACGCGCCCCGGAGCCGGGTGAAGAGGTGTATGGTATAATAAAAATATTTTAATACCCTCGTACCCTCGACGGTCTCGTCCCTACGCGTCTTCGGTGGATCCCTGCCGACTCACCGTTCCTCGACTATTTTCGTGCACGAAGCACGTACGGAGTTCCGAGGCCGTATTGTACACTCATGGCACACACGCGACCAAGGACGTTGAACGTCGGAGGTTTGCCGCAAGGTGCCTGAGATACGACGGTCAAGGCACATGTCGGAAATAAGAAATTTCTCTCGATCTTCCTCCAACCTTCCTCCGATAATTCGCATTACATGGCAACTCGTCGGATTCATTAATTTATTATATACATAATAGCTCAAAATGAACTTGAAAAAAATGAACAACTAGAGTTAGCGAAATTATTCGGAAAATAAAAATAAGAAATTACAGATAGCGAAATTATCAAGAAAGAACAAAATTAACGACCGAAGGTACCAAAATTATTGAGAAAAAAAAACTCTGTGCGTTTAATCGTAGAAACTGTTTTCTCCCGCTGTAATTAAAGTTCCGAAGATCGACAGTGTTGGATGTACTCCGGGGATGATGAGAGGTCGGTGCGCGAGATCTCGTCTCGGACCTGAGGTCGCGTTTGTATCCGTCTTCGTCCTCGGCGCGGCGATGCGTGCATCGCTCTCGCGCGATCTCACATTCATGCATCATCAATTTATGCAGAACAATTCAACGACAACGGGGCATTAAGACGAGGCCTCCGCGCGCGCGCGAGCGCGAGCGTATGCGAACGAACACGAACGAACCGAAGCTCTCGCGCGATGATCGCGGCGCAAAGTCGCGCGGTTCAAAGACCCCGCGCCGCGTTGGAGCAACGATCTTATTCGTGTGCGATATCCCGGGTGTATTTTTTTTTTCTTTTCGGGTCTCGCGTTAAACCAAATGCACACCGATGGACAAGACCGGCACGGACTCGGCAGACAGACGCTGTGTGTGGAAGCGGGCAGGTTCGCGGATCGCGTACAAGAACCTCCGAGCGTTTGTGTTTTGGCTGGGCAATTAGCATACGATTGACCCGCGGACGGGGTCGCCGCGCATCGAGACCCTCAGCGCGAGGGCCCCGCAACTTTCGCGATTAAATTGAATAGTCGCGAGCAAGCGATGCGAACCGAAAACGAGAAAGACACTGATTGTGATTATGGTTTTATATCGTCGTCATTTTTTTTTATGATCATCGCAGTCTTTCACCAATGATTTTTTAAGTTAATAAATTTCACCCCGAAGTTACCTAATCGTAATTCGGATTTCAGTTCGAAGACTAAAAAAATGTTCGTTAATTTTTTTTGAGCTCATTATTTACTCTGTATTGATAATCATATGTCGGAAATATTAATTTGATATCACTAATGCATTAATAACAATATACTATATATCAATTTAAAACAATATTATATATAACATATTCTTCCCCAAGTAATTTAATCGGCATATTTTCATTTTTCTCAAAATTTACGGACGCACTTACAAAAACATAGAATAAACTAAATTTCGAGAGAAAAAAAAAACATATCAAATTCGCCGAAGAACGAGATTTGAAACGGAAGCGTCAGGGAAAAACGTGTCGCGCACCTTCGTTTATGCCTCATTAGAATATGAATAGGGCCACCCGTATGCCCGGGTCGTAAAGCGTAATTCCCGCTCGTTCGCGACTGGTACCTTAATCTACTTGCCGGAGACATTTCCCCAACATCTCGCACCCTCGCACAAGTGCCGAGGCTTTCGAGGGTGCGGGCTTTTCCCGCAGAAAGTTTTCTCCCGGGGGGAGGGTGGGGGGGGGGGGGGCTGGAGGGCGTAATTCCTTCCCCCTATCCTCGGACACTCGTAGACAGTACGGCCACCAGCAAGAGGGCCGGCCCTTAATCCCTGTGGCAATTGGGAATAAAATCGCGCCACCAGCAACCGGCCAAATTGCTCCGGTCAACGGAGCATGAACTTGCTCGCGACTTTGAGCTTCCTTCTCTCTCCGGCACGAGTGAATGCGCCACCAGCAGAAAGTGGCCGCACGTTGCGAAGCTACGTGCTCGAACAATGAACGAAGAGCACCTTAGGCCGGACCCAAAAGAGACCGGCGGGGCGACGATGATGACCCTTTCCGGTGTTTCCCCAAACTCTCCCGGTCGAACATTGTTTCCCCGCCCTTTTCCTTTATTTCGCCCAAATGTGCAACCCCCCGGGAGACCGGCAATGAGAACTGCTGGTGGCTGTCTGCTGGTGACCGTGGGTTTTTTTTCGGAAATTTCCCCCGACGTTTTACTACCGTGGAATCCCCCGGCTCCTGCGGGTCGAGCGATCTCCCGATGCAAGTGTACGGGAACTCCGAGCTCGGTAGGATTTTTTTTTAATGATTCAATCGGCGATAAATTAGTCGTTGGGACTAGAATTGAAATTTGAGCATTTGGTATTGTTACTTTTCTTTATTGAGCACAGGATTTCTTTCGGGTAAATATTTTGGCCGAATCGGTGAAAATGTTATCGTTGAACTGAGTTGTAGTTAAGTTATAATATTAAGTTGAGTTATCATCAACCTCGATTCGCAATGCAATTCCTCGACAAATGTTGATTCTTCTACCCAAAAAAAAAGAATATTATATTTTCATCTTTCATCTGCAAATAATAATAACAATGATAATAACAACGCATTTCCACGTAAACCGAACGAATGTGTGCCTCTCGTATCCCCCGTCCAAACTCGACCGTATAATCTCAGGAACGTGATCGTGAATTCCGTCGTCTGAGCACCGACCTGAGGAATCTGGACATGTGTGTCTCTCCGTCCGAAGACTTGCACCATCGATGGAATTCCCATTCGTGCCTCTTCCGTGTTCGGTTATAGTTTCCTCGCAGCTTTGCCATATGCTCGACACTCGTTGTTCTCACCTTTTTGGGCCCCCGTCGAACCATCAAATTTTATTCCTTCCAGCCGGCGAAACCGGCGAAACCGGTGAAATCCCACATGTTTCGCCTTCGGATTCGTCCGGGTGGTTTCTCGACGAGGCGAGTTCTCCTCCGGCGTTCCTCCAGGGTCGTGTTCGAGGGGGTTGCAGGGAACATATTAACCGGGGCAGGCCCAAAGCCGGCCCGTTGTCGGGGGAACCCCAGCGGCCCCTCGCAGGGTTCCAACGTTCGCGAGAGAAGTGCGCGCGAAAAATGTAGCTTGGGAATTCGAGGCCTGGGATTATACCGACTGGTGGATGGATGGCTGAACGGTGTGCGGGTAGCGGACATATGGTGACAGGCTTGAAGCTCGAAAACAGACCGGTAGCAGGTGAGTTTTACGAATAGCCGATGGGAACGACAAAATACACCACTCGAAATAGCACTACGAGCTAGTACGCGCTACCTGTTGGCTCGGGAAAGACCTGCGGCGTTCGACTCAGTGGGATTCCACGGCGGAGCAGTGTTTTCCCCTGTTCCGTTGACAATCCGTTGGACAATCCTCCCCGATGGCCGTCGGCGCGTTATCGAGTTTCCGACAAACTCCGGGACTTCCCTACACCCGGGGGGGGGGATTGAGGCATGGAGGTTCTCCTAATGCTTCGAGTTATAACTTATATTTTATTCGCTCGATGAAATGATTTATTGTTATTGTGGTTAAATTAAAAAAATCTCCAAGCTTTTAAAATTGTTTTTATTACAAAATGTTTATGACATTATTTTCCTAGAATTATACATTTTTCAAAAACCTCTTAATTACCGGCATTCTGACGCCTTTTTCGTATTACCAGAAAATCGCATTACATTTTTTAACACGAAATGCGCTAAGAAAAAAAAAATCAAAATGGATCGAATCTTTTCTCGGTGGGATGATATAATGAAAAAAAGGAAAAGAAATTGGGGATATATTATTCCCGGCTGGAAAGCGCTTCGATCCCGGTGCACCTATATAGCGTACACATCTTGCGAAATAAGATTCGTATTTATATATATATTTTTTTTATTTTTCGTGCGCCGCTGGGTCGCTCGCCGGGTCGAAGGAATCGAGGACGTCCATCGATCTCCCGGGACGGCGTGAAGGCGGATGCACGAATAACTATAGAGCATTCTGTCCGTGTAATACATACGAGATGCATACACCCGTCGTGTCACCGAATTCTCTTACAGAAATGCACATGCGAGCCGTTTTCGCCCAGCGGGCGGAGAGATGGACCGATGAACGTGAACCGAAACCGCCGGGGTCCCCACGGAGTCCGCGACTCGCTGCCATCGCCAATAAATCCCGACACCCGCGGGTTCTCCCTCTGCCCGGCGCCAACTGATTCCTGCTCGGTTGCTTGCCCGCTGCTGCTGGCATTCAATATGCGCTTTTGCACTCGCTCCAACCCGTGTTTGTCTACAGACCGGCAAGTTGTACGAACGTAACTCGCGCGCGCGCGCCTCCAGAGAGAGAGAGAGGTGAAAAAAATATATATTGGCTCCTGTCCAAATGGCTGGAATATCGGAGTGACGCACGAGCATCGATACGTAACGAGTGCGCAATACCGACAGCGTTCGAGATACATTCCAGAGAATTTTTTTTTTATTCTCTGCAACGTCACATCGGCTAGGAAAATCTCAGTTTTCAACCGGATTCGGGACAACATCACTTTCCGTTTTAAATTCTTGGTTTTTGATCGGAAGTGACATTTTCCTCTATGAGGGCACGTCCGGTCGAAAACCGGGATTTTGAAACCGGAAGTGACGTTAGAATTTTTCGGCCCGACTCCACCTTCGGTTTAAAAGTGAGATTTTCGAAGAACAAATATGTTGCGTATATCGCATATAGATTTTTCGACATATGTCGCATTTTTCCATTTAATTTTTTTTTCACCCCCCTAATATCGAACTCGGCATCGTTGTAAGAATCGCGAAAGGGCCGTTCGCCGCCGATATCACAGAACCGATGCGATAAACTTAACGCCGAAACAATGCAATCGGCAATTAAGTTAAAAAGGATAGCGGTCATTGAAATCGTTGAGTGTACAGCCGGTACCGTTATCATCGTCATTATATCGGATGAATATCGATGGTGCTCTTCCTACGGTTCGGCTCGGGCTTAGACGCTGCACGCCCGGAGAGTTTCTCTACCGATCGGTTGCCGATACCGGCCTGCACGGGGCAACTCTTGCCACCGCCGTTCACCGTTGCTCCTGATCCTGGCCTCAACTCTTCCACCCCCTTCCCCACCCCGCCGGTGCAAGTTGGTAGCGAGGAAAATTTTAACCGGCGAACCGTCGATGCCGCGCCCGTGCACCACGATACCAACGTGCTGCACCGGACGTATGACCTCGCGAACTCCCGCTCGATAGTCTCCAGCTCTGCTGTAATGCATAACTACATTTATACATATATATATATGCACATGTGCAATAAAAAAAATATATATATATATATATATTATATGTATATGTATGTAAAACAAATGTATATGTATCGGACATATGTGGTGAATATGTGTGCGAGTATTGCTGTACAGAAATGCAAGAAGGACCCATTGCAGATATTCATCTGTCGAGCGCCACTTCACTATATTACACTAATATATTGTGTTATTATTCGGGTCGCGAACTCGAGATCCTCGGATTAGCGATCGCGACTTCCTCTTTGCTCCGCGAGCGAAGAGTTCAACCCCGTTCCCCCCACCCTCTCGACTCGGTGACGGCGCAGCTCTCTGCGCGATATATAACCTCCGAGGGCCTCCCCGCTTGATCTTTTGTCTTATTTTTTGTTATGCTTCTTATGCTTTCGATCTTCTGCATGCACGTCTCACTGGGCTCTCGGGGCTTCGTGTTACGAGAGGTTTTTTTTCGTGGGCTCGATCGAAATCACATCTGATCGATTTTTTTTTTTTATAAAGAAGACTCGAAGATTAGATCAGACTGAAGTTGCAACCGGTCATTTGCGTATTCTGAACAATACTAAATTGTTGCGTGGGATTTTTTTGGATTAACCTCTCGTGTCTCGTGCTTAGAGAGGTTTCTTTCTTCGTGGCCTGAATAAAAAAAATTGTTCCATGGGTTATTTTTCAAGAAATTAAATTTGGTCATTAAAATCGAATTTTTAAAATAATTATATGCGAAACACTTTTGTGGCCTGAAATTGTTCCCCTCCTCCGTAACAGCTCGATCTTTCGTAAAATTGTACATCCGAGACCCCGGTGTCACGAAATATGTGTATATATATATTTTTTGGTTTCGGCCTTGCTCGTTCATACGGATTCTCTTTTCTCTGTCCGGTGACGTTATTGCGAGCTTTTACTTTTCGGAGCTACGATAAATACGTTATTTTCGCGGATTGCGCTGGCATGATTATTATCGCCCCTGCTTACGGATTACTTTTCACACTTGGGGTATATGTATCTCTTCCATGCGCTCGTTTTGCACCGAGCAACGTCGGATTCCGGTCGTGTAGCGGTACGAGCGCGCGGGCCAACACAAATATTCGCCAAACTCTTGGTTACGTATTTCTTTTTTTTTTTTTTTAACACTTTACGTACACACCTCTCGGGGCCGTTCGGGCAGAGAAACGATCGTGGATATGTGCTGCGCGCTGCACGCTGCCGAACACACGGGGCGCCCACGCCTGGCGCCATCGTAAGAAAGAAAGTGCGCGAGGCCGCGAGTCCGGGGTCGAGGGGGCGAAGATCCAGAGTCTCGAGTGTCTCGACGAAACGAGATCGTAGACACAAATTTCCAGACCCGACTTCGATCTTCCGCAAAAGACACACAAATTATAAAATTGTAAATCACTTTATTCCGTGCAATTAAAAAAAAAGAAAGCAAATGAGAACCGAAATGCACAGATGTAATAAAAGATGACAACTCGACAGGTTTCACCAAATTTTACTCGGTGATATAATAATTCCAGAACATTCTCATAAATCAACGAAATTCACGATCCTTTGACTCTGGAGTTTAAAACATAAAAATAAAACATGAATTTTGTAAAATGAATAATTAATAACAACGTTCATAATTTACAACAATGTGTCAGGGCAGAAGTTGTGAACGAGGTCCGATTCGTGTGGTCCACCACATTTGCCTTATCACATTATAATTACATATTAACGTAACAATATTATTGTACTCTATTTGTATTCTAATTTTAAACATTTGTAAATAACGATTAAAAACTGCTAATTTTTCATACAATAAAAAAAAGAAAAAAGACCGAGAAAGTCCGGAGTGAACAGCAGACGTTATCAGGTGGCGCGTTAAGGGTGCAGGAACGTTGCCCGGTCTCGCCTGGGCGGTCGAGGGGGTCTCACCTGCTGCGGAACTCGAAGAGCTCGCGCGAGCGATCGCATTGCTATGTCGCTGTCAGGGGGGGTTGCCGACGGTCACGGCTGGGGGCACTCGGATAAGACACGGGGTGGCTTGATATACAGCAGTCGGATATACCTATGTGTATGCATGTGTGGAAGCGCTCGTGTGTTGCGCGCCGCCCGGAAAAAGGGTGCAAGCGGTGAGGAAGTGGCGGCCCGGACGAGTCGCAGGTGACGGGCAAAACCCACACGATCGTGAACTCCTACACCGTAATATATTTAACTTTTTTTTTATTATAATATTCCTGAGTGTGCGGTAGAGAATTCGTATGTGTGTAGTCGAAACTCGAACCACGCGCCTCTGCCCGGCGTAAGTAGGAAGGAAGTGAGGTCACCGGACCTTGGCCCAGCTCTCGGTGTCACGAGAGGTGCAGCGCCGGCAAGCAGCAGCAACAGCAGGTGCCACTGCTCGGGCTGCCTCGGGCGGGGCAACATCGATATCGCTAATATGCGAGCGCGAAGCACGTACGACTCGAACCTGCTGTAATTTTTTTTTTTTTTTTTTTCGGGCCTCGAGGCACACCGCAACGAGCGGACAACCACTCGCCCCGGAGAAACCTTAACGAAGCTTCCGTTTACATTATTAATTTCTTTTCTTTATTCATACATAAATACGAGTCTTAATTCTTGACTTATTAAGGCCGCGTGAAATTCGAGGTGCTATTTAGTTTCGTGCATTCGGACAATTTTTTTTTATGCTTCGTATTATTTGTTTCTTTGCAGATTTTTGTGTGAACTCTTTACGATAAAATATCTAAATTACAGACATCTAAATCAACAACCGGACGAAAAATGTAGAATAAATTTTCGACATTTGCAAAATGAATAAAAACTTTATTGGACACCGCCGCTCGCTCCGCGCTTCCGCGATGCGTCGGGCATGCCCGAGGGCTCGTGATTCCATGCGAAACCGCGAGATTAAAGGCAGATCTGATTGCGGTACGAAGGAAGCGAGGAGGAAAACGTGTAACTCGTTCGCCACTTCATTCCATCGTTCCGTTCGTTTAGTCGGGCTGCGGAGTGAGATAGCGGCGCGCAGGCGCGTGTGCTCGTTCCGGTAGCGGTATAGCGGCTCATCGGTGAGTCGAGGCACGCGCGACTCAGGCACGCACTCTTCTCGCGTGTAACATAGCGAGAGCCGCGGAGGAGACTCGAGGGAAAAGGCAGAAGCGGCCGCGGCGGCAAGGAGTAGGCAGTAGTACACGCACACGCGAGCCCACGGTGCGAGCAAACTCTCTCCGCCGCGCCGCCTCTCACCCCGTTCGTGTACTATATATAGCCGCCGTGAATGCAACTCTGCCTCCGCCACGTGAGTAGCTCCCCGAGCCGAGTACACATACCGTGTGTGTACCTTCCACCACCTCTCCGTTCCATTATACCGTTGTGCCGCGTTCTCTCTCGGCACCCGACACACTGCACTCCATCGCGGCGCTGTGCACTTGCCGCCGCCGCAGTGCGCACGCGCGCTAGATCGCGCCGGCGCGAGAACGCGGCAGATTGTATCGTCAATGTCTTAACCGCGTTACGCCTCCTCTTCCTACCTCGCACTACCTCTCTCCCTTCGAGCTACTAAACTTCACTCGCCGTGCCGCGGGGATACTTTACCACGGCGATCGGGACGATCGAACCGAGGAAATTCGCTGGACAGGAGATCGTGAGGAAAATCGTACGCGCTCGATCGACGTCTTTGGCGGGCGATTGCTCGAGCCAGGATCAATATTTTCTGGCTTCTTTCTGCCAAGGTGCCATACCTGCGCGAAAAACGTTGCGGCGACGAGCGCCTCCGGAAGAAAACCCAACAGAGTCGACTTCTCTAAAAAACAATCGACGTACCTCCGAATAAAAATAAAAAAATCACTTCGTCTCGCAGAAATCGACAGGCGCCTTCTCAACAGTCTCTATAAAGTTGTGACAAAAAAAAAAAGAAAAACAAAAACATTATCTTATTGATAATAATGGGAATAAAGATGAAGAAAGACATGCAATAGCGCGAGCTTTTACAGCCTGTCTGGATTCGTTTAACGGCGTTCGTCCGCGCCGTTGAGACATCGCCGGAGTGAGAGCCAGGCAAAACAACGACGGATAGCGCTAGCGCACACCCAGCTGAAACACGCCGGGATTATTATTATTGCCGGTACGAGAATTCCAACCGAAACGAGCGAGTAATGAGAAGCATAAAGCCGGGGCCTGAGCGTGATGAGCGCGCGTCGACAAAAAAGAAAATCAAGAAGATGAAGAAGAAGAAGTCTAAGGTGAGGAGGCGCCGCGGCACCAGCAGCATCATCGAAATAGCTCCATCGCTTCGAGATATCTGTTCCTCGGGCTCTCCATCGAGAGGCGCGGGTGCAGCCTTCACTCGTGGCACAGGGTCGTAACCCCGCAACGTAGCACCGGATTGTGAACCCTCGCCCGGGCACAGCACACTTCTCCCGGTACCGTACAGTAGAGCCCCGTTTATCCGAGCTAATGCGTGGAGACCTACGTCGGATAGATGAAATCTCGGATAAACTTGTATCACATATTATACATTACACTGAGAAAAGAAAATCGATTGCGACAACAAAATGAGCGCTTACGGGTGGCGAAACAAATGTTTTGTTGATCGAACGAAATCATTTTCGTTATAAGTATAGAAGCATTTCATTCTACGGCCTGTTAGTTCGATCAACGAGGTATTCCTTTCGAGCAACCAAACATTTGTTTCGCCACCCGTAAGCGCACATTTTGTTGACTCTATTGATTTTTTTCTCTGTGTATATATTACATATTATATGTTATATATTATATATGGGTAAAACTGTAATTGTCGTAACTATAACGTGAAGACGTTAACCTTGGGAACCATTTATTATGGTAAAAACTCCGTTGCTTTTATTATATAATTTTTTCTCAGTGTACGCAAGGCTACAAAGCCTTTACGGACTATTCCGCGCGCGGGCAATGATGCTTTACCCGTTTTATCCGAGTTTCCCGTATTATCCGAGCCTACATCTCGGTTAAAGCGAAGGACTCGAGCGAGTTGGGTGCCGCGGATAACGCGGAGGCTCGGTTGATCGAAGGTCGCATAAGCGAGGTTCTACTGTATGTAATACGATAGATGGAACGACGGTGAATCACGATCCGGCGGCGTCCAATAGCTGATTCTCATCCTCGGCTACCAGGTGATCGACCACGCCTCATTACTTTGCTTCGCTACTTCGTACGGACGTGCGGCTCTTCGCTCTTATTCTCTCATACACTGTGCACGATATATGTATATATGTGCATGTATGCGGGGTCTCCGAGGGGATTCTTATATAGCGGTTTCGTCGATAGGAACGATACGATAAAGCCAGAGGTGTTAGCTCACCTCGCAGCCTCTCGGCTTCCAAGAGATGCTGCTTCTACGCGCGTGCAACTGTTCTTATTTTCTCGGCTTCTGCTCGGCCGCGGGTCCGTCGAGATCCGGAGGTCGGCGGGTCAGATACGGAAGTCTAAGAGTTCGCGCCTCGAGAGAGAAAGACACAACTAATGTACGCGGAACAATCACGCTATAGGTAATTTTGTGCAGAATTTGTGTCGCCATTCTTTGTTTTTTTTTGTAATGTGCTGGTTGTTCAAAAATTAAACCTTTATAAGTCGCACCGTGTGAAACCGCACCGAAACGGGACTAACGGAGGTGGAGTGGGGGCAACGCGTCGCTGCGCATCGAGAAAAATAATTTATTTGACGAACGACGCGCCAATAAATATTCATTTGGTTTAAATAAATATTTATTCGATTCAAATGAATGTTTATTTAAATCACATAAATAGTTATTCTGGGTGCGCCAGCGCTTAAGAGTGCGGATGGAGGTGTGACTTGTAAAGGATTAAGGGGTCGAGTGGTTGTGATGAGAAATTAAAATTAAAACAGTAGTAATTCTCGGGAGTCGGTTCGAAAAAAAAAATTATGTGCGGAAAATGTTGCAAAGTATTTGTAGTTGGTGGTGGAGAGAACGAGAAGAGATTCCGATGAGATGAGAAAGAGGGCCGAGTCACTCGGCACAATAAACACACGCGCTATCGAGGGCTCGCTGTTGAGGCTTCACTAAGGTTATTTAATTATCGTTAAGGTTGCCCCCTGACCACCTTCACCGTTTATAAGTATATTGTCTGGCCACTCTCGAGAGCATCGCTACTGCTTCTCTGTCGAACCCGGAACGTTTCTTTTTATTTCGTCTCGGTCTTTAATTGCTCGCTCAAACAATCTACAAATTTCTCTATCGAAACGTAACGAGTGTCTCGCCACTTCTACTGTAAATCTAATAGGTTCGCTCAATGGGTTCATTGAGGCTAAACGCTTTAAGGGTTCGGCGATTCGGCGGATAAGAAAGTTCTACAGTTCGAAATCTTCGACAAGATTGACTAAACTTTATTTCCGTCTTCGAGGCTTCCGAAAACTTGGTACTCAGAATCTGCAAATAAGAAACTTGAAGAAAATTTAAATTTTTTATTCAATTTTGCAAAGTCGTCCCAAATTTTAAAAAATCTATCTTTGCCGGTAAAAATTCAAGTTTTAGGACGGCTCGAATCGTTCGTCCGAGGTTCGAGCTGAAATTTCTTTCGTTCATCGGGCGAATCGATGGAAAGTCCTCTGCTCGATGCAACAGCTAAAGTAACAGCTGATTCTTGCGTCAACACAGCTCTCGAGCAGAATCCTCGAGGCTCGTGACCTACCCCACCCCGGAATTGCCGAAACAACCGCATCGTTCGGTGGTTATTTCCGTCGAGCGATAGACCAGAGAGAGAAGGAGAGAGAGATTCAAGAGAGTTTGTGAACGCGCGAGCGTAACCGCCCATCAAAATTGCAGAGAGGCCACAGCAATTACGGAGGCGTGCGCCTTCGACTCTCGGCTCGGTTGTCGAATCCCTCGAAAAAAAAATACCTCGGTTATACGCTTGCGCTCATTTTTTTTTTTTTTTTCATTCCTCTTCTTCGACATTCTTTCCTTCGATTGTTCACCTCCGTCTCGGGCTCTTTTTACGCTATATATTTATTTGTTCCCCGGGATTCAACTCCGTAATGAAACTCTTGCGACACTTCGAGACGCGGTTCAGTAGTCTCGCTTGATCACGACGAGACTCTCACGATGATCTCTTTTTCGAGCATTCCTCGGTGAAGTAATTCCCGCAGAACAAACAGAGAAGCATTCGCAGTCGTAACTCCGGCCTTGACGAATCGGATCTGCCCAAATTTTTCAGTCCTACGATCGTAACTCTCGGGCTCAACATTAGTTCGAGGAAAGAAATTATTTTTAAAAATTGACATTTTGTCAAGATGCTTGGACTCCAGTCCGAACTGGACTTTTAATAAAAATAACATTGGGTACTTCGGCATCTATCTATAGGTCAAAATGAGATTTTTCTGCACCAAAAGTATTGAAATTACTATTAATTTTGCTTGATAGTAAACTAAAAGTAATCCGGTTTCAAAATTTAATTTTTCCATCGGAAACACTTCACTTCTTGTTTGAAAAGCTCCTTTCCCGACTGAAAGTGCCGTATTTCCAGTATGCCGCGACTTCTGGTCAAAAAATGAATTTTCCAGACCCGAAGTGACGTATTTCTCCTAGGGGTTGACCGATGACTTTTCGCTGCTAGGCCGAGATCATTTTTTTTTTTTCTAATTTTTAAAATCTCGCACCGATTGCGATTTTGCTCTCGGATAGGATCGTCGAGCAATCACGGTACGAGAGGAGCACAACGAGATGCTTACGTCAGTTCGATATCGTGACCGGCTCCACCCTGCGTCTCTTGCTGTTTCTGAATCGGGCGAATCCACCGTGCTCTCTCGGCTCCCCGGCCCGTGGCCATTATTACCCTATTATATCTTGCATAACAGTGAACAGTGAACCGAAGTGAGCTATTACGACGTTCCCTATCGGCGGCGGGGAGCAGGTCGGGGGTGGCAGAATCGGTTGCTCGCGGTCTGCATCAAGCTCGCTCCTGCTGCCGCTGCCGCCGCCGCTCGAGCAGCTAAAATCCAAGCTACACCAGACACGTTACTGTACCGGGGACCGTGTATAGCGCAGAAGAGTCGTCGTGGGTCGATGCGCCCACGGGGTCCATCCATATACTCGAACGAGCCGATATCGACGGAGCTGATAATCAAAGGGACGTACTTTACCCGCTAAAAGGGTTCGAGCCTGAGTCCTTTCGATATTAACGGACGAGATCTACGGTACGACATGCCATGGCACGACGAACTATGGTAAAAGCTAGAAGAGAGGTGTCGGCGAAAAAAAAATCATCGTAACGATCCCCGGGCTGTTGGTAATCGGTTTGAACTTGGACCTTGCCCCCCTACTCGCTCGGACAACGAACGACTCTTTCGCTACTTGCGTGCCAACGCTCTCTTCATTACGTACCAACATTGCTATTCACAGATTTTTTTAAGTTACAAAAAATTACCAACAATTTTTCAATAAGAAGAAAATGAATATGTAGTGATTTAGGATCGAAATTCACTTCTATATGTTATGAAATCTGAACGTTTTCTTCATTAGGGACCGATATTATTATTTTGAGCTTTGTTTGGTTTAAAAAAAAATTAACTCGCTCGACCAGAAGACAAGTGACTCTTTCACTACTTACGCACCAATGTTCTCGTCGTTAAGCCCAACATTGCTATTTAGAGCTTATTTAACGTAAAAAAAATTACCAAGAATTTTGTAATGAAAGATTAAATACCTAAATTTGTATCTGTGGCGACTTACACCGAGTTCGCCCACGGGATTTTCTTTCGCTGCTTCCTACGTTACGAAATAAACGTATGTCGTTATTTGCACACACACTCTTACACATATTGTGCCCATGGAGTGCCAGCAGCATCCTGTACCACCCACCGGTCCCCGGCGATATCCTCGAGAGGGAGAGAAAGATCTCTTGGCTATAATACCATCTCGAGAGTGTGCGTCACCTGACGCGCCGTGCACCATGCGCGCATGGGTGTCTCGTGGGACGAGCGATGCACCGACACCGGAAGAGGAAACTGTCGCGCGACACCAGAAGCTGCTGCTGCGGGACCACGGGAATATCGTTCGACCGACCTTCTCATATCTCATTCATTCGAGGTGAACACATGTTCATCACCAGTTACTATATTCCGAGAGGAAAGCATACACGTGCGTTCAACATGAACTCGCCAGGGTTGGAGTATAGATCCTCGTCATAATATGGTAAATATACATATAGGGGCGTGCATTCCGGCTCAGGTTCGGCATGGAATTTCCCGGATGCTCGAGCTGAGACTATACCGAGATCTTTTTTTTTTTTTAATTAATATCAACGTTCGTTAAAGGAAAAAAATTTAATAACGATTCAAAGATTTCTGGTAAAAATGTATTTCATTTATTTTCGTACAGTAAAAATAGAATCGTATACAAAAATTCCATGGCGCAGGTTGTTAGTAATGATGTTGCGGTTGTGTGAAAAAATAGCTAGGTCCGAATATTAAAGAATGTGGTAAAAATTACATTTTTGTTAATGAGAAAAAATTACTGTATTCGACTTCTTTTGCAATGTCCAATTGGAAGAAATTGTCGAAGGCTCGATAGCTCATATAAAAGTGAGCATACAATATACGCAGTTGAAATTTACAAAATTATTAGTACGATATGAATGCTGACCTAATAACGCGAAAAACGAAATTCAATTAAGGAACTGCAAAAGTCTCGAAGGTGTAGAAGATAAGTGTACAACGCGCGTCCATTGAGCTCGTCGAGGGTTTGCACCAAGGTCCCGAGAGATATTAGAGATGCGAGTGTGGGCTAGGGAGAGGAGAGCGACAGGTTCGACGATCACGTACCACGACGAAAGAGCACATATGGCGGGCCCGTGGAGCGGATGAGGGGTCAGAGTACTTCCTACGCGAACGCCCGCTTCGCTCGATCCCCCGACTGTAGGTGGTGGGGAAGAGGCACGCACGCGCGTACTTGGCCAATCTCGAAGTAACGACGATATGTGTGTGCTTGGTACATAAAGTAAGCGAAGTGTACGAGCACGGGTCGCTGAGGCACCACCTGTTGAATCTTTGATCCTCCGCAACGCGACCCGGCGCTTCCAGCTTATTAATAAATCGAGATAAACGGCGGAAAGTGAATAGAAAAATTCTTTAAAAAATCGTGAAGAAAGCTTAAACTGTAGTTTCATTGTAGCGTCTTGGAGCAGCGAGTATTCATTCATTTCTGTCCGTCCGTCTGTCCGTGGCATTCGAAAATGGGCAATATTGTTTAAAGCGGTCGACGAGTCAAAGTTAAATTTAGTGTGTACATTCTACACGCAAAAGTCAACTTTGGCGCAAGATTTCAATAAAATTCACCGAGCACTTTTATTGTTTTACCTAAAGAATGAATCGGTCATTGCTTTTCTCCCTCAATTTGTCACGACCCTGAAGCTATCTGCGTGACATCAAATTTCTTCTCTGGCAAGTCTCTCAGTCAATGCACTGTTTCAAAAAGAAAACAAAAATTGTTCATTTGTAGAATTTAATTTAATTTAAATCTCTAAGCGAACTTCGCCGAGCCAAGTCCAAGTTATGAGTCATAAGTCGTTGAAATTTAGTCTCATACATGTCTCTTCAGGGCGATTTTTTTTAAATTCTATTTCCCACACATTTTACAATATTTCCATCTTCCGCCGCGTCCGACAGGCTCTTCGGTATAGAGAAAGAGGCGTTTTTTTTCTACCCTTCACAAGAGTAGTCTCTCGTGTGTAAAACGAGACGTTCGATACGTGCACACATCCGACAGAGGCACCTGCCGTGCTGTCTCGGGGCTCGAGACCGGGCGGTCTCGGCCACTCGCGTTGCCTAACATCCGCTCGACCTCTCCAGACACAGCACGGATTTACTCGCGGCATAATACCCTTTCTCTCACCCACACATGTTTGTCGACGAATTTTTTTTTTTTTTTTTTTTTTAATCATACAAACACCCACAAGCATAGTCGCGCGTTCGATTCGACCCCGGAGGGTCGCATCGACCACGCTCATACGCAGCTCATACGCCCTTCCGACTCCGAAACGTCGAGACTCGCACGTTTCGTACATACTGCAGGGACCGCGGGAGAGGATAACAGTCCCGCAATAATAAGAATATATACGCATATAATGAGCCTAAAATTCCTCGCGTGCTGCGCGATCCCGGGCACGCATTATATCCAAGACGGTGCTTATAATACTAAAGGAGGCAGAACTCGAAGAAAAAAAAAAAACGACACGTATTTCTGATCTCTCGAGTACCGGCCGGGGGATTCTCAGCTCGAATTTACATACCGCAGGAACGCGAGTCACCCGACGCCTCTCCTTTCACCGAGAATTTAATTTTTCAATTCTTTTGCCTGTCGATTCTTTAATTCCGGTTGCATTTTTTTTAAAGACTAAAAAAATTACCCGTTTTCGTTTATTTCGGATGAAATATTTTTTTTTTTGGGCGAGTTGTGTACAATGTACGGCCGGTGTTTCCTGTAACACGAGCTAATGTGGAGCCTCGGCGGAGACGTCGTCGCGAGACGCAGCCCGAGAGGTGCCAGAAGGAAGGGAAGAAAATAACGAAATAAAAAATGAAAAAATAAAAAATAAATAATGCTCGGTGAAGAGGAGCTTCGGTAATCGTCGAGCGAGCGTTCTCCTCTCCTTTTCTCTCTCTCTCGAGGTAGAGATGCTTTTTACCGCGCCTCCACGGCCCATTAGTCGCGTGGGTCGAGTTAATTCCATGATTGCGTACGTATGGACGTGTACGCGTACGATCGAGCGATACTTTTCCCTCTTTCACTCCATCCTCGTTGTTTTATTTATTTTTCCCACGACGTCACGAACCCGCGATAATCGCGACCGCTGAAAATCCTCGAATACGAATTTTTTCATCTATAATCATATTCGTTTCCGCAGCACCCGTAAATTCCGCGGAAAGGCATATTTTCCAGCTCGGTCTTAATCGACGCATAACTTCGCCGGAAATTAATATCTTTTGGCTTCTTCGTAGTGAAATCGATCCGACAGGATGTGCTCGATATGTCCTCATAGTGCGCAATCGACGCTCACACTCTCCCTCGACTCTTGGCAACGTTTAACGAGGGTCGTTCAATGGCATTCAAACTTAATGACCGTACCTCGTAAATTACATTAATTAATCGCGAATAAAAAGAGGGCGGGCTCTCCGCCTCTTTCGGAAACTCAAGTTTCACCCCCTCGAATTCATCGGCAAGTGTTTTTTTTTCATAAAAATGTTTTTTTTCGCTTTCCCTCTCTCTTCCCAAGAGTCCACCCGCGCAAAAGTTCATTCGGCTAATTAAAATATAATGAGAGGCGTAATTATCGAAGATCGTAAAGCGTCTTTCTGTCGAAGGAGACGAAGTGGAAGACGACGGGATTGGACGTGCAGGTTGTTGGCTCTGTGTTGTATCGGCGACTCAGGATCGGAAGGGCGCATCTCACAGAGCTTTATATGTAAAACAAAGCGAGTTACGCCCTTCTGTTTCTCGGCGGTCGATATGCGTACATGTGTGTGTGCATCCTATCTTGGAGACTGCCGAACGTAGGACGCAATGGTTTTCGAGCCTTGAGGCTTTCTACGCCGGAACTTAATGATGCTCACACAAACACAATTAAGTCCGCACTCGGGATGGCGTTATATATTACTGTACGGCAAATGTGTGTATTCGTATGTATAGATATGTGCTCGAGGAGATTAACGAACGTCATACGTCAATGACGACGGAACCTGTCGATCGTTATGCATAGGTATATCTCAAGATCGATGGCGCCGCGCTGTTAGGGACATCTAAATAATAATGTCTGTCGATGAGAAGTGAAACGCGTCGAGCCGGTAATTCTCCTTCGGACCAAAAGTGTATGTCTTAAAAAAAAAAAAAAAAAAATTAGTAAGAGATTATTAAGGTTGCCAATGTTCATGGAGTTGTAAATTATTTTTAATTCATTAAAAATAAAAAAATTCGTAATTAAAAGTTTAAAGAGAGTTCAAGTGTTCTCTTTGTTAGGAATTAATTAAAAAAATTAAAAGCGAAAATGATTGAAATTATGTTGGCTTCTAGGGTGAGAAAAATTAGGCCCGGGGAGGGGGTCAAATGGACCAGGTAACAGCAATCTTAATGAATACACATAATCGTACTCATAACTTTTTTCATTTTCAATTTCGATAAATTTTGCCACTTCGGACTTCGATCCGCCAATCCGTCGTCTATCCGGAGTTTAGCCGCGTGTCTCCGAGATTTGAGACCTGCAAGAAGATTTCCGTTCGCGAAGAGAAAGAAAAAATAAATGCGAGGGAAGAAGCTAACCGATGCGGTTCCGTGTGCTCAGCATATATCCGCGAATAACCACTTTTTTTATTGTATTTTTATTTTTGTTGTCCACGATCGTTACGCGCTCGGCGAATATAAACCAGGATTACACGAGACACTCGCGGCTCGTAACTCTTGATTCCCCGCTAAGGCGAAGCCGCTCGCATATCTGCGACGACCTGCAGCGGCACCGCGAGAAACTCCACCGGCCGTTGTGTGTGAAGTATTCGAACTTTTCTACTTTCTTCTTATTATTATTTTTATTTTTCCTTAACCTGCTTTCCGTGACGGTTCCCCCCACGGTGAAATCGTCTTCTAACGATCGAACTTTGCCTGTGGGGCGAAAAAATTGATTTAAATCTCCCCGAGACTTCTCGCTCTCTCTCCGCAGATCCGCCATAAAAAAAAAAGGCATTCCCGGTGTCGACTCGGAGTTTCGCAATATCAGCAGCCTCAAATGACATCCGACAACCTGCGGCGCCTCGGATTAGCATTCGCTCAGATTATGCATATCGTAATTTCCCGCTGCAAACTTGTATCAACATTGTGTAGCTTTTTTTTTAGGAGAGTGGGGCAATATGATTCTCCACCAGTCCTTCCCGATGAGACTTGTGTTTTTCCGAACGCGCCAAAAAAATGCCACTCGTCCGTTTTCCGGCGCACACGGGTCGTACACTGCGGCTTGCGCTGTACGCAAGTGTATCTAACGAGCGGTCACTTATGCCAAAATTTATGATCATTCGAGAGTGGCTCGTCGGCACGGAAAATGAACGGCAACTATGTGTATCGTAATCTGCCGCTGCAAACTTCTATCAATATTGAATCTCGTTTTTTTTCAAGTGGGGCAAAATGGACCAGTGCCCTTTCTTGGTCCTTCGAGATGAGACACTTGTTTTTCCGACGGCGCAAAAAAAAAAATGGCACTGGTCCGTTTAGCCCCGCTCTCCCCCGGTACTGCTCGGCGCGTACGGGACGTACACCGCGGCTTGCGCTGTACGCAAGTGTATCTAACGAGCGGTCACTTATGCCAAAATTTATGATAATCCATGCATGGCTCGTCGGCATGGAAAATTAACGGCAATTTACCGTGCGGACGAGCGCGAGGGCCACACGACTCGCCGGTGGAATGCGCGGGCGTTTCCGGTCCGGCGTATCCCTCGTCCCTCCATCGCGCGAGAGATCCACGAGCGAAGCTCGCACCGTCCAGCGTCCGACGGGATGATGAGAGAAAGAGAGATAAATATCCTTTACGGAGCGGAGCGGACTCTATTCTTCGCGGGCGAATTATCGCCGTGATCGCTCGATCTCATCTTCTCTCCCTCTTCCTCTTGTTCTTCATTTTTTTTTGTCTCTCCTCTTCTCACTTTCGAACTCTTATTCATCTTTTCGACTGATGCCTCTTCGAGACTCCGAGAGTGATCCCCCTGCCCGGCTATTTTCAGACAATTTATGCTTATAATAATTAGATACCTCGCGGCCGGCTCGTGCAGAACCCCCGGCCGCAGATCTCTCTGGCGTCATAATCGCGCGCACTCACTCCCTCTTTCGTTCTATCCGCGCTCTCCCGACAACATGTTATAAACCTCCGCCGCAACATTTTTTTCTTTCTCTTATTGAGACTAATATTTGCCGTTTTGAATCGTCGCGTTTCTCGGCAATTTTATCGTGCTCTTACACACGCCGAAACGTTCTTTTACCCACTTTGCTCTGTTCCTCAAGTCACGCGTTTCCGTCACTGGCTGCATTCGACATACATTTCAGAGATAAAGTGACCAATTTCGCTGCGACGTCACTTCCGGTTTGAAAATCTCACTTTTGAACCGGAAGTGCTGTCACGGCACAAAAGCTTTGAAATTTTCATTTGTGGCGTTCAAATGTATTTCATCTCGAACGTGGACAGCGACAGAAATGGGTGAATGAAGGAAACACACTGTGAGCGCTTCAACGCCGACAAACCTCAGCTGAGCCGGAAGTGCGCGCAATGTAATGTGAAGAAGAGAAGGATATGCATCGAGAAGCGATATTATTCAGTTCTCTACTTCTCGTACTCGCCACTTCCTCCTCACGTTTATGTCGCCCGTGGGTGGGATAATGGCGTGCATAAATTAAAATTTCGTCCGATACGCGCGAAAACAGGTGACTTACGATGCGGCGAATTAAGTAACACGAGACCCGTCGCTCGTTGCCGGCGAGTAGTCCGGGGACATGCGAAACATCTCGATACACTCTTTCCTCACATCGGAGCCCCTCGAAGTACCTCCGAGGCTCCGCGTACTTCGTGCTCGTCGTCTCTTCGAAGAGTGCTCCGGCGTTGATACACCACGCGCGCCGCTTTATTGGCAATTTGTCGTGAGTGATTTTCGACGGGTTTATCGCTCGTACGCTCGGCTAACTCAGGATCCAAGGCGCTTGCGCACTCGATTCACACTCGCCCGTAACCCTTTTTTTTCCTCCTCGAATTTTTGTTCCTCGCCTCGCCGCACAGGGTATTTCTCAATTAACCCGCTGAAATATAAACGACTAGCGAAACAAAGCTCGCCGCCGGCTGAGAACGCTTTCTTCGCGGATGGAAAATAAGAATTAAAAAAAAAAAAGAAACTTCACACAAGCACGACGGTAGAGTGAGAAACGAGGGTTGAATCGCGGAACGGTAAATATCGGAGAGCTAAATCGTCGAAAAACCTAAGTTCAAAAAATTGTGTTCAGTAAGAAAAATCCTTTTTTTTTAAGTTTTTTTTAGTTAAAAAAAAAACTCATTTTTTAATCCCAACATTTGTTTTCGTACGATTTACAGTTGATACTTAAAACAGTAGCGATAAAAGTGAGAAAAAAAGAGATCACTCAAGCCGCGCGTATGTTTTTTTTTTACGCGGAATTGCATATAAAGGCGGTAATTTTGGGTCGTTTCACCTCGTCCCAAGAATTCGACCAGTGTCCAGCGCGCTGGCAATACTTCGGGCTCGTGCCCGAAGAAGTGTCCGTGCCCGATGGCTCTTCTTTATGCGCCACCCCCAACGCCCGGCACTTTACGCTCATTAGCGAGGCTGACATCATTATTTCATGTAATTTATGGACCGTTCTCTCCCGCCTCGGTCCCTGCCTCGGTTCTCTTTCTGCCCCTCGCTTTCTTCCTTCCTCGTGGATCCTTCCTCTGTCTCGCCTCTCTCGCCTTACGACCTGTCGCGCAGCTGTCCTCTTTCTTTTCCGCGCGGCGATGTATGCGCAGGCGCCGCCGCTTTACGCGTTTCGCGAATATCGACACGCGAGCCATTCCGAGAGAAGCCATCCGCGGCGAGGATACCACTTATTGCCGGAAAATATAGCGCCTTCGCGAGACGCCCCGGCCGACCGATTACTGCGTTATAAATTTCTCCGATGTTGTACACACCGCTCGCTCTCTCGCCCTCGCTCTCCTCTCTTCTCTCGCGCCGCTTCATTCTCCAACCTCTTCTTGTTTTTTATCTCTCCTCTACGCTTCCCTTTTATAACGTTTTTATGACATCTGCACGAGCCAGCGAGATTCTACGCTCAAACGCCACCAACTTTATAATCTTACGAGCCGCGACGGCCGTACATCATACGATATCGTTTCTGAATCGGTCTCTTCCTCTTCCGTCCACATCTTCCCCGTCATCCTCCGAGCATAAAATTTCCCTTCTTCGGATGGGAGTAAAAAAAATTGCTCGGGAAACTGCGAGCCTGATGCATAAAGGCAAATAGTATTTGCCTTTGTGTATCCGTAATCGCCAAACACGCTCGAGAGAAAAACGCAGCCGAATCCAAAATGCCGAATCCGAAAGTTCGTTGAAATCGCAATATCTCGAGAATCGCGAGGATGGTCTCTTTCTCGGCTCGCTTGTTATTCCCGCATCGATATAATGCAAATTGTGCGAAAAACGAGCGGTGCGCACAAGTTTATTCAACGTGACCATTCCGTCGTCTTCACCGGGCTTCGATATATTCAGTACGTATGCAAAGTGTATTCCACACGCCGTGCGCAGAACGACGCGGCGGAGCTCGACCAGCCGTCCGTACGTGTGGATCTCGAAGACTTTTTTCCATGTTTTTTTTTTTCCGAGATCTTCACTCGATCTTCGCGGTCCGGAATACTACTCGCGGGCGCGAATGGGGATGGAGAAAAACGAGGGGGATAACGAGGACGCCGGGATCATCGGATCGATTCTTTATCGCGTTGCGATACAATCGGAAAGAAATGAGCCGTGATTTCGTGTCGCCCTGAAGAGAGAACCTGCGCTGCACGCCTCGGATCTCTCGACTGTTCGCGGGATTGAGAATCTTTCTCTCCGGGGGGAACGACGATCGGGAATCTCGGGACGCCCACGCGACTTGCACACCCACAAACACACACGCACACGCACGTACTCAGGGGAGAGATAGAGAGAGGAGTCTGGAGAGGAGAGCGCGATTACAGGTGCGGCTCCGACAGCACGCCCCGACAACCTGTATCTTCGCTTCGTCTCGTACTCGCCTTCGGAGGAAATATCTGTATACACTTCGGAACTGACCGTGTCTGGGAGACATGACTCGTATTTTATAGATGCGTATGTAAAATAATTTTCAGAGGCTCGGCACGTTATTATTGTTATTTGCATTTTTTAGATGTGCAGCAAGGTGGAGAGTGATTACTTTTTTCCAAGAGACCTGCGATAGGTGGCTTGACAAAGCGTCTTTCGACTTTTCGTAAGCTTCGGAGCGAACCTATGCATCATTTGGGAGAAGAGATTGTGGACGGAGTTCTAGGGGAGGCTGGAATGGATAGAATCGGTAATTTAGCCTGGAATAGCTTATTATACAGCCTGGGGGAGATAAAATGTTCGATGGCTTTTGGGATAAATCGAGCTGCAGACTGAATTGAATTGCATCGATTAAGTTTCCGATAGATAACTTCGGATGCGGTCTGGCCTGGTCGTGACGTCTCGTACAATAGCATTTTAATTCGAAAAATAGAAAAACAAGAATACGTCGAAGGAATTCGCAAAGTCAGCGGCACTTTGCTCGCGGTAGAGAAACGCGAGGCATCAGAGTGTATACAACAGGTCCTGATGCTGTTGCGGTGTTGCTTCTGGTCGGTGAGAGAGAGCGAGCAACCACATACGAGCCTCTCGACGGTGGCTGTGGCGCGTGATTAAGTAACTACCAGTCGTAAACCCCCGCGTCGCTGGATAATCCGTGTAAACGCATAAATTGCCGGTTATTTAAGATAACGCGCATTATTCGGATAGTTCTGGTGATGGTCCGGCATAAGTTACTACCGGGCCACCTAGGCCGATTCTTCTTACGCCGAGAATCTTACGTCTCTCCAGCTCTTGCCCACAGAACTCCTTAAACCTCGTTTCTACAACCTCAAAGTAGAAACTTTTTATCGACCGAGAGACTCGTCCGCTGTAAATAACAGCCCGCGGTCTCGTAGCAATTAAAACGTCGAAACTCAATCTCAGTGAAAGTCGGAAAAAAAACTCCATCTCAACTATAACAATTGATATCTCACTTGTCTCTGAATGAAGATGAACAAATTCATTGCTGAGAAAAAAATGTAAGTTTCTTTTTTTTTTTCTTCTAACCTCTCTTCATAGGGGTCCGCGTCGGGCGTAACAGAGGCGCGATCGTTTTCCAACGCTCGAAGAGTCTCCTCGCCTCGTAAATAGTTCTTTCAGAACCCGAGCACGAAGCACGGTCGGAGGCGCACACTCTTCGCCGTGTATAATTTACATGACAAGAGGAGATGGTGGGGTTAAAAGAGAAAAAAAAAAAAGAATCTGTCGGTAACCCGCTTCTGACCCGAGTGTCTTATCGAGATCCCACCGATTCTTCCATATTTAAAGGAGTCAGCTTCCCGCGGCCAGTGACCCGCGGTGCGCTTCTATCTGTCGATCGCCCTCTTCCACCGTCTCACTCTCCTCCGGCAATTCGTTCCCTCGTCTCGTTTCAGCTTCCGTCTCGTTCGCTCCTCCGGCCGCTTCGCGTGGTTCGGTGAGAGACGGAAAGAGGAACGCGAGAGGGATAACAAAAAAAAAAAAATAAAAGGAAGTAACTACACCTCCCAGGGTTCTCCACGGTGGCACCGGGGCACAGGTGCCTCCCCGTCCGATCGTATCGAACGACCACCGATCATTGTATCGAGAGCCCTCGGCGGTGTACGACGCCCGAACGAATTTCCATAAGCGTCGCGCACGACGACGATAGCGCGGATCCCGATACACGGTGAAGTTGACCTGTTCGCCAGGCTCGATTCCCATCGGAAAGTCCCAAAGTCCAAATTCACCGCGACCCGAGAGAATCTTGCTGGAGGTTCATGAATCAGGATCAAATTTGACGGTTCCGGGTCCGAAGCAACAATTGTTGGCGGTTTTTGCTCCACTGTCCCAAGAGGACCAACATTTCAGCTTGGATCTTCAAGTTTGGACTGCCCAACTTTGACATCAAAATCTCCAAATCTAGCCAAAAGACGCACCTTGACAGATACGTTGATTACATGCAGGTTAACACGTATTTTGGTACGAAAAAGCTGAGAAAACCCTAAATTTGGACAAAGTTCCGTATCACAAACCTTAGCAAGTCGATCACTTTCACCGTGCTCAGACCCACAAAATCAGAGATTATGCATATGCGGTCGTTCGAACGAAAGAATCGGCCCTTCGACCTATCTCCTGACCCCGGACCGAGACCGGGAGCACGCGTTATTTATTGCGTGACCGCGTAAATAATGGATTCCCGATGGTGGAGAGGTCGAATCCGGCGTGAATCCGATCTTGACCCTGCCCGAGAACCTTTCGTACCTTTCTTCCATCGTACCCTTCCTACCCTTCTTCGTCTTCGTTTTTTCTCACAATACTTCTGGTTCTTTTTCTCGTTGGCGGTTCCTCCGTGGTGATAAATTGAATTCCTCGATCGGAATGAACGATGATCCTGGGTCTTGATGGGTTTCAGCCACCACCGGCACGACAGGTAACTTGACTAACAGTTCGTATGTATGTAGATTTTCATTTGAATACAGTCTCAAGTGACTCGAGCATAGGTCACTATTCTCGGGTCATTCATATTCGATTACTATCGTGTTTCGTGCGAGACGTCGGAGAATCTTAAGAGAGTCTGCTGCGACGGATGAAGATAGTACAGTGGGAATGAAGAAGCATGAAAGCCGGAGAGGGTCATAAAGGAAGGCGAGGAAGAAGAAGAAGCAACCTGTCCTATGCGTCTTGCGTGGAGCCAAGATGTGCTTCCGTCAGCATCTACGGATTCATTAGAGAACAATAGCACGACGAGATAGAGAAGGATAGAACGGGCTCGTGTAACAGAGCTTCTCCTTGTATCGAGATATGCCTCTGCAGAAAATACATTCAACTGACGTGCTCGGCAAAGAATAAGCAGCTAAGATAAATAAAATCACAAGACGCGGCCGTTGGAGAGGGAAAAGTGGGAGAGGCGAACGCAATATGCGTCGAAGACATCGGTGTGGAGGATGTGGGAACTCGCGTCTTGAAGTACAAATATATTCTACTTGCAAAAAAAAAAAAAAATCAAAAACTAACAGTTTTCAGCTTTGATCAGATTTCCGATGTGTCTAAAATTCTGAAAAAATGCATCCATCAAGTTCACCCACAACTGCATCTTTTTTGCATCGCACTCTTTTCAGTCCGATCCCTATTTTTAGAAATTCATCTGTTTTAGACTCGGGGAATTCTTGATTTTACGTTCAATCGAAGCAGCTTCCGCTCTACGATCTTTCAGCCGAGGTGTCGTTAAAAAAATTAAACGGACTCTCATCAACGCCGCAGCGTCGCGTCACGTTCGAATGTAATCCGGTAGGATCGCCTGATCAGGTCCGCAACGTCTCGTGTCCGGACGCTGGGCGTATGCAAAGCCGGCACAGTAGTAGATCGTGTCATTGCGGTTGTTCATCCGCGAGCAAGAGGCGCATCCTCAGCGGCTGGCAAGCCGAGGACCTCGAGTACGAGAGGAGGACAGAGACGATCTTTGGCCGCGCGCTGCTATCCGAACCAGATTGCTTTAATTTGTTGCACGACCGGCAAAAATGTTAATGCCCGCCGAGCGATCGTAATTCAGCTGGCCGGCAGCTCTGAGGATTCTCCGACTCCTCCATCCATCTCTCGCCCTCTCGCGGTTCCGCCGATCCAATATCCTCCTCCCGTCCGACCGTGTCGCTCGCTCGCATTCTCCGCTCGCCGTTCTTCCGTCTCCCTCGGCGTGTTCCGAGCCGCACCGAAGCTACCTGCTCTCTCGCTCTCTCTCGCCCCCTTGTGGTCGCCGCTCGCGCGAGCCACACGGTGGCTCTTATCTGCGGTTTTATGTTCGGCTTTGCGTTTTAGCCACGCCGATTCCTCGGCTTCGGTGTACTCCTCTCTCCATCGGCGCCGCGCCAGCCGGACACGAGGGAAGACCGAGAAGTGTGTTTCTCCTCTCCGCGCGCAGAAAACTCTGTATGCAGAAGCTGCCCGCGGATCCGGCGGGGAGGACGAGGAAGGCGACGACGCGTCCGCTGGAACCGGAGCGCGACGGGATCTTAGTCCCCCTCTCGCCGATAGCTCGTCGACGACTTCTTGCGCCGTCGCCCGGACCTGGCATGTCCAATACCTAACCTCCTCCTTCCGTTTCTTTCCGTCCTTTTCAACTTCCCTCTCGCTTGGTTTTAACTTTTGCGAAACGTCGGACAGGGCGACAGGTTTATTTGCGTCCCGCTTGCCACCTCGTACCTTCGGATTTGCATGCTCCGACGCGGTGAGAAGGAGGAGGAGGACGAAGAAGAAGAAGAAGACTATGAACCACGCAAAGACGCCGAAGGCTTCCAACCTTGCCGTTCCACTTGCGGAGTCTCGGGGAGTAAATAATTATTTGGAACGGAGCTGTTGTCCAGGATAAATTGGGCAGTAAAGTGGAGATCGGACTTTGGAACGGGCATTCGTGGAAAAACTTGCTTCAAAAAACAAGATCGGACTTTGGATGAAAAGGAAGAAACAAAAATGCTGGAGCAAGATCCTGATCCTACCTTCGATGAGGTTTCCATGGGAAAACACTTGTCGCACTTGTCTCTCACGTGCCGAACACCAATTTTCCTACCCGATGGGGCTTTTCACACGCTGCGCGATGGGGCTGTGGGAACCGCTCGGCTTCCTCGCACCCATTGGGCCTCGATGACGCGCGGGTAGGAAGCGTCCAGGGGACTAGCCGGCACCCCGAAAATCGAGACCGGGAAACGTCCCTCCGATGCGCGGGCCAATCGAGGAGGAAAAAACGAGGCTCTTTCCCTTCCGCAAACACGCGCGTCGAAGGGAAAGGGCAGGTTTGGTTGACATGTCGGAGAGGATTCCTCTCACACTCTTGCCAGTGGGAAACGCGGTCGGTGTCTTTTCCGTCGGAAATTGATGTTTAAGTTTGTCGGAGCCAACTAATACGCTGAGGGAAGAATCTGATAGAAACATTTACAAAAATGTTAATTAAAAATGAAAATGTTATCGTAAAATTGCAACGCACACGTGTTTGAAATTTCAGAAACAGTTTATGTAAGTGAAAGTCAAAATTTCGCGTATAGCTAGTGGTGGCGCTGGTGTACCACGCTGCCCGGTAGAAGATTGCCATGTGACTCGATAGTTTTTCCAAAATGAATCTGTGTGGAAAAAACCGATCAATTCACCAAACTGATACGAAAAATTTATTCCAGCAGATTTTTATTTATTCATTCATAGAGCGATTTACGAGCGTCTCAATGTTTCTCATCGTGATCCGAACGGTGTTCCCTTTTTATCCTCGCCCAACCTCCCGAGGGCTGGACTTTCGATGCATCCCACCGTCCCGCGAAGGGTTCGCCCGGTTTCACCCGAAGATCTCTGACCCGTGTTTGCCTTAAATATTATTTTACGACTGCCGCGAGGATACAAGGTATTTCCCCAAACCGTCTTTCCCCTTCCCCGGGCCACTTCCTCTCCGGTCTTCGGCAGCGCGCGGGCACTTCCGACGGGACTTCTGGCTCATTCATGAAGTCGGCCAAATATTGTGCCCGGACAATCGTTTTACAACCGCACGAACAACAGTCCACGTTTACCGACATCCATCCTCCTTTTTTCTTCACGTTTTTCTTTTCGTTTAAAATTTTTTTTTGTTTCGTTGGATTTAGGAGACTGTCGCGAGTTCGAAGCCCATTGAGGCCCGTTGCATGATCGCGGCCTATCGCGTTGTGCGTATTTGCCTTACAGTAGTTTTATGCTGTTGACAGTAGACAGTGTACCCTTTTAGAGTGTTTAACGTCGCGGCAGTGTCGGGGACCTTTTCCGTCGGAGAGGAGTAAAGAGATCCCCGGAGTACACAGTTCCACGCGACGATGGAAGGAAGGTTCCCCTCTCTCGCCGAGCTTTTTGCATCGGCACCGGCGGGGCGGCAGCATGCGAGAGCCCCCGAGGACGTCGGGATCGCATCTGTCACTGCGGAAACGGCTGCACCCGCGGCTTCCGTTCCATGGTGTCGGGTTACCACCCTCCCGGGGTTAATACACTCGTCCTACACTTCCTCACTCTTTTTCATCGCCACCCCGAATATAATGTTCCACAGCTACGATCGCCACGAATAAAACCGCGTCTCACCAGTGGAGACTCCGCTCCCCGGTTTTTTTTTCTCTCCACAGCCGCAGCTTTGATTCGACCATTAACCATTCCGAGAGTCCTCGAGGCGCTCTCCGAACCACCGCCGAGGTTAAACTTGCGTAACTCCGATGCGGAAGCAGGTGCGTAGCCCCGACATGGACTTGGGTCCGTGCGGAATTGTTTCGTTTCCAGAATGACCAGAAAGGGTGGCATTCCGAGTTTCCTTCTTGTCGGGGCATTGCCGGCAGGATTGATGGAAAAATTCATGGGGTGCTTGGTCTTCTTGATCTACTCGAGGACGAAAGATAACAATCGTCTCCTTTTCGAAAGGCGAGCCATGGATGACTGCCTCAATATTGATCGCCGATCCACCTTATCGGACATCTTTTTGTTGACGCTAGCGATTCGAGATTCGGATTCCCCGATCTAATTTCGTATGCCACGTTGCGATATCGGAGACGAGAGGGAAAAATGAACCACTCCAAGAGTCCAAGAGTCAAAAGTTGCGTCACTCCGATGCGGAAGCAGAATTGCGTCGTATCCACAATGATCAAAAATGGTGTTATTCTGAGTTTCCATCTTGTCGGGGCGGCACTGGCAGGATTGATGGGAAAATGGACGAGGTGCTTGGTCTTTTTGATCCAATCGAGGATCAGAGACAATGCTCGTCTCCTTTCCAAAAGGCGTGCCACGGATGCCTGCCTCAGTATTGATCACGGATCGACCTTATCGGAAATCTTTATGTTGGCGCTAACGATTCGAGATTCGGATTCCCAGGATGTAATTTGATATGCCGCGTCGCTATCGGAGGCGAAAGGGAAAGATGAGGATGAAGATATCGAGTAAGAACACGGTAGTCCAAAGACGACGATTATCGACAATCCATAATCTTGCGCAACGACAAGCGCCACCGGGTCTCTGTGTACATGGTTATTGCGAATTATTGCGAATGGTAATCGAAGGGTTAGCGTTCCCGGGGCTGCGCACACAATAGGAGTCGCAGTCGTCGTCGTCGTCGAAGTTCCCTCCGTAGGCGGTGGAGAGCCGCCGCGGTTGAGCGTCAAGGCGAAGAGGTCATCGAGGTCTGGTGGTAGTATGGAGAACGCGAAACATAGAGAGGCACACGGCAAAAGTTTGCTCTCGCGCTCGCTAATATCTTTCCGCACCGCTGGTGGTCTCCCGAGGACTGGCAACAGCTCGGCGAACCGATCATTTCAGAGACGCACGAAATCATCTCTCTCCCTATCTCTCCGTTCCTTGTGGCCTTTCGCATCGAACCAAAACGTTCCCACTGGTCAATCGGGCTCGGGACGCCCCGAGACTCTTGCTTTCTAATTCGACGAATGGACAAAAAATAAAAGACAGCTCGAAAGAAGAAAAGGACCGGTCAGTTTGCGAGCAACGTATCAATTTTGAGATCGCAGCACAAGAGGAACCAAAAAAAATTGTTGGGGATGAGATCTTAATGAGGGTTTCGTCAGATCATGAACCTAGGGTCGTCGCCAACCCCTAAAAAGTTGGTCACTACACTATCTCGAAAAAAATAGGTCGACATTGGATATTTCCATTATCGCCCTTTATTCGTGGCATAGTTGGTCTGGTCTTATGAGCATGTGCGCACCTGGTACAGTGTGTTTCTAAATTCATCCATTTCAGTCGACCGCTACATTTGAGACGGATTCCAAATACAGTTGAGACGTATTACACTCGTTCTTTTACCTTCCGCTTTGAAAATCTAATTTTTCGTCCGTCACACGGAGGAACGTCACTTCCCATTTTTAAATCCAATCCGATCGCAAGTGATTAATTTCCGGTGCGACGTCAAAAAATGAAATTTTCCACCCGGTCAAAAACGAAGTATTTTCAAACCGGAAGTGGCGATTTCCCGTATGACATCTCTTCGACTGCTATAATTCAATACGAATTATTGTCTCAGCGAACGGGCGAACGAAAAAGATGTCTCAGTCTCGAAGAACGAAAACCGAGTATAAATAAGTATACGCTCGTCGTCGTATTGTCTTTTGTTGGGCACACATTCGACTGCTCGATCGTTTCATATTACAATAACACGTACGTGTGCGGTTTATCGACATGTATAGTTGGGTTTTTGGTATATAAAATACCGATGCGGGGTGGTATTGTGGTAAGATCGAAAGAAGAATTCAAGGATACCGTAACCCGGTGTATAAGTTTGCTACAACGTAGCTGTTGTTGGCGGTGCTGCTGCTGCTGCCGTCGTGGAGCGATTCTGCCGGAGATCAGAATGCATCAGTGCCGATAAGGACGGGCCGAACGTTGACAAAGGATCCTATCTGTAATCGGTCCGGAACGCACTGCATACCGCATACCGAAACGCCTGCATAAATGCATTCGTTTATATATAAACGATGACGACGGAACGAGCCCAGAAACGATTCTTCGATCCTCACTATCTCATGACCGAGGAATCCCGACGACAGCCAATGTGAATACAACCGATATAGTGTATAATAAAAACAAATCTCGTTTTCTTTCAAACCCACCATTCGAATTCTCATTTAACTGAATTATCTTACGATATAGAGAATTTATTCGAACGGTCGCCTTATGAAATTTAAATTACCCGTTATCGGAGGACGCGCTACCTGCTCTTCGGGCTCGATGTATACACACGTACAATATACTCGGGTGGTTATTGCCGACCTTTTTTTTAAAGATCTTTTTTTTAAGCCGAATCTTGGGATCGATCTTCAATCGTGTCTCGAGTTCGAACTTTGTTTAGTGAACGACGGACCTAAATTTCATCACCGCCACTCTTTGGCATCGGCTTTGATAAGAGAAGGAAGGTCGAGAAGAAGATACGTTTTTCCCCTTTTTTGCGCATAGATCATCCCGGATAAAAAATTATGAACGAGCGAATGAATCGAATAGAAGTTCGGTGAGCGAGTGCGAAGCTGTAACAGTTACGCGCCTTCGCTTCGGCGACAATCAGGATGAATGGCTATTCGGTCAGGAGCCATTCTTCTTCGGTCGGTCGGACGTACAAGCCTCCCGAAGGACCAAGGTTGCCCGTGGTAGTCTTGTAGCCTCGATGATGAACTCTTGTACGGCTGCGCCGACGATGAAATTATATATGTATATACATCTACTACGTGTATGTATTTATTTTATGTATGCAGCAGGTATATAGATATATGTAGGTAAACGCATGTATGTGAAAGAGCGAAGAAGAAATGGGCGGGTGCTTCGTCCTTCCTCGTCCTCATTCTCATTCTGATTGTAGACAGTTTATATCCACGAAGAGCCCCGTTGCACACTTTCCGTGTGCGTCATTATATACATTAGAGTGCGTGTCTCTTCGTAACCGAAGAGACTTTTGTAAATATTTTCCGGCCGGATGATGAACGCCGAATTAAATGAGCATTAATTATCGGGCGGTCCACGGTCTCGTCGCGTGGGTGTGATTCATGGGCAAGGAAAGAGGGCCTCCGGCTTCTCCTCCACCTTCCGCGACTCTACGTACGGATGCACCTCCACCTTCTTGCTCACCCGCTTTTTCAGTGTACAGCGCAACGGTCCACCCACTGGCGATCGTGTACTTTTTTTTTGAAATACAAAAATAGTAAGATACCATGACGATGAACGCTAACTAGGGAGAAGAAATCGTCGATCCGTTTCCTCTTCGGCGATCTGCTTTTTGTCGGTCGATTTGCTTCGTACAGGCTGCGGCTACGAGAAATACTCCTAAGAACTTTTTCCTGGGGAATTTGATGCTCTACAAAAAAGGTGTCTTGCAAAAATTGCGTCAGACGAAGCGTTAACGATTTATCGAGCGATTCCGCTGTTTTCATCAAATTCCCACTTTCCGGATGATCGCGTAAGAGAGCTCGATGAAAAAAAATATATACAAAAATAATAATTTCACTGCAACCGTGTGAAACGATAATTCCCCATCGATACTCTTACCGGGATAGCGATCTAAGCGGCTCGTATAGCGGTCACTGCTCGATAGCGGAAAGATCGATCGCCCGGCAGCGAGAAAAGTCCCGGTCTCTCAGGGGTGCTGGCAGGCTGAACTTCTCCGGCTTGCCCTGGCGTTTCTCGAACGCAAATGCGTTGCGACGGGTGGCGTTCCTCTTTTTGCATATTTTCTTTCTTTTTTTATCAACCTCGAAAATTTTTATATTTCATCCCTCTTTCCTTCTCCCACTACCTTCTCCGACCTATCCCGTACCGTATAGTAGCAGCGGCAGTCGCGTATTTTTTTTTTTTTTATTTTTTATTTTTCCACGAGCACGGACTGCCCGGCGAGCGCTCCCTGCGGATTGTCCGGCTTGTCAGCATACGAGAGGGAACGAAGTCCGGTGCAACGGCGCACCACAAGCTCAGCCTGGTATCCTTCGCTAACGCGAAGGTACGTGCAGGCCACACGTGACTGCGGCCCATCCCAGCTCTGGCCGCAGTGTACCGAGCTCTCCGGTTCGCTTGCCGATCCGTTCGCCTAGCCAGCGGGGCACCTGAATGATTTGCGTCCTAATCGGCCAGCGAACTCTCCTTGTGCATGGGGAACGACGTCGCGTCTCGACGACGACGTTCGGCGCCTTCGAGATCGGTCAGATCGCGTGCACGAGCCTGGCCAGCGTTCGGCCCGAGAGAGCGCGAACGAGAGATAGAATGTCGGGAAAAAAGGAAGATAAAGAGAGACAACTGGCCGGCTCAGAAAGTTAACACGAGACCGCCTTCCTCTTGAGAAAGCTTTTACGCAGAGTACGCCTTCCGGAACTCCAACTTGCGCCTGTGTATCGCCGATCTCTTGTTCTTCCTCTTGGTCTGCGGGCGGCAAACCGCACCGACGAATTCTTGCGGTCGGCAAGGAGTATGTGTTTTATTTAAAGATTCGATGTGCAGTATTGCAGGGGGCTGAGGTGCTCTTGTCACTTGAGAAAGAGGTATCAGAGTTTTTTCAGAAATTATTTCGATAACACTGGACGGAGGGTTTGGCTGGCTCAGCTGGCTTCCTCGAGTTCCTACAGTCGGACGATAGATTGGTTGAGCCAACGAATTAGTTGGTTGCGAATCAATTCCTTAGTTGGACCAACCAATTCATTGAATCGACGAATTCATTAGACCAATCAATTCTTTGGACCAACCATTTCTTTGGAGCAATCAATTCTTTGGACCAATCAGTTCTTTGGACCAACCAATTCTTTGGACCAATTGTTTCGACCAACCAATTCTTTGGACCAATTGTTTCAACCAACCAATTCTTTGGACCAACCAATTCACTAGTTGGACCAACCAACTTTCTCGACTGCCGCGGAAATTGGCTTCGCAATTCCGTTACCTTCGCCGAACGCGCAGTTTTTGCTTCGCCAAACCGTAGTGGCGGTATTAATGTTCCCGCGCAAAGTGCGGGCCAGGTGTACCTTCGGGTCCCAGCATCTCCCATTTGCTCTCAGCAAAGCGTCTCTCCCAGTTCCCGGGGAACAAGGAACGTCCGACCTTTCCGGAGATAAGCGTGTCACGCAACGATCACCTCAGCCCCGCGCAGCCGGTGAATAGTATAAGGTCTTGGACATCCTGGTAGCCAAGAAGACCAAGGCACAGAGCGCAGAAGCAGAGCGTAGAAGCACAGCCTGGGAAATGCGACGATATTCGATGCAAATGAGACCCGCGCGCGCGCGCGCGCCCGGCCAACATAGAGAACGAGTTACGTCAGAGTGGGTGGTGTGTTGACCCGCGTATGTTCACCGTTGAACGAAACTAGCTTGGATAATCGCGAGGGAGAAAGATAAAGAAAGGAACGAAAGGACCGCGATTCCTTCCTGACGGCGCGCCGGCTCGGCAGAGCGCCGAGAATCCGCGCTCTATCCGTATTCGGGATGCTGCGAACGGGCTCGGTCCAGGCTCTTTCCGTCCCGTGCGTGGAGCCTCGCCGCGAGCCCGGAGGGGAACCCCCGCGAGGGATCCGTTGCGCAACGCGATCTCGCGACAACGATCAGCAGCCCGGCTGTTGTATTCCGTCCGATGGTTCTCTCCGAGGCTCCTCGGGCTCATTGTCGAGAGACGAAAGCGAGCGGGAACTTGGCGAAGAGAAGTAACGAATGGAAAGTAAACTGTTTCTTTTTTCTTCTCTTCTCCTTTGCCGAGATCCAAAAGATAGGGCCTTGTTCTACGATGCTCTCTGTTGACGGAATGTTCGTGCGGTTGTAACCTGTTGACGCTGCGACCGATGGCGTTTTTGGGCAACGGTGAAAAAAAATAGATTGCAGTTTTTGTTACCGACCGAGTTACTTTGGAGAGAAGAAAGAACTGAGCGTCGATCGGCTTCGTAGTTTTGGTAAACGATTCAGTGGCTTTCGTGCAAGGTCTCCAACGAACGCTCCACTGCCGACACCGGCCACGCGTCCTTGACGAAAAATCACGATCGATACGTCGAAATCCGATCGATCGCGCAACGTCGATCCGACCCGCGGGTGCGTGACACTGTTTCGTCGACAAACGATTTTTCGCTCGAGTTTTTCACCGTCAAATTTTTCCCTCCCACGCGTCAGCCCGCGGAGAAAGGATCGAATAGTGGATTTCGTCGAACGCTCAGAATCAGAGCAGTTTCCTCGGCCTCGGATGCAACTTACGAAATAACGGCAAGCGATACATTGATTCCGCTCCGTCGATGTAGCTACAGTGACAAAAGCGAATGAAAGATGGAAGGAAAGCCTCGACGCCTCGGGCGACAGGTACATCAAGTATTCACTCTAAAAGCCTGCATAAATAATATCATCAGCCGCTCGCCAATTTGTCTCCGCTAATGCACAAAAAAAAATAGCTCGCATTTCACTAAATCAATCGAACGGCCCATAAAAATTCTTACTATCGCCGCGATACGTCTCGTGGTCTGCGATAAATGACTCACACTCGCGTGGAGCAATGTCTTCTCCGTTTCCTTATTTTTTTTATTTTTTTTTTACTGCTCTTTTTCGCCCTCCACTTTTTCCTTTCTCGTCGGAGGTTTATATCGAGCGATAATCCAGTGGGTTATGGTCGCGAGACTCTTCGGTGGACCGTGCGCGGGCTCCGTCGAGGGTCTTCGTTTTCCGTTTATTTACGGGCAATTTTACGAGACGAGGTATGTATTTCGAATGCGTGCTTCCAAGAGCGCGTCGTTCCATCTCGCGAGAAAGCAAGAGCAAAGCGGGAGGCAAAAAAAAAAAGGTACGAAAACGAGAACGAGAAGGTATACGATAGCTGTGTGTGATGTACGCAAGAATAAAGCGTAAGGCGAAGGTCGGCTGCACAGGTGGTTTAGGTGGACCGATGTTTCACGACGCGCGCATATATATATACACACCCGCGGGATAAGGAGAGGAGATTGGTGGGCGCTGGTCGAGGGATCGCGTGCGAGAGAGCGAACTCGAAACGTCGTCGAGAGCTCGCGCTCGTACTACACATGTAGACATCAGATACCGCGACCGCTATCTTTCTCGTTCGACGAGAGACATCGGGTGCCGCTCGGTACTCGCCCGGGTTCACGAGAAAATGCGATAAATTATTGGGGTGGATGGGGCAAGATGAAAATTGGGTCGGAAATGGAGAAGAAAAATTATTGCGTCGACACGAAGGTAGGAAAAAATTTGAAAAAAATCAATATGGCGGGTTTTGAGTCTCCGAGCGTGAGGTAAAAATTTCGCAACGATTGGTCCCGAAGTTTCGGAAAGCGAAGCCCCTCAAGCCGCTTCGAGTGATCCGCCGACCCGCATTGCCCCCGCTTTCCGGGGTTCGACGTCGAGGACTTCGCGAGTCCTTGAGTCCTTCTTTTCCCCCCGCGTATCTGTGGGCCGTGAGCGGAGACAACTATTTTATCGAGTTCTTGGCGATTTTTATGCGCGTCTCCGCGAGAGTAAAGTGAGAAACTGGCAAGAGGAAAAACAAACGGGAGGGAAAGAAAGGATTTTTTTTTTTTTAAGCACCGGACAAATCCTGGAGTCGTACAATAAAACGAGGAGTCCTCGGGCAAGAGATACCGGCGCAAGGTTCTCCGCGAGAGGCCTCTTCGTATCTCACGGAAACAAGACCTCTCGCGATGGTTTCGGTCCTGAGGTACTTAAAGAGGTAAATGAAAAATCGGGTTATTATCCAAACCCGGAGCTTTCTCATCGCGGAGCAAAACGCCCGGGACGCAAGAAGGAACGATCGGGCCGGTGAGCAGATTTACTCGCACGAGTTACGTCGCGGGCACTCCGGGACAATTTTTCGCTCTTCCCTCTCGGGCTGAACGGGACATCGTTGTACACGTGTTATTTTTATACACATTTTTTATTTATTTTTTTTTGGTTAAGCTGAGAGAGTTAATACAAAGCGTTAATAAATCGTGTACCGGTGACCCGCTGACCCGCTACGTAAGCCCGGTAAACGATCCTCATTTTTATCATACCGGATCAACGGCGATGTACCTCTCACGAGAGTTTCTTTTATCCCTCGTCCCCCGCAGACGAGAAAGTTCCTTTGTTGCCCGCTGATGATTCATCACGGATATTTGGGATTATTAATGGACGGCGATCGCAATTCGTTGTCGAATTTCAAACGTCCTTGCATTGTTTTCGAGACACTCGCCAGGGTGGTTAAAAAGTTATTTATTTCCGCCTGGCATTGCTCGTCGAGATTTTTGTACCTATTCACCGAACATCATTTTTAGGGACCGATCTGATGCACCCAAAATATAGATTTTTTTGTAACATTTTTCCACGCCGTTCACCAAGTCGTCATTTCCAACTCTTTCCTCCAACTCTTCATTATCAATAAAAATGTTATCTACCTGTCCATCGATTTTTTCGTACGGAGTTTTCGTCTACCGATGATCCAGAGTTCGCCACTCATCGATCTTCCACCAGTCTGAATGACACCAAAAAAATATTTCAAAAATTCTTTAAAAAATGCACACAGCTGCATCAAAGTGTACTTCGCTCGATGATCCAGTTGCGGAATCGAGAGACCATCCGTGTCCTTGCTCCGGCCGAAGTGAGCCAACCCGACGAAAGAGCCCCTTATACGCGGGTTAAAAAAAAAAATTGTTTTCGAAAGGCTCAGTGAAAGGAGCGCGGTGAGGCCCCAATTTGTTACACAGTTTAGACTTACGGCTATCGATGAATCTTTACGAAAGGTTTTCTTGCGATCGTGTCAAGCTACCGGCTCACAAAACGTCCGTCCGTTCACCGGCGAGTTAATGCGGCCTTCGCCTGGCTATCGTTCCAGCGACGACGTACGTCGGTGCTCCTGGGCACCGTCCGAGACCTCCGCGCCTCCCACAAGCCCGGGGACACCCGCTGGGCTTGTACGAAGAACTCGTAAGGTCCATAAGGTCCATATAACTTCTCCGCCAAGGTACCTACACAGATGCACCGTAACGCCGTTCGGAACTTAGGAATTCGAGGCTCGAGGGGGGTTCAATGGCCGTATACTAATATCTTCTGGTCCACATAGCCGGCATCCCAGCCGTACACGAGCTATTAAACGTGAAACGGGAATGGGCGGCGGGGCATTTTTTCAAGCGATATCTCCGCGAGGTATGTTTTCCGTACGCGTCGGAGCGCGATAAGCGCGTCGGACTCATCGCTCCGATTCGGATGGACCGATGAGGAGGCTGGAAGGATGAGAGGAGATGAGCCAGAGGAGACCGGACCAGAGATGATAGGTGTCCGCGGTGAACGTAAGGTCGGAACGTCACGCGGTCTCCCGTCTGACAGATAGGGTAGCCTGCGGTGATGAGAAATGTGGAAAAGGACACAGGTGGAATCTTCGACGATGTCGCTACACTTGACCGTCGATTAGTCAAAAAGAAAGATGTTAGGTCCATTTGGAACGAAGATAAAGGATTCCGAGCCAAGTGTCTTGGGACCGAGTTGGGGCGGAAAAGAAATGGAAAAACGCCTCATTTTTATGATAGGCGCTGACGGTTTCTCAACCCGGAGGAAATGCTCCCGGTCTATCATATGTGAGATATGTGGAAAATAGTGCAGGTGAATCTTCGACCATGTCGCTGCACTTGACCGTCGGTTAGTCAAATCGAAAGATTCTCCGGAGATTCGAAGCGAAGATAGAGGCTTCCGCGCCGAGTATCTTGGGCCAAAGTTGGGGCAAAAGAGAATTTGTAAAACGCCACATTTCTCTGATACGCGTTGACTGTTTCACAACCCCGGGAAAATGCTCTCGGTCCATCAGATCCATGCTGGCGTCTTCAAGGCCTCCGTTCGCTGTTCGGGTTCGGGAAGATCGGTATCTTGGAATTGGACCAAAGAACAAAATGATTACGCCATCGCGTGGACGTAATCGTTGGGCCAGGAGCCACGTTGGCTGTATCGAGCAGGTGGATCTTATCTGCTCGTATGCCGTCACGCCGTTATTAAGAGTTCCGTTTTACAAAATTGATTACACTGATCACGAAGAGTAATGCGACACGACGAAATAAACGAAATTTCATAATGGATTCGATCGAAGACGATAAAACGGCAAGATTGAACAAGACCTCAATGGTTTTTTTTCATCTCCCTCCTCGCTCTTGCTCGTTCCTGTAAACATTTTTGAGCCTCCTTACGGATCGGAATGATATCTCGCTATGGGTGCGCTGAGCTCTCACTGCCGTGTCCCTCTTCCTGTTCCCCCCTCGGTCTTGATAGTCGTTGTCGCGGGGCTAATGTCAATCAGGAGATCGGGGCCGAACGAGCGACGTTACGTCGAGCCGCGGTGAATCGTAATGGCTTCGTGGACCGCAGGGGGCCTCGGAGCAGAGAAAAAAGGAGAGATAAGAGAAAGAGCCACGGGGAAAAGAGGCCTTGTGGATAAGTGACAGTGATCCATCATAGCGCCGACACGCCGTCCCGGCAATGAGTGCGCTCGGTTCGCTCGAAACAGGCGAGGAAAGCGCGATAAAAGGAAGTTGAAAGAAGTCGAAAGACACCACTCGGTTGTTCAGATGTTCAGAGGTGAAAACCGTGTAACCAACATGTGTTTCCGTCTGGATCTTGTCAACATTCCGCCCAATCGTCCCAGTTAAGATATTTATAGTGACTTTTCCCGTTTTACGGACTTCCGGTGGAAAACTGAATCTCACCCATGGCTTTTATGCAGCCTAGTTACTTTTTGCCGAATATGACTTTTGGCACAAATGAGTTCGGCACAAATGATAACCTACGCCAGGTGCGCAGGAAGCATCGATCGCGATGCAGCTCCTCGATCGACGATTGCTATCATAGCCACGGAAAACGAGCTGTGAGCTGTTTTGTGCATAGGGATGCTTGGAATCGATTGAGCCAGGTTCACTCTAATGGGCATAGCGCATAAGGAATAACAGTTGGTAACGAGAACAATTCTGACGTTGGAGATCCTTGCGTGGATCTACGAGCGAAAAACGTTATGATCTCCGCGAGTTGCCGGAGATATCGGTGAAACTTTAGCGATTCAGCGGGTCAACTGATGCTGAAGCTGGTTTGTTGGCTTAACAAAAATGTTACCATTTCACTATTCCAAGTACCATTTTCTTCGGCCACGGCGGATGAATCAAAGACCCAAAATCTTCCCAATTGCCAGATTTCCCAGTTCGAACAGAGAATAAAAAATCTGAAAAAAAATCATATAGGCACTCTGAGGTGCAGTTTCTTCAATGACGCAAAAAAAAAAAAAAAAAAAAAATGATTACCAACATTCGTATCACTGCCCAAGCTGGAGGAAGGCAGGACGGTGAAGGCTCAGTGGAAAAATCAAGGGCAGGAATGCGATAGATCCAAATTGGAAGGCATCATCGCGAATGAATTGTAAAATATGACTTTGGTAATGTTTTGAAGGGCCAATCATACGAGTAACTTTGATGTATGCCAAGTAGGCTGGAGTGCGGTTGTATTGGATGGTGCACTCGAGGTATGTCTTCAGTAAGGGGGCATGTGAGTACGAGCGTGATGCATCGCGCAGAGAGTTTGCTGCGCCGCAGCTTGCAGAAGAGGTCCGCCCGAGTCTATCCTCCGGTCGGACAGTGCTGGGGAGTTCTACTGCTCTCGGTACCGGGGCATCGCAATCAGCCGAAGAAGCCTAGCCTCGCTTAGGGCATCGCAGGATCGTATTAACCGTAATGGTACGGAAATTCAAGGCGCCTCGATGCACCTAATATGCAATGTTATACGCTTGAAAATTGTCCGACTAGTCAGCCGCCCGCAGGCGAAGCACCGACCGCGTCGATATTACTCCCGTTTTTCATCGCATCGCAAAAATTTATCCCGAGGGGTTGGATTTTAATGTTTATCAAATCACCGGTCATTCCTCGGATCTAAGTACAATCTTTTTCCATCTCACCATTACAAATACCACTTTTCCAGGTACAACAACCTTCGCCTAAGTCTGCGACCAATTGATCCTGAAATTATTTTTTCTACAATAAAATCAAATGAAAAAAAAAAAAAACAGACATAAACTCGATCAAGCTTCATAAGATTAGTAGCCGATAATAAATCTACGTTCGATATCTTAATAGTCGCCTCGCAAAGGAGGAAGCTTGATCGAAGCTTCAGCCACCGAACCCTCTCAAGAATTGTTTATTTAAAAATAAAAAATCAAATTTCTACGATAAACTCAGATTTTTAAAAATACAAAAAAAAACAAAAGCTCGATCGAGAGCCATAAGATTATTAGCCGATAATAAATTTCCGCTCGGTATCTTAATAGTCTCCTCTCGAAGGAGGAAGCTGGACCCGAAGCACTGCCGCGGCATCGTCAGGAAGCGCGCGAGGGGTATGTGTCCCGGCAAAGTGAACGGGCCCACCGTGACGAGGTCGGGTCGTCGGAGTGCACCGTACAGTGTAAACACACACACATACTCCGGATAAGTTCAAGGCGCTAGGAGCTCTTATCTGAAATATGTAGGGTCGATATCTGGGCCTCCTCGAGGCCACGGTCGCGATGCTCTTCAGCATCTCCGAGCGGCCTCAAACATACTATCCCATACATACGTACACACATATACATAAATTTAATTCGAGCATGTGAGTGTGACCCTTATCGAGGTGCTCTCCGTGGCCGCGACCTTTCACCGACGGGATCGCTCCGCGCTCTTGAGCCCCTCATTCCCCACCGGTCATGAAGCCCCTTCCCTCGCCGCCGCCTCGAGAAAGACGGAAGTACGTCGGAAACTCGGGGAACCGAGCGAAAAAGAAGATAATAATAATAATAATAATAATAACCATAATAATAAGAGGACGAAGAGGAATCCGAAAGAGTCCGAACTCCTTAACTGTATAATAACTCGAAGAGATAATCGAGGGCGAAAGAGTGCACAAGAGTGTATAAGCCGCGGCCAGCTGAGCGATACGAGAGCATGTCAGATCAACGTGCGAGAAGATCGCAGCCGAGAGAGAGAGCCGAAGATCCTTTCTGGCTCTCTCGGCGGCCGAGCGTTGGCTTCAACAATAAATAAGACTTCAATGTGAACGGGGAGAAGAACAGCGGCGAGAGATGCACCGGCGATCCGCACCGAACACGAGACATCCTGGGTGGTAATAGGCTAATGCTATGTGGGTGCTCGTAACGATACCCCGTTACCGTAATGCTTCCTCGCCTGTAGCCTTCCTCTTCTTCGCCTCCTTCGCCTTTGAGCGTTTTTTTTTTTTTTTTTCTTTCTTTGAGTTGTTCTCTTCGAGTATCCTTTCTTCATACCTTTTCGTACTTCGTTCTCTATATGCACAGAGAGAGGTTCGCGAGGTCTTTTTTTTTATCTGCGCTCCATGGTACTTCGAGGATGGATTGTGCGCGCTGAATGGACTGCCTGTTCAACGGGATGAGAAGGCCAATGGCGTTTTCTTAGGCCGCTTCACGGCGATGGTCCCGCTCGGGAGGAAATGCGAATCCTCGCGCGGCTTATCGTCTCGCGATTGTACCGAGCGATTGGAAGCGGAGAAATATTTTTTTTTTTTTTTTTGCAGATGTATCGATCTTAATATGATTCGAGAAAAGAAAAAATTGGGGCAAGCGAAGAATGTTCGTAGCCGTTTTACCGCAAAATTCGCTGAAGCTCCAAAAGCCCCTCGAAGATCCCAATCGAAATCTTAACACTCTTCTCCGATACATTTTCCTTAACTACCAACGGATGGCACGTGTTACTAACGACGAGGATTCTCTATATCGCCGATCTATCGCAATACACGTAATTATAGAACACCGGGCGAGAAACTCGGAAGATATCATCCGCGGTGGTCTCGCTCGCGTCGATGGAATCGAGGCTGCTCGTACATCGACAGGAATGAGTGTACATAGCATACACACATATACACATCTACTATACACATACACATACATACATATTTATCCAACGACATATACAGTAAGTGTACAGGAGGCCCAAGTCGCCTACTAACCGTGACGTTTTGCATAATACGACGCGACGTGGCTCACCGTTCTATCTATCCTCTATCCACACCATACTCCTCCTATATAGGACATCTCGTTCAATAGAATACGAGTACTTGGCATGGAGATGCCTGGCGACACGGCGAGGCTCTTTTTCCCCTCGGTGCGGCTCGCGAGCCGATCCATACGATCTATACGATCTATAACAACCTCTCTATGTACGCTTCTCTTCAACTCACAAAAAAATCTTGTTTTTCAATTTTTTTTTTCAATTTTTTTTCCATCTTACATTCTATCGCGGGAGGAGAGATTGCAGGGGTGACCCGATCGTCAGCAACTGGTCCATCGTTAAGATCTCCGTATCGGCAAGCAACATAGCTCCGATATCTGGTGCAACGTGTCTCTCCTCCTCCGCCCGGCAGCGGATAGGCATAAAACAACTATCGAGAGGCAAAATATACGCGCGGCATTGGCACGGATCAATAAAATACGAATCGATAAGATTGCGCGTGCACGCGTGTTTTATCGGTCTACAAGTGGGGATATGTCACGAGCATCGCTCGTGCGTAACGTATCCAGGGATTGTTTGTACATCGGGCGGAGACGAAAAAAAAGAGGATTGTTCTTGCACAGTGCCGGGATGTATCGGTGAATTTATTCGCTCGATAGATTTGAGCTTCCCTGGCAGAAGCATCGACATTCGTGCCCTTCATGCGCGCACGGATTTCGCTCGGCTCGCGAGGCAGGTAAAGGCTATTACCGTGCGCGAGACTACTTCTGCTGCATAAAAGACGGCGCAGACCGTGCACACCGCTACGCTCGCGCCTTTGACGAGAACGCCTCCATTACCATTATCATTACCATTACCATTCCCATCACCCGTGAAACAGAGGCCTTAGCGCTCTCTAATTCTTCTTTCTTTACTGGCTTTTACTGACCTGCTCGACTGGCGCAATGCGCCGGGCTTCGAGGTGTTTACAGACACCGAGGCGTAAAGTCATCGAGCTCGTTCTCAACTGCGCTGAGGGAGGAAAGAATTTCCGAGATCGGTGATCTTTTTTTTTTTTTTTTATCTATGTTTTATTTGTTCATTTATTTATTATAGAAACATACGGGCTGAACCCAATTACAAGCTGTCAGGGAGTCCTGACAGCTAAAAATAAACATGCAGGAGAATATATAATCCGTGTTCATTAATGTTTGAGATGAGAGATAAGGAGGACTCTAATCTAAAAATCCTCGGTAGCGAGCTGTGATATTGCATAGTCGTCACGATAGAATGGCATTTTGTCCTTAGCCCGCACGCACTTTACACTTATCTCATATCTCCCCTATCTGTTAGGTGTTTGTCTCACTGACGCTCTTTCGCTCTTTTTAATTACCCAAGTTGACGCGGTTGGCGGTAAACGAGTTGTACGATAATATGACAAGATTTGTTTGAATTAAAAATGCTTACAAATTTTTAGGCATCTTTTAAACGACCGCTTCGCAGTCTCGCGTGGACTTTTAAATTTTGGTCGGGGAATCTCGGTTTCTATTTATCGGCTCCGAATGCAGTTGAAAGCAAAGTCCGATATAGGTGCGTCGGGGCCGTTCATGCATCTCCGGAGATAAGTTACGCTGTTGGATATCCGCCGGAGCGCGGGAGAAAGAGCACGCGGAAAACGACGCTGGAACGTCCCTTGTAGGGAATATCTGCGCCGTAATGCCAGTTGCGCCTTCTTTCCTCGTCCCTTGTATCTGTACCTCCGGCGTTACTGGACGATAGACCGGAAGAACAAGCGCCGCAACGAATAAACGGGTGGAAGAGAGACAAGGAGGCACGAGGAAAAGGAAAAAAAAAAAGAAAAAATGTCGCATTATTCTCCTATATGGTGATGCACACGGCCACACCACTCACTTAGAAAATTTATCCCCCTCACACACCGGTGTACACGGTTACGTGCCGGAGACCAGAAACTACGAGAGAACTAGAGAAGACGGCTTTCCTTGTTGCGAACTCGGGCAACATCAGAAATTGCAGCCAACGGAGTACCGGAGAAAATATATATCCGTCTATCCGTTTATCTCTTATACGGTCTTGGCCGAGCATCTCTGCCCTCCCCATATTCGCCCCGCTGCAGTAGGCGACGTACTTTTCCTTCCCCCGAAGTAAAAGGCAATTTTTCACGAGTGGACGCTCGCAATTACGGAATTGGTTAAAGTACTTATCTTGGTTACACTGCTGATGCATATTTTCGCAGCACCTCTGCTGAGGAAAACGAGAATTAGATTTATATATAAAATTGCAGGCTCTGGAAGCTGGATTCTTCCGGTCCATCAAGTCCCTTGTCTGCTCGTTTAGGGCTGAAAATTAACAAGGAAAAAAAATGCTGTGGAATAATCCAGAGCACGAAATGCAGTTAAGTGACTCGATTTTGAACTGAGGTGCTCGCCGTACAAATTCCGCCCAAAAACCACTAAAAGTACCGATAATCCGAGATCCGCCTAGTTCCACCCGTACTTTTCGAAGCCTCTCCTCCACCTCGCGATCTCTCGCTGAATAACCTCTGGCTAAGACCTCGTTTCTCTAAATAATTGGACGCGCTGAACGGTCCGCGCGCATGCGCGCCGCCGGTAAAAGCATTGTTTCGTTTTGCCAACTGCACACACGTTACACACACGTCTCTCCGTATGCGATGCACACAGAAGCCCAGCGGGCGGGCTGGTCCACGCTCGGGCCCTTAAGGCTCCGATATCTCTGCACCACCGTGCAGCTACACTGACCCTCGCTCTCGATCGGTCCAGCGATTTCATACGTCCTCTAATCCTCCGCGAAATAAATTTAATAAATTCCACCCACCAAACTCCAATTCTCATAATTATATTTCTTTCGTCTCGACGATACACTCGAATAGAATTTTAAAAAAACAATAAAACATTTTCATTTTAATATATTTTTTTTTCATTCAATTGGAAATTTCAATTAAATATTTTATTCTTTGGCATGAAATTTGGTTCGAACGGCACCCGGGCAGCAGAATCTTGCCGCGGACTGTATCCGCCTAACGATATGCGATTGTCGCCCCATTAGATGCACCGTGCGCAGGGCCGGTATGGGTATCTCTCGTCGTCTTCTCGGTTCGCGTTTGCTGCACCGACGGAGAAGCTCTTCCCGGCTGTAACGCTGTTTATCTCCGCGGAGCTTACAGCACCGCGGTGCTCTCCCGGTGCCGGACCAGAGGAGCCAAGCACCGGGAGAGCTGAACGCGGCGAGGGCACTCGTATAACGAGACGAGAACGTAACAGCGCGCGGCTGGTGCGGAGCAACGTTAGGGTTTACCATTTGCTGCCGTTGATGCTGATGCTGCCTCTTCCTCTCGCGAACAATGGTCCCGCGGGGCCCTTTCTGCCCTCGCCCTCGCGGTGTCTCCGCGATCATAACTGGACGCTCTCGCACGCGAGGAGAAGAGATCGGTGGAAAAGGACTACGGAGAAACAAGGCCGGACGAGCGGGAAGGGAGCAACGAGGAAAATAAGAACTGACGCACGGATCTTGTTCTGCCCTCTAGGGCTCCCATTCGGTGCTCTGGCGTGTGGGACTTTTTTTAATTGAGATTTTTTTTTACACATTTTTTTTTTTAGCCTTCTCGAGATTTAAATATAGCGTTGAGCTTGGGAGATTCAAACTCCAAAAATTACAATCGAGATTTTTTTTTCTGTCGCCGCGACATTTATTGATTTTATTAATAGGGACGAAAAACACTTTAATTCATCGTTTTATGCTCTGTTGGGGACATCTTCGAAATCCGATTTTGTGGTCTATCGTGTAGAACATTTTTTTTTTTTCTTGGGATTTTTGTTTGTATTTTTTTTATTGTACCTTTTAGGATTTTAATAGATCGTCACGATTTGGAAATTTAAACTCCAAGAATTACAATCTCCCGTTCGTAGACCTTTTTTTTGTCGCCGTGACGTCATTCAATTTTATTTACACAGACGAAACAAATTTTTATTTATACTCCAATAAGGTGTAAAAAAAAAGTGGCCTCTTTTTTTGTAATACCGGGCCGGCGAGATTGCGCGCGTGCGTTGAATTTACGGTTCCGGCGAGCTCTCCGGTCCACCGGTGCGCATTGGAACGTCACATGATCGACATTCGTCGACTTTTTTTTTATCGCCGCGACGTCAATCAATTTTATTTACCCAAATAAAACAAATTTAAATTTAATCCGATAAGGTATAAAAAAAAGTGGCCTCTTTTTTTTTTTTTAATTCCGGGCCGGTGAGATTGCGCGCGTGCGTTGAATTTACGGTTCCGGCGAGTTCTCCGGTCCACCGGTGCGCATTGGAACGTCCGATGAAAAGAGGAGAGCGGTCGCGATGCCGCGTAAGCGCTGCAAGAAGAGGAGGAGGACACACGAACGGCGAGAGAGCCGCGCGGTGCAGAGAGCGGAGCAACAACTTTCGCCCTTGGCTCGCACGTACTCTCACTCCTCTCGTTGCTCTTATTTAAACAACATACCTAACTCGTTCGCTGGCTGCTGCGCTCTCCGGATCTCTCGCGACTCCCCCGCCTCCCACACCGTTCGCTCGTTTGCGCACTTTGCAACAGTCCGTACGTATCCACACATATTTTATGTACATACACGTACGTGTATATGAGATCTTTTTTTTTTCCCCTCCACACGAGATCGAGGAAGACTACTCTCCGCGTCCGTGGCATTCCCCCGGCTTCGGCTTTATCTCCCATGCATTTTCTCTTATAACTCTGCTCGGAATAAAATCAGGGCCACGAGCCAACCGTTTTACGACTTTAATGATGTCATGATCTCACTAATCCGAATCTATGTACACTTAATATTTTTCGCTTTTTTATATGCAAGGTTATTTTCCTTTAACGGACTTCCGGATATGGCAAGCCTGCATCCTTCGAAGTGATAAAAAATAAAAATATAAGCTTTAAATAATTCGGGTGAGAGCAATTTTGCGAAAAAAAACAAATATATGCAGACTATTTTTTTTTTTCAATACTGATCTTTAATTGTCTGAAGAAGTGGAAGAAAGAAGTATTATATTTCTGCTGCTACGAGCTCGCAGCTACACAGTTAAGAAAATTTTAGGAAAATTTGTCACAACAATAAATTATCAACGATCTACATTTTGTTAGAGAAACGATGCGGATTTAAGGAATCGAATTTCTCCGAGGTGGATTCGACCTAGAAAAAAATATCGTAATAAAAATATAAAAAATGGAAGAACGAAGTATTATTATTTCTGCTGGTACCGGCTCGCTACTCGGCTCCGATCCGCAGCACGTAACCCCGTCCTTCTCCTCTTCCCTCTGTATCTCCTCGCTTCATCCTCCCTCCCACGTGTGTGCGTCGTGGCGCACACACTGATCGTCCGGCGATACCGGCGTAATTTAAAATCATCGGGGCACGAGACAAAACAGGCAGAAGCAACCAGCAACCGGCAACCAGCAGCAGTAACAGCGGCAGCCGAGGGAACAAGTGCTGCGTGCTTTCGGTCAACCCGCTCGCGCGCCACGGCACGGAATCTTGATTATACATTCCACGGATGACGTGGACGTTGAGAGCGCGCGTGCACTCGGCCGAGGAACCTTGCGAGGCACTGTTTTATTTTTATTTATTTTTTTATTTTTTATCCAAGGGTTACCACAGCGAGCCTCGTGCCCTTGTCCTGCAGCTCTTTCTCTTTCTGTTTCTCGGGCTCTCTCGAGGTCTGGAGACAATCGATAACCTGCACGAGGGGGGGGGGGGGGGGAAGTTCCCCCCTTTAACAGAATTCTCCCGCACGATCGTAGCTCATCGTGACACTCGGGACGTTCGCACCTTCCACGGGCCACGGAGGCAAAGAAAGAAAAATGTACGAGGCGATACGCCGGGCTCCCAGGAAAGAATATATGCCCGTACGCGGAAAGGAGCGAGAAAATGGTAATAAAAAAAAAAGAATTTGGAGAGGCAGCCGGGCGAAGCCGGCGCATTCGGAGCTCGTGACCTCTCCCTATTTAAAATTTTTTTTTTCGAGTCGATGCTTCTTTTTCTTATTAAGCGTGTATTTTTTTTATTAAAGCTTGGATTCGATACAGCGATGGCAATTTTTTTATTCGGCAAATTTCTTGTTTTGCGTGAACATCGATTGTTATCCAAATTCAATTACATTTTCCCACACACTACAGATTTTCTAAATTACTTTAAAATTCATTTTTCTTTGTTTTTTTTCACGTTTTTGTTGTGCAGATACTTAGATGAACAATTTTTTAAATAGACATTCGATCCAGGTCGATCGCACTTTTATCGAATCGGCACTTCGAGAAATAGCCGCTCGTCCTCCTTTTCCCGATTTCATTTTTTAGATTCTACTGGATGCTCAATTTTTCATAAAAATTCTATCGAGTTCGATCGCTCCTTTATCCGTGCAAATCGGCTCTTCCAGAAATAGCCGCCTCGCCCTTCGATACGCGTAATTTTTTTTTATTCTACTAAATTTTTGTTGAGAATTTTATACATACTTTTTTATAAGTTGTGGTTCGCTATTAATTAAACTTTAACATGTTTCGCGTGACATCGGCACATCGCGCTGTCACAAGCGATACGGCGGCTACTCGGGGGCCCCCAAGTTAAAGGATGAATCTCACCCGCGGCGACAAACGGTTGCCCGAGGGGGATTAAATACGCGGTACGTTCCCGAGAGGGAAGAGAGATCGCCGTGCGCAAAGAGAGCGCTCCTCGGCTCTCTCCGTTTCTCGACGATAAACGAGATTAGTATACGCGAGTCGCCCTCGTGGACATTTCTCACGGCTCTAATTACCTGCCAGCATGTGGGCCTCGCGCATACTCATGTCCCGTGTATATTAGCATGTGCCGATTCCCAACCCGATCGCCCCCGAGAGATGCAGGATCGGGAGAGTGAGGGAGACCCTCCGCAGTATCCAGTACGACGACGGTGCAGGAAGCAAAAATTCACGAGTCACGAGTACGTGCAAACGTGTCGAATGGGCAAAAAAAACACACAGACAAATAAATAAATATATGAATAAATAAATAAACGCGCCGCGGGAACACTGTGTTCGGAGTTTTCGCTTCCTTTCAGCATCCTCGCGACTCCACACTTTTTATTTTTGTTCCTAAGATCGGCTAAATAAAATTATGCTCGCTCAACGGCTTTTAACAAATTTATCGCCGTTTCCCGAATAATAATTCTTTTCGACATTCGCGCCTCGAAAATTTGTAATTAAAAATTCAATGAAATAAAAAAATATGTATACATTCACAACAAATATTCCGTGGGATCGGCGGCCGGAGGTTGCAGTAAATCGTGATTCGTTTCGCAGCGTCTATTTGCCCGAGACCCAGAAGGCTATCGGGATGATGCACCTGCACCTGCAGTTCCTCGATGGAATGTACAGTTAACTACGAGAATATTCCGGCTATCTCTCTCCGCCTTTTTTTTTATCCCGATGAGAATTCTGCTTGTTTCGTTCCTCCCTCTTCCTCTACCTCGCTGCAGCCGGCCGAAACGAAGCTAGAAATGATTTCGCGGACGAGATAGAGAGAGGAGGGCGTATACACCGATTGCCGATCGCTTCCCGAATCCGGCAGCGTGCCTCGCTAGTTATCGTACACCGGGCACGGTTAACCCTTTGGCTGCGGGTGCAGTATTAGTCTCTCGTTTGGCTCCGGCGAGACTCTCGTAACGGAGATTCTCGCCGCGGGGCTTGACCCTGCGGGGCTAAGATTTTCATGAAACGAGTAACCTAACGAGATATTGTTCTAATCGGGGATAACAGTCGCACTGGCACTGTGCGACCGCGACCGTATCGTGATTCTCGAACTATAATATCGACAACTAATGAGAATAAAAGACAAAATAGGAATTATCTTCGAGAGACAACACGAGAGCAACGAGGAGGAGAATGGACGGAAAAAATATATTCTTAGAACATAATTTTGTATCATTGATGGTTATTTGTATTGTTTTCCGATGAATCGAAGTGACGTTTTCACGTATAACATCAGTTCAGGTGAAAAACCAAGATTTTCAAACCTAAAGTGACATTTTTCCGTATGACGTCACTTTCAACAAAAAATCCAAGATTTTCAACCCAGAAGGAACGTTAAAGAATTTTAAAAAATGTTCTGGAATGTGTCTCGAATGCAGCCAGTGACAGAAACGTGTGAATTACGGAACGAAGTAAAGATACAAGAACGTGTGTGACACGTCTCCAATGTTTTTGCAGTTCATCTGGAACGTGGCGATCGACGACGGACGAATTGAGGAACGCACGGCGCGTCTCCGGCTCACTTTGCCGGTGCGAACTGAATTGAACGATTCGATCGGTCATAATCAAGCCCACACCTACAGGGTCGGAGGGAAAATAATATAAAGCATTCGAACGAACGATGACTCGAATTCTTTCAGGCCATTGCACGTTATAAACTTTGCAAAAGAAAAATTGAACAAAGAGTTTTTGATTCATAGCCAGAGTCGGTTGCGTTGGATTGAAGAATCATCGTCTACAACACAGGTTAAATAACGCACGGGGGTTAATAAGTGTTACACAGGACTAATTCGCTCTGCGATAACCGCCTTCGCGCTAATTAATCCTCGCTATTAGGCGCGACCTTATCTCCGTGCACTGCTCGACCGGCCGCTCGGCTCGTTTCCCCATTGTGCAGCGGCAAGAACTCCAAGCGTGAACCATCTATTATTATACAGCAACGCTGCACACTCCGTATTGTAGCAATGAGTATTAACCGTTGAGAGGTGCGCGGACGATTTGTCCGGGATGTTTTGCACCGAGGATCAACAACGTCTTACAGTTTTATTTTTGAATTTTTTAAATCGCAACCCGAGCTCACAGTTCGTTGCGAACGCGAGAGCGGAGAATAGGCGAGCGGTCGGAAGATTAATACGGTTCCGCGAGCTCGTTTCGCGCGTCTGTCGTGTCTTGTCCGACGGATAAGATCGTCAACGCGCGAACGGGAAAGAAGCCGAAGCGAGATATAAAATGAGTGAATGAAAATGTTTCAGGAGAGGAAAAGACACGCGCGATTGGACGGTGGAACGAAGTGAACGGAGGCGAAAGATGGCTTCGGAAAAAGGCGACCGGTGAGTACGACCTTAAAGCTATAGTTTGGCGATTCTTTAATCATACATTTTTTGTTTTTTTTTTTTGCGAAAATATATTTCACGTATTATACATTTATTTTTCGACACACGTGAGCAAGCTAACATTTGTAAATTTGGTCGCGAGAAAAAACGAAAGAAATTTCGATTCTTAAAAGTGAATATGCATGCGCAGTGTGTTGGAAAAAAAAAGAAAAAACATTATGGTTTCGTGAGATGTACGGCGAGAGGGCTTCAGCCGCCCGGAGCGGGGTCAGTAAGGAATCGCGAGAGGCGTGTCAACCTGCCAAATATTATGGAAATTTATTCGTGCGCGAGGGCACTCGCGTAATGGATTCCAGCCGCGGCGAGGGCGAGAGGTATCACGGTCGGGGGAGCAGGTATATGAGAAGCGAAATGTGAGGCAGTCAGGTTGGCACGAATCTTCTCGGGCACGCACGAAGAGAAAGATAGTTGACTGTCGAGATTGATCCCGGAATCGAACGTTAATTTTCAGTCGAATATCAAATTTTAAGATAATTTCAAACTGGGGCGAAAAAAACCAATTCTTAACTGTACGCCTAGTCACAAAATAATACGATCAGAAGATCAAATTGGAACTTCACTGTTCGGTCCGATATGAAATTTGAACGTAAGTCATTCGTGCGTACCGCGAGGAGCGATGAATGACGCGTTAAATAGAATAAATTTTAACCCTCCAACGAAGCTCGGCGCGCGCGAGTGCGTGTAGATCGGTGAGAAAATTAATTCCGATTATTTTTGCCGGCTATCCGTGACGCTCGAAAGATCACGCTGTGGTTTTTGCCTCCGCCCTACCTTAACGATATTTCCTCCTTCGCACTCGCTCGGTGAGTGCTCCTTCGTATCTTCCCGCGGCTCTGCCGCATTTTCTCTGCAGCGCGTACACATCGATGTGCACACAGGCGAACACGCACAAACGCACACAGACAAGCGTGTATCAGGCATGACAGTGTCACGTCGCCGTGAGGCAAAAATCCTCATAAAACGAGACAAGCTTCGCGGCGGAGATGGACTTGCTCGAGCGAGAAAGCGAAAAAGTTGAAGGGAGATAAATGATAATAAAAGGAGAGAAAGACGAGAACGAGACAGGGGGGGGGGGGGGGGGGGCAGCCCGTGAGAAACGGCTAAGTGGATAAGGTGCTAAGTGTAGCCCGGGGTCGGAGTGCCGTGCGTGTACAGTGGAGCCCCGATTTTCCTCCTCTCTTTGCGGGCATTCGGACAAAAATCGGGCCTGAGCCGAGAGCCGTGACTGACGCTTAAACGGGAACATCAGTGAGGTTGGAGCTTTAAGACGCAAGATAGAATTTATGGTCAAACTCTATTTCGAACTGTAGATCGTACGATCACATGATCGTACAATCGTACAATCATGAGATATTGTGATCAAGATCGTCAGCGAGGTGCCAGACAATCGGGACTCCACTGTACAACTGAGATTGCGGCTCTCGAAACGGGGCCAATTACGGCGCCCAGCCTCTCTTTGCCAACTCGGCCAAAAACACCACCGAAGTACACGGCGATCTTTTTTTTTTTCACTTCATACCTTCCAATGGAGAAAACTACAGCTACCCCGCTGAGGATACGCCTCAAAGACGAAAATCAACTAAAACACCGTTATTATCGCGGACTTAAAGTCGGTAGCTTGTGGCTTCTGCGTTTCAACTTTTCTTCTTTAACATCTTGCTGATTACCGGTTTAGTGATCGAGCAGTAAGATTATCAGGAGAGAAACTTGCAGGATAGCAACATTGTTGCTAAATAAGTACCTGGCATGAGGGCCAGTTTGACCCGGGTAGATAAGGATGTGAATATATGATATTGCGTCTTCCAGGTGGAAACTCGACGATGTCTCGCGGACGCTTTTCTACGATGTGTTTTTAATTCTATTTTTCTAAGACGGTCTGCTAGCATGCGAAATTATCACGGTACGCAGGGAAAATCAAGTAAAACATCGTTATTACCGATCGTTTAAACTCGGGGCTTTGCGGCTTCTGCGTTTCAACTTTTTTTTTTTATACTTACGTGCCGATTGCCAGTTTAGCGATCGTGCAACAAGTCTACGAGGAGAGAATCTTGCAAGATAGCAACATTGTAGCTGAGTTAGTAATTGGCATGAGGGCTAGTGTGATTCTAGTAGATAAGTATGTAAATAGATGATTGCGCCTGCCAGGTGGAAACTCGGCCATACGTCAGTTACACTTTTTCACGATAGAACTTTATTTTCATTGCTTCAGACAGCCCGTCGGCGAGCGAAAGTGTATGGGGAAGCCTTTGAGGAATCCTCTTTCCTTGGCGTTGCCATTACAGGGCTCTATCTTTTGAACGGCTCAACGAAAAATTACGAAATTTTTACGAAACACTCGGATGGTTGATACGTATGTACGAGAATTAAAAAAAAAATGTTAACCCTCTTTTTCTTATTAATGTCTACAGATCACTGCATCGAAGTTTTACGCTGAAAGATTCGTTTGTCTCTCCACAACGGCGCACACAGAAAAATCATTTATTCGACGGGCGCTCCGCAAAAAAATATTTATTCGAATTAAATGAACATGTATTTGAATTAAATAAATAATCATTTGCTGGTCACCCTTGAAATAAATTATTTTTCTGGGTGTTTATTTTAGTTAAAAATTGAAGAAATACGTTTGAACAAAAATATTAATTCAATTTACACCGATCGCGAGACAGGACCAACGGGAATATAAATGCGTCACGATCATCTCCGAGCTCGAAGCTGCGAATGAGAATAAGAATAAGAAAAAATATCCGCGCGCGTTTACGCACCTGCCGACCCGTATGTCCGCTCGCGTATAACGTTCGTCGTCGCGCATAGAGAATAAGATAACGAGAACGAGATTACACGATGGTTATAAACATATATATATATACATACGTGTATATATATACTATACACACACCCGGAGAAAGGAATACCCGTGGGCGTCTCCCGCGTCGTTCGTTTCACTCCTGCGCCTCGTTTGCTCATTCGCCAATGACCGAGAACTCGACGACGACGAACAGGTGACGGACCGGCGATCGGACAACCTTTCGTTCCACATACCTATGCAGACTCTTTTTTTTCAAATATTTATTCATCGCCCTCGCTATCTCTATCTCGCGCGAATACTGCGGGACTCGTCCGCGCCATTCGAAAATTGCTCAAACCTACGGCTCAACATCAGACGGCTCGCGTCCTCATAATTATTTATGAAAAGTGGTGGTAAAATTGCGAAAAAAAAGGTTTTAAAAAATCGAATCGTTGAGATGGAATAATCAATTTTTTTCATCGCTGAAAAATGTATTTCTCGTTCCGTCTATTTGCTGATTCATCGAGAGACATGTATTTGGTTCTTCGTCGTCTTCTTCTTCTTCCGTTTCCTCCGCTGCTCCGATCTCGTCGATCGTCTCGGGCCCGACGAAGCGACCGCCGCGGGAAGAGGCGCGGTGTTATAGTGTATCGATGCGCGTGTCCAATCGGTAATCGTTCGGCTCGCGCTCTCCGGAACGATCCCAACTCTTCAACAACTCCGTTGTTGAGGTTCGCGCACCGCGCGGTCCGCCGACCAATATCCGCGTCGACTTCATCGGCGGAACGATCCGCATTATCGAATTATCGTTACACGCGATCTTACGATGGACGATCGGCTTCCAGGACGAATATCTCACAGCGCGAGCCCCGCCACCCCTGTTCCTCGTATCCACGCACGACGCTGCTAAAAACCAAATACGAACATAAATAAAAAATAAAAATAAATGAGACCAAACATTTTTATTTCGGAGGCGAAGCCCTAGGCCATCTTTTTTCTCGATTAAAAAAAGGAAGATTAAAATGTTGTCCGACCAAAAATTTAATCGAACAATGCCCGATTTGCCTTTCACGAACGGCGGGTCGTTCGCGGAGAAGATCGAGAACGAGACGAGGAGGAGAGTCCAGGATGGAGCAGAAGGATACGGGATGAGCGGTGGGAGAAGAAGAACTGGTAGAAACGGGCCTCGCGGCCACGACGCGCCCGGTGTGGGTGAACACACCGGGGTCAACGGAGTTCAACTCCGGACCACGGTTTCGCCTCCGGTCTCTCTCTCCTCATCGTCGTCGTCGTCGTCCTCGTCCTCGTCGTCGTCGCGGCTGCCTCGTTCTCGCTATATGCACGCCACAAGAACCATCTACCTGCGCCTCTTTCGCGATATTCCCTTTCCTCCTCCTTTTTCTCTTCTTCCACTTCTTCTTGCCTTATCCTCCTCCCTCCGCTTTCTTTCACGCATTTGGCTGCGTGAAAACGATCGTCCTGACCTCGTGTCGACGAGACGCCCTCAAACGAGATTCCATCCATTCCATCTTCTTACCTTTTCGCCCATCTGCATCGATCGTCTTTCTTTTTTCCCCAATTTTTTGAATAAATCTTCTTCTTAAAAAAAATGTATTTCCTGACTCTTCCCGAGCATCGATTTTCAAATTAACGGCAAAGAGAAAATTATTGAAAATTATTGGTAGCTCGTATCCATAAACCATGTTGCTTTTGTGATTCGCAACTAATTCCGGGAGTAATCGCTGGAATTTAGAATTATTGGGCAACGAAATTTTTTATTTATAAAAATAACTTTTCCCCTTCGATCATCGTCGAAGATTAATAAATTTTCGTGCGAAGCGGGGAGAGCGGTACTGCAGCATTATCGTGCGCGAGGAGGAAGGCCCGCGCGCTCGATGCTAATGCGATTCCGAGAAGAAGAGAAGCGAGCATCAGGAAGGATCCTAGCCGCGGGCGCGTCCACCTTCTTCTTCATCGGTCGCGTCGTCGTCGTCGTCGAGTCTCTATCGCACCTGCGAGCAGCGGACGTGCATATACATTCGCCTCTGCTTAGTCGGCGCCGAGCGGAGTGCGTGCTTTCGTTCTCGTATTCCTGGAGGCGCACCCACGTACGCACATAAACATCCGACCCGAGCTCACATATGAACTTCGTACACGCTAATGCCCGTATATACATATAGTTTCTTTTCTACAGGTTTCGCCATTTTTTTTTTTTGTTACTTTTCCCTCGAGCCTTCGCAGTTTTAGCCGTTCTTCCAATCCTGCCTCGTCCCTCTTTTTTTTCTCCTCTTCATCCTCAGTCGTCGTTTCCTCGGACCCGGTTCACGGTTTTACCGTGAGAGTTCAAACGAACCGAGCGCCAGGACGGAGGAGCGACGACCACGCCGAAGACCGATAGGAACTTGGCCCGCGGTCTTCGGTCTCTTCCAGTTCGCACAATTCACCTACACGGTACACCGGGCGTGCACAAGTTGGCACAAACCCGAGGCTATGCGAAACAGGTGAGGCACCTGCTCGTTCTCGCGCGCTCGCAACCTGTGCGCCGATCAAGGAGCAGCAGGAGAAACCAGGAGGAGCAGCGAGAAAAGAGCCGGCGGGCCAGGTTGTCCCTGCCCTCTCTTCGGCTTCGGCCGCGTCTTCGAGCAGGTGTATTTCGCGATGTAGCCCCGTCGCCGTATGCTAATTGGGCCAGAGTTAGCGCTCTCCGCGTACCTCCTCAGCATCGCTCTCTCATGCTCGCTCCCCGCGTCGCCCCGGCCGCGATTTAACGAGCATCCGAACAGGAAGCCCACCCTACCGACCTTCGCCTTCACTCTTTCTTCTCCACTGCCGCCTACTTCGTTTCGCTGATGGCCAATTCTCCTGGATGGCTCCTTCTTGACCTTTTTTTTTGCCCTCGTCTCTTCCGTTCGCTTCTTTGTTTTTCGTCGCGGGATATGCTGCGAGAGAACGCGCTTGCTCGGGGTATTTAGGCATTTTTTATTTCCGCTCTTGCTGGACCGATGAATCTGGCCTTTGGGACGCGTCGAGAGAAGATCTTTGTCCGTTGGTACAAAAATCCCCAAGATCTTAGGACCAACTGATCCTTCGATACCAATCTTGATCGGTAATGCCCACTTTTCCCGGTACAAGGAAAAACCTCTGATTCACTGATTCCGGCTTGCCGTTCAGGCTTTTCCCTCCGCATCGTTTTCCAAATCCACCTGCAAGTTGCATCGCCGTTCTCGCGATTTCTTCGACTCCTTCGATGTTGACTCATGCCGAAACAATTTCCACGTGATGCACGATCGCTCCGCACGATCGTCCAGCTTCGTGGATATCATCGCATCCCATCCGCGGATCGCCTTGAGATTCCCGACGAATCTTCCTTCCTCCCGCCTCTTCCACTCTACCGTAACAAATGACGGATGTTCGTATCGGAGTCAAGGTCCCCGCGCAATAACGAACCCAACAATAGCGAATAATCCATCCAACCCGATTACCGATTACATTAATCTCCATTGTCGAACGAATCAGCCAGCGCGGAGCGACCTCTCCGTCCGCTGCGCCATTCAATCTCGCTTTCTCCTCGCGCGCCTCGTCGCTCCGTGCAAACAGGACGGCACGCCAACAGCCGTGCGCAAAATTCGAGCAGGCACAGGTGCGCGCTCGAAAAAGGCTTCGAGCCAGCCGACAACCTGGCCCCGGCATTCGTGTTCTCGAATCTCGTACATTTTCGTTACCCACCGAAAAAAGACCGACCAAATCTGGCGACAGCACTTGGATCAGACAAATGACCTTATAGGGCATTATCCTCGGCACGGTCCATTATGCACGCCGGACGCCCGAGCGAACCAGGAAGATCTTCCACCTCCGACGAAGAGGTAAAAAAGAGGAATCGAAAGAAAAAAAAGAACTGCACATAAGCGTCGACGAGAGCGGGTCGATCGATAAGAATCGATAACTTTGGAAAGTCGAGGTCGTTCGTTCGGGTGGCTTTCACGGTTTTTATTCAACCGCGCTTCGCGGGGTTATGTCCGAAGTGCGGGCGTGCTGTATCGAACGATAGCGAGATGGTATCTGCGATCGGGACTTCGTTGATCGGGGCCCCGAGGATAAAGTGCAAGACCGGGCGAGGAGGAAAGAAACCCGAGGACGGACGGAGCGAAGTAAAGGGAGAACACGCGGGGCGATCGCAAGTAGCGGGAAAACGAGAAAGAGGATGATGAAGAGTGGAAAAAGTGGGGAAGAAAAAAAAATTGAAAACGAAAAGAGAAGATGAAGAAGAAGACGAAGAGGAGAGAACAAACGGTGGCTGGCGAGAAGCCAAGGTGAGGTTATTTCCAGCGTGGCTATTAATTAGTAGTTAATTATCGACTCGCCACTAGGCACAAGTGTCGATAGACTCCCGCTCTTCCTCCTCCTCCGCTACGTCTTCCTCTTCATCTTCTTTCGCGGCAAGCGCGCGCTCACGACCGCACCGGGACTTTGATGGGACGAAAGTTGAAGTTCGCTCGGCCGGTGGCTGCGAATTCCTGAATCAATTATCGATCATTCGACCGGATAGTGGTTGAGATCCGCGCATCTGGGTAATCTTCGTTCTGCGATCGTTGGTTACGTCGATCCGAGATGAAGCGTGATGAGCTATGTAATATGGGAGTACACCTCTGGATGCCCGGCGTGCCGCAGGATGGAAGGATACGCGAGTCGGAATAATCTGGTAGGAGAGTTTCCTCTGGGATCAAGTGAGGAGAAGACGGAGAAGAGGGAGGAAGAACTCGGCTTGGGAGTTAGCCATGGAGCCTGCGGACGCGAACCAACACAACCAGGGAAAGAGAACATTCCCAAGATCTTTACTGGGTCGCATACCCGACTAAACGGTAGCGAAAGGAATCGAAGGAATTTGCGACGGCATCCCGTGTGTGTATGGTTTGTCCATAGCCAACCATCTAACTCACCGCTACGATCACCGGCGTTCGCCGCCGTTGCGGTGAGGGCTTGTGGCTCTCTTGATGTACCTCCCACTTTGTGAGTATCCCGCGCGGTGGTCGGCAAGTTGCGGATTTCTCAACGTCCTTAACCAGCTTTCAGTGCCATACCATACCTGATGGACTTTCGTTGATGTCAGGTCAGTCGGGAGATGGAAACAGGAAAAATCACACATTTTCTCCGGAACGTCACTCCTGGCTTGGAGATCTCACTTTTACACCGGAAGTGACGTATTTTTGAAATGCCGTCGCTTTCGGTCGAAAACTGAGTTTCCCGCCGGTCGGATCGATACGACGTTTAGTCGTACGGCAGCCAGTGTGGAGCCAGCGACATGTCGTTTTTCCACTCACGGCGGAATTTCCCACCTGGCCATCGACGTTATTTCCGGACATCTTTGAACACAAGAAAGACCGGTCATAATCGGCGATCGAGGCACTCGGATTATCTACTTCGAGGAATTCCCAACATCATTTCACAGATCTCGAGTTTAAGCTCATTTGATCGTCACCTTATCGTCCGGTCGATTAACCCCGCGGAGTATTTTATCAACCTTCCGACACGGATGCGCGCCACAGTCATCGCTCCTCTTCGCAGCCCACTTTTTTTTCTTCCTCTCGTTTTTCCGCACCTTCTCCGGTGCGAGGATTCGCGTCGCCAGTATAACTATATCCAACAAATTCTCCGGTACATACGCGAGCATAGAATTTTCTTGTCGTTTGTTTAAACTACCATAGCCGTCGCGTCCCGTCGTCGGCGTTATCTCGAACATTCATTCTCGGGGAGCGCAGGAATCTCTCACCCTCGGGACGGTGCGTCTCTCGTCTCACGGACGAGAAACCACAGCCGGAGCGATAGCGAATTCTGCCTCCGCGGACGCTCTCCCGGGAGAGAGAGAAGGAGAGGGAACCTCGCGGGGCAACCTTATTCCTCATTCCTTATTCAACCTCGAGCTCTTCCGAGCATTTATTCACCGGGAGACTGCACCGGCGGAGCGAGTGCCCGCCTGGTTTTAGAGATGCATAGCACCGGAGGTAGTTTTAGCGCTAATCTACTCTCGCCGCGAGGACGTCTCGTGTCCCGGCGAGTTCTCCGGTCCTTTTATTATATCCGCAAGGACGACGGCCGGAGGAGAGAGAGCGTCTCTCTATCCTCGGCTTCTCGCCGTCGCGAGCATGCCAACACGCCCCGCCGAGTGCAGAACGCACACGATTTACCGAGCTCTCACTTCGACCGGCGACCATAACATTGAGATAGCGCCGAATCTTAAAGACACGAGGGAAAACACACACGCGACGAAATAGCACGAGCCTCCGTGTCTCTTTTCCAGATCCGAGGAACGATCCCCCACCCCGAGTGAGCTATATCCGGACTACCAGCGATCTTGAAGAGCCGAGTCTCTCGCACGCTCGGGAGGAGCGCATTAGCGCGTGCTCAGCGATTCGCGCGTCCTTTTTCCCGAGTGATCTTGTGCACGTGTGAAAGAGCACTCGGTCACATCACTGTTTCCACGGAAACGAGGTGATGCGTCAACATCTTCGAAGTGCAATTCGATTCGCTGCGGCGCGCACGCGCAGGCGATCTGGGCCCTAAAAGAGCTCATTGATCTGGCGGAGCGCCACATCGGGATTCGTTTTCTGGATCGCCACATCGCCGTGGAGCCTTGACAGTCACGTCGCTTACATTCTGGCGTATCGATTTCACTGCCAAGAAGCCCAAAAAAAAATCATCAATGGCCGAGTAATACCTGAACGACTATAGGAGCGCGATTATGAATTGGGACTTCTGGGATCGATCCATGCCGATCGAGCTCCCCGATCGATGCGCTGGATCCAGGAAACGAATCCCACCGACTCACTTGTGCGGGGCACGATCCCCCCAGCGTGTTTCACGAAGTTGGAATAATTTTTCGAAGGTATTCGCTAGGTGGCAAAAGAGGACTCATCGTGACGGGATTTAACGTTTAACGAGTAGGTTGGACCGGTGCGACTCTCGAGCCTTCGTCGCACAGGCGCATTTAACGGCCCGGGTACAAGAGCGAGGGACTCTTGTGGACTCGATTGGACGTTACGATACGACAGGGGGGAGGGGGTTGGTTGAGCTCGATCCAGAAACCGGGCAATTATCTGGCGAGAGAAACGACGAGACGCCAAGGAAAATATAGGCGAGGCGCCAAAGTCGTGAGCCCGTTCCTTATAAGTGATTCCGATAACCTCTCAATCGGTCTCTCGCTGTTCCTCTCTCCCTCCGACAGCGCAGCTGTACGGACATTTCTCCTCGTCTGTGAGAGCGCGGTAACCGCGATCGGCCGACGGAAAATCCGATCTTATAAAATTTCTCGTGGGCGAGAGAGGCACCTGAGGCTCGAAAAATTCTTGCCGACGAGGAGGCAACGGCTCAACGTTTACTTTACACGATAGACTCTCCGGCACGAGGTTTACACCACCCTGGAACAGTGATCCGGAATAATTAACGGTGGACCGCCGACCTGGATCCCGCGAGCGAACGTGTCCTATGCTTTTGTTGCAAACTTCCTTGTCTCTTCCCCCTTTCGAGAGGAGAAGATCGTGAGGCAGAGCCCGCGACGCCTCCTCCGTCATCACGACTAACTTGCATCGTGTGAATTAGAAATTTAGAGATCAATTTATTTTATTTTTTCCCTCCCAATGTTCCAATGACATTTTCCTCACTTCGGGACTCGTTCGAACATCTCGATTTCCTGTTTTCAAATTATCTATCGCGTGACGCAGCTAAATCGATACAATGGGTGACGATACAAACATTTTCTCCCGCATCGAGGAATTTTTACATTATTTATTTTAATATTATTATTATAGGCGAGGGATTACTTCAATTAATTTTATTTTTCAATTACTGACTGGGCTCATAGCCAATTTCTTATTTATACAACATCATAATTAATTTATTTCCTCTCTGAGGAATTTATGCCCGATATCAATTTTTTTTTTTAAATATCTTCCATCGACGACTCGCCGAGTCCACTTGTCGTATTTTCAGTCCCATGAGCTATCGCTAATTCCTGCCCAACAATGCACCGCCGCGGCGTGACGGTGTGGCCCGGCTCAGCGGAGATTTGTGGCTCTCTGATTGAAATAAACTGCCTTCCCCGGCCCGCGGTGGCTGAGCAGCAGTCCTGTTCCTCTCTCTTCGGATCTCTTCCCATCCCGTCCATACCCATACACACAAATCTCACCTCACGCCGCATAATCACGCTTGTTCGGACTTCCTCGCATCCTTCTTGCCTCCCAACACACCAAAACTCCCTTCCTCTTATCCAAAAAAAAAAAAAAAAAAAATCACCCTTTATTTCCGCTGTACGTATCTCGGTATCAATTTCTCCCGACGGGAATCTCGCGAGTTTAACGCCGGAGAAACAAAGAGGCAGCGAGACATTCGTGGCCCCGATGGTCATCGCTCGTGCAGGGAAGCGACCGCGAGGAATTGAGAAAAAGTAAGAAGTCCCCGGGGTGTTGGTAAGCTGTCAACGCCTCGGCTCCGAACCTCGAAACGTGGACCAAAGGGGAAGGCGGACTATCGTACCCTGCGAGCTGCGAGGGAGAAAGGAAGGAATATCCATCCTTTCGAAACATTTTTTTTTTTTACATTTCTTATATATTCTCTCCTTCCTTGCATCCCGCGGGAGTAACATCGGCGTGCACGGCAGCGAATAAGATTCGCGGCTGAAAGTGACTAAAAAAAAAATAGCAATAAAAATAAATAAAAAATAACGACGAAAGGAATGAAGAGGATATCGTAGCGGCGGAGGATCCTCGTCGAGGATCGGGACGGAGGCTGGCGATGGGCGCGAAACTTCTGTGTCCCGTAGCCATAAAGAATCGCCCGCAGCTCATAAAGTAGCGCTAGATTTTTATCTCGCATCTTCGCCCTCGCGCAGCGAGAGAGGACAGGAGGGGAGAGTGAGAGGCGCGTGCTCGAAAGCTCGCGAATTTCGCGAACGGCCGAATGCCGAACGACTCAACAACGAGAAACCTGGCAGTTACGCATATCTTAAGGCCGCAGCGCTACGGGTGCGTGTGCTGGCGCGATGGCGGAGACTGCCGGGCTCCGAGGCACGCGTGTGTGCCCCTTTGCGCGAGTTCCGAAACGTTGCGGACTCCGGAGGGACGACGCGACGTATGAACGAGCGAACCCTTCTCCGGCGAAATATATTTCGCGGCAATGTACTTCATTCGTGTCGGAACGTAGCATTGTTTTTTACTCGGTTTCGATACTAGTCTATCTAAAAAATGGCTGCATTTTCCGAATTCGCTGCATATGCCATTTTGCCCCAAAAATCAGTCCATCTGTCCGTCAACTTGTAAATAGATTTCGCGCTGAGATGACAGCAAGTTTCGCCGTATTTGACGGTTTTTTTTTTTTTTTTGCGACATCTATGATTTCCCGTTTTTGCGACGGATTCGACACTTGTGTATCTCAAGTTGCAAAATTTATTCCTTATCATAGTCAACCCGAGTTCCCTGCACATGCCGTTTGGCCCAAAAAAATCGTTCCATCTTTCGTTCAACTTGTAATGAGTTCGACGATTCTCTGTAACTTCTACGATTTCCAGTTTTTGATCCCGATGCCTTTCCGACCCAACTTCCTGCGCTCGCTTCCAGCACCGAAAACTCTGGACTCTTCGGTGAAGTACCTTCCTCTCCCGCCTCCGCTACCCCAATAAATTTGAGACACATAAACATGACTCTATACACCCGACGGTACTCTGCCAATGGCCGGGTCCTCGTAAAAATCGGGACGTTAGTGCTAAAAAAGTCAATAAGCCTGCATTCGGTCCGAGCCGAACGAGAGGCCCCGCTCACTTGTTACAGCCTCGTTTCTCGTTCCGAGCTCGCTCTCGGAAGCTCTTTTTATTTTTACCGCCGCAATGAATTTAGGAACGAAAATTTCCTCGGTGCCCTCGGCGCTCGCTTTAATGCGAGAATAAAGTAGTCCCCGTCGGGTCGGCGGGGTCGAGAGACGGCGGTTGCACCGTTCTGGATCCACGAGCAAAAAAGAAAGGTATCCGAGGCGCGGGTATTGCGTCGAAGACAATGCGTCCCGGTGGTGGCGCGCAGGATCAGAGCCGCGCTCCATATGAACGGCCTTTTTACGCAGGGAAATGGCCGGGGAGAACATTGTCTCGAAAAACACATAAGATAAAGCAACTCTCGGGCTCTCCTTTGGTCGGGTCTTGCCGGTGAACTCTCGGCTCCCGACGCCGACGGCTCAGAATTTCCTCCCGGCATGAGAGACGAAGTGAGACGGAAGAGTTGCAGCAAAATACGAACGCGCCTTCGGCCGCCGCATCGTTGCGCTCGCGAGAGACAACACACATGCCGGGATCGGGTGTTGTTGCCGTTGTTGCCGGTGTCGGCAGCTTCTGTGCCGCTATCGCACCGAGCTCCCCTGTGTTCTCATGTTGGATGCAGTTACTCTCCGCTAATGCCGGCCACCTTGTGGGAAGACCCCCTCCTTCGCGCGCCTCGTTTACCTAGGACGTGTTCTTCAATTTAGCCGCTTTGGCGCGAATCGCCGTTCGCCACCGCCCTCGTGATCGCGGCGGCCCTACCGATCGTGTAAGTCGAACGGAGGATTATCGGTAAGGGGATTGTAATAGGTTGTACCGCGCTTCCGCGGTTATTTACCAAACGGGAAGATCTTCCAACGGGCTTGGGAGTTCTGCGAGGAGAAACAGTCAGTGCCTTTATCGTGGGGCATAGCGAGGTAGCGAGTGGTTCGTGAAAGAAAGGAGGGATTGGAGAACATTTTTTTTGGAAAATCGCATTTTTTGAGCGTCTTTTCGTTTTTAAGGAAAAAATCGGAGGAACTTGGAAATTAGACGCCGGATTGGGACCACATTTGGCACGACAGTTCAGGGTGCTAAAGTCAGATTGGGTAAAAAATTTGAAGGCGATCCGTTCAATTTTTCGGCAAATTGTACACTAAAATGCCCCGCGTAATAAAAAATCGTCATTACTTAGAAATTGCTCTACCAATCGGAATCAAATTTGGTACGCTGTTTCTACACGCGAAATACATCTTCGATACAAAGTCTCGATGTAATGGGTACAGTTCGGATACATTTAAGCTAAAAAAAAGAAATAGGGCTTTACCGACCGTCTTTCATGCAACGCCTCTCGATCCTTCGATACTTCACAGCACTGAAAATAAAAATGTGCGTCGAAGCAAAAACGGTCCCGGCGGAGTCGACAGGCACTCTTCGTCTTTTTTCGGCTTCTCACTCTCGGGGGATTCCACGAATTAACATAAATCCCGTAACTTTATAATCTCCGCGAGTTCTTCTGCGGCTCGCGCCAAGATACTATCGTTCCTGGGATGCAGCGACAGAGACGGAGAGACAGTGAGTCGAAGCCGAAAGTGAGGGTGGATGGAAACGGCCGATCTCACCGCCTATACGACAGGCAAACGAGCCGAGCGTGCGCGCTCACGGCAGGTGTTGGTATGCGAAATTATCACGTTAAGAGGCACGAGAGCCAACATTTTTCATCATTCACTACGTCCACCCAGGTTTATACTCTTACCCGGGCCCGAGCTCTCCTCGGCCGTACCATCGTTTTGGGATAATTTCAATCAACTCTTCATCGTCATCTCCCAAAAAAATATTAACCCTTTACAGCTTCTTAGAGGAAAAAAGACTCTCAATAAAAATAAATTAATTTGATTCCCTTAAAAATATGGAGCGTTTTTTTTTTAAGCTCCTCTCTCGAGTCCAAATTCCTGTGAAATTTGATTTCCCGACAATCTTTAACCCTTCGAGCCTCAACATCGAGACCTCTGACCGTCTCATCCGCCCCGCCAAAATTAGTCCTAACCCAACAGTGGTGAAAACCGAGAAAATACGCTCGGTCGAGAGTGAAGTAAAAACGTTCCCATGGACTGCAACAGGTAGATATCCCCTTTCCATTGACGCCGCTGATGCTCTTGCCGCGAGACAGGTAGGGCGAAAAATCTCCGTCGCCTCAATGGCAAGTTGTATCGAGCCGAAAGGAAAAACCGGAGGGTTGAACGGCATAACCCCGGCAGGTATCCCATTATACCGAGGACAGTGAGGAGCGGGGAGGAGGAGGAAGAAGGATGCTCGGTCTCGAAAATAGATTAATGTATGCAAAAATTGTGAGGGTTCTCGAAGAGATTTTTCCCACACCGGAACAAGTGAGGCGGCGAGGTAGCTGACTGCATCTCTCACCGGGCCCAACTATGAACCGGGGGGGGGGGGGGGGGGGGGGGGGGAAGGAAAGAGGCGAGAGATGAGCGGCTATAAGGTTCTCGTGTTTCACCTGTGCACGAGAGAGCCTCTCGCACATCGTTTATGTACGTACTATATAGTAGTTGGATACTACCATATCCTTCATCTTTTTACCTTTTCATGCCGCGGCTCTCCTTCTCTCACGGGAGAGAGTATATCCTACCGGCATCGCAGCCTCCCGTCGTATATATACATATATGGACGGCTGTATAATACGGGCATCCTGGGACCATCGACCGTGATACACGCCGGACGGATCGTTTCCCAGGACCGCGGGTCCGACTAGAATCCTTCGGGGTTGTTTCTCTTCTTTTTTATCTCTAACATTTTTTTTTCCTCTCAACTTCCTCCCGGTCTAATATTAATCTATCGACGGACCGAACAATCAGATTTTTCATCCAAAGATTTCTCGTAGCAATTGTCGTTTGGCGATCTCCGCTTTCAAAATTCGATGGAAAACAATTCAAAAAAGAAATAGTTTTATAGGGTTATTGGCTAGAAATATAGTTGGATTGATGTTGACTATTTTTCTTTTTTAACTTCACTCGTTTTCCCGTGAAAAAGGTTATATACTGAGCCTCATCAGCCGAAATCGAGTCGAAGTTTCATCCTCCAAAAATCATTGATTATTCAATATTTTTCAATCGGCAGAAATCGCGTCTCATTATTACCCGCGCATTTAATTACCATACCATCCATTGGCGACGGACGCCGCAATAATTCACTCCTCCTTGCTTTCACCCTCGAGTCTTGTCGCGTTCGTATTAGGTATAATGCCCTATAAACCACACATGCATTAGGCCCGAGGCACAAAAGTTCCACGAACAGTTTCGCCGGTGTTGGTCTTAGCCGCGCATGATCGGCTTTTCCAAGCCGGTCTTTTTGAGTGTTGGTTTCGCCGAACGGATAATCCAGTACCGGCGCGCATGCCTACCGCGCGGGATCTCTGAGTATGCGCGCATCGCGGTCCCCGCCGATTCTCTTACACTCGGGGGATCTCTCGTCGTCGGCTGCACACCGCAGTTTCCTACAGACATTCGCCAGCTTGGAGAATCGCTTTCTCGTAACCTCGTGAGAACTGGAGGTGCGCGCATGGCGATATCTCGTTGCCGCCGCCGCGGCCCGACGGCTTGCAGGGAGTCCGTCGTACGTACGCTTTGATGCACTTTGCTGCACGCCGAGCTGGCGCGGTGCAGCGCGACGCGAGGCCGACAGACGTCGTCGACGACGACTTTCCTCGACGCGATTCTTAGTGGATGAAGAGAGAGAGCGGAGATAAAAAAAAGCATGCATTCGGCGAGAGGAAGAGGGATGGTTGAAGGATCGGAGAAGGAAAATAGAAGAACGAGGAACGGGAGAAAGAAAGTACTAGTGTCGCGGAGATCGGATCGAACTGTGAGATTCGCTTCCTCGCGGTGAGGTCGTGGAGTAACCGCGGCAGGAGCAGCCGGCGAACACACTTGGCGCGCGATCACGACAAATAATTATCGACGTCGGTGGTCTCCGAATCTTTAACGGCGCTGGGCGTGGATTGTATACAGATATACACGTGGGCCGCTCGGCCGGGAACGCTCTCCGAGAAAGTGTCTACTCGGTTTAGATACTATCGCTGATTTCGCTCTGACGTGTACGGCGGGTGTAGACGGCGTTTCGCGGTGAATTTGCCAACAGATTTTTTTTTTTAAGCGGTCGAAATGCCTCACGTCGTGACATTGTTTTGTGATGTTTGAGAAAAACATTGAAAAATGTCGATCGAACGGAAATAAATATTTGGACGTTTGTACGAGCCGCACGGTGAAAACGATTTGTACATTTAGCAAACCTTTTTTTTGTCCACAAACTTCTTCGTTTATCTTGTTGTCGATTCTACCAAAAATATTTGTAAAAGTGATAGACTTTTTCGTAATGTGGACAAGTTTTTTTTGGGTCAAATCACCAATTAACATTTTACTGTGCAATTATGTTAAAAATAACAGTATCTTTTTTTGTGTCTAGTCGGTTTAGAAACTATCGCTAACGCCGCTCCGAGGTGCACGGCGGGTGTAGATGGCGTTCCGCGGAGAATTTAAGAACGGATTTTTTTTTTACTCAAAATGGTCCTCGTTAAAACCTTGTTGGTGATATTTATAAAAAAATTTGAAAATTGTCGTTCGGTCGAAAATAAATAATTGAGCATTTGTACGAGCAAGTTTCGTTGGAAATAATTTTTTTCCAATTTTTGTCAAATCTTCATAGAATGTCTATCGAAGGGTCTATAATGTGGGACAAAATTGGTGGGACGGTCGGTGATCCGCTTGAGCCGGAATACCTTGTTACCGATCGTAGAGTGCCTGAAATCATGAAGACGTATTTTCTGTCTGTGAACACAGAAAATAGGCCCTTCTAATTTCGATGACGAGATACGTAACGAACACATACGTGTACGCTTACGTTCGCCACGTGAGCGGAGCCGATGGAGCTTGTCGATCTCACAGACCATTTGATAAATTATTCTCTCCATAAATCTGCGAATCGATGAAAAAAAAAAAAAAGAATCTCTTTCCAAGCATCGACAGTTCGTTGAGACTCGCAGTCAACTTCTGTATCGACGCAACGAATCTTCATACTCTCATAGGTCTCTCGCGGTGTCTTTCTTAAATAGAGATCTGAAATCTTTGAATAATCTATTAAACGAGGGTCGGTGTTATCGATCCCATCGACGTTTCTCCGTCTCAAATGAGAACGCCATCGGGCCCGTAATAACATTGACACGTTTCTACCAATCGGCGAACGTTCGAATCAGAAAAACCCCCTTCACGATGTTCGTTATTATTATTCTTACCAGCGATCGGGCGCGAAACCTGGCGCGAGCCGCGATGGAAAAATGTCACTTCCGGTCGAAAATTGAAACTTTGAAACACGGAAGTGAAATTTTCCCGTCACTTCCGCTTGAAAACTGAGCTTTTCAAACCGGAAGTGACGTTTTCACCCACAACGAGTTGCGGTTGAAAAGTGAGATTCTGGAATCGGAAGTGACGTCAGAAGGCAATTTTTCAAAATTTTCTACACGACTCAACTTCCGGTAAAAAAAAAAAATCGTGATATTCAACCTCGGAAATGACAGCAACAGAAACGTGTGGATCAAGGAACGCTGGAATGTGAGTGACACGTCTCGAATGTATTTGGAATTGATTTCGAATGTAGCCAATTAAATCCGGAAATTAAATTTCCATCTATTTTGTTTCTAAGTTTTTTTTCTCGGCTGTGCGGTAACGGTTCGAGCGCGTTCACCGGCACAGATGCATCTCATCATGTATGCAACACGAGCGCGTTGTGTTGTAAAGTTTCGTTACGTCGGTGGGGCGACCTAATCTTAACGACCGATTGCAGGAATATTGCTGAAGTATAAAGAGTGCAGGACGTTGTATCGATGAAAACGATCGCGATTTAGCCGTCGGCGAGACTTCTCCTCGTGCAATATAACTTGGTGTCTCATATCCTTCGTCCATATTTCCATCCTCGTCTTTCTCGAGCAGTCCTCCGCACTCAAACACACACACACATACGTTCACATATACGTTCACACATACGTTGCTTGTCGCAATTTCTCGAGGCACCGAGCCGGAGAGGGAAGGAGAGCGGAGGATGATTAGCCAGTCACCCGCGCTTTTAGGACCGGCGCATTCCCGGCGACGCCGTCACGCGGCTCCACGTGGGAAAGTGTGGAAAAGATCTCGACACGTCGGGCCCAATGCATCCTCCGAGAACTCCGTTTTATATACATTTATATACAGTTTAATTATTTCAGCACGCGCGTCGAGAATCGCCGAGGATGAACGTTTTAACGGAGACGAGTCCGTGTGAAATTATCGCGAGATAAATCCGCAAAGTAATCTCCATTCGAAATGCAATATTTTTCACCTGCCCGAATTGAATAAAATTAGATTCCAACTCGTATCTCGATGTTCCCTGTAGCAAAGTATCATTACAAAAAAAAGCTTCTGTCTTAAAATAATTAACTACATCACTAAAAATTTTTTTTTTTTAAACTATATCGGAGGTTTGAGTAGAAGAGGGTGTACCAAAAATTAATAACTCCTCCGTTTATCGGCCCATCCGCTCTTGATGGGTCGAGTATCTTTTTTCTCCTTTCAAACCCGCCCCAAAATCTCAACATTTTTTTCTCCCAACGCCCGTCCGTTTCCTAGGTCTCTCCTGCTTCCTCTCGCCCGTGGAACTCCGTGCTCTCTCCGGTATCGATAAACAGCAGGTTTTTTCGAACGGTGAAAAAAAAGGATTCGTAGTTCGAGAAGAGAACGGGAGGGCCGAGGGAGGTTCCGAGACACCCGTGGGGCAGGTGCTGCCGAAGCCTGGGACCCCATGGGAGCCTCCGCTTCCTCGAGTTCGAAGCGCGAGAACGAACCTCGGTGAGCGCATGCGCGCAGGGGGCTGAGAATCCAGGATACATCCAGCGATGGACCACCTTGCGGTCACTCTCCCTCTGTCCCGATGCCATGGGAAATGCAACCCCTCCGGTCGCGTAGCTGCATCGCCATTGTCGGCTCCGAAGAGCGAGAACCACGAAGACTCTCGGCGAGGGACATTCGAAAGAAATCCTCCCGTCCTCACCGCGGACAGTTTCTTCCGTATTGTGACGAGCGAGAAGCCCGATTTTTCGCCGCTGTTCGGAATGGGCCAGAACAGAAAATCGTGGAAAAGGACCGTGCATATTTTTCCCACAGATCGATGATCATTTTTATTTCCCTGGCACACCCGAAAACCTTTGAAACTTTACGTCGTGCACATCCCTCGGCTCAATGCAGATCGATACATTTTTAATGTGAAATCGACTACACCTTTTATGGCTAAAATCTCATTTGATTTATTTTGAATAAAAGTTGAAAAGGCGATTTTTTTTCGAAAGAATTGTGTTCGGGAAAGTTTCGTTCAGAAATGACTGTTTTTAACGGGATAGAAGATTTTTGTTTCCGATGGTTAATTAAAATTGAAACTTTCCTCCCCGTTCGGTAATCATTTTTTTTTTACCTCCATCCGCATTATTGCTTCGCGAACAAAATTGTTTTCCCCTTTAAAAAAAAGATCCATGAAAACCGACCACATTACCGAAAAAAAAAAATATCAATATCAATTTGACTAATTGAAAATTAAATTCATTATTTACCATCGAAGTTATATATCCCGTGGTATAATGTGCAGGCGATATCGTCGGCTCGGGAGAGGATATCTCATCTCGTTCGCCGAGTCCGCTCGCGTTTGTTATCGGTGAGAGGATGGTAGGGAAGGTAGAGCGGAGGTGTAGTGGTAGTTGCGGAGAGAAAAGAGGGCCCCACCGAGAGGAGTCTTAATATAATAATATACGCGCGGCGTATTATGGCAGGACGTGATTATATGGCGGGCAAAAACGTAACAAGGTAATATAGCGAGGGTACCATTGGAGTAGAGACCGGTGGACCGTTCGTTTTAGCTCGACACTATGTTACATCTCGCGAGAGTATCTCCCGAGAGCTATCGCACGCCGATTTACCGGATCCAATGAGCGCCCAAAGGGCGTCACGGGTCAGAAATCCCCCCATTTTTTTTTTCTATTTTTTTTCATAAACATATCTCGTTGCAGTGCATATAGCTAACATACCCACACATGCACTCAACTCGTAACAAATAATTGATAAAAAAAAATATACATATATATATCGTGAAACTTTTCTCATTATATTTCATTCCCGAATATTATTATGTAGGTATCGATCGATCGGAGTTTGCACGGTGTATATAATGGGACGGAGTTGAAACAAAATGCACAGTGCATATTACGTAATTGTCTTCATCTCTCTTTTTCCCCGATGGGATAAAATGGAATTGGCTCGGCGGAGAGTTTATCCTGTTTGCATTATTGGCCCCGACGACGACGGGTTCGCCGGTTCGGTGACGACGTGATCGAAGGAAGTCGCTTTCGCACGACCGCGCTCGGTGAACTCCATACATACGCTCCCGGGCCGGCTCTCTGGCTCTATCGACTATCCTCGTTTTCTGTTTATGGTGTGTGCATACGATATACGACATCAATACCTATAAAGTCAGCCACCTGCGAGAGACTATTGCAACGCGATATCTCTACAGGTATACGGAGCATTCTACGCCAGGCGGCCGATCTTATCTTTGGTACGGAAAAAAACTGAAAATCTAAAACATTAAACGCTCCCAGGTAGATCGCAGATTTTCGCCGACGTACGAATCGACACAAAAGTCAGTGTCTTACGGTCTTTCTGGAGAATAATTCAATTTGCCGTTGTTCTGACAAATTTTAAGGATGCACCAGTTTTTTTTAAAAAGATTACGTCAACGAAAAATAAATTAAGTTACAATTACTATCATTATTATTATTATGTAGATAATTTTCTTAAAATACCTTATGTTTGCATCGTTTATAAATTTTACTCGAACATTTTATCGTACAGACATATTCAACGATAAAAAAAGTAATTGAGTAAGAAAAGCGTAAGTTTGAACCTGAACGCCCCATAGACTCGTGGCGAACTGAGAGCAAATATAATACTCGGGAGTAACGATACTGTACACAGTGAGGAATAATATGGCGCATAATAATATAAGCGCACGGTAGACGACGGAAGGTGAAATCGAGCAGAAGGGGGGGAAAAGGATCACGGGAACCTGCCACGAATTGGGGTGAGGGGGGGAGGGGGGAGGGGGACCCACGAACGAGAGACGAGAGAATTAAAGGGACGAGAAAAAGCGAGACGTTAGAACCTGGCAAAAGGATCGAGGAGCCTCGAGAAGCTTTATCCCTGCGATCCCGTCGGTCATGTAAGTGCGACCTGCATCCACTTCCCACGGAAGCGGAAACTCGGTTGGGGTTGTCCCGACGAGCTCGATGCCGATGGCCCGCTCACGGCGACGCTCCGGCTGATCGGGCGCCTTCATTGTTCCCATGGGGTGGGCCACACCGGATTCTCCCTTCATTTTTTTTCGTGGGGATGTAAACGAAGCGAAGAGCGACGAGAAACTATCGGAAACAAACTGTCACGGACGTGGCTTCGGGGAAGGGAAAAAGGAACCTCCATAACTTGTGTAACCATACATTTGTCTCGAACTTCAGTCAAGTTTCGGTTGTCAACGATGGAAGTTGATAATTTCAACCTGCCAAATGTAACTTTCCCCTCGATCGTTAGAAAGAAGAATGTCTTCGACGGTCACCAGAAGCACCGACCTCTTTCGCCCCAACTATCCATATTTCTCCTCCCCTGCCTTTTTCGCTAGATCACTCTAGATTTCGTGCAGATTCGCCGAACAGTCTGAAAATTAGCGCCCCGGAAGCTAAACCCAGTTTCCACCAACAGTGTCATTTTCCTCCAGTCCAAATTTCTCTCATCCTGGGAAAGTTATTTCAAGCTCGCAGGCGCGCCCCTCTAAAATTCTTCTCGCGTCCGTCACTCCAATGATTCCCACAATAATTTCCGACTCGATAATAATTCGCTGGTAGCCGTCATCTCAACGACGGATCTAACATCGTCGACCGCTCGTCCGCGATGTGTTTCATGCGCCGTTCTCTCGGCTGCCAACAATCGTCCGATTGCTTTCGTTGTAGTCCCGCGCGGACAAATGGCAGTCGAGAAGGTACGACCGTCACGTCCGGCCACCTAATAAAATCTGAATACACGGGTATCCAGGCTCTCCTTCCCTCCGAGAGGCTCGATCGAGCCCGAGAGCTCGGTGCATTGGTACCTGACGCCAAGACAATCGGCGATGATTGCCGTTAACCGGCTGGATCTCCACCCACGCGCGATCGAGCGAAGATCTACTGCGCTCCCGCACACGAAGCTCCGCCGGGATGTACGTAGATCTCGCTTACCAGCTCGGAGCGGCTCGACTGACCCCGGTGAGCGCGATTTTTTTTTTTCCTGCAGAAACCGCAGTCAGCTGGTAGCTTCGACGCTTCGACTGCGTGCATAGCTATATCATCGGGCGCCGTGTCTGCTGGAACGCACTTTGCTCGATCCTTCGATCCTCGATCACGCCACTTCACCTTCTCGCTTCTCCTCAAAGTCCGAGCTGCATATCGTATATCTCGCGATATCTCCGTACAAATATCTCTCCCGGCTTCCTTCTCTCCACCCTCGAGGACATTATGACGCGGTTGATCTCCGCCGAGATTTCTGGCTGACGATCGATTCTTCTTCGTTTTTTTCTTTTTTTTTTCTAATTCTTCTGTCTTTGCTCGTTGGCTCTCGGGGACTTCCGGGATGCACGGAAGAACGCCTGGACGACCCACGCGAGTGTCACGCCAGATGTACGCGTGATAACTCGCCGGAGGCAAACTCAGTCGTCGGCAGTTTTCGCGGAATTTGTGAGTTCAGATAAAAACTGTTGTGGCGGAAGTGGAAACACTTATGGGTAAACGTGCAATAGAATTTTTTTTTCGATATATTTGGCCAGCTTCTGTGAACTCATGAATGCAGCGACTCCTCTTCCCAAATGTATACTTTCAAATTTCTTTTATCAGATTATTATCAGATCATTTTCATTTCATTGAAAGATATTTATGTTATTATCAGATCATGTTCATTTTATTGAAAGATATTTATGTTATTATCAGATCATGGTCATTTTTATTAGAAGTTATTAGTGCACAGCCGATCGCAAAATTTATCGACGGCCGTCGAGAAAATTACATGAAAATAAATTGCGAAGAAAAATCTGTGCGCCAGGTCGATGCGTTATCGCGGGGAATTCGTGAGAAAGCGGGAATGCGGGCTCGAAGCGTTGCACGTTTACCTCGAAAAAAAAAAGAATTCTTTCTCCTCTCCTCGTTTCGCCGAACACTTTATACACGGACAAGTTTTACTTACGCGCGTACACACCGGGCACTCTCTCGTCCGGTGAACTCCGGGGTCAGGAATTCGCGTGGCCCGTGCCAAACCACAGCTTTGTCCTCCCGTTCCAGCCCGTCGATTCTACGGCTCTCGCCACCTTCCTCTCGCTTCTCGCTGCACTGCGTTATTATCATACCGAAAAGTATTTTTCGAAAGAATTTTTTTTATCGATAACTCTTGCCCAATTTTTTTTTATTGCTACATCGGATTCAAAATAAATATAATCATTCATGGGGGCAATATGGACCTACTTCGCTAAAAACAAATCTCGTCAAATGAACTTCCTCTGAAACACAAGAAGAGGGCAAGCCTTCGGTCCTTCCCTTCTGCCGCGCGCCATACGGGGAAAAAGCGATCAACGAAATATGATTAATGGCCTCCCCGTTCGAGTATCGCAAGGTCATCGACCCCGCGGCGGATCTCACGTGTCGAAGGACCACAGGCTGCGAGGCTGTTACTCTTTTTTACACCCTCGCGGTTTCCGGCCCACGGTTTGTTCGAGCCGTGCATAGACGAAGAGAAGAGCCGACAAAAAAAAAAAAAAAAACAAGGAACCTGGTATCCGTGGACCGGAAGCGTTTAGACCTCGTCACGCTTGTTTTAATTACGCATACTGCACAGGAGACCTACGGACGAACCGCCTCGAGGGTGCGAGAAGAAGTTCCCATAATCGAGAGCCATTCCTGTGTAAGTCGCGGTAGATCAACATGTAAAAACAAGAAGGGCCTAAGTTTCATCGATCAAGAAGGGACATACGTCCTTCTGACTCTCCGCGGCGTCTGGTCCGAGATCTCAATGGTCGAGGGCCAGAAGGGCTTAAAAGTTGGTCTTCGAAGAGGTGCCGCGGACCCTTTTGATTTCGAGTCGATGATGAACGAGGTAGCGACCGTAGCGGCGCGCCTCGCCGGACGGGGATCAACACCGGTCGTCCGCAGACGGGAATTAATTTTTCGGATTAGCCTTATCGTCCGGGGCGACCTGTTGTGCGCTGGCATTGAGAAAAGATCGAAGCTAAGTCTTCGTACTTTAATTTTTTTTTCTTTTTTTTTTTTCATTCCTGCTGATGGCGGTGGTGCCATAAGAGGCTTTGGCTTAATGAGTTCCGGTAGGAAGTACACCGGTCCCCGACGACGTTGAGGCACAGAAATAGAGTATGAGGTACGTGTAAGTAGTGTCGTGCACATACGGCGGAGCTTAATATAGATAGACACGTGGCGATAGGAAAAACGAATTAACAGGTACCTGGGTTTATTGTAATAGGAAGTGGACGTTGAGGCGATCGTATGTAACCAGATAGGTTTTCGCGTGGAGCGTGTATTTGTTTTTCGAGAGGCGAGAATGCCGAACACCTGATAACACCTGGCTCGCCGGCACACCCACTAGAAAGCTATAATAGAACGTTTAACTATTCTTGCGCCGTAACTGGACCGTGTATTCGCTTGTACTCCTTCGTTCCAGTTTTTTGTTCTTTTTTCTTTTGTTTGTCGAAATTTATTCCCCGACATTTGTTCCAATTTTGTAGATTCGAGTTACATTATGGCTGAGCAAAGATCTCGGAATCTTCACAGTCATGGCAGAGGGAAGATCTTGAGATATTCATGATTATGGCAGCGTGAAGTTCTTGAGATCTTCACGATTTTGGCAGAGTGAGGATCTTGAGCTCTTCACGATTATGACAGAGCGAAGATCTTGAGATCTTCACGATAATATCTGCGTGCAGATCTTGAGATCGTCACGATTGCGGCAGAATAAAGATCCTGAGATCTTCAAGATTCTCGAAACCCAAAAGATCTTGGCAGCAAGCAGTGCTCCGTTTATTCCTTCGCAGAAATACTCAGGCAATCAAACCCGACGATGAAAATACAAACATTCGCACGAGCAATCGCTCCATCTTGATGTTCACGAATTAATTAATTGACCATCGGGCCGTTACGCCGAAAAAAAAAAAATAAACATAGCTTCCTCCATCAGGAAGCAAAAAACGTCTTCGATGTACTTCGGCGTTGTACATCATCTCATCGCCGGGATTTCCTATTTACGTATTATAACGTTACTCTCGCTCGTTCGAACGGGACGGGAAGAGCACTCCGGGCCGCTGGTTCGGCACACGACGTACGAGGGCGAGAAGAGGCAGCGTGCTCGTGAGCTCGGTTCATCGTTGCGGATCGTTCGGAACAGGTTAATCTCCGGTATACCGCTGGCAGGGCTCTTCGCCGGGCTGCCCGTAGAATCACGGCTGAATACCGAGAGGAATATCCTCTCGCGGGTCTCGTAGAGCAGCGGAGAAGAAACCTCGTCGAACACCGCCGACGCCGCGGCTCTCCTCGCTCTTATATCGAAAGATTTACCGGTAATGCGGCTCGTAACGTGCGGCCAACGGGTTCGAGTGCCGGTACACATAAACGACCGTTAATCCAGAAATACTATCTTGCCGAGATTCTCTCCCGCCCGCGTTTTCTGTTACCCTGCCTTTTTTTTTTTCACGGCCTCAAAACAACTGGCCAACAACGACTCTGCGTCCGAACGACCGCGACTGAACCGCGGATGTTGGAACTGAAAAATATTTTTCTCCGCGAATGTCTTCGGGTTTTGTTTTTTTTTTTGTCCCGCCTCAAAAGAACTGTCGAGCAACCCGCACCGACCACCGCGGCTCCGCGACTAAACCGCGAATGTTGGAACAAAAAAATATTTTTCTTCAGAAATGTTTCCAAGCTTCGATGTTTTTTTTTCCTCCTCTGTACAGCTGTCCGGCAAGCCGCGCCGATCTCAGTGTCTCTGCGACTGACCCGCTAATATTGGAACAAAAAATATTTTTCTTCGCAACGTCTCCGAGCTTTGATGTATTTTTCCGCCTCAAAACAACTGCCCAGCAAGCCGCGCCGATCTCAGTGTCTCTGCGACTGACCCGCTAATATTGGAACAAAAAATATTTTTCATCGCAAACGTCTTCGAGCTTTGATGTTTTCCTTTTTTTTAATACTGGTCGTCCGAAAGGCCGTAGGGGGCGGACGGGTAATTAAAAGAATTTTAGATGGCAATATTATGCGAGTGTTTATATTCGACGATAAACCACCGGAGTACGAGTGAAGGAACCTAGCATCGCATCGTAATCGCGTCGTTTCTTTCGACTTCTCAGAGGCACATTTCTCGTTTCATCATTCCATACCTATACGCAGCTGAGTTAATGCGAGGCTCGGCGCTCATTCACGCGACCGGCCACTGCCCGAGAGACGGAACTTTGTCCGATTTTCATTTACATAAAAACAGTTACTGGAATCGCAAAGAAGCCAAAAAAAAATAAAAAAACAATGTCCATTTTCTCCTATAAAATCGTTGAGTAAATTTTCCAGCTCGTCCATTCCGCATCGCTCAACTCCACTCCGGTAATCTTCGCCGTGCCCACAGAAATCTTTGAGAACCTGTGCCGATGCGGTTACCCAAAGTCGGCTCTTTTCTTAATTTTTTTTCTTCATCCATCTTTTTCGAACCGAAAGGAAAACTTCCGCGCTTTGTATGCACATTCCGAGGGCCAGAGTATTATCTACAAGGAAAAGGGAATTCGAGCGCGAATAAGGCTCGACGTTCTTTTTTTCTTTTTTTTTTTTAATTTCTTCCATTCTGTGTGTGTGCGCGCGCAGCGTGTATGCGTCGCAGATAATCTCGGCGATCCCCGCGGGATACGGGTCCGGCGGAGGATGCGTCGGAGATGCGTGGAAGAGGAGGATCGCATAGGAAGCGAGAGCGGAGCGGGAGAGCGGCAACCGCGCGGCGAACCGCGGTTACGTCGAGCCGGGCTATCCGTTTCAGGTGCTCATTGTCTCCCGCTCGCTCGCGGCTCTGCGCGGCGCTTTGAAGTCCTCCGAGTCCGCTACCGTACGTTAAATTAGGCGAAAGAACTTGGCTCGCGGTGCAGCGGCGCGAGCGAGAGCGCGGGCAAGGAGGAACGGAGCGCAAGGCGAGAGGTCAGGTTCCCCGGGAGACCCCGCGGCGTAGCACAGAAAGTCTCGGCAGAGTGAGAACACTCGTTGAAGAGTCTCCGAGGTTCATGGACCAAGTACCACGCCGGTGGAAGCATAATAATATACGCTACGCCTCGTGGCGCTGATGGCGATGCTTAGTTTGGCGGTGGCAGACTCGCGCGAGTTTACTGTACGGGGTCAGCGTGTGCGCATTGTAAGAGCAAGTGGGTTAAGTTACTCGCGGACCAGTGGACTCGAAAAACGAGTCCAGGAATTCGCGGTAATCGGCGGGCTAAGGAGGCGAGAAAAAAAAATTTTGAAGATGGAAGAATGTCGGATCGAGAAAAAAAATTCCACATTGAAATCGATATAGACCTTTTTACCATTAGGATTTTAGGATCTTAGGATATCAGGATCTTATCATTTTACCATTTTACCATTTCATTATTTTATTACGTCGGCTTTTTGCCACCATTTTTCATTTTACTAAGTTCCTCAGAGCATTTTTTTGTTACCGAAAACGTGCCCCGGCTAATTATAATCCTGTGAATATCACGGATTCTTACACAATAAAAAAAAAAAATGAAGAAAATCACGCCGCGTGAGAAAGGAGAGGCTAGAAATTAAGCAATAATCAAATTCTCTTGTATTACCACTTTTTATTTATTTTATATATACGTATATATAAATTTGAGTTATTCAATAGTCGTTCGAAAAGGCCTCGCGGTAAAAGTTGTACAGAAAGAAACCTCGGCAGGACAGGAAGGAGACACGAGGATCCGAATAGAGATTCATGTATTCCGATGCCTCGAAGATCCCGGGCGTGACCCCACCCACGTGATAGCCCGGTGAACCTGTCGTCGGAAGAAAAATGCAAAGGAAGGCACGGAATAAGAGGACGAAGAAGGGGGGGGGGGGGGAAGAAGTGGTAATTCATGACAAAGGCTGTGTCCCTCTCGCGGCATCCATTCACATCCTCGTAGTCGTCTCCGCTCGTCGCGCATATGTTTTCATATGTTAAAATCGGAGACCTACGGACGAACCGGGGTCGTTCCGTTCACCGCGCTGGGTGAAAGAGCGTTGCATATAAGTATTTTTTTTTATTTTACATACAGGTACATTTGTGTATAGTATATATATTTATATATACGTACATAGAATTAATGTAAGGTAGATATGCAAGGGTGTAGACCAACGACGAGTCGGGGCGTGATACTGAATCAAGAGTCTCGTAATAAAGGATGCTGCGGGAGAGATTTCAAAGGGAGCGTGGGATCACGATTCTTGTGTGAATCGTCTGGACGGCGCGTCTTCCTCCGAATAATCACGGACTCGCCGGGCCTCGTGGAGTCGAACGAGAACGACGTGAATCGTCCGGGCAGGAAGTCTGAGCCACGCATGGACTTCTGTGTCTTCTGTACCGATTTACATTAAATCGAAAGAATGTCGAATTAAAGGGTGAATTTCAATGCCTTTTCGATTCACGATTTCTCATAGAATTTTTTTTTTTTAAATAAAATAAATTAATTGATGGGTCCTAATAATCTTTTTCTCGCTTTAATTTTTAAAACACAAACTTGCGGATAAATTTCTCGAGTATTGAATGCTGAGCTCGATCTTGAATCTTGTTTTGTCGTGCGGTCATCGAGAAAAATCGGTAAAAAAGAATCTCTCGCCGTCGCAATCCCAAGAATGGACCCTTGCTAAAAAAAATAAAATAAAAAACACATCAAGTCAATGCCCATTGCGTTTACTGTCGTGCAGCAAACCTCTTGACTCGCACAAAGCGTCTCGGCCAGAGGTCTTTCGGCTCCCTCTCTCGCCGCGCCATTCTTCGTACCGCGCCTCGTTCGTCGATGCACTCTGACGGTTCCTCGTTGCTCCCGCTTTTCACCGGTCTCGATCCCAGGCCCCGTTTTCCACCCCTAATGCGGGTTCATTATTGCTCGTCCGGACGTGCACCCTGGCCCGGGAACACCGGGGCGAAAGATCGAGATTGACTCGAGGACTTCGGGACTCACGGCGAGCCCTTCCTCGGCGACCCCACCGGCTCCTTTCTCGTCTCCCTTCCGTTCTTCTCTCCTTCGGCTTTCCTCCTCTCTCCTGCAGAGATTCGCCCTTTAACACGCGACCGGGGTGGCTGCGAATCGCGAAACGTGAGCGCGTTGATCAAAGGGGCGAGACGGAACGACGAGCTCGCTCCTCTCGCTCGCCGTATACGTGACGCACAAAACCACCGGACGATCGAGTGGCTTCCCCGGGGGCTTCGGGAATCGTCTTTGAAAGAATGCGGGGAGGGAGAAGGAAAAAAAAGCGACGAGGCAGGGAATAAGTGAAACGTCAACGGTCCTCTAATTGGCACTCGGGGACGCATCTCGATGGGCAACGACAATTTCCGACCACCTGGCACTGCCTGCACCGAGGAACCCGATCCTATCGGCGGCAACGGTGTAAGAGGAAAACGATAAATTAATCTTCATCCGTTGGCCAATGAAATTGGCAAAATTTACGATAAAAATAGTAGATTTTTTTTTTTTATTGCTCTGACGGTCGGTGAGAAGATGGTCCTGCGTTGTAAGTAAAGCGATACAGATTATTCCCGGTGTAACCCAACCGAAGACTCTTCGTCGGCAGCGCACACAGTAGAAAATAGTTGTACACTTAAAAAACGTTTTTGTCCACAAATCTTATTTGTTGCCAATTTTACAAAAAAAAAAAAAATTGTAAAATCAATCGACATTTCTGTGAAATGAACATCATTTTTGTAAATTGGACAAAATTTTTGTTAAATGGCCAACATTTTCATGAAATGAACGAAGAAATGATTGTGGACGTTTACGAACAAGAAAAATTCCATCCTATTTTACTGTGCAACAAGTAGTTTTTTAATTCCGACACCACCGACCCCGAAGAGCCGCCCCTCTCTCCCGCCCGAGAACCACAATGCATCCCGTAGAGCTCGAGTGTAAAAAAAAAAAAAAACCACTGTCGCCGAGACACGATAACCATCTCAACCGTCTCCAAACGCCTATCCGTACAATTCTTTACTCGTTTGTCCTCGACGAGAGGACAATACGAGATTGAGTGTCGACTGAGAGTAGCGATTCTGCAGATATCCAGGGGGGGAGAACCAGGGGGTTGAAACTGCACAGATTCCCGTGCACCGCCCGTTCGAGCGCAATCGCGACGAGTTCCCACGTATTTTTCTCCCAACATCGACACGCGCGCATTCCGAACGGGAAGACCGTCCACCGCGCGAGCGGAAAATGATCGACCGTTCCAAGTGAACTTATTCCAATGACGCTGCACAATCTTCACCACACCTTTCCGCGTTCTCCGCCACGAGGTGGGAAGAAAAAAAAAATTAAACTCCTCTCGCTCTCTCTCTCCATCTCGCCATCTACGGCAGGGTAGACGAAACAAATGGAGTTTAACGAGCGTCGGGCGGGAGAGCGCGAGGGGAATTTTTTTTCTCGCGAATTATGTGAAAATCGGTGTGTCTCTCCGTGTGCTGTGCGAGAGTTAACGCCCGGCTATCTCGCCCTCGTGATGTCGAGGGCGGCGGTTTCGCGGGTTCAAATGTTCATCCACCGGCGGCGGCGGCGCGCGGTGTCGGACATAATGCCGACTATTAGACGAGTTTACCGTGGCAGCCCCGGGGTAAGAGTACGAGCGAGCGAGGATACGCTGCCATCAGCCGAGAGTTCGAGTCTGAAGGGAAGAGAGTCATTCTCTTCCTCTCCCTCTCTTTCTCGCCGCATCGTCGCGGCCTTCTCGACTCCTTCTCTCGGTCTCTCTCTCTCTCCCTCCCTCTGTGCTTTCCCTGTCTTCTCGACACCTCGCGGCTTTTCTCTCACACTTAACCCGAGACCGCAAAGAGTCTTCGTCTCCGCGGCGAAACGACCGTTAGCCGATCGCCCGCGCCGACGTCGCGACCGAGAGCCTGGGAATTTTCTTAATTCTTCCGGCTCATTTCGAAACGTCGATTTATCGCGTGTAGAAATTTCCTCGCAAAAACTGGATGCGAACTTGAACCGCGAGACCTCCCCTCTATGCAACTGTGACTCGCTGACTTGGAGAGTGAAAAAAATTGAAAATTTCATTTTTTCGATCGGATATCGGTCAAGAAATTAGATTTTCAAGCCGGAAGTGAGGCATTTCTGGTATGAAGCACTTCGGTTCGAAAACTGAGATTTCAAAACTGGAAGTGACGTCGCACCTAAATTTTTCTGCGTGACGTCACTTCCGGATTAAGAGTGAAATTTCCAAGCCGAAAGTGGCGTTGCAGAGAACATTTTTTAATGTTCTCTCGAATGTGTCTCGAATGCGGCCAGTGACGGAAACGAGTGAATCAAGGAGCACAGTAAAGTGGGCAAAAGAACGTGCAAGTGCAAGGATAAGATCGAACTTGGGTCGTCATTGAACGAAGGATCTAAGCCACTCGACGTTTTATCTTGGACTTCGGTCTTGTCCATACGAGGATTATCGTAGCGCATTTGAGGGATGGGCATGGTCAGATCGGACAGTAGCGAGTATACGAATATAGTGTAGCGGATTAGTGCGAGCGCACGATATGTATCGTGATGGAAAATACATTTCCGGGCAGGTACGGGACTTATGACCTCGAGCAGATGAGGTGGCTGCGTCCCGGCTTGTAATCTCGTCTAACAGAGGCTGAGAGCGAGAGCCTCACTCGCTCGTTCTCCGGCGTTGCTACTGTTGCTCCTTTCGCTGCCACTGCTCGTACAATCTCAAGAGCGAGAGACGCTGCAGGATTCGAGGGATTCTTCATACTGGTTCATCATTCGCAGCTACTCTGTAACGGCGCCAAGGTAACCCCGACGCTTTGACCACCGCTACAACGATGGATTACGAGCATCGCGAGACGCGACCGGGCATCGGAGATCCCATGGTCCACGGTAATGGAAACTCGGCGATGAGGGGCACATCCGTTCCGAACGAAATCTACGACAATCAAATTTTTATTAAACCTTCGGAGCACGACTTTGCATAAATTCGGACACTTTTGTGCAACGTAAAGAAAGGAAATGTTACTTGGGAATGGGGATCGGTAAAAATATGAAGCAATTCTCAGGCTAAGGTATCGAGTCTCCGAAGATGTCGTACAAATTCAAGAGATATGGCACTTTAATCTTTTTTTTTAAATGGATTGGTGTAATATCGCTAGCTAACATTTCTCTCAGAAAAATATATTATTTTTCGAGAATCAAATTATCGTTTTTTTTTTAAATTCATTAAAAACAATTTTTCTCCAAAAAAGATATTATTTTTCGAGTATGAAATCATTGTTAGTTCCGGAAATTTTAAAGCAGGAGACTCTGATGAGGCTCCGACAACGTTTCGTCAAGGTCCGAGGCTACGCTCATAAAATCCACCCAATCCAAGGGATATCGTGAAAAATTCTATTATCCGCGTTCGACAGAACTTTTAACCGATCGAGAAACACTTTCGAAAGACCTCGATGATCCCGAGTAGCCCGAATGAGCGAATTTCTCGTTCCCTCGCTATCCCCGTTTAATTCTTGCTGACGGAGGGTTTCCCAATATCGCGAAGATTTCGAGACTGCGAGAGGAGGCGAGGCAACGGCCAGTCGAACGGGGCCTCGTCTAGCCGGCGCAGTGTCGGATACGCCGCAGAATAAATGGACGTGTACGTGAGGATCGGCGCCGGTGTGTGTGCGCCAAGAGTATGCACCAAGCTCAGTTTATATCCCCTTAGAACAATTACAAGAGGGCCGCTCAGTAGTCGTTAGCCTATGCCCCGACGTTAGTATGCATTCCGTCACACCTGACTGGGCCTCGCTGCTGTGCCCGAGACAGCTAACCGAGTATAGGTATACCTCGGCTGTACACACTCACCGGGGACTAACGATCTCTCGGCGAAATGTAAGTACATAGTCGGTGTCTTATTATACCGACGATCATCGCTCGATTCGTTTCGCAAGCTGCATCGTCTCTCGTCACTGCTCGAACGAAGAATTCCGGACTGACGAAGTTATGCTAAAAATTAATCGTCTGTCCACTAAAAAAAAAAATAGTGAGAAAGCTGCAATGCCTCGAATTTCCTTGTTTTGTGGAATACAACAAAGATGAGGAGCGAAGAGACTGAGAACTGAAAAAAATTCGGTGATCGTTAGGATTAATCGACGAGATAAATAATTCGGCGATTGCCGGGACCAAAAATTTCGATCCGAGACTCAAGAGACTGTATCTCCAAAACGGTTCGACGAATCGTCGAGGGATTTGTACCACAGCTTCGTAGAATCAATACTTATGCGTGGGAATTTTTACCAATTTTTTCTGTGGTTTGCTCCAATGTAATGTCTTGTTTTATACGCATACGTCCTGTATCATGACCTGAAGTCTCAATGGCATTAAAAAGAAAAATTATTTCCGTCTTCTCCGGTACTAACTGCCAATCGAAACGATTAATCAATCCAGTAAGTTCGGCTTCTTTCTGTTTTTATTGGTCGTTGTATCTTCGAGCACTTGCAATAACTGCCAATCACGCAAAAATTTGATTGACCCAAAGAAAAATTAAGATTCGGCTTGAACCGGAAAAAAAGTCGATGATCCCCGATACATTTTATCCTCGGCGCACCGGGCGAAGATTGCCGCGGATAACGTTCGCCGGGCTCGTACATGCATGTATCGTATACACCGGTAGGATCTCATGAGTAACCCTCACGGGCGGCCTTATGCAAAGCCAATATGGCGGGCGTGTCCGAGATGATTGAGCGAAGCAGCATCAGCGGCAGGGGCTCGCGGGCCGACCTCGTATTTCGTATTCATAGAATTGCCTGGGAACGCGGAGCCGACGCCGGCGTACGGAGCGAGCAAGAAGATCGGCGAGGAGTCGTCGGGCCGAGGCGTAGGTACGGAGACGGAGAGAGAGAACCTTGAGTCGAGTGAGGCCGCGCCGAGAAGATATCCGGCGCGTCACGGCCCGAGCGCTGCCACAGTCCGCGCTTCGTGGACCCGCGGGCCCTCCTCGACCCTCGTTTCATCGTCATCCTCGTCGTCATCGTCGTCGCCGTTTCCTCGACGAGATTCGCGACCCGGGTGCACCGATGCCCGGAGCTATCATATTCTTCGTGCGCTCCGCCGAAGCTGGTGCATGAACCGCGCGATCGAACATCTCCGCTCCGCTCGTACCTTCCGGTCATCCTCGGCGGGAATCAACTTCCGCGAGAGCGGCAATAATTGAATTTTTTGCCATGTAGACCCTCGTGTGTTTAGAGACTGTTTGCATGTCGGAGGGTTGATCGGTGCGAGGAAACAGGCTGTGCGACCATCGGGGCGATGTTCGGGTCTGGGAAGGAGATTCCACCCCTAACTCTTTCGCGAGCGTACGGAGCGAGACTAAAAAAATCGTAACTCAGTGAAATGTTAAGATATTTCATTCGCTGAGGGCTCATTTTGAAGAGGAGAGTTCGAGGTACGCGGAGAAAAATCGGGACTGTTTCAGATGCGATAGCTCGGCGTGGGTATCGGGCTCAAATGAGGTATGGAAGTAGCGTCAAATCTCGTGGAAAATTGTACTTAGTGATACTCACAAGAAAATCGTATCTCGGTGAAGACTTGAGATATCGAGATCGCTCATGGCTCATTTTGAAGGGGAAGGATCAACCTCCAATTTCCTTCAAAATTCCTTCAAAACTTCCTTCGAACATACGATCGAATTTGAGTTCAGACTGAAGTGCCAAGTCAAGCTCAAACTTGAGCATGAAATCAGGTTCAATCTGAGGTTCGATCTCAAGTTCGACCCAAAGACCAATCTGAAGCACACAACGAAGTTCGGGTCAAACGATCGTAAGTTCGATCTCAGGAGCGATCGTAGTTTCAACCTAGCGTCTAAAAATCCCGACCCTAGGAAGTCTATGAAGTATAGAAACTGCACAAAGCCTACAGTCTTCGCGACTACGAACAACGACACCAATCCCGAAGGGGTTAACGAGACCACTTTCGATATCATCGATATCGCGTGATACAGATCGATCTCGGGGCCCGATCGGGAGAGCCCGGGCATCCCCGTCTCTCCGACAGCGTGCCGGACGGATTGGAAATATGCACGGAATATACGCGGATCAACTTAGCCGTTATGGCGAGTTGGCGGTATAACTCGGGCCGCCCTGGCGCTGACCCATACGACTGGTAATAGCCGGCACGTATTAGTTACCGTAGCGCAGAGAGATCTCTCGGAGAGCTCGAAGAGCGGAGGATAGCGCGGGATACATAGCCCGGCGACGGTAAGTGGCCACGTCGTGATGCAAAACCGTGCCGGCAGCCCGCCACCGCCGCGATGGGAAAGTGCATTCGGTCACTCGCGCGCGCGCACCCGCCGCGGACCCGCGGGACCGCAGCTTCCCTCCCTCTCGGTCCGCAGCAGAGCAGATTCGCCGCGGAACGAAACGAGAGAGAAGCCCCCCTTCGAGCTCCTCGTGCACATTCCCAACGGACGATGACGGATTGCCCGATTGCTCGAGAGCGCATTAACAACTCCTCACATTATTTCCTTGTTTTCTTCAATCTTTCATTCTCGAACGATTTTCACTCATCTCGCCGGCGAGGGACTTAAAATTGAACTTGATTTTCTGCACGATCCTTCCTGCGGGCTGAGTCGGACGAAGTTCTGCGCTGGACTGGCCCGAACAGACGCGACCAATTTTCCAAATTGGCGTTATCTGGAACAGAAACAAATCGTGGAATGCACTCCGAAAGTTCTTGGATACTTTTTTGTAGGCATGATTCAAGGGAAGTGAGCTTTCAGGTGTATTTTCAGATATTTCATTTTTTTTACTTATTTATTTATTATAGTGGAACGACGATTGAACTGCACTACGAAATTTGTATATTCTACTTTATTTTCATTGCGTATTCAAGATTCGAAACAACAGTCGTGAATCGTTCTCAGTTCGCTGTTCGCCAATCTTTCACCGAGATTTAAAAAAAAAATATTTTTAAAAAATTTCTTTCTGATCATTTTCTGCCAACCCGATCGATTATTCAGGATCGGCGCGATAATGCATACCGGACGCGGGGGCTGATGTTTTCTCGGCTCTCATTCGTGCGATCTCGCTCGCCTTCTCGAGTTATTGATGCTCGGCTCGATCCGCGAACAGAGAACCGAGTGCCAGACCCGCTTTTGGTTTAAGTTACCAGTGATTTGTATGAAATTCGATCCAGCGACCCACGCGATATAGGCACGCTGTATCTTTATCCCATTTTCTTCTTCTTCTTCTTCTTCTTCTTCTTCACTGGCTTCTCTTCTCCCTATACCGGCCGCAAACAACGTTCGAAGACCAGTTCGACAGCTCTATTTATTTCTGTAATTCACGCTATTTATCCAACCTCCGTGGAATAGAACAGCCGGCTTATATAAACTTCGTGTTATTGGCTTGTATCCCCCCATGTGCGAGACGGTATTAACGCTATTAGCATCGTGAGATGTCCTAAATGGATTATTCGAATTAAGTCGTTCTATATACATCCGTCCAGCCTCTACCTGACTAAAAAAACAACGAAACTAAATTTAATACGTCTATAGGTTATTAAAAACACATTTTCTTACATCATAGCCGAGGAATGGTTGAGGAACGTGTAATAGAAGAGTTAAATTTATTTATTTATTTCTTGAGGTTAATCGTCAAATTTTTTTTTTTTTTACTGCCGGTATTTATTTTTGGATAAAAACAAAATTCAAGGGAAATTTTGTTTCCATCTAGAATTTTATGGTAAGTTTACCGATTTCGAAGAATTTACGGTAAAATTGTGTCAATGTTGTATATCCGCAGCAGATCACGAAAGTTACAGTTCCGATAGAAACTACCTGCCGATTTCACTCTTCGACACTGCATCGTTCACCTGGGACTTGAAAAAATGTTTAAAAAAAGTGAAACCTGCGCGGGAAAGAGACCGTTAATGTTCCGTTAATTGATGCTGGCAGTTCCGACAATCTCACGATATAGTTACGATATAGAAAGAGAGTGAAATAGAAACACGAGGCAGGCTTAAAGGATGTAGAGATCGGGAAAGGCGATACAGTACGAGAGCTCTGCCACCGGGACGTTAACACGAGTCACGTCCACGCGATGGCATCGATTAAGAAGTTTATACCTGCTTTATTGTACACTCTGTACTCCATTATCGGGAAAAAATAATTCACGTCGTGATCGAGCTCGTTAACAACCGCCCCGACAAGGTAACTCGATTCAGCGTAATTTATTTTTACTCCTTACGGTAATTATAAAATAAATCGACTAGAGCTAATAAATGACAAAAATTGAATAAATTAATCAAAGTGGATAAATAAAAGAAAATGCATCCTCATCAGAATTCATTTTTGACGAACGAATTCAAACGTGACTCGGAAATTATTTCTATTCTCAAAATTCTCGATTTATTTTGAGCAAAGAAATACAATAAAAAATGTTCAGTGACCATTCGGGGTTTGGAGAGATCTGCGATTGTATCGAGTTGATCCGGCCTGCAGGAGACGATCTGCAAGATTCTCAGGCCGTTTGGCACGTCGGTCGTGCTTCTGCCGGGGAGATATCGAAACGAGACCGGTATCTCGGCGGTGCTCATAGATACGATAACTATAACGATCACAGGAATAACCAGGAGAACGACACAACCCTGCTCTCGCAGGCTCCCAATGCTCCGTAGGGACAAAGCGAACCGAACTACGTCGCGCCGGTTCCAGTTATATATACTTAACGTTTATACACATACTGGTTTACGTGCGCGGTGAGTGTATGACTGTATGGCAGTAACTACTCGTCGGATATCCATAAATCTATTTGATAGTAGAAAGTCCTACCATTATTCTCGTCCCGACCCCCTATAGAAACTCATACCATGTGCGCCACGGCAGTCTGCTCCCCGACGACGATGACGACCACGAATGACGATCAACTCGCCTTGTGTTCACCTCCAGTGAGACTCTTAAACCTCCGCAAAAATCAATCCTTCGTCGTAGGTCAGAGTTCAAAGGTTCTCACAAAGTACCCAGGCAAAATTAATAATCCGAACCTTCGATTTGACCAAAATTCACAAAAATTGATAAATTAACTGTCAAAAACCGAAGTCTAATAAAAATTGATGAAAAATTATCAAGATTGATCAGAATTGATCAAGATTGATCAGAATTGATTGAGGTTGATCTAAGTTGATCGATATTTATCAAAATTTATCGAGATTGATCAAAACTGATCGAGATTAATCGAAATAAAAAACAATTTTACTTAAGATATTTTACAATGAAAATTGAAGGATGGCTCATGAGGGAGGGGGTCAGAGGGTAAACGGAGAGGGCGGGCTGTAGTGTCGGGAATATCGCGTGACGCGATGTGGACACGGTGGTCCCTCGGCAAACCCTTTAACCTCTTTCGTCGTGTACGAATGGGTAAGACAGAACTCAGCACGCGCCGGCTAACTCGCGCCCGGAGAGTATATATACACACCGAGTGGAAACGAGAGAAAGAACGTCATCCTGTGTGGCGGTCGGCTTCTCGACGCTGCCAACATAAAACTCGAAACGTTTATGGTGGGGTTGGTGTACCACGGTAATTCACAACATTGTCCGTCCGGGATATTTACTGCGCCACTTCGTTATGGGGTTTCGACTTTGGACTGCCCCGCGAGAGACTCGCAACTATCATGCCCGCTTTATGTACAATAGGTTACGACTGCCTTCCCGAAAAATTCAACGACTCCGCTAATAATTGATTTCGTTTTTTTTCTGAAAATATATGTAATAATAATATAGTTTATTGCTTATAGAAAAAGCATACATTTCGCATATATTCCGGCTCTTCCAGCAAGTGTAAGCAAGTGCTTACATTAGATCATTGGAATGTGTTTTTTAAATAATGTTCATATGTTATCATACCCCTGAAAAATTAATAAATAATAATAATAATAATAATAATTTATCGATTCACATTGCAACTTCTTTCCGAAGGTCCTTGAGGGGTAGCAAGTCAGTAGTCACGACTATAAATCGGGCTCGGAGAATCCCGCGCGGAGAACGCGATGTTTTTTTTTTTTCACAAACATTTATTATCAGGTATTAACTATCAGGGAGCATCGTACAGAGTCCGCGCGATGAAACTGACCAGTTCACGACTATCCCACATAGCGGCAATTTCAAATCCCCGATTAATATATCGATAAATGAAGAAATGGAGCGTGCAAGTGCACGATGATGCACTTGCTCGGGACGGCAACGATTGCATCGAGAGAGAGAGGGAGAGGGAGAGAGAGGGAGAGAGAGAGAGACACTTCGCTCGTTTTATTCGATTTAACATAACAGCCCCGCGATCGATCGCTCGATCGATCCGGGTAATTTATGCCCTCCTCTACCATCGCGAGCCCCATTGCCGGGTGTGTCCGGCCATCCTGAATAGGAGCTATAAGTCACCTGTCCGACAACCGGCTGGCTCTATCCTGGCACTTCTAACGGCGATTAGGTGTAACGATCTCAGCAGTATATACATATAGACGCGATGCCGCACGGAGCCGATTCAGCGAGAGAAAATATTCTCCCGGCGTTGTATGCGCGAGAAGACAACGATCCGGACAAACCAGAACGTTCGCGGGAGCTTCTGATAGCGCTCGCGCCACGTTTTCAGCCCCGGAGATGGAGATACAGAGAGAGAGAGAGAGAGAGAGAGAGTTCCGACACCCGATATTTCCGTTCCTCAAGCTCAATTTAACTCGGCGAGCTCCCCCCGACGATTCATCGTTACTCGTTCGATCTTCGCGTGGCTCGGCGCGATGCCGAGCTCGATCGTAGCATAAACTAGCATAAACTCGGACGCGGTTTGTTGAAGCAACGAAAGCGGAAAAGCATAGGACGAGTATCGCCGATACCGAAGGGCTTGTTTCAGCGTCTACCAACGCGCATGCGCGCGCCTTCCGTACTTATTAATTAATCGATGCGATTCACGAGATCGGTAATCGATTCGATTACTACAAACTATCGTGTACGCGAGCTGCGGGACTAAACGACGACTCGTTTTCTTTACGGCGCTCTCGCACGGCTTCTGATAAACGGCGATAAAATTTTATCGACGGGATATCATTCGTTGCCCGTGTGTGAGTAAACGTGGCTGCGTACCGTCTTCAGATTGAATTGCAAAGTGGGAACTCCATCGAGGTAAAAAAAAAAAAATGGTTATTCAAATTTATGTGAAACTCGAATTCTTCGATGAAAGATTGATCAATAGAAAATAATAGTAATTCAATGCTGTTCAGCCTGGTTTACTTGTCTATGAGGGTGGCTGCAACGATTGTCGAGCAATTAACTTCCCGCGGGAAGACACGGAAAGGGAGACCGTAATTACCGACTCACAGCCACGTGGCTCGAACGGCGTCTTAAGTGCCTTGCCAATGTTTGTCCATTTTACGTTTTAGTTTATTCACGAATTAACTTTAACCGTACGAGAACCGGGGAGGCAGCCCGGGTGGTAGTGTCGGGCACGCGTGGCTGGCGCGTGTCACCTGTCTGTCATGGTTCCGTGGTTCCGACAACCAAGTGCATTGGGCTCGCGATGTGTCCACCCTCCCCGGCGACAACGCCGGCCGACCCCCAAGATCTGTCGTTTGCCGGAGTCGAGACCAACCTATCCGGTAACTCCCTGGAATAACAGTCCGAGCTTGAATTCGAACATCACTCCAAACTGCAATTTGACCATCAGCCCAAATTTCAATTCGAATATCAGTTCAAATTTCGATTCAAACATCACTCCAAACTTCAATTCGACCATCAGCCCAAACTTCAATTTCAACATCAGTTCAGACTGCAATTTGAACATCACTCCAAACTTCAATTCGACCATCAGCCCAAACTTCAATTTCAACATCAGTTCAGACTGCAATTTGAACATCGGCTCAAACTTCAATTCAAACATCGGTCCAACTTCAATTCGAATATCAGTCCAACCTTTAATTCGAACAGCAGTTAAATCTTCAACATTTACTGTGTGTAATTTAAGAATACGAAACACTTAGCTAACGGTCATTTTTTTTCGTGGAGATAGCCGAGCCTTCGCAAGAATCCAAGACTAAATGGCTCTCGTAAGTATATCCAGGCCGGTGTCGCGGCATGTGTGGAGGAATCACGCGTCGTTGGTTTCCGCTCGACGCCGCCGTAGGTGTGCAACGTCGCGGCCATAGCAACCCCGTCTTGGGGGTTGCAGGTGCGCCCGGGAGGTCGAACTCCCCCTTTCCTTACCTGGCGGATTCATGCTTGCGTGATTACCCAGGGCGCAGGTTATTCGCAGCGGTCTCTCCGGGCCAGTGGGGGAGATAACTTTATACCACCACTGGCTGTCTCTCGGCACGCGTGCACGTTCCGCCAAGCAGTTTGACCGCCGAGGCTGCCGCCCGTTTCGTACTTCCTACCACCCTGGCCGGCGAAGAAGGCGACATGTGCCGAGGAGACACGCTCCGACGGAGGCGGCACTCTCCCGATCTCTCGTACCCCACGTGTACCTGCTCGGAGAGGGGTCGACAGACAGCCCGGGCCTTATCCGCGCACGTCTTGGTGGTCGCAGGTGACGCACCCGAAGGTCCCTCGCAGGTGACGGCACGGTGCGCGAACCCGCAGGTTTCTCCAAATTTCCGTTTTTTTTACCCTTCTATTTTTTCATCCTTCCTTTTCTGGATTGAATTATTACATTTCAATAAAAACAAATTTGTCAACTCAAAAAGAATTGTCAATAAAAAAAAAACTTGTCAGTTCTTAAAAAAACTTTTATCAATTACAAAACAACTTGTCGATTGCTTAAAAAATGTTATCAATTTGCTTACATCGCATTTGCTTCTGTTTTTTTCAATTGAATTATCACTCATTTGATCAATGGGTTGCTCCAGAGATCCGTTCTGCCCCGTCCTCCGTCGACGCGTTTGCGATTCCTCGGCGCGATAATCCGCTCGAGAAATTTGTCGACACGCTTGTGATTAATTTTTTAATTGCACCGTGTGATCGATAACTCGGCTGAAAAATGATTGACGGAAGTAATTAAGCGCGCAGAAGTTGCGGACCAGAAATTACCAAGCACTCCAGGAGCGAGCAAAGAATGCGCCACGCGATATTATACACTCGATGTATTATCGCCACAGCCGGTAGCGCCTCTCGGCCCGAGTTTGCATAGGGATCATGATCATGATGATGAAAAAAAAAATGAAAAAAAAAAAATAATAATAATAAGGAAGCGGAATATAAACGATGGGCCGTCGGCTTGGCTCGGGAACGCGTGGGATAAGCACACATCGAGGGTCAAGAGAGCGGTCGGGACGGGTCAAACAACGAAATTAATTTTCGGGCGCGGTGCTGGGAGCATCCGGGCTTTGTACGGTAGTATCCGTGGTATTATTAAATATAATACGGGTACAGTACCCTGCGGACTTCTGTCTGAGACCGCGCTGCTCACCGATGACCAGGACGACGAGGGGTCGCCGCGGATCCTCTTCCCCGTTGCCCGACGGGAAGCTTTTTATTGCGTTTAATTGCTCGGTCAAACATTTGACTAGACGCTTATACCAGAGTTCAAACACCGTTTTTCGACTTTTTCGCCCGCCGTATGGAGTATGGAGGGATGGAATGCTGACATTTTTATATGTATATATATCGAACGGTTCCTATTGTAGCAAAAGCATGTTTTTTGTTTGTTAATAAAGCAATGTACATACAAGAAAAAAAAATTATATGGAAAAAAAATGCGCTTGCGCATTTTTAAGTATGGAGATATGGAAATATTTAAGTATGGAGATATGGAATGCAGGGTCCTTATTTTACCCGAAACAATTTTTTTATGATAAAAATAACGTACCTGTTAAAAAATAAAATAACATAAAAAAAAAACGAAGCTGTGTCACCCGTTTGCAGTCGTCATGGTCAATGCAGTTGGACGCGTGTGTCGGCACGCGTACGCGAGAGCAGGTGCATTACAAAGTTCTCTGCTCGCTCTCTAGTACGAGCGCCGACTCGTAAACCATGGCCGAATGCAACTACCCGCACGATTTCAAAGATAAAAACCGAGTGACGTACATAATTATCGCGATCTAAGCTACGCGTATGCATTTTGTTCCATGCAGAGCTGTTGCTACCACAGGCACTTCTGACGCTCTTAAATTAATTTATATTCCAACAACGAACATTTTTTTCTTCATATTCTATGGTATATCTTACTTTACAAGCTTCGTCATGTCTGTCGTGTACTTGACGGTTCATAATAGGAGAAGAGTTGAGCAAGAAAAAAAAAACAAACCGAAAGAGTCAATAATACCGGTTTGTCACTTTCGAATGATTATTGGTTCATTTGATAAAAACATACAATACAATACCAATATTATAACAGTATAGGGAAAAAATTATATCAATGTTAGCATTATAATTTTTTTTTTTCTTTATAGTTTTTGAAATTGGATTCGACCGTTTGTCTCATCCGGAGGGAATTTTTTTTCACGTATTTTATCACTAACCAGCTGTCTCTGCGACATGTATTTTTTTTTATGACAACGTGTAACATCGATTCTTTTTGACGCGGCAAAGTGTCAATCAGGACAAGTCGGCGCGTACTCGAGGTACGTCTCGTTATCCGGGTGGTTGTTACAGTAATGACAGTGACGAACTGTGAGACACCTTTTCCCGTGAGCCGTTCGACATTTCCGCAGGCTCCCGAGCCACCGATCGTGCAATTATCGGGGTCTCACGGCGGTACAATTTTCCCATCAGGGCGTAGATTAGCGACGAGTTGCCTTCGACTCAACGACCCTAACCTTCGTCGGTTCTGTGTTAAAAGAACGAACTGGAGGATCGAGTCCGGTCGCGTGGCGGACACGCGCTCCCCGTCCATGCCTCGCGCGACAACTTCCGCTACCAGCCCAACCGGAAGTCGCCCTCTGCTCGGCTACCGAGCGCTCACCGCAATTCTCCAGCTGGCATCGAACCATCGGGGCGGTAAAGTTATTCATTCGCTCGACAAAAAAAAATTTGCTCGTTACTTCATCCTATTGTCTTTTCAAGGTTTCTCCACACCTTTTGTTTCGTTATTCAATTCAATACGAGTGTTGGTAAGAAGAGAAATAAATGCCTTATTAAAAGAGAGTTTTTTCAAAACCATCATCATTTTTGTTTTAAATATTTTTAATGTATAAATCAATGTGGGGAATTTCAAATTTCTCTTTATTAAATTCAACTCAAGTGTTTGGTAAGAAAAAATAATGCGTTGACCAAAAACTCAGATTTTTCAATCCCATGACCATTTTTTGTTATTCACTGTTTTTACATATAAATCAATGTGGGTAGTAAAAAAAGCTCATTACTTTATACAATTGTCCTTTCAACGTTTCTCCACACCTTTTACTCCTTTACTCAATTCAATTCGAGTGTTCGGTGACGAAAAAAAAATGCGGTGATAAAAGTTCAAGTTTTTTCAAGCCCATCACCATTTTTAGTTAAATTTTTTTTTTCGTACAAATCAATGTAGAGGGTAAAAAAAATCTCATCTAAAAACACTAAAGTCCCAACTGTGGCAACGTCGGTATTTGAATCAAGCGTGAGATTGAGATGCAAATGCGTGTATATATATGTGCGGGAGGGCAAAGTCGGACTTTCGTCGAGTCGAGAGAACGGATAGGAGTGCATAAAGGGATTTTAGCTCGAGTCTGGCGACGCTGGTGCAGGGACACCGGAGAGGAGAAGTCGTGATTACTCTCGGCCATTCGTGCAATTAACATTTGTATAATGTCTCCATCTCTTTGCCCCCGACTGTATTGGCGGAATTGTTTTTTTCTTTCTTTTTTAACTCGACGAACGTGAAAGTTATAGGTTTCGAGGTGATTTTCAAGAGTTCGCGAGTATCTCACGACTCGTGGAGCATTATATTCAGATTTTAACGTTTTATTGATATATATTCAAGTGGCTTGAGTAGGAGGAGACTCTTAATTGAGCGAGGACAGAGGCAGTTTGTCACGTTTCGTTTTATCCAGGGGCTCCCATCTTGCTCTCTTGAATTGCCTCGTATCGCTGGTCTTGAGGTAAATGAATAGAAATCGGTGTTAATAGGCGGTTTAAACCTCAATGAGGTTTACAGTCAAATGAGTACCAATTTTTTTCTTGATGCCAAAATTGAAAGTTAGTACAGTTTTCTTTAAGTACCCTCAACACAGATGTACCTGGATCAAAATAATATCTCAGTACAACGCAAAAAATAAAAATTAATGTATTTCGGTGACTTTCATTTTCATTTTCATTGATGTAATTTTACTGGTCTTCTTAATCCAAGCTCATCTTGAGTAAATTAATTTTCTCTTAGAAAAGGGTACCGACAATTTTTAAAAAATTGCTTCTAATAAAATTTTTGAAAATCCTGTTTTATATATTACCATGTGGCGAACGTTGCCAGTCGCATCGAGCTCGAGGATCTCGTATTTGAATATAAACGCGTGGGCGCCGGTATCGCCGACGTAGAACGTTCTGCTGCGAAGTTTAGCAGTGATTTGCATCTGGAATACGTCGCTGGCAACAACCTCGGTTATCAAGCCGATCCACTTGGCGTCCGTCAATTCTACGAGGAGCGCACAAACCGGAGAGGTTCTATATTGGTACAGTAGGCTAGAAAACCATTGAGGATAAAAGCAGCGACTTCTCGAGTGATTAAACAAATCAACGACCGCACCTTCGTGGGAGGATCTATCGATAGTCACGTCTCTCGTTGCTACCATGTTCTCGGGCTTGCTGAGATAGTAGCAGTTGCTCGCTGTGAATACAATTTCGCGATTGCCACTGCCGAGTCTCACCTTAAATCGATCCAACAGTGACAAATCGCAATGATTATCACACCGCGCTACGAAAATTCGGCTCAAATAAAAACATTTAATTTTTTTTTTACTTATTGTATACTTAACTTCTTTTACAGACAAGAAAAAATAAATCAATAGATTAATCACTCAATAACTCGATAAATCAATAAGTCAATAAATTAATAAATTAATGAATCTGTGAATCAATAAATTTCGATACCTTGAGTGCCCGATGTTCGGCATTAGTCCGAACCTCCGGAAATTTGCCCTCGTACCATCTCGGATTGCTGACAGGTTTTATTAAAAATTGTCCGATCGTTCCAATAAGCTTGAATTTGAAACTCGAACCGAAGCAACCTGTCTGCACCGAGACGATCCACACACAGAGAAAAACGAACGATCCGTCATTCCGTTAATCCGACATAAATGTATATCCATATACAACCATATATACGTATATATGTATATATATGTATACATAGGAAGGCATACGGAGGCATCGAGCAGTAGATCGTCACCTCGGTCGTGACCGGCACGAAAACGTGACCAATTCCGTAAGCGTTCGAGTCGACGAGATAAGGAACCGGTAGAAATTCCGGGCTACCGAATCGCGATGCTGCGAGAGGTCCTACGAACTTCCAGGCCTCTACCAAGCAGCAATTCTCGGCTGCTCGAGGACATCGCTTTTCCTCGATGGTGCACACGCGTCCTGGAGCGTCGCTCATACCTCGATGAAAAATTAATTTAGGTGAAAATAAATCATCGCAAAAAAATTAAATAAAGACTCACAAATGTTTGACACCGAGGTTATATAAATAATTGTATTAGCTCCGGTTCGATCAGCGAGAACAAAAAAATTGAAAGAAGACAAATCGAAATATGAAACGGCGGAAAGTTCGGACCGTTCGGGACGTCCCACAAAAATGGGAGCTTCACGTTTCCTCGATGGTAAACTGAAAAAAATGATCAACGACTGAAGTAAAATTCACTTGCGGACTGCCAAAAAAAAATCGAATCTCTCGGGAGCGAATTCTTCTGACGAGGGGGTTAAAAACCATCCGTAATCATTAGCGCCATGGTACTGTCGGCCCGACTGGCCCATTATGTCACTCAGGAGCGTGTACGCATTACGTTACGACGATGCAAAGGCTAACAGCGATGAGTACCGCTTGTATATGCGTTCGACGTGTATTTACGTTCCGGCGCTATCGAGAGTGCTCGTTTATTATCGTCCTTTAGCGCGCCGAGCGCAGCCCGAGGAACGGGTGATAGACGTTGATCGACACGTGTGTGACCGGGACGGCATTCTCAAAGGGTACAAAAATGTTACCACTACGATTCACAAATTGTCTGTACATAAGTGATTATAATTTTTATGTCATCTTTTTTGTTCAAGGGTGTATTTATTTTTTATGAATTTATCCGAAGCAAATTTTTTAACATTGCGTAAACGTGGTGAATGTAGACCATCATTATTCCACATCAGATGCAATAATAGAACTCATTTTTCTCGGGGACTTTCTGGTACATATCAGCAGTGAATGCAGCCACGCTTTACGATTTTTTCAACCGCTCCCTCCCTATCTCTCCCTCTTCCCTCTTACACGTTCTACCATCGGAGCCTCCCCAGCGGAGAGCAAAGACCAGTGACGCCGAAAATAATTTATGGAATTCATTTTTCTCTGATATCGAGTGAGAGGGAGAGAGAAAGCGTTGCCGCTATTCGGATGCTGCATTCCCAGTCGGAGGAGTGTCTCGGGGAGTGCGCAATATCGTTTTTTTTTTCATTTCCTTTTTCTCTCTACCGTTGGCATGTGCGCACTGTCGTAAAGCGTTCGCATAACCAATTTGGCACTAAAGAGGGACCCGGCGCGAGGGCATTTAAGGCCCCGCGGTGGGCCAGTGCCATAACATTAAGGGTTACGACGAGTACTTTCTCTTTCTTCCGCGATACGTTTTTTTTCTCCTCTTCCTCTCGCAAGATCACTCAGCTGGTTTTTTTTTCCTCCCTCCACCCCTCCCTCGTCGTTCATATTTTTCGAGCTCTCGCTGCTCTCCGCGAGTGAGGGAGATCTCTCCCGTGCCGACCTTCTTTTTCCACCTTCGCAGCTTCCAGCCAGCCCCATCGAAGGGCTATCTCGCGCCTCCGATGGGCACCGGAGGAAGGAACGGAGAGGATCAGGTGCCGCGGCATATGCCGGCCGATGCTCATCTCGCGCGCATCCAGGATGGACCACGGCCTCACGGCTGAATGGTATTAGCATGGTAACTGGGAGCCCAGCGGGCGCCTTATTAAATTTGTACCTCAAGCAATATACCCTCCGACGCATCTCCCCCCCACCACCGCTCCACCATCCCTCGAGGCTCCCAGGGACTCTTACTCATAATCACTCGTACCTCTTTCACTTGTTTCAATTTACCGACCGATGGTGCTTAAGCTGCAATCGCGCTTGAAAAAAGCCTTACTCTTTCAAACCGAAAGTGACGTCACGACAACGTGTATCAAATGTTTCTGCGTTCTAACCGGAAGTTAGGTTACAGAGAAATACTTTTATTTTTATTTTGAATTGATCTCTAATGCATCGTTGAATTAGAGCAAATTGTTAAATTGGCCGACGGGACGTCTTCTGAGGTCTCTCTCAAAACAATCGGTAAATTGCGGCTCCGGCTCTTGGAATCTGACCGTCGAGTCTGCCACTCCCAATCTCCACCGAAATGTCTCTTTAGCTCCGTGCCATTTTTGCTCCCCCGCCGTTGCATCGGCGACGGATAATGAATAAATTCGACTTTTATCCGGTCGATCGGAATTCGGATCGAAAAATAAATAAACAAATAAAATTCACAGGTCTGTGCCCTTACGCAGTTTCGCGAACGCGCGAGAGCCGCGACGCGAGACGAGATAGCATGCCGATACGATCGCTGCGCGCTAAATACGCATGCAGTGTATAGATCGGCTAACGTACCGCAAACTCTCCCGGTGTCGCTCCGCCTCAGCAGCCTCGGCGGAGCTCCTTCCGGATCTGAGATATGCATTTACGACGTGGCAGTAACAAAGTTGTGCCTCGGTCGTAAAGCGTTTTTGGTCCTCAAGTTCGATCCTTCGGCGCGAAATCGTCGCGGCAGCCGGCCGAAGAGATCTATCGGAAAGATTTCGCGATCTTGGTACGGATTTATTTTATTTTTTCATCGAAGATATATCTGTTGTTCTCAGCATTTTACGGTACCGCGTGTTCACCCTAATTAAATTCTCTGCCCTGGCGAGGCGATGGACCAGGCAAATTGCATTTTTATTTTTACACTCCCATTTGCCCGGCTTCGATCCCGGGAAAATTATCATTCCTCCGGACAGAGTCATAAACTCAACTATTTATAAATGATATACAATTTCTTTTTTTATTCAGAGCCAGAATACCGCCCGAATATGAATAACAAAAATCATTCTATGGATGCAGATTTTTTGATAAAATAACAAAAATCACTTTATGGAAACGGACTTTGGGGTAAAATATAAAAAATCATTGTATAGAAGCGGACTTTGGGTTAAAGTAACGTCTGGCTGATGCGTAGATTGAAAAATGGATAGGAAGTGACACGCGCCTCGGGGTGTGTTCCCCGCCGCGAGAGAAGGTACGGTTATGGGCTTGCGTACCAAGGCGAAGGGTGTAAGGTGAGGCGCGGACTATAACCAGGACGATGCGGGCGAGGCGAGGATACTAGCTCGTGTTCACTTATGCGGTACTATTAAGCGCAGGTGGAAAATAGCATGCGACGATCGTTCCTCTCGGCGTGTTCTTATGCGCTCTATCCTCTCCGGTATACAACCATAGAGCAATCAAGCAAGCAAGGTGCGTCCAGTGTGGTTAACGCAGTATGTCACCGAGCGTACCAAACGCAAAATGGGCGGCCTTTACATGCACCGACCGTTCGACGCTGTTATTTATTAGCGCCTTGAAACCGTCTCACCAGCCTCAAATTTCAATTTTGTCAAACTATTTTTTAAAAAACCCATTTTTGTATCAATCGCCCCCTCAAAAAACACCTGGTATGCTGTATTAAATTGTTATTGAAAAATGAATTATCAATATAATATAATATAATATAATATAATTTAATATAATATAATGTAACATAATATGATATTATATAATATAAAATAATATAATATAATATAATACCATGAGTCAACAATTCTGAAATTAATAATATTTTTTATTATTAAAAAAGGGGTCGAAAGATCGAAAACGATCAATCGATCTTAGAGAGGTAATCCATTGATTGAAGTTTTACCCCAGCGAGCGAAGTGCGAATTGGCGAGGAGAACGATTTAATTTGGTGTTTCTCTCAGCGCGAAACGCTCGCGTGTTTCCTTCGACTCTCTCTCGCCATCCCCTCGCCGGGCTTCTTCTCCTTCGTCGTCGTCGTCTCGCTCGCGTTAAGGATACAACCGTCGGATCGCACGGAGAAGGGACGAGACGTACCGTATACCCTCGCGAGTTTTGCTCCGTTCCTTGTATGTGTGTTCGTGTTTGCCTCGCAAGAGGAAATTAGCATACGGCTGGAATCGAACGAGGTACCCCGATGTCTCCATCGCTCGTGAAATGGATACTTGCGAGTTAACACACAGCGAGAGCGAGGCGAAGGAACGAACGTGAACGCAAGCCGCGTTCCCCTTTCAAGGATTGGTTTATGCCCGGGCGAGGACTTACGGCTCGGTCGTACCTCAATCGCGCGTTCCAACTCCCAGAGCCCCGAGTCCTTATTCTCTCCGTTTCTCCCCCTCCGACGCGAAACAGCGGAGAGCTTCAACCCGGGAGGTTTCAGCGCTCCGACGAGAGGAGAATCCGCGAGCCGCTCTGTGTAGGAGTGCAGGTACTTGCGGTCGAGATTCTAGGTACGTTTTAACGTGCGAAAAAAAAAAAAATAAGAACATATTTTCGGTTATTTTATTGACTCATATTTTATAATTTTTTTGGGAAAATATACTTTTTTTTTGTAGAGTTAAAAATAATGGCATAAAGTATGTACAAAATGATATTAAAATGAATATCGAATTCTGAATGTTGGAGGTCGTTTCGCGATAGAGATGCATAATTTTTTTTTCTTCTTATTTTATGAAATTTTTATAATCGTAATTGGAGTATCTAAGAATTTTTCAATCAATAATTTATTCCTAAATTAGTAGTAGTAATGCGTATCTATTAATAACCTGTTACATTGGTTATCGGTAGATCTTTGAAGAACGTAACAGATGTCTTGGTGATTACATGCAGGTGCGGTACAAATAATTGCCCTGCATAAATTATGATATTAAAAAAATTAATAATAGAGAGAATCCTCGAGCCGCTCTGTGTAGGTTCTGAGTATCTCTTCCAGCCACGTTTTACTGTGCAAAAAAAAAAAAAAAACGAAAAAAGAAAATACTTGTTGTTATTGTAATCTTATTTTTTGGAAATTATAATTTTGTAATTATAGTTTACAAAGTGACGGCATAAAGTATATGCAAAATGACATTAACATGAGCGTCGAATTGTGCACGCTCGAAGTTCTACTGCGATGACGCATGATTATGTTCACATTTTTCAATCAACGTTAAGAAACTTTTGCAATGGCAATTAGAGCAATCTAATCTCTCAATAAATAATTAATTCATAAATTGTGTTATTGAAACAATGAATAATGTATTTTTTTAATAACTCCCTCGTCCGCTACGATTTGTTGGAGCCTGCGGCGTGGTTCGTCTTTATTCGATTACACCCATGCGAGCATTCCCTCTCGCGATATAAACTCCGCTCGGGAATAATATCTCTATCGTTCGCGGGATGAATCCCGAGTGTGTTAAGATCGCAAATCATCCGTCCCTTTATTCCGAACCGCGTCTCACAATTATTAGAGACATGAGCGATTACCGCTTCTCGCTCACTCCCTCCCGACGCGGTTTTTCCGTCGAAAAAGTATAGATCGAAAGTGAGAGTGCAAATCGCGCCAGCGCCGCGCTTATCGCCCGGAGACGAAGACTCGAGAGATCTCGTGGGTGCGCTGATATTATTTGAAGAAGCATAATGCACTGTCGGGACTCGGGTAAGCTCGGTCTGCTCGTCCGTTCGGTCTGTACATCATCGACTCTGCACGCACGAATGCACACGCGAGAGAGGTGTGTATTACACACGAGGGAATAGATAAAATATGTGAATTATAAATCGAGGGTTGGCTATCGTCCGTGTCTTCCCTCGGGGGCCCCCCCGAACCCCGGCTCGGAAGATCTTGTCCTCGTCTAATTGAACGAAGATCGACGAGCGAACTCGAGAATACGACCAGAGGAAAAAGCCCTTCCATCGATATCGAGAGAGAGATTCTCACTCGCTTCCAACGCTAAATAGAACTTATCACCTCGACACTCGTCCACCAATTATCGAACTCGTCTCGATGAGAAATTCCCGTTTTTTTACGACTGTTGCTGTATTCGTTCTACGTACCGACTGAGTATGGGAATTTCCATGTCAGATCAGAAGTCTGCATTTTTTTAAATATAATAATGAATAAAACGTAACTTTCTGTTTCCTCGAGTCGAATTTCCAAAGTCGTTGAACGTTGCTTAAAAAACATATATATAAAAATTGATTTTTTAAAATCACCCTCGAAAACAGGTGCTTGCGTAGAAAAATCGTAAAATTATCGTAGCGCATGAATTCAGCGAGCTCGTCGAAGTCTCGGTCAGATCCGGCGTGGGTGAGCCCGTGTTCGTTCCCCTGTGCGATCTTCGGCTCGCACTCGAATCCCACCCACCAGCGGAAAGTCCAATTAGAGTCGACTACCCGTCCGAGATAATTGGCGAACACTCCGCCGAGGACGTAACTCAATCGGTAGCGTCCCGCTTCTTCCTTTCGCCTTCTTCCTTCATCCGAGTCGTTACCCGGTTACTAGTTTGCCTCCCTCTCCGCCTCCGCCTCTTTCTTCTCTTTCGTTGCCACGGCGAGAGTCCGGGTCGCCGTCCGTCGAGTGCGCTCGTTGCGTCTTCCTTCCTCGCCCCGTCGGCCGCATCGGCGTGGACCGAGGATGCTGCACGCACCGGTCGCTCGCTGACCGCGAACACCCGCGGAAATCGCTCCCGGCGATCCTGACGCCGGGCTATGACCGGCATCAACCGTGGAACACACTCCGCTCCGCCGATCCACGGTGTATCGTCTTCCATGCTCGTTGTCGCCGGTCGTTCGCCGTTCATGTCGGTCCCCGCGCGCAGCGTCCACCGGCACTCACCGGAGTGCAGCATCGCTCGACGGTCGGGTAAGATGAGTCGTGTACGTACCATAAATCCGAGGGTCTACCATAAGGGAGGATGTCGACCGGGTCGACTGCCTAGAGAAGATCTCCCATTGCGGACACGCGGCTTTGTCGGATAATTAGGAAACTTGTACGCCGCCCCCGCCAGCGAGTTAGACCCTCGCGGGTGTCGTATGGCTGGAGCGAAGTGCGACCGCGCTGAGATTGTTCAGCTCCGAGCTTTAGGATCGCCTGTGATAAATTTCTAGGTGGTATATATTTTTTTTTTTTTTTTAGGGAATTCTGGGAAGAATCGGTTCGGCCTTTGGAGGATGTTGGGAGAAGCGTTTTTGGAGGGGGTGAAAAAATTCGGGGACCTCGGACGACTTCCGGTTGGCGAGTGGAGGCTCCGAGGATGCAGGGTCGAGTCAGTGGAACGGATGTATCTTTTAGACTGTTCGACCGATTGTGGCGAAATTTTTATGATTGCTTCGGAGAGGTGAAGGATCTTTGCGGAATTTTTTTTTAAACGCTTTCTTAGAAATCATTTATAATGGTCATCGTTCTATGAAAAATATATTATTCGCACTGACCCTATTTGCCGATAGGGTCAATGCCTACCCTGTCGGTAGGCGGATAGGGTTAATTCATGCGAATTGAAAAAAAATTAAAAGTACGCGCATATACACCTCCTTTTTTTTACTCAACTAGTAAAAACAATAAATTCCGCGTTTCCGTTCCCCCCCGCGCACAAATCTTCCTAACACTTTGTTCGATTATTTATTGAGTCACGCATGTCGTAAAATCGCCGAGGGTATTTATTATCTCGGATAAAGTATAAACGCAGTGGAGAGCGGGATGTCGGAGGGGAGTTTCGAGCTCGTCGAGCTCCGGCAATGAGCAAGCGTCGGGGTACGCTGCCGGTCCCATCCCCGGGGCCTTAAATATGTGCGCAAGAGCGGAAGAGTTGTACGACCGCGGGCGCGCGGGTGGGGGGGGGGGGGGGGACGCTAATAATTTAGCCCGGGCCACGCGGAGCCGCGCGTTAATTGGCTCGGGGCGATTCTTAAGTACCGCGCGAGCTTACTCCCGGCAAGACGCGTTGTGCACTTATGCATTTGACTCGACTCTCGGCTACTCTCTTCCTCACCGCGCGTCGTGCCCGACTGCATAAGACCTTCGTCGCGGGTCCGGGCGACGGCAAAACGCAACTAAATCGTTGGCCTCGTTAACATGCGCGAAGAACCGCGAAGAACCGCGGTGAAACGCGCGAACACACACACACGAGGCGTAGGGTAAATCCTTTCTCGTATATCCTCGTTTCTTCTGGTTATTCGCTCGAGAGCACGGGAGGAAGAGAAACAAGGCCAGAGCAAAAAGAAAGCCAGAAAAACGAAGAACGGGACGAAATTTAAACCCCCGGAGAGATAACGAACGCACCCGAGATTGCGATGGGGTTCTCTTCTTGCGTCGAGATAGCATCCGCCGGGCGCTGGCCCGACTATACTTATTTTATATTTTGCACAAACATTTTTTTGCCGATCGATGTGTCCCGATGCGTCGTCTCGCGTCGGGTCTGGCTCAACCCTTTGCCGTTCGCCGACCGCGCACGCGCGCTGCGCTCGGGACGGTCGGAGGAGGAGGAGCGAGGAGCAGGGGCTGGTAGGAAAGCTCCCGAGAGGTTATGGGACTCGGAGGTGGATAAGGTTATGGGCGGCCAGTTCGAGCGTTTTTGCTCCGAACGCCGAGCCTGAATTATCGATATTGGGTGGAGAGGGCTACGTGCGCGCGAAATACGCGCGTAACTTCCCAGGCGGAGGACCGCGAATGGGGAGAAGAGAACGAGACGAGGGAGGCTGGATTACTACGCGGCACGGCTGAGAACACTTTCGCTGAAATTTGTAACTTTTTGCTATTATTATTGTTACTACCAGCAGGCTGCTGTGGCTCGAACGCACTCGCTATCGACTTTGGCAATTTGAAACTGGACGTTTGGATTTCCGGAGATTCACCGGAAATACGTCACTTCCGGTTTGAAGATCTATTTTTTTGAACATAGGGGACGTCATACCCAGGAATATTTCACTGCAAAAAAAAAAAATTGAATTTTCAAACAGAAAGTGACGTATTTCCGGGTCGACGTCACGACGTGAGTGTCGTTGAGTGTTTTTGCGTGTCCATGAGTGTTTATTCCAAGAAAATAATTTATTTGACGGCCGCAAATAAATATTTATTTAAATCAATTCAAACATTTACTCAAACCAAATAAATATTTATTTGCCTAACCCATCGAATGAATTATTTTTCCGGGTATAAGTGAGATGTCTATGAGAGTGTCTAGTGGTCTTGTACTTTGTTGTTAAGTAGATTATATTTTTTTCCCGTAGAATGTCTATTTTCATCGTTCGCGAAATCGGTAGTAAACTTTCCGAAGTATCTCAGTGTGTACGAGTTTGGGTTCCTCGCCTTTCCTTTTTCACGGGCGTCGTATATCTGTACACTTTGGCTGTCGGCCGGAGACTCCTGTCGCGCTCGACGATTAAGGAAAGGGGAGGGCCGAGAAACAAGGAGAAGAAAAAGACGAAGAAGAAGAGGAATAAAGAAAACGGAAGATGGCCGGTGGTGGCGGCGCGCCCGCGCGACTCGGTCCACCGCCTCCGGCTTGTCTCCTTAAACTTTATACCTCTCGCGATTTAACGTTCGGCGCCTACTTCTTCGCGAGGGGGATATACACACCTAACGGTGATTCGACCTACTCGAGAGACCGGAAGCGAGGGCGCGTGCGAGCGATCCCAACATCGACGACGACGGCGACGAGGAACAGCCACGCCGAGTGATCGATCGAACGAGAACTTCATTTGGCGTCTCGAGTCAACCGAGCGGACCTGAGTGTCGACGTCGCCGGGCGAGCCTCCTCTCGATTTCTTTCCGATCCTCGATCGTGTCACGCCTCTACCTTCTATGGCCAAAAGAATGTTTATATATTTTTTTTACTACAAAAAACAAAAAAATCGTGACCGGGACGGAATGGGACACCTACCGATTTCTCTCCGATCGCCGATCTTCACGCCTGTTTCTTACGTTTCCGACGATATTTTTTACTTATTTTTAATCCTGCGCAGTCCGTCCGACTTCGGATTCTTTCCAGAGATTATTTCGATCTTCTCTTTTTACGACTAAAATCAAAATTAAATTATAAACTGTAGATGATCAATACCGATCTTTTAGATAGAATTTCTGTTAATGTTGCGATCTTCTTTTAATAAAAAAAAACTGAATGATCAGTTTCGATTTTGTTCGAAATATTCAAAGAAATTCTGTATAAAAACAAAGAATTTCTTTTTCGATCTTTTTTTACTACAAAAAAAGCTGAAGACGATCAATTCCGAGGTTGCGAAAGTGCGCGAGAGGGACACGCGTCCAGGGCGCGCAAATTCGCCGAGAGCGATCGTGTGCGCGCCCATCGCTTGGATCTCAGTTGTTTCTCGAGCGAAGGTGGAGCGAGGCAGTGCACGATAAAAAAAATACACACAGAAGAAGAGGAGGAAGAAAAGAAGTGACGAAGAGGGAATGAAAACGTTGAAAGAGAGAGCGAGAGAGACGGAGGAAAGAAACACCGATGGGATTATAAGTAATGCGCCGCAGCACGTGGCCCCCGGTGGGTCCAACTCCGGGTTGTCAAACCTGTTTCTTTAGCTCCGCGTCTCCCGTCGTCCTCGTCCTCTTCGTCGTCGAATAATGCTCTTGCACCGCGCCGCTCCCGCCGTTCACGATGATTCGGAGCTTGTGCGGGTGCAACCGAAACGTCCACTCGCGCGTGCCCCCCGCACAGTGCAATCGAAGAAGGATCGATTTTAATACCGATTTTCAAACAGCATCCGGCAATTCGGCATTTAGCATAAAATTTTAAACCATTCGCGTCGAGAAGAAATGAGAGGGTGGTCACATAGGGGAAGAGTCATACATATTATTTTTTCATGGGATTGTTCCGATTCAAGAAAATCGATTTTTTTTTATCACGATTCTTCAGAAATACCGGAAGTGATAAGTTTTCTTAGAAAAATTGTCGATCGTGGAAAAAAATTGTGAGGACATAAAACTTAAAACCATTGACGTGGAGAAGAAAAGAGTGGGTGTTCACATAGGCTAAGAGGCTATTTTAGGCAAAATCGGCAAAAATGTTATTTTTTTAAATTCGCTCGAAGCTATACGATCTCCAAGTGCGCGAATCAATGATCTCCGACGATCGAATACAAAGAAAAACAACGATCCACAAAGATCGCATCGGAGCGAGGAATAAACGTAGTCAAATCCGTCAATTTCTTTTTTTTTTCTCCTCTCTCGGTAATATCCAATCGCGGTAGCGGAGATCGGATGAACTTCGAAGACCTTAATCCGTCCGGCTCGTCGAGCCGGCAAGGCGTTTTCGACTGCAGCGCGAGGCGAGCCAGCGTGAGGAACCGTCGGGAGTATTATCCGAGTCTTAAGTCGATAACGGTGATCGGTTCGGCATATACGACCGTGTCGTTTCGCTTCTCGTTTCTCCATGCGGATGATGACGAGCCTTACGGAAGCATGTCACAGCAGAAGAGAACAGAAGGGAAGAGAAGAGAAGACGAATACGATCGGCCGTGAGGAACGAAGATCTTCGCTCGGGTCTCTCCTTGCCGATCGCGCGGGAGAGAGTGCATTATACACCGAGTTACCGTCCGGGGAGACGAGTAGTCCAACCATTAGGCAGTCAACCTGCAGGTTAATGGAAAAATTGAAGATAACCACGGGGGCCTTGCCGTGAGGCGAGGTGAAGAAGGTCCGGGACGACAACGACGACCACTCAACCGATTCGCTCCCTCTCCTCTCTCTTAACTCTTTCGATTTAACAACCGGGCTCTTACTCTTCCTCCGCCTCATGGTCTCTCGCTCCCCCACCGTATAGCTCAATTCTTACTTTGTAGAGAAGAACCGGGACGACGGGGATCGCCTGAGGAAAAATCGGCATGATCGAGTATAAAATTACTTCATCGAACTATTCAAATATCGATTACTTTGCCATAAATCAATATTTGTTGGCTTCTCTGTAGAGAAATCGATGCGCCGGGATGCGAGTGTAATAATTAATAATCATGTGTACCGATCGTAGCTTCCGGAAGAGGATGTTTAATACCACCGTCGGTAATAAAGACAGTAATTCATTTTCTTTAATCGCACTGTTAAAAATATATAAATTGAGTGTACTGGACCGGAAGTTTTTATGCAAAAACTGGTAAATTAAATTTACAGTACAATTGTGGCGAAAAATTAATATACTGGTTCATTGGAGTGAAAGTAAATTACGAAAAACTAAGAATTTCCAATGTTTTTCATACACTGAACATTAATTTGTCATCGCATTCGTACATGAAATTTAATATACCAGTTTTTACATAAAAACTTCCCGTCCGATATATTAAATGTCATACGAATTTTTTTTTTGTAATCCGGCACGTTAAACTTCATACGAATTTTTTTTTTACAGTGCATACCGATCTCTCCTAAAAAAAGCATTTCGTGCTTCTCTATTTTGACGAAAAAGCGGTGTCCTCGTCGATTCGAGCTTCGAGATCGAAGGCATCCGCTCGCGGGTGGTGTTTATTTTCCGTCGAAGGCATAAACCGCCGCGCTCCTCTCTCGGCGTAATAGAATGTTGGGACTTGTTAAGAGTATCTCGCCGGAGGGTTACGGGTATATGATACGAAGATTATGTGTATAAACCGAGGGAGAGGCCGGAGCGCGGGGAGAGTTAACCGTGAGCTGGTGTATCATTATTGGGTATGACCCCACCCGCGGGCTGATCTTTCCGAAACTGGAGCAGGCCGCATTTCACATGTGAAAGGATCACTCTTTCTCTCTCTCGGTGTTGAGCTCTGTGCTGCTGCTGTTGTTGCGTCACGGTATAGTTATTGACGTTATTTACGAGCCGGGCGAGGGTTCGCCGATCGGACAATAGTTTAACCACCGTGCATGTGTAAATCGCCGGTGAGTTTGCGCTTAGGATTCGCGCGAGATACGAACCAGCGCCGAGTGAAACGTCTCGAGTTTACGGACAACGGTCACGACAGTCCCCCAGGGCTTTTTCAGAGAGATTTGGGGTAGATGGCATTTTTTTTTTTTTTTAATGTCATCGTGATACTCCCGACGAGGCAACCGAGAGCTCAACTTGACTTTTGTTCGATTGGGACTTGAAAAAAAAAAATAATAATTAAACATTACTGAAAATAATAATGGAAAAAATAGCCAATAAGACGGGAATTTATAAAAATTGTCAGTAGAATTGACGTATCTGTGTTACGGGTTCGAAAACGAAGTTGCCTACAATTTTCCGAAATTTCGTATAAGTTCTCTCTTTTTCACTCCACTGTGATTGTAACCGCAAATTTCGCGATCGTTCTCGATTTCCTCGAACAGAGTCCTTAATAGGTCTCGCAAAAAAATTGATTTTCCCACACAGCCCCCGACTGTGGCAAAGCCATGAGTTTCTCACTGCGATCAGGCTAAACTCGGTGCGTTACCCATGCCGCTGTTTCTTCTCTTAGTTACACAAAAAAAAAATTTTTTTTTTTAAAAAACACCCCCCCTACCAGAAGCACCGCACACAGTTTCGTCGTTGCGGTCTTTCGTTTATGTTTGCTGCTCGTTCGTGCGAACCAGCTCTCGGTGCCACAATTTATTCGCCTATTCTCTGCATCGCTACCTGTTCCTTTGAGGGAACGTCCCCTCCTCCCTTTTTAGCAGCAGCAGCAGCAGCAGCAGCGGCGTTCACCGTTCCTCCGAGCGCGTAAGAGTTTCCAGGGTAATCCCTCGGTTAGCGCGAGCCTCCTAGAGATACTTAAGCAAACACGTTGGCTACGAGCTCGCCGAGCGCGAATGGCTTCGCTGAGTTCGTACACTACGTTATTACGCTATAAATCGATTGGGGAACTTTATATTGCGTTATATATATATATCTATCTATATGTACGACTTGCGAATACACACCCACACATATATATACATGTTCGCAAGTCGGCGTGGCTCACAGGAATTGGTACTCATTCGATACTTCTCGCCCCATCGCCCGCGGCGAACTTTCATCCTCCAATCGTTCTCCCCCCGATCGATATACAGTAAAATCGATCCTAAGTTGTCTACGAGTAATAATTTACTTAATAGTGAATATTTCTTGATAAACGGGCAGTGCCCAATTGGTGATTAATCGGTGATGAGAGCGAGGAGAATCGAAGCCATGTCGAGAAGAATCGGACTTGCCCTCTTGAGCATATCGGGAGTTTGGATTTCGAGCTATCGACTTACGAGAGTCTCTACTGTAAAATCTATCGAACCTGATCGGTGCTCGAGTCGACGATCGGGTGATTAGCGAATTTCGTTGACGATTGGCCCGGCGCCGATAGGTCATGCCGAATGTAATGTAGCGACGAGCGTGTAAGCTGTATCGGAGGCAGTGCATGTTAAGTTAATAAGATCGGCGATCGATCGATACGGAGCGCGGAGAATCGATGAGCGCCGATGATAAAGAGATCGACGGGGTTTCGAGAGACTCGTGCTCATAGCGGCCGTGTTAGAGACTTTAACTATTATATTGGGCCACGCCAGTCGATTCAACCCGGTCGCTCGTTCGATCGCGGCCGAGCACGCCGCGTGCAGATTAATTTAACTCAACGATCGAGAGTCCCTATTAGGCAGCCTCGATACTACGAGAGCACCATGCCGGAGCGCCACTAAATTTTTCAACGAATCTTAATTTACAAGCGCCGTTTGTAATTAGACTGTCTCACGTGTCGCTCGCGTCTCGTTCGCCAGACTTAATTAAATCGTATTACGAGCGCGGCGCTCCGATCTATCGGTGATTGAGAGACTTGCGTCTATCCGGAGTGCGATGAAAAGAGCCCTTTTGTATCGAAAATTAAGTTTGAATTTACACTCCGTTTGTTGTAAAAGTAGACGAGAGTAATCGTCACTTGTGGTCTAAATATCTCACTTTCAAACCGAAAGTAACGTTATACGGTAAAACGTCACTTCTGGGTTGAAAAGTGAGATTTTTAGATCAGAAGTGACGTCAGAACGAAAATTTTCACATTTTTCGGCATGGCCACATTTCCGGTTTAAAAGTGAGATTTTCAAAGCATGACGTTGCAAAAAAAATTATTATTTTTTTTCTCTCAACTGAATCGTGGATGCAGCCAGTGACCGAAACTTGTGAATTAAGGAACATGAAAGTGAAATGACGAAGACACCGTGCAGGAACCACAAAAATTATGAATATTCGAAAACAGGCGAAGAGATCGAGACAGCGGAACGGAAGTCCCGTTCTTTCTTTCACCGAGGAAAAATTCCCCACCGGCCCCACATCTGTCTCGCTGGCAATCTCTCCTCCCAAAGGACTCTCCAGACGAGTGTCGGAAAAGCGTGCCGGCTTCGGGAATCTCGTGCACGCGTGCTCCATCTATTTTCGTAACGAAATGGCATCCACACGTGCCGATGCGCACCAGCTTCCACCAAACGTCTTCCTCGTTTTTCGAGTCGGGAAGATCGTACCCTCTCGAAATTATCGGGCACGAAAAATCGGTGGGGTGACTGCATCTGTCCTCCGACGGAGTGTCAAGATCTCAAGTCTTTACTGATGCTCGGCGCGCTCTTACTTACGCCCCGCGTCGATTTACCCTCCTTTCGGAAACAAAGTAGTCCCTTTCGGCGCACCGATTCTATTTTCGGCTTCGAGGGGCAACTTTTCTCTCGAGAGCGCAATTTTTATGTACCGTTCATTTCGTGCTCGAATTAAATATTAATTTTTGGGCTCGAAGTCGACTTCCCGAGATATTTCCGCACCCATGCATTCGTATAGCTGTTACTCCGCCGAAAATGAATATTTTTCGACTTGTTTGTAGTGAATGGATACGACAGGATGTGCCCAACATGACTGTCAATTTTATGCATTTTATGCATTTCTGGTTTTATGCAGATCTAACGAAGACCTTGAGAATTACAGGCCGGAGAACCTAAATGCTCTCTAAATGCACGAGAGGCAGGCATAGGAAGACCTCACAGCTACCTACATAAAGTAAAATAAAATTAAATGAAATTTTATTAAAACTTCCATTAGATCAGAATTTCGGGCAATACTGTTTAGATCGATGAATTTTTTCACGAGACCTGTACCGCAAAGTTTGAGCTCTTTGTGGGAGAAGGAAGAATTTTCGGGCGGACCGCGCGTTGGATTCTGTCCTCCGGGGTCTCCGGCGATGGGCTATAAAGTGGGACCAGGCCACGGAACAGTACATTCATGCCCAGAAAAGCTTGGCGAGAGAGCCGCGCAGCTCGGTGATTTACGGCCGCGGATGAATCATGCACGCCCAGCTCGAGTAAGAAGGCCCCTGGACAGCCATGTGTCGATGCCGGGAGATTACGAAGATCCGTGCCTGATACGGACGAGCGCGCGTGCACTCACCGGGTACTAAGAGACTCTCGCCCTCTCGTGTGTAGGTGTATGTGGGTGCCCACCTCGCAACAGCCGGACGGAGGTAGATTGGGCTACCTTTTTTTTTCTTCTTATTTTTTGAGCCATCGGAGACCCGGAGAAAGCAGCGAGCGTAGACGTGAAAGCACCTCGCACGTACACCTTACCTATATCCGCCTCTCTGTGCGAGGACTCCGAAAATACTCGCTACTCGGGCGCGACTGATTGGGACGAGCTCGGACGAGTGCAATCGATCCTCGTCAGATTAAATTAACGAACGGAAGTTCCGTTTGGCCGCATCGAGAAGAATTCAAACGTTTCCCGAGTGTTGCGCAGGTTCTACTTGTGCCGTGTTATTTTCACTGACGGGTGATTAAATTGTAAAATTTGAAGGACCCGTCGGAAAAAATTAATAAATGAACGGTCCATGAAGCGCGTTCAGCGCGTCTCGGCTGGCGCCTCGAGGTGGCGTATCTTTCGAACGGCCCGGTGAAACGTTACGAAATTTTTACGAGGCTTTGACGTGATTGATATCTCTGTTTGGGAATTTTTTCGATTTTTTTCCAAGCTTGTTGTGCGAGGAAAAAAATATTTTGTTTCGGAGTTCGGAGACGCGGAGGTTGAGGATCGGACGACGTACCTTGAAAAATGCATTCTATGTGCGTGTCCGTGTCTCCCTCGAGTACGCGCCCGACCTGCGGGCGCATGTTTCGACCCGAGTTGTCCACACGGCGGCACCTGGCGTCGAGTCCTTGAAACTCGTAGGTGCCCCCGAAGAGTTCCTCACTCCTTCCGGATACCGGAGGCGCCCACACGCGAGGCAGCAGGACACGACACTCGGACGTACTCGTCGCCGGAGATACTGAGACTCCCCCGCAATTCGCTGCTGCAAAAATCCAGTCCGGCACTCGGCGAAATCCATTCGAAGCGAGAGCGAACTACCGAGGATTACGCGTGCAACCGCGCATGCGCAGGGCGTGTCGCAAGAGGAGAATAATGGCTGCTTGCCCGTCCAGAGCCGGTGCTTGAATAATAGCGAGAAAATATTGGGTTACGAGGCAATGCGAATAAAAGTTTGAGGGTCGAATATCAAGACGTTAGTTTGAACTTAAGATCAAAGTTTAAGATGTTAGATTGAACTTAAGATCTAAGTTTAAGTCGTTAGTTTGACCCGAACTTAAGTTTAAACTTAAGTTTGATTCAATCGTAAGTTCGAACTAACGTCTTAAAATTCGATCCTTCGTCTCTGAGCTTTTTTTCTTGCATTTCATGGCTTCCCTTCAGATCCCTCTTACATATCTGCCGTTCTCCCTTACATATCTCTGTGCCGAGTTCGAGCGTTTCCTCACATCCGGACGCTCTTTCCCCGATAGCAGACACGTGTCCCACCAGCCGCGAAGTGAGCCCGGAGGGTGAGAATAATTTATTGTGAGAGGGTGGGATTAAAGGGCTCTCGAAGAGTCGAGTGCGCGAGACACTTTTGAGTGCACCGCCCCCGCGGCGAGATGCCTTACATCATTGAAACCGTAGCAAAGGAATAACTCATTTTTTTCGTACAGCTGGTCGATCAAATTTAATTTTTTTTAAATTAAAAATTTCTGCTGTACGAAAAAAATGAATTAAATTAACTTCCAGAGTACGATTAAATTAAAATACAATATTTTAAATCATACCTTTTAATAAATTGAAAATGTGTCCTAGAGAAAAAAGAATTATTAAAGGAAATTATAATATATCGAACAATTTACACGAATGGGATCTCCGAGCTTTCTAAACAAGATCACGAAGCCGGAGAGATCAACGATCGTGGGTCAAAGATTTAACATTTTAGATCGACTTTGATCCCGATTCCGCGAGAACGGTTCTCCTTCCCTCCTCCTCCTCCCCGGAGTGGACCAGAGATCTTAATCGATCCCGCGAGGATCTCGAGGAAGGCGCGACGTGGGCGCCAATCGTTCGATCGGCAACCGCAGATATCCTCCTCTACCCCCCGGCGATCACGACAGCCTCTCTAATTGCGGTATTATAATTACAAATTGCAACCGTTCATACAGTCACAGCGATCCACGTCGCCATTGATCGACAAATCATTTGACGAAAAATAAAATACATTTTTTTAGGTAACAAAAAAAAATGTATATATGTGTACAGACGTGGGTAGATGATTGGGCAATTGAAACCCCCGTCCGGCGATGTACTCACGACAGCCTCGACACGGGACTTCGAATTTGCATCCTCTCACCGTGGCAAATTTCTACTCGGGTAGAAATCGAAGATCGAACGATCTTTTCCGGTCTTCGTGTTTCGCCGATCTTATTGGCAAATAGGCCGAAACAACGAATATCGAGCGGCACGATTTACTGTGCGGCGAAGAACGAAGTACGCTCGAGGCACTTTTCGTGTACTTTTGGGGTTTATGTAGCGTGTAACTGAAAAGTTTGAGATTCCGCACACAGAGGGAGCGACACGTTTCGTACGTTTCTCCGTTCTTCTCCTCGCTTTAACGTGTTTCTCGTTCGCTGGCCGGTGAGGTTGAAACCCGGATTTTTTGGGGGCAACAATATCATTCGGAGGCACGGGGTGATGTAGTGGATCGAGAATCCGGCGAGCGTGGGCACGCGACATGCCCCGGGGATTCCCGGCCGCTCGGGAAGGTACATCATGCTCATTTGTGCCACGGGAACCGAGATCTGTTAGTTCTGGCAGGCCCCGAGAGACGAAGAAGGGAATGAGATGTAAGGATAAAGCACGCGGGAAGGTTAAAATCCAGAGAAAATAAGGGAGTCGTCGAATATAGTTGTTTGATATTTGCCTTTTATCTTGCGCACGGTAATTCGTCGTGCATTTCGATTTTCCCGTGTAAAAGACGAACCCGCAGTCGGATTTTGAAAATTCTGGGCTCAATCGATGCAGTCCATTTTTGGGAATAAAACGAGACCTGGTAGAGTCGAATTGGTACACCAATTCCCTCAGGACCCCCCGCAGAATCTCAACCATGAGAATCTTAACCACAAGGTAGCGCTCGATTAATTTAGTTTTTTCTCCCAAATTTGAATTGCATATGGTAATGTCTGTAGATTATTTTCGGACAAAAATGATATTGGATCTTCTGGTCCACATGTCAGTGCACACTACAGAATTTTTTCAAATTTTTTTCCCCCTTCTAAGACAGACGAAAAAATCCCCAAACAGGAAAGGTTCCTCTGCTCGATATGATTTAATTCATAGGCATGATTTAATCCGTAATCCCGCACACTGGAACTCTCGAGACGAAAACATTAAAAATAAAAGTAAAAATTCAAAAAAATCTTCACCGGATGTATAAACTACCCAAGGAATCACGCGATTGTAATATTTGCCTTTCCCGATTTAATTCTCACTTCCCCGAGGCTCCGGGACTCTCCCTCGCGGGTATCAATGATAGGCGTGTCTCGGTATTATACTAGATTATAAAACCTCTAAGTTTAACGCATTATTGCCGCTTAATACGAGTTTCTGTAATAATACACGAGGTCTCGAATTTCCCATTGAACGCTCGGGGGGAGGGGGGACCAGCCTACAAATTAATCCAACGTTATAATGCACAGATATATTTAACCGTCGTTCACGGTAACGCCTGACTCTAAGATGCTAAATTGATGCGAGCCTCCGCGAGTTTCTGACGGCGCTCACGTAGGATTATCCTCTGATTAAGCCAGCAATGCGCGAGAATAAGAGAGACGCTGGAGCCACCGCATCGCGTCCAGTATACGAGTTTTCGTTTGTAATCTCGCGAGGGGCCGCGATAGAGAACGGCGTACACGCTATTCTAGCACTCTCCGGCACTCTAGGGAGCTAGATCGCGTGCTCGGTGCGTAAAACCACTAAACGCCCGGGTGGTGGAACAGGACAACGAGGATGTGTATATAAAAGGCTAAGGTAAAGATTATCACGCGAGGTTTGCTGGAGGTTCTCTCCCCGGAGGGAAAGAGTCGTGTCATATCGTCGGGGGTATAAACGAGCGGAGGAGGAGGAGGAGGAGGAGGAGGAGGAGGAGGAGGAGGAGGAGGAGGAGGAGGAGGAGGAGGAGGAGGAGGAGGAGGAAATGGAAATACAGAGAGGAAAGAACCTTCCCGACGCCCTCGCGTACCTGCAAGAGCCACTTTACGATAGTCCTGCGCAAAGTGCGTTACGCTCGACGTTGATTTTACCGGGGGGCGGAGTCATTGGCACCGTGGACCAGTCATTGGCCACTGTGGAGTTGAAACTGGATAGTACGATCGAACGATGGAATCAAATTATTTGTTGACCGGAATACGAGGCTATTTTTTCGCTACATCGAGTACATTTTAGGTAGAGTTTTTACCGATTAAGGATAGCGTCGACTTTTTTTCGAGGATTTCGAGGTGTTATAAACACAACAATTTTTAAAGAAAATTTTTATGCGCATTGCAATGAAGCTGAGTGAATATTTTTTGAGACTATTGCATTTAAAAAATTTCTTAAAAAAAACTCCTGATAACTCCCGAAATTTTTTTTTTAATTTTATCCTGGATCTATCTTTATTTTGAATTAATCAAAATTGCATGGCATATTTTTTCCCAATGTTGGGAACGTCATCCGATCTCCCGACTGCCCGAACGCTTCCCCGTCGAAGCCTCCGGTCGGTGGTCCAGCTCGCGCGGGCGATCGCGAAGCGTGCGTGCGTGTCTCGTCGTCCCGTCCTCGTGTAACTCCGAGCCACAGTTAAACTCCGTTCGCAGGAGTAGGCGAACCGCGAGTTCAGAACACAAGAGCACGAAGAGGAGGGCACGCAACAGTGGGTTTATGTAAAACGGCATTCCGCGTTGTGTGTCTACTCAATCCTTATCTAAAGCAGTTATATAGAGTCGTTGGGAGTCGCGCCTTCTTCAGAAGGTAATGCACGCCGCTCGTCCACCATCCTCTCGTCTCTTCCTCTATCCGCGCGTATACAGTCCGCAACTCGTTGCTTCCCTCAGCGCGCCCAGCCGTCCCTTCTTTCCATCCTCATCCTCTTTATTTTCTCCTCCGCCCTCTCCCCTTGTATTCTCATTCGCCGGGGTGTGCTCGTTCCTCTCCGTGTCTATCAGCGATCGTCTTCGTTCCTCTTCCCTCGCCTCCATTCGCCCCGCTCCTCTATACTCTTATACACACACGTGCAGCTTCGATAGTTCGCTCCAGCGGCGCCACTTTTCTTGTTCTCTTTTCATGCCTCGCGTTTATCGCTTATTTTCCTCCCCCCGGCGCTCCCCGGCTTTCTGCATCTCGACCTTCCGGCTGCTCCTTATTCTCGCTCCGTTCGCGAGTACAAACGAATACGGGGATAATTCTGTCTCGCTATTCGGCCCGTTTATCCTCGTTTCCATTGGTACGTACCGAGCCAGGCCGTACGGGTTGGGCCTTACACACAGGTTGGCTATCGGAACCATGGCGGAAACTGCTCGGAGCTTGGCCAGGATATTCCTTACCGAGAGGTTCGCCAATGGTGCTGCATCCGCGGACTTGTATCAACGTTCTTTCCAGCGCACCGCCAATGCAACCTCCGAGATAGAGATATCTTCGCGCTACTCGCGGGTACTGCGGACTAGGAAACACCGTGCAACGGGGCTCTCTGCACTTCGTTGCACGGGCCGATTGTAAGCACTGGCGGAGGGGGAGAAAGATTGATGACTGAATTAAACGGCAATTGAGATATCGGCGAAGCGAAGGCTCGACTCGAGGTCAAACCTGAGATCGAACTTCGGTAAAATCTTGCATCAAATTCCAGTCCAAATTCGAGGTGGAACTTCAGTAAAATTTGACATCAAATTCCAGTGAAAATTCGAGGTGGAACTTTAGTGAAAATGTCATCAAACTTCAGTTCAACGTGAAGTCAAACTCCAGTTGAAACGTGAGGTAAAAATTTAGCCAAGATTTGCTTTCAAACTTCATACCAAATTTAAGGTCAAACTTCACGTCGCCCCCAATGAAGGGAAACGTCTGCCGCAGCCCCGAGAAATATATTTGTCCGGTCAAAGGCAAAAATGAATATCCACCGACGTATATTTCCTCGGCGCTCCGTCGAATAATGCGAGGCATCACTTCATAATTTAATTCTCCCCGGTATATAAACCGCGCGAACGCGATTTTAATGAAAGGCGTGCGAGCTTTTATTTAGCCAAAGGCTTCCGGATGAGAGGAATATATTCTTCCCGGCTCATAGCCGTGACCGCTCACGGCAATAATAGTCCAAGTGCATGCACATGCACACCGGGCGAGCGGTTGAAACGGGCGCTGTTCGTGCCCCGTATACCGCAAGCAAAATGGAAAAGAAGTTCCAGATTACTCTTAGCGCGTAGTGCAACTTTAGTGGCCGTCGTAAACCGGTATGTATCTTTAACCGCTCCGGCAACACCCACGCACGGAGCGCATACACTCGGCGAGATAGTTCCTCGAGCACGCTTGCGTTACTATCCTAGAGCGATCTGCCTATCAACGGGTGTGAAAAATCGTTTCTGCCAACACTCCTCGCGGTCCGCGTTCGCGTGCGCCCCGGAGCTCGCGCGTGCGAGCCTCTAACAGCGATGAGGACTCTCTCGGACCGGTACGGACTACCATAACGCCGCGCGCGCTTGTACACACACCGGCCGCGAGAGGCTCCGACGCTCGACGGACTAAACGCGATTAAAACCCGACTCGATAAACACCGAGGCCGCTATTCAACCCGTGCGTCTGCTCGATCCTCCGGCAAACACTCGGATAAAATCCACCACGGTCATATAAACTTTACGATTCAATTACAATAATTTGTAAGTATATATGCCATTCCGTTCGCGGAGCCTTCGGGAGTTGAAGTTCCGAAGAGCGACCGAACAGAGCGACCTTCAACCTCCTCGGAAGAGGGTTCGTTGGTAATTCTATTTATTAAGGTGGTATTGCTGGATTCTTATTTTTTTCGGCCGAAAGTAAAAATGAGGTCGGTAAAGCGACCTTGACCCTCTGCTGAGAGAGTTCGTTGGTCATTTCATTGTTTAAGGTTGTAATAGTGGATTCTTTTTTTCGGGTCGAAAGTAGAAATGAGGTCGGCAAAGCGACCTTAACCTTCTCCTAAGACAGTTCGCTAGTGATTTCACTTTTTTTTAGGTTGCACTTACTAAATTTTTGTTTTCTCGGATCAGAAGTTAAAATGAGGACAAGCCGCTGGACGTAACACTCTGAATTTTCTTTCAGGGTTTTTTTTTACGATTCAATTATGATCATTCCAAGGACGTATTCAATTCCCTGTATAGGGCGGCCCTTCCATCTCCAAGGAGATCCAAGTTCTCGGTAAGGGTGCCTCGGCGATCATCGTTGAAAATATCGGTTCTTTTTTTTCACACGAAATAACGAATGGGGGAATCGAACGGAAGAAATTTCCGAAGGCCGCAAGCTGGTCAAACAAGTTGGCCAAAAAATTAACGCCCTTCCGGGCCCGAGGAATCCCATTGCGAGAGGCAATAGATGGCAATGAGAAGGATGAAGTTTTCATCTTTTTTTTCTCTCTTTTAAATCACGAGGTAGGTATTGGGTATACATGTCGAATAAATAAACACGCAACTTCTCGATGCCGCACCACCTGTGCGTCTTCCTCGGGGTCGTCCGGGCTGTACCGGATGTGCCATTGAGGGCATTGTGGGCTCTCGTGGGCGGGCGCCGCACGCTGGGAGGGTCAACGAGATTTTAAATGGAATTTCAACTGGCATCACGAGCAAGTGAACTGACCGAGAACGAAAGGAAGCTGAGCCTCGGAAAGCACAAATTGCAGAAGCATCTTCGGCCTCGTGGAAAATCGGCGGAACGTATTGTTGGAAGGTGAAATGCGGGCGGTAACAAGGGAAAGGGCAGGAGGAGAATTCGAGGCTCGGTAATGGGATTTTCCCGTGAAATCTCTGTCGCGAAAACATCTCGTCGATTCTCGACGACAATCGCCTCTCTCGCCCCCGGCTGCGTGGGATTCCGGGGACGATTTTTGCTCCCGTAGAAGTCGTTCCAATAAATCGATCCTTCCGTTGTGTGGAAATCCGGCAGGAAACAAAAATTTAGTCCGTGTCGGGAAAAAAAGTAACGTTTTTGTTCTTTAAGAAACCGACCATTTTTAAAATTCTATGCAAAGACTTAAGAGGATTTGGAAAAAAGGTAGCCGGATAGTTTAACATTGAGACCAAATAATCGCGCACTGGTAAAGAAAATTATTCGATTTAGATTATTCGATTCACCCGAGAAAAACATTTTTTTATGAAAAAAAAAAAAAAAAACAAAGTCGCGTGCCGTCTGGTAATTTCGGACACGGTCGTGTTAATGAATTCGTTCTACTGCAGAGGCGAGGCGAGGGCGTGCGTGGACCGTCTGTCGTGGGGGTGGATTCGACGAGGAGAAACCCGCGCCGCGGTGTTCCGAATCCCCCCCCCTAGAGGCCCTTGCGGGGCGCGTGGTAGGTATTTCACGGTTTGCCGAACGAATTAGCCATTAATTTACACCGGTGTAACATCGTGGAAACTCAGAATCCATAAGGCCATGAGGATGGTATTGTGGGTTATACCCAGTACGAATGTAAAGTTCCGTCGGTGTGCCGACGAAGGTAACGAATAGCGGAGCGAGAGCCGCGGTGGCGGTGCGTGAAAGAAAAAGGCCACATGGCGCGCACGCGTAGATCACTTTTTAGGATTATATTTTCCCTCGGAAGACGATTTTTAAAAAACGAATTTAATGACTCATGTATAAAGCTACTCAGCGGCACCATTACGGCACCTACGGCTTCATCCTTCGATTCCGATTTTTGGGCTTCAGAGAAGAACCTAAAAATCAATAATTACGCCGCAAAAAAAAAAAAAATCCATAGAGTAATCGAAGTGCTTTTTCCGAAATTTTCAAAAAATATCTCTCGGTAAGCCTGCAAACCTGGTAACCTGCTAAAAAAAATCAGCGGCAGTTCGACGTCGTTGCGCAACGCGAATCCAAACAGGCTCGACTCGCCGCTTATCGCGCCTTGCAATTTACGTCATCCCGTGTGCGAAATATGTACCGCGAGGAAATCCCATCTCTTATCAGCAATCGGCATCGGTGATCCAAAGAGAACGAAACACCTCTCGTAAACACGCGAGGAAACAAGAAACAAACTCACATGAACTCCGAAGTTTCCCAGGTGCAACATAATTTTTAAAAAATCGAAATAAAAAATAAAAAATAAATAAAAAGAAGCCTCGTCCCGATCGTTTCGCGCGTCTCTCGTTGGTGGTTTTCGATGCTCGAAGCGAGACGTGGCTCGCGAGGGGTGAAGCGTCAATGAGCAGGGCGTCTACGAGATCATCGTTCGCTCTTCCTCTCCCTGCGCGGAGAGAATAAGAATTACGGGACTCGTAACGCAGTTACCGTTCGTGGAATGCCGCGAGTGGTATAGTTACGTTATGCATCGGTATAGTGATAGTAGGTGCGAGGGTATTGGGTACCCAACGTATGTATAGTAGGGACGCCGCTATAATGAAACTGGCTGTATCTTCTGGTCTTCCCGGTGGAGGTTAAACGCCGGTGGTCCGGCGGGACGAACGGCGGAAGATCTCTATCGCACCTGCGTATATGAAGCCGCGAACGCCTCGTAAAAATCAATAATTACGAGGAAACTTATACAAACCGTCAGTCTGGATGGACCGAGTGCCAGCGCGTGGAAACTGTAGGATTTAGTCCCGGTTCCTCACCTTCTTACATGTATACATATACATCGTTTTTTTTTTTTTTCTCAAAACTCGTCCTTTCGTTTATTTCTCTTTCTGGATCTCGCTTAACGCCTCGTCACAACGAGCCGGTATCGTCGTAAACCATTCGCGTTCGGGCAGTCGTTCGATTCTCTCGTGGCTTATCGTTATTATTTATCAAAAAAAAAAAATTTTCGCATTTTAACCCCGCGGAGGATGCGGCACCGTGAATATACTCGGGCTTTTATAACGCAGGAGGGAAACGTCAGTTCGAGGTTCGTCGGAATGAAGGGTAGGGATGGAGGCTGAAGAGCTCCGTTCGTAAAATGACGGCGGGAGGGAGAGATCGTATGGGTATTAGAGAGGTGAATGAAAGGAGATATGGAATAGATATGCGAGAGAGTTTTAAGAGCTACCGGTTGTGATGATTATGAGTTAAGAGATTCTCCTCGAGCACTCTCGTCTTCATCGCTTTATACGATCGGTTTATGTCCACACACGGCGAGGAGATAATAATCCCGGTGTGAGCTGAGATCTGTACACTCGTTTTCTAACTTAACATTTATTGGCGTCGTTATTTTGTTGAAGACATTTTCTTTTTAAAGATTTTCGTACTTGTTAAGATAACACCGTAAGTTATATCTGTTTTTTATAAGAATATACAATCACATTGATAAGTTTTGCGGGAAAACGTCACCGCTGGTTTGAAAATCTTGGTTTTTGACCGTGAGTGACGTTTTCCCGTATGAAGTCACTTCCGGTGAAAAATTGAGATCTTTTAACCTGATGTGACGTTTTCCCGTGTGACGTAAATCACGATCGAAAATTGAGATTTTTTAATCGGAAGTAACGTCCCAAAGAAATTGTTCAAATTTATCGACGTGACGTCACTTCCCGTTTAAAAGTGAAATTTTCAGACCGAAAATGACGTAACGAAGAAAATTGTTGAACAATTTTTTTTTTCATCTCAAAGTTCCCGTGCAAGAAATCTTCGTCGACCGTCCGTGAATTTCGTCCCCGCCACGTCCGAATCGGTGTTTCCGCCGCGCCTCCCTTATCGCCGACCGCATCGCCGTAAAGTCTCCCCCGTAATTTTTCCCCGCGCCGTTTTGCGAATCCTCCTCGGCTTTACGAGCCGCCGCGGAGGTGAGGCACCGGCCGGGTCATTACGCAACGAGATGCGGCGAGCGAGATAGAAGACATTACGAGGAGAGGCTCGGAGATTGAAGGCGAAGGCGCCGCCGCGGCTCGGCGCGGCCCTCGCCGTGTGTGCGGCGAGGGAAAACAATACCGTCTCGCGTACTCCGCGGCCCGAACAGGATATGGAACTTGAGAAGAGTTGGCCGCGCGGCGATATTCGCCGCTTCTGCGTTTCGCTGCTGCAGCCGTAAGAGACGAGAGAAGCTGAGCCGCGACGATGATGATCGCCCGACGGAGCAAGTAGAAGACGTACGCGAAGCGTCAGCCGAGCAAAAGTCCCGGAGATATGAGCACCGCACCGACCCGTAACACTGTCTTTCACTTCTCCACTTTATTCCTTCTTCTTCTTCTCTTTACACCCCTCCCCTCCCCCCCCCCCCGCCCTCCCTCTCCCCCTCCCCTAAGTCATTCCCTTTTGCGAGAGATGATGCGAGTCTCTCGCTCCGCGAAGATCGCTGGATAAGATCCTAGCGCCGTGGGTGGCCGGTGGTCATATACGCGCCACTTAAGCCGAGGTGGAGGCCCGTACCGAGAATACAACGAATAACGCGAATGTAACGGATATCATTGCGTTACTCGCGTAAGTGTGCCGCTGGTCCATTACGAACTTTTCGCCGATCGATTTTTACAGCCTCTCGGACAAGAGGATCCGCTTTACGGCGCCCGAGCCGGAGAGAGCCTTAACCCTTTCGCGGATTTACACGACGCCTTTTTCGGCACTTTTACGAGCGTCGACGGTAGCGCGATGGCCGGTGCGGATTTCTTTTTCTTTTTTCTTTTTGAGGTAACGAGGCAATGAAAACGAGAAAATTGTACGGAGGCGCGATATTGATGTGCGATATGTGAAATATATTTTGGAATTTATTTCTGTGTATGTATCGGGGGAAAAAATGTGTGTCCTTAAAAATTTTCATATTTCATTCAGTCACGAAAGTTCGGGAATTAATGAAATTGGTAAACTGTTTGAAAAAATATGAGAATTGTTGTACCGGTGAAAATAGGGAAAATAGATTGAATAAGAATTATGATTTTCTCGGTTAGAATTTATACCGATAATGGTCCTCGGTTTCTTCGAGCGCGATCCGGGCCACCTGTGTCGGGCGAACGAGCAATAAATACCGGTATAATAATCCGAGAAGGACCAAAGCGAGGAGCGGGACTAGCCGAGGATATCTGAGATTCGAACAGGTTGAATGGAACCTGCCAAGAGAGCGGCATATCATTACAGGATATTTAGTGTGGGCACTCTAGGGTGCGCACCTGTAAAGATCTTCGAGTGGCGATCCACCCTCTCCGTGTCTTCCTCTCTCGGGCTCCTCCGTCTTTCTTCAATTTCCACTGATTTTTACCTTCCTCGTGGCACTTTCGTCATTCGTCTCTCTCCATCCTGCACACTCATTCCGCTTCTTCTGATGGGCGCTCTGCCGGATCGCCGAGGACGAAGGGACCTCACCCCGAGGGCCGAACAACGAACGAAATGGCCGAGCGTAGGCGAGTGTCCGGTTCCCTTTGTGTCTGCTACCTGTCTTGAGACATCCTCTTCAGCGATCTTTCCCAGTCCTCCTGTTCGTATCCTTCGTTCGGGCCCGAAGACTACAGAAAATATAATCTCGCGCACGGTGGCGAAGAAGTTCTTGCCCGCGGAGAGGCGGCGGATGGTCCATTGCCTATAGCGGAAGAGGCTGAAGAAAAAAGGGAGATGCGATGGGCGCGAAGTGAATGAAAAGAATGAGATATATATAAAGTAAAAGGAATGAAAAAAAAAAAAAGAAAAAAGAGTGTAGCTCCTCTATTGCCGGATCTTTTGATAGCACGGCATTCCTGACCATCCGTCAGACATTTGATAGCTTCACGTGGGTGAAGCGGAATTCTTCTCGCGCGTATTCTATCCGTTGTTTTTTTTTTTCTTTCCGTCTCGTTACCGCATGCAGTTTCTCGCGACTCGCTTCGACGTCTAACTCGCCAACGCCGATGTCTCTCAGCGATATCTCGAATTTTCCGCCGAAAAATTCGATATTTTGGATTACCTGCGCTGTAAAAAAAAAAATGTTAATTAGAAAAAAAAAGTTTACTGTAAAAATTGCAACCGCACGCGCGTTTGGAATTTCAGCAACTGTTTTTGTGAGAACGCTTCCAGTACCATTAATTAATACCAAACAATTTTTTTTTACAATGCATTCATAAATATAAATATAAATTTATATTTGACACAGTAATTCGTACAAAAGTCCCGAATTTAGTATATTCCGAATACATTTTATTTCCATATAGGGACTCTGTTTCATACGGGTTGCAAAATACGTCGTAAATAGTCGAACATTCCGTACTTCCGGAATGCACTTCCGGCGCGAGCGTCATGGGGGCGCGCGCGCGGACGACATATTGTTAACGAAAGGGCGCGCTCATCCAGCGCACGCCCATCCACGTTATAAACGAATCCGGCACAAATAGAAATGTACGCGTGTAACGCGTTCCTCGCCGGTCGGTTAATATATTTGTAGATCGCGATGATAAGAAACATGCATACAGCTCCGTCTCTGTCTATCCTCGGCTGTGTTGGCTCCGAGCGGCGCTCGGTGCATTACCTTCGTATCGCGCATGCGCGGACCGCGCCTGAGCAGACCGCGCATGCGCGGTTCGCCAAAGCGAAACAGGACTTATGTACACGGGGTTTTGTACACTCACGAACACGTATGAAACGTATTACATCGAGAGGTAACATCGTCACGAGTCACACAGCAGAACCGCGGAGGAGTCGCGTTCGCGCGTCCGCCATGTGGCTCGAACGCCGGACGCCCGCTCGCGGAGACGGCATATGGGCACGCGCCCAAGATCTGATAAGCCGGTAGCTTCAATTGACTGCAATCATCCCGGGGGTTAGATATTAACTCGCCGGCAACGCGTTGATTCGAGACACTCACCCTTCACTCGCCCGATGTTCACGAGCCTCGCATGAGAGCTCGATTGACCTCAAGGAACTGATTTTGACGATTTCGGGCAAAAAATAAAAAATAACGTGTTCAAATTTTTTTTTTTCGGCACAAAGGAAATATCTTGAAAATGCTATGGATTCGATTGTTGATAAGGGGGGGCTCGAATAATGAGGAACGGAGGTATTGTGCGGTTGTAGGAAAATTAACGTGGTAACGAGAGCCTGCAATTGACAAGCTTATCATCTCGATCGGAAACTCAGGCACAACGGGTTGGGAAATACTGTTTGTTGATTCAGAATTTTGGGGAGACAGGAATCACGGGGCGTGACGCTGATTTTCGTGGTAACGAGAACCTGCAATCGACGGATTTATCAAGTCATGTTTACCGGTGAGAGAGGAAATGCCAAGGACTCGGTGATCTTTTTTTTTCTCTGATTCAGCGAAGGGAGCAAAATTCAAGTTAAAAAAAATAATAATATTCACCATCAGTAGTTTGAGGAACTCCATAAAAAAAATTAATAAATCATCAAATCTAATAATAAATATATCATCTGCAGTATTCTTAAATATCATAAATTTAATTTAAACAAAATGTTTCGCCGTATACATCGTTTCTACTCCCGAAACTATTTTTTTAACAGCTCCGACTATGAGTAGACTCTTTTTGGGATGAAACGAACGAAAATTCACTGCCACTTGTGATTCGCCGCTCCTCCGGACTGCCGCAAATTAATGTCCACCAATTAATCCTAATACAACGACAAGCTCGACTGTACTGGCCGTGCTTTTTTTTCCTCTCTATCCTCTGTCATCATTTTTAAACGAACCCGTGTCAAATTACACGGGACGATCGGTTGATTGGATAATAGTACGTGATACGCGCGGGCAACAGTGGTCTCCTCGTCACGGCTTCTCGATCGGCCGCTTCGAATCAATTTATTTAATAGGCTCCAATATGCTGTACAAGACCGGCTGCCCGTTTTTGTTTTCACAAATTAATCGAGGGCCCATTACCGCGTTAACCCGTATCGAGCCATATTCGAAGGGTTGCGTGCCTGTGTTTTTTTTATTTATTTTGTCCAACAACCAGCATCGGAGTCAGATGGCACGAGTTCAACACGCGACATACCGAGGCATGTCGCGCGCCCGGTCGCAGTCACTCGACAGCTAAAACATTTAATTTCCCCGTTGCCGCGACAGACCTGCAGCAAATTAATTCAGTTCACAAACAAACTGTCACAAATCATTCAAATATACTTATATTTTAATTTAAAACAATTTCGGTCAGATTAGATTTAATTGTTTTTTAGTAACCGAGAAAAATGGTCATGTCCAGAAATTTTTTAAATAAAAAAGTAGAATGGCTTTTTTTCTTTTCTTACTCCCCTCGAAGCAACGAGAATGTCGGAAATAATAAAGGGAGGAAAAAACTACGAGACGTAAATACTCCGACTCGAAGCCTCGGGCAATTTGCGCCAGATTTTTTTTTTCTTGTACAGAAAAATCAATGCTCACCATTGGAATTCCATTCTCGCAAACGAGTAGGCGCCCCGAGACATCTCCATATTTTTCCAACAGTGGCTCAAAATACTTTCAAACAAGTTGTCGAACGCAGCGTGGTGTATCGACGGAAAAGGAAGAAAGAAAAAAGCTCCCGTCGATGGGAACAAGTTTACAAGACAGCGAGAGGTTGCGTAGTTTTTCGGTCGAAAATCCCACAGTTCGGTGCGGGGGAGTAGATCCGAGTAGGTAAGAAAAAAAAATAAAGAGTAGAGAAGAAAGGAGACACAATGCACCTTGCATTGTCGGCCCTGTCAAACCCCGGGGGTTTTTCTTCGAGGGGCCTCAGCGATGCGATTCCAATCGTAACGAGATTATTGTAGGCGTTGAGCCATGGAGAATAATGCAACGAACGGACAATAAAGAGAGAACCTCGAGCGAGCGATCCATCGAGAAATGAAAATACAGTGAAAAATCGCCCCGAGCAGGGACATTCCGAGTGTTGGCAAACTCTCTCGATTGTACGTTTTTCACTCACGCGGGTAGCTTTTTTTTTTTAGATATTTTCTTCGCAACGAGACTGTCAAAGCACCGGAAGACGCTGCGCGACAGGTACAAAGATGTATAATACGGTAGGAGAGTAAATAAGACGAGGAAATAGCGGACACGCGAATGCGGTATTTCCGGGAAAAAAAGAAACATTTTTCTAACGAGAATGTAAACGAAAATGTATCGTGAAAATACATTTCTCACAATTTCGAGTCACCTAAATCCCAAAATCACAATGTAAAAAAACGCACTACATTATGAAATTTTTTAAATGTTGAATTTCATCACCTAAAAATTCTTCGAGAATTAAAGAATGGTTCGAGGAACCATTTTGCTTCAGAATACAATAAAACTTGGTTTCGGAGTTCCCCCAGGTACAGCGTTTTGCGCAGCACCCCCAATTAATTCAATGAGTGAATCAGCCGAGTGCCTCAGCGTTATCCCCCCTTGACCTCTGTCTTTACCTGCAGGGTGCGCGTGCTCCTATCTGTAATACGGAACGTTTTAATGATGAGCTCTCCCCGTCCGGTGCCAGATGACTCCCGATGACTATCTACCCTCCTGCCACCAGCAGGCGTACACCCCCATCGGCGTTCAACCCCTGCCGGGTCACCAACTTGTCGATAGAGCACGTGCCACCGACGATATACATATGCGATTCACGCACGCATCGCCCTTACAGCGCCACATGTGACCTCCGCGCAGTGCACGGCGGCTCGTTACAGCTCGGTGTGGTACCCCCTCGTCTCCCCCAATGCGTTGCCCTCCGCAGGTTTCCGACACCATAAGTGTTTGCTCGAATGGGGGGGGATCCGCCGTATCGCGATTCTTGATCTGATGGCATTTTTTTGCAATTGAAATTCACCGTTAAAAAAGTGCTCTTGGTCATCTTTTTGTATGATCCGTAGCTACCTTTCGTTTTCACATTCCCAACATAATGGTACTGACAAGAAGCGGCCCAGTTTCCGTTATCTTTGGGGCGGTGAAGGCAGTTTTCCATGATTTTTTTGCCCGGTTTGTATTTAACAAAAATTGTATTTATTGTTAATATAAATTGGGTTAACGGTAACGGTAAATTGTGATGACGGTAACTGGGACAGCGTCGGAAACTAGGCGGTTTACCTTAGTCCAGAGTCGAACCGGATTTGGAAACTCGTGAACATCAGGAGTCTCAACATATGCTGCCTCCCACCCAAGAAAATCCCAATCTTTCCGCCGAGTCTCGAAAGTTTCCGACATTTGGTGCACTCTCGAAGTCCCGGGGAAAGTCCGACCAAGTGTCTTTCGCGCCCGGTCCAAGCCGCTCGGTCGGCACCCTTTGCCCGACCATTTTTTTTTATTTTTTTTCATATCGTTCCAATCGGTCCGTGCGTCACGTGGCGCCGATCCACGTGGCTAACTAGCGCGGACCGGGCCAGCACAGACACAATTCAGCGTACAGCTGTAACCCCTCGAACGGGACTAGAATTTTGTCGTTCGCGATAATTGTGAATGACGAACGTGGACGATGTGTCCGTCGCAGAGATTTCCCGTTGGTATTGGTAGCTCGCTCGTCGTGCGCGAAGTCCGTCGGTCCGTCGGTCGGTGCCGCCTTGATCTTTCCCGTTTGCTCGCTCGTGGCGTTTCTGTTTCCTACGGCAGGCTCGAAACTGTGGGCGTTTCGACAATCCTGGCCAACGGACACCGAGAAACCTCCGGCCAGAGACACGCGCGCAGACATCGGCGCTGCAGCCAGAGAAACGGCAAGGCGATAGCGAACCGAAGGAATCATGCAAGCCGGTGCATTGCTCGGGGTGTCGGTGTTATTGCCAACGCCGTGGGCCGTATAGACGTACGTTTGTCGTGCACGCGCGGCCGAGTCGGAGAAACGAGAGCCGCAAATGGGACAGGTTGCTGCCGGAGCCTTTGCAGGCCCTCCCCGGCATCGATGCATAATTGTGTGTATATATACCTACGCGGTATCGCAACCAACCGGCCGAGAGCGCGGAGCCTCGGCGCTCGTGAATGAACGGGAACGACGATAAATCGAGTGGAAATTAAATCGAATCCATCGAACTGTCGATAAACACCGACAATCCACCCTCGTAATTATCTGCGGATATCCATATACACACGGTGGTGATTATTCGACGATGGTTCGACACAGCCTCTCGCAATGCGCGCCGCTGTCGCGGGACGAAGGACGGAAAATGAATGAAATGAGAGGAGGAACGAAAGAGTTCCAACATGGTAAGTGGTCCGCGGAGAGAGAGAGCTCTATTCATCGGAGAGTCCCTGGTACCGGATAGTCAGCGGATATGTTGGTATGAATCGCCGAGGTGTGTACTACGCGGTTGTCGAATGCCCACGCTCGTTTATACCATCGTCGCGATTCCCGAGGTAGAATGCATGCACGGGTAGCCGGGGATATCGGTGGATATACGTGTATGGGATTCTTGGCTCGATTGCTTTGAGCCGATTTATGGACAGATTCCTCGTTTGCAAAGCTACGCAGCCCCGGACTCCGTGGAAAATAAACGTCAACCTGGTGTGTATTATGAACGAGATATATATCTCTCTCGGGTTCTTGGATAATTAGGTAAGTGTGTGTAATACATCATAATCAAGATGTGATTCATGCGATGTGAGAGGCTTGTCAAACAGATTGTCGGATATGTACGGGCACAGTTGGGATTTTCCCGAGTGTCGGTGAGGTCAGTGTGTCGCCACGAGTATTGGATCAAAGTCCGGGGAAACTGTAACCATGCCGTACCTCGGTTGTCTGACACCTACTTGGCTTGAGTGTCGCGACTATCGAGCGTCCGCGCTGAGCAGTACTGGCAAACGGACGAAAGGGTGCGGTTTGAGGGTTGGATCAACGGCGTCAAGATTTCAGTCTTATTAGGGATACGTCAAGATTTTTCGGGTACGCTCCAAAACATCTTTGATGTATGGTACTCAAAGGCCCTTAGAGTACACATCATGGCGAGTCAACCCCTACAGTGCGGTGTGGTCGGTGTCTGGTCTGATTATTGGATCACAGTCCGGGGAAACTACAACCATGCCAGACTTCCGTTGTTTGACGCCTACTTTGCCTGAGTGTCGCGATCTGTAAGCATCCGCGCTAAGCAGTCCTGGTAGACTTATACTTGGGACACGTCAACATTTTCCGGCCATGCTCCAACACATTTTTCTCCTCTGGCAGCGTTTAGAGTGCCACACTGGAGTCTTAGACCTCCGCCTCTGTACAGCCACGGTTCCGACTTGCCAGTTGCAACTGACCCCGGTCTCCCCGCTTCAAACGAAATGACTCCGGGAGCGCGGTACTCACTCCCACCGGGTCATCTTCGACCGATCGATCTCAGCACCGCCCATGCTCATCCATTTCCACATCCGCACCATTGTCCGCAATGACGCAAGCATGAGGCCGGATTTCCGAGTTCTGCACAGGTTCACGAAGGCACACGGAGCGGCGGATCGAATGTACACGCGCTGGCGAGTCTCGAGTTGTCTCGTAAACGTTCTAATCTACCCTTGGTCCGGACGGTCGCGACCGGCTCGCCAGCTACGGAATACGAGAAGAAGCGGTGCTCGTGCACCTCGATCCACAAATTATTCTTCGTGTAGTCGGGCGTGTAGAACGATCGAGAGGGGGGAGAGGGATAAGGAGCGCCGGCTATCCTGCAGGCTCCGTCGGGCCGGTGCATCGGGCACCTCGGCTCGTTCCGAGAACCCTGCGGAGTGCACGGAGCGCAAAGAGCGCAGCACACGGAGGGAAAGAAACCACCGGTATCTCTCTGTCGTCTCCGCGAACGTCTCTTCGCGCGTCCTATCCGACGAAGGGACCTTATGCCACGATCCGAGCGGCGAGCGAGAGGGAAACCAGAACACGTACACGGAGAGAGCGATGAAGGAAAGCACCGGGTGGACCCGAGCGAGAGGGACGAAGAACGACGGCTCGTCCGGAGAGAAGAGAGAAGACACGTGTCGTCCCCTCGTTGGTTCGCCGGTTCGTTCGAACGGGCTGGGGTCGCGCGAGGCCCCGGTTAAGGTGCTCTCGTTTGTTCCTCGTTTCCGAGTCGCGTATACGCCGTACCTGCGCGGTTCTGTGGTCCTCGGCCGGTCCCCGGGCTGGATCCGCGAGAACGGGACGAACGAACGAATACAGAACCCGAGTGTATATAAAGCAGCGCGAAGGAGATCGGAGCCAGAGGAGAAGAAGAAGAAGCGAGGTCGGAGGCTTCGCGCGCCGAGGAGAACTCCGCCGGAGTCCGGTATCTACGATCGTTCCGTCCACCTGTGTTCCTCGTATTGTCAGCCGTTGGAACAGAAAGACCGTGGCTGACCCGGGCGAAGGAGCGAGAAAGCTGCGAGAAGTGCCCGGAGAACGAGCCTCCGCTGCGGGGCCGGTCAGGAATCCCGTGAGAATTAACGATTCCGACCTCGAGAGCCGGGCCGGGACCGGGAGCCCGACCGAGTCAGAGCAAAAAGGAACGACGGCAAAACGAGAATGAAGAGGACTGAAGCGAGGAGAAATACGCTAGAGATGTCCTCTCTGCACTTTGGTCGTCTCGTTTCTCATCGCCCAATGCAGCGGGGTAAAACGGTCCGGTTGCCCAGTCATTGGCACGCGGAAGACATGGAATTGGCAGGTTCCCGAAGCGCCCGGCACTGTACCGTTCGATCGGACTTGATGCTGCGCTGTACGTTGGTCATGAGCGTGAGCCGAACCCCCCAATGTCGTCTCGTTACCGTGAAAGAGCCTTCGGTCGTCATCCACGATGAGGTTCGCCGATGTCGTTCGTCGACGGTGAGAGAAAGGACAAGTCGAGCTTCTAACAGCTCGTGATAGTCTCGTCCATGAAAAGCTGGACAGCGGCGTCACGTATTGGACATATGTCCCGTGCGATTGATCATACGGCGAATTTATTGCTACGCGGAATGCAGCCGGACGAGTGCAACCTCCTCTGGAATGCCAGCGAAGTGTGCCTACCGATGTCAAGAGTCCAACGAGGCGTCCAGCTTCCTGGTTCTCGAACGAGAAATCAAGCGATGGATCTCCATGCTCCCTGTGCAGAGTCCTCCATTGGGACAACCAGGACCTGGAGTTTTATGTGACACCACATTGGTGCACTCGATTCAAGTGGAAGACGATAAGGCCCGAGAGATCATCGCTGGGGTCTTTTGATGGTTCTCCTCTAGGGTTATTCGAGATTCGTGATGGAAGGACGTTGTCGAGCTCTGCAGCAAACAGCTTTGGTATCTAACAATCGTATCTCTGGAAATGAAGATCAGATTAAGAACTTGGACAGGAGCTATGGTATTACGTTGTTGGATCAAGAGTCTTTCGGTCAAGAGTTCCTTCAACTGAATCCTGAAGTCGGTCGAATTCGCCGTAATGTGAAGTTCTTACGCAACTCTTAGGTGATCCGACCACCTTAAGGTGTATCGAAAGGCGGTTATTCTGGCAGCGAATCATGAATACGGCGCTGGGTATCAGCCGACGGCGAAAAAATCAGATCCGGAGAGTTCAGGTGCCAATTGGTGACCGGGTGGCCTCGAAAAAATCACCAAAAGACCATCGGCGACGGAGCGAGCCTTTGCCACCTGCACACCGCTATTTTTGCATGACACGTGGGTGTAACAGCGAAAGAAACGCGCCTCTCTTTGTTACCGAGAAGTCTCCGAGAGTCTCGGATTCGCAGCTATATACGAAGTTGCAGTGCACACAGGTACAATGGCAACACGGTGACTCGGAGCGGCGCTGGACGGGATCTTCCCGTAGGCGGTGGCGCAGGTCGCGCAACCAAGAATCGCGAGAGACTCTGTAACGGGCGGGCGCGCGAGTGCTCGGATGTTTTATCGTCCTCCGAATAATAATGCAAACGCGCTTCCACAGACTTGCCAGTCTGCCAGGGGCACACCCCTGAGGAATGAATAAAAGCGTCGGAGACTTTGGCTACGTATCGCGCGATAAATATAACTTTTATTAACAATACCGGCGGATTTTCGTGGCTCTGAATCTTCGCGCCGTTGCCCTTTCGGTCCGCGTGGATTATCGGGCATGTGATTTTCGGCGTCTAACGCACGAACGTCAGTTCTATGACCGTAAATTTTTTTATACCTCAATTCTTCGTACAATTATTTTTAAAAAATCCTGAAGAAAATTGCGAAATTCGTCTAACGCTCGTTCTAGAGTTTATCGGTCGGCAACCTTCGAAGAGTTCGGCAACGAAATCAACGAAACATCGATGAGAAATTCTGGAAAAATTCGTAGAGGTACCTTGAAATGTGGTTTTCTCGATGTTACAAAAAAAAAAAAAATTTATCGTACACATTCGCATCCTTGTTACATCTGAAAGACGATGACGCAATGACAACCACCGTCAGCAATTTTCATAGTGGCACCCAGCGATGTTCTAACTACCTACGTTGATGTATAAACCGCTGGGCAAGTCAGGAAACGAGGGCACTCGAGGATATCAACGAATAAATCGTTCGAGTCTCCATCGTTGCTCGGATCAGTTTCATTAATGGGGAGTATGCACACAATCGAGGCTCTGTCACGCCAGGATGATCATCTGTAGGCTACACCCAGAATTCCATCATATATCCGACCCACCTGATAAATTATTTTTATACTCAACAACGACATCGATTTCTGTCGCTTGCTGCATTAGAGATTTATTCAAAATACATTTGAGATGTGTCACACGCGTTCTTTTACTCACTTTCCTTTGTTCCTTAATTCACAAGTTTCTGTCACCGAATGCATTCGAGTTTCCAGAGAAAAATTCAAAACTTTCTCCGTAACATCATATCCGGTTTGAAAATCTCACTTTTAAACCGCAATTGACGTCGCACCAACAAATAATAAATAAATTATTAAAAATATCGTTGTGACGTCACTTCTAGTTTGAACATTTCAGTTTCCGACCGGAAGTGACGTCACATCGGAAATACGTCTCTTCCGGGTTGAAAACGAAATAACATCCCGCGCAAATCGTCTGTAATGTAATCCGGTGATAATAAATGTTACATGCGAAGAGAAAAAAATGTCCACTAAGTTATGCCAATTCCCCGTCTCGTTTGTGTTATAATGCACGCACGTGCCACGTCGCATCAGCGTCATGGCTCTCTTCCTCGTTGTCATCGGAGTTCTGCACCAGCTCCCTGAGTCCACCGAGCGTGCAATCGCCTTTATCCTCATTCCCCTCCGCTGACTCTATCATTCTCTCGTGTATATATATATATATATTTTTTTTTTCTCTACCTCTTCCTCTCCTCTTCTTATTCACTCTGAATTCTTTTTAGTCAGGGCGCGACGAAGACGACGACGACGAGTCGCTCGTGCCGCGCCGGCCATGACGGCACTCCTATATGTTACATACGAAGGATGTCCGCCTGCTTGCTCGGCTCCGCGCCTCTTCTTCTTCTTCTTCTTCGTCCTCTTCTTCTTCTTCTGAGGAAGCGATACGAGGAGCGCAGTATACGAGCTACGACGACAACGAGAGCCGCTGCTTGCTGCTCGGTGTGTTGTTCCTCACTACATATTCAGCGACCTCCTCGAGCGCGATAAATGTTCCCGATCGCGTACGCGAGGTCACGCCGGTCCTTCTCTCCGTCTCTCACCCTTGCCCGGTGCAAACCGAACCTCCGTGACGATTAAATTCGAGCACGACTTCCGCTCGGCGGAGCGAGAGATCTCGCTCGCTTCTGGTTTCTTCGCCTCGCTGTACATACATGTGGGTTAAGAGCTTTATGCGCGTTAGATGGAGCACGTACGATGCATGATGTGGCATTTGCCTGCTCGGTGAATCGCGCAGGTATTTTACGGCACGTCGACCAAGTGTCTCGGACGGAAGTGAGCGTTTTCGTGACGAACTCGCGCCAGGCAAAAACCCCTTTCGGAAGTCAACCGGCATACCGCACCCAGGTAAAACGGTTTCGAGGGCAGAGCTCGAGAGAGTAATTGATTGCTGGAAGGCTTTGCTGGAATCTACTCTCGTATTCATGAAATTCGATGCCACTGTGGAGGATTTTTTTTTTAATATCGGAGGAGGAGGAGGTGAATATCGACTTCGAGGATGCGCTCGGTGGGCTGGAAGCGACGATGAATATTTCGAGGTTCAAAAAACATCGGGGTCGACTTGAAGTTGAACAAAAAACACTTGCCATGTCTGCTGCACGACGATTTTGGATTCGAGAAAAAAAACTACAAAAACGAAAGACTCTTTAATAACAAAAAACTTGAAAACCTAAGTTGGTTTTTTGAATTTCGGGTCCTTTTTCACGTTTAATCGAGAGGTGGAAAGGCGCACTGCGGCGCATATCACGGGACCAGCAGGTTGAACATAATAATGATGGTTCTGAGATGCAGGAAGAGATATTTGTATTCTCGGGCACGAATCGCGAAAAAAACAAAAAAAAACCCAAAACTTAAAAAAACCAAAACTAAAAAACCCAAGTAATTTTTCTACCCTCGAGTCCTTTTTTCCGTTTAATTGAGAGTCAGAAAGGTGCACCGCGGCTCATTCCGCGGGATACAGCAGGTTGAACATAATGACGATATTTGTGAGGAGCAGGAAGCGATATTTTCGTTCTCGGCATCGAATCACGAAAAAAAAGGGATTAACGATCTGGCGCACGAGTCCGGTGTGTAAGATATCACTCAGGTGATTTCGGGTTGATGTTGCCCGACGACACTGATGAGAAAACCGGCCTTGTGTTTATTATATTCCTCGCCAACCCTGGTTTATCAGTCCTCTTCGTCTTCGTTTTTTTTTCGCCGTCCTCTCTCTTCGATACGCTTTAGGCCCCTCCGCTGTGATTCGCCGGGCAAACCGATCGTTTTTATCGCGGTGACACGCCTATAAAGATCTCTTCTCGTGGCTCGGTGTGCCCGGGCTCGGACCGCTCCATCGGCGACGAGGTGGAGAGAGAAGAGCGGAGCAGCCCGGTCCAGCCGAAGAGAAAAGAGCTCCTCAGGATCGTTCGCCTCTCGGGGCTCCGGCCGGAGTCGCTCGCCAGCGGCTCCACTGGAATCGCTCGCGTTCGTTGGCCAGGGCGCATGGCTCATGTCGCGGCATCTTTGTCGGCTCGGCCGGTTCTTCATCATCTCTGCTGCCGATATCGACAAAGTACGACGGAGAGAGAGGCAGAGGAGAAACAAAAAAAAAATGCTCGAAGGCGGAGGGAACGGGCGAGAGGGGAGGGAGAAGGATCTTCCCGAGGCGAGAGGACGGGAGTGAAGAGCAAGGTGGAACCTCGAAAGAACCTGCGGGACGAAAGAGTTTGAGAAAAAAAAAAATCATTTGAGATATTAAAAGATGAAGAGGAGTAAAGAAAGACGAAATGATGATAGCAGTCGAGGGGACGAACGATGGACGGGATGTACGAAGAACCTGCCGCTCGGAGGTTCGGGCTCTCGTGTTCCTTTTTTTTTTTTTTTTTTTTGGCTCGCCTTTATCTCTCGACGATAGCGATCATATATTAATTAGCGCACGAGGTTACGGTGGTGCGGATGAGCGGAGGGACGGCTCGAGTTATTGTTGGCCCGTGGTAAATTAATAGACCTTTGCGTGTATTAATCTCATCGTTGTGTACCCCTTTCGCGATATTCTCGGAGGCTCCGGGGAGAGCGAAGCCCACGGACTTCGATGATTTTCTTCTGCGGATGTGGTCGGAGCTTTTTTTTTTTTTTTTTTTTTTTTCGTTTTATTCGAGGGAGAGAGAATTTTGTAGCGATGTTTTATTGGACTACCGAGAGCCGAAGGATTATTAATCTCGGGTCGGAGAAGGATGGCCGGATAGCCAGAAGCCCGGGTGTATCGGATTTCAAGGCGCGCCTCGTGCGCGTATTGACTGATATCTCGCCATTGTACGCCGTAATCGGGGAAAGATTTTTTTCACTTTTTTTCTCGTGTCCGCGGTAAATCGAGCGGGGAACGGATGTCCGCCAAAAGTCCACCCACCTGGACGACTACCGACGCAGGAGACGACGTTGATTTAAAAAAATCTGACACATCAAACCATCGTCCGAGCTGCAGTTTCACCGGTTCTGCGTGGTACGTTTTGTTCCAAAGGCTGTAATTTTTTAACAAATGATTTTTGCCGATGATACCTAGGTTAGTCTCGTCGGGGAGAATCCGGCGTATCGATTTCACTGCCATTAAACCTAGAAATCAATTTCTTCGAGAGTTATAACGCAACGAACATCGCGATCTGACCGGACGTGCGCGAGGACCTTTTAGGCTCGTGGCAAGGAATGGGACTGTACCAGAGGTGTCGGGATTTTTTTACTCGCATACAGAGATCGTCTCTCCATGTGTACCAAATGTCAAATTGATTTATCGTCTAGTAAAAGAAATAAAAAATATAATGTAAAATAAATTTATTTAAAAAAAACCGCGATTAAAAAACTTCACGCACCTCATTCGCGTTAAATCATAAAACCAACCTCCACAAAACGATCAAATTTCTGCACAAAAAACAAAAATCTACAACCGAGCTCACGTACATCCCCCACCAATAATCGATTCCGACGTTACCGTTGATTTCCGACCCGCTTCCTCAATCTCCCGACTGTTTATTCCCGAGAGGCCGCGAGCGTGCGCGGTTCTCCCGAGCGCGGCAGAAACCTCGAGGAAACAGAAGGTTTCAGGGTGGTCCCGTCGGCCTTCCCGGCGCGAGCTAGCCGCGAGAGCAAAAAGCAAATAACAAACCCCCCTCAAAAAAAATAATCAAATAAATACAAAAAAAATAAAATAAATACAACAAAAAAATATAAAAAAAATCTCCAACAGAAAGACCATCCACGGCAGCAGAAGAACGCGCGGACCGCGGGGACAAACAGTGCCACGGAGGCAGAGAGGAAAAAGAGCACAGACGCCGGCGTGCCGCTCATAACGTGCCTCGCTCGCATCACACAGCAGTGTATCTTTCTCATGGATATGTCTCGTGCCTACCAGGCGAAACGGGCCCTGAACCAGCGTATAACGAAGAAGGATAGAAACGGCAAGAGCAGCCTCTACGTCATAACTGCCTTAACAAATGGCTGACATATTAGAAGCTAGAGGAACGGTCTCCATGTGTGTGTGTGTGTGTGTGTGTGTGTGTGTGTGTGTGTGTGTGTGTGTTTCGCGGGTCGCGCGAGCCGTTCCATCCCACCCTTCGCGGTCGCATCCGGGCAAGAAAGTTTCCAGCCTCGGCTCTCGCTCGGGCCGCAGCTTAAAGCGTTTCCTATGAGACACACGGTGGGGGAGAAACGTTTTCGTCGTGCAGTGCAGCTCGGCGCGGTCCCTTTCATGAAACTGGATCCCTGTTTCGTTCCCCGTACAGTTACACCGCCACCCCACCCACGGGTGCTCCGCGCAACGCGAGACGGATACGGCCGGACCGCGGAACGGGAAGGGAAGGAGCCGCGGAAAGAGAGATAACCAGGGCAATAATTCAAGAACCTTGCGATACCGCGACGACCGCGGAGAGCCAGCCCGTGGCTCAATGCGAGATTAGTCACGGTCTCGCGGACCGCGCATGCGCGGTCTCCGTGCCCAAGATCGTAGGATCCGAGGATGCTGAGAGGTAAGGGTGGAGGAGAAAAATTGGAAAAATTCCGCGGTTTTACAACGGTCAGCGCATTCATGGCGGTACAGAGAATTCTGGCCAATTCATCCCGATGGACATTTTTATCGGGGCATTCTCATCACTCCGTTCTGCTCTATCTCCTTCAATCTCGGGCCTCAACACTTTCGTTTAATGATTTTTTTCTTTTTAATTAAATTTATTTTTATTTTTCTATTAATTAAAGATTGACAGATGGAATTGAATCGATGCGGGATCCCACACCGAGTTTCATCGTCATAGAGGCCGGCCGGGCTAGCTGGATACTGCGCCGACTGGAAGGAGTTTAATATCGACGGACCACCCCGAGTCGATCCGACTCGGGATCGACCGGGGGGTAATTAAGTGCTGGCGAGCGCCGTCCGAGTGAAAAAGGGATAGATCCGGAGAAAGATGGAACGACGATGTGTGTATATGTTGTGTGGCCGCGATGAGCCACGGGAGAGGGACGAGGAACGAGATCGACGAGGCGCGCGGAGGCTGGCGTGACCGGTGATCATACAACGCCACGCGAGGATTCTCGATCCTCGGAACGATCGCGCGACTCCTGGCTCTCCCCCGCTGATCGTCCTCGTCGTCTCAACTTCGATCCTTCAAGTGCCTCCGAGATAATAATTGCAGAGATACTTTATCCGCGAAAAATGTATATATATATATATTTTTTTTTTCGAACAGGTTCGAAATAAAATAGCCGTTTTATTATTGATCCTGAAATGCACTGCGACAACGAATTGTAAATTTAACGTACTGGACTGGAAGTTTTAATGCAAAAACTGTCACATTTAATTTAATGTACAATCGTGATGAAAAATGAAGCCTGCGTGTGCACACTACATTTTCACAGACACGGTGTGTAGACTGGGTGTTATTGTTAGCATTATTTTAGGCAAAGAAACAATGAAACTTTATCTAAAACAGTGTATAGTGAAATATGAACTCTGCACCGTACAGAAGTATGGAGCGTCGTTCCGGAGGCGGACCGTCGAGATTAATAAGAACGTACCGGGTAGTTTATAGGCGAAATTCTCCGTGGACCGCGCTCAAATTTATCCACCGTTATCGGACGATCACGCGAACGAGTGAGGATCTCTCGTTCGTTTCTTTATATATAGTGATGCGTTTCCATTCCTACCTGTTGCTGCTTCTGCTGTTCGTTCGCCTCGCGGTCTGCTTATGGCGCATCGGGAAGAGAAAAATTGAGTGGATACTCGACGCTCGGTAATCGGGTACCTGCTTAGCTCGAGCATCTTTTTATTTATTTTTTCTTTCGTCTCTTATTACTTCTGCGTTTGCCGGCCACGGCTGTTAGCATGTGTTACAAGCGCGAGCCCGAACGGACCGCGGACTGTAACCTGTTGCGATGCGTGACCACTGTCTCGTCGATCGAGAAAAAAAATATCGAGAGCAGAGTCGTGTAAAACACCACATTAATTGCGATCTTTCGGGACGCTACATGCGTTTGAAGTATCGGAGGAAAAAAAATATTATACAAAATAATCCAACATCGTAGCCCGTTAAACTCACCGAAGTGCATAGAATATTATCGAAATAGTACAATAGGGGAATATTTATCCGGGTCCGGGAAGGAGTCTAGGGAAATTACGTCACTTCCGGTCTGGAAAAATGACTTTTTCCCCGGAGATACATCACTTCCGGTTTCAGAATCTCGTTTTTCTAGGAGGGGTTTTAAATAATCATATTCTGCCCCCCGGATTCTTGATTGGGACAAGCAAACAAACAAACAACTTTCGAAAATATATACGAGATTGAAAACCGGAGCTACAGATTTCATAACTGACAGACGGACAGACAGATAAATATCTCTTTGATGTATATGGCTGAGAAAAAAAAAAAGAAAAAAAAATTATTGTTAAATAATTAAATTTTATGAATCAAGCAAGCTGGAACGGAAGGATGAAGAGGCTAAAGAGGACGACAGAGTCGAATTGCCAGCGGGAATCAGCTGCGGAGCTCCCCGAGGCTCCTCAGGAGAGCGCCAAAGCGACGGGTTCTCCGTTCCGGCGCTCGCTGCACAGAAACGAACGGAACGATCGAGATAGCCCCGAGCAGCCACGATTTATGTCAACGCGTCTACCTAACGATTCCCTTAGAGCTGTCGAGAGTCCGCGGGGCTCGGACTAATTTCCCCGTCGTCGATGCCTCGTCCACCGGCTCGGCAGCCGAGGTTTATGGCTTGCAAGGCATACCGGGCACCGCGGCGGTCTTCATTTCGCCCCCTCCCGATGTAACCTCCGCTTAGGTACGCGCGTAGGTGGGTACGCGAAGTTTTACTCGCGATCGAGTTGTCCCGATCTTTGTCAGAGATACCGGACGCGTTTTATTCGCGCGGATACCCGCGGGCTTTGATACTTTGTCTTGTTGCTCTATATTTTTTTAACGGGAGGCAGAGAAAAATAAATAAATAAATAAACTAACTGTATGGGACGAAACACGACAATTAGCATATTTTTCGATTGAAAGTGATTCAATCTTTGCCGTACCCAGAAAAAAATTATTTTGATAAATTGCGGCTCGAATGTGCGATTATGTCGTAAGTGGAAGTGTTAATCCACTTTAGTGCTCTAGTTTGTCTGTGACGACGAAAACCGATTCCACCGTTTCGATCTAACGAGAGCCATCCGAGATAATCGTCGTATAATCGTTATCTAAGGTACAGTGGAAGAGCGTATAACTGCACGCGATAATAGTTGATCCGATAAAATCGACGATAACGTCCGCTCTCGTACCTGCGCCTCCCGCTTTCTCCTACCGTTCCGCCTATCGCCTCTCTTTCTGTATCACTTCGCATTGAAACATATTTATTATTCATGAATACAGTATGACCCTAGACTAGGAAGTCTCCACGGGTCTCCAAGGAGCAGGGAAGCAAATCGATGATATCGAACATCGTGGATTTTTTTTTATTGTTATTATTTTTTTATTATTAATCCCTTGGGGCGCTGGTGACAAGAATAATTTTTTATTCTAGACAGAATCTTGTCTTATTTCTGTACATTGAATATAATCCCGTTCGAATGCGACTGCAATGTGTGTAAAATGGCAAATCGATACGCTTTATAGAATCATAAATAAAATTTGCAACGTAGAATTACAAAACTCGTCGAACCACCACCGATCTACCGATCGTCGCGACGTTTCACTCCCGCGTTAAGAAACTCGATCAGTTACATGTCTCCTATTTTTTTGATAAACAGACGAAGACACTCTGCCTCCACATGCCAAATTTCAAATTGATTCATAATATCATAACCGAATAAAAAATTTCAACGTAACCATACAAAGTTGTTTCAAGTGACCCCGGTCTCCTCTATGATCGCAGTTGCCGCAGATCTCTCGCGTGATAGACGAAGTCGAACCGGCCAGGCCGGAGCAAGAAAGTTTCGCTGCTCTCGAGTACGACTCGGCTGTAAACTCGCTGCTCGATTCAACAGGCGGAGGTATTAGATTCGACGAACAGAGAAGATCTCATTCGAGAGCACGAAGCGGCGCCAGAAGTCCTATCTCTCGCTCGAGTTGCTCTCCGTGCGACGGCGCCGGTTTTACACGATTGCCAGGACGATATCGAGGAGCTCTCCGCGCTCACTTCTTTTCTCTCGTCCACGCGCTACAGCGTCCCTCCCCTCCCCAAACCCCCCTCTCCGCCCCCTTATCAATGGACCACGATTACCGGAATGCGAGCTCGCGACGCTCCGAAACATAAATCAGCTGCCGGGATCCTCTTTATACGTGAGGAAATAAGAATTAAAAGGGGAGCAAGAAAGAAGAGACTCGCCGAGGAAATCGATACGTTGCCCTCGAACGAGTTCTTCCCCTTAACTTACTTACTTACTTACTTACTCGTTTAAATCCTAGAAGTCCGGGTATTTGCTCTTGCAGTCACGGATCGAGTGAAATAAATGTCGGAAAAAAAACGAGAAAAAAATCAATTGCCATGGCAAATACCGTCCGCCGATCCTCATAGATTCTCTGCAAAGCTGCGCAATACACCCGATCGATAAAACCTGATCGATATCGCGATCTTGAATTTTACACTCGGTGCACTTTACTTTTACAGAACGCGGACCTCCGCAGTCACGCTGCTCTGTATATGGAAAACGAGATATTACTGGGAGAAAGAGTGCCGCAAAAAATTTAAAAAAATTCTCGGACGCGCGTGACGACCCTCCGAGTATGTGATAAAAATTATGCAACGATTCGTCGAGCCGTTTTCGGGACACGCTTTAGCGAGTTCACACACATATTATTTCTGCACTCGCACGGGTTAAAATATTGTTTGCACCGGATGTGAGTCGCTGAGAATTCAGCACCGTTCTAATTTCGACTAAACACTATACGGGTTACCCAAGTGACGTTACTTTTTTTTTTTGAAATTATTTTTTACCCAAACAAAAAAAATCTTATTTTTACTCAATCTTCGTTTTTTAAGTTTTCTCCTTTCTCTGCTCTTTATCTCGGGTGCAGATGAGAATTGCAGCGCAAACTTGGTCGAAGCGAGCGGGGCGCAGTGTATCGAGGTGCAGGGTAGCAGCTACCTCATGAATATTCAACGTACAAGTTGTCGAGGCGCGAGCGCGAAGTGAGGAAGAGAAGATGCTGCGGGCTCCCTCTCGCAGCATCCTTTCGCCCCGTTCGCTTCTCTCTCTGCCGTGTACCGCGCCTATATACGACGGTTGACGTATACCCTTGTTGATCATAAGTGGGTTTGTTTCGCTGATTGTTGTCGCATCGGTGACGGCCCACCGAGGGCCCGGGGGGTCCGTTGCATATTCAACGTCTTGTCCCCCTTCGACGCGCTCATGGGCCTTGTACTTCGTACATCCAGCCATAGCGTTTGAAGCTTATCTCTCCACTGATACGGCGCCGCCCGTACAGGGCATTCCATAAGTCGAGATTCTCGTTATGTATCGTACCGAGGCTTGATAATGCAATCAGTTTCATTTTTTTTTTATCCACTCAACCGACTCTAACTGACTGTAAATCTTATTTAAATTTTTCAAGGTTGCTGCTCTTTTTAGGTACTTCCCGCCATCCGATATTTTTCCCACCTTCACAGTTTCGTCCATCTCGCACATGTCCGAACCAAAATTGGCCGTCAGTCCAATTCAAACCGATCGCATTTCGAGTGAAACTTCAGAAATGAAATTTCCATACTTCTACAAGATTTCCTTATCCGGGAACTTATATTCATAATTCTGTACATTCTCGACAACGATTCATTATAATTTCATAATTTTTTCATTTCGCTATTAAAGCTTAAAAAAAATAAATAAAAAAACATAATAAAGTGTGCCCCCTCGTAACGAGCCACGAGCGATCGAATCTCGCCGAGCTACGTACATACACGCGAGTGTAACTCTGCGCGTTCCACCTCCGCCAGAAGCGCCAGCAAATTAATTCGTATATCGAGTGCCGGTCTCCGGGCGCGTCCTCTTAGCGAACTCCGGGCGCTCGTACGTGGAGATCGTTGTCTCGTCGCAGCTCTCGAAGCTCCGTCGGTGGACGTCGAACAGTTGGCCGAGCGGAGGCTCGTCGCGAGCGAGATATCTCATGCCGACACCCGAGATCTTCGAATGTGCCAGCTCGAATCGAGAACGTTCATAACGCAAAACACATACGAGAGAGCGGCGAGTAGAAATCGTTAGACACCGAGAGAGAGATTGTAGATTCACGCCCTTAGCTGCCGGGTATCGTCGAGTCGAGCTCGGGCGAAGCACGTCGCTCGATCCGGAGAACATTGTGCGTGCGGAGATTAAAATTTCGAGATTCGACGAGCCACTGTATCTCAAATATCGCTATAATGTATACTTTAGATAGTTCGCGCATATAAATTATAATGCGCGAGGTAAAAGTTCGGGAGAGAGGAAAAAAAGAAAGGGTGAAATCGTCATTTCGCATCTGTTGAGCGAACGAGAGTTTCTCGCAGCTCGGGCCGATCCATCGAGATGCAACGAGATGCACGCAACGACGGGGAGAGCCGTACGTATGCTGTTTGCGCCTCGAGTCCCGTGCGTGCTCTACGTGCGGGACCGCGAGTGCGAGCCGAGGTGCGATCCCTTTTGCTGCACGGCGAGGGAGCGAGGAGGGAACCCTCTCGTTGATCGTGTCTCGCACGTCCGCGAGGAGGATTGATTTATCACACGCCAGAAGACAGATTGCAGCTCGTTCTCTAGCGCACGACACTGAAGTCGGCTAGGCGCTCACCCGACGACGAGCAGTTTAGAGAGAAAGGCGAGGAGACTTCGGCGATAGAGTGCTAAGGGCTCGAAGTAAGTTACCTTAGGTTTAAAAAAAATTATTATTATTATTTTTTTATTAACCGTTCGATCCTTTACGAGCTAGTCGGTCACTGATTTTTCATCCATTTTGTCTTAGCAATAAAATATTAAATGGTTAGAGCACGAAAAAAACACATCTATCCATTCTATCTGTACAAACCACTCTACCTTCAAAACTGCTCTATAAAAAAATTGCCAAATTTTAACAGCATTCTAATCAAGTCTCCGCAAAGCTTCGAAAGTCTACCTAATTTTTCTCGTCTCCCTTTTCAACATTTTTTTTTCCATCCATTCCAACAAAGATGCAAGTACGCCACAGCTGCGGAAGAGTCAAGGCGCACCCCAGATAAATGGAAACAGGTTGAGTGACCGAGCGCGCAGTCGCGGAGCTTCTTTTCCTGTATCTCAGCCGCTTCCCTTATCCGCAGCGCGGAGCTAAAAAGATTTAATTCTTTAGATCGGGAACGGGAAACCGAGGGCTTCGGCAGGTTCGGTACGACGCACGTGAGCACCCGCGCTCGCTCGACGCACGTAAACGAAGATTCGCCTATCCGTCCGCTCGAGTTCTGTACGGAGCCGGAGCCGCGCGCTGTCTAGTTACCGCGGAAGCCGCACGAACTAGCCGTACTCCGCGCGGGGAACGATCACCGAGGAATAAGCAAGGTGTAGAGAAACGTGGAGTCCCCGGCGTGTCCGGGACTTTTCGAACGACAGAGATAACAACTTGATAATGAATCCGTTGACCCGCGACTCGGCGGAGCGAGAGAGGGCCCTTTTATAAGGCTCCTTCGCGAGTGGAGGCGGAGGGCCGATGTCGCTCTTGCCTCGCCGCCGCTGGCCGTGGTACGGGCGGCGCTGGCGACGGCGTCGCCAGCGGCGAACGTGCCACAGCCTCTCCTCGAGGCGGTATTTGGATCCTTGTCGGGTGACCGCGGACGCGGGGATCATTATAGTGATTAATGCCGATGGAACCTGGCGATAGCGCTGATTTATCGATGTCACTGACCACAACGGGCACTACTCTCTCGCGCGCTCAATGTAACACGCGGTGACGAGATAAATTGTGGAGAAGCGCGCGACGCCGTTTGAGACAGTGGTTCGATATCCCTCCCCCCCCCCCCCCCCCCCTCCCCCCTAACCGCCCCTCCCCTCTTGTCTCTTCATGTTTTATTTATTGAAGAATAAAACCTGTTCGATAATGTTTGTTTGACGAGAGTTCGGTTGGTTTGTATGTTGGTGCACTTTGACCTCTGTATTGTCGACCTCATTGACAATGGATCGGAGATCGGAAATGAAAAGGTCTTTGTGCAAGGGAGACATTTTTTTTAAAATCGTTACAGACCGTCTTTTGGCCAATTTCCTCTGTGCTCCTTAATTAACTCGTTTCTGCCACAGGCTGCATTCGCGATACATTCCAGAGAAAAATTAAAAATATTGTCTGCAACGTCACTTCCGGGTTGAAGATCTCAGCTTTTAAACCGTAAGTGATGTTTTTTTCGTGTGATGTGACATCCGATCTAAAACCGAGATTTTTAAACCGTAAGTGACGACATTTTTCAAATTTTGTTAACGTTGATCTGCAACGAATGAACGATGCTTGGAAAGAAAAGGCGAGGATCATGTAGTAAATTGCACCGCAGTAGTGGATCGTCGAGTCACCGCGCACAACAAACGGATCGTGTCTACCATCGAATCAAATTTGTTTCTTCATTCGTTATACTGGCACTAATACAGAGTGCGGCCCGTCATCATTTGTTATTCTTCTGTGTGCGCGTATCGCCGAGTTTCGTGTTTTTTTTTCTTTTCTTTTTTATTATATTCCGACGATCTCATTGCCTCGTTGACCAAGTCTCGCAGCGTCAGAAGCGTATCAACAGCGGAATGAGAAGAGACGAGAAGAGCGTACGGCGATACGCTCTCAGGAGAATCTGTGGGGCCGTACACGGCGTGGGCTAATGTATTCTATTCGATTAAACAAACACGGTAACTCATAGAGGGAAGCGATGCTTTGGCTGCCGGGAGCGAAAAGAGGGCCCCACAGAGGCTTCAGCGGTAGTCCAATGGTCCGGGGCATTCCACCGCAGCCTCTCATCTCGGCCTTCCGTGGACCGCTACCAAGAGACCCGCGTGCTCGACGAGAGCAGTCCGCACACAATGCTCGCATATCGGCCTCCCACTTTGATTCCACCGCTGGCGCCGCTATAATAACCCGCGAGATTGAATGACCCCTCCCGTGATTTGATTACCATTTTTCTCCGCGTCCCGCGGTGCATCGATATTGCGCACGGCGTTCCATGCCATATCCTTGATATAGAAAAAAAATTATTTTCGACTTTTATTATTATTTTTTATTGCAAAATTCATGTCACGATACGATCATGATCGAAATAATCGAGGTGTATCACTGTCGTCTTGTTGTTCCAGTGGCTGGTTGATTGGGCGAGGCCGAGGCTAGAAGCTGCTCGAGGCGAACCCCAAGAACTCCAAGAGCGCCGGAAGTGGAAAGAACTGTTATTCGATCATCATCAACGTCACATAAAAGTTGAAAAATATCAAAAGATTTACACAAAATTATTCTTGAAAAAAGTTATGTTTCCTGTACTTGTTTTCCTAAAAAATGTATTTGTTGGGTAAAAATTAAGTCGCTGAATGTTCAATCGATAATGCTATGAAAAAAAAAAAATTCCGTCGATCGTCAATGTCAAATAAAAATTGAAAATTATCAAACGATACACACAAAAATATTCTTAAAAAAAAAAAAAAAATTCCTCTACTTATTTTTTTCCTAAAAAATGTCTTTCTCTAGGTAAAAATGAAGTCGCTGAATGTTGCAATGGATAAAGCAACGGTACGACAAAAAGGTCCAAGGCGCACACACGCCGTACATTTATATTACAGAAATCTAGGTATGTAGAAGGTTATCTACATACCTTGTACAAATATACAATTCAATAAAATAAATTTGAAGGCACGCTCCTCAACGATGTTCCGAAGGAGCGTCCCCCACAGACCCATAATAATACTACACGTTGGGAAATGACCAAAGTCGTCGTTTCACTATCCCGTGATGTCCGAACTCTCCCCCAGAACGCCGTGGCCAAGGAGAGGTGAAGCCCCGCGAATGAAAATGTCGCTACGTACGATTTTATATCCGATCGTAAAAGTGCCCCGAGGACCCCCAAGGCAACTCGATCGTCCCGTCTGTGTTTATATTATACCTCTGTCTCCATACCTGTTCAATCTTTCTTCCGTTTTTTTTTCTCATTTTTTCCTTCCTTCGATTTATGCTTTTTTTCCTTCTTTTACTACGTTTTCCCCTCAGGTGTGTCTCGAGACGCTTCTTGGGCGACTGCGCGAGTTGTCGCGGAAGGAAAAAAAAAAGGGATAAAAATCGGTAATTCAGATATATCTCGTGTGGTCGTTTCTCGATTCCCTCTCGATCCACACGAGCAATCGGTAAGTTGTAGAAGCGGCTTGAACGACAGGTCGGACACGACCCACGCCTCGTGAACCGAAGAAGATATCGATACGAGAGGAAGAGGTGGAGGAAGAAGGACTCGAGAGGTATCTTCGCGTGGGTCGAATAAAAGGCTCCCTTTCCGAGTTTCTCTCTTCTGAACTGTTTCTGTGTTTCTAGCCTCGATAAAATATTTGGGAACGCCGTAAGGCGACGTCGATAGAGACCTCTCATCTGTCTCTCCGGAGCGTGAACTCTCGAGTTTCCGAGCTTGTAAGCGGCCCGAGAGAGCCCCGATGAGCGTGGCGCGAAGAAGTACCGACGCGCGTACAGCACGGGTAAAGGATCGACCGCGGTGTTGCGATTGAGTGAAACTGAGAAGCCGAAGACGAGGGAGAACAGCGGGTGGAAACACGAGACGATTTGGAGCAATTAAAAAAAATATATGTAGAAATATGGATCGAAATTTGAACCAGGCAGATGTCCGGACACTCCGAGCAAAGAGATTGAAATCACATCGGCGAGTTCTTGAATTTTCATGCATTTTTTTTTTACGTAAAGAGCGCGCCGTCGATTCACGTTGTTTTCACGGAAAACAAAAAATATTTTTGTTTTATTATTTTATTATTTCGTCCAAAAACTTCCAGACCGGTGCATTAAATTCACAACTTTTTTACCAGTGTGTGCAACGGAGAGAAAAAATGTCGTTGTCTACAAATAAATTTCTCCATTTCCGGCTTTCTCACGTTTCAATCCTGCTCATTCGTTATTGAGATATCGGATGATTTCGGGCCGGACCAAACCCCAAAGACCTAAATATTTATCTTCAGCATCCCGAATTTCGTCACGCCCATCTTCCTTCCTGCTCGTCGTCGCTTCCTCTCGCGGGCCGCCGTCGGGTCCGAGAATCGGGGTCAAAGGTAATCTCGGAAATGCATAAACGTCGAAAACACCGAGTCATTCGACAGTTACCGGATACTTTTTTTTTCCCGGTAAAACGAAACGCGGCGGTCGCGGTAACGAAGAAAAGAAGACGCTGGTATCTCGTCGTTCCGTCGGTGTGTGTAGCTCACACCTCGATACGTGTGAAGATATTACGAGTCGCGACAGCGGGCGCGAGTAAGATCTCGGGATTTTATGTCGTTACCTCACACGAAGCTCTCCGGTGCCGGTGTGTCTCAGGTCGGGGCGATCCTCGATGGTACAACGAAAGGAATAAAAGCTCTCTCGTCGAAGCCGTTAAAATCGCATCGGGCCCGATGAGCTGCCGAGGCGACTCTCGAGCGAGAGGAAGAGCGCAGCGTCCGTGAGCAAGGCGTATCGCACGTTCTTTCTCGCGTATCCAACTATCGGCCACTCTCTTGAAACTCTTGAAACTCACTTGGGTATTATACGTATATACATATATGCATGTGTATGCGATGTGTATGGGTATATTCTATAATAAATGTGTAGTGTCCGATCGTGGGTGGTGCGATGCCTGGGTCCTGTAAACAGGTGTATGCCGCTCTGGGCTCGAGGCACCGGTCGCCAGCCTCTGGCCAAGACGACTGAGAGACCCCGCATGAGCGAGAGGATGATTCATAATTCATGTAAAGTCGCGTGTGCGCAACGCCTCGATCGACACACCTACGTAACATGTGCTGAAGAAGAGGTACTCACGTCCCTAACCCACGCGGCACATTTTTAGCTGGCTCTGGCGTTGAGATGAAAGGGGAAAACAATGATTTCTTCGGGACTTACGGCGGTTCATTTTTTCGGGGTCTGTTCGGGAAAGTTCGGGTGGACTGACATTGAAATTTCAAGTCATTTCATCGTGCCGTTTCGGAGATGTCGCTATTTTTGTGGTGAAAATATGATGAAGAGTGTTTTTGGGATTAAAAAAAGGTGAAAATAGTTGTTTCTCATAGAGCAATGATCTTCCTTTGTTTCAAGGCTTGTTCGATGATATTCATGCACATCGCGGCGTACGCCAAATTCGTGCAAAAAATTACTGCTCGATAAAATTTGCATCGAACATTTTTTTACACACATAAATTGAATTTATCGACGCTCCAAGTTCCACAATACCAAAGATACCATGCATCGAGGTCTATCGCACTCCGACGAATGTTTATGACCGAGTAATTGAACACCTATGCCTCTCGCACTCTCGGCCTTTCTCAGCGCGGCTGATTTGTAGCTTCGTAATGCGAGGACACCGCAGGCACTCTGTAGAGCCGGCCCAACGTCGGCAAAGTCCCGGCACAATGGTGCAACGGTTAACGATTAAAACGCATAAAATCTATCTATGCTCGACGATTCCCCGTGTATTAGCCACAATTAGAGGATATGGCTTCGCGCATGGAGAAAAATAAATGAACAAAAAAAAAAAATGAACAAAAGTAAACCTGAATGAACAGTGAAATCGTGTCTATCTGCAGAAAATCTGCAACACAATAGACACAGCCGAGAAACATGTAGACTAAGATCTGCACGTGTTCAACGCACTCTCTCTCTCGCGACGCACTTTTATCCTCGCAACTAACTGCGTGCACATATTACAGTATTTATCGTTAACATTACCCACTTATTATAGTTTGTTGCTCACATTTGCCGCTCGGAATTAAACGGGGAACCCCCTATGGGAACAAAAAAAAATTATTAAATAGGTAGCTTATTTATCCTTGCATAGATAATCCGAGGCAGATATGTAAGAACTGTATGAGGGAATACGTTGTTATATACTATATATATGCGTATATATAGTGTAGAGAAATGAAACGAGAGACATGTGGGTGGAACTGTGCTCGCGCATATGCTTCAGTCACGTGTGATTAAGCGATGTTATCCGCGAAGACCCCGTCTCTAAATATATACATATATATACCCCTTTCGTTTCTTTCCATTGCTTTCTTTAATCCTTTCTCGTTCACTGCCGAGGCACCTGTAGCCTCGGAACGCCCACGCCGCCCTCTTTCTCCGTCCTGATAACCCTCTCTCGAGCATTCCCTTTATCCTTCGTCTATGTCCTTCGAACTTTATCGACCATCAACGAACTCCGAACGAAGCCCTTCGGGCACTGCGAAGAGGCACGAACAGAGATTTATTTTTTGTCGGTAAATCGGCGTTATTTTTTTTTTTCGAGGAATGAGGTTTGGTTGCTTTTCTCGAAAAAAAGAACCTTTGCTGAAACTTTTTTTTGCTTCTTTGTAGTGAAACCGATACGCCACGATCTCAGCAATGAGCCCGTTAGGGTCCCATTGGGATGGCTCGGACGGTGTACGAGTAATGTAATTTGTCCGTAGACTTGACGATTTTCTTGCCGGACCGGGAAACAATTTGGGTCCTCAAGTGCGCGTGAAATTTCCCGCCAAAGCTCTCGCAGACCTCGTCCGTTCCAGGTGATCGGTCTCGTTTCATCGCGACTCTCGGTGTAAAACGGCACGACGACCATTATTATATTATCGAAAGGCTACCGTTGCCCGTTTGACCGTAGCCGGGGTAGCGAAAGAGTTAAGAGCAGGCGGCGCGAGGCTCAACCGTGCGGCTAAGTTATAGTGTATACGTTGTATTAGTATCGGGCAAGTGGCTTCAGGAAAAGGAGTAGTTGGGCGGGTTTTATTCCCGACGGAGCGTGCAGCGCTCCGTTAGCGGCGCGCGTATTTATAATTGCACTTTCTGTCCTAGGAGCGCGCGGGCTCGATAGCGGCTCCATACAGAGAATATACACACACGGCAAAGACGCACGCCTAGTTTAGAGCCCGAGAGCGGGGATAAAAGTTAAATACGCAGCGACCGGCTCTCTCGGGGATCGTACGTGAGTCAGCGGGTGCATGCCCGTGCGCCAGCAGCTTTGCTTTACCGCATCTACGACGCTCATAGCTATAGGACACGTGATCCGTCGCTGAATTTCTATATTCCGCGGGTAGCGTTTGATCTCACCATAATTCAGGCCTCACAGCCGGTTGGGTCGTGAGTAATTGTCAGCTCTTATCGGCCGCAATACTATTGTCCTCTCCATCGCATTGAATGCTCCGAAATTTCCTACTTAATTTTTTGCATATATGTCATATGTTAACTATATATTTTATGTATACGATAATTATGACGTAATATTTATTATTTATAATCATATTGATTTATTACATATATTTTTTATGTATACCACGTTTCCGTGGAGTTTTGGAGTGACTTTCGAATTTCTTTTTGAGCTTTCCATCGTGGCGCTTGTAGGTCGATAATCGATCGATCGGTAAACTCCGAATCACGCAACTCGATCTCGGTTGGCACGCACGTGTGCTCCGGCCAGTTTTCTGCACGGCACCTTGCACCCTGGCCTTCCACTTCCACGTTCTTCCTCTTTAACTCCGAAACGGTTATACTCCTAAGTGGGGTTCGCTGTACCGGCGACCGGCAGCTCTCTCCCTCCCGGCACGGAGTTATGTCCCGCGTCAATTGGACTGTGCCCGACGATACCGCGCACTGCCACCGTCCTGCCGGGCTCTCGCAGAAATCCCGGGGAAAGCACACCCGGTCACCTCGCCGAGGATCCAGCAGGAAGAAGCCCCGACCGATCCGCGCATGCGTCCTCCTTCTGGCCTCGGTGCGAAGATTGCCCTCCGCCTGTTTTCGACACCCCGCCGGTTAAGAGGACGACGCACGCGGAATTCACTTAACGCCGGAATGCACCGATCGTGTTTGCGCCTCTCGCGCGACGTGTTACCGTTCCTGTCTTTTGTAAAATCCCCGTTTATTTCCTTCACGGCCGATACGGCGTTTTCCCGCGACACCGGAGAGCTTCGCCGGAATTGCCGGACCGAGCTTTCGAGCATCCTCGACGCATCGGCGTTCCCTCGAGACCGACGGAGACTCTTTTCCAGTTTGTAAAAAATATATTAAGCTTTCGTCGATGTAACAATTTTTTTTTTTTTTTTACACGGTACGCGAGTTTGATAGTTCCGAAACGTTTCAAGGAAATCTTTGGTTTTGACGATTTGGACTTCTGGAGTTTTTTCTGCAAGCCTCCGTGTTTTTTCTTCTCCCCCGAAAAATATTTTCCTGTGTACCAAAGATCGCTCAGAGAGTACAAAAAATTGCAATACTCTATGATTGATATTTGTGCAAAAAAAAAAAAAATTCTGAACGATCGTTGTTAAATTTTTCCGGGCCAAAGAGGAAAAAGCGGGAAATGTGCTTCGGAGTTCGAAACCGTTATTATCCGGAAGATCTCGGAACGGACGTGAATACCTGCGTAGGTGAATAAATAGGGAACAAGAATGAGGAAAGTCCGACGAGATACGGGCACGCACCTTTCAGGCGCCAGGACAGCCTCCGGCCACGCTGGACGAGAAGCATCGAGAGTTATGTTTCTCCTCGTTCATACTCAACGCTCGGTATATCGCGATATTGTGTGCTCGCCGCGCGGAGTTTCCAGCCGCGCGGGCCACACCGGACTCGGACTGAAATCCCTTTATACTCCGTATATATACTTCGTCATATTTATAATGCCCCAGCTTAATTGTTGTCCGTAGATCAGACGTGTATCGTAACTTTGCCGGATAGCCGTGCTCGTGCGCGCCCACACGTAACTTAACTGAGATAATGTGTCTCGAACGGGGGAGATACGAGGCGAAAATCGTGTAGGCACGGGGCTAAGTATATCGCGCCGGCATACGCCCGGAGTTTCGTGCAGAATGCACCGTGCAATTGGGCCCTTTGCGGACCAAAAAACCGGGCCGAAGATAACGCACCCGAAACACGCACGGAAATATCAGTTATTAATTTGTGTATTAATCACCAATGTAATACAAAATCTGAAGCTACAAAAAAATGTTTAGTCGATCCTTGTTCATTGACTTTACGAACTAAAAAAATACTATTGCCCTTTTTGGACGAAAAATAGTTTTCAAGGCGATCCATCGAGTTCAGCCATGACAAACTTTTTGCAAATTTATCTCTCGGTAATGAAAAAATGTCACGAAACGAAACTTTGCGTCAGTTGTGCCAGGCACAGAGTAAAAATAAATAAAAACTAAGAGGGCTGAAGGGCTCAGGTCGATGGCCTATCGGCAATTGCAGTAGCAATATGAAATGCAAATAATCTTTAGAATTTAGTATGCGTACCGCGTAAAATATTGTCAATAAAAACATGTACTACTACTGAAAACTATAACACGTTGGAGGTAAGCGATATGGTTTCCTCGGCAGCAAACGATGGTCGCGCCGTGCTATACGGTAGCAGCGTGTGTGTCAACGATTGACTAATGGATCGTCGGTGACGAGACTCGGGATGCGCTCCTGCATATATACACATCCATATACATACATATATACATAAATGGTATGTATATAGTGTATTCCGGACAGGGGAGATCGGTGGATCGGCAATAGGATAGAGCGCGAGCACGAGAGAAGCTGGATCGGTGGCGCGAGCCCGCGATCGCTTATTATAAATAGGTACTTAAGGATTCCGTGCGGCGTGTCCGTGTACACGGGGCTCGCGCTCGAGATTCATCTTATCTGTATGGTGTGTACGTTCCAGCGGCGCGCGAGCCACATACTCGCCGAGAGGAATAAATGTCTCGGGTACCCTCGGACTATCGATCCTCTCTCGACTCGCCGGCCATAGCGCCCCGGCTCCTTAATTACGACTTTCTAGCTGTATAAACGGATATAGACTCCGCGAGCGAGGATCTCGTTATTTTCTCACAGAGCCGAGAAATGCCCGCCGGACGGGAGTTCATCCTAGAATCGCTCGGACAGAAACTCGCCCGGAATCTCAAATTTTCGAACGAGATTTTTTTCATTGAAGTTAACGCGCATCTGCCTCAAAAGTAACGAAATATTGTTCGGAATTTTTTTTTTTTTATATATAAAATGTAACAAAAAAATATAAGATCGTCGACTTTTCTTTTTCAACCAAAGTAAACATGCTTCGGTCGTTGCATAATATTTTCACGGTATCATCGAAAAAAAATTCTCAATCACACATGCAAAGGTGTATCAAATAATCAGCTCATTTTCAACCCAAACATTATCTTTGAAAACCTCTAACCAGACCCAAAAGACCCCCGGATATGCAGGCCATAATTTAATTAAAATTTCATTCCCATAATTACGATTTCCAAAATTAACATTTCGCTTAAAAAAAAAAAATGAACGACATATCGAAAAATATATATGTACGTGTGGGCGCTCGGACCGGTGCTCGATACTCGCATTTGCCGATAATTCGACCCCTCATGCACTCGCCTCTCATGGCTACGTACGACTCCCACCCTCCTTCAACCCCCGAGCTTTCACACTTGATTTATCCTCACCGGTGTATTCCCTCTTCGCCTTTATTATTTTTCTCTTCATCCTCTCTCCCTCGCGACTTCCTTTCGCCGTCCTCGCGATGCAAAGAGCCCGTGTCTAACGACAGGCCCTCATCTAATACAATTACCGGGAATCTTCGTTATTTACGAGGCATCGGCAAGAAAATCGGCGGTGCAAGAGACGCCGAAGAGTCTCGCTGGTCCGTGGTAGAGAAGCTTAAAAAAAAAAAAAAAAGAAGCTGAAGAGGAACCTGAAGTGAAGCCTGCAGGCGCCCGAAGGCGAGGAAAGAGAGGAGGAAGAAAAACAAGAATGCAAGAAGTACGAGAAATAATACGAATAGAGGAGGTCTTCTCGTATCCCGAGCGGTGAAAACGCATGATCGAGAACGCATAATGCGAGGTGTTGAGGCAGGTCCGGGTGGATCGTCCCGGCTAATGATCGTGGCGTGGGTGCGAATTAAACGAGCCGGCGCGAAGCGAAACGACGCCGACGTTTCACACAAACGCGCACACCGGCGCGCGGCCGAAGGTATTATACGCGCCGAGGAAGCGGAATAACGTTCGAGCGAGTCCGACGACGACTTTACGAGCCGCGGCCCCGGCGGATCCCGCGGAATCCCGCGCTCCGGACCAGCTCGAGGCGAAACGACGAATACGCTTCCACCGGAGTCTTCTCGCCGATCGGCTAATTGCAGCGGTTGATCGTTAATATTTTTCGAGCGAGTGAGGACAGACTCGTCGTCGTCGTTGTCTTTGCTGCTCTTTGCTTTTCAATATTTCAGCACTTTATTGCGCGGACTAAAAATTATATTTAAAAAATCCGTCGAAGTTAACTTCCGGTTAATTTCGTTTTTATTCGGAAAATAAACAAAAATAAAAATGGGAGAAATTGTCGATTTTTGTGAAGAAATGTGGGTTGAATGGCCGAGTCCCTGGATAATCGATTAACTTCCGCAAAACTCCATTTTATTCCGAAAAAAAAAATCCACAAATCGTGGAGGTTTCCGAAGAGATGTTTGTCGAAGTCTTTTTTTTTTACCACAAAAACTAGCGTTACGAATTAGTTTCCCGACGCGAATCTCGGTTCGCTTAAGGTGCTCTTTTTTTTCTCAAATTTAATTTATGCCCATAATTTGCAGTGCGTCCTCGCGAGACGGAACGGAATTCGGTGGCCCGTTATGCGGGCGCTCGTTCGTCCGGACAATGCGACGAAAAAATTTGTGAAGTCAGTACGAAGCCGACGAGGCGAGGGCGTCAGCGTCGGCTCCTCGTCGGCGAGATAGTCGAGCTGCCGGTGATGTCGCTCCGATTCATAAATCATAAAAGCCGAAAGCAGCGTGTACGCCCCGCGAAGGAGCAACAGCTCTCGTTTCGTATACCGTAATTTGTGCTCCGATTCCTCGGAGTCGCTCTGTCCCCGGTAACGGGACGACGGCCCGCCGAACTCTCGTGTCACGACGTTTCGGATGTCAGTGGCGTGACTCGCAAGCCCGGACACGACGACGAAGAGAGACCACGACCTCGCGACGACGTTACGGATATCTCCTACGTGGCCGTATATACACGGGCATGTACACAAACCGCTAAAGTTCTTAGGGGAACGAGAACGGCGAAATGGACCGCGTTGGATAGACGAGGAGGCTGCACGGAAGGATCACGGAGACGAGCGTGTATGACACAATCGCGGAGATTCGATCTATAGAGGGCGAATGAATATCTCCGGAACGTTCACAATTAATTATATCCGATCTGGTCGTACAATGACAATTTCATTTATCTTCCGAGAATCGATCGTAGAAATCCGGACTGCCCGAGATATTTTTAACCGCGCAACAGGACCGCGTACGTTTTTTTTTGCCCCTTGACGAGAAAAAGGTTTCTTTCGCGGCGGTAGATAAAAATTTGGTGGTCCCAAAAAAAATGTTGCCGGAGACACTTTGAAAACGGAGAACGAGGAAGTCGGACCTGTGTTCCCCGACGTCGACTCTATTTTCTCTTTTAATACGCTGCAAAAATTGCTACAAATGGTCAATTTTACCCCGAGGTCCATTTTGCCCCTCACTCCTCCATCCTTTACTCCTAGCTCACTAACCGATACGAGAACGTCAGAAAAAAAAAAAAACTTTTCGTTACTTCGTTATCCTCAAATTAATGCCGTTCCGCAGGTAATTCATAAATGGTCGAGGTGTATTCGTCGCGGTTGCAATTATCGAGCGGGTATCGTCGGTCGCGTTAGGGTAACCCGCCACCCATCACGCGGAACACTTAATTAGAAGGTTGTGTTGGTTGGGAAGATCGGATGAGCTCCGCGTGTCGGAGGAACGGCGAACACGTTGTCGCGGTTGGTCCACGGTGTTGCTGACCGCCGCCTCCGGTCGATCTGGTGGACGCGATTGCTCGCGGGGATTGCCCCGCCTCGGCCCCCCCTGTCGCCCACGTGTGCATACATCGATGGCTTGATGCCATATGGACCGTGGACCAGGCACGGTCTGTATGGTCCTTCTGCCGCCGGTCGAATCGACACACACAACGGTATTGAATATTCTCCGTCGTCCGCAAACTCGTCGTGGCTATAGGTTCGCGTAAGTACCTCGTACACCGGTACAGTTCGGTGTAGGAGCTTCGAAGTTGTCCCCGGGACCGCTTCGAGGAGCTTTGTCCTGGCGGACCGGCCTGAAACACACCGGGATCGCGAGCTACTTGCGACCTTATGCAAATCCACAGGTGCTTCGACGTCGTCCTCTGTGGTCGTTGACCTTCGCGCCAAACTTATCGGCTCGCCACGTTTCTTCTCCGTTGGAATCCTCATCGTTGTCACGAGACTTGGGCCGTTCTCGTGGTCATTAAACTCCTGGGACGGGCGTTAAGGCATCAGCCGGGAGAAACGACGTTCGGACCTCCAGAGTGATCTCTGAAAGGTTCAATCATGGAGCCCCAACTTCACGGCTGAAAACGCGATTCGCCTTTTAAAAAAAACTGGTTGCGAGCACCAAGTACCTATCCGAAGTTGTCCACATCTGTCCGAACGTCCGAATTTGCATTCCCGCCCGCGGCATTCAACGCCGGTCCACTTCAACGCATCGACCCCCAGAAACCTTGAATCACGATCTCTTCAGGAACACCGGAGCGAAAAAAGACGACGCGCGCCTCTACAGCGAATGAGGGCTTCCCAAAAAAGAAGTATCACAAAGAATCAACTCCAGCGAATAAAAAAAGAGCATCCAACGAAAGCAGAGGAGCATCGAAGATAACGAGTACGAAGATGAGATGAACAAAAAAGAATGAACTCTCGTAACCGGTGAGGCGGTGCAAGGTGTGCTGCACCATGCATCTTCCTACCGGTGTCCCTTTCCTCTCGTTCCTCCTTCATTTTATTTTGCCTTTTAACCTCTTACGTTATTTTTTCCTTTTATTCTCATCTATCTATCTTTCATTCTCCGTTTCTTCTTCGCCACTCGGGACGCAGTTATGGCGACCGGGATGGCGTCAGAGTCGTCGGTCCTCGTCGCCCTCGCTGGCAGAGTATCGGGGATAGCCTAATTGAGTGTCCTCGCCCTGGGTGTCCGATGTTGTCCGGCGTTGTCGCCGGCTACCTGAGGGCGTGGGCGCCTCGATATGAGTTACGGGGTCCGTCGTATTACAACTCGGTGGACCAACGTGCCATCCCCGGTGGTCCGAACCGTTCCCGTTCTCCTCGTATCATCGGCCATTTATACACACACGCACACATGCACACACACGCAAGGTGCGCGTCTCGTTGATGCCACTTCTGATTCTTATGATGCTACTGCGGCCGTCGGAACGATCCAAGAAGTCCCGGGGCCGATTTCGATGAGGGTTCATTTGCCTACTTCAACCTGTCCGATAGGATGCCCGGTTATGGAAGCCGAAGATAATCCCGATGACACACATTCGTATGCACTGTTATCCCTACCACTGTATTCTCAACCTCCTTCATATTCGATTCCAAGTCGTGGATCAACGCCTCACCTGTGTAACTGACATTGGATATTGGGCATCCCATGAACTCCGTGAGTTACCGCCCAGAGGCAATCCTCTTTTCGGCTCGGACATCGGGGAATCAAAGGGATTATGCGGGTTTTTCCTATCCGGCGCGTCTTTCACGGCTTGTTTTTCCCTAACGCAATCGCCATGATCTCCGCGGAGAGATTAGTATCCATGTATCGGCGATGCATCAAGATGATAAATTGATGAGTGTTACACCTGGGGAACGGTGGACTGCACCGGCGTATGAGCAACACCGGTCAGGATGACTCTAAGGAATTCGAAGATGACATCAAGATGTATGTGGACATATCTTATTGAGAAGGTAAAAACGGAAGATTGAGCCTTCTTTCATGGTCACGTCCAAAGAAGTTTTTATCACGATTCGCAGATTGACTCTTTGATCGGAACTTCACTTCGCAGCTGAGATATCGAGCTTTTCTCTCGGTTTCATCACTTCCGGATACGTTGGATAATCAGCTCTCTCCCACCGAAACCCAACATTTCCGAGACTCGGAAGAAAGCCAGTCCGACCCCCGGTGCACTTAATAAACGATAATTTATTAATACTGCCGGCTCGGCATTGAACCGAGGAGTAAATCAATGTATCCTTGTTTTACGGCGTGCATTCATTACGAGGCAGGTTTTGTGAGGAGCACAAACTCGCTCGTATATCTCCGTGCACTGGACTCCTTCTTAGCTGGAGCGTACCTGGAACGCAAAAGTGACGGAGGTTGCATCCAGGCCTCCGCCTCTGGTCTGGTCTCCTCGTCTCCCACTCCGGCGGCCGAAAGAATGTTAAAGAACGAGATAAGAAGAAGAATAGCTTATGGGTCGACCGGCGGTTGTATGGTAATAAGAAAACCCCCGCGAGACAGCGGTGAAAAAGTGTCCACTCGCGAAAGTGTCTCGACTCCCATTCCTGCGTGTTCGACTCTCTTTTATTCCAATCCCTTGTCTCCTTCATCCCCATTCGCGTTCGAGGATTACCAACGAAGACCCGGAGGATGCACTCCGAACGGCCGTACGGCTGTTCTCCGAAGTGGAGAGAAACTCCGTAGCTGCTCGGTGCACTCGCTGCGCGCACATTGTTAGCCCGTTTTATGAGGCACGAGGATCCCTCTCGTGGGTTTACGCCTCTCTACGTCGCCACGGCGTTTACGATCGGTTGCACGGATATACCCCAGGGGCCTCGCGACATCATCCGCGACGTACATCGTTCCGTGCGGCTCCTCGATCAGCAGTACCGGGTGAAGTTCACGAGGCTCGCCTGGGAAATGTCCGTCACGAAGAGTCCCGGGGGTTGGATTACGCCCGATCAACCCCCGAGCGACGATACGGGTTCCTCTTGATCCTCTGGTAGGAACTGTTGGGAGTGAGACGGTGGAGACCGGAAGGTCCGGTGACCTGTGTCGGTATTCATGATCCACTCTCGAAGATGATACTCGGAACGGCGGATGGGTTCAAGTGGGTTATTTCAGTGGTGAGCCCTTCATCGATGGCCGAACTGCCCGGAGGGAAACGAACCAGGCATCAATGAAGTTCGACTTGCTCATCAATTATCCCCTTCAGCCTATCGACATATGTTTCTGACAACCAACGTTTATGTTCTTGTAGAATGTTCGACCGAAAGCTCACGATCGGTCCGTGAAACTTCTCAACTTCTTCCGAACATTGCACACCGATCAACTACTGCAGACAGCCGATTCTTAGCGATAACGCCAAAAATTCTCATCCAGACTCACCGTCAAGTTTTTTGATGTTTCAGGACTTATGACCGAAAGTTCACGTTCAGTCCATGGAATTTCTCAATTTGTTCCAATCATTGCACACCCAACAACTGCTGCGGACAGCCGATTCATCGCGCCAACACCAAAAATCCTGATCCTGACTCACTGGGTCGCTTTCCAGCGAAGTTTCGCCGTAGCAAGAGCGTCGTTTGTATCAGTCCAACGTCGTCTTCTGCGCTACTATTATGCCCCAGCTATGTGTTACCTGTACCGAAAGGAACACGACGTGTACGACTCTTTCTCGGTTTCTCTACAGGAAGGAGCGGAGCGCGCGCGATCAGCGCGACAAAAGGACACCGCGGTTCTTCGTCTGATCCTGGCTCCGCGGGTCTCCTCTTCGCTGGATGCGGCCGCAGCCAGTAGAGGGGAAGGATAAGGAGAGAGGCAAGAGATGAGGAGGCCGAGGAGGCCGAGGAGGAAGGAGTCGACTCCCAGACAAGTCGACTTCCAACGTTGTACGTACACGCACGAGAAGAAGACGAAGTGCTGCGAGGTGGACGACGAGGAGACTCCGAGAAGCGGAGAGAGCCGAGTTAATTAAGAGGATCCAGGCTTGACTGACGTGGGCATTGTGCACGAGCGTGCGGGGCCACCTCTCTCTCTTCATCCTCTACCGGCTTATACGACTGGTACACCATATACACTATTATGTACTCTCTTTGCCTTCTTATACTTATACTTATGTGTATACCGTGTCACCGCCATTTCTTTTTTTCTTTTTTTTTTTCTTTTTATTCTTCTTCCATCCCGCTTGTCTCGTCGTTCGCCCGAGCGTACAAGAGTCCTGCACTCACGGAAATCACCTGATACCATTTATGGGACGAAACTCGAATCGTACAGATGTAACGCAGTCTTTTGTATCTTGACCTCCCGGTCTGCGCTGGATACGGATTGCGGATACCGCCGGACGGAATAGAATCTACTTGTTCCGAACCGATCGGGCTTCGCTCTGGTGGAGACTGTTTTAGGCTGGCCGGTTCTGCAAGGTGCTCCGAATTTGAGCGGGATGAGGCAAGGTTTCCTGACATCAGAGCTGACTGACGAGCGTTGTATCGGGATTCCACAGAAGCTACACTGTAAAAAAAAATTCGTACGAAACTTAGTGTACGGACTGTAAGTTTTTATGCAAAAAAAACTGGTATATTATGTTTCATGCACAATTGTGGTGAAAAATTAATGTCGAGCGTATTAAAAACATTTGAATAACAATATTTTTAGTAATTCACTCTTTCACCAGTTTTTGCATAAAAACGTCCAGTCCAGTCTATTAAATTTACAACTTTTTTAAAAACATTCTAATCGATTCGCCATTCTGACAGCGTACTTAGACGACAAGTTCAATGTCCTACCACTGAAGAAACCTTCGATAACCAACGGAATAACATATTAGAAACTTTGCCTATCCATTAAACTCTCGGAAAAAGAAAAATCGCATTGTCTCCGAGGGATCAACTTTTTCGACTGGCCACGAGTGTGTCCGGCGTTGCGTGCGGTCTGCCTGCGCGTCCTCGATCGTGCACGAGCGAGCGTCTCGAAAGCGTTTTCACTATTATTTATCCTTTGACGTTGCGCGCGCACGCGGACGCGCAAGGAGTCGCGTTACTCCCTTTATCTCGGGATGTTTCCTCGAGGGAAAAATGCCGCGAAGACCGGGAAGACTGGAAGTCGTTTCTGGTGCGTGCCGATAGATACCAGTGTTCTTTAGCGGTGGATGAAAGACGCTCACCGCTCGCCGGTACCGACGTTCACGTCGGCACGAAGACGACGGGGGCGTCCTCGCGACAATTAACAACCGGACTCGGCCACAAATCACTCGACCATAGTGAAAGAATACGAACGAGATAGAGATGGAAGAGAATCGCAGGCGGCTCGGTCTAATCACGCTAGCGCGCGCGCGCGCGCGGAAGAGAGTTTCGCCGAGTACGACTCGTGCGTTTCCTTGTAACTCTTCTCTTACTTCGATCTTCGTGCCTGCGAATGTAACTTGCGCTCGTACCCTCTGTCCGTTCTCACTTCGCTTCGCATCCTCCGTCGCGATAAATGCTAGCAGGATCGCTCAGATTCATTGCCTTACTCCGGGCTCTTCGAGACCACGGGAAGAATCCCATGCTCGGTGCGTATCAAAAACTGTAATAAACTTTTTTGCATTTCGCCCGGAAAGTTGAAGACCCTTGAAAAAAATTTGTCACGGAATCTGTTTGGCATTGTACAATTGCGACCTTAAAAAATTGAGTCGAAAAGGCACTTGACTCTCATACCAATGAAGGATTTCCAGCCGACTTTTAGAGCAAAGCCTGCCATGCACATCGGGAATAATTGCCCGCGGCTCAAAGTCTTTTGACTCTTTTAGTCACGAGAAGAGGAATCCTCCGGAGATTGGTATGCTAATTTCGTTAATGTCGCATGATTTATGGCTCCGAGTCAGAATATTCTCATTCCGTAGGCGCCTCGAGAGAAGCGAGAGAGCTCGAGGTATCTCTAACGGAGGCGGAAGAGACTCCTAAGTACCGAACGCCGACGCACCGCGCCGGCTTTCGTATCACTATAATAATATTAATAATAATAATAATTAATAATATTATTATTATACAAATAATAACAGTAATATAGGGATGATAATAATATTCTCGTGTGGAAGCGCACGCCTCTGTCGTCCGTCGCTGCTTGTGCCCGCTGGTAGCCTGTCGCATATCTTAAGTCCCGATAAATCGAATGCGCCGGAGAACGCGCGGCGGTAAAGTCCGCGCGCCCGGGCGTAAGCGCCTTATCGCTCTCGGACGAACGCGGTGGCGGCACGAGTGCACATTCTACAACGCCCCGACACACGGCGTATAACGTGGAGACGCAGATATAACACGAATAAAAAATAAACTAAAATAAAATAAACATTAGGAGTCTCGAATACGATGCGAGCGAGTAATGGCGAAGGATTTTTTTTTCTTTTTTTGCGAGTGGAAAAATGCGTAATCTTTGGTAATTGAGATTCGATACCAATTAGAGGCGCGCGCGCGCGAGCGCTCGGTAACTACCTGTTGGACGTTCTCGGAGGTTGCTCGTTCTTTTCTTTTCTTTTTTTTTTTTTTTTTGTTGTTTCATTTTATGCTTTTTCTCGGATTCACGTGCGGTAGAAGCTCTTGAAGATCGCCGAGTTCGATAGGAAATAATTCGCACGCTCGTTATTCCGGATCGATATTCCGGAAGACGAGTTTCTCGTTTTGGGATGAAAGTCCGAGCTGCGGATTCAGCGGCAGCGGGCCGTAGTGCAATTTTAGTGCCTCCATCGAAACGGCGTATCTCTCGAACGGCTCGACGAATCTCGACCAAATTTACGCAAGCCTTTGAGCGGATTGACACGTGCGTTCCAGAATTTTTTCAATTTTTTCCACCCATAGATCCAAGGTAATATTTTTATCAGAATTTTACTAGAATTTTATTAGAATTTTATTAGAATTTTATTAGAATTTTATTAGAATTTTATTAGAATTTTATTAGAATTTTATTAGAATTTTATTAGAATCGTATCGGAATTTTATCAGAATTTTATCAGAATTTTATGAAAATTTTATCAGAATTTTATACAAAACTGCTTTTAATTTATTTTTTTGATAAATCAACGGAAATTACGGTTTAAACTATTATCGAACGATGAGTGACCATCACCCGGACGCGGTGTCGAATTACCGTCGAGATATGATCTAAATGCACGCTCTCACGGCTTCTATATTCATACAACGCAGATGGGCATGTACTTACTCGGGACGGTCTTGTCCCACGTGAACCGGCGAGGAATCTTCGATCACCGGAGAGCCCCAGATATCGCCCTTCCATCGACGTCGAAGAAGAAGACTGCGAGGCCCCGCTCCACGTGCACACATGCCGAATGTTCAATCGACGAGATATGAGCCGTGTCTAATTACGCAATCGGTGTATGCCCAGCAGTGCGTCCAATCAAACCACCTTCCTGTCTCGTCGTCGTCGTCCTCTTCGTCGCGAACGCGGTGACCGGTGCCGTCCCCCCATTATCGCGATCGGCGTACTTGCATGCACACGCACACACCGGAGAATTACCGTACCCATCCGCCTCCGAAGCATGTGGCTCTTCTTCCAACGACCATCGAGAATGAATGAACTCTTCTCGCTTCTTGGCCGCGGACGGCGACGATTTAACGAATTGCCGAAGCGAGAAAAGACGTTTAGGGTCGCGCCGACGATCTCGTCATCGCCGAGGCGTTTTATCGATATATATAGGTATGTATGTATATATGTCATATATATACGTATTATTGTATATGTATATGTTTTATGTTATAAATGTATAACGTCGTTGAATATCAGTTTGATTGATCGCATAAATTGAGCTCGACTTTGTCTCGCTCGGTGTAATGAAGGATGTTCGATACATCCCGAAGATATTATCTAGAAAATGGTTAATTAGATTCTTTCGTTCAATGATTCGTTTGGCAGGCTCGAATGAGCCCGAACGCGCCTTATCGGAGTCGACTTCCGGTCTCGATTTCCGATCTCCATAAATTTCGAATATTCATTATTAATTATGTAAATAAATAAATGTCCAATTTCATTTTACCTCTCGCAAACTCCCGCTTGCGAGAACACTTCAGTCGTTGAACTAAAATGGCCCAAGTAAAAAAAAAGTCACTGAACAAATTTACCAAAATAAATTTTAATAAAGGTTCGGTATATCCCGAAGAAAATATTATGTATTTCGCACCGGCAGGCTCGAAACAAAATGGCACCTTCGACCCGAGACGTCGACGGATGTGCCTTTCAGATTACGAATCTCCGATTCGTTTCGTCGCCTCTTCACGATACCGTTTATCCACGGATATTCTCCGTTCACCGGATCCGCGGTGACTAATAACCCCCCCCCCCCCGCTTCTCCCATCATTAATATTCGTTTGAGAATTTGTTATTTAAAGTGAGCAAGGGCGACGACAAGAGCTCAACATCATCGTCCCGTTCCGTGTGTCCGCGCATGCGTGTGCGGCCGTATGAATATTCCATACGTCGGGGTTATGCTTCGATATAATGCCCTCCGTCCCTCTCACACGTCGTAATGATGTTCCTCGTCCTCGTCGTCGTCTCGGTTTATAACCAGAAATAGAACCAGTTTATCTATACCGTAAATCGGCCTCTCGCTCTCGCGCCCTCTTCCGATCGGTGTGTGTCTATATCGGCCATTATAAATCGTCGGATTCGTTGTAAACCGCGGCTAATTATTAATCTGTGATTCGTATAACCCGTTCCCCGCTTCTCTCCTCCGCACAACGTTATTTGCGATCACACGCGAGTTCGCCCGGGACGATATACTGTGCCGGAGCTTCGGACGCTGTAATAATACTAATATAGTCTCGTCCGATCGCAAATCGCGCCGGTCTCTGAGTTATCCGAGATACGGACCACGTAGGCAAACCCGCCGGACGCTAGTTGACCACTCCGCGCATGGATGTGGATATATTACGTATTAATGTCCACGGGTAACGCGCCTCCTCCGCCTCATGCCGGTTCCGATTTCCAATCGACCTCCAATCCCGTGAATATTGAATTCGAACGCATTAATTATACGATCGCCGACTCGGCAACCGGAGAAATAAAAGAGATAAATTGATAGGACGAGAGACAAATTACACTAAGCGCGGGAGAGTCTGCCAATGTTGATTTATCTTGTGCATACATTAATATGAGTGTTAAGCAGAGAATGAGAAACTCGTAGATCGATTTTGTCTGATGAAAATTTACTTTTTTTTATAGGTCTTTTTCACGATAACTATAAAAATGAATAAAAATCGGAGAAAGAAGAGAAATAAAATAATATAAAAGTGATAAATTGATAGGACGAGTGATAAATTACACTCCGCACGGGAGCGTCTGCCAATGTTAATTTGTCTTACGCACACATATGTATTCATGTTTGCAGTGAAATGATAAACTCGTCGTCTATCTTCTCCGACGAAAAATTTACCTTTTCGTAATATTTCTTTTTCATGAAAACTAAAAAAATTAAATAGTCATGGCAATGGTGTTATGAAAATGCACAGTAGTGGCGGTTAGCATTTTTTTCCGATCATTAATTATCAGACATACATTTTTTTGTAGATGACTAGCGTTCGAGAATCACCAAGAAATTTTTCTGCTGCTGGTAAATCGTTGAATATTAGAAAAAAAAACGGATCGAAGAAAGAAGAGGAATAAAATAGTATGTTGCTCGAATCGTATCTGAATCGTTGCTACTGCTCTCCTACTGTTCGGCGGAGATTTTATTATCGGGTTCCATAGGTCGATCTCCCCTGGATATCCAGCTGCTTTTCTCTCCCTTCTCGTGAGAGATATCCGTTGAATCGTGCGAGAGATCTCGAATCTCTAACATATCGCTCGTTCTCTCGTTTCCTCGCCAACTTCGCTCTCGTCGTCGTCGCGTGTTGAAGTATCGCCTGCTTGTTCACCCGACTGTTTCATAGATCCGTCGGGCTTTACCCGCGCGCGACCCTTTTCTCGCGAGAAATATACGTGACTCTCCATCCTCCGGCTCTGTTTCCCTCCGCTCCGCCCCTCCTCCTTTTACTACGATCGAACTCGTTTCGCGATAAAGATCGCACAGGGAAGGCAACGACTTACATACTCCGCGTTTGCATTGCGCTGTTCGACACGCGCCAGACATCGTCAGTTCGAACCAAAGCTTCCACATCATATTTTCATTTTTTTTTTATGGCAGCTATTTTTCGAAGATCACTTTTTTAACGTCGGGAGTATAAAACATATTGCGGTCGGTAATGAAAACTATAATTTTTTTTTGTAACCATCCCCGCTATCTGCTAACTTGAACGAGAGCCGATAAAAGTCTGCAAAAAATTTAATACACTCGCACTATATCCCAGATAGACACGCGTCAAGAAACGGACGTGGTTGGAGCAATATTCGCGACACGTACAGCGCATATCGCAAATATTGCGACAGCTGAGACCGTTTCGTGGCACATGTCTACCAGGGTAGAATAATTCCACATGGCAAGAAAATATTCTTGGAAGGTTTAAAAAAAAAAAAAATTTAAATATTGAAAATATTTTACCAATAAAAATTTAAACAATTAAAAAATATGGTTTGAACAAAAATCGACACGCATTCCAAGATCCGAATAGGCTCGACGACGTAAACAAAGAATTAACGTTCGAAAGTGTCTTCGAGCCGGTGGAAAAAAACCGGTCGACGCGTGCGTAATTCGTGAGAATGACTCAGCGATAACGCCCTGCAACACACGCTGCCCGTCACGTGTGTCTCATCAACATTTTTTCCCGATCTCCGCGGTGAAGATGCTTCCGCGCAGGTACGAGTTATTCAACCGATTATCGTATCGGATCGCGTACGTCAATGTAAAGAGTTAATTTGTGTGCACATGTCGTGGGGAATCCCAACTCAAAGTACGCGTTTATTTTTGTTTAACTCAGAGAAACGCCGACTGACGTTTGCAGTGAGAAAACTGGCCTTTGTGGCAGTTTCACGAAAGAACGCACACGGGCGGAAAAAGGGGTATGCGAGACTTCACTCCGCCTGCTGCGATCGGCGGCGGTCACCGATGAAAAACATTTTACAATGCATAAAATGTTTTTCAATAAAACGTCTCAACTTCAATCGTTGAATTGGGGTCTTATTAGAAAAATCGGGAAATCCCAAGGATCGGCGACGCTTTTTATTTTATTTTGTCCGATCACAAATCTTCCATCGAAATGTTTTAGAAATCTTTCGCCGAATGTTTTTTTAAAAAGATTTCAGCGAAAGATTGCATCACCACTCAAAAATACCCAAAGACGAAACATGTCGCAGGCGCGTCTAGACGATAAAGACAGACAACGACCTTAACGACGGATAACGATCGATTAATCAAACAACCCGAGACTGGTCTGCGGCACGAGCAGAGGATCCCGCCTTATAAAGTTCGAGGAAACGCGAGGCACGGAGTCAGTTCGAAGTGAGAACCGGATAGCGAAGGAACCACGTACTGAGTCTGCCTCCATCGCTTCTGCCGCTACCACTTGCTGTTGCCGCCTTCGCAATCGACGATCAAAAGTCAAGCGCTCTATTGCAATCGAGTGTGCACACAATTCGCCATGCAGCCCAAAATACACTCCGCGCTGTTCCTGTGTCTGATCGTCGCTACGCTCGTTTCGGCGGCTCCGTCCACTTCACACGGTGAGTGATCGAATATACAACGAGAAAGAGAAAGATGTCAATAAAATTAATAAAATCAACGGAACTTTTTTTCCAATGATCGCCCTATTATCCACTTTTGATCTTAGGGTGCGACTCATTAAAAAAGATAAAAATTGAAATTTTCATACCGCTTTCTCATAATGTTCCTTTATTCGCATAACTTCTTCTATGAGTGAGCATTTTCTGTATTTTTGGGCTTCCTCGTCGAGGAAGCTTCGCGAATAAAGGAACATTGTGAGACATAGATGTGAAACTTCAATTCTCAACTTTTATGAGAAAGCGATATGAACATCTTAATTTGCTACTTTTTTCAACGTCAGCGCAACGTTCAGCGCAAAAAAAATACACCAACGTCGCCTTTCACTTTGTCGGATCTGCGCTTCTGAATTTTTGTTTTGGCACTTTCGATCTTTTACACAAGAAATCAAAATATTTGTTTTTATCTAGCTTGTGTGTTTCATGTGTATCTCTTGTGTTGCGCTCAAGACACGAAGTCGGTGCTCACGTAACAGATGTTGGTAAAAAGATTCCATCCTTTATGCGTTGATTTGTTTTTTTAGAGAGACAATGCGTTGATGGCAAGTCCTACCACGACGGCTGCAACTTCTGTAGATGTGCCGGAGTAATTCCAGTCTGTACGGAGAAGGCCTGCATTGTTTATGATGAAAATCTGAAAGACTACGTATCAACACCGACGAAAGAAGCACCGGAGGATTTTTGGGTGCCGACGCAGGCGTAAAGATATTTCCGCCGACCTACAGCGCCTGACCGATTCAGATTCAGCACGAAAAATACATCAACTTCCAAGCTTCACTTAGTCGAATCTGCGCTCGGCGCGAAAAAATACATGAAATTATGGGTACCTAATTTTTTTTTTTGCACTTTAAATTTCTTTTTCCGGTAAAGGATAAAATGCTGAATATCGATAAGTTTTTACATCTGTATTAAAAAAAACATGAAACAGAACAACAAAAATTGATTCACACCTGAATTGACATCCACTTCGGGTAATAATTTTTTTATCAGTGTATGCTCCGATGTGCCTCGGTACATTTCCTAAAATTATATTTGTTTTTTTTTTCGGTTAAAGGAAACACGCTAAATATCAATAAGTTTTTTAATGCGTATTAAAAAAATGAATGATAAATGTAAAAATTGATTTACACTGGAAAGAGTTTGCCAGCTCCTTTGTGGTGGTTCCACAAAAGAACGCACACGAGCAGAAAAAGGGGTATGCAAGACTTCACTCCGCCTGCTGCGATCGGCGACGGGTCGTTAACGTCCCGGCTCTCTTTCTCGCTGGTTGCTCGATGTGAAATCGTCGAGGCAGCTCGCAGCACGGCAGTAGCAAAAGCCAGTGGCTCGGGCCCGATGCCAAGGAACACCGTGGGGACGTACGACGGGGCGCATAACTCGTACGCAAACTTGTCCGTATCCAGGGTGGATTCCTGGGCTAACGTCCTGGGTGGTATTATCGTAAGAGTATCACACCAGCGAGCCAGCCTTCTTCTCGGTATTTCTGCGTACAAACGAGCTCGAAGTCCCGCACCTATGCCTCTCTTTGTAAATTAATAATATCCAGCGGCGATTAATTAATCGCGAGTATCGGCAAGGTTGTTAATTAGAGGAGTATCGTGACCTGCCGCATGCGCACCACAAAATTATAGTCGAAGGACACCGATCCGCTTACTCAAATTTTATGCATCAACTTCTACGTTTTTATTATCGATTTTTTTTTTTTCACAAATTTTTATATTAACCCTTCTTTGTCTTTCAAATATTATTATTATTATAAGTAATTTTAATCAGCACAGTTGTCAATTAGAGAAATATCGTAACATGCCACACGAACACTGCAAAATTGTAGTCGAACTACACCGACCCGTCTGCTCGAATCTCACGCATCAACCCCCATTTTTTTAAAAATTATTTTGTTCAAAATTTTTTATTTTCAGCCCTTTTTTGTGTATCAAAATTTTATTGTCTCAACTTCGACAATACTTTTCGCCCTCGGTCTCCCGCCTTTGCGGTTCGGATTGCCGTCTTACGGATCAATTAACTTAACGACCATCGGCGCGTTGCGGTTCCCTGTCGTTTTCTGTTTTACCGACGGAGCCGGGCTGCGATCCAACGGCCGCGAGCCCCTTAAGGTGAAGTGAAATCCACGTGACCGAGCCAGGAGGCTGAGAGAGATAGCGGAATTGGTCTCACGATGGAGCGAGAGAGAACGGCAGAGAACGTGTTTCACTTCACCTTACGGAAAAGTTGGGCGAAAACGTACCCGGAGCGCTCTACGACTGCGGACGTTCGGGCCGTCGGAGCAAGTACTTGAGGAAAGTACGACCGAGGGCTGCCGCCGTACAGCGGCTGTTCATAAAATTTCCACCGCGAGCTTTATTAACGATTACGTCTATCCCCCCTGGCTAGACGTGATTTACAAGAGGCCCGTTCGACCGTTCTCGGCACCGGGCTCTCGCTTTTCGACCGCGGGGATCGCAACGATAAACCCCTTTTTTTACCGTCCCCGGCGCGGTTTCTCCCCGTCTTTTCGTCTCAGAAGCCGTTAAAGCTAATTCGCAGGTACGTCAAACGTTCGCAAGACACCGTTCGAGAACACGACGGTAACTATAACGAGAATACCGGACGCCGATCGCTCCGCGGCACCGAGCAGCCAAGCTCTGAGACACCACTCAGCCGGGAGCAGAGAGATACACTATAAATTCGTAAAACGAGGTGTTGAACAACGAGCGAAAGTATAATTGGTCGGGGTAACAGAGACAAACGAGACTGCAAGCGGTAAATTATAAATGCGCTCGGCGTGTATCTATGCGAAGTGATTCTCACGAGAAACGAACATTGACAAACTAACGAGTCACACAAACGATGAGATGAATTTGAAAGTTGTACGGCGTAGAATAATATTCTTTGTCACATCAAGTGCCAAAAAAGTTTGAAAAAAATCTATTTTTCATGTCGGCAAGACAAAACCGGTAGTTGAATATATAGATTTTTTTCAGTTATAATTTTGGCTGAAAAAAATTGACTTCTACATCGGTAAAACAGAGTCGTTATCGGCATTTTTCGAAAACCTTTTTCTGCCGTTGAAAATTTTCGTTGGAAAAAGTGTTCCAGACCTTCTCGTCGCGGGGAGTTCCGAAAAATATCGTGTTTTTCGGGGTCGCGACTGACGAGATTCGCGACGATATCTTCGACACGGTAGTCGCGTCGGTCGCGGAGCGCGGCGAGCCTGCCGGGGGCAGCGGATGAAGGAAGAGGACCGGGCAGGACATGCGAGGACGAGGACACCGGAGGCTGAGTCTCCGGCTGACCCTGCAGCACGTGCGTGTCCGGGCGATAGCATCGGCCGTAGTAACTCGATATTGTTTCACTCAAACAAATTAGGGGGTATCGCTGCCGCTGCTGCCGGCTGCCGAGCTGCGGCGAAGAGGCAAAAGCACCGAGAATGGACAACGATAGAAACTTGTCCCGGTCGACCCCATCGGGGTCTCCAGGGTTCAACTGCACTTGGCTCATTTCCACGGAACTCTCGATGGACTCGTCTCTTTTACCAACGTTCAAGCCAAGAAACGACATTCTCGAATCCCGCCGGTCAAGATCGTCTTCCCTGGCCACGGTCCTTGCCCGAGAGTCAATGAGCTCGCGTGCGCGGCTCCAGCCGGACCTAGAAATCCTCGTACAGCTCTTTTTTTTCCTACGTGAAATATCTTATATTTACTACATTTTTATATCAAGTACGAAATACATCGTATTTTAATGTAAAATAAAATAACATAAAATGTAAGAAATAAATTTGTTATATTATATTTATTTTATATTTTATATTTTGTGATATTTTTAAGTTTTTTTTTTTATGAGGAAAATATGTTTTGGATCGTGGTTTTGTGTTCGGCAAGATAAATCCGATAAAAGTTCCGCGCAAATTTATAGATAAGAAGAGCGTCGTAGAGGAGTGTGTCCCTTCGATGGCACTTCTTCTCGGGCCCGGGCTTCGGATCTCCTTTGACAAGCCGACGCGCCACCCAGTGCGCGAAATTAGGAGCGTATATATCCGAGGAAAAAAGTCAACCCCGAATATCGGTTGATGCCTCGTTCCGCGGTCTTCGATTCGACGGAGCGCTGGGGGGACAAGATGTAACTGCTTAAAATTCCAGCTGAACGAGGTAGGAAGTCCCCCTTGTCCGAGACGTGGCATCAATGATGGATCCACCTCCGAGGATACGAGAGAGCTACGGGCGGAACGAACGTTCCTTCAACATATCTTTTTCTTCCTATACATACATATATATATACATATATACATGTATACATGTATAGATCCTTGTACCTATACTGGCATATTCTTTCCCACTTCCTTTCGCCCATCCTGCGCGCCTTCTTCCTCCGATTCGCTTCCACGTGCGCGCCGAAAACGAAAGCCGAAGGAAAAAGGAATGAAGGAAAAAGATCGACGAAGCTGAGGGCGATCGAGCGCGCAAGGGGATCGATCGATATTCGAGATAGAACAGTCAGAAGACACACGAGACCCTGTCACTGGCTGAAACTTCGAATCTAAATCGTCGCCAGCTCCGAACTGTCGGTGCGTCGAAGATAATCGACGCGTCCTGCACCTTGCGCGAACATAGGGTACAGACGGATTTTTCAGAAAACAATTAAATTCTGTGAACATTTTTGTTGAAAGAAAATGTGTTGAGAAAAATTTCATCCGGAGGTAAATTTGATAATAATTAAAAAATTGGAGCTGAATCGTACCGTTGGGGCAAAATGGGGCATCCAAGAAATATCGGAAAGTTGAGTTTTGTCACACTGTTCCGTTTTGCCCCGCTACACGCACTATATTCTCGTTGAGATCGGAACGGCGACCCTCCGCGCGCTAGGCGGATGCGCTTCGTGTGCGTAATCCAGTTTGCGTCGAGCCTCGGGGAAGGTGTCGAGACACCAGCCAGTCCGCCGACATTGCACTGTGTGGACGAAGGTGATTTTTTTTTCTTTTCGTTTTTTAATCACCAGCGAATACACCGGTAGCGGAGAGACGAGTTGAGCATTCTCCTGTACGAATGGACAGGAAGCTATGAATGCGGACCCGGACTGTGAATGGCGAAATTGGATTAAGGCTTCCCCCGGTCGGTGGATCCGCTTTCGTCGGGCTGTCCCGAGCGGAAGTCGCGCTGACCCCGGACTCCAAGAGCGGGAAGACATGTACATCCCGTGCCGGCTGGTTATTCGCCTTTCGTCATGATCCTGGCTCTTTTTTTTATTTCATTCGAGACCAAGGTACCTGCCCAGCCAGGCACCATGCAATCCATTGAGTCCAAATCACCGAGGATAACTACCTGCCAATTCGATTCCGGACGATTCTTCGGGATCATCCTGAGGGATGATCCTTCGGAACTTATACCTATATACACCTTCCTGCTTCTGCCGGGGACCTTGCGTGACGGATCTCTGGTCAAACGTCGGAAACGCCGAAATTTAGGAGTTCCTGGCAACCCAGTTTGGGGTGATCGATCTGAGGATCATCGAAAACGAACACCGGTAGGAATTTCGGAAGCTTCGAACCGAGCCTGGCCCAGACCTGGTGTGAAGCTCTAAAACGCTTACCAGAAAAGTCGCAACATTTTTGGGCGTGGAGAACATTTTTGTAGGTATTTCTAAGTGAGAAACGTCCCCAAAAAGCGTCTTGGAAGTGTCCCAAAAAAACAAGATTAAAATACGAGTTTTCCTCACCCTCTGCCCCTCCGGATAAGAATCTCCGTGCCTGGGTGTACGGAAGGCGCGGACGCGTGTAACTTCATACTCGCGCGGTGGACAACTGCGTGCCGAAGCGAGGAAAAAGAAGGCGACCAACCGACCGAACAACAACAGCAAAACGCACAAGAAGAAAAGTTGGTCTCTCACCGGCGGAAGATGATAAAGAAAGGAGGGCTGAGACAGAGGAAACAAGAAAAAAAAAAAATTCTGAGCGCATGTGTGGATCGTACAGTGAAAGGTGGGACAGCGAGCTGCTAATTAGGCGCAGCTCGCGCGCGAACTCGACCGCTCTTTCTGCGTCCGACATCGGAGGACTTCTCGGCGATTCTCTTCCCTCCGTCTTCTACCTGGTCGGGGATGCGAGGTACACTTGCATGCATATATGTGGAGGAACATAGGAGGCTGTACCGTATAGTTGTATCGTGATTATGGGCCAAGCGAGGGATCCTCCGGGTTTGCTTCGCTGGACGGGTGCAGCGGTTCGGATTATTCCGGTCGACGCGGGGTGAACGAGAAGAACCACACCGGACCGTCACACAACCACTGTTCGAGGTACGGCATTGCCGAGGACTCATACGCGGGAGGCTTCATTACCGGGCCGTGTTAATTAGTCGACGATAGCCGATCGATACGGAGTCTCGCGAGCGGGGCGTTCGAGTGCACCGATGGCAAACTCGTTGTTGTCCCCCGTCGAGGCGGGGGATAACTGGACGACGGGCACCGAGATCGCACCCGCATCGGAATGGTCCGAGCTCGGATCGACGGTCGTAGATAATTTTTCTCCGGAGTCCGATGACTTTCGTTCGGCGAAACAAATTCTACGGGAGCAATCTTGTCGATGCCTCGATGACGGCGCGGCTCGAAATTAATTATCGGCTCGATCGTCGATTCTGCGAAATGTCATTTGTGTGCCTGGCGAATTGGCAGGTAGTGTTGTCGTTCGATTACTTGAAAATTGAATGATAGCGTACTATTTTTATATGAAAATAGTAAAATTTAGATTTCATGACATGATGAATAGTAAAATTTATTTTAAAAAATGGTACACATTTCAATTTGTTGACAATTTTATAGAAATAGTAAACAAAAAAATTTGGTAATCGTTATTCTCTCTGAGGCTGAAAGGAACTCCTATAGAGGCGAGTTACGATCAATTATCTCGCTACTTCCTCGCAGCGTTTTACCAACAAAAAAAAAAATGTAATAATCTGTTAGTTTTTATCGTCGATAAAGATCGTCGATGGGTGAGAGAGGCGTGGTGACGATCGTCGTAATTCCCCGGATCCGCGGAGTTCCGAGTTACACGCTTAAATTCATTAAGAGCGCACCGCGCCGGTGCCTCGCTCGGTCGCCGTCGACTCCCGAGATTACTATGTAAAGCAGCAAAAAGAGAGGTATTTACAGTCGAGTGCCCGGGCATCGGGGTGCGGATAAAGAACAGCTCACGAGGATATGTTTTTTCTCATTTTTTTTTTTTTCTTATTTTTTCGTCGCACAGTGGTAGTCAGATATAAAATAAAGGCAGTAGCCGGAGTCGGTGAACGGTCGGTGCGGCTCTGCTCCCGGAGAATCAGCGTGCGGCATTAACAGCACGTGGGGGACACGCCTACCGACAACCTGCCCCGGGTTGGCCAACCCCGTTCGCAATTAACATCGGCGAGAGAGCCTACGGCACTCCGAACGAAGCGCCCGGCGAGAGCGAGAGAGAGTTCGCGGTCGTTCGACGTTGTTAATTAACGAAACGAAACGGTTCTAGAAACGACACAGGGCCAACGACGCCGAGAAACCGTAGGTCGGTTCGCGTCGAGAGCCACCGAGACAAAGACGGGATATATCGAAGGAGACCGAGGATCCGGAGAAACCGTCCCCGCCGTTGGAACCGTCGGCGAGGATGGCGGCGCCTTTCGTCTTTCCATTACAAACTACTGCCACAGCCGCTTCCTCGTTCTTCAATCCACCTACTTGTGCTCCTCGTTTTTATCATTCGCCCCTCCAACCATTTTCATCCGCCGTTCCATCGTCCCCCTCGTGAATCCCGCCCGGAGGCTGAGGACGCTGATATAAGACACGACCGTAGCTTTCTAGTCCTCGTGATCTGCCCTGGCCATGCCCTGTTGGTACCGTGGAAACCGAGACAATGTCCCTGCTCGCACGGTTCCCGAGCACCGGGGAACCGGCCGATTGCCTCCGAGCTGCGAAGCAACGGATCTTGAGAATGAATCCTTGAGGTCTTGGAGAATCGTAGATCATTCAATTTTCCGACGAGTGTGTCGACCGGCTTGATCTTCGCAGGACCCAGGACTTACGACATCGGTTGAGCGTGTGCCTCCGAGTGGCAGCATCGTTTTGTTGTTTGGACTCCCTGAAAGCCGCCTACACTGCCTGTCATTGATGCCTGATTTTTCTTGATTTTTTTTGTCTTGGTAGATATCTTGGTCGACATCTTAATGGGATTGAAGACGTCGCGCAAGATATCAGGCAAGACATCAAACAAAACGTCCAGCAAGACTTCGAGCAAAACGTCTTGCTGGATTTCTTGCCTGATATGTTCGATCCCATCAAGACATCGAGAAAGATATCCAGAAAAAGCAGGCATCAGTGACGAGTAGTGTACCGCACATGTCCGTGGAAACCGAGACAATGTCCCTCCTCGTAAGGATCCCGAGCACCAGAGAACCGACCCGTTGCCTCCGGGCTGCGAAACGACTCTCGAGAATGAATCCATGAGGTCTTTGAGAATCGTAAAGCGGAACATCATTCAATCTTCCGACAAGTGTGCCGCTCGGGTCGATCTTCGCGGGACCCAGGAACGACGACATCGGTCGAGCGTGTTCCTCCGAGTGGCGGGATTGTTTTGTCGTTCGGACTCCCTGGAAGCCGTGTACCGTACATAGCCGTCGTAGCTCGGTCGCTGCGTACCTCGGCTACGGTCGTGTCCATGACAGGTATCCTTAGAACGCAGAAAGTCGGAGAAAGTTAATGACGTCTCACTGGGACTCGCGTCAAGCGAGTCTCGAGTTGACGCGCTCCTGGCAGACATCGCTGGACAAAGTGTCTCCACAGCGGTATTAGCGGCCGACGAAGTCTTCCGCAGCGGAGCTCCTTTTGCCAGTCGAGGTGTACACGGCCGCGTCGCGTTGGTCGGGTGTGCGAGATACAATGAAGGCCCTCACGGGCCATCCCCGGTTCCGCCGTTCCAGCTCCGTCCAGCGACACGCATTGCCCGAGCAGGAACGGGCCGAATGAATGCCTCCGGTGGCTTCGCCTCGAAGAACCGTGTTACGAGGCGAGAGACCCTCACGGGTTCTGGCAGCGACTCCGCTCGGACTTTATTTTCCAACGGTGTAACGAAGCCGGTGGTTGAAGACCGGCCACCCGGGCGTCAACGGGGCTCAATGGAATAGTGGGCGATCCTTCCGTCCCCGTGAATGGAGGTCATTTACTCGGCATTCACGCGACCGGGGAGCTCGGAGGTTCGCGAGGGTGTAACACTCCACTTACCACGATCGCTTTACAGGCTGCGTGGCCTTCTCGTGGAACCTGCCATTGTGGCGCGCTTTCTGTGGGGAAGAGGAGGCGGGCCGTCCTCTTCAGGACTTCAACTGGCACAGAAGTCTAAAAAGATTCGGGACTGTCGCGAAGGCGTCGCGCGACAGGTACGACGTGACGTCTTTTTTTTATGGGTCCTTTTTTCATACGTTTTGTCAGCTTCCTTTATCGCCTGTATGATTCCTACTTCGTCTGGAGCTATCGGGACTGAAATGAGAATCTTTCCGGCTATTCTTTATCGTCGACTCGACTTCTTCTGCGAGGGATGTCAGGATAACGTTGCGCAATAGCCGTCGGAGTGGAAATTGAAATTTCTGTGGTGGGGGAAAGATGGTCGACGGAAATGGGTACGATGAGTCGTGTGACGTGTACTCAGCACGAACCACCGGGTCAAAGTTGGTCCGGCTTCGCCCGGGGATGATTTCCAGGACTCAGTTTAGTGCCCTCAGTTGAAGAACTGGAAAGGGCATCCTACTTTATTCGAATTATCGGACGCAGTTAATGACACACTCGATGCACCTGGATCGAACCTGCGGCGCGCTCGGTGCCGATCTTGTCCCATACCTTGCACCCTTGTCGCATCAGTAAGAACCTCTAACCGACGGACGGTTTATGCAGATTCGATTGCCTAACACCCCGAGACACCGGACTCCCAGGGTTCTCGTCGAATCCGATGGAATCCTCCCAAGAAAAAAATCACCGGGTAACGACGAGGCGGAATCCGGTATACCGTGGTGCAGGACGTAATAGTCGTAACACACGCGACATTATGCGTGTGGCGAAGTCTCCACGGGACTAAATGCATTCGTGCATAATACTACCCGATCTTACGCACCTTGTATTCACACGCGGAACAGTGCAACTTTTCGTCCTGTCGCCATTCAGCGTGGAGGAAAGCCTATCCAAAAATAAAAATTTTGTTGCAAAATTGTAACGCGCATGTGTTCGAAATTTCAGAAACAGTTTATGTAGAAAAAGCTTCCAAAAGCGTTTATAAATTTCCGAACAAAATTTTTTTTACAGCGTTGAACTCCAGCCGCTCGTTCTTTGACACGTTTCTCATACTCCTTCCGCCGCAATGGCCTCGAGAAGCTCGTTTCATGGCAAATAGGCGTCGTTCTCGCGAAGCAGCCGAAGGTCTCCGGGCTCGCTGGCGTCCTGTGTGGTCGGCTCGCTCAGGAACTCTCGAGAATCCTAGTGGTTTCGAACCGTTTGAATTCAAAGTGAAAGAGAAGATTCCGAGTTCCAGAGAGAACCTCCTCGCGATCGCGGACTAATCGGGTCTACATGAATTCGTGCTCTTCTTGTTCCTCGTCCCCATCCGATCCGGCGGATCCTGGGAATCCACCTGTGCGACGATTTCGTTCTTGTTTCTAGGATCCTGTTGCCTCTCCTTTCTTCGTCGGGGCTGGAATCGAGGATGCGACATATGCGAGGCACGTGGCTTTCTTCCCGATCGCGGCGTTCCGTCCGGCACCTTGCTCTCGGCCGCTCTTTCACATCGCATCGGTCTCGGTGAGCCGGTGAAAAGATCTTGCCGTTTCACGGTGCACCAGTTTCCACCCGGCGTCCCATTCGTCCCGGTGTCAATGAAACTGCTGTCATAATTCAACCCCTCGGAGTCCATAAAATAAAATGTCGGTTCACCGGCCGGTCCACCCCCAAAACTGCACCCGATAAATTAATTGAAGCCTGGTCCTAAAAATCGTTGCTCGGATCTCACCGACATCGAACTTGATTTACCGTCAGCCGGCAAGGTGGGCTGCGACGAGACGAAGAAAAAGACGTTCCATCGCGGCCCGTTTGGAAAGCCTGTCATTAAGGGGTGATTAGTCGGTGGTCCAGGTAATTTCGCATGTTGGGAATGAAACATAGCGAGAGATTCTCGGATCTTCCGCCGGGCTGGAAGGCGACAGTTGGGCCACGAGCGACTCGGCAGTCGTTCTTGTTCCGCGCGTTTTCCAGAAACCAAACCTATCTGGAGGCGAGACATTCTCGTTTGGGACTTCGGAGACTGGAGAACATAGTTGGGTATCGGTCAAGAGAAGAAGGCGTTTTCGTCCCGAGGGGTTTCAGCGGTCGGGGTCGTGATCTACCGGTGACTTCCGATGGCCGGGCTGACGCCGCGGCGCGTGGTCCAATTTACTCCCAGGATCGTTAAGAGCCCCACCGGTGTTCGATTCATTTTCCCGGCAAGGTGGCGGACGACGGGGAGGCATTCTTCCCTTGCGCCGGTAACCGCGGGGATGAATTGTCTTAAGGGGGTCTCCGAACGATCGGCCCGGCACACGCCATGTGCTTACCGACACCCCCGTCGATGATGAATCGCGCGTCGAGACACCGAAGGAAGTCTGCACCGGGAATTCGAATGCCTCCCCGGAGATCCGAGAAACAACCCTCCCGAGAAGGAAACCACACGCGACACGCGCCGGAGAACACATTGACCGTGAAAATTCGATCCGCTCGATACCTGAGGCTGGTGATAAGTCAAGCGCTCCAGAAGGTGGAGCCCGACGGAAAACGACCCAATCGGAATTGGAATTATTGGATTCTCTGATGAGCTGCACCGAGAAAACCGAACGCGCAGCATCGCGAAGACTGCGTGCTTTGGTCCAGTCCGCCTTACGGGATCTCGAAAAAAATGTTTAATTTTTTAAAAACCATAAAATAACGCTGGGAATTGAAAAAAAAAAAAGATAAAATCAATAAAAGTTTAAGGAGACAAAAATGTGCAATTATTTCATAAAATCGGAATACGAAGTTTCGTGAGAACGATTTTGTTAAATAAGTGACAAACTCTTTCGTTCATTCTTCAACATAAAAATCTGTCCTTTTATTTCCCGTCTCATTAAAAATTTCAGTTTCGACTTTTGTTTGAAAAATTTTAAAATCAACAAATAAAAAATTGTGGACCTTTGTCGACAATAATTTGTTGTAAAAAGTACAAACGTTCTTCACTGTGCGGATACAGGTCCTGCGCGCTCGTGGACTCGACAGTTGTGGCTTTACAAATGAGTCTTCCTCCAGCCATGCGTAGGTGTACGACGGGACCATCACGGCCCGTCCGCAGGACGCGCCACATGGTGCAATTAAAAACGAAAAAAAAAGGAAAATAAAAGCGAGCAGTTCTCTTTGTGCCACGCGCGGCTCCGCGGCCATATGGCATCGGCCGAGTGAGCTATGGCTCCAGCACCGGCGCGTTTCTTCCAGCCGCTGCGTTGGCGGTCACCGTCGAGGGATAAAATTAAATTAGATATTAATCGTGGCATTAGCCGTCAACCCGTCAGCACGGCGAATCGGTAGCTCTTCGCGATTTACCGGATCATTCGGGAGCGAGTATAGTTCAGTGGCAGAATTTTTTTTTTTTTATATCAGTCCGAGCTCGTGGGAAGTCGCGATCCGGTCGCCGAAGGAAATCCCGGCAGGGATCTCAAAGGCTTGCCAGACCGTCGAGTGAATCTTTGTCAAAGATGATGATCTCTCCATTGATGCGGAGGGGAAAAAAGGGAATAAACGGGAAAAGTAGCGGTGTCGCTCCTCCTGTCGCGAGGGAATCCGAGATAACATAATGGACTCGGTACGGTCTGGAAAAGCCAGAAAGCAAGAAAAAAAAAATTACACATCTTCGATGGTTGCCGTGAGAACGAGAGCGAGTGCGGGACCGGCTAAGCCCGTAAGAGAGCCGATGTAACGCGCTCGAGAATAAGGGATGAGAAAAGAAGATGAAAAAACACGCGCTGGTAGAATGGAGAAAAAAAAGGTTTCTAGGATTCGGGAAACCTTGCTCGAGGTGGTTGGACGGCCGGCCTGTGGGAAAGAAACGAACGGGCGGGAAAGAAACGAACGGGCGGGAAGGAAACGAGGGAGAGGGGGGAGCAAAAAAAAAAGTGAGACCTGCGGTGTCCCGCGGTGCTCCGGTTTTGTTCGATGGGACAAAGAGTCTGCAGTCCGTTCTCGCGTTAAACTCGAGGACAGGAGCCCGGACGACGAAACGCAACCTGTGCTACCGACGCGGTTCGACACAGGACACAGCCGGAGGAAACGAGACGAAGTGGGCCGAGTCGGAACGTGGGATGGGATTTTTCCGTAATCCTTCTATTTAGTCCGTTTCCACCCTTTCGAGTCCTGCGAGGAAAGAGAAATCTATCCAAAGAACACTTTCTCGTGTCTCGCGAGTGTTTGGGATGATTTTTTTCAAATGTTTTTTGAAACAGGAAACACAAAGGCCTTTTCTCAGATTCGGCGCGAAGACGGGGTAAGAATGGTACGTGGATTTAACAAAAATTTCTTGTCCAGAAAAGTCCATGCTTTTTTGTTTAATTAAAATTACGATTTGTCGCAGAAAGGAAAATTGTGGGGGTTTTTTGGATAAGAAATGCTTGTTAGATCTCCAACCTTTTTTACCTTATCGAGGTCATTTCGAAATTTCTTTTCGGACTCGGTCTGAACAAAAAAAAAACTGCATCTTAGCCGCGATACCGCTCGAGGCAACTTTTCGAACGTCGTTTAAATCCGCCGAAGAAAAAAATGTTTTCTTTCAGCTTCGACACAGATAGAGAACGATTTAAAATTCCTTTCCGGAGCGGAGTTCTCGAGTCAAGTGTCGGCCGACTGGTACCCATGGGTACGCTCCGACGTCCCCTTTGGTCGCGCCGTTGTCACGGGTCCGGGCCGGGCCGGGACGCCGGACTCGCGGGCGCGACAAAGGGCCCGAATCCGCGTAAAGCGAAACTTGTCGCCCGGATAGACGTGCCGGCGGGCTCGCGGGTCGGCGAAACTTCACAGGGATGAGAGAACTCTCCGCGGCTCGGAAGGTCCCGAGAAGTGCCTCGACGGTTCGGGCCGCAGGACGAAAAGGTGTACACGCCGAAAAGCGAGAGGCGAACTTTCGTCGCGCGGCTTCCTCCCGCCTGCGCTTTCTTTCCGCGTCGTCGCGATTCTATCCGGCGACGATCCCTCCGAGGAAGCCAAGGGCGGCGGGAGAGAACACGGATGGACCATTTGAAAAAAAAAAAAAAAACGAAAAAAAAAACTTGTCGACAAGACGCGAGAAAAAGCGCGCATTATGCGTGTGGCGCGCGGCTGGAGACGCGCCGAAAGATTAGCGAACCGGAGACAGGGAGGATGAGAAAGGCCTGTACCTTCGTGTTCTCGGGTGGAATAAAAAGCGGTCGAACGACGGAATTGATGCGACTACAAATCGTCCGGGACTCCGGGCGTCTTGCGCCGATGACGCTCGAGATCGAATCGGGAATGCGCTTCGTATCGTGTACCAGTCTTCTCTCGAATTCCGGCGGCTCTGGATGAGTTAAGCTAGTCGAAACTACGCGTTTCCTCGGTAAAATAAAAGAGATGCGCCATTTTGCCCCAATATCCGTGATCCAAAAAAAAAATATATACGAATTTTCGTCAACCCGTCCGTAAAAATGAATCCCCGAAGAATACTCGCGGAGCCCGAGAATTCTCGAACTTTTGCCCGGGGGTGAGAAAACAGTAAAGAGAATCGAGCAAAGAGAAGCTGTAGAGCATATTCCCCGAAATGTAAACATCGATAAAATCAACAAGTGGAACAGAGTGAAAATGTAGTTTAAAAAAAAAAAAAGATCGGGGGAGGTCGCCGACGAAGGAGCGGTGAGATAATTCGTCGATACCGTGACGACACGACCATTGAGCCGTGCGGGTTTTTCCTTTATAGTAGAATGGTCCCATGGGCGATCAATGGACCGATGAAGACAGTGGGATGAAAGGAAAGTGCGAGCGAGAGAATTCGGCCGGAGGCGCTCGTCCTTCTGCAGGGGTGCACGCTATATACTCTTTACCTTTTAATCCGTGCTTGCGTGCGAGTGTGTGTGGATGCGGCGATGTGTGCGAGGACGTAAGGTGGCATTGTCGTCCGAGCGAGCGCATGAATGAACCGGGGAATGGTAGGCCGGTCGAACAAGTGTACCTGCAGCAACATCGGCGACACGACAATGCCAGGAATCCGAGGAATTTAACCGGTGATTTATGAGCTTGGTTCCGAAGAGATTTCGCGGAGGAAATTCTTGTCTCGAACGAATTACCTTTATGCGATGATCTGCATAGATCCTGAGGATCTTTGGAACTCCATTTTTCAAAGTCGTTCGAATCTGGTAGGAATGTTCAATATTTTGTTTCCGAAATTAGTTCGACCTTTGATTGTCATAAGCGTGCGTTTGGTGACATTGAGATACCGATTGCTTGAAAAACGAAGTGGACGACAAATAAGGAAAACATTAAAAGTTGGGTATCTGTTTTCTGCGCTTCCTGCACGAACTCCGACTTTGTGATAAGAATTTTCATTTTCCTTTCTTACTACTGTGGTTTTTCAACATTGCCCATATTACATATATGAATGACCTTCAAGTTCGAAGTATTGTAAAAAAAAATACCAGTTTTCAGTACTGTTAAAAATATAGAAATGAAAAATTGGGACAGAAATGATTTTTTTGCCGAATTTTTTAATTCGTGTGCTCCAAATTTAATTCCCAATGAGCTCCGTTTCGCTACAAAGAGCGGAACAAAAGCGGAAGGTAACTTTCAAGGAATGTTTGGACCATGATGGAGTGCGCAGTCCGGATCGCACGACTCTAGCCGAGATTACCGTGGAATGCAATACAGCCCGATCCTTCCGCTCTTTCTGCTTCTTTCTCGAGTGGGTATAGAAACCCGGACACAATGGCCCTGCAGTATTGTCGGTCGGACCTCTGGCGTTGATCCCGCTGTCCCGTCCTCGTCCCCGAGTTTCGTTACTCTCCCGCAACATTGGACGAGGCCATTATTTGCTTCTTGCGCACCCGCAGGACCTGCCGGTCGACACTAATACTCTTTCTCGAATCTAAGCGAACTCGTGTAAACCCCACCTCTGTCACGAGGACATCAAAGTCGGATTACTTTATGGACCTCAGAAGAGTACCTTAAATCTCAATTTTTTACGCGGAAAAAAAATAATAAAGTCTCCAATATTTTTTTGTGCGTATGTGCAGCACCATGATAGAAGCCGTAAGAGCTAAAATATCCATGGAAACCTTACAAAAAAATGTTCATTTCGCACTACAGGAATAAAAATATATATCACCCAAAATGTAAAATTTATAAAAATGTAACCAAACGAAAAATGAATAATCCGTTAGAGGACGTGCAAACTATGAAAAAAAAAATGTTCCACGTTTAATGTACACCTTATCGATAATCCATTTCCTTATTCGTATCTACTGCACGCTCGGGCTGCAGGTAATATATTTTTCATTGGCGGACATTTTTTGCGTAATAAAGCAATAAAATATCTGTGTATAAAAGTGCTTCTGCGGAAGCGGATGAAATTGAGAAACGAAAACATCGTCGAAATGAAGCTGTTCTATTTGTTGATCATCGTCCTGGCGCTGTGCGGCCTCACAGCAGCTAAAGTAAGTTTTCCTAAGTTTAATTTTGGTTCCTCATGAAGGGAGCTTCGTATTAATGAGAAAAATTTTTTTTCGAGATTTTTATATAAACGCGTTCCGAAATAATATTCAGTGTATGTGTGAATGTGCAAAAAAAATATGCTACATGGATATTTTTTTACAAACTTAGCATGAACGAACACGAGAAAATTGTGAGGAGGAAATATGAGAATTTCTAATCTTCAGGGTATTTTTTAATTACATTTTAGATGATATTGTGTTGCTGTTTTTTTTTTATTACAGCCCAATAATCCTCCATGTCCGGAAGTTGTAAGCCTTCAGCTCTGTCGAAATCGCAATGGTCCAGAATGGAAACGCGCTCATTGCAAGGTACGTTAAATGAGTATTTAACAGGTTTTGTAAATAGCGAAACTGTAGCAGATTCGTGAAAAAAAAAATCTTCACTAAATTGTACACTCAGGCATAAAATTTTGTATTTGATGCACTGAAACATACAAAGAAATGAAGGTTTCACCGTTCGATACTCGCTATCTTTGACAAAAATCATCATCGGCATAAAATGACTGTTCGCGATAAATCAGTTCAATCGAGCAATTTTTCTTTTACATCATCAGCCACAATGCTAGACGACCATGGTGAATCCTCGAAGGCTTCCGGCGTGCGTGTGTGCAACGCCATTATAGAAGTCTTTGGAGCGCAAGTATTCACGGAAATCCTCCCAAAAAGAACTTGATTTCGCACCACAGGAAGAAAAATATATATCGCCAAAAATGTAAAATTTATAAAAATGTAACCAGACCGAAAATAAATAATCCGTTTGCGAACGTGCAAACCATGCAGAAAAAAAGGTTCGACGGTTTATGTACTCCTTATCGATATTCCATTTCCTTATTTGTATCTACTGCACTCTCGAACTGCGGGTAATGTATTTTTTATTGGCAGAGACTTTTTGCAAATAGCAATAAAATATCTGTGTATATAAGCGCTTCTGCGGAAGCAGATGGAATAGAGAAACGAAAACATCGTCGAAATGAAGCTGTTCTATTTGTTGATCGTCGTCCTGGCACTGTGTGGCCTCACACCAGTTGAAGTAAGTTTTCCTAAGTTCAATTTTAATTCCTCATAAAGAGAGCTTCGTTTTAATGATAAAACAAAAAAATTGTCGAGATTTTTATATAAACACGTTCCGAAATGATATTCAGTGTATGTGTGATTGTACAAAAAAAAGATGCTACGAAGATATTTTTTTACAAACTTGGCATAAACGAACACGAGAAAATTGTAAGGAGGAAATATGATAATTTCTAATCTTCAGGGTATTTTTTAATTACATTTTAGATGATATTGTATTGCTGTTTTTTTTATTACAGTCCGATAAGCTTCCATGTCCGGAAGAACTACGGAGCTTTCTCTGTGCACCGCAATTCGTTTCACAGCAGAAAAATTTTGATTGCACGGTACGTTGAATGCGTATTTAACAGGTATTGTGAACAGCGAAACTGCAGCAGATTCATGAAAAAAAATCTTCACTAAATTCTACACTCAGTCTTCAAATTTTGTATTTGTTGCATTGAAACACACAATGAAATGAAGGTTTGGACGTTTAATGCTCGCTATCTTTGACAAAAATCGTCATCGGCATAAAATGACTGTTCGCGATAAATCAGCTCAATCAGACAATTTTTTTTTGTATTGTCAGGTACGATGCGACCAGGATTACTGATGCTTCCTCGAAGACTTCCAGCGTGCGTTTGTGCAACAACATTGTAGAAGCCGTTGGACATGAAAAAACTCACGGAAACCCTCCAAAAACGATTTGATTTCGAACCGAAGGAAGAAAAAAATATGTCAACCAAAATGTAAAATTTTAAAAACTTTTACCGAACCGAAAAATAAATAATCCGTTTGCAAACACACAATCTATCCCGGAAAAAAATGTTCCACGTGTAATGTGTATCCTTATCGGTAATTAATTGCCTTGTTCGTATCTACTGCACGTTCAAACTATTAGGAAGTTTGTTTAATTTGCAACAACAGAATTTTTACGGCGAGCAAAGCGAGCAATAAAACAACCGTGTATAAAAGGACTTGTACGGAGGCAGATGGAGTAAGAAACGAAAACGGGTCGAAATGAAGCTGTTATTTTTGGTGACCATCGCTCTCGTTCTGTGCGGCCTTGCCTACGGGGTAAGTTTACCTACGTTGTATTATTTATAATTTGAAGCCGATTTCTGATTCATTGAATTTTCATTACATCGAATGGTGTGAATTTGAAGCTTGACACGGAATGTTCGAAGACGGTTAACGATCTCTACTGCAAGTCGAAGACACCAGTAGACATAGTTGGATGCACGGTATGTTGCACATTTATTTGACAGTAGTTGTAAACAGCTGTAATTCTTTAAAAAAAATGCTTTCTAATATTTCGCCCGAAACATTTCTATTCGCGATAAATCGGTTCGTTTTGTGAGTTTTTTTCTTTTCTTTAACGTCATCAGCCGAAATGCTGAAGGTTCATGGCGAATACACGAGACTTCCAGGGCAAATGGATGCAACGAGATTACGGACGTCCGTGGATCTGAAGGTCTCACAAAAACCATAGTAAAATTGATTGGGTTGAAAGGAAAAAAACACATTTTCACGCCGATGTAAAATGTATAAAAAAAATATAACCATGGATTCTAAAAAGATTTAAAAAATCAAAATACATAGTATAAAAAAAGGATTTCTGGATCTAACTTTTCCTTCCGCCTTTCCCGTCGAACTCACATACATGGTAAGAGAAATGTAGCCTCAATATTGACATAGACTAGCTAAAGAAAAATTGCAAATATCGATTCCTGCGCAGTAAGAAAATAACAACTTTTTTTTATTTGTCGTGTCGTCGGAACGGGAGCTATAAAAAACTGCCCGCGCACCTTATCTGCCACGATTTCCGAGGGTCTTTGATATCTCAAAGGCAACCACACAAATATAAAAAATAAAAATATAAAATAGTAAAAAAAGGATATTTGATATAATTTTTCCTTTTGCCTTTCTCATCAAGCGCAACGTAAACGATAAAAAAAAGTTGTAGCCTTCATGCAGAAAAAGACAAAAAAAAAAGTCGAGCAACCGAAAAATGGTTAAATATCGATTCCTGCGGAGTACGAAAATAACTCAACTTTTTTTTATTGACCGTGTCGTCCGAGCATCGGCTCCACAAAGCTGCACCCGCGCCTCGTGTGGCGCGACTTTTGAGGGGTCCTTATAATATCCCAACAGCATAAGCAGCAAACAGTGTCCCGGCACCGATAAATCTCATTCCCCTCGCATCGGGTCCTGTTTTCCCGGGTGGGCACTCGAGCGTGCCGACTAAATCTCCACGCACACAATGAACTTCATAAAAGTGGGTGGAAAAACTTATAAAGTGACCTTTTACGATCGTACGGCACCGACACTGAATGAATCAAAGAGACATATTCCGGTCCTACTTGTCGCGATTCTTTGCCTCATTTCGGCTGCATCGGCCAGTCCCTCGCCGGTCTGCCCTTCGTGAAACGAACCATGTCCTCGAATGCCCTCAATGGAAATTCGATCGAGGGCAGAAACGAGATCATCCTTTGGTCAATGGAAACCTTTTTAACGTTCCAATTCTACTCCAAGAGTCTCGAGATCGGTCCCGCACGATCCCCGCCTCGAGAGTATTATAGTCAGATAAATTTGGGTCAACGCCCCCCGTCCCGGACGTTTATTAATTTTTCTCACGTTTCGAGGCTGCGTAAGCGTTGCGCGCATTGTCACCGCGTGACGCGAGGCACCGTTTTATTTTGCCGGAACCCAAAGAGACACCGGAGGACGAACATTTTTAGCGAAGGCATCTCACAGCCGACTATTATACCGAGTCCAATGGCAAAGCGAGCCTGGGTTCATCGATCGCTCGAACGAGATATGCTGACCGCCGGGACGGAGAGACACGGCGTGAGAATCGAAAGATCATCACGATCGATGCCGCAGGTGGAGCGGCCGGACCGTCGATCGGGATCATGCGATCGAGAAAACGAAGAAGTGTAGACACCGGCGGAGAGCGGTTCTCCCCGGCGAACAGCCGTGATCACTTCTTTCATCTCTTTCCTGATCATCGCCCGATGAGGCGAACTTTCGTACGAGCAGCGGATGGACTGGGGCAGCTTTGTTCAGGGTTAGGTCCAGCTAATAATAACGGTCCGAGGCGGATGGATCCGAACACGCCATGCGCTCTCGGAGGGACCCGATGAGGCCCAATGACATCTCTACGATCGCGCCACGTATACATAGTATCTTTTATTATGTAAGTGACGTGACCTCTCGCGGGACTCTCTCTCCGATACTCCTCGCCGGACCGAGATCTTGCGACTTGACCTCCGGGAATTCCGAGCCCGTCCGAAGAACGGCGCCGATCACAAGATCGAACTCTCCCCCGCGCACGACCGACGGTATAAAGAGAAATAAGGCTTTATTATTAGTGCTGAGTAGCCCTCCCGGAGACCGGCGCAGGTTAATCTCGGACTGGACAAATTAACGGTCGATGAATTTGTGAAGCATTTTTTTTTTTTTTTCGAGCGTTATCTTGATCCGTTTAAGACCCGAATGACAAACTACGAGTACCATCCTTGAAGGAGCAGTCAGTTTCGTCGACGTCGTCGGGGATTGGAAAACCTGAAAATTATCTGTATGGTGTAAGGCGCGGTACCGAAAGGAGCTATTTTGTCCCAAGAGCAATAGGCAGATGTAATTTCTTAGCCAAACCCGACACCGCCTCGAAAAAGAGCTAAGGGGGTTATTCTAGGTCTTGATTGACGACAGAAATTTTTTCCACGTCAACTAGCCTTCCAATAGGAAGTCTTTGATACAGCCTTACCATTAATCGATCCATACTGGACGATTAGAACGGACAACGACGCAAATCATCTACCGCGCATGCGCAGTCGATCCCGAATGTACTCTAACTGGGTCGCTTCTCGGGACATGCATGAAAGTGCCTGCCGTGCAGAAATGCGCACTCGGAGGCAGTGGTAATGACACCTGATACCCGAGGAACACAGAGGAGAAACTGCCTCCGAGTGACCAAGGAGAACGCGTGACCCGGAAACCGACCCCCCGGCAATTCTTTTCTTTTGCTCTCCGAGCAAGACGAACCCACCTCGCTCGCCCGGCGTCCAGGGGAGAAGGTTGAAGGAGATACGGCGAATGAGAGATCTAGATGCGTTTTCCTTGTGTGTGTTGTTTGTTTATTCGCTGCCTCGTCTTTTTGGACTCGCCGATCCGATGGACCGCTCGGACGACGAAGAAACGGGAGAAGAGGAGGAGGACCGGGAGGACGAACAAAGTGGACGAGGAGGAAGACGAGGCAGATTAGAGAGACGACTCTCCGTACGGCCGACTCCGAGTCCGTTGGACCGGACTGGTCGCGCTCTCGAGGTCAACTCGCTTTGGGGCATCGTGTGGATCGTGCTAACCCACCTTGGTTCGCGCACTCTACCCACTCGGACGAACCTCTTTCGCTCGCCTTTCTTTCCATCTTTCTTCTCTTCGGCTCGTGTACCCGGAAACTGGGATTGCCTCGGGTACCCTCGAGCCACCCAACTCTCTCTCTCTCTCTCTCGTCCTCTTCTTACTCGGCGCACTTTGTTTTCCACCGATAGGACCTACCGCTGTCGCCATTACCGGGACGCCTATCGGTTGCCTCGAAAATTGACCAAATCACGAAGATGCATCTCACCGAGCAATTTCGCCGTACGCTTTCCTCCTTATCGCCGGATCTTAATTAACCACCTAATGGCCCCGAATGACCACTCGTTTTCTTACTCGTAGCACCGTTTTTTCCTTCCTTACGCAGGAAGCTAGCTTATTGTAAAAGAAAAAAAAATTGGAAACTGTTTTTTTTTTACATAAAAAAAAATCAATGCAAATTTCAAATTGAGCCGCTCGAGGGCCTTCGAATCGATGGATCTTGCGATGTAATTCCTCATCATTGCTCGAACGGGACGATCATTTCTCACGTTTCGCTCGAAGCTCGACTATGTTTTCCTTTACAAAAGTAATAAATACATTTCAAGATTACTCATAATCCACAAGTGGCAAAATTTTCAAAATTTTTTTTTTAACAACAAAAAAAAAATCGATCGTAATTTCAAATTATGCCAATCGAAGGCATCCGAATCGATGGATCTTGCGATGTAATTCCTCATCATAAGTCGAGCAGGATGATCATTTCTCACGTTCCGCCCGAAGCACGATCGGATAGTATCGGCCAGTATAGAAACGCTAATTGCATTGACTAATTTCTGTGTATCATAATCGATCGTCGTGGCCGAGGGTTATTAATCCTGGTAACCCACGTCTTCCGGCCGGCATCGATTACTCCCTTCCCGCGTCTCTGACATTGAATAAACATAAATCTTGTTACGTACGGTGTGGATCTGTGAATCCCCACTTCCACGAGTGTGGATAGATCTCTCGGCTATGGTTGTGCACGTATCGATGCGCTTCTCACGATCTCACACGAGATCCTCGTCGATCGTCACCACGCCGCACGTATACGGTGCCTTGTTCTATCTTTCTCGCCGGCTCGCGTCGTTGTTTGTTACCGGATGATTTAAACCTCGCCGGTCCCAACCGAGACTCCCGCTGTCAGAGCGAACAACGCCGTTCCCACTACGGCGACTGACTTGACTCCGCGTCCATCTACACGCTCGCTCAATCTTTGCGTACCTGCACCCTCCGTGTCCTCGCATACGTCCCGCGAATAAAATCGGAAGGGCTACCCTCTGCTCCAATCCTCCTTTCTCCACTCCTCTCTCGACGCTTTTTTCACTCCAAAGAGTTTCTGGGAGTGCTCGCCAGCGGGATGCAAACTAAAGTCGCGCGACTCCGAGCACTTTCATTTATATATGAAAATATACATGTAAATACCATAAATACACATAATAACTTATGAAATCTAATAAAATATTTTTATATATGATATAAACAAAAATTCGTATAGAATTTAAGTTACTGATACTGGAGATTTTTATGCATAAACTGATGTGTAACAGTTTCTAAATTAATGTACTGTACGTTACAGGACTTTAGAAATATTTTAATGTTACTATTAAAAAGTGCATTCATTTTTCGTAACAAATTTAAGAATTTCCGACATTAACATTTTTTTTTAGTGACTTCTGAATATATGTATTTTGACTCCGCATTACCGAAGGTTGGACTGGAATAATTTAAAAAAATGGATGACTTATTATCGCAGAATCACAATACTTTTTCGATTCAGCGCTCTAAGCTCGCTTATTGTTTTTCTCGTGCGTGTTTGTATCTGCACTTTGGGGAGCTACACCTCGAGGAGAAACGCCGCTGGACGTCGCCGCCACCGTGGCGCCACGCACTCGTCCACCCACATATCCACACTCTCGGCTTCGCGGACCGCGCGTGTCCCTCCGCGTACACGCACGTTTATTCTCCTCCGCTCCATACAAGTCGGAACACACCGCTGTGTCTCTACGACGTCTTCGCGTAGTATCGTCGAGAGACTCCCTCGTCCCGGGCGGAGCGACGATCGGAATTTGCACCTGGCCGATCGCGCCCACTCCGAAATCGGCGCATCTCGCGCCGGGCCGACACTCGCATTCCTGATATTCGCGCTTGAACGTCGTGACCGACGTTGCTCGATTGTAAAAAAAATGGGCAACTTTTGATCCGCCGGCAGGTTCAAAATTTAACTGAAATATCAAAACCAAAAAATCTTTTTTTCAAAAAAAAGGAGAAATGGTGGGCCAAGTACTTAAAGCTTGTTGTCTGCACCAAAAAAGTTGTTCATAAAAAAAGAATTTAATGTTGAGTAAGGTAAAAGCAATTCTCTTTGAAAAAAATGCACATCAAAATAGTCTCTTAAAACAAAAATCGAGAATAGTTGAATTATATCGGGATCGACATTGCTCAATTTTTATGAAAATGGAACCACTTTTTTTTCGGCGAAAATTTATTATCGGTATCGAAGTTTCAAAAAGTAACTGAAGGATCAATCTGCATTACCAACTGAAAAATGAATTTATTTCCCTCTCTCCCGTGGAGTTTCCCGTTAAAAATTCACAACGAGAAAGGGCGCTCGAGTACGAAATTGTGCAACGAAGCAGGTTTCGTCCGTACGCCCAACCCAGCGAAAGAGTGGAAAATTGGTAAGCGATAGCCGCTTGCCCGGCGCGGCTCGGATGGTAATTACCAGTTGGGAGGTACCTGCGAGGCGTTAACCGGCTGGGCTCGAGGACGCAACTCCTAGGCAAAATCGAAGGGTGGCGTCCACAGTAAGGCTGTGTTAACGCGAGAGGCGAAAGTCCACGGGTAAAAGCAGCCGAGGTACGCGGAGGCGTGGATGCTGGAGGATAAGACCCGGGTGCAACACTGTCTCGACTAACCGTGTATCCTTAAGATTGTCCGGAACCCGTTCACTCTCGACTCTTCAACCTGCACGCGAGCCATTTATTGTTACGAAAGCTTCTCGCGCTATCGTGATTGTCTCGCCATATAATACCGCGGCTCCTTCGTGAAGTGCGAATAAAATTTAATTCGACGCGTTTCACGGAGCTGTATGTCGATCTGGATGGTAATGCAGTTAATGATGAATTAATTCGAGATCGAACTTGAGATAGAACTTCAGATCGAATTGTAAATCGAACCATGATCGAACTTGGAATCGACCTTGGGATCGCACTTGGGATCGAACTTAGGGTCGAACTTGGGATCGAACTTAGGATCGAACTTAGGATCGAACTTGGATCGGTCAAATATGTTTTCAAATTGGTCTCCTCAAATATGTTTTCACGTTGAAAAAATATTTTAATTTTCAAATAAAAATGTCCATTCATCACCGCATTTTACGATGCTCGGCTTGAGATAAGATTTGCCGGTGTACGAGATGGCCCATATCGGTACGAGGAGAGTGGCCCAGGGCTCTTCGGCAGCACTTTGCCTCGCGCGTAACCACGCCATCGCATCTCGAGAGCGAACGAACGAGGGCTCGCACGTGTGCAAGTGGAATGAGAACTCGTTGCGAGAGGCAAAAAGGGCGCCGACAAGCGTGCGCAACAGAGAACGAGAGCGACTGAGAAGAGTCGGTGAATAAAAAAAAAAAAAAAAAAAAACGAAACGAGCAAGAGGAAGAGAAAGATCGCGCCGCAGATCGGCCTGTTATTTGGCTGTCAGTAATTCGGTAGCACGGATCTTCCTAAAAGGGTCCGTGCCGCCCCAACGCGCGGCGAGCGATCCTCTCTTGTGCCGCGTCCGAACGTCGATCCGATCGACCTGCGAACCAACGACGAATTCCTTCGCTCCATCATTTTCAACAATATTTTGTCAACGCGTAGAATTTTTTTCCTTCAATAATTTCCAATACAATAATTGAATTTTCCCTCCCGACAAACCGCAACAGTTCATCTTCGAGGGCAAAAATCATGTTCGACCTGAAATTTTAGCTCACTGCATATAAATTCCAAGTTTCTGAGAAAAAAAATCCTGTAATAAAGGGATAATTAGAAAAACATGTTTAAAAAAAGTGTCTTAATTTTTTTTTTTTTGATCAGCCAAGAGCGCGAAGATTTGTAATTCAACGGTGCGCGTTCCAACTACCGAACCGCGGGCTTTCTGAGCTCTCGGAGCCTATATAACTCTGTCAGAGAGGCGATGTAATTATAGATTGTGTCTCTGCTCGGCGACCTCTGCACCGCGTATGCCTCTCCGCGCTGCTGCTTATCCGATCACCCACTCCGGACGGAAAGTACCGAGTTATCCTTGCCGGACTTACCCGCGATCCCCCCCTCATCCCTCCCATCGTAATTATCGCGGTTGTCTCGCAGCGCCGAAGAAGTTAAATCAGAAGAGGAACGCGCGAGATAGATCAATGGCGAGCCAGCTCTATTCGTTGAATTTATCGATAGCTGCACGTAGGATAAAAGAATCAAAAAAATAAAACAAAACAAAACAAAAATCAAAGGAAAAAATAAAATAAAATAAAAAAATGAACCCCAACATCACTTCGATGATTCGATCGACAGATTTCGAAGCCGAACGACGCGGGCGCGAGCGGCAGCCTGCAGAGGATCGATGCCAGATAAGCGAATGATCGAGGGAGAGCCGGAGCTCAACAAACCTACTGGAAATTATAATCGAACGTGAAAAGGCGTTGTTCGAGATTGTTATAACAGTTTTGCTAGAATTAAACGGAGCATAACGAGTATAGCACTACTATATGGCATATATATGGGAGACTCCACGTCACAAAACTAAAAACTTGCGAAAAACATAATAAATATTGAGACTCCATTTTCGTGTGGTGTTTGACTACCATATTTTAAATCATAGAATCTGGGTGCATTTTTTCAAATTTTTTTAAACGGCGTTTTCGGAATTGGTTTTTCGAGGATTAAAAAATTTCACTGGCGGTAAAAAAATCTTTAAAAAATGTCGAGACCCTTGCGGGTCGGTAACAACATCACACTATAAAAAAGCTTCCTCTACGAGAAAGCAAAGGGAACGAAATCGGGGGATGGGGAACGTGGGTTGCCAATTTGACGTGGAATGCCCCATATACATATACATAAATATAGTCCATAATACAAGTTATAATATATAGGAATAATCTGGACTCCGTATACGAATCCATTTATCCTCACTATCCTTCCCGCCATCCCATCATTCATCTTGTGTTCCCGTTCAGCCCTCTTATGAGCCTGCGGAGCTTACAGAAAAGTACTTGAATCTAATGCCCAACTGTCTTCGTCCTGTGCCACGAAGTTGTCTCGGTGTGACGCAAGACGAACAGGTAGAATTTTTTATGTTTGTATTTTATGTATGTACATTCTCGTACTGCGCATGCGCGTACACGTGAGGGATAACACATTTGACGCGTGTAGATACGGTCTATTATGGTATTGTCGTTATGAATCACCCCCCCCCCCCCCCCCCCCTCCACCCCTCGCTTGCCGGTACTGCACGTGAACCCGACGAGAGAAAGTGAGAAATGCTCTCGTTTTATCTCTCGTTACTGTAACATGCACGAAGCACGACAGGATCTAAAAGGTGCGTGCACGATGCCTGAAAGGAGACAGTGCTCGCGAGGCCGAAGGTACTAATGCACCTAATGGCCGGGCGAGGGGGGCGGGGGGACCGAGGTAATTTCAGTGGATTATCGCGGAGGCGAGCGTACAGGGCAATTCAGAAATATCGAGTTTCATTTTTTTTTTCATTTCCTTCGAATATATTTTGGCCGTTTGTGAAGTTATTAAGCTTTTGGGCGCGAAGCCTTTTTCACGTTAAAAAAAATTACTCTCGACCGGTCAATACTTTTCTTTTAATACAAATTTTCGAGCAAATGGGACTTTGGGAAAATTTTCAAATTTTGGAGCAAAATAGGAAAAATGTTGTGATTACAGCACTCGTTAGAAAAACGTTTTTCGCCCTCGTGGGGTAATGTACTATTAAATAACTGTTTTACCGACGGACTGAAAAAAATTTCGGTCGGCTGATTTTGCGAGCGGTAGGAATTTCGTTGAGTCGTCTTCACGATATGTGGTAAAATTTGGGGCCCTGTTTTCTTTATTTGATTTTTTCCTCCCCTTCAGGTTCTCGCGAACAGCTTTCTGAGGACACTTGGTGGATTCTGAACTGCCCTGTACACTGCATGAACAGTGTTTGTCAATGAACGTCACACTGGACGGCCGGACGGTCCAGAAGTGGACGGAAAACAAGCGTCGAGTATAATAGCAACATAGTACATACCGGTAAATCCAAGTGATATCGGGGTGGTCCGCGGCTCAGAGTTGACTAACTGCGACACGACAGGCTGCCATAGCCGGTTTCACTCCCCCATGGCTCGATTGCGTTCGACGTAGGACAAATTAATGTTTGCTCGCTGCATCTGGGTCGTGGCCGGGCAAGTTTGTCGAGAACGCTCTCGCGCGACTCTCCCGGCACCCCCGGAGTCGCGTGTGTGCTTCACTTCCACCACTTTATACACCCGCTGTTCGTTCCACTCTGGCGACACTTTGACACTCTTAAAAAAAAAAAAAAAAAATTCCAGCAAAACAGCATTCGAGAAACAGCACGGAATAAATAATATTAAGAAGCAATGATTAATCGTTTGAATAATGGTTTACCGTACCGGGAAACGCACGGGTGAGATTAAACATTACAAAATTAAGGGTAGTATTGATTCGAATCTATGGAAAAATATATTATTGGTGCGACAAATTAATTTTTTGTAACAAAGATTTTTCTTCTAGGGATGTTGCGTGTGCGCAACATATAAATAAATTATTACCATGGGATGGAGATTGGAAACAATTTTGAAAAAATTCTCAAACAGACGTATCGACCGGGCGAAAGTGTTGTAAAAATTTCGTAACTATTCGTCGAGCCGTTTTAAAAATACGAGGCATCAACACGGCAGATGGAAACTACTGTGCGTCAAAGGGTTAAGGCCATGCGTCTCAGAATTTACCTGTTTGAAAAATCATACTATATGTCAGCTCTCGCTGACAAACCACTTTTGCACCTCGTACCTGCCTCGATGACTTTGTAATATTTGCACGAGTAAAAAACGCACGATCGATCCGTGATCCTTCGATGCCGATAATAATAAATAATAATGCAAAGCGTGAGACACTTTGCGCGCACGGTGTCACGCGCCTTTTCCCTCCGATACGTCTGACCTATTGGCATGCATCTATCGATATATTGAATAATTATCTTCGGAATCCAAGTGAGAACCGTTCCAGTCATGGTGGCCGAAGGAACGCCGGAGCTTCGTACAAATATCGAGGCCGTGTCGATACATCGCGAATGATACCGCGAAAATGTCATCAATGGATTGCTGGAAATTCCTTCCCTCCTTCTTTTCACACGCACGGTATATTATTTCATAATTATGTGAAATAATAATAAAAATAGTATTGCATAATTTTTTTTATAATCTTAATTGATTCGTTCTTTCCGACTAAAAAGTGCGCAGGCACGAAGTTACTTTTTCGAACACAATGCATCAATCAAATATTTGATTTTTTAAATGTTCGTACACGGAAAAAAAAATTGATGGCAACATTTTTTTCATAAAAAAATAAATCAATCGTTTTTATTTTTATCAATGAATTTGTAATCGTACCAACATCTCCCATTCCTGAATTTCAGAAGCAACATTGATGATTTCATTTCTTTTCTTTCTAATGTCTCTAATGACCATCCACGCGTGTCGAAAATTAAATTTTCCGATAGAATTCCAAAAATATAAATTGAGAAGAAATTTAGAGTCGCAACGACGCGAGGCCATTAAATTCGAGACGGTGGGACGTACGATCGCATCTTGTTATTTCTTATCGGATTTATTGTATCGTATCGTTAATTGGTAAACGCTGGATCTTCCGCGCTATCGCTCCGGTACACGTATTATAATATCATTCGTCGGATAAAATCCTCGGGAGTAGTCGCAGACTCTTTGAATACAGCTGACGGGTGTGTTAGGGCCTGTTTAATCGGGCCGGCTGGTCGCGGGAAGGCGCGCGCATAAGAGGAAGTATATAAGTAGTCGGACTAAGTAGCCCGAAGTGCGCTTGTGAGATAGCCGTACGGACTTCTTCTCGCTTCACTTCGAGGCACGAAACATCCGATAAGACGCACGCGTGCGCGCGAGCGAGCTCTCGAACGAGCCAGCGGGCTTAACGATTTCATAAAGGAGATAGCGAAGCGAGCTAATTAAGCGATAATCCCTCGACGCTACTTCACCGCGGGGAAGAGTAACAGTAGCTTCCTTTTTTTCCCTCATTTTTTTTTAAATTCTTTTTTTGTTCTTTGTTTTTTGTTATCTTTTTTTCTCTTTGCCGCCCGACGACATCAAATGCAGGTCCGCACTCCTGTGATTTCATCGCCTCGGAGAGCGTATCTTTGCCACGGTAAAAGATACTTAAGATAGCTTTTTCCTGCGATTCAGGCACCGTGGGTCTAATTACCGGAGATAGGAGGCGCACGAGACACGGCTACAGTGGGATCGCGCATTCCTTGGCCTTACGAGGCTGAGGAACTTTCGGTAGTTAGTTCTGATCATCGACTCGATCGAAAATTTCTAAAGAAGTTTGATATGTATATTCTTTTTTCTTCAGTTTTTAGACTCTCCTCGCGGACTTAAATTCGAACTCACGATCAAATTTGCGTTCAATCTTAAGTTGGAACTTAAGAAAGATCTTGAGTGCGCAATGAAGTTCGGACCAAAATTCGATGTCAAGAGCGAGTTCAAACTAACATCTTCAAATTCGACCGTCGACAGTCTTTCAAATTTGATACTTTTAGACATTAAGATAACAAAAATGTTGTCTACAATTTCATCTTACGACAATAATAATTTTTTTATGTTATCGCTTTATCAGATACCGTGCTAAGAATAAAGTGTGTCATGGATTTTACTAATCTACGACGACTTCCGGACATTCGTCGGCTCCTCTGATTCTCTTCCAACCCAAAATCGAAAAGAAACTGTAATTTTTCACGTATAATAAAAATTATTGTAATCAATACAATTTTTCTAAATTCAATGAAAATAAACAATTATCGCGCGATCGTACAATTTCCCTCTCAATATCTCCGGCTCTTCTCTATTTCCTGCGATCCATTGCCAACAGTCCGACTTTGCTCGTGGCCGCGCACGATCCAGTCTGTCCCTCCGAGCAACGCCAGGAATGCGCACGCGACTTTCTTCGACTGTTTATGGAAACGCGAGAACTGTGCGAATAAGTTTCTCGCACTCTTTCCCTATCGTGGTCCGCATACACACACACACGCATACACATGAGTATGCAAACACAATCTCTCCCGGTCCTCCCTGCGCTGGCTGCTGCGCGAGTGCTCCCCATCCGCGTCCCTCGCTCCGGCGGACCTCTGCGCATGCGCCGCTTGTTTCTACCCGAGGATCTCGACGAAATATAAAAGCGAGGGAGTAGAAAGGTGGAAAAAGAGGTAATACGAAAGATGAAATGAAGAAAAAAAACAAACACCGAAAGAAAAAAAAAAGTGGAAGGACAGAAGGCGTACGGTGAGGTATATAAACTCACCGGTTCACGAGCCGATCGCACCTGCACGATTCTCGCGACGTTGCATACAGCTAAATGCATTCTCCAACGCGTCGGCGTCTCTCAGTCGTTTTCGTCCCCGTGCTGGTGCACGGCTTCATATATTCCCTCGCTCGATCTATACATATATATTTTATTCAAAAAATATTATGTATATATATACACACTGTGTGTATAGTTGTAAGTTTATATACAGCGTAAAAGCGCCTGTGTACACAATTACGCGATAGTGTCCGCGAAGGAGTGTCGCGCAAACGCACCTGACGATACTACCCACTTTCGAGAGCCCATTATAATAGCAATTGATCGGGTGTCTCGTCGCGAGCGGGAGATAGGCTTGTAACGCGGGAACGCGAGAGTATCGCGATTATGTAGGTACGGTACGAACGAGCGAGGCTGTAAGACCGTGTACGAGCTTCCAAACGATCGGAGTTACTCCTTATCGGGATCTCCGCGGAGGGGAAACTTCGCACGACGGATTCCACGGAACGAACGTCAAAATTAATGCTCGACGGGCGGGCGACGATACCGACCTGGGAATTAAGGGGGTGCGAAACGAGTAGGCGAGTAAATTTTAGCAAAATTTAACTGGCGATTCCGGAGTGTCTTTTCGAGGGGGGGAGATCTTGAATTATCAAGGTAAGCGAGAAGGGAGAGCATGGGGTAATGCGAGTCGCTTAACCGTTTTTATAATTAAAAAATTAGAATAATGCGAATTACTTTCAGAATTTTTTAAGGACAGTTTTGGGCTCAGTTATTAACGAAGTACATTGACAAAAAAAATGGTACAAACGACGAAAAAAAAAAAATTGTGCAATTGAAGGTGTCAGTTTACCATTTTTTTTTTAATTCCACGATACAAGTTTTAAATTACAAAGATTGCGGTACAGGTGATTGCGAGGGCTGACGGGGAATCCCCGCGCTGCACGGCAGTGGGCATCGAGTAGCCAATAGCGACATCGATATCTTTCGAAGCGTGTCACAGCCGTGTACGATAAAATTGAGCATAAACCGATCGGGTCGGACGATGTTGACGACGGTAGGACTGCAATATAAGCTTATATAGACAGCATATTCACAGGTTTCCCGAGGTCTCTCACCGCTCCGGGAGAACATGCCCGTGTCGACGGTGGGCGTCGAAGAAACGATAATAAACCTCCCCCACCTCGGCACAGGCAAATCCCAAGCGTATAAAAACGTTGGACGAGCTTTCCAGCACAGCCGGACCAGCTTGTAAGATGGAAAGAAATAAAAATGGGGAAAAAAAAAATACATATATGGACGACAGGAAGGAGCCGGTGCACCGGCTCGCACGTTCGCTCTTTCGTTGAGATTTCCAAAGGCACACGGATAGGCGAGTGCGCGACCCCGTGTCGAGATTCTCGCTTTACGAGGAGGCTTACGAGCAGGTTTAGATTATAGAGACGTCCGTGTACCCGGGGGGTTGGCCCTCCCGCCTGCGCGAGTTATTGGCGAAAGACCATTTTTACATTGAAATAAAGAAACGAAAAGAAAGAGATTAAAAAAATTCTTTCACAAAGTTCTGAAGTATTTCTGCTGTAATAAAACGTCGAATGGCTCCGTTACGTGGCCTCTAAAAATTTACCGCGAGTGAAAAATCTACACGTTTTTTTTACGGTTCCTTTAGGTCAAATTCTAGAATAAATTTTGATAAAATTTTAGATCAAATTAGACATCCAATTTGGACAAAACCTTGGACAAAACCTTGGACCAAACCTTGGACCAAACCTTGAACCAAACCTTTGACTTTGGATCAAACCTTAGATCAATCTGCGTTAAAATTCAAGTTCAAGCTTCGAATCGACTCGGAAACAAAACTCTTGTTTTTCCGAGCGCAAATTCAGTCGAGGCTGGTCCGATCTCCTCCAGACTCGAACGATCGAATTCGTCGTCAGCCGTTTGGCCCTACCGCGAGAGAATATTACCGTTCGAGGAATGAACAACGGTTTCTGCGAGCACACGGCGATGTTTCGCCGAGGGGGCCAAAGGGATCACAGACGGTAAGGTCTCCCCGGATAGGATGGAAGCCGCGCGGCGCGGGAAGCGGAGTGGAGGGCGCGAGGGTGACGGGATCGTGATCGATGTAGATCGTTGCTCCGATCTATCGAGCACGCGCGCTCGCGCGCCGGCCTGCGACGCGGCACGGCATCGCGCCACCGAAGCTCTCTGTGTCCTCAACAGTCCGCGAGCTATCGGGGAGAAGCCCGAGAGAGCGAGAGATCGGTGGAGAACAACGAGCGCGACTGTATCGCGTCTCTCGCGTTTCCGGGTCACGCCACGACGGCAGGTTGACGCCGAGGTCTCCGGCCGAGAAGTTCGACGGGGTATTATGACCGAGCGCGCACCGGTGCGGTTAACAGAGAACGAGAGCTCGCGGTCTCACACTGTACCGGGGGCTGTCTCGATCTCTCGATCTCCTTCGATCTCCTTGCATCGATTAGCATTGATTTGTGGATCATCGTGAGTCGCCCGCGGTAACACCGACTCTTTCCGATACCACGGATCGAATCGTTCGTGTGACGTTGGGAACATTTTTTTTTTTTTTGTCTCCTCTCATTTCGACGAATCCACGTCCGACTTTCTTATACTACGATCGATATTTGCAACTGTTCTTTGTTAATTCTTTTTTTATTTACTTTCTCATCGAACATGAGCTATGCGAGGAGAAAGTATTATAATACTTCGTACGAAAAATAAAATTGCTGTGTCAGATTGTGATTTGGAAACATGTTTTTCGATCTTCCGGAATGCAATGGAGAAGCAGTGTTTCATTTGTGTGTCTGTCCGTACCGTCCGAGAACACAATAAGTCTTCGGTATGAGTTTGGCTCGCAGCGGAATTATCTGGGTATATTGTTTGTGTTGTTTGTTCATTAATGGGACACGCCCTTTTGCAATATTTATCACACTTGAGTGAGTGATTGAAAGTTAGAAAGTTGACTTTGTTCGTCAACATTTTCCGGCACTCTACACTGGGATAAAGTTAGATGGTAAAAGCAACATTAGTGACTTTTTACCACAAATAATAGTAACAATGCTAAAAAAAAATCATGGTTGCAACCACGATTATAGTTTAACCAATTGAACTATAATAAACTATCTATATAGACGTTCCGCCTACGAACTACTCGTTATAGTAGGAAATACTATTCTTTTTCTCAGTGTACCTTAAACGTGAAAAACATATGTATAGAAAAATAGTGGAAAAATTGTAAAAAAATAAAAAATAATAAAGGAGTTGAAATCTTATCATTTTGCGATCTTATTTTGAACTCGCGACGGAGAAAGGGTATTCCCATTGAGGGAAAAGCGCGGAGGTGATGGACCGGAGGTACGACGGCAAGGGACCGGATGCGAATCGCGACGACTCAACAGGCGCATCTGTTCAGGTCTTGTTCGATCAATTTGCATACAGGGTGCGTCTCCGTGGGCTTATCGCGAGTAACTTACGTCGATTCTCTTACCGAGATGCCTGCGAGGGAGCCTCGCGTATAACCCCGGCCTCTTGCGTAAGAGGTGCCGGATACCTCGCGGATACCGTCGGATACTTTATTTCAACGTTAAGGAAGAGCGAGGATGGAGAAGGAACGGAAGCCATCACTTGTTGCCGATTGTGGAGCCGATAAAGTGACTTGTATATTGCGCGAGGAGATTCCCTCGTTCGCCAAGGAATTTCACAAAAAACATTGTTGAATTTTGCGCTTCTTTTGCGCTTTTATTTTTAACGAACATTTTACCTGAGGATCTAAAGCGTCGATTGCGTTATTAAAGAAACAAACTTCTATTTATTATCTTTCTATGGACTGAGCGATGGAACGGACCAAATAACTCTATCTGTACACCTCTATTTGAATTACCAAATGCATCCGAGCTCTGTCGCTAACATTGGTAGACGGAATTTACTTTATCGAACGACGGTAACTTACGGACCGTCGGTAACCGTATCGGCGTATAGAACGAACCGACGAGATTAATTTTTCTACCGCCAGAAGCAAAGGATTCGCCAGTTCGGTGCCGCAAATCTCGTCCCTGACGGAGTTTTTATACCTGCTCGAAAATCGATTCGACTACCCGAAACCTCCAGACGATTCCAGTTCCGGCCGACCGGCCGTCTCCCCGTGGACCCGAGGCTCACGAAAATAATTCGCCGCTCGACGATTCTCTCACAAGAAACTCAAGGTAAAAAAACCGAAAGAATATCCTCGACCTCGGTATTGGCCGGCGCCATGTTGTCCGAAACCCGGCGAAACAGCTGATCGCTCGTAAGATCCGAGAGCCGAGCGTGAAAGTCAAACAGGGAAACAAGTAAAAGTCAGATGGTCGTGGAACGAATGAGAAACGAGCAGCAGCAGCCCTGCGCCAGAATCGAACTACGGGCAGTCGCGAGATCTTCCTCGTCAAGGACGCCTTCCATAAATGAGTAAGTTCGTAAAAATTAATTTTCTGGGAAGCAGTCGAAAAAAAATTCCAATTTTTAACTGATGCAAAAAATAATTACAAAAAAAATACTCGCCCAGGGGCTTGACCGATCTGCGCCCCGTGTGATAGGTTTGCAATTACTAGACTCGCTTCGGAAATGTTCGAAACGCCGCTACCGTTCGGCATTAGACACTGCAAGTATATGCACACTGCAAGAATGAACCGGAGAACGACTTACCCGCGAGCTTCGAGCGGTCAAGGCGAGCCGGTGTGTGTCTAAGAATAAGAAACATGGGTCGAATTCTTCGGGACTCCGGCAAGATACTAAGGATAAACGATTTGTCTTTTGAAATTTAAAAATCGTATTTTCCGATCTCGAGATTTCGATACATTGAACTGTACTTTCAATTGAAGAAAACTATCCGCGCTCACACCGTAAATATACGTAATCGATACTTAATCCCGATGCGGAAAATATATATTTTCACGGACACAAATATTTTTTAAAAATTCAAAATTATATGTGTTAAAAAAGGAGTTAACATTTTTAAATCGTATTTACCCAAAAAATTATTTTAAAAATATCTAGAAAATTCCTATGAAAACGCAAACATTCCACGTTTTACCCCATGAAAGGATATTCCATATTGGCACCCCATCTTCCGTTCCCATTGTCAATTCCATCGACATTTAATTAAATCACCATGAATCATCCTCCGATCGGATGGCTCGTGCGCAGCCTGGGCCTAACAGACGATTAATCCGCGTCTAATAAATTCAATCTTCGACTCCCACTCTCTTTGCAACACCGGCACAGTGAGGTCATACACCCACCTGCTCAGCTGGTGCTCCTTCCTTTCCCATACGCTCCAGCCACCATCTCTCATCGCCGTTTCCTTCCTCTCCCCCCTTTTTTTTGTCTTCCTCTCTCCCTCGCTTAGCTCGTCAGTATTACCGCGTGAATTTCCTACCGCCGTGTCCAGTGGAAGGAACGCCGTAGCGAGAACGATTTCCTGTTAACATATATATACCTATATATACACCTACCTAGCGTACACATTTTTGAAAACGCCTTTGCTCTGCAGCGTTTCGAGCCGCCGCGACGATGCCGAGAGGAGGATCGTTCATCGTCGTCGTCGTCCGGTTCCTCGTCACCGTCGACCTCTGCCTCCTGGGGACGACCGTCACCTGCGACGCTAACGGACTCACCGCAAATCTTAAACTCCATCCGAGCATCGATCTTCATCCGAACCATTTGAAATACTATCTCAACTCATTCACGAAAATCGCTGACCGGTGCCGAAACGACACGAGCTGCCCTTATAAGGTAAGCGAGAAGGCTATGGATCGTTCGAATCTGCACAGTAAATAAAATTGTAGATTTAATGTGTCGGACTGGAAGTTTTTTATATAAATACTGGTACACTAAATTAAATGTGCAATTGTGATGAAAAAATGACTCTTCTTTTTTCATTGATATTAAAGTAAATTATTAAAATTAAAGTACTTTTAGTGTGAAATTTAAAGCGGATTATTAAAAATAAAGTTTTTTTCATTATGTTTCTAATACACTGAACGTTGTTTGGCAGGTTTGCAGAATAATTTCCAGTTCGGTACATTAAATTTCATACGAATTTTTTTACAGTGTATTGGGTACTTTTTGTATAACATGTATTTTTATTTTTATTTTTGAGCTCAGGATCATCTGGACACGGACGCGTGCTGGGGTTACGAGCGGGATTGCAAACCGGAAAACAGCTTTTCCGTGCCTCACTGTCCCGGGGATCACAAGGGATGGGTCGCGACGAAGAAAGCTCAGATCGACACCTTCTACGCGCAAGGCGATTTTGGATACGTCAGAGATCAGAGAAACGAAATGATGATGATCTGCGAGCCTCTTTTTTTAGTGAGTTTTCGAAGGGATTTTTTTTTTCTCGGACGCGATGCTGGCTAATTTTTTATTTTATTTATTTATTTTCGATGATTTTTCAGGACGATTCGAGCTTCGAGTGCTCGGAGCACCTGAGATTCTGCAGGGGAAGAAACGTGATGATAAATTTTACCGATCTCGCGCACAGAAACGAACCGATTAGGTACAAAATGGATGTCCTCAAGGAAGGACAAATCGGAGGATATTGCACGTAAGAATTAGACGCTATTTGATATTTTCTTTTTCGTGCTTGTCTTTAAATGAAAAATTGGTCGTTCGGCGATGTTTCATCGAGAACGAGTGATACAAAAAAATTGTGAAATTAGTTTCGTTAAAAAAGAAAATAGAATGTAAAATTTTTCACCTCGAAAGAATGAATATAACGTTTTGTTATTATTATAGAATGAACGAGCAGAGGCTGAAAGACAACGCGGATCACATAAGCGCGCTACAATCCTGGGGACCGGAAGTCCGAAATTTTCGGAGACTGGCGCGAAGACCGATAGTCGAAGGCGACTGCGACGTCGTGGTCGACAAACCGACCTACATAATGAAGATCGACGCCAGTGAGTCGTCACGAAATTTTACTACAAAATCTTGTTCGTTCAATTGTGTTTTAACAGAGAAAAAAAAATTACTTCGAAAAAAATGAAAAAAAATGTTGTTGCGAAAAAAACGAAAAAAAAATTTTATTTCGAAAAAGAAAAATTCTATAGACCGTCTATGTTGCAGCAGTAAACCTCTACCATCACTTCTGCGACTTCTTCAATCTGTACGCGTCTCTTCACGTTAATCTATCGCATCCTTCAACCTTCGACACGGACAATCACGTTATGATCTGGGAAAGCTACAGGTGAGTGAAACTCTAAGCGTCACGATTCGACGAGCATTCGAGAGCGAGAGTGCGAGAGATAAGCGGCGAGAGCCGCGACCAGTGGACATTCACTATTCCGCCTAGCGTTTTGTGATAAAAACAAAAAAGATTATGGAAAAATTGTCTGATCTACTTTCAGCTATCGGTCGGCGTTCCAAGACACTTTCGAAGCGTTCACGCGCAATCCTCTCTGGGACCTCAAGACTTTCAGGGGCAAAACGGTTTGCTTCAAGAATCTCGTCCTCCCCCTGTTGCCTCGAATGATTTTCGGACTCTACTACAACACCCCGCTCGTGAGTCTTTTCATTATTATTTCTTTTTTATATTATTAAAAAATTATTTTCAATTATTAAAAAATTATTTAAAAAATAAAAAAATTGGAACGAAATTTTGAAAAATTGTCCCACATTGTTTTCCAAAATTTTGTTTCAACTGTCTTATTTTTTTCCTTAACTGATTTGAACGAAATAGACATTTTTCAAATGGTTGTTGATCGACAGATTTACGGCTGCGAGAAGAGCGGATTGTTCAAGGCGTTCAGCGAGCATATACTGCATCGCCTACGAATCCCTCTGCACGATAGAAAGTCTTCGAGAATCCGTGTGACTCTTCTGAGCAGGGATACTAGGTACAGAAAGATATTGAACGAGGACGAACTCGTCGAAGCTCTGAAGGAAAATCCCGAATATCGAGTGAAAAAAGTAAGATTCCAAGAACCTACGTTTTCTCCATGTAACACAATTCATTTTGTTCTTACTATTTTTTTTAGGTCGTTTACAACAGAGACATGCCTTTCAAAAAACAACTCGAAATCACGAGAAACACGGACGTTTTTATAGGAATTCACGGAGCTGGTTTGACCCACGCGATGTTTCTTCCCGATTGGGCGGCGATGTTCGAGCTGTAAGACTTTTTTTTAAATACTCACTGTAAAAAAAATCGTATTTTGTTTTAAATAATTTACTTTAACTTCAGTGAACGAATGAATTCATTTTTCAGCAAAATTGTACATTAAATTTAATGTACCAGTTTTTTTGCATAAAAACTAGAACATTAAATATACAGTTTCTTTTTTACGGTGCAAGATAATAATAGCAGTTTGAAATTTAATTAATAATATTTTATTTACTTATTTTGCGCGTCAGCTATAACTGTGAAGACGCGAGCTGCTACAAAGACCTCGCGAGGTTGCGCGGTGTGAAATATTTCACGTGGGAGAACGACGAAAAATTGGTACAACAAGATCCCGTAAGTTGAAGCCAAAGTCTCGAAACAATCGACCAATTATCGCTAACTGCTATATACATTACTTTTCTACATTTTTTTTTCTTTCGTGATTTATCTCAGGGAACACATCCGGACGGTGGAGCTCACGCCAAGTTCACGAATTACAGTTTCGACGTGGAAGAGTTCGTGAGAATAGTGTCGCGAGCGACGAAACACGTGCAGAGTAACAAAGACTTTAAAGAATTTGTGAACAGAAGAAATTCGAACGTGAACTCGACCGGGAAACCGAATGCGAAAGTAAAGGACGAATTGTGATAAAAGTTCGGAAGAGAATTCACTTTCTTTTAAATCATCGAAGTTACCACGAGACGATATTGTAAGTATAGCGAACAACGAAACAAAAAAAACAACATTCCTCAAGAAGACGAATACTGCGATGGTTCGAATGTGTTAATAGGATAATTTCGAGGATCGCGCCTTATTTTTTTATATTAAAAAATGTACATAACGCCGTCGATCAATAAACGGTATTAGAGCTATCTTACTTTCGAGCTTTCTAAGTATCGGTCCGAACCGGCCGACTATGGAAATGGTCGTAATCTAACGTTGCAATTGCAATCAGCAAAAAGAAAAGAAAAATCATTTCTCAAATTCACGCAATGCATAATTTTTCGAAATTTTTTTTACTCTGTAACTTCGAGTATCTTTCGACCGTACTTCAAGACATAGTAATCCAGAATTTTTCGAAAAATACGCATTGAATGACTGAAATAGTAATTTGCGATACGAGTGCCGTAAAGCGAGCATTATACGCAGGTTGTGAAGTGGTCCACTTCACAGGCTTCGTGTAATGTTCGCTACACCGTACTAATGTCGCATAAGATTTTTTGTATCGAATGCAAAAATTCTATTCCGTGCCTGCCGATCGGGGCGCTGTACATGCGTCGTACTTTACGCACGCCGAAGTGTGCGTAAAGTGTGTGCGCGAGGTAAGATCAGACCAATGTGCGCATGCGGCGGGTATTTATTGTACCCTTGGCTGTAAAGAGCCGCTTTCGCCACTCTCGGCAGGCACGAAAAGTCGAAATTTTCATGCCCGAGTTACAAAAGAACGTCAATGAATCGCTAGTCAATCTCAATCGGCGACCCGTGTGAGCTTTCAAAAAAGCATTACCGGCGATCTGTTTTACCGACTGCGACGACTAGAGTGTAAAAATCATAATTCACGAATTAAAAAAATATGACCCGGAAGATATCCGCACGAAATCAAATTTAATCTTTGGCAAGTCTCTCTCGCTGCTTTAGGAACAACAAAAAAATCGTTCACTTGTAGAATTTTGTTCTCCGAGTGAACTTTCCCGAGCGAATTTTGTGCGATACAAAACACAGCCCTTTCATAACTCAAAGTCTTATTACATTTACTCTCACACAGATATCTTTCGGGTCATTAAAAAAAGTGCCTGACTGACGGAATTTTCCCGATGCCGGAAAAAAAATTTACAGCTTCATTTGAACTTTGTGCCGATACATGGCGACGACGAGGAGGAGGCAGAGCGCGATGTAGCCGAGAAGAATCCTCAGAGCTTCATTGTCCCCGACATAGAGAGTCTTCACCGTCATATTGACGATGCCGGTAAGAAGATTCGCGAAGAGAAAAAATATCATTCCATTGTAATTAACAGCCTCGAAAATCTCCGGCGTCCTGAGTACAGCGAGTTCGTCGTCGGGCTCGTCGATCTTGAATCCGACGTGTTTCCTCTTCGCCGCCCGACCGCCGGTCTCCCTCTTACCGACGGTCGATAACTCCGTCTTGCCGCTGATCGCGTGAACGATGATGTCCGTTTTGATCTCCACGAGAAGCAAGAGCGTGAGTACCGTGGATGCGAGTGTGAGGATCCAAGCGCAGTATCCAGCGTTAGCCAGTCTTCTCGAGACCCGGAAGTATGAGTCGCAGAAGAGCGTGACCGCGCAGGTCTGCGCGGCGATGAGCGAAAGCTTGACGCACAGCACCATCGACTCGTTGTACTCGAACTCGATCTCACGTCCGAAGAGTCTCAGACCGACGGCGTAACGCTCCCGCCTGTATCTCCCCCGCCGCTCCATGTTCACGTAGGTCGAGTGGACGAGCCTGCCGATCGCAACGCCGATAAGGTACAGCCCGACGTAACCGGGCACGGAGACCAAACCCTCGCGATTGGCCGACACGAAATCGTCTCTCGGCGCGTCGCCCAAAACCCACTCCTTCAGACCCTTCGTGCTGAGCGCGTACTCGTGCATCGCCAAAATCCAAATCCCCGAAAGAAGCGAATACCTCGAATTAACGGCCGTGGCAATCGTGCTCGTGAACATCTTCACGAACGCGAGTGTGACGAAGAAGTTCCAGTGGACGCCGTACTCGCTGACGTGGCGCTGATAGCCCGAGTACTCGACGGCCAAGAATCGACCCAAACCGAGGACCAAGAGTGGAGCGCAGTTTTTCACGCAAACCTTGGAATTTCTCGCGAGAGTTCTCGCGAGACAGTCCCTCGGACGGTCGCCGAAGTTCCGAGCTTCGGGAGCGACGAGCGCGTTCGCTATCACGAACAGTCCGACGCCCGTGTCCATCAGGCTGTAGCCGTAAACCTCGGTCTTGGCGAACTTTCGCGGAAAGATCCGGAAATCAACGGCGAGGACGCATACGGCTGTTATTATGTTTGTCAAAGCGCGAAAGTTAGTTACGAAGGGTCTTCTGCCGGAGGTTACAGGACTCAGGTCGATTCTCGACGAGGATCCCTTGTCGCGAATGAGAATCAGCGACACGTTCGTTATCGATAGAGTCAGCATGGCGAGGCAGACAGTGATCACGTGATCGGATAGTATCGTGCAGCAGAGCACGCAAGGCACGATATTCGTGCAGAATTCCAATAATGTTCGTACATTCTTATTTGTACCTGTTCCGATGAGGGCCAAGGTCGAAGCCGTTAGAATTACACCACACACGTTCGGAAGAACTGCGATTACGACCTCCCGCGACGAACTCCCACCGTGGTTCGAGACGAACGCCTCCTGTTCGCGGCGGTAGCGCTCGTCGTTCCGCGACGTCATCGTTCCTCGATGTTTTTGGGCGGGCCGGGCAGCGCCGGTCGCGACTTCACCTCGGTGACACGAATGTTTACTGTTCAGCTTACGGCGGACTCGGAGCGAAAGATCCGAAGATTTTCGGCCGGAGCATAAGAAACTTTATTCGCAAACTCGTTTCGGCATCTCCGCGAATCAGTTGAACCGGGTGAAACGTTTGTTTTTCACGTGGCGTCCGGACACAACACGTCCACCGCCGCCATTGAGAATTCTCCAACTGCCGACCCGAGACGAAGGCACCTAACTTGCCGGTAAACTGTTTTCGGGGAGTGGAATTTTTCGTTGGTAATTCGTGGTGGTTTTCGTACTTGCCGATAATGTTACCCTCTGCATTCGGCAATTAAAGCGGAACGTCTATTGTATTCGACAGCATTCGGCTGGCTGGCCGCCCGTTAATGTGTTACATCTATGGCATTTTTCGCTGTCACATTTTATCGACAAAACACGTCATAAAGTAAACATCGAACGTTCGCGAATAACTCGAGAGTCTTCATCGAAACGATGGAATGCCCGGTGTGTTCGAACAAATTTTTTCTTGCCGACATCGAGGAGCACGTCGAGAGATGTTTGTCCTCGAAGAATACCGGACCGGCCCAGCCGAAGAGGACGCTTCCCTTCGACGTCGGTGGACCGCCGCAGAAAAAGCGAAAGCCAAACTTTCTCGGCGAGAGCAGCAAAGTCACGTCCGCGAAGTTTCCGACAATCGCCAAACATTCGGCGGGCAACGGTTCGCAGGGTGGAAAAAATAAATCGACGAACTTCCCAAGGTCACAGAACGGCAACTCCTTGAGCAACGCCGCGACCGATGCTCGACGGAAAATGGACCATGTGCCGCTGTCGGAAAAACTGAGGCCCACCAGTCTCGAATCTTACGTGGGGCAGAAACAGCTGCTCGGCTCCTCAACCGTACTGGGCCGGCTGCTCGACAAAGGCGAAATACCCAGCATGATACTGTGGGGACCTCCTGGTTGCGGAAAGGTAAAAAAAATTAAAAATTCACCAAATGTTTTTTTACCGAAGAAAATTCACCAAACATTTTCGTACCAATGAAAATTTGCCAAATATTTTTTCACTGATGAAGATTTACTAGGTATTTGTTTATCAGATAAAGTTTATGAAAGTTTTTCTTTTTTCTCAGATGTTTAAATGTTCGAAACATTTTTCAGACTTCCCTGGCAACGGTCATAGCCAGGATGACGAAGAATGACGACGTGGAGAGAACAAGATTCGTGAAGCTCTCGGCAACCTCATCCGGGATAGCGGACATCAGAGAAGCGGTCTCGTCCGCCGCGAAGGAGCTCAGACTTGGTAGAAGGACTATCGTGTTCATGGATGAGATTCATCGCTTCAACAAGCTCCAGCAGGACATTTTCTTGCCTCACGTCGAAGCTGGAACTTTCACGCTCATCGGAGCTACGACGGAGAATCCGTCGTTCAGTCTGAACTCGGCGCTGCTCAGTCGCTGCCGAGTCTTTGTCCTGGAGAAATTGTCCAAGTTCGATATAATGGCAATAATAGAGAAAGGAATTCGATCTCTGAGCGGCGATATTCGCGGAACAACGAGAACCTCCGTGGAGGACGACGGGAACGACGGATCGCGTCCGAGATTCCTGGTCGACGAGGACGCGGCCCGGTGGCTGGCCGAAGCCTGCGACGGAGACGCGCGAGTCGCTCTTGGCGGCTTGGAGATCGCGGCGAAAACGACGATTGCGGAAGCGCGGGGAAGCGAACCTCGCATACTTAGCGCGGAAGTTCTCAAAGCCGGATTGGAGAAGACTCACACGCTGTCCTACAGAAAATGCGACCTGAACTACGACCTGATGTCCGCGATGCAGAAATCCGTTCGAGCCGGAGATTCGAACGCGGCGCTTTACTGGCTGGCGAGGGTGATGGCCGGAGGCGAAGATCCGGTCTACATCGCTCGGCGCTTGGTGAGAGTCGCCAGCGAGAATGTCGCCCTCGAGGACAGCGAAGCTCTCGGTGGGTTCTCGGAGCAGTCGAGCTCGCGATAAAAAATTTTTATCCCAATTTTTTATCGTATCTTTGGTTTTCCTCGCGGACCAACCAATCGTGAAACTTTTGCGTTGGGTTTGGGTCGGTTGCTAACAATCTACTCCAACTCAACCAGTCGATCGATGCGCCAATAATACTGTAGACATTTTTTATGAAAACGGAAAATTTTTAAAACCGAAATATTTTTTCCCCATTGTTAGAACATGAATATGAGTTTTTTTTTATTTCTTTGTTTTTATGTCTGTTGCAGATATCGCGGTGCACACGATGCACGCCTGCCAGATGATCGGAATGCCCGAGTGCGACTTGATGCTTAGCCAATGTGCGATTTACCTGGCGAGAGCCTCGAAGTCGCGCCTGATCGACGAGGCATTGAGGAAAGCACAAAGAACTATAACCGAACACAAAGGTCCGCAACCCGCGGTGCCGCTGCACATACGGGACAGGGGAGGCGAGAGAAAGCTGCAAGCGAGTTTGGGTAAAAATTTGAATTTCTCACAATCCACACAGAACACTGATTAACATAATTTTCGGTTCACTGAAAACATTTTTTTTTAAATCGCAGGTGCGTCGAGGGTTCATTTAGTGAGAAAGCAGGAGGAAGGAAGAAACCGCTTACCAGCCGGCCTGGAAAACATCAACTTCTTCTGTTGAAAAAATCCAATTGCGAGTCCGAAGGAATTCCAAAGCAGTATCGAAGGTCTTTTTTCATAAGTTAATAACTTAAAACAAAATAGTGCATATCGAAAAAATTAAACAGAGAGAGAAAACAAAACGTTTAATCGAATCTCGAAAAACATCGAAGTAACTCGATTGTCGTTGCGCCCTATCCCACACTCTCCGATACACCCGACGCTGCTTAACTTCTTCTGTTGATTCTCGGAACGCTCTTCAAAAAATCCATTTACGAGAGCGCCAGGAATATTTTCGCATCGTCCAAATTTCGAAGGAATTTGGTAACCGTCTCGAAGGTCCAAACTTCGGAAAAGCATTTTATGGTAAGCCCTCGAAAATGATTTTTTCATAAGTTAAAAATTTAATTTAATAATAACAGAATATAAACAAAAGAGAAAAGAGAACGGTTAATCGAATCTCGAAAAACATCGAATTAAATCGATTGTCGCTCCGCCTCCTTTCCTCTCCCCCCCTCCGCCCCGCTGCCACACGCGCTCACCGATACACGCGACGCTGCTGTTCGCCGTTTTTATCGCCAGTCTCTTTCATCAGATTCTCAGACGGGTTGACGTGCCTGCGCACGTATTCAAAGACCTTTCCGTCGGTGTCTCGTGGCGTTTAAATTAACAGTGTTATCGGCGTTTGCACGAATCCCGTGAACGCGATCAACATGAAGATTTGGACGTCCGAACATACGTTTAAGTAAGTCGCAGCTCCTGAAGACAAACTTCCTGTCCTAACCTAGAAATCTCCGAAGCGGTTACGTGAATGCGCTTCGGATTCGCGGCCAATCAACCTAACGACAAATCTCTGATTCATTCGCAGCCATCCCTGGGAAACCGTTGCGCAGGCCGCGCTCAGAAAATATCCCAACCCCATGAACACCAACGTGCGGGGCACGGACGTCATCGACAGACAAGTGATCGACGGTGTTCTCCACACTCACCGACTCGTCACCAGCGACTTCGGTTTTCCCAAGTGGGCGCAAGCTGTGAGTTTTTTTTTTCGCTTGTTTTTTTTTAATATAATTTTCGACGTTATTTTGGCGGGAATCGATGGTCAGTTCGAATTACACGCACGATTTTTTTTCGGCTTGTTTCTTGCATTGCTGTAAATTATGACTGAAAATATATCCGCATGACATCAAGTTTCGTCTTTGGCAAGTCGCTCTCAACGCTTCAGAAAGAAGAAAAACATTGTTCGCTTTTAGAATTTTATCCTCCAAACGAGTTTCTCCGAGCGGGGTTCGTGCGATGAAAACACAGCCGTTGTTTTCAATGAACTTGATCAAATGTTCGTTTGGGCAGATTACCTTCGGGGTTGTAGAAAATTCTTTGGATAAACCAATGGGATAATAGAGCTGGGATATCCAGAGTTATTCGAAACGTGCGTTTTGTAATTGGCATTCTTATCGTTGCGTATCAAGAAATGTACAGCAGCGTCTCACTGTACGCTGCATTTTAGGGACGCTAAATTAAGCTCCGTTATGTAATTGAAGTTTTGGCTCGGACGTCACCGCTGCAAAGTACAGAACCTTTTCAAGATCGAAATACGAAGTTTAGTAACAAATAATTTTGTCAATCAAGCGATAAATTTGTTTCTTCGCCTTCGGATATACGAAACTGTCCTTTTATTTCCCAGGCCACTAACAATTTTAGTTTGTACTTTTAGCAGCTGTGAGTTAACTTTGCAACGTAGCTGCAGAAAATCGATGATCATTGCGTTACGAATTGCGTCATTAGAGAGATGGTCGATCGGAGCCATGTTACGTAATTCGATCTGCGAAATTCGTGCGGTGAAGTTTAGCGTCGACGATGTTTCCGCGGGAGAGAGCGAAATCGGTGCAAGTCGCACGGTGATTAAGCGACTCCTCCCGTCGCTTTCCGTCTCGCTAGATAAGGCAAATGGGACGCGGTGGGAGTTCGAGAGAACGGAAAGTATGGAAAGGTGCTAAAGTGCATCGGCACGATTGTGGGTCGTTCGGGATATCGCGTCGTTGACCGTCGAGGTCACGTTCAATGTCCGGAGACGGTGATTAATCGTACGCGTGACTCTGTCGACTGGGGCTCGCAACGGGCGAAAGGAATTTCGACGAATCTTCGTACGGGGAGGTTAGGTTTTTACGACGGCGCAGGCGACGAGAAAGCATCCATTTCGGCCTTCCTCAACATCCTCCAGAGCCAATCGCCGCGCACGTGGCTTTTCGTGTCTCTACAATCGCGTTCGGTATTTCGATCTCGGGCTCGCTCGTTTTTTAAGGTCAAGTTCCGTGACGCAGTGTTCGGGAATTTCGAGGACGGCGGAGTAGGCACAGTCGCTGGCCACTTTAGCACTAATTGAAATTCGACGTAGCGAATGGCATTGGACGGAAAAAAAGATCGAAAGTAAATTTTTTTTTCAAGGCTTAAAGAGGCCAATGACTGTCACTTTTTCTCGAGGTCTTGGCGGGAAGCCTTCGAGCTGAGCGGATAAAACCTTCGCTTCGGATAATCTTTGTGGTGGCTCGAGGTTCAGTTACGAGTAATAGGTACAGTGATTGGCAGGCTCTCTCAGCAAATTCGTTTGGATAAATAGAGACGCGGGTGTGCCAATGACTGCACTGCTCATCTGTTTTCGATAAACCAATCGTTGTTACCTTTGTTACGAGCCGTTCCGAGCCGACACACATTTGCAGATTGACGAGAAGGAAATAGAGACCGTGATAATTGGAGCGTCAGTTTCGCACAGTTTCAATTTTCTTCTTTTATTTTTTATTTTTGTTTTAATGAACATTGTCCGTGCTTCCGTGTCGGTGAGCATCGACGAACCTTTTTTTCGTAACAAAACTCGACAGATTTGATTGATTGACCGGGACTGTTTTCGAGCGAACGAATGTATTCAGCAATATTTCGGTTGTTGTATCGAAACAAAAACAAGATCGCCGTTTAGTTAACACCTGCAGCTCATTTTATCTGTTTTCCGTTACCATTCAGCGCCGACTGAAGGATCGATGAGCACGTGCGCTCGTGCGGAAATTGCAATTACGCCGAACAATTGTGCACTTTTATTCGGGTGGGAAAATTTTTTAACTGAACTTTTTCAGACGTAAATTCTTTCGAATATTTTTGTGGAATATCGAGCCGTTCTGAAAAATAAAATACAATACCGATAACAATAGCTAGTATTAATTATCATAAATTGAAATGAATAATTTTGGTTAATCGTAAATATACGTTATTTGACGATGAGCCAAGTGAGGAATATTCACTTCAGTTGGGAAAACGTGTCGGTGTTCGTTCGAGCATCCCAAACTTTTCCCACTCCTCCGAGTGTGTCCTCGCTCCGGCCTTGCAAAGGGGGAAACGTCGGAGGCTACGAGAATAATAATAACAATGACAATAATAATTCGAAGCGTCATATAGAAATTACGAAACAACATCGGTAGGTATCAACTTCAATAATGAGCGCGTTATGCTCAACCGTACGTAGTTTTGGCTGAATTCCAGAACAAAGCGGAAGTAGCGAGAGGGAGTTCGGTAAATGGTGTGCCGAAAATTCTCATCTGGGAGATGCACACAACCCAGAAAGCCGAAACACTCTATAGACTCCACAGTAGTGCTCTCGTTTACTCTCCTCTTACTTTTCCCCCTTCCATGTAGCACCCATAGCGGCTTATTTTCTACAAAATATCTATATGGGGCGTTCCATGTAAAAAAAAAACAAAAAAAAATCGCTTTTTCGACATCTTCAGTACGATTTTTTTTTTAAATACACAAAATGAATTCATCGAAAAAAAAAATGTGAACCAGCGAAAGTTCGAATTTTAAGTGGACCTCTCGATCACATTTTTCTTACGGACGTTGTAAGGGGTATTTTTGGAGTTTTCTTGTCATTTAATTTTTCTAAAAAATTTACAAAGATAAAAGATTTTTTAAGAAAAAAAAATTATCGGAAAATAAACTCCAAAAGCTTAATTTCGTCTGGATTTTTTTTGACACGGAATGGCCTGTATAGATGCATTCTGGGTGTTGCATCGCGAGGAAGCATCCCGTGGTGGTTATCTCTGGAAAACGTTACCATCCACCTATCCATTCTGTTGGGCTGTGTCTACCGTTCACCCATTCGTAGTCAACGCTCTTCCACCCCCCCCCCCCCCCCCCCCTCCCCGCACCTCTTGAATTCCCGTTTGTCCAACCGCATTCTCCGGGGAATATCCCCCTTTGACCCGTGCAAAGATCGTTGCCTTTTTACCTCTCTCACTCCTCTCCGAGCAATTCCTCGCCCAAAGATCTTTCCTCCGAGGTTTTGATCTCAGCGATGCTTGCGTTTATTTCACCACCAGAAGGAAATTTTTCATTCTTTTTCCGAAAAAAGTGCTCGACGAATCGCGCGGTTATCCGACAGCACGTTTATTCTGCATTTACGTTAGTGGGAAGATATTTGTATGGCAAATCGTGCCATTTTTAAGGTTTTCTCATTGGGTCGAAAAAATGCTGATAATTGTTTTCTTTAATTTTCTCGTTTTGACGTTTGGAAGCTTTTTTTTACGCAATCCTCGATTATTTACCCCCTATAAATTGTGCGAGCTCACGAGAGAAAAAAATCTTAGGAACAATCTTAGCCGTTGAAAAGTCAATAAAAACCTCGAACCACCTCGAACCACCTCGAACGCACCCAATCTTAAAAAAAAAAAAAAAAGAAAACCGCAGCTTCGACTCTCACTCGTGTTCGGAGGTTCTCCGAAATTCACCGAAGCTCGTATTAATTAAGAGTGGCTCGGTCCAATTTTTTTTAAACCAATGAGAAATTCCTCCGAATCTCCCCCCCCCCCCACTCTTCCCTCGTTTGTTTGTCCATTTGTTGGTTAGTTCGCCCGGCCTCTGTGCATCCATGCGGAGATGCACGCGCACACACAGGGCGAGCACTTTATCCTCTCGAGAGTGAGAACCCGAGCGAATGCGCCGCGGAGGTTTGAGAGCCCCTTCGCTAATTCCTCCCACCTTTCTCCTGTTTATTACTCTCGTTTATTTTTTTCCCTCATTGTTCGAGGCGGAAAAGACAATGGAGAACATAACTCGATCCAGTCGTCGAGACAGAGAGTGAAAAAAAAAGTAGGAAAAACTTTGCTACTCGATCGCGAAGCGCATGCGCGCTTCGAGAAGCCGCCGATAATTCGGGATGAAAGGGTTGAAGGGCTCGGTTCGAAGCGGGCATTGAATCTTTAATTAAGGGGGCGGTGCGGTTTCGGGGACGAAAGCAAACGAATTCGGGGGGCAAGTGCGGCGAGGGTGGAAGTTGGCTTCCACTTTGTTCCGAGGCTGACCCGTTCATCCGTGTAATTAAAATATACATAATTGATCGGTGGGCAAACAATAATTCAAGAGTACTTAGCGTTCGCGCGCTCGCGGCTGTTTCTGTATATCTCGTTGTAACTCACCGTCCCTTCACCCCTCGCTTCTCCCCCTTCGCGGCATGCCTCGGTCAATTAGCGTCTTTCTAATTGCCTAATTATTCATGCTAATTAGTTATTAATATCGTAGTGAGGCTGCGGATATAGGCGCCGGTTCCTGTGCGCGAAACTGCAAACCGCGCCCCATCGGCAGTCTGCCTCTCATCCCCCACGAAAGGCGGAGTTTCCATCGGAGGAATTTCAAAATTTTCGGTACAGTGCGCGAACGGATAAGTTGGATACCCCGATTACATGGACACTTTTCCTTAACGGGTTGGTCTTGAGAGTTTACCGCGGTCGGTAACATGAACTGTAATTTTTTTTTTGTGGTTTTGACCATCGATGAATGGTCAGTCGAACTTTTGTAACTTAAATGGTCGGTCGGATTTTTGTAACTTAAATGGTCAGTCGGCCTTTTGTAACTTAAATGGTTGGTCAGACTCTTGTAACTTAAATGGTCGCGCACTCTATACCGTATAATATTCGGGAGCTCCGTCGACGCCCGCCATGTTTGCTCGTAATAGTTTCCAACCGGTTTTAATGCAGTTCGAATTTATACGGGTTTCAATTATTTGAGAGCACGGTAATCCGTTATAATTATCGTCTGACGAGTGAATAAAGTTCGTTAATGCGAGGCAGCGAGTATTATGCGCTTCCACCTCAGCAGCGTGGAGTTCGGGTGCGAGGGGAAACCTCGGACGGGGGGGTTTGCAATTGTGCGAGTTTTCAACGGACTCAAGCTATTTCTCAGGGCTCACCGCCGCGGAATACTTGCACTTTGAAAACAAAGGAGCGGGGCGAACAGTCACGTCCGGGTAGTTTTCAGAAAATGGACGAGGGGCTGTTACGTACCATCGATCATTGAATTAAGACAAAAAAAACATATATGTATGTATATATTTATATATATATATATATTACCCTGTTTGCGGTGACGTAATATATAAACTTGGAGTGGATTGTAATTTTTCAAAAGTTCGGACCATTCTTGTGATTGATGTTGATGCACTTTTTAAATTTTTTAAATTTCGAGTCTGTTAGGCGGGTAATTCGTCTCAATTATTTGCTCATTAATCAATTAAATGAGACAAATTATGTATATAAATAATAAATATAATTACATTCATACGGAAACGAGATACACTTTTTTAAACATAATTATTATGAGGGATCGTACGGAATTTTATTTTTGTTACGCCGGGTAGGCGAAAGAGGAAAAATAAATAGTCTTCGGAAAAATGTTTCGTTCGAAAAGCAAGAGAATAATTGGATTTATTTTTTATTTTTTGTTTTCACGAAAATTCTGACCGTTTTCTTCTTCTTACCGTGATTGCAGGTAATCGGCCATGCGAAGGAGTGTTACGCGAGCGAACGGAGCGAGGTCGATCCGACTAATAGGAAGATGATCCTCTGGACGAGAAATGTAAGTACTATCCAGCTAAATTGAATAATTAGATCGCAACTGGATAACGAGAACTTCGGATCGCGACAAGATCTTTGATCTGCTAACGAGAGATCTCATTTCATCTGAAGGAACGTTTTATGGACTGAAAATTAATTTTATCGAAATCTGGAATGGTTTTATCGTCAATTTATCCCAGCGCCAAATTTACAATCGTGAATAAAATTTCGCATAAAATTTTACGCCATATCGTGTCTCAAGTTTGATGTCCAATTGTGCTTAAAATTTCATGCCAGTTTTGATAAAAAATTGTCTCTTAAATGTTATCTCGCGTTCACGAATTCATAGTCGCGAGCTGGAGCTTAAGTTCAAATCCACGTTCGAACTTGGGTTAAAGCTCAAGTTTCTTCGCGACTCGCGTTTCCCGTCCAATAAAAGTTAAACATAACATCGTAACAGCCGTATAAGCTATGCAAAGTACATTCGCACCGGAAACAAATTGAATCTCTCAGGGTCAAATCTGCATAATGCCCTGGCGCATGCACACCGAGTGTTCGCAACTGTGCGACCGCGTGTCATTTTCGTCCTATTTTCGTCGCACCCGTGATCATTTTTTGGCACTGCAAAAACAACCACAACCCGTCGCACGCAAATTCGCTTGTGACTTAAATTTGTTTATTTTTTATTTTATTCTTTATTCATTTATTACTGTTTTTTAAAAGTAAGCAGCATATCCAAAAAATAATTGACGTTTTATTTACGCAAATTAACGTTTCATTCACTTTCTTTACGCACTCAAATCAAATTATTTATTAATTTTTCAAATTTTTAAGCAGCATCATTTTTCCATCCGTAATTTTGTCTCGTTCTATTATCGGTTCGCCACCTCCGTCTCGTTCGCCACTTATGAAACATAAAGCGCACGTGGCAGCGCGAAACATTTCAATCTACTTTAGAATTTTTTTTTCTTTTAATTTACCATTTTTTTTACGACGCACCTTTTTATTCCTTCCGGTATCGTCGGCCGTCACGCACGAGGCGTCGTGCTTTCGTCTGTTGAATCGATTAGCTCAAAGGGCCGCGCGAGAGCATCCGCAGAGCGTGTCCCGCGACGTTTCGTCCCCCCCCTCGGGAATAACGTCGAGGGTTCGAGCCGCAAGGCCGAAGAGAAAGCTTCCTGTTTCCCGCGGCTAAACGGCAAATTCAGCTGTCTCGATACCAGGTCGCGACCTCTCGAACATTATTGGCTCCCGACAAACGGCCGATCGTAACTCGGTAATGCGGATCCACTAACGGGATTGAGCGATTCCGCGCAGTTAATCCCAGTTCGATTTCAATTGATCCGATATAACGACGAAAATAATTTTACGTAAATATCCGCCGACCGATTAAATTACGGAGCGATCCGGGAGTCAGCCGGGCGAGTGTAATCGATTCGATAGTGTCCTGTGATCCTCCCGATTAATTTTGATAACTGATAACCGGTCAGTCCGACACTCGAAACGAAGCACGTAATCGGGGGTCAATCTCGTCAATGTAGAGAGACTGGAAGTTTTTATGCAAAAACCTAAACATAACATTTCGTGTACAATTATGATGAAAAATTAATGTTCTTTATTTCTAATAATTTACTTTTAATTTTTAGTCATAAATGTACATTAAATTTAATGTACCAGTTTTTGCATAAAAACTTCCAGTCTGGTGCATTAAATTTACAGTTTTTTTGTACTGTGTAGTTTTTATTTATTTCCCGCAAAGTATTCGACAGTGCCGAAAAGAATATTAAAAAGTTCCGCAACCGTCGGTACTCGAAACGGAGCACGTAATTCAGAGTCAATTTCTGCGCGTGCAAAATAATTTAAAAAAATTCATTTCGTGCTTTCGGTGGTCGTAACTTTGTGGACAGAATAATGTAAATTTGTACATTGTTTCCCAATTTTATTATTTTGATAATGAAAATTAATTATTACTATCGTATCAATATTTATTATTTGTGATTCATTATCGTGAATTATTCGCCAGTACGGAAATTAATATTGATACATTTTCGCATTGTCAAGCCGGTCACTTCACCATAAAAAAATAAACCAAATCTACAATTTTGTTGGAGTCGCTAAAGTCCCGCACAAAAAACAATCATCACACTTTATTTTCGTCAGCCTAGACAGTTTTTGCTCGGTAGCGACATTTGCAAACTCCCACACACATCCGCACATGCATCAGGCTTTTTTTTTTTAATCGCTCCGTCCCAGTTTGCGCAACCTTTTGAGTTCTCTGACGCTAAAAACTCCCAATTTTTTTCTCTCCCCCGTAGGAACAAAGCTTCCTCTATCGGGATGCTAAAAACGTCAAACTTCAATGTAAAACGTTTCATCCCATCGCGATTGAAGCGTGACATGATCCTTTTACCCTTCGGAAACGCGGTGCAAAAAAAAGTAAATAAAATTGCCTTTGTCAGATGTCAAGAGCTTTTCTCAATGACAATCCATAGACACCCTTTTTTTTTCTCCACTAGTCCGCTCGTCACCTTTTTTTCTCTAACGTCGAAGTTTATTGATCCGAGATGAAAAAACAGATAAGCAAATAAATGTTAACTTCTTCTTTTTTTTGGGTATAAACGACGAATGCGGTATCTATTAAGATATTTTGCTAGGCACCGCCTTTCGTCCTGTTCAATTCGAGATCGAAATCCGTACTTTAAAAACGTGAGAGGACATTTTTGAAAAAATTGCTTTTTTTTAAACATCCTAATATACATAAGACACATATACAGATACACACATATATACATATATATATATATATATATGCACATATATACGAGACGAACCATAGGATGGTCGACTGGCGGGGTTCTTTTCTTCCGCTCGCTCGTAAAGTACGCGCAGTCCATCAAAATCGTCGGTTATATAGCCGGGCTTATTTTTCTCGGGAGCATTGTCAACGATCGAGGTGCGCCTCGCGGGATCCACTAACGTCGCTTATATCGTGGAGAACACGGTACCGAGCGGCTGCCGCGAGGATATATGACGAGGTAACGATAGGTATACACATTGGAACCCGACGCGAAACGATTCTGAAGGTGCCGAAGAAAAAAAAATAAGAAAATATAAGAAGCTCCCTTTTGATAGGCGAGAGAGTATCCCGGGCGTTTCTTTCTTGTACCCTTCGTTCTTCATCTTCTTCCTCTTCTCGTTCCTTCTCCTCTATAAGTTCGCTACAGCCGGGAGAGCAGCCAGGTTGGCACAGTGAAAGACGCTACCACTGAGAAGGGTTCGAGCTCTGCTCCTCCGCAGAGGGTGGATATGATAGGTTATTGATGCGCGCATTACCGCCGGGCTTGCGTAGCTCCGTGGGGCGAACGGGGCGAGGAGAATCGCCGCGGAGAGCGTGGGATGGAAGCGATTGAAGCCGGGAGCATCGAACGCCGAGAGTGCAGAGGCATCCCGGCATGCATCTTCGGGCTCGAGCGCACAGTGATTGGCTACACAAGCATCTATTAACCCGTTCGGATCACAGCATTTTCTCCCGTCTCGACAAAATATGGGCAAATTTGGGTCACTGGGGCGGAATACAGATATCCTTTTTTGAGACATTTTTTCGGATTTTTCATTTTATGCTTTTTGATCGTTCTGTTCTTTTTCGGCTCGAAGAGCGTCGGAGATTTCGGAGGAAATTTTTTTTTTATTAACAGTATCTCTTTAGCGACTCTTGAAAAAAATTGGCTGATTTGTACGAGGCACTTGATACGGTCTATGTGTCTCGTGGAGAATTTTTTTAAGTTTTTCTTTTTCATTCGTGAAACGAAAATTCCAGTCCTTTAAGGGAGATTCGTGAAATTTTTGTGTTAAATTGTTTAATAAAATATAAAGGCGTACGGTCGAGCAAATTAGTGTCAACCGGGCTAGTTAAATCAAGAACACGATGCAGACTTTACTTGGCAAATTTCTCAATGAATTTACCGAAGAATCTTGAAATAAAAAATGGCACTGTAAATCAACTATCACCAACGAAACTGCCGACGACTGTGCGATTTATCGGGCGAGCGCATAGAAACGCTCACCGGTACACGCTGCGGGGTGGGGGATGCACATCAAGGTACGAGAATCGAAGGAAGCGTGATGCATCACCAGGGCGATGATGAACGATCCGTAAGCGCTTCGCGGAGAAGGGAGTAGCGAAAGTGGGTCGAAGTGGCACAAAAAAAAAAAAAAAAATCTATTTCGACTGTAATTTTCAGTTCGATCTTCACTCAAACAATAACTCGATCACCAAATAAACATAAAACTCGCTCATGCCTATTTACCCTCACCCTTCTCTATTCTTCTTCATTTATTTATTTTATTTGTTATTCATTCATTGACATTTATTGATGCCTCGCTATTTTTTACGTTTAGTCGGAATGTTAAATATGTTCCACCCTTCAAAGTACCGTGAACTGTATTTTAAAAAAAATATCAAAAAATGGAATTTTCCACTTATCCCCGATCCTCCCCTCGCTCTTTCGCTCCCTCTTTCCCCGGCGAAGTCATCCCTATCATTCTCGTACGTAATTCGAAGCCTTTTTTCCGCTATCTCTCCGTTCTCCGAGGCTTCTTTCTCTCTCTCGGCTTAATCTAAAATTGAACGATTCCCCAGCGAGTGTCGCGGGGGCGTCGGCCGGGCCGGCTGGGGGGGGGGGGGGGGGATGGAAAGCCGTTCGGGTCGGAGTTCGTCAGCGGGCCGGGGGTGGCTTCATGTTTACTCGTTGTACGTACAACGAACACCGTACTCTACGCTTACGTCCCCCCCCCCCCCCCCTCCTCCACCCCCCTCCGCCCCCAAGTGTATTCCACACGTTTGCCGCGATACACATTCGCCTATATACATAGATAGAAGCGTTCCGGGCCCGGGGTAGCCGGGTCGTTACCTATCCCGGATCTCGAATCCCCAGGGGGAAATATCTTTTAGCAATTTAGCCCCGGCTCTGGGCCGGCACCCGGCCGCACGCGGGCCGGGCTTCCGCCGTTCTGCTGCACGAAACACAAAGCTCACACCGACGGGGCGGGCCATTGTGTTCGCCGCTCTTGCTCGCGGCCGCGGCTGGAGGTAGCTTATGGCACGGTTTCGGGGTATTCCGGGGTGCGATGTAAAACTGGTGGAAACTGCAACAACCGCACGGAAAAAGCCTACGGTCCATAATACACGAAACCGGGGAAGCCGTGAGTGGCCGGCAGGACCAAAACCCTAAAAGCGCTCGCGTCACGGACAATCGGTCCGGCTCGGCGGAATTGCGAGGCGGGCCGTTCCGAATCACTGCCGGCCTCGGTCATTGACGATCCGCGCTCGGCCGCGACGCGTATCGGACCCGCGGGGCGCGTTGGAAAAATGAAAGGACGCGATAAATATTAACGCGGCGGGGTGTTGGCGGAGATCCGGTGGGCGATTTAATTCGGGCCGGTCGAGTCTATTTTTTTAATCAAGGGACGCGCATTAAAAAAAAAAAAAAACATTATAATTTAATGGCTTATTTTTTTTTATATTTTTAAGGTTCGTCGAAATAGGGCAGAAATTTGAAAAGCAAAACCCTTTCAAAAGCTTCACCCTTTCCACAAACTTGAGTTCTATCTCCAACAAAAACCGATTATTATTCGGACATATTCGTCGCTCAAATTCGTATTCCCTTCATCGATAATCTCGTCAGCAACGAAACAGAAAAAATAAAAATAAATCCCCATCTCCTTTCTCCGGTTTATTTATAACACCCCTTTCTTTCTTTTATTTCATCGTACACGCCAGGGGATTAATGACAGGGTCGGTCGGGTGTATCTCTGCGCGTTCGTATATCAGTCCCCGTTCGCGGACTCCCCGCAGCGAGCCCCGATGGAGATTCCTCGGTGGGCGCGCCGGGGGTGGCGGAGGGGGGAGAGGGGGGTGGATGCACGGCGGCGAAGGTAACAAACTGTGCGAAGGGGTCGTGAGAGCGAGAGATATGGAGCGGTAGAATTCTCCGCACCGTCGTGTATACACCAAAACGCTGCTTCGTCTGAATTATTGTACGCTCTCGACTGTAAATCATAAAAACAACAAATTGCGAACAGGGAGGATCGGTCGGTTCGGTGGTAGTGGAAAGGGGGGGGGGGGGGGGGGTTGCTGTTCGATGTACCCGCGAGCTCCCTTTCGTTAGTCCCCGCACGAAACGAAAGAGTATATATGAACGAACTAACGAACAGAACGAAATACGCGACGAAAACTATATGGAGCGTAGATTTCGTGGACGTCGCCGCTGCAGCATTACACATGTGTGTATGGGGCGTTCCACGTCGAATCACCGGCGCATGTCACCTCCGTCGAATTTGTTCAGGTTTTTTTTTTAGTATGTTATTATCCAGCCGTGAGGGTCTCGGGATTTTTTTTTTAATCAGATTTTTTTACAACATGAGTGCTATTTTTTAATCCTTGAAAAACCTATTCCGAAAAGGCCTGAAAAATTGCAAAAATACCGGAAGATACGAATGCATTTGATGTCATTTAAAAAAAAAAATTGCGAATTATCTAAAATTTGCGAAAAAACATCTTAAGTCATAGAATCAGTGTGATTTTGTTCAATTTTTCGACGTTTCAAAAATGTCACCGGTGGTGTACAAATTTGAAAAAAAATTCCGAACCCTCACGTAACAACGACATACTAAAAAAAAATGAACAAAATCATGGGCTGTTGATTTGATGTGAAATGCCCCATATATATGTGTATGTATAAAAATATATATCTATATATATATGCTTAATAACGTTGGGGACGCTCGACCGGGCGGATCCGTGCCAGAGAGGTCCGGACACCTTTTTGAATCGATTGAAATATGGAGTCGAGTACACCGGGCCAGCGAGAGCGCGGGATAGATATAGGTAAAAAAAAAAAAGTAGAAAGAGGGTTATCCTGTCCGAGGTCGGGTTTCCCTGGCTCGATGGGATAGCGGCTTAATGAAAAATGGTTATTCCTCGTGCAATCCCCGCGACGCGGACTCCAACGGGAGGTGCACATATATAGTCTGCAGTCGCGCTGTCTCTATGCGCGTTTTCCTCTATACGAGGCACAGCCCCCCCCCCCTCCCCGTTCTCCACGAGCTTTGTCACTCTCGCGATAAAATTTTCACACCCTACTCCGTCCCAGGCGGGTCGCGATTGACGAAAAAAAAAATAAAAAATAAAAAATAAAAAATTGGAGAGAAATTTGAAGGAGAATACGACAAAAATGAAAATAAAGTTTTCCGAGGGTCGAATATAAAATCCGGTATATTCAGATGGAGGTTCATTGGGTCGGAGGAAAATGGGGGTTTGTTGCCGTTGCGGTGTTTCCTCGCGGTCGTGTATCAATATTTTATGAAGAGTGAATTAATTGCGGCGCGCTGGAGGGGGAGATATTAATTGTCTTGCTCCGGTGTGTATCGAGGTCTGGCTTTATACCGGAATTTAAATGAATTTATTGATTCAACATTTTTTTCGGCGTTCGGTCTGCGCCAGTAAATCTTGCAGAAAATTCTGCGGACCGAATTGTTTAATCTCAAGATGACATAACACCGAAGAATGAAACAGTCTCGCGGCAAGCTCGAATTTCAACAGCTCTAGCAAACTTAAATTCGCGTACGAGCACTTTGAATTCACAATTAAGTCGCGACGAAAAAACGTCATATCGGCAATTGCAATCACCAAAACTAGTTCACTCTACACAAAAATAAAAAAGTAAACATTTTCACAACAATAGCATCCCGGATATTCAGTATCGTCCTTATAAATTTTTGATTCGCCAATAATTTCCTATCCGGCGGTGAGCCCGGCAGTCCGGTAAATCCGTCTAATTCGATCGTAAATCGAACGGTTCATCGTGGCGTGCGCGTATAGCTCAGCCGTTGCCGGAAGCCGCTGGAGCCTTCCGGTGTGCGGGGGCGGCGGTGCGGGACGGGGTAGCAATAGGGAAAGGGAGGAAGGTATTCTATCCGCCGTGAGAGCTCAGCCGGCTCGGTGGTGGAACCCCAAGTTGGCCCCGCGAATGGGGTTGAACTATGTCGAGTGGGGATTAGAGAGTGGCTGAATGGGCGTCCAGAGATCCGCGGCGAGTGCACAGCCTCGCACGAGGTGCACCAGTGCACTGCACCGTGCACTACCCTTCCTCACCCTGCCCCCCCCCCCCCCCCTCTCGCTTCCTCTCTGTACCTACTTCTCTGACTGGCGGGCCGCAAATACCGGCAAATGGCGAACACCGAGAGGGAACAATGCACAGCGTCGGCTCGAACCCGCAAAGTCCTCTCAATTATGCGGCGATGCTAATTACTTGCGACTCGTTCCCTCTCGCTCTCACCCGCGAAAAGCTACCGAGCACTGGAGGCTTTTGCACGCCTCGCTACTACGCGCCCCCCCTCCTCCCCTCCCCCTCGGATTGCCCCCTCTCTGTTGGTGAAGGCTCAGCTGCCCTCTCTTGGAAAGCCCACGAATCCTTCACACCGTATGTTGAAATTCGCATTCACTAACCCCCCTCTCTGCCCCCTTGTTCCTCTTCTTCCTCTTCTTCCTCTTCCAGTCATTCCACGTATTCTCACCTACATCCTGCCATTCCTCTCTATCGATAACGCAAATTTGCCCCCACGAGCACGGTCGTCCCCCTGCGAGCGCGAGCCGGGTTACGTTACCTGCCTGCACTTCTCCAATTAACCCCTAACCAAGATTCAGCGGAGCGCGGCCCCCCTGAGCACCCCCGGTAAATAAGCCCCGCCGAGGGGAAGTCGAGAGCTTTCCGGGGGTTCCGATGCTTCCGAGGTTCGAAAACCGCTGCGCCCTCTGAAGCACTCAGTCTCCCTCGATCGAATCTCTCTTTTCTCTTTGCCCCCCCCCCCCCCCCCCGTGTTTCTGCGTGTGTTAACTCCGGTGCTCTCGCGCTTCGTTTGCTCTCGTTCGAAGCAAATTTTAACTCTACACACCGCCGCGAACTCTCTCTGTCTCACACCGGATGCGGCTTTACGCTCGGGAAAGTAATTTCACGTAGCTAAACTTTTTCGAATCGAATTTGAAGAGAGAGAGGCGCAGCCGGGCGATGCGAGAGCTTGGCCGGGTGAGGTTACAGTTTGAGCGATGATCCGCATATTTTTGTTATCGACGATGAGCTTTTCTTTTTGGGAATTTGAGATAAAGGACTATGAAACTTCGTTGAGAATGGGGAGCCGAGAAAACTTTTCCTTTGGCAAAACTTCGTAGGATACGTAGTTTCTTGGTTACAGAGAGATCAAGTTTTCAGCCAATGAGAACGCCGGAAAATCGACTCTTTCTTAATACCTCGGTATCTCGAGAACCGTGCACGGTTGAAACATTTTTCAAAGAGATTGTTTGCTCAGCTTGGAGTACTGAACACGATACTGATGTTTTTTTTCTATTCACTTTTAAACAATAAAGCGACTGTTTTTTTTTTCTTACGAAGGGAGATGTAGATGCAGCAGCATAAGTAGTTTCTGTTAAAAAAAAACATTCATAGCGTTAAAAGTTCGGCCGAGTCGTTCGTACTTCCCCCTCTCTCACCTCGACAGATACATGCTTACAGCTTCGTGCATTTGAAAAAAAAAAAAAAAAAAAAATTCTAACGACAAGCTATAACATGGCAATTTGAGAACGTCTACCCTGTGAATTTTTTAATATCAAAGTTACGTCGTTAGCGTGTTTCAAAATGCTCTTTAACGAATACCACTAATGTCTGCTTTTCCAGTAGTGCCTGGAATATTTAACGACTCCATTTATCCCAATGGTTTCCCTTGATAATGCACCAGCCACATTATAATTGATCCAGTACGTTCTCGAATGGTTCTTCGGCATCGAAAGTTGGAAAATTCTTTCGATAAATAGAAGCGTTTCAAATTGAAAATTTGTTCAAGGGGATATTTTTGAAGGCTCGAACAATTCGTGTCACGTCTCGATTGCAACAACTTTATTTTCCAGTGAAATTTGCTTGTGTCCCCGTGTTAAAAAAAAAATTATGGTGCGATCGGGTGAAAAGTTCTCCGTTGCGACAGCTCATCGAATTTCCTCGCGCTTTCATACGCGTGGCTCGCGGTATTTTCTGTTGGCACAAGGACGATAGAGTGCGGCATAGGGATATATTTTCGTGAAAACGTGCGTCGGGTTCTCGCCTCGGTAAATGAAAAGCAAACGCGCGAAATGCCAGGGTATGCTCAGCGTATATAGAGAGAGTACCGATTGGGTTGATAGTGACGAACGCGGTGGCGTCGATGGGTCCCCGAGGGATTGGCAAACAGCAGCAGCGGTTTTCAAAAGCTCATGGCGTATGCCGATGGTCGACGGTGAGAAAAATTTCAATTAACGCCACGGTCTCCCAACAGTCCACACTCCAAAAGCGTGGCGATCCTCGGTGAAATGCAGGCACGGCGCGTAAGCAAGTAGATGAAGATATTTCCGCGCCCGCTCGAGTGAAGTGATGAGCAATGAAAAAGTAATTAGGGAGTAAAAAAAGCAGCGAAATAATCAAGAGGACGGACTAGACTCGAGTTACCGTTCAATTGAATCAAAGTTGGTCGAGCAAATGAATTAAATTTGAGCGAAACTTCAGCGAGTCGAAACTTCAGCGAGTTCAAATTTTAGCGGGTGGAAAGTTTGGCGAGTTCAAACTTTAGCGGGTGGAATGTTTAGCGAGTTGAAACTTCAGCGAGTCGAAACTTCAGCGAGTCGAAACTTCAGCGAGTTCAAACTTTAGCGGGTGGAATGTTTAGCGAGTTGAAACTTTAGCGGGTGGAATCTTTAGCGGGTGGAAAGTTTAGCGAGTTGAAACTTTAGCGGGTGGAAACTTTAGCGAGTTGAAACTTAGAGCAAGTTGAAACTTGGAGCAACTTACAACTCGAATAAGTTTCATCTTGAGCAACTTTTAACTCAGGTGCGATGTTATGAATGAATTCCAGATAGAAAAAGCTCGCCATTGCCAAAAAGAATTCTCTTTCGATGCAATTCCATATCTGATCCAGATTTCGGGAATTTTTTTTCGTCATGTTCTATTCCGTTACGGGATTTAAAAAAATTCTTTTCACTTTTATCCGATCGCCCGATGAACTTGTTTTTTTTTTCTCTCTATTAATTCGTTCCGTCGTTGGTATTTTTTGAAGCAAAGAACATTTCAATTCCATCGCCGGAGGGCCAGATTCGTTTACGCACTATTCGCGAAATTCGAGCCCTTCTAGTGGCAATGGTGCAGCGAGATACAGGCAACGTGCGCTCCCAGAACGCGAGGGCTCGGCATACAGTGCCTGTATAGCTCGAGATAATTGAACGCCGAGGCTAGTGCGCGAGTTAATTGGCAGAAGAGTAATTACTTGGTGGAACGGCGGGGATTTCGCCCTGGTGCTGATGCTGCTGCTGCTGCTGTTGGTCGTGGTACGTGCGTGCTCCTGGTTTCTCCTTCTCGGAGCGCCGACGAGAGGATTCCAAAACCGCTCTGCCCGAGAGCGAATCTGTCCGGCAGCCCTTCGCGAACTACCAAGTGGAGTTCGGCGGAGCGTGCGTCGAGCACAGTTCGGTAACATTGGGAATTAATACTCGAATTGATGCCAAAAGCCATTTGAGAAAATCGAGCTCGTATCGTTAATTAATCCGAGTCGCCATTTCGCCGTTCGGATCGGATGAACGGCTAGATAAGCCGAACCGATTAGCGGGAATTCCGAATGTCGTGGACATTTTGGGCGACGAAAGAAATTTGCGGGAAAAATTTGATTATTTATTTTATGCCTCGTTTGTTCGAGTCGACGTTGGGCCAAAACGGCTGGAGATACGAAAAAAATGGTCCCTACGAAGAATGTTCATCTCTCCGAGACGAAGAAAAAGTGTCCTTACATATTTTTACCTAACTCCATTGTTCTACGAGATATCCACGGTTTTACGGCTCGACAGGACGCGGATGCGAATATTTTGAGGTCGATCGACAAAACTTATTTTATAAATTTCCAATGTTATATAGAACAGTGAACGAAATTCATCGACTCTTTGACAACTCACACTTGCATAAAACAAAAATAAAACAATTACATAATAATAAATTGCCGGATGACGATTAGTCCAAAGCGAGCGTGAACGGGGATCTAAAAATCGTGGAAAAAGTTCTTCGGAGAGTCGTAAACAGTAAAATTGGCTAACATCCGGAATTCGAATGTCGGTTAGTGCGTTTCCAGTTTCCGTCGTATATCTCGCTCTATCTGGCCTCGTTAAGGGAATGACAACTAGACGACCCGTCGTGCCAATTAAAGCTGGGAGCCGCCCGAGAGAGCCGAACGTCGCGCAGCCTCTCGTCCCGGCCATTCGTGCCGTTATGGGGGTCGTGAGGAGAGGAGAGGAGGGCGCGGAGTGCCGTCGCGCGAGAAACGAAATTTCACCGGTCGACCAACGGGATGATCCGAGCGGAATACCAAGTGCCGGGCATCGCGAGAATGTTAGGCGAAATGGGTGTAGAGAGATGCACGGGTCGGGGACGGAAGGTGAAACGATAATTATCGAGCGAAGGATAGGGAGAGATAACGACGCTACGAGAGAGTCCCTTGCGGACTCTCAGTTACGATGGGATCGTTCAGTTTCCCTGGAAAAGCATCGTTTAGAAAATAATTCGAATTTCTCGCTGGCGAGAAAAAAATGGTTTCGTAAGAAACAATCGAGGTGCGGGCTACGGACTACCGATTTATTGATCGTTCGAGAGATTTTATGGTTTTTTTAAATATTAATTTTAAGCTTTTTTTAAAGCTTTTTTTAAGCTTTTTTATCGAATAAACAATCGAGGCGCGAGCCACGGATTACCGATTTATTTATCGTTCGAGAGATTTAATGGTTTCTCAAATTTAAATTCATTTTTTAAAATTAATGGGTGTAGTGAGATTCGCGGGATGGAAAAAGAAGGTGAAACGATAGTTATCGAACGAAAGATAGGGAGAGATAACGACGCTACGAGAGAGTCCCTTGCGGACTCTCAGTTACGATGGGATCGTTCAGTTTCCCCAGAAAAGCATCGTTTAGAAAAGAATTCGAATTTCTCGCTGGGGAGAAAAAAAAAGGAGAAAAACGAAAAGTTCTCGCGCTTCTCGCGGATTTCAATCATTGCGAGATAAATTCCCCCTCGTATTTTTCGTATGTCGATAAGGAAAAAAAATTTTTAAAGAGAAAACGAACGAGCGAGCTGCTTAAGCGATCGCTGTAGGTGGGAAGTATCTCGTGCCAAAAACTCTCAGGAGTTCTTTGCATAGCCCCGTTCTCCCCCGGCGCGGATAGAAGCGAGTCGATCGGGAGATAACGATAGCCGGAGAGCTTCGGCCGGGCTCTCCGAGACGATGAAATCGAAGCCGAGGGCGAAGGACCGTTTCGAATAAGTCGGGTGTGGAAATTCCTTTTTTCGGAAGTTTGTTTTTTTTTTTTTGCTTTTTGGAGCACGGGCTTTGAGAAAATCGAGTTTTAGCCAAAACTAGTTTAAACAAAAAACTATGAAGTAATTATTTTTCTCATATCTGATGTTTTACGGGTAGTTCCCTTCTTTGAAAGAATCTCTAAGAATTCGATACTATTTTCCGTTAAAAAATGACAGCCTTTTGTTTGTCTATCGACGAAATTCCTTCGTGAACGAACACCTGTAATTTTTAAACGGAAAACACTATCTAACATCTATCATTTCTTTATTTCTTTAGCGAACCGGATTCACTTATTCTGTCCCCGACCGCTCGAAACACGCCACGAATTCTCTCTTTTTTTAAATTCTATCCTGCTATTCTAATACCTGGCGATTGCAATCTGCCGAAAAAAAAAAAAAAATTAATTGAAGATATTGAAAATTTGAGAAACGATCCCGGGCGTCTTTTCGCGTTTAATAGAGTCTGGCTTCGCTCGGCGGATCCGGCGGAGCGCCGGGTATTAGATGAGCGCGCAGCGCGAATGTAACCCACGGTCGGCTTCACTGATTGCCAATATGGCGAGGAGGAGTGTCGGGGAGAAAGGCCGGGGCTTTTGGGGAAGCTCCACTCGACGTAGCATATTCCACAGTTGAAGCCTTCTCGCGTGTTTCCTCGGGTTTCCCCCCCCCCCCCCCCCCCCCCCGCGCTCGCGGCCCCCGCCGAGGCACAATGCCGCAGGCGTTAATTCCCGGCGAAACGTATTGCACTCCCCGCGATTCAATTGTTCCAGCCTCGCGAGCACTGTTCTCGGCGCCGCCGAACTAGCGTTCATAATAATGCACCGGTGAGAGTTCCACCCCTCCTCCCCCTCCCGCTCCCAGGTTATGCCGTTCGGGTCCCCTCTCGCTCCGCGGCATCGCATTCACCGGCTTTGCGCTGTGCATTCACCCGCTGATGCACTCTCGGCGCTCATCTCTCCGCGCTCTCTTGAAAACCAGAACAGAAAACCCACCGTATGACGCCCTCGCGCCCCGACTGACTCGGCGCCGCTCCGCAATTTCGCACAAAGACGGACCCAGCGTGCAGACCGAGACGGAAAGACGGCTAAGGTCTCGCGGCCTTCCTATTCGGAGCTGGAGATCTTTGGATTAGTGGGGAATCGCAGAATAGGGATTATATGAATTATACAATGTTTTTTTTTTTTTAGATGGTTTTTGCGCTGAACTGGGAATTTTATGAAGACTGGGAATGCGAAGATAAGACTTTGTAGCGTGGGGAAAATTACGCTAATTTTTATCGTACCTGAAGTTATCTGTGAAGTGATTTTTAAGGAAAAATTGTTTTTGGTGGAAAGTTTTTTTTTATGGAATAAGTTAAAAGTTGGTATTGTGGGAAGGTTGAAATACTGGCTATGTAAAGAAAAACCTCTTATCTTGACTGTGTAAATTCACAGTGTGGATTGATGTACTATTTTTAAGTTATTGAACAAAAATCAAGGTCTTTTTTTTTTATCGAGGTCTCCTGTCGACACTCTGTGTTTTCGGTGATATATAACGATAACGGAGGATCTGACGGTCTAGGTGCATAGGACTTTGTTTGTGGATCGGAAAATGCTCTGCAAGAAAGCTCCTGACAACATTTTTCGCAAATCCACTGGTTTCGGAGTAAATTGAAGAGATTTATGAGAAATGTTGGACTCGTATCTACTTTGTAAGATGGATATTGTGGAGCGGCGGTTCAGGGAGCAATGACGAGTAGGATCGATGGGATTCATTGCCATTTTGTATTTATAGCTGAGCTTTTGCAACTACATCGCTGTCGACGAGACTCTGAGGTACGTCCCAGATCCTGACGACAACCGCAAAACTCTCCTCACGCAGGAAGCCGTGGTGACTGTGCGCGGTGTACCGCTCACTCATTACATGGAGGACCTTCTGACGTCCAAAATATCACTCAATGCTGGAAAGGTCAGATCCACTAATAATTCTATGAATTATTAATAATTTATTGCCTCAATAAAAAATGAAATTAAAACCGAATAAAAAGACTCAAAATTGCTACTTCCGGCTCTTTCACAAAAGCGGAAGTGGTTTTAAAAGAAAAAAAATTAAAAATAACTATAATTTAGAAAAACACTTCAGTTTCATCGCAAAACCAGAAGTACTTTAAAGAAATAATCACAACACTAACACATTGCCTAAAATTGAACCTTTTTTATCGTATTTAAGAAACTAACGCTTATAAAGTAAGATTTAATAGTAAAAGTGAAATTTAATTTCATTATTTAATTACACTTTTAACAAACAATATAACATATAAAAAAATAGGGGAGACAAGCAGTGGAGTGGGTGATCGACAAAATGGGGGTCGAGGTGAAGGATCTCGCGAGTTCAGCCGTAAAGTCGACCGATGAATTGCTGAACCACACACGCCGCCAGATCGACGACATAACGACGAAGACCCGACGAGGCATGGACGATCTGCAGAACGCAGCCAAGAAGTCTTTCGACGATATCCACACACTCACCACGCCGCCGTCACCTCAATCGATGCCAAAATTGTAGCTAAGATTTCGTACTAGTTTTAATCTCTTCAATTGATCGCGCTCGACTTTTTCCAAACGATCGGATGTTGTCGAGAGATTAATAAGGGCAAGAAATATATCGCGTGCGATGCAGAAAAATTGGTGGATTAATTTCGTTTCGCGATCATAATATTTATTAAAGTGTTCAAATGAAAAAAAATCTGTCTTACCCGAGTGTGTCCGATCGTTCGGTAAAAAGTCGACTGTGGTGTACATAGAATGCAATTGTCCTCGGTGACGTCGATAAAAATAAAACCATGAAAAACAGTAAAAAGAATTTTAAAAAAAGGCCAGTAGTGAAATTTTTGAACGTCATTGATGGGAACAAAAAAAAGGAATACTTGATCTCGAAGGAAAAACAAAACGGCCGTTCAAGGAAGAACAAAACGATGTTCATTCGCGAGCAACCTCTCTGTGGGGGAAAAAAATAAAAAATTAAATCACGTAGATTTCTACGCTGCAGCTACAATTCGCTTCGACAAGCTTTTTCACCCCCGAAACCCCAAAGATCGATAGGTTTTAATTTGCCCGAGAGGGATGTTTACTTTTGTTGTTTTTTTATTCGAACGCTTTTTTGAGATTTGAATAACGGGAAAGATATGACTAAGGATTGTCAATTGTTCGTACATCATTGAAATCTTGTAATGAATTTCGAAGCCTCTGCGTGCGGGCCGCGGAGCGGACTGAGAGGAGATTCTTGTCGAGTTTCCAGGCGTCGATAAGAGAAAACGCGTGTTGGATGCACAGAGAAAAAAGGCTTTTTTTCGGGACTCACCTGCCGATGCATAATAGCGCCCACTCACAATCGCTGCCTAGTATTTTATCTTTAAATAGTTCCGAAGAGCTTTCTAATTTAGAAACAAAAAAAAAACTACGATAATACGTCAAAGGCGAGACATTCGCAAAATTCGTTTCGGCATCCATCAGGAGAGATTTCTATTTATATAATTCTTTTTAAATAAGATAGACGCCAGCCCAAAAAATCGATAGGAATTAAAGACGGTGGAGTTGAAAGAAGAAGAAATTACGCAAAAAGAAAACAGACATTCGATATCGCTTGTTGTACTTCGTCCTTAACGGCGTTCGATTATTGTTGTAAATACCGATCAATAAAATATAAAGTATCATGAAGTTTCGTTATTAATCGCTTGGTGAATCGATCTTCAATATCGTTATAGGAAAAAAGAAGAAAAACAAATACAGCTGCTGATTACGAAGGTAAGGACGGATAATTTCATTAATTATTTTATTGATACACTAATATGCGTATGAAAATTTTTTGTAACCTCACTCTATTGTCAATAAATTCACTGTTACCACTACTAATAACAAGAATAACAATCGTTTTTATTGCCTCCAGAAATACATAGGTATTCTTATAGCAACCGGTAGGTCGTTAACATTTCTTGCACCTCAATAATTAACATGAAATATTCATTAAAACTAAAAAAAGCTGAAAATACATTTTTTTAAACCATTAAATTTCTCCAACGATAAATAAATCGGTGAGTCCGTAGCTCGCGAGTCGATTGTTTATTCCCAACGACGGCGTTTAAGTTCATATTGCCGGGGTCGATAAATCGTCGAGCAATCAATTTTTAATGCTCCCAGTGCGCGCGCGACTTCGTGTCCGAAACCGGTGCCGATCAATGATGCAGGCATTCGTTAATTATAAATGGGGGGCCATTCGGCTAATGAGAACGGAATTTCGCGGATAGTCGGAGCGGAGCCGGTTGTTCTGAAATCGTGTAAATTTGGTCAAGCCATAGAGCTCGGGTTTTCGTGACCAGAGACCCGTAAGGGAGACGAATAATTGATGACGTTCCGACTCATCGGACGAGTTTCTCCTGTGACAGAATCAGGCAAATATTGACGTCGGCTCACCGGCGAGGACTCCGCTCCGATCGCAAAGCTCTCTTTGTCTCCTCACCAGACGGCAAGGATAATACCACGGTCGTGGAATAGTACACATCCCGAGAAGCTCTTCCTTGTCGATTCGGGGGGGGGGGGGGGGGGGGGGGGGTTTCATTCCGCTTGTATCCCGGGGCCTCGCAAACCTCTCCGGAATCATCCCGTCCTGGCTCAATTCGGACCTACATGTAGACCGATCTCGGGTAAATATAACTCACCGGAACTACTCCGTTCACTAGAACCGCCATCCGAATGGAATTAATCGAATTTCGAAATTCTATGGGAAGTTTTAATTGAAGAGTTTTACGATGCGTCGATCGAATCCGGAGCCAACCGGGAAGTAATTGACGGTCGTGGATTTTTTTTTTATTTTTTGCGCGAAATACTTGAATTTAATATTCGAGCCCATTTGACGAGAAAAAAAAATTTGCTGTAAGCGGAGAGACGGATAAAAATAAATTGAGTTCAAGCGTTGACGGCAAAACGAATGTACGACTGAAAAACAGCCGTGGATTAATTCGAGGACTGGTATGAAGAGGGATTTTTTTTCACGAAGTACTGAACGAAAAAAAAAACCGAAAATTTGAAAAAATAAAATTGCACTGGGATGCGAAGATAAAATAAATATTTTGAACGGACAGGGGTTTGAGGGTTGAAGGCAAAATTAATATGGGACTGAAAAGCAGCCGTGGATTAATTCGAGGGTTGGTATGAAGTGGGATTTTTTTTCTTTATCACTGGATTGGACTTTTATTTTTTCAAATGAGAATCATCGGACAGCTTTTTGGCTACTGGCCAGACAGCGCAGCGTACTATCTACCGCCTTCGGGAAGTTCCGCGACGTCTGACCGCCCCGGGGCTGCCGCTGGCCCTCAAAATCATTTCCCTCCGATTCGCAGACACGTACGAAACTATGTGCCAAAGGTAAATGAAACTTCTCGGTTGGATATATATCAACCGCTGCTGTCCGTCGGAATTAATTAAATTTCGGATCCACTGCTGCTGTATCTTCCTCAACGGAGAACAATTGGTAATAATTATAATACTCTTTTCGACACTCTTTTTATGTAGCATGTACACGCCGTGACATAAAAGTTCTATAAAAGTAAGCTCGGTCCGTTATACCCCATTACTCTCCCAGAGATTATTCTTATCTATTAGCTATGTTGGCTCGCCCGCTTCGCGCCTCGCAGTATCCGCGAGTGCCTGGGAGTATATGTGAGTATCTATGAGTGCTTGTGACATAGATATATATCTGAGTATCGGAGTGAGTCTCGAATCGACACGAACTTTATTATCATGTACATAATTGTGTATCATAAAAAAAAAGTTTTATAGGCGAAAAATCGACACAGTAGAAACCGGGGCGGATCGCCCCAGTTTCAACCCCCAAACCCCTTATCATCCCGCCGGTCCCGACAACCCGAGAATTCACTCCGTTAGAAAATCGATAGCGTCATAAATTTGTCACACTTCCGTATCGCCCGAACTATCAAAACTTCCCCCGTACCGCTCATACGTACGAGGGGTTTCGCGACCCGAGAATTCCGCCGGAAGTCTCCCACGTACGTATCTTCGGTTATCGGGACGCGAGAGACAAGCCCGGAAAATCGTACAAGCTCATGTTAACGGGGAGGAGCAGGAGGGGGGAAGGGGTAAAGCGAGTGGAATCGATGCGTGTTTCACAGTGCGGAGAAGCAGCCTCCCGAGGGCCTGCAGTACAGGAACATATATACCGGTGTCTTAATCCACTCGGCTTCACGTACCCGCCATCCGTGCATGCAGCCGCTGCAGCGGCACAGATCGGTCCAGCAGCTGATGCCGTGCCCCGCTGCGCTCCCCACGAACGATTTCTCTTCCGGAATGTGTGCTCTCCTATCCCACGTCGTTTCCTCGACGTCAAAGGGAATTCCGTCTCTCTGTGAGATACGGCTAATAACGAGTTTCGGAAAATTCGATTAGCCCGGTCCGGGAGAGCGGAGGCCATGCGCGTATAGCCGAGTCTCTCTGAGGTGAAGTTGGAACCATGCTCGGGGAAGTTGGAGGCTCGAATTGAGCTTTCCCACCGGCGGAGGTCGCGGAACTCATCGATTTTCCCAATCCATCCATCCATCCATCCATCTATATGTATATGTGTATATATGTGTATATATGTGTATATGTATATGTACATATATATACATATAACTGGATCTCATCGTCGGATTCATGAATTCGCGATCGAACGAGCAACGTTTTCGAGTGAGCTTTGGCTCTCCGGTGCATCCGAGGAAGGCTCATGGTTTACACATCGTAGCAACCTCCGCAGCCGGCGCACTGGATGATTCTCGCTCCGGCATCCGTCTCGATGGACCGATTGGAGTTGAGAGAGAACTCGATGGGCTTCGATGAAAGCCTCGAGGAGTCGGAGGACCGGGGACCTTCGAGGATCTTCGAGAGCCATCGGCGGTCAAGAAGTTCGTGAAAGTAGAGGCTCTCGAGCGAGACGGGGCGTTTAAACGCCGACCAGGATTCACCGGGCCGATTTTCTTTTCAATCTTCATCCCCGATTCATTCGCCGACCCTTTGGACGAGGATTCTTACCCATTCGTATACCTTTCTCCGTGGAGGCTTCGGGATTCACGACCTGCACTGGGGCACAGCTGTTGGCCGGCCGGGAATTGGCATGGCGTAACCTCGAAAAAGTTGGCTCTCGCCAACTTCGCTGGTCTTCTTTTTTCTGCAGACACTACTTTAGGCACGTAAATCTCGACTAACGACGATTTTTTTCGAGAGAGTTTCACGAATAGGCGGGCAGCAAAACGGCCGCCTGTTCTTCACTTAAAATAAATAAATTATATAATCTATATTATAATTATGATCATAGTATATATTATACAACATATAATAATAATACGTATCATTATAATTAATTATAAAATTTCGGGTACGATATCAAGACCTTAAGTCCGAACCGAGGATCGCTTTAACGCGATTCGTTTCCGTAATTTACTTTTCAATCTCATTCCTAAACCGCCAATTACTGTCCCTTCTTCACGACAACGATACTTTCCCGGAGTTCTCTTTTATCCGCGTTCCGGGAGCGTTCCAGAGATCGTTCTTCGATTCATTTCGCGCAGTATTCGGGGCCGCTCCGCGGAACGCGACGCAAGCCATCCTCCGCCAATCCTCGACGGGGCTGAGCTCTTCGGATTCCTCGGGAGTATCAGCCCCGGGCTATGGGCGATTTTCTTTCGAATAAATTCCCTCGAAGTGGCTCGGGAGGACGTCGAACGTCCGAGACGTTGTGAACGGCGGGGCGGGAGGGGGGGGGGGGAAGGGGGAGGTTCCTCGCGGATTTGGGATAATTTCCCTCGGACGTTTAAAAAAGTTTCGAGTGCCCGGCGGGACTCTTAAAGCGATTCCGCAGTACGAGCTCGCCGCCCGCCGATCGGGAGGGCAAACTTCGAGTTATAAAATATACGGTCCGGAGGTCGTTGCGGATAGATTGTTTGATCGGAAGCGGCCGCGAGGAGGAAGTGCGCGGGGCCCGGAAGGGGATGCAGCAGGAGAACGACGACGACAGCGACCAGATTGGGTGACGTCGAGATTGCTTCGAAGAGGGCGAAGCGGAAAAGAAAATCTTCTGGACTATACAGGATAATATTCTTTTATTATATTTTTATATATATCCTGCCCCCGCCTCCACCCCCTATCCGGGCTTTTGCCGACCCTCGTCTCTCGCGCCTCTCGGGGGAACGCCGGCTGGGCATGACGAGAGAATATACAGAAAATCACCGGGAAACTCCTATTTGTATAGATTTTACGTCCCCGTGAACTTCGATGGACGATTCGAGGAACGTAAAATTTATCGGCCGAAATGTGAAAAAGGTGATGGAAAAATGTTGAGTCGAGGGTGGGAAGAAAACAATATCGGGCGTTTGAGGATATTTTAGGGCGGCGTTCACTGCCAGGCTGTCTTCAGCTAAAATCTTATTTTTTGAGGAAATATAATAATAATAATATAATAATAACACAACAATAATAATAATAATCGATAAATGTATGATGACTTTGCATTTACTATGTATTTTGGAACATATATACGGAAATATGTGCAAAAATAAGGGCGAAAAATACATCCGAAATACATTAAATTCTGTGATTTTGGATGATCGATATATCAACCATAACATTGTTTTACATTTCAAGAAAGTGTATCTCTGTAAATTTATATTTTTTAAATCTAAAATTCAAAACTTTACATATATGTTATCTTTTACCGATGTCGTTTTCGACACGCGACACGCGTGTATTTTGCCCATGTGAACTCTAAAAAAAACCACGATACGACGACCCGACCTTCGATCCCTTTGAGCCCTTTCCCGGCGTGCGCGCGCGATACCGTTTAGCCGAGCAAAAATATAACTCGTCCCGAGAAGCGGCATCGTCGTCGACCGGTAACTGTACATACCGAACGATATTGCTCCTCGCTCCCCGGTAATATGTACAAGAAATTTATGTAACTTTGAATTTACACGGAAAGTACATATATTCGCTATTATATAGGCAATATAACGTTGCGCAAGGATGGGCGGAAGCGGCGAGAGAGCGGGTGGTGATTCCGTGCTGCTGGAAAGACGGTTGCTCCGCGAGGCAGCCTCGTTCCTCGTCGCTGCTTGTGTGGGTCGGTGGGTCGCGAACGACGCCGCGCATACGCCCGATCCCATTAGCATACAATTATCTTTATGCTTCTTTTATGATTCATATTTAGTGGCCCGCTTCCGGGAGTTTCCGCGCCCGAGACTCTCGAGCCCTTCCACGGTATCGCCCTTAAAGCGTTTTCCACAGCCCGCTTTTCCATCCCTTTCGTTGCTACACCAATGCATACATATATACATACATATATACATACATATATACATACATATATACATACATACATACATACATATATACATCCAGGTTTCCCCCTGAAGCGCGAACGCGCCAAGAGTCGCGGAATATAGGCAACTCGACCGCTGAGAAACCGAAGGGCGCACCTCGAGTAGTTTTACGAGTTAAATTTCTGGAGATACGCTCTTATGTTTCTTGGCGGTGGATAATTATGTGTATATAGATTTTACGATCGTTTTGTTCAAAACTCGTCGAGCATTCTCGCTCTCTCGCCTATCCGGACAGGCTTCAAGACGGTCCTCGCTGAGCTGTCCTTCGTCGTTAATCTTTTGTTTTCGCTCGTAATTTTCCATACGCTGCCTCTCTTTTATTCAACTATCCTTACGCCCCTACGATCCTTATTCCGCTTCGTGGACTCGGCAGCCGACGAAACATTTTCGCCGAATTACGTTTGCGATCTTATGTAGAGGGCGATATACATTGTACATGTATATACGTATATGTATATGTTATGTATCAGTCTTGGCTTGCCGTGGTTGTCTCACGAGACTCCGTCTCGCTCCTCCTCGGGGTAACGTGTTCTCTCGTTCAAACATTGTTTCGGTAGGACGATCTCAAACATCGTTTGGGAACGAAATGCAAACTGTAGATACGTTGATATATACGTGTACTTGTGTGTATGTATGCCCTGGTACGGGTTTCGTGGAACCACAAATTAAATCCTATTATACGAAAGCATCGTCGAGTCTGTACGATCGTAAAACATTGCTATAAATTACGGGAGCCGAGAGAAGGCGAGACGCGGAGGAGATTATGCTTCGCAACAGATTTTGGGGTAATTTGCTGGGGAAATTTTTGAGGAGCGTTATCGTCAATTGTGATGAAAGTTGGGTATCTGTGAACGGGGTTAATTTTTTTTTGTTTACATGCGCGCCGGGAGAGTGACTTAAAAAAATTAGGGAAACGTGGGGAGATTCCAAATACACGGGAAAAAGAGTGTACCTTAATTTTGCTCAAAAGTGGCTCGTGGAACCTTGATAAAAAAAATCGGACAACATTTTATCAGAAAATACATCGAAAAATGTACATTTTGTGTTGCTAGGTTTTTTTGGCACGAAGCATAGTTTTCGAATTAAAAATGGTGCGCGAGACACTTCCGGTGTATTTTTCTTTTACTCGATTTAGCGAAGCGAAACAATTTGTCGATACCCTTGACTCTTAATATGGAAAATATAATTTTTGTAATTTTCTTAAATAAGAAAACATTATTTTTGTAATGATAACTAAATTGATTTAATTATTACATAATTATCCAAAGTTCAAATTAAATAAAGGTCGAAGGATCGTTTCTGCAGCGATAAAACTGTATTTACGCGATCAGGAAGTTCCACCCGATAGCGTTCATAAATTGCATCTATTAATATCCACGTAGCCTAAGGTAATTGCTTCAAAATTCCTGGCCTCTATTTATATGCAAAACGAATTATCGAAGCGGCAATTTTATCCGGACAAAAATTCGCCCAACTCCGATGTCGACTACACCACTTCCGATAAATTTTCACAATTAACGGTATATATAATTCGACGTAATAAATTAAATTTTAGGTAACAAAAATATAAAAACTTTCATCCGCTCCATTTGCAGTACGACAATATTTCGCGTTTATTGTATTATCGATCGAAATAATTGTTTATAATCAGTACATTTATTTATAACCGGTGTTTGCTGGTAATTCGTTTTGCACAAATTTTATCCCGACAAAAATTTGCCCGACTCCGATTCCGGCCATCTTATCATATCTTCCGAAAAATGTTAACGTAATAAATCCAATTTTTTTTTCAAATAATAAATAAGATTTCGTCCCCGCTACTTGCGATACAAAAATATTTCGCATTTATTGTATTATCTATCGGAATATTTATTTACAACCCGTACATTTATTTCTCGATAACTATTGTTTGCCGGCGATTGGTTTCGCACGAATTCGCGACGCGTGCCGAAACGGTTAACAAGAGATCGGATTTTGAAACTGTAAATTGAATTCGATAATCTCGTTGATGCGAACAAGGTAGATCGGCGCGGATGGAGAACGAGGGAATTCAGGGGGTGTAAAACGAGTGAACCTGCCCGGTCCGTTGCCGAACGTTTTCCCCATACAGCTTGCCCTATTATAGGCGTATATAACTGGAAAATAGCCACGGGGCTTCCAATAAAGCCTGTCGTTAGTACGCGTTCACGCGGGTCTATGGGCCGATCTAACGAGCGTGAAATGATCTATCGATCTTCACCGATGACCTTCGGTGCCGCTTCTCTTCCATCCGCTCTCAGTCGCCCGGACGAATCGTACGTATGTTGGCTCTGGGCTATTACTCTTACGACCGACGCCACTGTTTGACTCTCAAAGCGCCGTAGAACGAGAGAATTCGAGCCGATACGCGATTCATCCTCGTCAGACACGCTGCATAATGAACACGTCGATCTATATATAGGCTGGAAGTCGTTAATGACGCATTGAGCAGCGTGTAACTCCATTCCGGTAATACGCGCTTTGTTCGATCAATTGTGAACGCATCTACGAGTTTCACTGTTGCTACGTTGAGTTCGTAAATTCCTGAGAATTTTTTTTTTCGCTACATTTGCTGGAAATTTTAAGCTCTGACTGAAGTTTCGTTTCGATTGGAGATTAATAAAAAAAATGTAATGAATGCTCGATGACTTGTGGAGTAATTGTAAGAGGTTGAAGTTAAGTTGACACAGATCTGAATTCTTTCGTCTCTCAACTCACATGATTTTTTTTCATTTTTTCAACAATTGCTAAAAAGGTATTTGGAACCGGTCAAGGGCACAAAAAAATTGATAACTCGAACGAAATCAGCGTTTTACGTTTTATTTCAAATCAGCGCCTACGTGAGCGTCAATTAATCGATTAATTAAGCGGGTTCGAATGACGTTTATTCACAGCACACGGGTAATTGTTCTACCATTAATTATGCGCTGCCCACGAGATTCAAAAGAACCACTTTAGCTCCGGGGTAATTAAGTTCCGTAATACATATATATACAAACTTGTATATACCCACTATCCACCAGCAATTCAGTGGTAAAGTATCCATAAAGTTTTCCACCGAACACCCATTGTGTATTGATTTAACAATCGGTCCCGATGTGTAGTTTGAACAATTTTTTTTTCGAAAAGCGCCTCTAACTCAGCTCTCCTTTTCCGAAGAGAAAATCGTTTAAGCGAACGAAATTAGCGTTTCAGGTTTTATTTTAAATAGGCGACTGCGTGAGCATCAATTTATCAATTAATGAAGTGGCTTCAAATGATTTTTCTTTACAGAGCACGGGTAATTGTGCTACCATTAATTAGGTACTGCCCTTGAGAATCAAAATACTCAAAAGAATTTCCGTAATATACATATATATTTAATATCCACCATCCACCGTCGATTCAGTGGTAAAATATCCATCAAATTTCCCACCGACGAACACCCATTGTGTTTTGGTTTAGCAACCCGCCCCGATGTGTAGTTCGAACAGAAATTTTGCACGATCAATGCTGATTTTGCTGCCGTTGTTTGCCTTTCGAAAAGCACCCTCCCCCCCCCCCCCCCCCCCCCCCCCCCCCCCTTTCCCAAAGAGCAAACACACACCAGTGGAAGGCTCATTGAAGCCGATGCAGCTAGCCTCGCGAAATCCAGCAGGTACGGCGACCGTCATAATGAACTCGTCGATATTCTCTCCCTCATAGCTCGTTAAATTTGCGTTGATCCACCTATCGCTCTTGTACGCTGCGTTCTCCCCGCGCGCCTCCGCACGGGAGCTCGCTAGTTTGCACTGGTCTGTCGGTTTCCCTTGTTTTCACCGATGTAACTTCGCCGCACCCCATCCCCCTCGTATCACTGTTAACTATCGCGAAACGTGAATAATACTCGTTTCAACCCTTCGTCCCCCTCCCGCCCAGCGCACCCCTTTCCGCCTGGAGGGTATGTGCACACTTCTGTGCATGCACCATAGTTGGCTCGACTGTACGAAACAGACCGGACCGTCCATTGTTTCCACGTTAATTGCGAGCTCGATGCTCGTACCAGAAATGTTTGTTCCAAACAGGATTTTTAAACGTTATTATTTCGTCGCACCGGAGCAGCCCGACGGATTTCGTTGCCGATGCATAATCGACGAATCGCCCGTTCGTCGAGTTGATCCTCTTTGGTCATTGGAAAAATCTGGTCATGGCGGAACGATCGTGAACGGTCGGAAACGGGATTCAGCTGGGTAACAGTGATAGAGCCGTCGGTGCGAGCCGACAAGTAGTCACGCGCTGTAACCGATCAGCCGCGCTCTGTCGCCAATTTGTAAAATTTTCGGCACAGTTCGTGTTATCGATCGATGGAATTTAATCCGACCGCGGAAGAATGGGATTTGACTGGGTGGCGGCGATTTTTTTTATCGGCTGGATAAATGTGGCAAACCGATGATTGGGAAATGGCAAATTGAGTTGTCGTGCGGTAACGGGGATAAATAAAGTAGAACGTAAAAGTGGAAGATTCACCAAATCGGGTACGTTTTGAACGACCGACTGAAAAATTGCAAAATCTGCGTGATTAAAAAAATGGCACTACGATCTTCTTTACCGACCGTGGTATCTCAAATGGTCTTTAACTCGCCCAAAGTTTGAGGATCTTTGGTCACTCCTCATCGGCAATCCGAGGAGACAATCCGAACCAGCGGGGAGAAAAGAAATCTTACCGATCCAATTCGAGCCTCCACTAGATGGATCGCCAAGTAGTCAAGGCTCGTAATGGTCAGACGCGTTATGTCCTCCGCTCACGGTCTCAGCGTTTTCTCAACTCGCGTTTCCGCACTGTTTTATCGTCGAGCCTCACCGTTTTGCCTGATTTTATAGTCCGGCTAATGGTGGTTGGTGAGCTCCGAGGAGAATATGGTCTAACCGACGGCATTGCCGTGGCGGGTTCGTTCCCCTTGAGTGTTTCCCGGATGGCTATTCGATCGGAGCGTAAACTCTCGCCGGCCACCGCCTCCGAGCCCGGGCGTGCGGAGGTGTCGGGTGTCGGCGGTCGTTCGGACACCTCGGTGGCGGTCGTCGACAATGCCGGCAGCTCACCAAGTTTGATTTTAGCGGTTCGGGCGCCGGCACGAGCTGACGGTAAAGCGAGCGGGATGATCCGGCGACGGGGAGGTTCGAGAGGAACCGAGATAAAGTCCGCGAATAGCTAATAACGTACGTGCCTCGCCTACTAATCGGCTTTGAGGATATTTGCCCCCAGGGACTTTGGACAAAGCGGGAGGCCGCTCCCGCCGGGCTCTCAAGAAGTTTCGACCCTCCGCACGATTAGAGTGACGAACAGACCCGTCGACTCTCACCTTCGGACACTGATTTTTTATCCCACGATCTCTTCGGGGATAAATTGAAATAGTCACGAAGAAAAGATAAGAAAAGAAACATCGTCGATTTTTATGAAGAGTGCGACAATTTCATAAATTATTTTCCTCAATCCCGATAGCCGAGTGGACGAGAATAATGTCCATAAAAAATTTCCCAAATATTAGATTATCAAAAGACAATATTGTTCAATCCTTAAGTTTCATCACGAATCTGCCACTTATTCAATGTCCATAATTTTAATTTTCTTCGCACGAAAAACCGTGTCAGAAGGGCAAAATCAAAATCCGCCTGTAAACATATTGACGATGAAAGAAAAAAAAAACCAAAACAAAAAGGACTCAAGACTCGAGGTTGACAAGTGGGCAAGGCGAGCGAAATTTCTGTTCCGGTTGACCCCGGACGTAAAGCAATCTAAATCAGAATCTTGAAGACTGATGAACGTCATCCACGGTTATATCCGCGCCTCTATCTGAGCGCCTTCGCGTCAGTGCGGTCTTGTCGTCTGTACGTGCCAGAACCAGCCGCGAGGGTGTTCTCGTGTCGCTATTATGTAAAGCGCGTGAGACCGAGCTAAGGAGGTGGCGAGGCGATGGCCGGATGAGGAGCGAAGGGATCCGGGCGGAGAGAGCGTGCTGCAGGACTGGATCTGCTCGGTGTCCTGCGAGCTTCCCTGCCCGTCGAAACCTGGTGGCGTAAGTACCGTGTTAGTCTAAGGGGTTACCGTCCCAGCGAGCTGGAGCTAACTAATAGCCTCTTAGCCTCGGCTTACGGGGATCAAGCTACCGGCACAGCCGTCTCCTCCTTCGCTTTCAGTCTCGCCACCAGAGGAGGACCAGCCACGTTAACCACCCCGGAGCCACCCCTGCGACGTACCCGACGGGCTGGCTCACGCTGATCGTGCGCGCACCTTGCGTCTCCCCTAAGCTCACCGACGCTCGCAAACACCGATCTCCACCATACGCTCAACCCCTTCCTGTCTCCACGACGTTTGGATTCATACCTGACGATCGGCAAATTTTTTCCCCTCGATCGGATGCGTCGTCAAATGTGGGGAGTAGGCTGACGAGGTCAACGCATGGCGATCCGCAAATTTTTTGTTTATGTTAAAATCCCCATGGAGTGAAACGTGTCTTAAGTTATTGGCTGGAGTTGGAATGATCGGAGATTGGGAGAACTCAGAATAATCAGGATCTGGGAGGACCAGAATGATCAGGCCTGGAATACTTAGAATAATAAAGATCTGGGAATTCATAGATAAAATCAGGATCTGTGACGACTTAGAATGATCAAGACTTGAAAGGACTTTGAATAATCAGGGATATGGAAGGATTCAGAATAATAGGGTGCTGGGAGGACTTGGAATAATCCTAGCCTGGCGGCAGAGTCTATGATATGATTCTAGTCAAATGTTACTTGAAACTTCTCTTTGATAAGTTTTGTCGGTTCTTTCGGAGCCAGAGATGTATGTACGGAGTCAAGTTGGATCGACCCTACAGCGATCCAACTCGATGTACAGGGGGAGCGTGATGAACGCAGACACTTCGATAAGACACCGGTAAATGGGTATCATGGATAACTTTAACCAGGAGACCCGGGCTCCCTAGGGTTACCGAGTGGCGTTGTGCGAGCGAATAAAAAATGCGACACTTCGTTTCGACAAGTCGATCTGTCCCTCGACAAGGATCAACGTGACTCGGGGGATCGGCGGGGAACAAGAGACAGGCAGACGAGTACGGATAAAGGCTGGGAACAAAAACACAGAGATTCTTTTTTTTCGAAGAGTTGACAATCGAATTTTTTAATTTTACTTTTCTTTCCGATACACAAAAATGTTTGATGAACTGTTTGATTTCCTATTGCTTCCAGAACGTCGATCGAAAAACCCTAACTATAAACCTCGAATTCCAAAAAAATTTCCGTAATCCCTCCTCAATTTTCCAGTCTGTTAAATTCATTTTGAAAAATTGACATGCTGCGCTCTTCGGGCTTTGACGTTTGCCCAAGGCTCGTTCAATCTCCGTCAAAATTTTAATCTTTTATTTCTCCAACTCCACCGCGCCACCGGCAAACTCCTCCGACCATCGGCTGCCAATTACAGCCTTTATTTTACAATTCTCTCTGAAAAGTGAACCCCCCCCCAAGAACTCCAATACACACATATATATATATATATATAGATATTTGAAAACGATAAAAAAAAATTCGCGGCGGGATAAGCTCGAGATTACATCCTGCGAATTTTGGCCGAGTGAGCCAATCGAGGGTGTTGCACAGAGGAGGCGTTAATTTATTTAGTGTCCAAAGGTAAGGGGGCTTGATGGACGTTTGGTCTCGGGGGTGGCATCGATGCTCGACGACGGCGAGCCCGGCAGAGAAACGACGATGACCGCGTTCGTTCGTTCGTTGCCGCTCCTGTATCGACGGGTTTTGCAGCCCTTTGAAATATCACCTCTGCGGCGAAGCCACGAGCTCGTGCCCACCTCTTCCCTGTCAAGCTCTTTCCCCTCTCGCTTTCTCTTCACTCTTCGCTACCCCCCCCCCCCCCCCGGACGCTCTGGCTCTGACTTCCTGTCTCACCGAACCTTCCCCTCCCCAGTTTCTACCTTTTACTCGTGGCGTTCGTTTCGTTCTCTATCTATCTCTACACACCGGCGAAGCGACGGGGCACGGGGGCGGAGAGAACTCCTGCAGAATTATACCCGAGCTATCTGTCTGCCCTGTACTGCCGTTACTACTGCCGCTCGCGTACACGTTTCGTTCGCCATTCCTCCCTCGCTGGCCCGACGCCTCTGCGAATTCCAAATTAATTCTACGAGCCGGTTCGCCAGTTCGCGCTTCTCTGAATTAAAATATCCTTGCCGTACCTGATACGGGCATTTAGCTAAAAAATTAGCAAAAAAAAAAATCATTTTTAAGGGAACACAGTATTTTGCGATCGATACTGAACGAAATTGACGCACATTTACGTGCACGATTCGTTCGCCAATATCGTTGCGGTACTTGATACGGGTATTTGACTAAAAAGATTTAAAAAATTGTAATCATCAGTTTTGAGGTAAAACGACATTTTGCGATCGAAACGAAAAAAAAAGGATGCACATTTATGTACACACTTCGTTCGCCGAAATACTTGCTGTGCTTGATATGGTCATGAAGCCTAAAAAAAATAATAATAATAATTTTTAAGGAAACAGTGCATTTTGCAATCGACACGAGAAAAATGGATGCACATTTACATACACGTTTCATTCGACATTCCTCCCTCGCTGGTCCGACGCCTCTGCGAATTCAAAATTAATTCTACGAGCCGGTTTGCCAGTTCGCGTTTCTCTGAATTAAAATATCCTTGCCGTACCTGACACGCGTATTTGGCCAAAAAAATATAAAAAGAAAAGTAATAATTTTTAAGGTAAAACGATATTTTCCGATAGAATCGAAAAAAAAATTGAAGCACATTTTTCGAAGACAAATTTATGTTCGAACATGTGCTTCACAATTCAGTTACCCCTAAAGTTTAATTTTTATTCAAGACTTGAAAGAGGTACGAGATTGGTTGGCATTTTCGAATGGAAAGCTCTTTGACGATACAGACGAAAATTTTTTTATATCGGCCGAAAAAAAATCGTTCATGAACCGAAAGTTAATCATCGAAGCGACTATTTTTCGTCGGTATAAAAAAAGAAACAAAAATAACCTATGCTTACTCCGTTAGGACTCGCCTATATGTAATACGAAACGTTCGCGAGGCCGAGCGTTGACCCGGCCGCGGAGGGTTTTTACGACCCGGTAATCGCTATAAAAAATATCAATTTGCGCAAGCCCCCGAGCCGCGTAGAACAATTGGACGAGCGTGAGGTCTGGCCGGCCAAGGGAATTGTACTTTTACTCTGTTTCATGTGTGAGAAATGGTCTCGTACCGCCGCCGCCCCCCTCTTGCGCAGTGAAACCGTCCCACTAACTTTTCTACCTAGAGATTGTAATGAGCAGGGAAGTTTTATGAAAACTACAGCCTCTTTCCGGGATAAAAAATATTTTTTTAAAAATAAAAATATATAAATATTTTTTTAACTAATGTTTTTTCATCGAATTAATCCTAATCGATTTTTTTCGACGTTTGCCAACCGACTTTTTTCGTCCGAGCCTCCGGACAGGGACCAGAGACCTGCGGGCTCGTTCAACAGTGGTCACGTCAACTTTTAACCCCACGGGGATTGTCCGCCCACTACACGAAAGTCGGCACCACGAGGTGCCGAAAATTGGTCTAGCTGGTCGACCTTTTGTCTTTCATCGCCTACTTTTTCCAGCGTGGGATGTGCGTCGCTGGAATACGAAGCACACATTTTCCCGCCTGTTCCCCCCATTCTCGAGGCGGGATCTGGGCGACAGTGGGGACAAAGTGGTCGAACTTGTGCCTTCGTTGACGATGTTTCAACACACTTTTTATCGAACCCCGGACGAGCTCGTCCCCCTACTTGCCCCCCTCCCCTCCAATGGTCGAAGAACCAATATTGCAAAAGTTTCACGCGCGCCGCGCTCCCGTCTTCTATTTCGAATTCAAAGTTTCTCGATCGGTTGGACGGGCGAGCTTTTCCCAAAGTTTTCCACGAGAACGATGCCGAAGACAGAGTCCAGAAGTGAGGAAGAATCGCGACTGCGGGACGACTGGGGCGGGGGGAAGGGTGAGGAGAGAAAGTGATGATCGTGTGAATGTCCGACCAAACACTGAGCGCAACTACTTGGATACTTTTATCGGGCGTTTTATTCACCAGCCGGCGTGCGACAGCGAGCAATTTTCATCGCGCTCGGCGTTACGAAAGCGAATCAAGTCCACCGTGCCTCATACCTAGGGCTCGGCAAGCTTCGCTTAAAAAATTAATTAAAAATTAAGAATTTCACGAATCTCGTCTCACAAATTATATTCTTTAGTGTTATCATTTTTTTTTTATTCCACTTCGTCAGAGAGTTGGAGTCGCCTTTCGGCTTAACTACTCGAAGATTCCACTCCGAAATCGTGAACGGCAGAGAATCGAGGTTCAGTGGTTGATCGTCGTCGACAAACGTTTGCTCCGGTAGTTGGATCTCGGTTCTCACGACGTGTATAGCGTAACGGTGTGTCGACCATTCATAGTGTTCCGTACGTAACGCGTACCTGTCACGACATTTCCAGGGAATCGTTAACCGTGCGACCGTGAGGAGTTTAAAGGGCTTGCGGAGGGAGCGAAAGGCGTGGGAGGGAAAGAGGGCGCCGGCCCGAAGTCGACCGCGATTAAATCGAATTACGCGGCTCGTAACAGTGAAAAGCGAATGTCCAACGGTCGAGCAGTCGGTGCTGATGGCGCTCGCCCGGTGTGGCCGAGGACGAAGGGGATGAAGTGAGAAGGTGATGCTGAGCCGACTATGTACGGATGTATAGATAACGGCCGACCACCGTACGGTCCGAGCGGTCCGATACGCTCAGACTCCCGTTGCATAATACTAAACGGCCGTTAAACCCGAAACCGTAAAACGAATGGACAGGGAACGGGACGGGGAGATAGAAGGGAGATGCAAACCGGTTATAAAACTCTTATCGAAAAATCGTCACCGAGTGCGGACGCGATTTTGCCGGCGTAACGACCAAGCTCCGCGTCGTAATGTCCGATAAAAATTTCCTCCCGGTCGTTATCGCACTCGTCGCTGGGCTCGGTCCAAACCATTGGCTGTGTCCTTATCGCGGCGAAGAGCGAAGGCAAAAACCTGTGGGCTACGTAAATCTTTCCATTGTGACTGGACATTCCTTTTTACGGATAGCTGTTCGAGACTGAGCGAGCATGAATTTATTAATAATTTGAAGACAAGACACCTAACTGAAAATGGTGATAGGAGAGAGCATTTTTTACATCTGCTTCCGATTTTCTTCTGAAAATCGATACTGTAGAGTATTCAGCTTATGGAACTTGGAATTTTTATATTTCCACTACGGCAGTGAGGGACGTCGACAAAGACGCTGCTTATATTCTGCTGCATCGATTTCACTGGGGAGAAGCTTTAAAAAATAATTTTGAAATTGATCATTTTTTTTTTTTTTTTATGTGCATTACGAAGTAATTGCAATTAAAGTTTGTAGAGTAGTTACTACTTTCACTGTCAGACACTGGGCTTTGAAATCGAAGAGTACATTGAGCGACAGATATATATAGGACAAGTGGGTAGGTGAGTGTCGAAACGAATTTCCGCGTTTCTGACGAATCAACACCGTGGAGAGGTTTGCGGCGACGTACCAGATCCTTTCGAAGATTGCTAGCTTACGTTGTCCCGGCTCCTCGTACCTTGCATCTGCAACCGCTGCACCGAGCTCTCTATCTCTCGATCTCTCTTTACACAACTCATTTTCTCCTCCGATTCGCGGAGAAGGCTGCTCTATTTCAGGTTGCTTGCTGATAGTTCGATTCCAACTTCTCCATCATCCGTTTTCAGAACAGACACGCGGAGCTAGAAGAAACTCTCCAGTAAAAACTTTCGCGGAACTTCAATGAAGTAAATTTGCGGTAAAATTGTATTAAGCCAAGCAACGTTCTCCGTACATTAGGAAAATGTACTCTCACTGAACCGCGGGTGAACAAATTTTCTACGTAATGTAAGGAAATGGGACTATAACTGTTGCGAACTACCGCAGCTCTCGCATTCCGTGTAATGAGCCGATTAACGCGCCGCAAATGCGTCGACCCGGATCTTCCCTCGTTACGGCGGGTCCATCGATTTTAGGCAGGAAAACGTGTTTTATTTTATTTCTCGATAATAAAAAAATGTATGGAAAATTGCTCATAACTGGGCGACCTTTATGGTAATATGATGATGTGAAAAAATTCATAGATCCAAACATAACAAATTCTAGGAGCAGTTTCGTTTTTTTAGTTGAAAATATTTCGTAGAATTCTCCGCCGCCAATAATCTCCTTACGTCCCGCCGCTAAACTCGCCAAATTAACTTATCCGTCCGTGCCTACAATATCCGATACCGAGTCGACCGTGAGTACACACCTCTTGTTAGCCACGAATTCCCATACAATTTTCACGGTCTTCACCGCGTTCTTACACAGCGGTACCTCCTATCGCCGAAATGTTTGCCATATGGATTACACCGCATACTATTAACCGGCGGAGTATCGAACTTCCAAGATTTCCGGACTTCGACGAGTTCCCCCAACGTCGTAAGGTTTAACATCGAGCGATTCCGTCGACACGGGGAACCAAGATATTATCGGAGAGGGATATCCGCAAGGACTGCGTCGCTATAACTCTCGTAGGACGCTGTGACGGAGGATCACCGGAAACTTGGGCCAATTTCCAAACACCCGGAAGCTGGCGTATCCGATACCCGAGAGGCCCCACCAGTCAACCAGCCAACCAGCTTCCGTTTACAACCCAATGAGCGTTGGCCGAGTTAAAGCCAACATAGCCCTCACCTTTCCTTGGGCTTGGAAATCATCCGTAGAGCTTGATTCTAGCTCAAAGTTAACTTCATCTCTGCATCGCTTCGTCTCTTTCATTTTCGTCTCCACTCAGGTACTTTTCGTACTTCGCCCTCACCCCTCTGCACCTTCCCCCCCCCCCCCCCCCCTACCTGCCCATCGCTGTTGAACAAGCAAGTCTCTTATACTCTCCCCAAGAAATTCACTTACACGTCTCGACGAGGTCGCGAATACTCCTGTTTACAGTAAGTTCGGAGCCACTCCGACTAAGGTCGACTAGTTGCCTCGTAGAGAGAAGTGACTCGTAGGAGAATTTCGCCCTCTTCGTAAACTTCTCCTCGGGCTTTCCACGACTATTGCCCACTCTTCTTCTCCCCCGTCGCATCTCTCTCGTGCCAAGCCGGGTGATGCGACCGCACTGATCTCCTCACTTTCCGTGCAACCAGCACCGTGTGCCCATGGTTTCTCGTAGAAGTGAATCAAAGTTTGCGGCCCGTCGTACCACCGCCACCACTCTTCGCTCGCGAATCTCCGAGGGCAAACTTTACGAGAGAGCCCTGCGCGCACCGCTGCGGGCTTTGCTGAGATAATCTTTTTCGGAATGGCAGAGCGCGATCGCGTCAAGAGCAAAGAGAGAGGAGAAGAGGGGGAGCGAGAAAGACAAAGCGGGAATATCTTGGATGAGAAAGAAAAAATTTGAAAAAAAAAATGAACGAAAAAACGAGGTTGGAGAAAATTCCAGATAACGTTTAACGAGAAACTTATAATTGGAGGGACCGATGGGAGAACCGAGGGAAGTTAGGGATGGTAGGGAATGGAAGAAAAATATATTCTCGCGATTGGATTTTCTTTTGCTTGATTAGCAACATTGTGCATGATGGAAAGAAAATTCTTCAATTTTGTTGAATTTTTTATTTTGTTTGAATAATTTTCTTGTTAATAATAGCTTATTGTTTACTTTATTGCTCAGTTTTCATTATAAAAACCTGATTACCGCATTTTTTTTAACCTCGTTACCTGATTTATTTAATGTACCTGTTTACGATACGACGGAATTTGCGCTTCGATGAGTTTGCTAATGCAACACAAACTTCGTCATTTATGATGCTGGTATGCGTTGTGTGTAACGAATATGAGTCGCGCTGACCTGGCAATTAATAACGAAGGCCCCTACGGCATTATGAAGTCCATCCGCTTCTCGTTTTCCAACATCGTTCAGATATAGCTTCAACGGAGCCGAGAAAACAGTATGATGTGTAATCGGGGACACGAAGTTCACCGGTTCGAGGAAAATGTGATAAAACTCTGTCGTACCATGTTGTCAATGTAAAATTATGGTCGTGAAGAGATAATTTTAATCTTGCAAAAAATGGTCAATCACGGGTCGTCATCATTCCACAGCTTCTTTTTTATATTTATTTTGCGGTACGAGAAAAAGAAGTTGATCTTCCATAGGAAGATCTTACGGATAGAATAATTTTTTTAAAGAAAGAAAAATCAACTTCTTTGTGGTGAAATCGACGCTTATTTTTAAGTACTCGTCGTTGAGACGCTGCCGCGCCGCTTGATGCGAGAAGATGTAAGCAACAAGTTTGCTGGGTTGAAATATAGAGCGGCGAATTGTTCCGAAGTTCCTGACCGAAAACGAACTTGACCCGAACAATCTTCAATTTAATTTTACAAAATTGATCGCCAGATCAAAAGATTTTTTTTTCACTGCATGATTGCAAAGAAAGTTATGACAAATTAAAATACCATTAAATTAAATTAAGTACTATACACTGTTAAAAAAAAATTGAAATTTAATGTACAATTGTGATGAACGGTTAATGGAATTTTGCACTAAAATTAAACTAAATCATTGGATTTGAAGTACTTTTACAGTAATGTTAAAGCAAATCGTCAAAGTTAAGCACTAATAGTAGTATTTTTTTAACGTTAATTTTTTATCACAATTGTACATGAAACTTAATGTACCAGTTTATATGCATAAAAACTTCCAGTACGAGTACATTTAATTTCGTACGCATTATTTTACACTGCATCTGCGACATATCTATTAAGAAATTCGAGCTTCTCAGGCTGCTTCATAAAAGCGACAAAAGAAATCGAAAAAAAATTGTTAACGACCGGTTATCCTTGACGGTCATCGAGCGCCTCGTATCTTCGGTAATCTCGTTATGATTGCTGAATCGGTCGATCGAGCGATCGTCGAACGGTGTCTCGAGAAGTCCCCGAGCGCGGAAAGTGAGAGGGGAACGCGCATACCGCGAATATGTGCAGTACCCGATGATACACGCAGTTCCAGACTCGGCACGTAATCGCGGGCCGGTTATCGCATCGTCGTCCGCCTTGCGTCATTATCTCTCACTCTCTCGTCGAACCACAAGAAGAAAAGCAATGTGTGGCGTGGTCTCGGCGGTATTCCAGAGTACAGTAGTCATATCCGACCGGCTGTTCGTGACGGAGCTATCGCCGGCCGAGAATTTCATTGCCCGACAGAAATATCGTTCGAACGTCGCCGACGCTCTCCGGCAACCGCGTAGACAGTACAATAGCCGGAAATAAGTATTAGAAAAACGTAAGTTTGCGCGCGTTTGTGTGTGATTTTCTGTTTTCTTCGAATAACCGCGCGGTATAGAAGTAAGGGTTTTTCAATAAAAATTTGATGACGAAATACCGAATTATTCTATTATTTAACTGACCAGATTTTTATTTTTCGATCTTGGTTTTTTTTTCTTTCAAGATAATAATCGAATAATTGAGAATGATAACTAATATTCTGATCAAAATTTCGACAATTAATAGGCCAATTAATAATGGTAATGATAATAAAAATCTATTAAGAATGATAATTAATTTCCTGATATAAATTTTGATGACAAATTGGCAGAACATTTTTTATATAAGTCTCGTTTATTTACTTTTATTTTTGCAATTTTTTTTGCCACGTGATATTGCAACAGAGTGAAAGTGCGTGTGTTTATAGAGAGCATCCAGCTTGTGGTGTATTGTTAAAAAATGCGGCTCGTTTAAATTGTAGCAGCGTGTCGACGCGATTCACTTTTTGGCCTCTGCGAGGCATCCTGTCGACACGGTGCTCGAATCTACTTGACTCTTGATCGGGTCGACACCACGAGGTTTCCCCCTCCCCCGCACCATCCCCCCTCCTCGCTGTCTCGTTCACCCTACGCTATTTACATAACACGTGTCCATCTCCCGTTCTTCTCTCGCACTCTCTATTCAGTATTATACAGAGTAGCTAACAGTACAATAAACCCTCGTGGTGTTGAACATCGATTCGTCCGTCCGTTTGCCTTCATCGGGTATATCTCTGTACGGCACGACCGAAATACCAGCGTTTACCGTCGGCAAACGGGAATGATGGAAAAGTTAAAAGCTTGAAATATATCGAAATGATTCCCTATGCTGGAAATGGTGAATTCCATTAATCCTTCCATCAATTTTTTTTTTTTTTTTTTTCGCCGACTTTAACTCGTTAAACTGAATTAAAAATTGGCAATTTCGCATTCGGTTCTGTCGCCGTCGTTCGACATCGACGGTTCGCGGATTATCGAGGATAATATGCCGAGTTGTTGGGTCGAATGAGTCGAAAATATGTTTTTATTTTTATTGTCACGTTCTCCCGTACAGGGGAGATTGTATTGACGAGGATGAAACTTGACGAAAGAGTTTAAACGAATAATTTCGCGAGTGACTTTCAGCTCGGTCATTCTCGCGTTTCGTGCGGTACATTCTCGTACAGTTTTTCCGAAAAAAATAGGAAAACCTGTGCGAAAGTTTCGCCGGTAAAATTTCTCAAAAATATCCAGCTAAAACACCTAATTTATTTTCTTTGTCTTATTATTTTTCGCGAATTGTTTTGCTCTCCTGAAATTGTACGAAATGATGGGTTTAAAAAAAGGAGCTCTGAAATATATCTCGTTAAAAATTAGCGTAACCCAGACTTTACATAATAGAAAGAAAAAAATAATTTATTCTTCATTCAAGTTCCGATCGACGCTCCTAGAAAAGGCATCCGAACCGCAAGGAAAAGAAACTTCCACAGAAAAAAATTGATGAAAGAACAAAAACCCGTAATTGATTTTTTTTTAAATCAGAACGAAAGACACTAAGAAGAGAGTGAGTGAGAAAAGAGTGAAGCCGGTCAGCGACGTGCGCACTCGTCTCGTCGGCTCGGCGAGTAGCGGAGACAGCACGAGTTCTATCGCGGTTACCGGCGGCGCGGCGTGTCGCGAGCGAAACGTGGGTTAGAAACGTCACAGCTGACGAGGGAGCGCGACAGAGTTGTGGAACGACGCGCCCGGTCGCTGCGTTGTCGAGAGGCCAACAGTGAAACAGTTGCGCAACACCGGGAGAATGTCGGGGGATCACGAGAACGAGAGTCGAGTGAGGCTACGTCGTGCCAAGAGCGTCACCAGTGCGGAGGATATACAGCGAGCCGATATGATGGTCCGAAAGTCCCAGCCGGACAAGCCGTGAGTTCGTTGTTTATTTTCATCTTCTCTCCCATAAACTAAAACCGAACGCAAAAAATAAAAAAACGATATCATCGAGAAATCAACGCATGAAACTCTTCGAACCGAACTCACAAACTTCTGTATTTTTTTTTTTTATCGCAGCTCGTTGTTTTTATTATTATGATTGTTATTGTAACTCGTGCCCGAGCGACAGAGCAGGCGGAGCATCGCGCAGCGGCGTAGTCTCAAGACACTGTTGTGAAAACGGTCGAGAGGCGAGGAGCGCCCACGAACGTGTGTGTGCGGTCGTCCGTGGCGGTAGACATTGTGCTAGGCTGCGCGCACATTGTGCACAGTGAGTGTTCACGCGCCGCTTCTTGCGCGCATTAGTCGATGTCAGTTCGGGGCGAGAAGCCTCGCGGAACGGCCGCTCGTCGGCGCGTCGCTGCTGGCGCTGCTGCGGGCGGTCGGATCGACGTTTCTCTTCGCTCGATGGACGACCGATGGTTTACGTAAGAGTTATCTTTTTTTTAAGTGGGGTTGAACGAATTTTCGTAGCGAGCGAGAAGAGTTTGTCGGTGAGAGGGCGAGAGGCAAGACACTGAGAGGCGAAAGCACGGCGGGAGTGAAACGAGAACTCGACGAGGCGCGCTCGAGGCGGCGAGTGCGCCGGCGTGCTCTCTCGAGTCGACCCCCCACTTCGCGCCCCTCTCTTGCCCACGATCTGGTCCAAGTGGCTTGTCGTGCCGACGAACTACCGCGAGGCACGGAGAGCGAAGGCGCTGCCACTTCGTACAGGCGCAGCTGGTGTTTAAAGTTTAAAACAGCTGCGCCTATTCGTGGATCTGTGTATTGACGCGAGCGGAGTTTGATAGTGCCGCCTTTTCCGCGCCGCAATCGACGGCTCTTCGGCTCGCGGCACTCACTTACCGGCGGCCGGTAAATCACCTTTTCGTAGAGAATTTACTGCTTAGTTTTTCTTTTTTAACGGTAGATGTTTTAGGATCGAATTTTAGGACACTATTTTGAATTTGAGATCGAAGTTAAGATCAAAGTTTGGCCCGAACTTCGTTGCGTACTTAAGATCTATCCTAAGATCGAACCTTACTTCGAACTTGATTTCGTGCTTAAGTTTGATTTTAAGATCGAATTTGATTTCGAACTTAAGTTCGAACTTGAGGTGAATCTTAAGAATGCAACGGAGCTCGGGCCAAACTTCGATCGTAAGATCGACCCCAAGCGCGATCTTAAATTCAAACTAATATTTTTTAGGCCATCATGATTTTTTTAAGTCATCGCCATTAACGCTTTGATTTGCGTAAATCTGAGCCACCGGGGTTAAAACTGTGGGCAAGTATGGCGGGTCGGTCGCATGACTTTTGATGCAACGAAGTTCTCGCATTAAATGGAATTCAGAATTTTTCGATAAAAATAATAACCCATAAACCCGAGTGATCCGCGAGATATCGGAACGATGTTGGGTATAAAACTTACCGAAAAATCGATCGGGGCTTTGAAACGTACGGATATCTTCTTTACCGACACTTCGACTACGACGAATGCGCGTTCAACGGAGATTTAGATATCCGACGGAAAAAAATTTAACGATATCGACCCGACCCCGATTTGTCATTCGATACTCACTGTTCCCCGTCCCGCTCGCCACTTTGCTGTCCTCATCCCGTCGCATCGACCCCTGCAAAAGTGGCCATCCTTCGAGACCATTGCATACGGCGCGAATACGCTCGACGGCAAGAGGCACTCTCGGGCTCAATCCAGGTTTCACAAACATCGTGTCTATATGCGGGCGTACCTGTGTTACACACACAGTTCGATATATAGGTGGAGTAGGTTTGACTTGGCGAACGCCGAAGGTATCAAGAGCCAGAATGCCGAGGGATAGTGTGCCGGAAGCCGCAGCGTGTTCTACACTCCATAATGCTACTCCAACGGCCAACAAAGTCGGGCTTAACGTGATCTCCGACCATCCCTCCGGTCGCCTCTTAATTAACCATCAAAACACTCGAATTCCTTCGGCCAACTCGGGCCCAGCGACCGTTCATAAACAGTCTGAGTATGTGCCTTATACCGAGCGCCCGTTCGGGAGCAAAGGGCTCGAGCGCTGTTAATTCGAGGGTCAATCCGAACCGGACCTCTCAAAGGGAATCGCTAACAGCTTTCTCCTAGCAAACTTTGCTCGCTTTCGCGTGGATTTCGGCACGTGAAAGGGTTTACTCCTCCGCGGCGTAATTCACTCGCTGATCATAGTTCGCTGATATCGTCGAGGGCATCTTCTTTATCGGGGTCTTTTATCTCAGGCATCATCGGCGATTTTCGACCCGCTGGGCCGCTTACATTATCGCAAATCTCTGTTGCCGCGACAAGGTTCAAATAATTCAACAACATAACAAGGTTTCCAAGGTTCAAATAATTTAAAAAAAATAAGAAGAGCGAGTGAAAGCCATCGTATCCGGAATCCAGGGCTCCGGATGCGACTCCCGTATATTCCAGCTGGGCCAAGGTTAGGCGGAGGATCTAGAAGCTACTTCCGGAAAGCGGAGCGAAAGCCGTGAGCTTCGTGCGGGTAATTAAATGCACCACTCACTGCTCTAATTAGTTCGACGACCTCGTCGGAAGCCCCTCTCCAGATCCTTCTCACTGCATGCACTATATACATCCACTCATACATATATCGCTGTGGTATACATATACATATACATACATACATATATATATATATATATATATATACACACCACCAGCTAGGCAGGTATTCGCCGTAACGGATCGGCCTTTTCTCTGTCTTTCCTCTTCCGTTTGTTCGTTCTAGCTTGCAACCGCTATCACTGCCAAGCTTTCCTCCCGCGCTCTCTATCTGGACCCCCCCCCCCCTCCCCCCCCCCCCCCCCCCCCCCTTCCACCCGGCTTCTCTCCATCTCCACGGGTAATAATTCTTCTTAAGTAACTCGACGGCGATCCGGTAACAAACTGCTGACGAATCTTCCCTGTGCGACACGACTATGAGAAATGCACTCGCCGGGAGAGAATAGAGAGCGGGTCGCTCTCTCCATTCTCTCTTCCACTCGGTTCGTCTCGCTGTCTCGATCCAGCTCTCGGCGGGATCCTCGTCGCCGAGTCATTAATTAAAATGCTAATTCACCGGTGACTCCGCGAAATCGCAGATTTACCGTATGTCGGCCCACCGAAAACTCGCCGGGGGCTTCGAGAACTATCGCAATTGTTCGAGCGATGTTGCATAAATTACTTTTCGACCCGATTCATCATATTTGTATTTAATTACCATGTCCGGCGCAGTTTTTTTCTATCTCACGGCTAACAGTGGGAGGAAAGGTTGGGAATCGAAAGAGAGAGGGTAAATTAATAATTTTCCCGAAAGACTCCCCGAATCGCAGAATTACCGCATGTCAACTGACCGACAACTCTTCGGGACTCGAGAGCTATCGTAATTTTTCGAGCGATGTTGCATAAATTATTTTTCGGATCGATTAATCATATTTGCCTTCAATTAGCATCTGAGGGCAGATTTTTTTTTTTTTCATCTCGCGCCCAACCGCGGAGGGTAAGTTTGGGAGAGAGATATCATACCGGTTGAACCTCCGAACGAGGGAGGATAAATTAATAATTTTCTCGAAGGACAGGCGAATATGCGGTCGACGAGCTCGAACTTTCTGCACGAGTGCACTGGATGCAAATGCATGCATTTTTTTTTTACTATTACTTTTGAGCGATCTACCGCTGAACAGACTCGCGGCCGGACGTATATATGTTTATGGAAGTCCCCGGTGTAATAACTTACCGGGCACCGATTAATCAACTTTTTGTAGCTCGCGGAGATTTCACTCACCGTGCATGTTTTTTTTTATCTCCGCCGCTCCGGGCATATTTGTTTATCTTCGCGATAACGACATTGGCCCGATAGTTTTCAATTTCGACTCGCTCTGATATTTTTTTCGTTTTTTTTTTCTGAAAGTAATTTATGTCAATGAAATTACCAAAAAAGAGAAAAACAACTTTAGACACGTCTCAATTGCTACGTATGTAACAGTGACTCGTAATTTCCTCATCGCACTAGTGTTGTGCCGGATCTAAACAGGGTTTGATTAATTATCAGTAATATTCCTTATCCGAAGCCCGTTTAAGATCACCCGATGTAATTTCTTTTGCACTTTTTTTTCATGGTAAAGTAACAGAAACCACTCACGATCGTAAATACGAGCCTAACAACGATCACATTTTTTCCACTGACCCAATTAACGAGGGAAAGCGCCAACGAACGTGTTTTTTTTGTACTTTTAATTAGTCAAAGTAATCGAGTGCAGTTGTTTTTTTTTCTTCCTCGGTCGGTCAAGCAGTATCGGCATCGAAATATGTATGCATATATTTTCGAGATTAAAAGTTGAAGCGCTACTCGAGAATTCTCTTCGACAAAGGAGTTTCGCGACCTCGGCCACGCGAGGTCCTGCAGGAAAAAAATCTGCAACAGCCCGCCGCTTCGAAGAGCGCCTCCGGTTAACGAGGTCACGAGGGGAGTCGAGTACAACGAAAAAAAAAAAAAAAAAAAAAAATTACGGAAAAGCGAAAAAAGAGGACAAATGCGAAGAAGAAGCTAAACAAGGGAAAGAGGCAAAAGCCGACGAGATACGAAGAGACAAAACTGAAATCTTAACTTCCGGCATGGTCATAATGACTTGCAAACAAGAGATCCTTCCCCGAAGGCACGAGAGGTCCAAGCAAACGCTCGAACGAATGAAACTGACTACACCTCGCAGGTTGAAGGTTCAAGGTACACACACACACACACTTGTTATTCAAAGTTCTTCCTACCTGAGCCACGCTATATCTTTCTTTCCTAATCCCTTTTTTCGCTTTTTTTTTTTTTGCACGGATTTTTTTCACTCAAGGCTTTTCCCGCCTGCATTCTCGGAGCTCTCCTCTTTCTCTCTATTCCTCCATCTCCTTAACGAACGAACATTATATTTACTCGTGGAACTGTTTGCCAAGCACTCCTTGTTTTCGCCAACTTCGCAATTAGAAGCGCGAGCGAGATAGTCGGAGAGCTACCCCCCCTCCCCCCCCCCCCCCCCTCTTCTGGCCCCCTCCCCATATATATTACGTTTGGGATAGCCGAGAGGACTAGGCTGGGAATACGTGGCGAACGTTATATCGACGGTGAACCAACATCATTCGCTTTTCGCAATTTCCCATCGAGGATATCTCCGACTATCTCTATCAATCGTCTCTAACGATCAACCACTCGTACGACAGGGAGAGTGTGCATAGGTATAGGTATAGAGAGCACGGTATAAACTTTCCGATTACCGGCTCCGTCCCCCTTACGTGTAGGCTCGGGAGGTGCTCTTCTGCGTACGTCAAATGAATTCGCAAGGCAGACCCGAAATTATTCAATGAATCGATACGCACGAGATGTCGGAAGGATTTTGGTGGAGGAGAACGTAGATTCGATGTAGAAATAATTTTTTATTTTTATTTCCGGTACGGTTTAGATTTAGTTGTTTTAGTTTTCTATTTTCACATCAGGTTAAACTTAAGATCGCTCTTGAGATCGGACTTAAGATCGAAGTTCGCCCCGAACTTCATTGCGTGATTAAGTTTGATCTTAAGTTCGGACTTAAGGTTGATCTTAAGTTCGATCTCAAGTTCAAGCTGATGTCTTAAAATCCGAACCTTAGGTCGATGGCCAATAAGCAATACATGTTTTTACGAAAATCTACGTCATGTCATGCTATGCACCAAAAATTGATCGATCTGGCATATTGCATATTGCCGACAAATACACTGTTACTGCTACTAATAAATAATAATAATTAAGCGATAAAGTGCATATTCATGTCATTGGTTACTGATTGGAGAACTTCTGCCGTATAATTTGTTTGAATGAAAAAAAATTTAATTCTCCTATGACGAGAAAGGGTCGATCAATTAATCCGGCTGCGGTTCGGACAAACATTTTTTAATTAATGAACGTGTGAGCTCGCACATTGTTGACGCCACCCGATAATGCCTGTCGATATTTCACCAAAATATTTTGTTGCTCGGCTGGTGTAAAAAAAAGGTAATTAAACGATAGTGAGTGTTCTCATGCGAGAGGCAACGCGCCGTTTAAAAAAATACTAAACCGGAGTTTCGATGTAGGAATAATTTTTTTTTTCCGTCCGGTACTGCTTTGATTTATCTGTTAAAAAATATATAACAATAATAATAATAATAATAAGCGATAAATTGCATATTTCCGTCGTCACTCACTGATTGGACAAATTCTGCCGTATAATTTGTTTGAACGAAAAAAAAATTAAATTCTCGGATGACGGGGTCGCCAATTAATTCGGCTGCAGTTCGGACAAAGATTGTAATTAATGAACGTGTGATATCGCACATAGCTGAGCCCGCTCGATTAATACTTGTCGATATTTCACTGAAATACTTTGTTGCCTGACTGATGCAAAAAATAAAATAAAAAATACGTTAATAAAACGATAGTGAGCATTTTCATGCGAGAGACAATACGCCGTATTTTTCTATAATAAACCGCCGTACCAATTGTTCGCTGCTCGTTGATAGGAGTCCGGTGAGCTTTTTATTAGAAATAATTTTTATCCCTCGGTAATATAACAGCGCCATTGGGCTGCTTTTATTCTGACTCGAGGCGGAAAATAATCGCTTGTCCTACCACCACTGCCGGCACGCTCCGGTACAAAAACGTCGGGGCTATTATAACACTGTACCTATACACATCGAACAAAGCTATTTCGCTCTCATTTATTTCTTCCCATTTTTTTTCTCCTTTTTTTTGTAAATTTTTGTTTTAATACATTTTTTTTGTTCTCCACTTCTCTCACTCTGTACATTCTACCCGGGAGCTACACCCACGTGATTTCGTTCTCGGATTTTAATTAGTCCTTCCATTTTCTCGGTCAGAGCTTCTCGGTAGCCAATGTTTGCTATACTTCGACGAAAGGAAGAAAAAAAATAATTAAAAAAAACCCAATAAAGCTCGATAGTGCCGGACGGCGGAGGGCGTTTTTTTCTTCGCCCTCCTCGTTATCCGACGTGCTCAGAATTCTTTCTTTTTTTTCCTTGTTTTTTTTTTTTCATTTCTCATTGCACACCGCAAGTTCGACAAAAACTTTTTAATCTTCCCGCCGGTAGGTAGAATGCAGTATACGCAATGCACTCGTGGTGGTGCTGCAGACCCGCTTCCGCCTACCGTGTATGTACCTCCTTTTTCTCAATTCGGCGAAATAGTCCTGGGATTAACAAATACTTTACTGTGTGCGTCGAGCGACGTGAAGGAAAACCGATAGAACCGTGCGAACGGTCGGGAGAGTGCTCGCACGCATTATTACCGACGATGTGGAAGAAAAAACAAAAATATCAAGGGCGTAGCACGAAGCAAATTTGAAGAATTCCCTTGAGAGGATTTTTTTGTTTTTTCATTTATTTTTTTCGAGACTCGTCTGGAAGGAAGATATTTTTCTTGGGTTTCCTCTCGGCTACGTGTACTATCTTTGGACAGCTCGGATCGCTCATATACCCTGAAAGCTTTATATGCAAAAGACTTCAGCGCCCCCCCTCCCTCTTTCCTCCCAGACCTGCCGTTGGCGAAACCCCTCTCAAGATTTCGAGACTCTTCAGAATGTGAAGCGGCCTCTCGGAATCCTCACCTTGTACCGGTGGGAATGTTGCTCCCTCTGAAAACGTCGACAGGGACCAAAGGATACTCTGTTTAAGGCGTCTTTAAACCCGCGGACGGAGGAAAAGGATGATGGTTGTTTGATTTCGAGACGTTGCGAGGTTGATCCTATTTTTCTTTTCTGCACGGTGAGTGGAGTCGTTTTTTTTTTAAGAAAAATTATGCTTCTAAAACCTGCTTTCCGTCGGAAAAACATTATTTTTATCAACGAATCGACACTTTACTGTAGTACGACTAGAACGTATCGTTCACTTTCATTGATATCATTTTTTGTGAATTTTTACGACACGTTTTAACAAAAACCGGAAGTAGGTTACAACGATGAAAAGGCGTACATTTTTGTTTTTGTAATGCGGTGCACAGACCTGTCATTAATTTATTGACTTGCACACTAAAAGACTAAAAATAACGTAATGAGCTTGATATATCGTTGATCCAATTCCAAAAGAGCCGCTCGTCTTAACTGTCATCTTGACACTTCGTCGACTCGTCAGCAGTCCGATCCGTCGTGGGCCATGGGGCCATGTCCGGGGTGAGCCATGGGGCCACGTCCGGGGTGACCCATGGAGATGGTACCAGGTCCGTCGCTTGGCTCAGACGGTTCGCTCATTGAGTATGATCCGGAATAGACTATTGGTCCTGAGGGTTTTCCCGCAGCCGTTCCGCTCGTTTTGTATGATCCATGATGGACTATCGGTCCTGAGGATTCTCCCCCAGCTAGAATTCCCGCATCCGGACTGCTCTTTGAGTGGGATGATGATCCCTCATAGACTATTACTCCTGAGTCTTTTCCCGCTGCCGGAATTCCCCCAGTCGATCCGCCCGTTGAGTGTGAGCCCTCATAGTCTATTTTTCCTGAGTGCATTTTCGGAGCCGATCCGCTTGTTGAGTCTCCTCCCCCAAAACTTAATGTCGCTGAATGTCCTCCCGCGGCCGGGACTTCTGCAGACGACATTCCCGTTGAGATTTTCACTGACGCACCTCCCGCGGCGTGTAATCCTTCATGATGCATCGCAACTGAGGGTATTTTCGCTAAGGGTGCTAGCGCACTAGAGAATTGACAGGACGGGGTTCCCACGCCCAAGCCACCCTGGGAGGATATTTTCAGAGACGGTAGGTCGACAGGATGTCCGAGTATATCCAACGCATGATGCGGCGCAGGCAGCCCCTGATAAATGATTAATTAATTTTATTCTATCCGCATTATGCCCATCGAGTGGTTAACCCTTCACACACGTGCTCTAACGGAGACCTAGAGTCAATCAATCAGGAAACTTAGAGCCACGTGTCTAGTGATAAAAATGCGGTCGAAGAATTACAAAAAAATGATGGGTGCTCCACAATGTGTGGGTCCCTCGATGGCAGGTAAATCAACTGATTGACGACATCAATGCTATGATTATAAATGTAAGAAGTTGAGGCTTGAGTAGCCATACCTGAATCACCGCCACAGCGACAAGTATCAGACCGAAGATCTTGACGTACATGTTTCGTGAGTTTCGAAACAACCAGAAACGAAAACGTTGATTGTCAAACTACCGAGGAACTTAAGACGGTGATTTTGTTCTCGAGCGTACCTGTTCGCACGAACTTCGCAAGCTGAATTCTTTCGTCCGGAAATCGTCTTTATATACGTTTTCGACGGTGATCGACAGCGCAGCTCGTACCGCAAAATGGGGGCGAAACGTCGACGAATCGCAAAATTGGGTCGTGTCTTTTTTTTAGCTGACTGACGACTAAACAAGCTCGTGCGACTGATACACGAACAATAAGTTGTTCGTTATCGGGGCACTTTTAAATCACAAGCACGAGCAACATATTTAATTATGCCGGCTCGCATTGACAAGAGATCTTCGGAACGAAGAACCTTCGATCTTTGAGGATTTCAGCTCAAACGCAACCAAACGTGTCGGCGCATAGATATTTTCCGAATGAGGAAAACGTTTTATCGCTTCAGACTGCGCTGATAGCTGCTAACGATGTAGTAAACCGTGCAGTTGAGAACTTGCGTGACAATCCTGCAGAACAATCGAATTTGTCCCTGACTGCTCGACAGCGGTCGAGGATAATGGAAAAAAGTGGCTACGAGAATTTGCACGCGCGGCTATTTGCATCTGCGTTTTTGAAGTTTTTTTTTCGTAAAATTTTGTTTATGTACTTTTATTATTTGACGAAAATTACGTGACTCTCGAATTCGGCTCTCATTCCTTTTCCGGCCCAAATGGGTTCTAACCAGCGAAAGTCACTAGAAAATATTTACATACATTTTTTGTTTTATGGAAAAAAAATGCTTCTTTCCTTGCACGTCCAATCCTCGGTCGCAGTGTCGGAAAGACCGGGTTTTCACGTTACTCGAGATAATGTATGTATATCCGTCCGTCGGGAATTTTAAATATTCCGGGGATTCTCGGTGTGTCTGGAAGATCAGGCGGCTTACCCGACCCAACCCTTCTCATCCCTTTCCCTTCCTTCATCCGGCATCCTACCGCAAATCCTTAAATTTCTTTCTTCTTTTCTGCCGTTTTACAATTTTTAACCCCCTCGGTCTCGTTGCTCGGGGAAGCCCCTTTGGCTCAACAACAATTCGGCGGAATTGTTACCCGACCTTTCAACGAACAACGCGCAGGGTGCACGCTCTGCACGGATATCGGAGTCGTTAAAGTCTAACGAGAGTGTTCGGCTCGACGAGATATGGTGTTGCGAATCATCGTTCTTAACGATCGGTCCATTGTTTCGAATACCTGTTTTTTTGGTGGTTTTTTTTTTTTTTAACGATCACCCGATCTCTTTTTTCCCTTTTCGCCCGAACGCGTTGTTAACGTGATGATGACTACGCGGCATTCCGACGAGGTGACGAATATCGGGGAAACGTACCTCGGGTTCGTAACAAATTACATCGGGCGGGTATGATACACGCTTCGATAATTATACAAAACATCCACTGACTCTCGAGCTCACTTCGGGCTCCCTCTGCGCCCTTCGAACGAGCCAGGGCATTATACAGTACGCGGCCGTGTAAGCTCGAATCTTGATAAACATTATTTTTATGGGCAACGTTTTGAGAAATATTATTTTTATGGACAAAATTTTGATGAATATTATTTCGATTGGCAAAGTTTTGACAAAAATTATTGTTATGCCTGTAATTGTATGGCCACTGGGCAAATCGAACGGGGTTTCCGAATTGAGATTATGTTGCTGGATATTTGCTTTTCCACTTTTGTACACTTACATTTCATTAATTATATCGATTTCCGGAGTAATTTTTTAGACGAACTCCTCGGCATTTGTAGGGTAGATGATTTTTGGTAATGTGAAATTTTCAACTCGCGACTTACCCGTTCGCGTACTGTAGCGCGATTTTCACTCGCTCGACGAAACGCACACCGGGGGTAGTTCTTCACGTCGACGAAGCGAGCCGCCCGCCGGCACAAAACCCGTGACCCTTTTGTCTGGTCGGATCCACTGCACTGTACGGTATTATACTGTACCGTATAGTGTGCGCTTTATGCAAAACCGACCGGTCGACTTTGGGCGTTTCGCTTTAGCGCCCATTCCCCGGAGCGGAATAATCCGGACATACGCAATTTTTTACAAAATTCCCTTCGTTCCTCGCCGAGTAAGCTTTGCAACGATGGGGAGGTTCAATTTTTTAGCTCAAATTCTGTGTCAGGTCGTTCGTTTAATTTTTACCGTGACGAATCCATTTATGAAGCTTGCGGAAATCGGCGATTGAAAAAATCGAATTATGATTTTTTTTTCTTTTTCCCAGTTTCGTACTTTTTGACCGCAACTTTCGTAGTCAATATCTCGGCAATTAAACGGTATATTCAATTTACATTTTGCACACATCTGAGTCGAGTATCGATCCAAAAAATGTGCAAACCTCGATCGGGAAATCTATGAACTCGCTGAGTTTGAACTACCCTGAGCATGAATAAAGTAGAGCACAGGGCCTCCGATTTTACGGCGCTATCGGATCCGTTCGAGATCGGCGCTCTACCTCGTGAAAAACTTTTTCCACATGGCGTCGACGCACACGGACTCTCTGTGACGGTATCAAATCTTTGTGAAAATTTTGAAACGAAAAACCAGAGAGATAAAAAAAAAATAAACCCATAGATCCGCCAATCAATTCGCAAAACTACCTGTCGCGGTGGATTATCTCGCGTCTCGAAATTGTACAGAAAAACAAAAAACAAAAAATTTCCTTTTTACGGTATACATTTTTCCTAAAAATTTTATAACAAAAGACCAAAAACATAAAAGTAAAAATAAATAAAAAATAAACAAAGAGATCCATTGACGAATTCCCCAGTTAATACCGCAAAACTGCCTGTTGCGACGGATTATCCGCAGTCTCGAAATTTTACAGAAAAACAAACAAACGAAAATTGCCTTTTTTTCGTCGCTATTTTAACGAAGAACACAGATCGAGGTTCGGTCGCGCATGTAGACAGAGCTTACGGGAATATCATACGTGCAATACCGAGGGGGGTATTACCGCCCTCGGATATAACCTGACCTATATACATCGTGGAACCTCGCGGGAAATCGACGGGAACGTTGAAATATCGGGTACGAAAAAAAAAAAAGAAAAATTGAAGATAAAAATAAAAATAAACAGACCCGGAGCAATAAAAAGGGGCTAAAAAAAGTTAATAGAAAACAACCAATCGGGCTACGAATTTCGTTGCGAAATTCAATTTATTTTTCGTATAATCTTTAATTACAATCGTCAATAAAATAGCCGAAGCGTCGGGGCTCTGGCACCTGGGGTCACGTATCGTTGTATTTATAACCCCGACGAGCCACAGGGATATATGTGCTATACGCTCTCGGGGGCGTCGAGCGAGCGTTTTATAGCTGTATTTACCTGCAATACTATATATACACACATATATATAGATCTATATATATCTATATCTATATACCGATTTCACCGTTTCCTAACTACAGCATGTACAATTCCGCAACTCATGCATATGCGAGAGTATCTCGATGACGCGTTTGCATCCGAAGCTTCCCCTCCCCCCCTCCCCCTCCACCCGTCACTGTAACCGCGATATTAGACGTTTCACCGCGCCGTGGCGTGCGAGAGGGTTCGACGACAGAGAAGCCGGTCGAACCAGTAGATACAGCTATAACGTAGTCAGACTCGGGGCGCTTTAGCGGCGTTACACACTCCTCGTCATTTTCATCCCTCTCGCTTCCTGCCCCCTCCCCGCAGACACACAGTACTCGTTCTATTAATTACCGGGGATCCGTCATAAATTTATAACGATAGTCCATAGTTCACGGCGCCTAAAGCGGCTGCGAGAGACTCGGCGTTTCGCCCTCGAGGAAATTCGCTCGCTGTGTGTGTGTGTGTGTGTATGTTGTATATATCGCGTATAGAAAGGGGGCGGAAAATGTTATATCGAATTCCGTACACCGGAGACCACCGCGGGCAATTACGGAAACGGGCGCGCGTTCGTGTAAACAAGACGAACGGAATTAAATGGCGCGCATTCCTGCGTTCAGCTGATGTGTACGACGCCGTTGTGCGGTGAGGGGCAGCGAGCGGAATCCTCCGAGGGTGCATGTCGAGCGATTGCTACCGTCTTTCGAATAGCGGAGAGGAAATTTATTAATTCACGGAACAATCTCGCCGAGGTCGAGGTTCGAATCTACCGGGTTTTTCCCGTTTCGGAAAAAAATCCTCGAACTGGACGATGTCAGGATCGATCTGAATTGGTACCTTCGATACTCGGAATGTCGCTAAAACCGTGATCCACGGTAATATCGCAAAAACTGCTCGAGGGGAAATTTATTAATCCAAAGAAAAATCACGCCGTGACAAAATTCCGACTTCCCGCCTTTTTTATTTCTGCAAAAATCCTCGAACTGCAGGATACCAGGATCGAACTAAATCCTGACAAACTGTGATAAATTGCTCCGGGCGAAACTTATCAATGCAACGAAAAATTACACCGAGGCAGAATTCAAATTTCTCGCTTTTTTGTTCCCGTGAAAATCCGGTCACGTTTACCGTAGGAAGAACCTTTCCCGTCTCCCAGAAACCCGCACGGTATCTCCGAGGGTTTTCACCCTTTACATTGTCCCGGCAGCCCGTACACGCCCGGAAACAACTTCCCCGGGGCCGTACGTACGGGACTCGTGGATTACAATCCGCGCACAGTGTTTTCACCCCGTTCCTCCTCCGCGCCGCGCAGCCTGCGCCTTATCGCTCCCCTCGTCGTTTCGTCACGAGTACATCTGCTCGTCTCCGAGCTCTTTCACGGTTCACCGGTTCCGGACTTTGCAAGTAATAAAATACGATACACGCAATCCCTCCCGCCCGGTGAATTAAGAACTTTGTCACGAATTCGTTCTCTCGCCAAGCGTCCCTTAATTCCACATTCTCCCCATACTTCTCACGGTCCATCAAAATTAAATCTTCCAAGTCGAATCCGGAGATGAGAGCCGCGACGGAGTCTCCGCTCGCTGCCTTTCTATGCGAACCTCTCCTCCGTGATTTCTCTCGAGACGAGCGAAAATAACTTTTCGAAATGAATACATCGGCCTCTCGCACGTAGGAGCTTTTCCCTGTAATCTTTCATCTGCACTCCAACTTCAGCGGATAATCAACCGCGGACCGGTGAGGATCGGAGAACCTTTCTCCGATAGATCTTTTCTTTTTTTTCCCCCGCCTCTCTTCGTCAGCTCGCTTTTGTCACCCACGTTTGTCACGATAACGACCGGAGAGTCGCCGGAGACAGTGTGGGTAGAGACAAGATCCGTAGACGGTCTTCACATTCGAGATGGTAAACGCGCGGTGTAAGCCGATTATTCGCGGACTTCGCTTGGCGTTCAACCCCTTCGTCGGAGGTGTCGGGGCTGTCTGGCGGCGCGAGGGACTCTGGGAGCCTCCCCGAGCCTTCAAAGACAATGGCACGCCGGATAACTCAGTACTCCCGTGTGGTATACTATACGCGCACGTATATATCTCGATAATTTCTGTCCCGCTCGTTTGCCTGTTCAGCCTGCCGTCCCTGAAAGCCCTGGATCTCAGACGTTGATCTCCTCCATTGAGCCTCGCATCCGGCAATTAAGCGGCTCTGGATCGTTCATTGTTTGGGAAAGGACGTTGACCACTTGTCGGGCATCGTTCGGGGATGTAATAAACAATCCCGGACGGCTTGTGTAAGCCGCATCGAGTCTCCGTCGATGGGAATTACGTGAAGGGGTTTGATGGGATTTTTATTGGTACGACGATGGTTTTATTGTTACATTTTTCGATCAGAGCAAACTTGGGGACATTTTTTTTTCCGAAATGTGGATTAAAAAAGTAAAAAATATTCTTTATAGATGGGATTTGTGTGAGGGGATTTGATGGGATTTTTATTGGTGCGCTGATGGTTTTATTGTTTCTTAGAAAAGTGACGGTTTTTTTCCATTATAGATCAAGCTTGCTGAAGAGAATTTTTTCGAGCTGTGAATTAAAAAAATATATTATTATTAATTAGTTTTATTTTTTTATTTTTTTCAGATGCCATCGGCCGAGGGACAGTCTCTTCTCGTGGAGCTCCGGCTTTGACAACTTCACGGGATTCGTAAACTGGGGCTTCCTTCTGCTGGGCTTAGGTGGCCTACGTCTTCTTCTCGAGAATTTCATCAAGTGAGTCCATACACGTGCATACCTCGAAGCGTTATTAAAGCCGTTGTGTCAAGCGCGTTGACACGACGGTGATTAAAAAAATTATACCGGCTACTTGTCGTCTCATCGTCGCTCGCCAACGCGTCAAAGTCCTGAGATAAGATTATCCTCGGCCGGTCGTGTGTTGACTCGTGGAATCAATCCGCCATGTGCGCTTACACTGCCGCACAGATCGATGGATCCAAAGGTCGAAGACCACTTTTTCTTATCCGCTCGAAAAAAATCCCGAACGGACTTGTTGACCAATTTCCAAACGTGAGATTTATCACCTATAAATCAATCGCCCCTCGACTCGTTAGTCTCGGGACTGTAAACAGCTGACATAAATCTCGAACATTGCCGCGCTTAAGGAGGGTCGCGCGTTACAAAGTCATCAAGAAAAATATGCTGATTTTTTTTTACGCATTGATATGAACGGTCTAAGTATAATTGCAAAGTGTCAATGCGTTCGTCTTCACCGTTTTCGAGGAATATTTTTTTAAATTTGCCGCCATTTAACATTAAATAAACCTAATACACACAAAAAATGTCAATAAAAATTCTGTGCACCTTTTTAAGCACAAAAGGACGACTACCATGAGTTCCGATAAAAAAGTCCCCCGCGAAAGTAATCCTTGCATAAAAGATTAATTAATCTCTGTCCACTTACTTCTTCCTGCTCGAAATACATTCGGAAAATATTTGTACTAACTCACAAACATACATTTCTCATCCCCTAGCCCTCCCCCCCCTTCCACCCCTGGCCATTAATTTTTTTCATTTACTTTATTTTTTGTTTCTTTGTAATATTTACTGATTTTGTGGGGATCGCGAGGGCGAACCGTTGAGGACGAGCGGTAGGTTTCTCGATTAAGCAGACGGGGTGGGGGAGATGCTGCAGCTTATCCCCCGAGGGAAAGTGGAAAATGAGAAAAGACCGCCTCATCGTACGTGGCCGGGGCACACAGTTGCCCTCTTTCCCAGCTTAATTGCGTTATGTGGCGACCAACGTGTGAGCCAAACGATACGATATTAAAAGAAAAAAAAAGTTAAAGCATCCGTTTCTCACAGCTCGGTATTCATTCGTTTCGTCACCGCTGCGACGTAACGTGGACCAAAGTATCAAAAGAATTTTAAAAAAATTTAAAGTCACGTTGATTTTATGCTTTTATTTTTTGGAACAGCGTTTTAAGTTCTAGTTAAATTTTTATTTATGACAAATCGAATTGAATGATTCATTCAAAATTTGTAATTTTTATTTTTTTTATTGGAATTTCACTCTTCAACTAAGAAATAGAGATTTTATCTGGTCGGTGCACGCCCGGGCTTCTCTACTGTCCGTGTTGTGCGTATCGTTGCGAACAAAAGGTGCGTTAACCACCGGTCAGTTGCCGTCGCCGCTTGAGGTTTTGATTGATGCGATATCAAGCGTGATTGACTGCCCGATAAAAAGTTGACGGCTATATCAAATAAGAATATTCTATAACGAACCACACACACACACACGATCCCACGTAGAATACAGAAGATAGGGTGTATGCGCGTTGCTGTTGTACATGACCCACAGGAGATATGTTCTTCCCGGCCGCCTGAAATGGCCCCGGGATTTCACATCGTTCGGCTTTATTTTTCTTTATCACTTTTCACCGTATCCACCAAGCGGCACTCATAAATCGAGGCCTATGTAGCCGCCTCGCAACCTGCACATCGTTCTCGAAAATACTATACTGTCTCGTTTTTTTTTTTTTTTTTTCAATTTATTTCCTTAGATTTTTATATTTTTATTTCACCGACCCCCCGTCGACGTTCTGGTTTATTTGGCCGTATCAGGTGAAATGAAACAACGGGGGGATCGTTCGGTGCGGGGTCTTTGACCTGTTCAAGCAAATCTGACCTAAACAATAGTTTAGCGAGTAAAAAAAAGTATTAACAATTTTTATGTTTTTAAATTCTCTTCCCAACAATCATTAGGTCGATCCTGAGTTCGAACTGCACTGCGATCTCAAGGACATTACACATTGCCGAAAAAAAGATTTTTCTTTTCGTTAAATGACAAACAAGGCCTCAAGTTCGTGTCTCCCGGAATTTTTTTTATCGTCGTTCCGTTTTCTCCCCGTTCTTCTACTTTTATTTTTATTTCCCCTGCGGAAGTCTTCGAAATTAAATGCCAGAGTTACACACCGGCAGGATAAAAGTGATGGGAAGTGCGCCACTGAGTTATTTAGAGAAATCCGACGTCCCCGAATCCCCGACCGATCTTCACCCCTCGCGTTGTAGCAGCTATCACCCGTTTCCTCCCGCCCTTGGTCGTTCCCTCGCTTCAGCCCGACGCGGCGTGCGCTCTTCGTCTTCACCCCCCCACCCCTCCCCCTCACTTTACCCCTATGGCACTACGGGATCATGAATAATTTTCAACGAGATTTTTATCGTCCCTGTAAACTCCCCTCCTCGGACTCTCGCGCCAGTCGGGGTGTAACAAAAATTTATCGCGTTCGTTAAGTAAGGGTAAAAGTTTCGACGGAACCGGCGAGGAGTTTCTCGGGCGCGCGCTCGCTTCCGGTAATTGCCGACGTTCTCCGCGCGGCCGAAGCTGCGGGAAGCTTCGCGGAAAACGAGGAGCGCGTGCGAGCTTTCCACTCTAAGGGATTGGCGATGGCGCGAGGAGAACAGGTTAGGCGACCAGGTGAGACTAATAACTCGACACCGAGGATTACATTTTTTTTTTTTTTTAAATTTAAAAAGAAATAAAAATAAAAAAGTCGCCCATGGGGCTTCCGGCCCGTTGGAGGTAGTTCTCCAAATTAATTAGCAACGTGACGAGCTTCGTTACGATCGCGAAATTACCGTCGATCGGCGATGAGGGACGGAAATCAGTTGAGCACTGATTGGACTGTTCATTTTTTTTTTTTTCTTTGGTCCTTGTCACATGTTCGGGAGTTATTGGCACGGACGGGAAAAATCGCTCGATCGGGCAAACCTCTGTTAATTACTTTTTAGAAGGAAAAAAAAAATAAAAATGAGGAGACAGGACTACGAACGTCGGGTTATAACGAAAGGCGGATTAGCCTATCGACGTTGTATTTGGGCATTGACGGGCGGCATGATATTGACGTTATTTGCGTGACGCTGAAAGTCGGAGGTTGTATTCATGATGTTCCGATATGTCGAGAGCTCAAAGGTGAATTGATAATAGGCAGTCGCTTGTAACCGACTTTGTTGGATTGTAGGATGCACGCAGAAAAAGATTGACATTTTTTGTACCGAATTTTTTGGGTTAAGATTGTTTTTTTATGGGCTTTTATGGGATTTTTATTCCATTAATTTGAATTCTGTTCGTCCCATTAATTAATTATCAAATCCTAATGGAGATCAAACTACATCACTGTAAGACCATTTTTGTTTTTCACCACGTTGATAAAGCGTTAAAATATTATTTTCCAACAAATTTCGTTAATTTGGTTAATAATTAAAGAAAGTTTTAAATTGAGTAATTTTACCGTCACTCGAAAAGTCTGCAAAATTTTTATAAGTATATTTTCGGTTGTCTACAGCACAGTGTAAACCGGGGCAAAACGGTTCATTTCGGATGAGACTTTTTGATTCATCGCCCAGATACATGCAGTAAGGGTAGTCCATTTAGACCCGGCAGGCCCATCTTGCCCCCTTCTCCCCTACCAAATAATCATCCATAAAAACGATAATTCGTGAAATTATTTTTTCTCACCCAGACACAAAATCATTAATATTTCCGCAGTTCGGAGTCGCCTGGATGTCTGCAATTCGAAATTCCATCGTCGCAGCTACTAAATACACAAAGTTGAAAGTCGCATCGATCTACATCCCAGTTACAACTATTTTTCGCTCGTCCCGACAATCGATCATATATAATTAATCGGCACGGTGTCGCTCTCGAACGTGACCGAATCTTTCCCGGCTGTTCCATCTTACCCCGCTCTCCCTTACTAAATAATCATCCGAAATACAATAATTGACGTAATTATTTTTTTTTCATCCAGACACAAAATCATTAATATTTCCGCAGATTGTTCCGCAGATTTGTTGAACAATTTGATTTTTCGTTAATGTGTTAATGACATTCTGGAATTATTGTTATGGAAAATTAATATTTTGATCATCATTAATACGCATGCGAGGTGAACACTATTCGCAAGGACTACCTTAAAAACGCAAAGTCGGCGGAAGACTTCTCGATCTATATCCGCGCTTCAACTATTTTTCGCTCGTCCCGACTATCGATCATATATAATTAATCGGCACGGAGTCACTCTCGAACGTGACCGAATCTTTCCCGGTGGGCAGAAGGGCGGGTAGTCTGAAAGCTCAGTCGCGATGTGCACAGTGCAACGGCCTGGGAAGGGGGGGGGGCTGGTTTGGTTGAAAACCAGACGAGAGATAAATCGGGACGAGATAGACGTCGAAAAATAGACGCGATAATCGTGAGGTGAACGAGGCGTGGAAGGGAGCGAAAAAGATAGAACAGCCCCGAAGAATCCGATCGGGGATTAATCGAGCGAAATGTTCGGATTGCGAGAGAGAGGGAGAGTGAGAGTTCGCAATTCCGAATCGAAGATAAAACGCGAGAGGGAGAGAAAAAAAAATCGAGATGAATTTTTTTCGTCTCGACGGTCGCTCGGGCGACGCCTCGTTCAGCGAGCGAAAAACCGGAAGAGATCCGAGCCTCGCGGATAGAGAGATGGAAAGAAACGAAGAGGATGATGAAAAAAAAAAAAATTGCAGAAAAAAGAAACCGGAACGAAAAATGTGTATATATATATATATAAAGAATATCGTGAAAGTTTGAGAGAGCTCGATTAATCGGACGTCTGACAAAAAAGTTGGCCGCGACGGTAAAGTCCGTCGTTCGCACGAGGTATAAGAGCGATAGCGGGGAGAGGGACGGAAGGAATCGAAAGTTTGCCGGGTCGCTTTCTCCGTCCCTCGCCCGGTGAGCCGCCCCCCGGAAACTTTTACCGAATGTCGTCGATCGGTTTGGGCACGGGAGAGAAAGAGGGACAGAAGAGTTTCGTGATGTAGTCATAATTTATGCACTGAGCCGGGGCATTCTTTCCCCATCAGACAGTTTTTACTCGTTTTCTTCCGATCCTCTCATTGAAATATTCTCGTCTTTGATTTCACGCGGATTAAAGAACGAGGGAACTTTTATTTCTTCTATTCAATATTCTTTCCTTTAATATTTGCACGATAGGCATTATTAGTGGGTGGAGCGTATTTAAAAATATCGGAAGGAATTGAACATCATTTTGTCACGCTGCATCAAACTAAAGTAAAGTAAGCTGTGCGATTATTTTTTTTTTCTTTGATAATAACGTAACGTCTCACGTAGATTTCATTTCTTAAAAACGATATAGTATTCATTCGATTCTTATTCGTAATTAAATAAAAATCGTTTATAAATATTCTCGACGTGCTGTCGCTTAACTTTGCGAAAATGTCGTTTAACTTTCTCGGTGGGACGCAATATTTTCGTTGCACGTCCTGACGTCATACGTTTTTATTCACCGCAGTTAAATGTCACTTCGACCAGCACGACGAGTTTTTTTAATTAGCTGTAATAATCAATAAACCTATCCTTGGATTTTACGTGCACGCTTCGGTGTGCAGTCGTTGATATAACAGTTCCAATGACGAAAATGTGGCGGTTCTTGTTTAAATAATAAAATGTGTCTCGTCTGACAACCACTGCTCGTTTCTACTTCGTTACCCGTCGCGCGGCTTGCAGTGCCTGCCCCGGTTAAAATTCAGCTTCAAAAAGGAACCTCGCTCGATGGCCTTTTTTCTTCATATAAATTTCTTTATTATTACTCATTCCTTCTTAATTATTGTATTGGCCCATCAGTTCGAGACATCTCTCACGTGGACGGCGTAATAATTTCCCTACTTCGAGGTACAAATTATTTAAAAATTAGTTACATTATTTTTGATCGAAAAAAAAAATTGCCATCGTTGATTAATTCTTCGATAAAAAATAGGTCGATTTGTCTCTCGGCGTACATACCGTAAAAGTATGATAAATACATTTATGCGGACTGTACGAATGTATGTAGAGCAGAACGACACTAAGAGGGGTGAAAAAAAGGTAGTCTAAAAATTCACGTCTGACCGGCGTGGAGCGTAACTACTTCGTAGACCGGCGTGTCTGACTATTCTTCACCGCGCTACTGTGCGCTACACTTTTACCTAACTCCCCCAAACTCTCTGCACTTCTCGAGGGTCATTCGTTCTTTCTCACGACACAGAGGGAGGGGAGGAACGGCGGAAGGGGCGGAAACTTGGCTGCAGCGACGCGTGGACAACCTAAAGGGTTTTCCAGGGCGGCGAGAGGTTTCGCTCTCGCCTCTTCCACCCCAACTTTTTATATTTCACCATCCCGAGACCCGCTCGCGGAGTGGCGTTTATTATTTACCGAAGTGGGGCGAAGAGCCGTGGAACAATGAACTGGGGGACGAGGCAAAGGCACAGGATCAGCGCGAGACGGACGCGACGAGTTTTTTCTCTCGCATTTTTTATTTTTTATTTTTTTTAAGAGTTCCAGCGGGCAGAACCACACACTGGACTTTAATAGCCCTGCGCTTATCCCTACGCGATGTTCCTCGCGGCGGAAAATCCTCTTCGCAATTCTCACCGAACGGCTCGCAAAGCCCGGAGCGAACTTCAATGTTTTTTTAAATAAAAATTATCTGACGAGATATTTAAAATGGCGAGATTTTTGCGTGGATTTTTTTTGTTTTTGGTTTCGGTGAAAGTTTCTATAAACCGTTCACGTACACACTGTTGCTCTCGAGTAAGCTCTTCGCCCGCTAACAGAATGGGGTAAAAAGAATGTTGAAAAAATGCGTCCAGTTATTAAAAAATGTAGTTTCCCTCGTGGAGCGGAAAAAAAAATTAGGTCGAGATTGACCGCACATTTTTTTTTTGTATTTAATTATTTTGTTTTTAAATCTACAGAAGCTAAAGTTTTATATATTTTTTCATTGACTATGCGGGAAAAATATCATTCAGAATTCTGCAGATAAAATTTGCACTCTGCTTTCTCGCTAAATCATTTATTTCTGCGCTTATGAAGCAACGGCTTCGCAGATAATAAAAAAGAATCGGATAGTATTTGGATAAATATAATTTTTATTATTATTTACTCTTCACTGGTCTGCATTTTAATTAATTTTTCTCTGCGGCTCCTTCATGTTATTAATGTTTACCCTCCGCTATTAATTTCTCTGTCGCAGATACGGGATCAGGGTCGATCCGATACAATGGTTTACTTTTCTCAGTGGAATGAACGACGGCGGGGAGGAGCATCCCTCGATTCTCTTGATTGCCTGTGAGTACTATTTTTGTTCTGCCCAAGCTTTTATCGTCGCTGTCCCTCTCTCTGTACCTCGCTGCATTTTTCCATTCCGGTATTACTCATTTTAATCATCAGTATTTCCCGGAGATTCATTAACCACGCTATCTTAATGGAGGGAGATCCTCGTACAGAGAGCGAAAGACAACAATATTTCGTCTCAATGCCGCGCTCGAATTGAAAGCTTTTCTTTCGTTATCGCTGCTTCGTTTGGCGAAGAGTACATTGTACTTTCTCGTAAAGTGGATTTCCTTTTATTTCGTTTTCTACAAAGTTGCTCGTCACGCTGCTTCCAAATTCTGCAAAAATTATAACAACAATAATAATTATATTTCGTAAATTTGCAAAATTTTGCGAATCTTACGAAATTCGCAAGCAGCATCACGAACAACCTTGTAAAATTTCGTCGAAAGAAAAGAAATCAACTTTACGAGAAAGCACAATGTATTTCTCAAATTTCGAACTTTGATCCGTCAGCCAAGTTCAGAATTTCACGCTAAAAAAAATTCTTTTGAGGCAAAAAAATAGCACCAGCCTCCGTAAATATTTATCGTCAAATATTCAAATTTACCGCGCAAAAAAATCGTACAATCTCCCTTAAACATTTACCGTCAATACAAAAATCTGATACGCAAAAAAATTGGCGTCTTATCGAAAGATTCGTAGCGACCGAACGTCTGCCTAGTCCGTTGTGTCTGGAGTGATCGGCCGGCTCGTTGAGCGTTTGATTGAAAAGAGGGTTTGATCCGGGAGACGAGGGTTGGCGAGCGTGTGGAATTTCACCAGAAACAATCGGCCATTTGGTAGAGCGATTCCGTTGATATCCGATATCGCTGCTCTTTCTCGGGGCCCATTACGTCCGTCCGATTTCTTAGGAGGCATGGTCCATCCCAAGACTCGGGATTCATCTAGTCTGCTCACGCCGTTTACGTCGATAGGGTATTAAGGACCGTTGACTCGGGAACACCATCGCCCCGTCAAAGATCCCTCCCTTCTTTATTATTATTATTATTATTATTATTATTATTATTATTATTTCTTCTTTCCACCCGCCTAGCTTTTTTCAGCTTTCACTCGTGGAAATAATGCGACTGCATCGATTCTAACACCCTCCGAATACGCACCTCTCAACAAGATCTCGATGACGAGTGTCATCCAAGCCACTTTTACAGGGCGCTTGTTCCCTAATTTAATTTCGACTTTACCATCCCCGTCTCTCATTCTTCGCCCGGTTCAGGCTCACTCCTGTACGGCACTACATCTTCCCGATACTCCGTCTCGGAGTTCCTCGTTTCCATATGAGGGAGACTCGCGGAGTCGTTTTCCCGAAAGGAAGTGCCGGCCGACTGATCCGCGGGAACGATATCTCGCGGTTTCGTCGCGTGTCCTTATCGACCTTAAAAAAAATCCAATAACACTTGGCTGTGATGAGACGACGAGGGTCCTCTCGACGGGGATGAAGGGGTTGGGAATGGAGAGAAAACATTGATGGCACTTGGTCGATTTTCGATACTTGGTTGCTCGCAGAGCAACCAAGTTTGTCTCTGACTTATAAACGCTTCAGAAGAAACAAATTTAACACGTGCATTTTTTGAAAAATATATATTAGATATAATTTGTGGATTTTTTTGAAAATGAAATTAAACATTCGCTCATCAATTCGTAGTTCTTCATCCCGGACGAACTGTTTTCGGGGTGCGATTTACGACAAAGTTTGTCCCGAGAAATCACCTCGGGCCCGTTTCGTACCTGCAGGCTACGAACGTTCACGCATGAGCTACGGTTAAAAGCCGTAATATTTTAGATTTCCTCCCCTCATTCCTCCCTCGTCCCGGCTCGCGGCTTTGTATCTCCCTTCGTCTCCTTTAACTCCCCCGTATCCCATGTCGTACGATGTATCTTCTCATTTTTTTTTATCGCTAGCCACGCAGCCGAGATCGCGCAACAACTTTTGCCCCGAGCCTCAGCACTCGCCCTCGCACCGGCGCCGAGATTACTTTTCGCGGTGGGAAACTTCGGGGAGTTAAGGGATACGAGCGTGCGTGGGCCTCACGAGAATTCATGGTTAATCAATTCTTAAGCGGAAAAATAAAAAGAATAAGACAACATATAAAACCGTAACCCTCCGTCTACATTTTTCTTAATAATAATAATAAAAATAACAATAATAATAATAATAATAATGATCACATAAATGTATTTATTTATATGACTATTACGATTATTATTTTCGCAGCCTCCAATCCCATCGTTTCCACTCTCACCCTTACTTCGTCGAAACTACCCAAAGAACTTGCCGCAAACTTAACTCCCGCGGTTCCGAGTTGGGCGAAACGGAGAGTCACAGTAAATTCGTCGTATATCCGTATGCCGTTTGGCCGCCCTCTCTATAGCGTGTCGATATCGGTTATAAATGTGTCCCGTCGCGATTTACAACCTCAGTGGTTCCCCTCGTCGGTCCCTGCGGAGATACATCAACTGTTTTCTCCTCCTCCGACTTTCGTTCTCCTCCGCTATTCCCGTTTTAAACTTCCCTTCCCGTTAGCTTGCACCCGCGTATTACGTAACGTATTAGGGCGCGCAGCTGCACGGCGTCCCTTCGCCGATGCAATCACGCCCTTAATTCGATTACTCGTCGCCGGGCATTGGGAACGATGGCGACGTCCCGTGCACCGCCAGCGAGAGCTCAGGGCGACACTCTCTCGCGCCGTACCTTCTCCTCCTCCTCATCCGGATATATCCTCGCTCTCCCGCTTCGACTCGGCTCTGCCTCACATTTTCCATCCCTCTGCGCTTACAACGCCGCTGCAGTCCCGCACTAGGACCCACCGGTTCTCTCGGATTAAGTAATTTATACGACGACACGGTCGTTCCACGTTTCCCTACCCAACGACCGAGGCGAAAAGGCAACCCTTTGCCCGCTCGCTCGCTTGCTTGCTTGTTTGCTTGCTTGCTGCTGCCTACTCGCGTTCCTCCGCATGTACCGCTGCTCTATCTTTCCAACACGTCTCCACCGCGCACTCGTTCTCCAGAGCTTTGCCCGGTCCCTGCGCAAGCTCCGCTGGCGCTGTTATTGTTACTGATGGCCTGCAAACTGCGTCTATATGTATATAAGTGTCTGCCTGTGTATATGTATAGATGTAAATTGTGGCCATATATGGATATAAATGTGAGTATGTGCGTATAGCATATAAGGTACTTTGCGATAGGTGTCCTGTGTACGGGTAATACGGGTTCTGTACTGTCCGGCGGAGGACCAGGCGCTTTGGCGTTAAGGCTAAGTGATAAAGCTATCGCTGAGGAGAGTTCGGAGTTCTGGAACGAAATTCTTGTGCCGGGATTTCGATCGAGATTCGGTGTAATCTGTTTCGCAGTTTTTGATCGAATGAAAGAAAACATCCAAAATCACCCTGCAAAATCGCATACACAGTCTCTTCATCGTATATTAATTTAATACCCCACAGTTTCTCCTGTCCCCTTTTTTTTTACCATGTTTTCGGGCGGAGATTAACGTCGGGCGTGAGAGTTATAAATTCTTGATTATAGTCGCAGCGTTGCGCGGGTTTCATCAATCTCCGGTAACGGGGCTTTGTGTTATTTTTTGTCAATTTTTTATTTTTATTTTTTGTTTCTCTGAAATTTTCATGCACGCACACAGACCCCATCCGGACATTATAATTTGTCACAAGGATAATAATCGGGCTATGTTATTCATCGAAAGAGCAGCATGCACCGGGCAGCAGGTAAGCTCGCTATTAGCTAGGTAGATAAAACCCGTTCGTACAAGCGCCAAATACATGTACATACATATATGTATATATAGTATATATATATGTACATATAAATATATATCGTTGCAGCCCGCGTTGTGTTCGCTGCTATAAAACGCCGAGAAGAGAACGTAATAAAACTCTTGCCTGAATCCTCTTTCCCGTCAGCATTCTCATCCCTCGTCGGCGTGTTCTTTGGAGTGCGATATCCCTCCATGCGGCACGACCTGGCTAACGAGCTAATAACGTTTTCGAGGAGAGACCCCCTTCCGGTTCACAAGCTCCCCGAAACCCTTTTCTCGCCGAAAAATCTTTTCGACCCCCCCCCCCCCCCCTTAAAGCGATCAAACCAGCGAACGAGAATTATCTTCAAACTTACCGAAAGCACCCCTCCGCACGTGTACACGGAGAAAAATGACTTTGCGCTAACGCCGACAAAACGCCGGATCGCTGATAATTTGTCGTCGAGGCAGAAAAAAAAAAAAAATTTGCTACCGCGGCAAAAATTGTTCTGGGGCAGCAGAAAAAAAAATCTGCTGCTGCGGCAAGATATACTTTGCTATCCCTCTGTCGGGTACACACATTTGTTGCGGTAAGAAAAAATTCATGCCGTTCCGAATTCGTCTGTTTGATTATTTTCTTTTTTCTTAATCCCCGAACAAAAATAAATCGCAAACAAAAGTATAGAGCGGGAAGCGCAGTTCGGGTTTCACCGTGCGTACGGGGAGCTAACGGTGTTCGAGCTATGAAGGGGCCTTGATAGGAGAGTGAAATTCGTGAAAACGACCGGTCCGTTTGACGTTTCGCGGCTTAACGAGAGACACACCGGCGAGAGGGCTCTCCCCGTATACCTATAAGCTCCGGACTCAACGGCAGATGAATAGAGATGAAAATGGTTGCACCGAGAGCAAGTGCCAGAGACAGAGAGAGTTCGAATTCAAACTTGTCGAGTGTTGGATAAAGATAGAGCCATGTACATATACATGCATATGTATATATATATATATATATAAGCGGGCGCACGGTGAATGGAATAGCCACCGCGTGGTCCGAGAGCTTCGAAACGTTTTCCCCATAAAATGATGACTCACCCTCTCGATCTCCTTCCCTCCCCGCTACAGTCCACTTCCGTCCCTTTTCCTCCCTCTCGCTCCCGCCCCTTTTTCCTCCCGCTCGTTCGCGGCAATTCGAAAACTCGAGTATCGTCGAACGCGTTCGCGTCGTAAAGTGCGAAATTAACGTGCCACTGGCGGCCGCCGGGACGGAAGGGGCGAGGAGGGGATTCCATCCCTTGTCTCCTCTGTGCCGCCTTTCCGGATAAAAATAGATTTTCCGCGTTGCCATCGAGTCGCGATTACTCTATTTCTCTCCGGCTGTAGCTATATCGTTACCTTTGTCGTTTCTTCTCTGTACGGTTCTCTGTAACGCCCCCCCCCCCCCCCCTCCCCCCGCCCCCCTCTCACCCCTACCCTGACAGAACTTTGTTGCCCTTTTTTTCCCACGGAACAGTCACGTCTGAAGCTATCACGCTGATAAAAGGCCGCTAAGCCGAAAATTCCGGCGGTCGAAGCGCGATGGTGGCAGCGAGTTTCCAGGGATGAGGGAACGAGCGAACGCGAAACCATGGAGGGAGAGAGGGGAAAAAAATACAATAAAAGAGAAGAAAGGGTTTGAGAGCAGCGTCCAATATCGTCGATGCTCCAAACGCTGGTTAGTTAGCCGTTAGCCTGTCTGTCTACTCGTTTGTCTCGCTTTCGGGCTATGTGCCTCCTTTTTTTTTCTTCTTTTTTTTTTCCCTTTTGTCCTTTTCGACGCGCATTCTCCAGCTCTGTCTGTCGTTAGTTGAAAATTTCCCTTTGACTGGTTCTTCACGAGTCGTATAAAATTCCGGGCGATAGTTAAAACTGAGCACGGCTGTACGAGTACCCTCCGACAATACGAGATGTGAGGCTGTAGGAAATGGGAGCCGTCAGGAGGAAGCAAATGGGCTTTAGAAAAAAATAAAATTGCTGGCATCTTTGTAGTCAATCAATTTAGAGCGGAATTTTGGAATTCGCAGGTAATTGTCGATTGGGTTTTTGGGTATAAAATTTTCAAAAAAACAGACCAAGTTTTCTCTCCAATTATTGTATAGGATAAAATGATGAACCTCTATTATTCTGTGGTTTATTTGTAGGTTTTTATGTGATTTATTCCGTAGTTTTCTGCAATTTATTCCATTTAACATAGAAACGCGAGATCGCGAATTCAAGAACGCTTTCGTGGATTTTTTTTTATTGGGTATCATCGCAAGGCCAATGACCGACCCCAGACGATGTTAGACACATTGGGAAGACTAATAAAAAAAAAAAAACAACAACAACATTTTAGCTTTGATCCTACAGATTAAACCTCTCGGCGTTTATGTTCCCTTTTGAGGTTCGCGCGAGACTGGCGGTTCGCCCTCAATAATTTCCAGAAGGCTCGGTTCTCGTTCGTACGCAAAGTGGTGCTTCAACAACGCTCGGAAGCTCGGCATTAACGATGCGTGTGCACACGAGGAACTTCGACCTCGGTAGGCGCAGAACCGAAGCGGGGTGGCAGTCACGACATCGCGACACGGCGCGAGACGGGTAGGCTTTTTATATCCGCAAGTCGAGCAGTGAAAAGGGATCTTATCAAGGCTTCCCAGTGACGAGAGAGTAAACCCTTGAGAAACCTCTTTAATTAGTACTAGTAATTATTCGTAAGTGCGGCTCGACTTTACGGCTCGGTGCGCATTCTCCCTCTCTCGCTCTCCGCCGTGCCTGCTTTTCATTCATTCATTCACTAACTTCCTTCGGACTTCCTTTCATTCGGTTTATTCGAGTCTTCAACCCGTCACTCTCCTTTCCTCGCTTTTCGACGATATATTCATACATTCAATTCACCTCATGCGCGCTCCGAACTTCTACCGGTCTTGGGCTCAAAATCTCACCCGATCCTTCATGCGCGAAAAACTTTTTGCCAAGAACGAATGGCCAATCTTTTCAAATCTTTTAAAATTCATTTTTGTTTCTATTATTGTTCGAACTGTCCAAGAATTAATACCATTTGTGCAATGAATTTTCTTTTAATTGTAGCTATGATAATTTTTCTTCCTTTTTTTTTTTTGCACTGTGACTGGTCAATTCAATTCAGCTCGAGCGCGCTCTGAACTTCTACCGGTCTTGACTGAAAATCCCCCCGATCCATCATGCACGAAAAACTTTTTGCCAAGAGTGAATACCTAATTTTTTTTTAAATATCAAATTTATTATAAAAAATAAAAAATGTTTGAAATGTCCTAAGATTAATACAATTTTTTAAATGAATTTTCTTTTAGTTATGGCTATGATCTTTTCTTTGCTTTGCCTGATCCTCCAATTTCCCGGCCGCGTATCTTCGCGATATACTTGCAGAAGGCTTCCGAGGCTTCCGCCTACCCTTTGACTCCCGCTATCGGTATCTTCCGCATCCCATCGCGAACGTAAGCTTGAACGTTGTTTGAACAGAATCTCCAGTCGCCCGCTCTGACCCCCAGGGTGACGAGGCTGCATTCGCACCCTCGGCCTTTTGTAGACCTCCTTGTATCGTGCCCTCACAATCCTTTCCTCTATCTCCGGCCATTGTGTTTTCCACCTCTCGAGTTCCGGCGCCGACGTAACCCCTTTTACTCGTAAAGTCATTTTACCCTATCTGCCGCCCCAGGAAATCCGATTTCTTTGTCGTATATCAAGTTTCATCCCCGCGTCCGATGACTCTAACAGAGATTTTTCTTATCAAATTATGGGAGAGACGTGATGAACATTTGATCGTCCCTTCCGCTTCGCTCATCTATTCGATCGTCCGGTCGATTTCGAATGATAGTACTTAGCGATACAAGTGCGGTAAAGCAAACTTTATACGCACGCCGTGAAGTGCGAGTTACTTCACAGTCCCTGGACATGCACACCCAGAAAAATAATTTATTTGACGGCCACCGTTTATTTGGTTTAAGTAAAATATTCATTTGATTTAAATAAACATTTATTTGAATTAAGTAAAATAGTTACTTAAATTGAATGAATATTTATTTAAATTAAATAAATATTTTACTTAAACCAAATAAACGGTGGCCGTCGAATAAATTATTTTTCTGGGTGCATGAAAAATCGTATTGCCATCTCCGTTGCATGCACGCCTTGTCCGGTCACTGGGACGTGTCCGGTCATCGGTACGTTTACCTTAAGTGTTGAAGCCGAGACTTATCGCCACGACTCTTCCGCTCTAGCTTTTTATATCACGTTTTTTCGTTCGACTCATCGATCCCTTTAACCCGGTCTCGGGTTCGTATCACATCGTCTCGCTCGTTTTGCCCAGAAGCTACACAGGAGCTACTTGCAGAGCATAAAAGAAGTCACTTAATTAGCGGCCTGGCGACCGGTACGGAACGGGGAACGAGTGCCGGTGGAGAAGATAGCAATGGGGGAGGAAAAACGATTACTCTTACGTCCTACCGGACGGCCGCTCGGTATCTCGGTTCGCGAGTTCTCTCATTGGAATTTCAAAAAGTCATCTCCCACCTCTCCGTCCCGTTACAGCCGTGGCTTGTTCGGACTCGCCGACGGGAGAACCGACAATTATAGCGGAGGGACGGCGAGAGAGGGAGGAAACATTATTATCGTGAACGGCGAGCGCTAATTGTAAGCTTTGCACGCGTCAGCGTCGAGCCGTTCCTCCCTCGACAGCGGTAATCGGATCCTAAAACTCCCTGGGACATACAAACGGCGGACCAGTGTCAAATGATTAATAGAGCATTCCCGCTGAATTCGGATTCACGGATTATCCGCGGATAAACCTTTTAATTAGTCGACGAAATCCAACGATGGCGCCATCGTCGAGGAAATTATGTCAGTGGAATGTTCCGTGGATGGGATTGAAAAAAAGGAATTTGATTCGAAGCGAAGTTGTCGTTACGTCATATCTCGGAAAAAAAAAATTATTAATAGGTCGGGAGGACTTTCTGTAGAAAAAATTGGTCGGTAATTTAATTGAAAAATTATTGAGGGCCGAATAAGAACGACGGTGTATATGAACGATTCGCGGATAAAAATATTCCGTGTGTGGAACGAGTCATCGCATCGACGTCGCACGGTTTTAAAGAAAACGCTCCGACGGTTACTTTTACTTCTTAAAATAATTCCTTCGAGGTGACAGAGCTTTTCGTGATAAAAATAACGATTCGCGCCTATAATTGCCCCGCGGAATGACGCTGATTCGCTGCAACGAATGCATCGCGATGATCACTTGCGGTGGGTCTTTAAATGTTATTCTCGAAATAGTTTCACTCGCGCGAGAGACAGTTTTTTATAATTAAAGAATTTTTTTAAAAAGATTGGGTTGCATTGAAGACGATCGGAGAATGTTATCGAGATTCGTATGTTACGAAAAACAATTCATTCAAAGAATTCGCCGAGATATCGGATAAAAAAGTCCTGTGACCGAAAAATATTTACTTGAGAGCTTCTTTATGGGAGCGAAAAGAAACGCAAAGGACTAAAAAAACGGTTATGCAACGTAGAAAATAAGTGCGAAATTTAATAACGACTCCGTGCGTAAGACATGTTGCGTAGCATTGAAAAAGTCCGGAGAATAAATAAATAAAGAGTAATTATAAAGATTAATACGAAGTAATTATAAAGATTAATACGTACGGAAAAAAATCCTTCAAAGAATTTGCAGGATTCTCGGAGAATAAAAGTTGTATAAACAAAACAAAAAAATGACTAGAGAGCTTTTTTTATAGGAACGAAAAGAGATCCGCAAAAGATCATAAAAACCGGTTACCCAACATAGAAAATGAGTGCAAAATTTAATAACGCCCCCGTACGTAAAAACGTTACGTCGAAAAAGCCGCGTATAAAAACAAAAGGGACGGTACATGGTAGCTTCATTCATTTCGATTAGTTCTCTGCGGTGTACGACATCAAGCAGATTTTAGTGCACGACGTGTTATCCTCGACAACGTTTTTCACCCTACCCCGTTTAACCTGCATGCTGCTCGTATCTTTCTGTCCCGCTCTCCCGCCGGCTTCCATGCACTTTGTCACGCCTCCGGCTCGAGGAATTATATAAAGCTAGCACAGTCGGAAAGTCGGATTTTCATACAAATATGAGTATTCATTTGTTTCCATTATTTCGATGCCGGACAGCTATGAAATATCGCGATTTTTCCGTGCGTCTGGCTCTCCCGGCTAATTGGGATTGCCAATGTCCGGATCACACAAGCACCGGCTCCTGCGTTCGATAGCTTTTTATCTACCCTCTTTGTGCTGTTTTTTTATTATTATTTTTTTTTTACACATTCAGTTCCAGTGCAGTGTGATTAAGGATTATTTACACGAAAATAATTATTTGCATGGATGGAGTTTAACAAAAAATACATATTACAATGTAATGATTTGAGTGGTTCAAAGGTCCGTGCTATGATTATGTATCCGCTCGAAAGAGATTGAATCAATCGCGATTTTGATTCGAGGGTCGCGTTCCCAATTAATTTGTCGATAGGTCAACCTGAGTCGAGCCAAAATGAAACGGCAGCGTCGCTCGATCAATGATGAATGACACTCCCGTGCGAACGTACTTGTACACGTCATGAACGCGTGTTTCCAAAAATTGAGTAAATAGTCGACATCGTGCAAACGATCGTTATTAATTAGTAAACTGGCGTACCTTCACGCGCATATTTCACATTACAAAATACGGTTTTTGCCAGGCTTTTGACGCACTTAATTTGACTGATGTCCTTTAATATATTGCGTAAAAAAATTACTGTCAGAGTATGATCCAGCGAAGTATTTTACATACTAATAAATACTAAAACTCAGCATTTTCCCATGTCAATCTGTCCGTCCGTCCGGTCCAAAAACTCGATAATTAATCGGAGAAACTTCGTATCGCAGAAAAATTTACTGTTTTTCATCTACACATGAAACATAATTTCGACATTAAATTGAAAGAAATGTCAAAGAAACATACGAAAAATTGCTGTCCGAATTGTTCGCTTTCATTTGTTTTTAAATCCCCATTGAAATCTCGCGACAACTTCGCGCCAAAATGAATGCGACGATGAAGTCGCCGGTAGCGATCAGTCCAATCTTTGTTTTTCGTTTTTATAAAAAAAAAAAAAACACCTAACGAAAATAAATTTTCGTCCGATCAATGGCCGTAAGCGTTCGACGCGGTGAAACACGCCGCGTTTCCAAAGTAATTTATCATGTTGGCCACGCACCGCAACGAATATATTTTCGGTACGAATAGTAGCCCGACCAGAGCAGCGTTAACGATGCTGTGGAAAAGTTTCTTTGATCAGTACCATGTAGCGACGCCCGGCAGCTGTACATGCAATGTTGGAGTGCCCAAGCGTTTCGTTGATTGCACTCTGACGGGCGCGGGGGAGTTTTGCGCCGGTGGTGGAGCCCGATCACTCGGGCATCGCTCGCTGTTCGTTCGCTCGATGAAAATCGTTTCGCGGATGTTGGCGACCCCGGAGTGATCGAGCTCGAGTATTCCGGAGCGTGCATACGAGCACCATGGCGGAAGAGGGGCCGCGTATACGCGATCGCACGCATCCGCAGGAAACAATACGTGCTTGGTGCATCACGTTCGAGTTTCGTTACCGGAACTAACTGTGAGGGATCTTTTTTTTCCGTTTTCTTTTTTTTTTGCTTTTTTTTTTTCAAATTCACTCCATCCCGGGCAGATCGGTTCGTCATGTTATATCCCTTTTATTTACACGAGTGCAAAACGAGCCCGGGCACGAAACGGAGACAGAACATAAAAGCTGAAATCGACCTCGCGTTCCCGTTTATCGCTTTTGGATCAAAATTGAAAAAGTGTTTTTCTCGTTTTTTTTTTCGTAATCCTCTTATCGATCTTTTTTTACACCAGGCCCATTTTTCTCTATGGCACATCATTCGAGGTGGTTTTTTTTTTTTTTGCACGTACTGTTGGGTGTTTTTTTTTGTTACAAAGCTTTGACGCAAAGCTCGCGTAGTCGCGGACTACTGTAATTGGAAAGTAGTGACGGGATAGTTACGTCGACAACCGCTTTTCCGATTTTTCGACGTTTAGGTCGGAGAGGGATTTTTAAATGTTTTTTTTCTTATTATTGTTATTTTTTGTCCTCGCCGATGTCGTTACTCAGCACACAGGCTAATTGTGACTAATTGGTACACCTCGCCCACCCTCATTCGTTCTCTCTTATTCGTTTTTTTTTTTTTTACCCCCCTGTCTGCGCTTTGGGTTAGTGTGTACACCGCTTAACCCATTTTCACCGTGACGGAGTCCACCCGATTTTTCCCACCGTAAAACCTCGAGCACCGACTCTCGACGCCGGGTCTCCCATTCTCGCTCTCTCTCTGTCGCCGTTCCTCTTTCCCTTCCACTTCCTCTTCTTCTCGTCTCCACTTCCGCGAGCACACACGCGGCCCGGCTCTGCCTAATTAAAATATTATTCCAGATTGACTCTGGCACCGTCCGCGACTCTGACGGAAAAGCCCGACAATGACGAGGGAAGAGTCGAGGGCGTAGAAAAATAGGCTAAAAGTTTCCTCCACGGTTTTGCCAGACTCCCCGCCGGACGTGTGCTCGCTCATGGCAAAAGCTAATAAAAATTGTTCAACGTAGCGTTCCGTTGTAATTCTATTTTATGTTTTTTTTTTTTTTTCATTCTTCCAGACTCGACGGTGCCGGTCGTCCTGTGTCTTCTCATCGAGAAAGGCCTCTCGGTGGTGAGTACAAAGCAAATAAATAAACAAATACGCGGATAACATTGAAATTAAATCCTACAGAGTAAAAAAATTGGTACGAACGTTTCTTGTCCACAAACGTCGACAATTTCTTCCTTGTTAATTTGGAAAAAAAATTGTAGTCCCTCTCCCAAAAATGTTTTTCGATTTCACAAATATTTTGTTAAAAAGTCTACGGGAAAATAATTGTGGACGTTTGTCGACAAAAAAAGTTTCCCAAATGTACGAATCTTTTTAACCCTGTATCGAATTTTATTTCTAGCTGCGCGCGACTTGTTACTTTTTTTTTTACGGAAATTCAAATATCCGGCGCTGCATCCCCGCCGATTATGGTATCGATAATAATATTCAGTGTATTCGATTATTGATAGTCACCCCTCCCATTTAGTTCGATCGTTTCGTTTTTCTTTACGACGAGGATCGCCGATTACCGCCGGGGGACGTTAATCGAGGGTGGGTGGAGGGGTGGAGGGAGGGGGGGGGGGGAGCTTCCTCGTTTACGACGGCGATAAGGGAACTATGCAGAGCGACGGAGACGACGGACATGGAAACCTGGAAGAGCTGGAGGGAGATATAGAGAGAGGAACGGGGGAAAAAGATGGGGATGAAAAAAAAGTGTCGATGGAACGAAAGCTCAGAAGCGGATATCGCGAGATCGTGCTGAAAGCGATGGCGAGAAAGAGACGTGCCGGCTGGCGTCGGAACGGCGATTGTCCCGCTCTCACTTAGCCTCTGTCCCGTGGTCGGGAAAACCCTTTCAGCCCGCACGATACTCGCGGGACGGGATCCGCGAGGGCGGAGGGGGGGGGGGGGGGGGGTGGTTCAGCGATTTCCGATGCAGCAAATCTCGATTCCCATTCGCCGTTTCGCCGTTCGGCTCTCCTCGCCTATTCAACGATCGTCTACGGCCGATACGGCCGAATCGTAAACCGGTAATCGTTCCGCGTCGTTTACGAAACGAACAACTCGCTCCGATAATCGTCGCGAGAGTTTACACGTCGTTATTATTGCGGCAGTGGAAATTGGAAGACGAAAGAGAGAGAAAGAAGAGAAAGCAATAAAGTCGATTTCTGTCGTCTAGGGTGGAAGCGTCGAACATCGACCATCCCGATTATCGTGTGGCCCATATTCACCACCTTTACCCTACAACACAATTTTTATACTATCGTTTTTTTTACAATTTTTATACTATTAAAAAAATGTTTACAATCGTTTTTTGCACATTCTTTACATTTTTTTTTCTCATCCTGAATCCGGTAGATCATATGGAAGATAACCTAGTGCTCGAGATTCGTCTCCTTCATCCCTGCCGCCCGATGGTCGCCCATGCAAGCTGCAATCGAGAAGGGCATTGACCCTAAGGGAACCGGCCAACCGTATCTTCACGGCGCACCTACGGTTGTCCATCATAGTTTAGGCAAATCATTGTTTCACCGATATTGATCGTCTCTGGAACATGACGATTGACCGCTCCTCTGGTGGTCCATCGAAGATAAGCCCCCTCCCCTCCCCCCCCCCCCCCCCCCCTTTGCTATTCTATCTTCTTCACAATCTCGAATATCCCGAAGTACATTTCAACTGCATCGGGGAGTCGATTTGCGCGCGGTGGATGAGGAGAAATAGCTCGTGGAATATTTCGTCCCTTCTCTGTACACACTCACACGTGTATTTATATATACATGTCGACTGTTAAGAAAGAGTCGATATATGTATATAAAATGCTAAGAAGCAGAAGAACGTATCCCTCGCAATTTAGCACGTAAAACGATGTGGGACGCCCCTCTGGTCGTTAGTATTCATATATGTGTGTGTGGATATATATATATGGCATTCCACGTCAAATCAGCAACCCATGTCCTTCACTCTCCTTGATTTTGTTCATTTTTATTCAGTACGACCTTCTTACCGACCGATAATGGGCTCGGGATTTTTACCAGATTTTTTTTTTTTTTTTTTTTTTTTTACACCACCTGTGACATTTTTGAATTCTTGAAAAACCAATTGGGAAAACGCGTTTTTTTTTATCCGAAAAAATTTGCACTGATTCTATGATTTAAAATACGGTAACAACATCATAGTAAAAAAAAAACGAAATCGTCGTCGGAATGACCCATATATATATACACCCTCATACGTATAGCATCCACGTATAGAGATAGATAGCCGAGCGAGCGATCGTCGCGGTTCGCGGACCCAACTCGGAGTCGAAGGAAACTTCGAAGGGTTCTCTTCCCGCACCAGTTGCCAGTAGTCTCACTCCCTCGCCACTTTGTGCACGGTTTACGTGACCGTATTGCGAGCTTCTCGCCATCTTCATGTCTTGTATATATACCTATATATACATGTATATATATGTTCTCTCCTTGGTTTTGCTTCACCCACCGAGATGTACTGTACGCCCTCACTCGATCCGCACAGTTGCTTTCATTCCAATCCTCGAAACTCCCCGCACACCCACCGAGCCGAATTTAAGTGAGTGCCTCGCTCTCGTACCAAATGCGATTGGCTCTCCGTCTTTCGCTCGCTCTCCTCCGTGAGCTTTGCACGGATTCGCGTGGATCTTCCCGGACGACTCTTTCTCGGTCGGCTACTCGCCACTCGGCGAGTTCGGATCGGAAGTTGACACAGCCCGTAGAATTGTCCCTGCTCCCACGGCATCGTTGCACTGTATACCGAGTGCCGTCGCTCTCGGAGATACACGTAAGAGGGTGCATCGGGCATTTCACGCCAAAACGCACTCCTTATGATTCTTGAGATCTAAAAAAAAAAAAGACTATGTAGCAAATTTTAACTGCGACGGTTAATTCGTTACGAAGATACACCATGACACGGACGTCCGATGGGATGAAGATTTGGAAATAGTCATTTTAATAGGCACTTCTTACGTGTCAGGAGTGAGTGCCTAAAATTATCTTTTTTTTTATACTTAAAAAGGATCTTTTTTTTTTGCTGGTGGATGAGGAAATAAAATTGGCAGCATTAATTTAGAAATGGCGTGAAATGTCCGATTGTTCATTTTGTGTCAGATCGGACTTCTAATTGCTGAGATTTTTAAATATTTTTTTTATACGTTTTAATTATGGAGGGTGAGGAAACAAAATAAAAGGAAACCGTGGATTCCCTATGATTACCATTCAAAGGTTTTCAGATCGGTGTGGGACGTTCCGTGCACAGTGCATATTCATCCGGCGCTTTAGCTTTTCCCGACAAGCTCGGCTGTTGTAACACGGAAACTCTGAAAAGTTAAACGAGCTCGAGCATGGGTTAATACGTATATTTCCCGGCTCTCTATCTCTCCTCTCCGCGTCCGTATACCCTTGTTATCTCTTCGGGATTACTATAATCCTAATGACTACGCTCTAATCGCTACATAAATACACCAACTGTTACAACACACTCTCGAATTCATTCGGCGGGTATTATAACCGAAGCTTGAGAAGTTCGATGCTTCTGAGGTACGAAGCTTGTGTCGCGTCGAACAGCTTTCCGGGAACTCTCCTAAAAATTCCTAGTGGGATTTGCCCCCCCCCCCCCCAAAAAAAAAAAAAAAAAAAAAAATTTTTTAAATGAAACGAAAGTGGGAGGAACGAAGGGATTAGCCATCGGTCAGCGCGGATTATATCGTAGGCTTCAAAGTATTCACCGGGCGTTTGGCGAATTGAAGCCGGAGTAGACGAAAAGATTTTTTTTTTTTGAAAAAAAAAAAAAAATCCAGAAAAAGTAGAGAGCGAGTTTCCAGCGGAGCGCTGTCCGGAGTAAAGAGTTCCGAGCTTTTTTAACTAGCGCGCAGAATGAGTAACTATTAGGATCCCCGGGAATAAATGTGGCGGGCTCCGAGTAACCGGACTCTGAGGGAACAATTTTTTTTTTCTCTACTTCACATTTTTTCTGCATCAGAATTTCATCCCGAAAGCCGCGCCAGCGAGCTAAAAATTCGCTGAAGATAAAATTCCAACTTTCCGCGGCCCACTTTTTTTTCGCCTCGGTATTTCCGCTTCGAAATGCGACGATCAAAGGCCGGAGCGGAGGTTCCGTCCAGCGGAACGAAGAACGGCCCGGACTGCGGCGGTTGATTTCGAAGCGGTGTTGTCGATCGGCAGCGGTGCGAAGAGCGCGAGCTCCGGCGAGGCTCTCGCCGCGTCGTTCTCCACCTGCGGGCCACGCCATCGGCGCGTCGCGCTGCTGGTTTCCGCCTCGTTTCGTCCTGCAGCCGCGTTAATGTTTCGGTCGTACAATTCGTGCCGGACTCGGTGCCGGAGAGGAGTCCGAGGGTGTGTTGTTCCCACCCGGCGATTCGCGGTGTCCTTTTGTGCCCCCCGTCGGCCGCCCAACGTTTTCGTAATTGGGTCAAGCCCCTGCGTAAATATTTGATCTGCGCGCCGAACGTACGTAGTCATACATCGATGTACGTACGTGGAGATGGACGAGTCCGGGCGGTTTGAGTTAGGGGCGAATACGTACGGTTTGCCGTACGTGCCCGCCCGCCGGAGCGCCTGTCGAAAACCGTACCGACCGTCCGCGCATCCCGCAGGATCTTGTTGCTCGTTCGTTCTATCGTTTCCGTTCGCCACGGTTCGACGAACGGCATCGCAGCACAAACGCCGAACGCACAGCTTTTCACTGCCTCGGTGTTGCTCCGCCATCAGTGCGCTCTTCTCCGCACTCCACCCAGCAACGCGAGGCGAAGCGTCGACAGAGACCCTCGGGGTTGCGTCCGGTGAGGGGGGAGGGGGGCGGGGGTGCCGTCGAACAAAAACAAGGAAACGCGAGCGTGGAACGCCACGGCCACAAAAGCCTGGAACGACAACAGCGTGTTTTGTTGCGATTACAACGAGGCCCTGAGTGTACGAAAGCGTAACGAGCCTCGAGAATCCTGTTGTATGTATGAGTGCAGTGGGGAGGGGGGGGGGGGGGGGGGGGGGGCAAAAAAAGGGGTGAAAAGAATTTACATGAATTCCCGAGCTTCTCACGCCTCTATGGGGTCGTTTGGATTTTTTTTTTGCGAAGCGACGGTTCGTTTCGCTGATCGTGCGATTTTTTTTCATTTGTGTGGGAAGAGCTTCGGCGGGAGTTACGAGTGAAAAGTGGATTCGTGAAGCGTTACGAAGCTCTAGGGGGACTGGGAATAATCGGGGCCTGGAAGGAGGGCCTTGGTGGGACTTGGAATAAACAGAGCCTGGGAATGTAATCTAATTAAATAAAAATAATGGAGGCCCCTAGGGAATATTATCGGGGCCTGGGAGGTGCCTCTTAGAATAAATGGAGCCTGAGAAAATAGTTAAATAAAATTAATATAATGGGAGTGCCTAGAGAAAATAATCAGAGCCTGAGAGCAGGCTCTCGGTGGTGGAACTTAGGACCTGGTAGGAGGACTTTCGAGGATCTCGGAATAAACAGGATCTGGGAAAATAATTTAATTAAATACTGGGATTTTGATTATCCGGGGACTTTTCGGTCCCGAGCATCCCGGTTAATCGGGGTTCGCCTGTATAAATAACGCAGCCGGTAGAGAAAGCAATCAGGTCCGGGGTCGAGGCTCTCGGTCGTACTTAGGACTTGTCAAGAGGCTTTTAGATGAGCTCAAGACAAACAGGGCCAGGAGGGCGGCCCTAGGGCGAGAATAAACAAGGTTCGTCTTAAAACTACTAGAGACGTTTTTTGCACATCATTTTAGAGGGTACAGTCGCTACATTTTTTAATGGTTTCCTTACTGTTTTTTTTTTTTATCAGTTCTTGGAACACGCTGTACGCGAGCTCCGACACTAGTCAGTATCTTTCGGATGAATAATTCGACTGTTCGAATCTATCGGCTGTAACTTTGTCGAATCTTTCTGCGTCCCTTTCTCCGAACGCTCGAGACATTTTGGCAGAGACTTCTGTCGGCCTTTATTGCAACCGGAAGTCGTGACGGAACGCTCCGGCAATTTTGTATAATACGGCAGTGGACGAGTGTAAACTTTCGCTCGATATCACACCGCACACTTACCCTCCGAATAAACAGAGCGCGACTCCGTAAGCATACATTATTATTATTATTATTATTGTTATTATATGGAGATACGCGGGTGTGTTCTGTCCACAGGATATCATAGCTCATGGACCAGGAATGGTGTTCCACGTCGTAAACCTTATCGTGATGGTGCTGATGCCGATGGTCGTCATACACGTCAAGGATTCTGGATTCAGCCTGAGTAAGCACATCCTCATTTCACGTATCGTTTCTCACACCCACCGCGGATGTCGGCGAATACCCGCGACTACGTTTGTCCACTCAGCCCTACGCGTTAGATCTCCGCCTCTGTTTTACCCGAAGCTACCGAAGCATTTTGGCGGTTGCATTAATTACTCGTTCCCACGTTGTTCCACTTGTCTTCGTTAGGCAAACAGTCGAATCGACCTGAATTTTCATCGAAGAGTGGTAGAAAAAATTTACGAAAAAAATGGAAAAAATTGAAAAAAATTGCCCGCCATACCTATTGGCTCGCCGAGAATGTTTCACGATTTTGACGATTCATCGAGCCGTTAAAAATTTACGGTATTTTAACGATATAACAGGGACACTTCGCTTCGAGCTACAAATCCCTCGTAACATTTTTTAAAAAATTTCAATCGTCGAAACAAAAAAAAAAGAATGACGCGCTCGTCCAAAAAATATCACGCTCGCCGCTCGAACTCAATTAGCGAATGCAAAAATTTCTGCCGTCCGCGTTACCGAAAATAAAAATAAAAATCCTCTCGCTCACTCGTCCCGTCGTCTCGCCCGCCGCGACCGTTCGCGCTGTCCCCGGAAAAAATTCTAATAAAATTCATAGGCATTGTTTCGGCTCCCGGGTACACAATGGAATTTTTCGACTGTTCTGATATTCCGAGATCGCTCCCGTCCCGCTCTGCGGCGATTCGAAATCCGAGGAATACACGTTCGGCGTGGGAGAGGGATTCGACAACGATACGGAGAAACGTACAGCATCGGGATGGTAATCTCGGCAAACCCGTCGCCGATACAGTCGTTACCTGGTCATCTCTCGCACGCGCTCTCCCGCACCACACCGAGCCGTTATCAACCCTTCCTCGGTCCGATGCCCGTGCACGGGAGATCCCTCTGCATGCAGAGGATAACTTGAATATACAACCTGCATACGCATGTATCCATATATATGAATACATGTATTTACATATAGGGCAGTTCCTACCATTTCGACCTGAATCCAAGCCTTCACATCTTGGACTGGGCACGCAATTTTTCTATGACTGAGCTAACTCTCAAGAGCACTCATATTTCCTTATGATTAAAAAAACTCAACTTACTGCTAGTCACAATTAAAAATTTTGAAATTTCACTATTTGAAACCTGGGTTCATGAAAAAAAAAACAGCAAAATAATTAGCAGAAAAAATCACTCGATCATGGATTACCACTTGACCATTTTTGTATGCATGACTTTTCGGAATTTTTTAAACATTTTTCCGACGTTTTTCTAACGTAAAAAATGAATAACAAATACTCTTCGGAAAAATCTGAAAAGAAATCCCAAAAATGCAGTGTTACACAGAAAAATTGTCGAGGGTCATTTATTAGGGAAGATTTTTTATCATAAATATTTATGAAACATTTCTTTCAAATCAAACAAAAATTCAGAGTGCTTTCGAGTCTTAGTGCTTGGTGCTTGGTGCTTTCGTGCTTAGTTCAGTCATATGAAAGCTCGAGGGTTCAATCCAAAATGTGAAGGGTCCGACCCAGATCGAAATCGTAGAGAATGCCCCATACACATGTACATACATGAACACATAGTCCGCTGAGAAGCAAAAGGGCGTAACTCACACCATTTAAGGTGTAAAACGATGTGGCTTGCGCCCTTTCGTTTCTCAGTATCCGATATACATATATACATCTCTATATACATATTCACTGGATGGTTTCGCCACAGCTCCGCTCCGTCGCTCTCCGAATGAATCCGGAGCGTGAGAGCGGAGCGTGATAGGCCTTCCCGTCCGGCCGCGTTTACGCATCCGCTGTCCTGGCCTCGACGTTTTCGTCCCCCGTACAGCGATGCAGAAGCAAACCAGAGAAGAGGAACGACGCGAAACCTCGCTAGTTCGCATACACCGCGGAATGTGTCACTCGCGTTTACATGCAAATGCAATTACTTCGGTGTGCCTGGCTTGACTAACTCCTCCCTCGTCCGCACGGGAGAGCGAGAGGGTTCGAGGGCGAGGACGAGGGTGAGGGATGCGCCGGGGGAGTGAAAGCGAGATAACCGAAATGGAAGGCGTAGGCAGAAAGAGAGAGGAGGCTGGGGGGACAACGCCCGCGTTTTCCCCAGCTTGATCCCGCGCGACCTCGCGGGAATGATCGAGCGACACACGTCGCCGCGAGTTTCGCGAGAGAAATGAAATGTCCCCTCGGTTATTAGACGAACCACGCGCGGGTAGACACACCCACACGCCACGTTGAGCGCGAACGAGGAGGAGCAAAATTTCTCGGTAAAATTTAGGATGCTCGACGAGGTAATCGGTAATTTCACTGGTTCTAAGGGATTTTGGCCAACGACATTATCACCCAGAAAAATAATTTATTTGACGGCCACCGTTTATTTGGTTTGAGTAAAATATTTAGTTGATTTAAATAAATATTTATTTAAATAGAATAAACGTTCGTCGAGAGCGTGTAAAATTTACAGTTTGAATGAAGAGAAAATAAAATACATTTACAATTAAATCGGTCAATAAAAGTCGTTCTATACATCGGTGAGTCGAAGAGATAAATTAAACGATCGCGGAGAATTGAAACCAAAATTAGCGGATAGGGCATCTATTAATAACGTTGACTTTCGATTCGCTTGCTGTACATTGATATTTAAAAAGATTGACCCGAAAAAATCCAACAAGGAAAAATAGAACAATCGCTTTAGATTCAGAATTTCCAATCCCTTGAACCGAATCCTACACGAATATCGCGTCACTAATTATTAAATGTCGTTCGAGAGTCTCGAGGCTCGAAATAAAAATTTTAAAAAAAATCTTTAGCGATCACGCGGTCGGTAACAAATCCAATCTAACGCCGTGAAGTTTTTACCAGGGTTTTTACAAGTTAACAAGAGTGCGTCGCAAACTCGCAACTGGATTAACCAATATCTTTCCAAATTCGCGCTGATAGCTTACGGCTGCTTTGCCCCCGATCTTTCGCATCCTTGTTTACGATCGACGTTACAGCTACGCGTCTACTTCGCGCGAGCCTTTCTTCTCGACATTTACGTCCGCGTTTCCAAGCGCCGGAAGCTCACCCCCTCCCTCCTCACCCGTTGCTGTTTAAAAACACTGCACTGCACTTATGAAAGACTGCACTGCATAAAAGTTGAGAAGTCGAGAGAGTTAAGCCCAGCAAGAGGATCCGCGGAGATTCACTCCGGAGATTCTCCGAAAAGAGTTACGAAAAAAAAGAAAAAAAAAAAAAAAAGAATGAAGCAAGAGGAGAGAAGCGAGAGATCGTGCTTCTGGCAAGCATACGAGTGCATTCTCACCCCTCCAGCCCCGGCGTGCATCACTGTGGGAAAACCCTGTGCACATATATCTATACATACGTCTGTGTGTACTCGTTGGCGTGTAGTATACCGTAGGTAATACCCAACCGGAGTTCATCTCTTGCGGGTTGCCCTACACCGGTGCTTCTCGCGAGGCCCTTCGACATGCGGAACGACTCGCAGCTATGCGCCCGAACCACCCCCGTGCCGACCCCCTTCTTCACCGGTGCACTTTCCTGGGCGCATTCAAGGAACGAGGAAGACACGGGACGCGAATGCTCCTCTTCCAAGAGCTATGTATCTCCCCGCTTCCGTATTGCCCACCTACGTCTACGGATGCCCCGCGCGATGGCTTACGCGATGGCTTCCCAACATAAAACTCCTTTCACGTCTTACTGTCTACTGTGAGATAGAAAAATGCGGGGAAGAACGGAATCGAGATAAAGGGAATCGGGCCAATAGTCCTCGACGGGAAGCCAAGCGGTGACTACCGGTTTTGCTTTTTTGCTTTTTCATATAATGTTTTTTTTTCTAAATCAAGTTCGAACTTAAGTTCCAACTTGATTTTAAATTTGGAACCATAAATTCAGACGACGCGGAAGTTATTTGCATGACATCGAATGTCATCTTTGGCAAATTTTTAAGAATGCACGGCTTGAGGAAGAAAAAATCATTGTTCACTCATAGAATCCGATCCTCTGAGTGAGCATTCTCGAGCGAAGTTTGTTCTACTACGGAATGAGGGTGCCTCGGAGCAATTTCGATCATACAACATCCGAAAAGTCTTCATAAAAACAAGCTTTGAAATCTACAGCGGTACTAGAAATTTCATTAGCAATCAACATCAAAGTCAGGCATTTGCGCATAATGGAATGGAATGAAATAATTAACAGAGAATTCTGTCAAAGCGAAAGAAAAATGGCCGGTTGCCTCTAAAATATTTTCCCATTTCAATCTCGCCGCGGAATGAAGAATGTACATGTACCGAATTTTCGGGTGGTTCTCCGGCCGAGCACGCTCGATCCGCCGGTATCCCGTAGCATGCCAGGACGGGCGAATCCCGTGCACAAAGGCGGCGGTTGTTCGAAATTACCGGAGGCGCGTAACGATTTAATTTTGCCGCCGTGCGCTGCCAGCCTTTTGGAAGCAGTTTCATTCATTCCGGTGGATTCGGGATGACGTGGAGAAAAAAAAAGTAAAAAAAAAAAAAAAAACAACACCAAAAAAGGTTGACCAGACCCAGCCGAAATCGTGATTACGAGGTCCGTTCCGAAAGTTTCCTTTACCCTTTCGCCTCCGGGCTCGCACTTGTTACATTCCCGATGGGGCGAACGTTCGTTGCCCAATTTATTTATTTTTTATTTTCGTCCCCAGTGGCCTCTTCTCCCGCGGAGCTGCGGCACGATCTATGGCTGCACATTTCGATCCCTCCTCTCGCCGGGGCTGCTCCCGACCAACCCAGAACCCCTCCGAACCGTCCACCCTCTTTCCCTACCGCTCGTTCCGCTTTTTCTATTGTCTACCTCCTGTCTTTTTTACGTAACTCTCCTGTCTATTTTTTTATTCATTCGACGTGCCGAGAGAAGCACGTGAAAAGCGCGACGCGACGGTGGGGCGGATAGCGACAGTGAACCCTGGGCCGGGCTCGCCCTCTCCGTCGCCCCGTCGCATTTCCCGGCGGAGCGGAATCGACACCCTCGTTCGCGGTTCCCGTCTCTCTCCGTCCCTCTCGTCAGCGCGATGTACATCCGCGGCGATGGGATGTGCGCGACCTCGAGGACGACCCCGGTGTCGCCGTGGGAAATGCAATAAAAGGCGTCGAGTGTGTTTGCCTCGGAACCGGTGCGAGAACCTCGAGTGGCCACTCGGGTGTCATATTGTTGCTGGTCCGCGGTAGTTCTTCTTCACCTCGGACGAGACTCGCGGCGGTCTTCCTTGCCCTGCCACTTTCGACGATTCCGAGCCCTGCCAAACTTCCACCCACCCCCCGACTCGCAGCTCCAACCTACGGTCCTCGAAAGTCTCGACGCTCTTATTTTAATTTGCAATATCACGCTTGCGTTCGTGCGTCGACACCACTCGCCCAGTTTGTCATCCACCGGAAACTCCGTGTTCTTAATTAGGGGCGCGGACGCATTCGGAGATAGAGAGAATTCGTACGCGACGATGCGAGAAACGGACCCCGAGGTTTCAAAGTCTAATTAAAACTTGTCGTTTCATGGATCAAATAAAGTGGGTGTATGGAAGTTGGGGAGTAGCTTTTGTCTGGCGTATAAATACAGTCTGATTACTCGGCTCCACACGTTGCTGCCGGGATTTTACTCGGAGAGAAAGGGGGTTGTTTTTTGGGTTTAATTTTCGTCCACAAAAGAAAATTCTCTATCAGCTGTAGACGTGATAAAATTCAACGACAATTTGGTAGATGAAGAAATATCCAATCTTGCATCGTCGACCAGCTGGACAAAATATGGAAGGTAGTGGTGTTGCGAAACACGATTCAGCTTTCACCGACGGCAATGATAATAATGATAATGTTTGCCCTGGGAGGATGGGATGTTCGTATGCAGGAGCCAATGGTAGGAGATCCGCGTGATATTAGAGAAACGAAGATGGGTGGGCGAGGCGAAGAGGATACGCCCGTGCAGGAGGATGGGTTTACGACGGCAAAATTACGTGAAGCTCATTCTGACCGTATGGCTTTCGAAAATTGAATATACCACCGGCGAGCTCTCCGCCGGGGCTTTTCCGCCAAACAATCAGAGAATTCTGTATTCCATGGTGTAGTACAGGCAACGAGCGTAGGGCCGGACGTGTACCTGCAAAAACGGAGGGATACAGCTCGCTCGAGGCCGCTCGTGGTTGACCCATCCGTACAGATAGCGAGCAACTGTGGGTACACACGGCATCCCAAAATCCACGAAGAAAAACCCTGCAAATTCGTATTCAGCTTTAAAAATCGAGCAAACTTTTCCTCTGGCAAAATTGGCTATGACGCGTACTCTTCGAGATACCCGCAGTGAAAGGTTTCAGCCAATCGGATGTCCGGAAAAGCGGCTCAAACGTAACTCACGCTTATCTCTGCAACGGTGCACTTTAGAAAAAAAGTCTAAGGGACAAAAGTGTTCAGTTTTGAACCGGGAACATGATGTCACAATTTTGTTGCGTACTTCTTTTTCCGTTACGACCTGTACGTAATATCCGTGAAAGGAGCGTGAAAGAGCTTCGACACCGGCATTGAGTGTAACCGGCTATACGTGTAACACTCTATTCACCCTCGGCTCACTCTTACATCGCACGTTCCTTAGTCTCGCTCAACCGAGCCGAGAATTTAATCACAATTCGGATGGAGACCGTGGAGCCCGTTCCTACTTACACCCCCCTCGAATCTCTCGTGGTCTCGCTCATGATATCCGTATTAGCAGATCCTGGACCGCGAACGAGCTTTCGTGAGAACCTTTCCACCGCGGGAGGGGGGGGGGGGGAGGAGGGGGTGAGGGGCTCGACGATCCCGAGATATCCTCTCTCTCACCAAGTCATTTTGTCCTGCTCACTCTATCCTGAGGCTTTATAACCGCAAGAACCCGGTATCCACTGGAGCGGACCACGAGCTTTGAAAGCTCCTGCCATCACCACGCCGTTTCATGTTAATTCTTTTTGCCCATCCTATTACGTACGAAGGATGTAGGCAAAGAAGAGATTAAAATATTGAAAAAAAAAAAATGTTGTCTTCCGCATACCGGGATGGAAATGCGAGCTTTCGGTGTCCCGAGATCCCGAGGGACTTCAGTCGTCGCACGTTTCTATCCAATGTTTGCCGTCCGGAAACCGGCTTTTTGCTTAACTCCGGAATGTCTCGCGTACATTTGCACTCCCCTCATCGTTTGCATACGGAAATCAATAAGCCGTCCGGTCTCGTTTGAATATCTGCATGGATTTCATTACGTCGCGACTGCGAAGTGAAACCGAAGTAAGACATCTCCGGGACAGGCCAATCTATAACTTTCCATATCCGTATCTCGGAACGCCATCTGCGCGAGCGACGTCGTAACTCCGTTGCGTTACGAACGATTCGAAAGTAACGAGACTTAAAAACCAACCCTTTTCGAACTTTTTCCCCTTTCCCTCGGCTTTCATGGCAGCCAGCTTTCAAGTTAGATTTCGCCGACAAGTTTCTCCCGTCGCTACTTTATGAATTCTCTTTGAGACGATCGATTATTCCTGACAGTTTCGAAGACTTTTCTGGCGAGGCGCTGAGAGAGAGGGCGGTAACACGGCCGATGAAGAAAGGAGGTCTTCGCTGAGCCCTGCTTCCTCGGGTTCGGCCACTATAACGGTGGGGCAGAGGTGAGCGAGACCGTAAAACAACGATAGGGACCGCACGGGGGGTTCGTGAATGCCTCTTGTTATATCATCGCTCGCTCGCGTGATGACACTAAATTCACAAGTTTTCATCGAACCCTGAGGAAATTCAGGTCCAAACGAGCGGGAGGATCATGGCAGAAAGGCTGAACGAAGTTTGATATGTACTGCTGGTATGCATGTATATATATATATATAGTTAGGGACCGGTCGTGCATGCGTTGCGGTCGAAGCTTCCGCGCTGCTACCTCTTCCACGACCTCTTTACAATATTATCGTGAAACGCCCCCGTTAGAGGAGCACCTCAGCAAAGTCCTCTTTGAATAACGTCCGACATTCCTGAAAGCTCTTTTCCACCCTTGCTACTCCGACGGAATTCCTCGCGAGAGCCGCTCCCCCTTGCCCGTTGCAATGTTCACGAGACCGTGAGACCCCGAGTTATTCGATCTTTAACAAGGATATTAATCCGCGAAACGGAGCCACGGAGCTCCCTCCGCTCATCTCTTCCTCAGTTTCATCTCAATTCCCCCGCAACCCCGGCTGCGACTATCACCATCGGTGAGAGTTCACCTTCTCACCGCCCCTTCCGTTTATTCTCCAGCGTAATTTCCGTTTCGCGCAAACTTTTGACCATACCGCTGCTCAACGAGACGAAGTGTGTTCCATGTAGAACCGCGCGACCCTCCGCCCGATTCTCCGTTCCGTCGAACCACCACTGCAGCCAGCTTATTAGCAATTCCGAGGACAGGGATGGGTTTCACGATCCTCCCCGCCTACAGCGTGGATAACAAAAATCACGATTAAAAGGAGGAGAGGAAAACGTGGATCGTTCTTCCGGGAGGCGAGATGGCAAAAAGGCACCTTTCGCCGGTGAAGAGGGAAGAAGAAAAAAAAAAGGAGCGGAGAGAGAGCCAATTCCCGCGACTTCAAACGAGAACGGGCTCGGCGTAGCGTGAAATGTTGCGAGGGGAAAGGGGGGGGGGGGGGGGGGGGGGGAAGGCGCGTGGATGTCGGGACGGTATGAGAAGGGAACGGCGCGATGGAAGTAGGTACACGCTGTACGTACAGCTAATGTGGTATGGGAGCTCAAGTACTCTCCTCCTGGATGTTTGCATATTTCAGTGCCCTCACATTCTGCGCCTTCCTGGAAACTGTTACCTTCCGCGAGTCACGGAAATCACACACTTCGAGTCAATGAGAGTTTGAAGGAGATTCGAAGTTGCAGAAACTGGTTCCAAAGTGGACGGAAGGAGCAAATTTGATTATGTCTGATAGCGGAATGCGAGTCTTTTAAGTAGTCCAGATGTTCCCCAGGACGGAAAGTTCCATGGCCGTTGTTGACGCAAGCTTGACCAGTGTATCGGATGAGATACCGAGCAGGTCTCCGTCCGATAGCGGCCTTCCGGGAAAAATGCAGACGCGGGATCAAACGCAGTCCCAACGGACCCGGTCATTTTGTCCGGACCACTTTGGGTCGCTGCTCAGTAGAATTTTCCACAAGGAAAACCGACCTTTTGATGGTTGAGGGCTGCTCAGACGTTGCCGACACCTTCAAATGGAAGCATTACCCTTTGCTCGTGTTCCGGCCATAGCGGGCGTGAGCATAAAGGGTCACGTTTCCCTTTAACCTTCGTGGGGCCCTATTGTACAGTCGGCAGCGTACCCGCAGCGGGTTCTGCATGCACGTAAACCCTTCGGGTCCCGGTTGCATAAGTATATGTATAGCTTTTACTACAGAAGCTTTACGTACGCTAATGCTCGCACGTTGGAAGCGCAAAGTTAGAGCCGGGCTGAGCGAGAAAGGCGCGGTAAGAATGTATTTACATATGCAACGACGGCGACGACGACGATGTCGGCGAGGAAAGGTTGAAAGCGCAAGGGTGGAGGAGGAGGAGGAGGAGGAAGGTGGAGAGGAGTCCTGGAGCCTAGCCAGCCCGTTAGGCTAACTAGCTCGTTCTAGGCGCGTAGGTGTACCAACGTATACCTTTCCGTTACCAGTGGAACGACCATGCCATCTCGCAAGGTTTGCCTTCACCCAACGAATGCATGTGCATCTCGTCTGCACCCCGCCCGCTGCCTGCCCGTTTACACTGGATAATCCGTCCGAAATTAGGGATGGGAAAATTGGTTCCCAACGAAGCTGCGAAGGCGGAACGAAAGGCTGCGCCTCTGCATGGTTGCTCCCGTTGCGCAACAGCCCCAGTCCTCAGCAACAAGAAGAAAAAGCGACCCCTCCCTCTTCCTTCTCCAGCGAAAAGATACCCTTCGCGTGGCGCGTTGCCGAGGGGCCGAGTTCTCCGCGAAGAAGAGAAAGAGAACACTCCCAACCAGACTCCGTCGACGGATTCAGACGCGAGATGCGTTCCGCTGTTCGTTCTCATCTTCCGTGGCTTTTCCCTGCGCTCCTCCTTCCCTGCCCCGCAGTTCTCGCAAGACTCGTTTTCTGCATTCCTCGAATGTACCGCGGGGTCCTCGACCGTCTACGGGCCAAAGTGCGGAAGTCGCGTTGGTCTGCGCATGTAAATACGACTTATTGTGGGACGTGGGTATTTCCATACAGATTACGTGTATCTGTACCTGCCCGAGTACATTGGACGAGAGGAAAACATATGTACATCCGTGCCGGAGTGGAATTTTTAATCAGCTTGACGATATTGGGTGATGTCGGAGGGACCGGAAGGACAGATGTGAAACGTGAGATTTCATTCGCAATCGCATCAGCTGTCCGTTTGTCCATGGGTTGTTGGGGAGCCACGATGTAAGCGTCACGTGTGGCCGTCATGTATATTTGGTACACGTTTTCCCACATGGTGGACTATTTGCGGAGGAAAGGGTCGCGCGGTCACCGAATCCGTACAACCCCGAAACTGCGCTCGCTGGAATACCCCGAATTTCCGGAACTGTTACGGCTGACCCGGAGAATTTGGCTTAACGTTCGAAAGCCGCGTGAAACAATTCGACGGTATGTGTGGTTCGGTGACCGAGAAGACACGCTACGCGCTTTACAGGTATCCCGTGCCCTCTAAACCCGAACCCCCCTGTCCGCGAGTGAGAGAACATCGCGCGAATTCGGGATTCAGGTAGTTCCGGAGATTCGTATATAGATGTGGCGGGGAAATTGAACGGACGAGGGTTCTCGCGCGGACGAGACCAGAATACCTTGGGAGTGGGTGGTTGAGCATTTTTCACCAGTCGGGTCTCCGCAGTAAGATCTTGTAATGTGGACCTTCGAGGGGGCTCAAATATGGAACGCAAGCTTGAAAACACTATATGGCGCAGCATAGCAAATCTACCAGATGACCCAGCAACATTTGATCAACGTTGGGAATCCAATTTAGCCTGAAGATTAAGTTTCTTGGAAGTGAAAGACCTCAGTTTAAGGTTCTGTTCCGTTCAGGGTTAAAAAGCCGAATCTTCAAACACATTGATCAGAAACTTACCCATCGGAATTCTAACTCCAGAATGCATCTAGATATCCGAGCAGGCAATGGCCACGGTATAACTCGGAGGCCATCGAGAAACCGATACTGTGGATCGGGGTACGGTTATTGGTACGTTAATCTCAGATCTGGCCGTGCCATAACCATACCGGACGAGATTCGGGCCACCGAAAGACATCACCGCAGAATTATAGGGCGCGTCTGCTTTCACGCCCGACGTGTTTATCGAGTCCTCGCCATATTCTCGGCCAGAACGCTCCCAGTGGAGTACCGGGGGATCGCATTCCCGGCAACGAATTATGTGCCGTCTTCTGCCAAAAGAGAAAGAGACGACGGAATCAAAAGGATCCAGAGTGAGATCCGAGATTTACGCACGATGTAGTATGGAACCCAACGTGGGAGATAGACCGTCCGGTGATTACACCCCAGTGCCAGTTGGAAACGGTGCCAGGATTTCTCGCGAAAACTCTTTGGTACTTTCTGGTACGGTGCCGTAGGTGCCGTTGTACGGGATCACGACGGTTCGTAAGCGTGGGGGCAAAGTCGCATCGGAAGGAGGATAGCAACGCCGATCCGGAGACCCAACTCGGTCTCCCGTTCCTGTACAACACCGAACTGCCTGAGGCTGCCAAAGATATCGCTCGGTGTCTTTTCTTTACCATTCGTCCCGACTCTCGTTCTCGTCCTCCGCGTTCCCCACGACAGACACACATAAGCGCGTCACATAAAAGTAGGGAATTACGCGTGCTGCACGTGAATCACGTACCACGATAAATCCACATGATAACCGTTATCACGTAGCTCTCGCGGGTCTCGAACCGAGCTGGAATAGTCCTCATTCTTCTTTCAGTTGTTCTTTTTTTTTTCGTCTTTTCCGCTATAAGGCGCGTATCCGCGTCGCTGTTTCACACTAAGTAGTACGCGCACCTCGTACCTCCGGTAATATATGTCTGTTCCTTGGTACACGAACATTGGATTTTTATAGCTCGAGCTTTCATGGACGAGTCGATGGGCACGAAAGAGCCGTTTGTTACTATGTAAGTGGGCTATTAAATATGGAGACTGTCTTTTCCCAGCGGAAAATGAGGAATACACCAGGAATACGATACGAACGTGTTGTCTGGCATCGTTAGATATTCTTTTCCAGAAACGCCAGTTCTCATAGAATACAACCATCGTTGTTGGCTCGTCCGGTTACCCGATGGTCATCAGATTATTGCACTTCCGTAGTCATTTCTTCACGAACACACAAACACAGTAGCACGACTGTCAAAGGTCAATCTAGGTCAGCCCTGCTACTTTTCCATAATAAGCGATCGCTTTTTCCGTTCACAAATTTGGCGAAAGTGCAGTAAATTGAATTGGCAGATCAATCGCCAACGCGATCAACCAGCCCGGTCCGAAAATGACGAAACCCATCGATGTCCGATAAAGCTGATTGGATCGACATTGCCAACAATACCGGTAAGTTTTTAACTCGGGTCCTCATCAGCACCGACTTCGAACACTACGAATATCGGCACTCCATCGATAACTAATGGGAACACTCTTCGATGCATTTTCAACAGAAAAGTCACACATCGTTTTTCCGTTGACTGTCGTCAGTGTTCGAATGTTTCGTGTGACTTTTAGTCGATTTTACCGATATCATCGTCGAAACGTCGTCGGATTGACTTGTCGACGTTTTTATGGCAATTGCAACATTCCCGCCCGGTCCCTGTCGCTGGCGCCGTGTCCTGCCGACCCCCTCAACCTCCGCTCCGACCCCTCACGCTTCGTTCCGCGCCTACGTCCGACTCCGACTGTCACGTCAGAATCCGACACGCGAACGAATCGAGATCACTATCTCTCCCTCACCACAATTTCCAAGCGTGTTTTTCCACACGACCACGATGTTTTGTCGGTAACGATTAGCTCGTATCTCACGAAATTTCTTCCCGTATCGCATAATACAATTATGCGCATTCCTATTTTATTGCCGGTTCTCACGAACTGTCGGGGTCGAATGAATAACGAATCATTCCGCGGAGAGCTGAAGCAAAACAAACAAAAGAAACTTCATCGAGTTTCTTTCGCAGGAATCACCTTAGACAAGCAATTTTCCGTATTTAGAAACCGTCTCGGATTCGCTAATTGTCACCCCAGCAGTAGACATCCGCTTGCATAAAACATACGATTTCGAGCGATAATCCGCAAATGAGAATCGATCGGCGTTCGATTCTAGTAATTTTAGCTTCCCCAAAATAAAGTCGACACGTGACAAAACGGGATAATTACAACCGTCAGCCACGACTCGTCTCCAGCCCCTGCGAATCGACCCAATGAAAAACATGCCATTTCCAGGTAGGAAAGGTAAAAATCACAGCAGGAAATGTTTCCAGCACATCTAGGTGATGTAAAGAATTTATAGATTCCCTCCCCTCTCCCCCCCCCCCCCCCCCCCCCCCCCCCCCCACTTCCACGAGATCTTGATGGAAGAACCGAGTATCTCGGGAGTTCGAGTTCCAACTGAAATAGAGGCCAACAGATAGAAATAAGAATAAACGAGAAACTCTACCGTGGATGAAAAGCATTGTCATCCCTCCGCCCCTTCAGGCCCCGCGCTGCTCCCGGACCCTCGAAGGTGGTGGTAGTACGCGACTATGACTAGTCTCCTGTTCGCGCTTGATGGGCAAAAGAAAACAAAAAAAAAAACCGGCAAAACGACTCGAGAAAAGATCTCTGGAAGTGAGTTTCTCTTTTCCATTCTGTGGTGTTTCTTCGCATCGACAATATGTGTGTCGCTACCAGGCGACGATTTCTCAGCCGAAACGGCTGCGGAAAATTGAGAAACTATTTTCCCACGCGCCGCTGAGGAACTTTCAGTGTGGGAGGGAGGGAGGGGGGGGGGGGGGTTTGCATCGATGCAACGATGGCAAAATGCAGGGGGTGTACGAAAGGAGATCTTCGGATACAATGCGAGGCGTCACGACACGATCGTCCTATGTACACGTGCGGATCCCGACCTATCGGTAAAACATGGCCCCGAGAGCACCGTGAGAAGTTCTTTCGTACTTTCGATCAGAGCAGGAATAGAGAGGGTCGGAGACGCCGCGGAGAGGAATGTATAGGAACGAAAGGTACGGCGGATGGAGGAAAAAAGGAAGGGAGGAAAGTGGACGAGCAGGAAAATAATGGACATCGAGAGGGAGAGAGGCGAAGAGAGAGAGAGAGTGGGGGAGCAAAAAGAGGGAAGTTGAGGGGGAGAGGGAGGAACACAGTGGAGTTGAGCGTCGACGTCGTCGATCGCCGAGAAATCTTACGGGATGAAACTGGTTCGAGCTTACCGGGCGAGGAAAGAGAAAGGAAGGGTGAAAGAAAGGAAAAGAGGAAAATGGAAGCTAAAAGAAAAAGCAAAACACTGTGCCGCTGCTGCATGACGGAGCTCGATAGCAGCGTGGCCCAAATCGAGATGGAATAATAAATCTTAAGCATACGGGGAAATAGAAAAATCCTTACCCGCTTCTTTATTCAGCTCTTTTCTTCATGTACGTATATAGCGCTATGTAGACGTAATCTCGTAACTCTTGCAATCATGCAGAGTACGATTTTATCCCATCGAATAAATTTTTGGCAATCGAGCTTAAGGGTCGAACTTTAAAGACGTTAGTTTGAACTCAAGATCGCTCTTGAGATCGGAATTAAGATCGAATCTCAGTTTGAATTTGATTTCGTATTAAGTTTAAACTGAATTTTATTTTGGGCTTAAGTCCGAACTTAAGATATATCTGAAGCACGCAAAGAAGTTCGGGCCGAAACTTCGATCGTAAGTTCGATTTTAAGAGCGATCTTAAGTTCAAACTAACGTTTTAAAATTCGGACCTAAACGGGACGATGGTACGTTAAAATGTATTTTTCAAATAACTCTCCCTGTTGAAATAGATGACTTTACGCATACTGGAGGAATGGTTGGATAGCAATAAGAAACAAGAATTTTATAACGAGTCGAGCGGGGCAAAAGGGACAATTTTCGCTTCCCCGGCAGCATTGACATAACATAAAATCGGAGGTCGCTCGATCGGATAAGCAAAGTGGCTGTTGTATAATGTTTTTTTGTCCCGATCTTTTTCCACCCTTTTTTGTTTTTTTCCTGTTTCCATTTCTCCTTCGTGAATCCAGGCGATCGTGCAGCGCTCGGTGGAATCTAATTTTTTTTTTTTAAGTTAGGAAAGCGTACACGAGTCGAGGTCCCGAGTCGAGATAAAATGTCCCGTCGCATCGGCGCGGGGAGCTCGGCCGAGGGTAATAGAGAGGAGGGCGCCGGATAGATTTGTCCGAGCGTTCCGTAATCGCCGCGGCAACGTGCCGGCTCGCGCGCCCGTTGCGTTCTACCTTTGTGTCACGACATCGCGCAATTAGACGCCGTTTCCGCGGCGGAGACTCTTTCCCTCGTTCCGCCGGCCTCCCCCGTCGCGTTTAACGATCGCGCTGCAAAACTGAACCGGCGAGATCGCCACTCGTAATCCCTCGTTTCCCTCGTTTCGTGTTTGTCTCAGGTGCATGCGAGGCACTCGCCACTGTCCCACAGACATAATGTCGAAGCCCGGCTGATTACGACGCGACGGCGATAAAACAGACCCCTCTCATAACAGCGCGTGTTAGCCCGGACGGCAGCGCGTCGCGGAACGGCGAGGGAAGCGGAAACTCCCAAAGCCTCCGCCGCTCTCGTTTCGACTTGTGATTCGAGGAAAAGCCCGGCGTGTTTGCCTCCGCGCGAGACTTGAAAGCTTTTTTTTTTTTTCTTCTCCTTGTAGCTCGAATCAACACGAGAACGAATTTAGCCGACATACACTGGGGGGGGGGGGGGGGGGGGCTCGAAGCATTAACGAGGCAGATCTTATCGGAAGGTCTGCCGGCGACACTGCCCATTCGCGATACTCGTTATCGTCTCTCTTCGCTCCACGCTCGATGTAACGACAACGGATAAATGGACGGTGATAATGCTTAAAATCCTTGTTACGACAAGCATCGGGCGATCTGGCAGACTCGTCGTGCTAAGCTCAGTAGTTATATTAATGATGGTTTTTTTTTTTTTTCATAAAATAGAAAAACGACTCCGTTTATACTAGCTATTTTTAGTTAGATTAAAATTAATCTTGATCAAGATCAATTAAGATTAAGATAGATTGATTAAATTTTTATTTAACGTCGATAAAACAGTAACCTTGTGTCCCGCATACAGTTATTTATTTAATGTTTACTGAACTGAAGATAGTTTCTCATTACGCTTTTTTCAATTTTCAGGTATGTAGCCCCTTTAACTATTATTATTATTATTATTGTTATTATTTAGTGTGATATAGAAATATGGCAGGATATGGATTGAACTGCGACAGCCTGCGATCTTTCTCGCATTAGACACGCGATGTGTGATACACACAAATCACATCGCATTACGTTACAGTGTATTACAGAATCCGAAAGGGCACGTATTGCATTGTTTCAGCTGCCGGTCTGAGAACTCGTTCGCGAGAGTCTCAAAGTAACAATTTGCATGACGCATTGCTCGACCTTTTGTCGCGATGCCGGCATACTTTATCGTACACACTACACGCCCGGTATACGTATTATTACTGCTCCCGGCTATATCTTTATACATATTTTTCGTATGCGCTATATCGTCTCACGTACTCCCCCGCTTTATATTTGCAGTCGGTGCGATGTACGTATGCATGCTGTACGCCATTCTTTTCCTGAAGCTGTGGTCGTACGTGCAGGTGAACATGTGGTGCCGCGTCAGCAACAAAAGAAATTCCTCGTCACAGGGCAGAATTCGGCGGCAGTCGATGTCGTACAACAATCTTCAATGTGAGTAAAAACAATTCGATATTAAACGTTAAGTTATTTCCATCCAATATTTATTATTTTACCGATCGTATTTAACGATCGTATTTAACTACAAGGAAGTTCGAACTGATTTATCTGACTAATACTTCGATAAATCAGGACGAAAAATAATGGGGAGGTCGAGGCGAACATTTTATGCAATTTCTACCGATGTGCTATTTGGAGGGGGGGGGGGGGGGGGGGGGGGGGGGTCAGCATACAGGAGAAGGTTTCGATCGTTATACGTAATATCGATACATAGAAAATGCGCGGAGTCGAAGGCTACGTGGTTGCATCGTCGCTGCACACGCCGCGGCTGAGCATGTATGGAGGAACGGACCGGGATGGACCGGGACGGAGGCTGGCAAGGGAGGACCGGGGGAATAATTTCCACCCAATTTAAACTCCCGATCTGCCTCGCCTCTATTTCCGGCCACGGGGTCGGGTTGGATATCGATTATTCAGACCGCCAGCAAAGTCAAATTACGATCGGCCTTTCCCAATAAACTCGGCCGACCTCACCTCCTCGTTCCACCAGCTGCCTGCACCCTAGCGCCGTTCACCTGTCTCACACCCCGCTCTCACCCTGAATATTAACCCTCGGGGCCGAACCGGGGTCCGTGTGTGTCGGTCATATTTCCACTTTGGCTTATTTCCGTCGTAACATTCGACATATACGGAGCTACTCGATGGCTCCGGCATCGATGCCTCACTGTGTGTTCCCCGTGTACAGAAAATATAAAAAATAGAACCTGCGACATCGACTTTCTCGTCAAGGAAACCGGTAATCGACACGTAAATTTTTTTTACGGATCTGGAACAATAAAAATATTCGCGAAAGGGGTCGCGCACGGTCGACGGATCTTTTTTTATTTCAACCCTCTACGTTGGAGGGGAATTTTCGCCGTAAGCGAAAGGCGTTCGAGCTGAAACTACGACACGGACGATAGCGGTCAATTTTCTTCTCGCCCATCGAGGAGAGTGCGCTTCGCGGTATCCGCGGGAATTTTTCGCAGAATTTATTTCCCTACGTTTCGTTACTTGATCCGTATGAAAGTTCCGGACTGGCGAACTGTGGATCGTTGTTTTTAGCTTCCAAAGTGTTACCGAGCTGGCGACTCCGTTGGTTCGTCCAATTCTTTATTTTTCTTCGCTCTTCAAACGTTTCTCGGTTCACTGGAGAAGAGCAATTTTTTTAAATATAAATTATTCACCATAACTCCGCGCGAGATCGACGAACTTTGACCATCTCCTTCGTAACTCCATCCGATTACCGCTGTATCGACAAAAGTGAGGAAACATTGTGCTTTTTCCCGCTCGCCGTTAATTACCGGCCCAACCGTCCGCGTGTAAATCACCCTCGCCATTCCCCGCAACCGTCAACAACCTCCGTCGCCAATTTTTTTCATTTTATTTTTTTCGTCACAATTTTCCTCGCAAATTCCATTGACACCGAGCTCCCGCCTCGCCTCTAAATAATCAATGACGACGGAGCCGGCTCGCTGGAAACCCGTTTAAAAAAAAATTGACGCCACGAAAGGTAGAATCGAAAACGATGTCACAGATTGCTCATTGCTCGCCGCCGGGGTCGATGAACTTTAAACCCGAAGCCCCGGCAACCCCCTCGCCACCCTTCCTCATAACTTTCTCAATTTGCTGAATTTCCGATAAATGCCCGGCCCGGAACCTTATTGTGTGTTATCCACTATATTTTAGCCTCGTTTCCTCTCTTTTCCTGTTCCCCCGAGCATTCGTTCGAGCCGGTATGGAGGAGTACGAATACGGAGTGGCGCGTGAGTGTGGGGAAAGTCTTTCGGCGCCACGAGAACGCAGGCACGAACGGCGAGCTCGGGCTTCTTTACCGGGGGGGTTGGCAAGAAACAGTCGGCACGGTCGGGCGGAACGGGGGTGGAACGCGTTGGCGGGCAGCACAGCCACAACTGGATACTCATAGGCTCCGGCGGTCATAAGGCCCGAGCGATCCTTTTTTTTCCTCCGCCCCCTCGGCCTCTCGTCTTTCTTATATTCTTCGGGGTTTTGATGTCGCGTGCCCCGCAGTCGTTCAACCGGGCGATGAGTTTGTGAAAACGTCCCGCGGCAAACTGACTGTACGCCCCGCCGATCGGCGGAGCATGTACATCGTGCCCCATCAGCCGTTCCGCCGCCGTCCAGCGTTCCGTCCCTAAAGTCGACAGGCCATTTCTGCTTTCTGCTCGGCGTCACGGATCCTTCCGAGGCCATCAGACTCGAATTCTCTTCGTCGGCGGGCTCTGAACGTTTTGCTCGCGTTGCGTGCCGTTAAGAACCCGGCCCACCCGAAGAGGGAGAGCAACGTCGGCGAGGCGGCATGGAAGCCGGGCATGGAAACGTACGGGGAAGAGAAGCTTCGCGAGCCACTGTGCTCGTATCGTGAAGGCATAATTTCACGGGGATGATGATCGCGTTTCGTATACTCGTCCCGATTCTCGAATCAACCATACCGTGATCCGCGGCCCACTGCACACTTTACCGGGTATCTGACACGGTCCTGGCGTGTTGAGCTACTTCCGAGGTCCTTCCAGTTTACATATAATTAATCGATCACCGCGCGAGTAGGTGGGATTCTTCGTGTTATCCGCCGACTATTTACGGCCTCGGAACATTTCCGCGATGCTATTTTCTCCCCGATACGTTGCTCGCTGCTCCCTTGAATCGACGATTTCTGAGAAAGTGAGCAAAGAGGCACGTTCTCGCGTACCCTTTGAATTCGCTGGAACTTCTGACTCAGGATTTTTTTGGATTCTCATCCGTTGCTTGTTCACCCGTTTCTGTCATTGGCTGCATTCGAAATATATTCGAGAGAATTTTTTTTTCTTATTCCGTCTGCAACGTCACTTCCGGTTTTGAAAATGTAACTTTTAAACCGGAAGTGACGTCATACGAGAAATCGTCACTTTAGATTTCAAAATCTGACTTATGGACCTCAAGTGACGTCATACGGGAAAACGTGACTTTCAGTTTTAAAATCTGACTTTTCGAGCTTAAGTGACGTCATACGAGAAATCGCCATTTTCGATTACGCAATGTCAGTTTTCAACAGAAAGTGAAGTCACCGTCACGGATTAGGTTTTGTTTGGCAAGCATTTGTTACGGGTTAGCGTAAACATTATTCAATATGTTATCCAAAAATCCGTCGCCGGTCACAGAGCTATATGGCTGATATGATCTAAGAGGCTTTCACTCTGTCCGATCTGCCAGCTTCGAGCAGTCGTCAAAGAATGATTTTGTCACGAAAGACAAAATGTTCGAGTGAGATCAGTGCCAGATCTGACTCCGATATCTCCCACACTTTGTCCCCTTTTCGCCCGATCCGTCCGGCGGGAAATCCTAAAATCCTCGTTTTAGCATAATCCATCGATCACGAGTCTATCCACGATAAATCATAACTCCGCCGTCCGTACAGTATATCCTTGGCTTCTCCTCCACTCCCGTACGTTTTTCCTACCGTCTCTGCTTGCGAAAAAGCTCAGAGCTCATCTCTGGCACTTTCCCGAGTGGGAGAGATCTCCTTATACCTGTTTATATCCCTTTCTTGCGCAACCTTACGGTAAGCTCGAAAAGGGTGGAGGGTACACGGCGACAGTAAGGTAGGGAATAAAGCGATATTTTCTTCCCGATTCCGAGAATGCCATAGTAGAGGGACGGCGGAATTTCAGCCGGAGGAGAGCGAGCTCCGGGGTCGAGGCAAGAAGAAACGGAAGAACCGAGGAGAAGAAGGAAGAGTCCTTCCCGGTGCGCGTACAGGACCGGTTGAAAGATATAAGAAGGCGGCGACTGGCTGCTGGTGGCGAAGGCGAATCCTTCTCGTCTTCCTCTCGCTTCAACGTCCCGGCCTCTTTATCTGTCGTTCGCGCACGAGAGGATGTACCATATAATTTTTCCTTTTTTCAATCACGCCCCCGGGGGCCCGGGCTCACGAGGACCCCGGCGTAATTCCGTCTTTGTGTCGGAGGGAAAGGCGGCGAGAGAGCGGAGGATGCCCACTCGGTGCTTAAGCCCCCCCCCCCCCCCCGGCCTCTCTCCGCCACCGGCTCTGCCTAGCTGGCTTCATATATCTCGAAAGGAACGGGCCGAGAAGTGCCGCGAAGAACCTCGACGCGAAAGAAAGGAAATAAAGGAAAGTGGGATTCGGGAGCGGAGGGGGGGCGGGTGGGACGGTCGGAAACGTAGTGTGCCGGCCGTTTGCGGACGGCGACAAGTGCGCGTGAGAGAAAAGAAGGCAAGCAAGGGAGAGAACAAAATGGAAGAAGGAGAGAACAAAAAAAGAAGTGGTAAATTCCTGTGCTCCACACTGATGCTTGTGTGCGAATGCGAGAAGGGAGCGGGAGAAACGCTCGTGCCAGTGAGACTCTCGCAAATTAACTCGGCCGGTGCCACGACGAGAAAGCCACCGCGAGCTTTCTTCGCGGAACGAGCGTCGGCAATTTTCACCGGGCAATTCCCGGACGTCCCTAAATTGCGCTGTACGACCGGGCAAAGTGCGAGACCGCGAGAGCTCCGAGACGGCGGCGCGACGCGGAGGACGAGGGTCGCGAGAGACGGAGCGACGGAGGAAGAGGAAGTGTCCAAGCAGGGCTATATATCGGTGAAACGAGCCTAATTCCAGGCCGTTTCGATACCTCGAGCTCCACTTTCCTGCCGCTGGGTTTCGAGTGGCCCGTACCGTGGAATCGATCCATTTTCTACTTGTCGAACTAAACACGGGTAACTCGAAGTGTGACATTCTTCGTGGTACGAAAGAAGGGTCCAATTTTGAAATTGGAACGGTGAGCGAAGTCGGATCCTCTAAATCCGTCATCTCTTCCTTCATCCAAAAAACGTCATCCACCTCAGTTCGACTAAATCCAGGTACCACTTTGCACTTTGCAAGATTCATCGAGCAAAGGGCACAGAACCAGTTCACTCCCGATGCAGTTTCGATGCCTCGAGCTCTACCCTCCTACCGGTTTGTATCGAGTGGCCCGTGCCGTGAAATCGATCCGTTTTCTATTTGGGGAAGAACACATGAGTAACCTCAAGTTTGACATTCGATGTGGGACGAAGAAGCGTCCAATTTCGAAATTGGAACGGTGAGCGAAGTCGGATGCTGCGAATCCGTCGTCCATCGTCGATCCGAAAAACGCCATCCATCTTAGCTCGATTAAATCGAGGTACCACTCTGCACTTTGCAAGATTCATACAGCGGACGGCGCAGAGCCACTTCACTCCCAATGTACTTTCGATACCTCGAGCTCTACTTCCCTGCGGCCGTGTTTCGAGTGTCCCGTACCGTGAAATCGATCCACTATCCACTTGGAGAAGAAACCAACGATAACTCGAAGTGTGAAAGAGGCGTCCAATTTTGAAGTTGGAACGGCGAGAGAAGTTGGACGCTGCAAATCTGTTGAATTCCTTCATCCAATAAATATCATCCATCTTAGCTCCATTAAATACAGGTACCACTTTGCACTTTCCAAGATCCATAAAGCAAACGGTACAGCGCCAGTTCAGTCCCAATCTAGTTTGCACTTCCTGGCGGACCATCCGATCCGCGAACGCCAAATAAAAGCCCCCCCACTTCCTTCCTCCCGGGGAAACCCGAAGCGGAGACGCTATAGCAAGCTCAGGCTGTTCAGTTTCACTGTACCCGTATATATTCGCGTTTAATACTCAGGTGTATGGGTCGTACTCCTCCCTCGGGGGTGTCGGAAAGTACGAGTGTACCAATAACAACCTTGAGTGCCTGCTGCATATTCCATCGGACAGTAGAGATACGACTTTAAGTACCGCACCTTACACAAGAGAAAATACGTTGCCGCATGTCCATCACGGACGCGCCCGCCCTCGCCCCTTCCTCCGGACCTGCCGTGCCCCGTGTAGAACTGCCCTCTCGGCTACTTTCGGAAGTTAACGTCGTTATTGGGGATCCGAGAAAAGGCAATAAAGTGGGCTCATCGCCGATGCGAACCACTCACGAACGATCCCATCGTCCTCGTACACCTTAGTCACCGCTCGACCGTCTCTTCATGCTCTTCCCTGTGTCCTCCTCACCAAGGTACCTCCCACTGGTTTTCCTCTTCTCTTTCGTAATACGATTAAGTTTTCCACCTTCAATCTATGCTGATTTAAACATTGGCTGCGAGCTTCCACTGTCCTCGCGAGCGGGTCGCAGTCCCGGTCGTTCCATCTTGTACTCTTCTTCATCGGCGTTCAACTTATTCTCCCCACCGCGTTCCACGGATAGTTGGGCCGAGCGAAGGAAAAAGGTCCGACCCGTCGGCTCGGTGCTCCGACCGATCTTCGATCAGTTCTAACGGCGGAGAGCGAGAAGATTAACGGCCGGGCTGATAGTCGAATGGAATGCTCTGATAAAATTATCGAAGCTAATTTCAACGATGGAACGAGAAAATTCCCATGGAATGTTCGTCATCCGGCACGTAAGGTGATCCGGACGAGACCTCCTCGTTATTATAGCCGTACAAGCGTCGGAACTTCGATTGCCCCGGTCTCGGAGATGCCGACCCGGAGCCCCGCCCGCGCCGTCTCCATTTAACGGCAGTTTCACCTACATCGGGGACAAAAGCCGAGGAGAGACGTCCGGAGGATGGCCGAGTAAGGAGGACGGTCGGGACAGCCCGACGCTGTAAAGAAAACATGTGGAATTTCATTTGGACGAATTCTTTGGACTCGTTACGCGATTCCGTTGAATACGCGAGAGGCTTGGATGAGAAGAGTCGGTGCCAGCCGGACGAAAGTAGAAACGAGATGGAAAGCGATGGGTGTAAGACGATGAAACGACGCCAGGGCGTCGTCGTCGCAGTCATCGTCGACGACGTCCTCGGAGACCTGCACGACGCTCGTTCGAGACGAGCCAGCGCCGTGTGTATGGGTGTCTGGTCGCTAAATCCCGACGATTCGAGCTCGCGAGAGGGACAAGCGGGGCGGGATTGGGGCTCGGGTTGGAAAACGCCGGTGTCTCGGCACGCCAGGGAAAATAGACAGGGACGGAGGAACTTTGTTCGACCGGAAGCCCGAATCAGGATCGGGGATCGGGATCGGATCCGACATGTGTACCGGTACCGAGGGGGTGCAAGCAAGCAAGAAGACGCATCTCGGAGATTGTTCGGATGGCGGGGAACCGGGCGGAAACGAGAGCGGGGGATTCGCTGGGAGGCGCAGCCGGCACCACCCGACGGCGAAGTCGACGGTGGGCTTATTTGAATTCCAGATTGGATTATCTATCGGATTTGGATAATTGAAGGAATTCTATCAGTAACCCTTGGCGCTGCCAAGGTTTCCAAGCGGAAGCCTTATCGGGCCACGGAGAACTGAGGAGGAACCCTCACGAGAGTGTAGATCTCGCGTTTCTCTCGATCCCGAAAACCCTCGTACCAAACCCCCCCCTAGGTTCTTGCTCGAAGCGGACGCCATGCACTTGTGTGCACACTTCGGCGACGGATACTGGATTTTAGGATGCATAAAATCGCTGTTTTCACCCCGAAGACTCCCGACGAAAAGGTCAAACTTTTATTCGCATGTGATCAGACGAGATTCGCATCATCGGGTCTGAATTTTTCGTGGCCCTTCATTGAAGTGAACGGGCTGTCGAAATGTTAGAAAATAAAATGTAAAAAACTGGGTGCGAAATTTGTTTTGAAAACGTTACTTCTTGTTTGAAAGTCTCGATTTTTTTTACCGGAAGTGACGTCATAAGGAAGAACGTCATCTCCGGTCTTAAAATCTCACTTTCGGTCACATCCGGTCAAAAACCAAGATTTTCAAGCCGGATAAGATGCTTTCTCCTATGACGTCACTGCCGTTCGAAAAGTGGGATTTTAAAACCGGACGTGACGTAATACGCAATAGGTTTTATGCAAGAATGTCAATGTGGTCGTCCCAGGTTATTGGACGTATGTTCGTTCAGGTTAAAACTCAGAATACTTTCCAACCATTATATTTTTAATTTATCTTTTAATTTATTTTGGGACATTGTATATGAATGTAAATTATTGTGTTCACAGCTTCCAGCGTGAGTCATCAAAATGGACAGGAAACAGAGGACTCGTATCACAACGATAAGGACGTTCCCAAGGGTTTGGTTCAATATCCTGACAATCTGAGGCTCGGCGACCTCTACTACTTTATTCTCGCGCCGACTCTCTGCTACGAGCTCAATTTTCCTCGTACCGACAGGATTCGAAAGAGGTAAGAAGATGTTCCTCCTTGCTGGTAATAGCCGGTTCAGTTTCATTTCAGTCTCCTCACTGGAGAGGGCTTACGTCATTTCGCAATTTTATTCCGACTCGCCCAGTATTCTCCGTCGTAAGCTGAAAATTCCACCTTCGCGGACTTCCGCTCCGCTCTTCCAGCCTCAATTAATTAGACTTTACTTCGCTGTTTCTCATTCGCACGGTGAAAAATTCCCCGAGTCCCCTTTCAACAAGTGAAGCCGAGTGAATAAAGAGTAAGAACGAAAAAGTAAAAAAAAAAAAAGGCAAACAAAAAATCAGGTAAAAGGTGAATTTCGGTCTTTGTGAATGAAACATAGCACGTGGCCTCGTTGCTCTCTGCTCCACCTCTCCACCGTCCCGACTATACTCCGGGGGGTTGAAACACTCTTCTTTTGGCTTGAAAAAGCTCGCGAGAACTCTAGTTTCGGTGCTTTTGAGTTTCGTTTCGCGTTCCCCCGTCTTTTTTTTTTTTTTTTGCTCCCCCGTCTTTTTTTCTTTGCTCCCCCGTCTTCCGCTTCGACTTTTCCTCTTCTTATTTTCGGGCCAGAGCTAAGAACCGGCTCCGCCAATGTTGTTCGCATTCCCGCGATGCTCGCCCGGAGAAACGGACAGAAACCAGCGATGAAGCTACCTCTCTCCCTGCGCGTTTCTTCCTGCAGACGGTTTTTGAGGTTGGCCCACTCGTTGAATTAGATTCGAGTGGGGTCCATTGTTGCCCTCTGATGTTCGCAATCCGGCGCAGTGCAGGGGTGGAGCCGGGAAAGGGAATGCACGGCTTTGCGGGACCCGGAAGCCCAAGAGTGATGTATTCCCATTGCGCTTCCGCTTTAGTCAGACTCGCACTTCCGGACCCTCGGCGTCCTATCACTATTATTGCAGCAACGCTGGGCTGCTCCTGCTGCTAGTGCTGCTGCCACAGCAGCTCTCGCCGGGAAATCACGAAGAAGCTGTGCTTACCAACGGGGCTCTTGCAGAGTACATACATATATATACATATATATATATATATGTATATATGTATAAACCGGGAGGGACAGGGATGAGACTGGAGTGGCTGAAGCTTCTCCGTAGCTTCTCTTGCAATTGTGCAGGGACTCGTGAAATCCGGATTCCCCTCGCATCCCCATACGTTCCGCTATAAGGGAATGTTACTCTCCCCCTGACTTCTCGCCTTTATCGAAGAGTTACGAAAGGATTGGCGATTGGATCGGAAGTAACGAAGATCGGAAGAGTGATGCATTGAAGGCGATCCGGAACAGAATGAAACGGTTCCGAAAACTCTGATCAATTTATTTTTTATACGGGGCTTTTATTTCAAGAAATATTGGGCCGATCGCAAACGATTACCGTCCTCGTGTAGCAGTTGAGCATGGCATTTCACAATTTTGGTTTTTTTTTTAATCAATGAAAACTGATAGAAAATTAATTTGCGAATTAGCCTGGAGAAGAGAATTTCTAAAATTTCATTAAAGATTGTCAACGTATTATTGATTGAAAATTTTTATGATTAATTCGTTTGTTTAATTTATTTTATGTTCAGGTTTCTGGTGAAACGAATATTCGAGGTATTCGTCGGTTGCCAGGTGGTGATGTCGCTCTGCCAGCAGTGGATGATTCCATCGGTGAAGAATTCCCTCATTCCGTTGAGCGTGAGTACAACCACTTTTTGAACTCCGTGAGCATCCTCTACGTGGGAGTGGGGGAGGTAGGGGAGGTGGGTCGGAAGGGCTTGGTTTATTGTGTTTCCCGCGCATGTGCAGTTTACATAATGAGCGTGGACCGTTTAGAAGCCTGCGGTTTACGACTTGGTACCGGCAACTCGAAATAACTATAGTAACGGTAGAAGTAGCGTGGCGGGATTCCGGTCGCAAAAGGATGGATGGGGGGGTTGGCTAGAGTACTAAATGGAGGACGCAATCGAATTCTCTCCTCGGCTACCGCGAGCGAACAGAGGGGCGCTTGTTTCCGAAAGTGGTTAATCGCGAATACGAAAGTTTCAGACGACGAGTTTCCCCTGCATCGCCAAATTTACCAGCGTTACAATATTAACCCATTGAAACGGCCTGGATAGTGAGTAATACGAGAACCGCCATCGACGACAATCCGATCGATCGTTCGCTGGTGAATTACTTTTGTTTCGTCGATCGGGTCGATTCGATGCGGTTTAAAATACCTGCTACGGCGTCCCGCGCACAGAGGCGGTTCGACTGATCGGTCGGCGAACGATCGATCGTTTAGCGAACAACTGACAGGATGGCTAAGGACTGATCGGTCACCTACCAACTGATCCGTCAGCAACCAACCAATCCGTCAGCAACCAAATGATCCATCAGCAACTAACTGATCCGTCAGAAACCAACTGATCCATCAGCAACCAACTGATCTGTCAGCAACCAACTGATCCGCCAGAAACCAACTGATCCATCAGCAACCAACTGATCCGTCAACAACCAACTGATCGGTCAACAGCAAACTGATCCGCCAGCAACCAACTGAACTAATCGCCCAACCATAATTTCGAGCTATCGAAAAATCTTCCAAAAAGCTTTCTCATCAGAATCGATACCCGAGCGAAAAATGTTAAGCACACGCTTCAGTCACTTCGCGCTCCGAAGCTTCGTTGCATACGTGCACTCGAACGTTTCCATTATACTCCGGCGTACACGAGAAACTACGATCGAGGTAGTTTCTTCCGGGGCTCTGTATTTTACCCCTGTTCCCAGCCGCTCACTCGATTCGCCGGAATCGGCGGAGCTTCATCGTGCACTCCAAAACTGAGACTTTCAATTGAAGTACGCGAGCGGGTTTGTGTGTGCAGCGCAGCGGAGAACTCCGGAGCGAAGTTTAACGACGATTCATCGCCACCGAGCGTACGAGTATGCAAAGGCCCTTCCAACACCAGCCATGCACGAGAGCCCTGTACACCCGTTCCGTCGTCGTTTCGTCGTCGACGTCGAAACGTGGAAGTTCGCCGCTGCCGCTGGCGCGGTGGGAGGGAAAGAGGACGGTGCGCGTTTCGCAAGCCAGCGAGCAAACCAGGCGCGCGCTCCTTCGATGCAGCACGAACGTGCTAATCGAGCGATCGAAGGGATTCGGAAAGACGGGGGACAACGGCGTACCGTTAGGTTTTAGGTTGGCGGAAAACGCGGACCGGAGCGGGCCGGCACGGCGAAGTGGAGAATGGGAAGCCGAATAAGCTAGAGGCGATACCGGCTTATCGCGTCGTACAGCGTTGACGCGGACGGGCTCAGCAACCCTCCCTCTACTTCCGGCTCGGTGGCCTGCGAAAAACGAACGCTGTCCTCTCGCCCCTCTCTCTCTCTCTCTCTCTTTCGCTCCGTACCTTTTGTCACGTCGAAAATTTTTAGGGGACAATCGTCCGATAAATCAAATAGGTTCTCCCATGCAAAATTCCCGTCACGTTAGGGCAAAGCTCGATTGGAAAAGCCCCGAACGACGGCTATCCAATTATTTTTCGCCGATACTCAACCTAGTCTCACCTGCTTTTCGATATAAATTTGAACCTGAACAAGCGAACAGATATTTCGTTTTTTTTTTTTTTTTTAGAAAAAAATAAATAAAATTGATGAGAAAGTTGGACTTTTTTTTAATGGTCCGGCGGTGTGTTTCCAGCCTCAACGCTTTCCTCATCTTTGGGGAGAGTAGCTTTGACTACTGGTTTGTTGGCGCGCGAAAGCGGAGGAGCGTTGTAGAACTCTTCCGACTCTTCCCATTCGCACCTTCTCCGTTCGGGATTTAACGGAGGTTCGAGCCGGAGGGAGAGTTTTCCGACCGCAGTCGCTGAACAGTATGTGGCGTGGAGGCTGCACCAGCCGCACAGTATCTCCGGCCTTCTCGTTCCCTCGAGCTCGCGCGAGCCTCGAAATGCCACGACGAGCATTGCCACACTGAAAAATTTATGAAATATCGCGTCGATTTCCCCCATCGCGGCGGGAGGGAATAATCCTTTCGTCGCTCCTTCGGCCCGCGTGGCCCGTGGCGCTGGAAAAAGTAGAAGCTCCGATGCGAAGAAATAGAACGACCGAAAAAGAACGACGTAGCAGGAGAGAGAGGAGCGTCGGAGAAAAAAAAAACGAAAAAGGGCGGAGGACGGAAAATCTCATAAACCCTCGAGGAAAAGTATAGAAACAGGTTCGACCATTTATTACGAAAGCACTTTCCTTTTTCGTTATCCCGCAATAAAATTTTCTTTTATCTGCTTCGTTGTGTTCCGTCTCCGACCGGACGCTGCAAGCGTTCCAACCGTTCGATGTGCGATAATTTAAAAAATCGATCCGATCGAGCTGTGTGCTGGAAAAAAAATTATATTTTTGCGTTTCTTCCATGATTTGAAGAAAATACGGATTCTATCTCATGCCCTAGCTAGGGCGGCAAAATCATCGTCGCTCTTCCGCGGAAAATCGCAGTCACTCGTCGTTCGCATCCGAGGAAATTTCCCGTGGAGTAAAGCAGAAATATAAATTCAAAGGGCACAAGCAAAGAGACACCTTCGACCATTTATTGCAAAAGCACTTCCACTTTTTTTATACCGCAATAAAATTTTCTTCCATCCGCTTCGCTGTGTGACGTCTTCGACCGGACGCTGCAAGCCTTCCAACCGTCTGATCTGCAATCATTAAAAAAAAAGATACGCTTGAGCTTTGTGCAACCAAAATAAAAAATGGAAAAATCTATTTTACTATTTTCCATCATTATAAAAAATGCAGATTCGATCTCATGCCCTAGCTGGGGCGTCGAAATCATCGTCGCTCTTCCGCGGAAAATCGCGGTCACTTGTCGTTCGTATCCGAGGAAATTTCCCGTGGAGTAAAGCGGAAATATAAATTTAAAGGGCACGAGTAAAGAGACACCTTGTCGTCGGAGGCAAGACTGACTTTGTCGAGCGAGCGCCGGCGAGATGGTGGAGCGATGCCGCCTCTCGTCTTTTATAATTCCTGAATAAAGATGCCGTGAGCTGGTATCGTGCTCCGCCCGCGCCATCGTGCTGCGTACAATCTCTCGAGCATCGGTACTCTTTTCCCGTCGCCTCTTCTCATCTTTCTTTCCGGTTTTTTTTTTTTTTTCTTCCTTCCTATCTTCGCTTCGTCGACGAGGCTGAAACGCTCGAAGCCTTCTCCCCCGGGGGCACTGAGTGCCTTTTAATTTTATTTATCTTTGCCTCGACCCGGACCGGTGAGAGATCCAGCGACCTCGTCGACAGACTCGTCGTTTCCTCGCGATGAAATTCGCGAGGGTGCATCACGGGCGAGGAGGCCGTGTGTCCTGCACGAGGCATTCAACGATTCCGTGAAACGTCTCGATAAACGCTGAATTTCCGATTGCTCGACCCAGAAAACTCCACGGTGACGGGGAAGACGACGACGAGTTTTCTTCTACAATTCAATGTGATGCAAAGCTATCAATCCACCCACTTTCTCTCACGGCAATGGCGGACGGAAGAAAGGACTGATGGAGGAACTTAATTGAAACGACGGAGAGGAGGGCTCGGAACGTCTAAGTTCATTTTTTATGGATTTTTTTTTGTTTGCTTCTTGTTTTTACGTAGTTCTTTCGTATTAAAATGTCGCGTCGTGATCGACGATCGACCTGGGGCGAGCATCGGGTTGACATAGGGCCAGTGAAATTCCTATATTTTCATGGAAGAGAGAAAAATAATTGATTACAAAGATCCATATCGTTGTTTCGGCTGAAGCAAACACAACGCGATTTTGTACAAACGAACGGATTTTATTTTAAATAACAGAATAACATCTTTTTTCAATTTATTCAAGTTTATTATCTTAGATATATTTTGGAACGTTGTCTGTTTGTCCCAATTTTCAAGAATCCAGGAACGTATTTCTGCGTCACTTCCGGCCGAAAAATATGTTTTCGTTTTCGTCGCCCTCGTCTGGAGGAGTCGCGGTTCTGTTCGGTGGTGGCTTATTATGACCTTTTGTGATTTCTGAGGCTTCCGTCGTGACGGGCCGGCTCTCCTCTCGATATAAAACTGAGACCAGAGAGACTTCCGGCCTTCGGGGCTCCAGACACTCGCGAAGTCGCGTCGTATAACGGACCGAGAATCCGGCGATAGGGGAAAGTATGAAGGATGAAAAGTAAGGAAGAAAGAAAAAAACGTGTATTGTGTAACTTTGCGTGCAAACATCACATATTTGTCGATTTTATTGCCATTCTCGCGCCAGCCCTTGGGCTATTTGAGTGCAAACTCCGAGCTCAAATAACGTATGCGTAAATAGAGAAGACCCGAGGCTACTTGACGCCCTCGACGCCGCGACGTGTAGGGAACTTTTCCCAAGAAATGAAATTGGCCGGAGGCTTGGGAATTTTTTTACAGGCAGATGAAGACCTTGTCTCGATAATCACGAAAGAGCAAATGTATTTGTACCTACGACAACAGGTAGAAAAACGAATATGTGAAGTTCAGGTAATTCATCTATGACACGCACAACTCTTCTAAATTACAACGCTACCAGAAAACAAGTCTACCGGAGAACATCTCTACCATATTACAACTCTACCGCATTAAAACTCCACCCAAAATCTCTACCACAGTATAGAAACAAGCTCTACAAGAGCCATTTGCGTCCAGTAGAGTTGTTATGTGGTAGAGATTTGAATGTGCCTAAAATTCCACAATTTCATAAAGAGTGAGCTCGATCCATAATTTTTTACATTTTTTTTCGAAGAAACGAAATCAGCCGGAGTTTCGGGAATTTTTTGATACGCCGATAGAGACCACATCTCTATGCGTGCCAAAGACCACATTGATTCGTCGAACAACGACCCTGATAAAAATCGTAACGTAAAACATGAAATACGCGCGTCTCCGTCCAAATTTGATTTCCAACCTCCAAGGTTTCTTCGAATCAAAACTTTCGCCCGATCAACCTTGAGAAATATAACTCCGAATCGCGCAATCGAACCGACAGACTTCTCGCACTGGTTTTACCCACATCTGTTTTCGATAGGTAAAACTTTCGCATAAATTCGAGAATATACTGGCTCCGTCGTCCCGCGACCGAGCTGCGAGCATTTCGGTAGCGTCTGGACCCCCAGGGGAAAAACGGCGAAGCCTTCAACGAAAGCGATGAAACTTCGGGCGAGGGTGGTTTATCTATCCGAGACTGTTTACACACGCGCCCGTCTCGGATTTAAAAAAAAAAAAAAAAAAAAAAAATAACATCCATCAGACCCGCAGCCGCGATAATTTTAACGCTCGAACTATCTTTTAAACAACATTTTTCGCCGAGCTAATATCTTGCGGTGTATCCGAGGGTAAAAACAGCCTGCGGGACCTTTTCTGTGGAATAAATATCTTGCGTCTGTCTGCCTCTGTTTTCATTTCGGTTTATTTATCGAACCTCGGAACTGGCGTGCAGCGTAGCTCGAGGAAAGAAGGGGGAAAAAAATACAACAAAAAAAACAGACTCAGGACGCACAAGTTCTCAATACTTTTCCAGGTATCTTCTTTCCCGACGTGCCCGAAGCAGCCGTCTCGAATTCCGCTTTTATTTTCCGCGCGACGAGAAAGAGAAAAAAATTCAAACAAAATAAATCAACGCGCCAAGAACACAAACGGGCATCGGCGATAGAAAGTCGAGGATTATTAAAAAAAAGACTCGAATTTTTTTCCCCCCCTGTCGTCCACCGATCTCCCACAAACGCGTCAAAGACGTCCGTAAGAATAATCCCGCGACCTGCTGAAAATGTTTTATCTCTCGAGACACGCATCCAATATACCTGGGGCGTCGGTGAGATTCCGTTCTCCTCGAATTTCCATGGATCCTTTTACATCGCGAACCGAGGAAGAATGAAGAAAGAAAAAATCGTCTGGGAGTGAAAGCATCGGGCATCTTATCTGGAAAGTCAAAAAAAAATTATGCGCCATTGTCGAAATGATCGAGAATTAATTTGAGCAAAATTCGTCGTCGCAAACATAGTCTTTAAGGTAATCGTTTCCGCAGCAAGCATTGCATTTCCGCCGTCTCTTCCGGCCTCCTCGAGGACCACTTCGCGATAAGGCTGCACCGCTTTGGCTGTTCCACACTGTCCAACGCCGGCTCTATCTCCCTCCCGAGACAAAGCTCGTTCGCCGCGCTACCATCGAGAATCGCAAAAAAAAAAATAAGAACAGAAAGCACCACGTGTTCCCAAGAGGTCGAAGGTTAACGGAGGCCGGCTGGCCGCGAGGAAAGGAAACTCAAAGCGGAAAAAAAAAGAGCGAAAGAACGAAAAAGGAAAATGCTTTTCCACCCGTTTCTTCTCTGCCTCTCATTCGTTGTTCGGCTCATCTCCGCTCCGCCGCGCACGGAGCTCTCCGTTGATGCTCGCATCACAAAGCTCCCCCCTCCCCCCTTTTTTGTTTCATTTTCCGCCTTTTTTTCTCCCTCTCCCCTTTTCGTACTTTAATCCTCGTGATTCCTTTTTCGCAACGCACGCGCGCATTTCCCACGCGGCTGGCGAGCGCGTCCTCTCACTGTATGAGCTTTCCGCTGGAACTACCGGCGCGGCCTCGAGACGTCCCTAAAAACATATTTCTCTCGCGTCTCTCCTCCATTCTCCTCCCCCCGCGGGCTCGCGGGTGTTTTCTCCCTCATCCGCCACCCACCTTACCATGGTCGAGATCAAAAGTACGTTCCATCCAATTACAAAGTTCCGTTTGTATCTTACCGTCCGTGTTTTGCAGCTCCGAGCGAGAACACTTCCATTTGTTCTTCCAGCAAACCTCCGACGTTTTCTCGCACCCTCCCGATGTCCTCGCTCCGTCGCTCCAATCCGGCGAAGCTTTACATTTTTTTACCCCCCCCTCTTCAGCCCTCTGGAAATCCCACTCTTCCGCTCTTTATCCGGCCGCGAAGCAGGCTTACATCCGCGGATTAATAATTTCACTCGCTTCCTCTTCTGTTTCCAGAACATGGACGTCGCCAAGGCCTCGGAGCGTCTTCTCAAACTCGCCGTAAGTTCTTTTTATTTTACTTTACTTACTTTTATTTTCTTCGTCTCCTTTTCATTACGTTATTTTATTATTTTGTATCTCAGTATTTTGCATTACGTTCCTTCATTACTTTGTTCCTCTGTACGTATCATCTTTGTGTATCACGGTTTTTTTTCTTTTTTTTTTTTTTTTGCGAGCTTACGGTACACCTTGCGGAACTTCAATAAGGTCTCGTGTACAGACAGAGCGCGAAATTTCATTCGTTAATTTGGCCTTGATGACGGTCTTTTGTGAATTAATAGATGTTGAGGGAAAAGTTTCCCTCTTTGGAGGAGAGGTGCGAAACGAGCTGCGAATGAGCTCTCGAGCACCCCGAGAAATCGAGTTTTTCTTTGAAGATCGCCAGGACTTCGAGCCTTTTCTCGCAAGAAGTTGGAGAAACGAGAAGAGGAAGGTGAGGGAGATAAAAAAAAAAAAAAAAAATTTGTTCTTGGAGATATTTTTGCACTCGAAGGTATATCTTTGGAGATCACGTTTCACTCGCATATCTCTTTTACTCTGTGCACCGTGTGGCGTCACATTAATATAGCGTCGCGCACGTACGGTCGGCCGCGCTCCTCTCGTCGATCAATGACGAGTCGGCATATTGGATTTATGAATATTGCATGATCAGCAGCAATGGGGAACAGCCGTTATTCGACAGTCGTGGATGGATAGTTTCAAGCGGGCGAATTTAGTCGTATCTATCGTTAAGCGAATTGTAGGAAAATGGCAAGTGTAGCTGGGCTTTGTACGTCATCCATCCGCGGCGGATTACAGCTTACCGTAGCGTGGAGACGTCACACGAAGACTCGAACTAACATAATCCAATGAATTATGGACATTATGGCGGTAGCGACTTAGCGTGGATAATCGACATGTTCGGCGGACATTATCATCGAATATCATTTAAATTCACGATAATGCGAACAGTCGTAGTGCTCGGTTGCGATGTTCTTCGATTTTTACCGACCGGGCAAAAGCTGGAATCGTCGAAAATGGCACTTTTCGCTTGGGTCGAATTACGCCGTTTTCATCTTCAGCGAATTTTTTTTAGAGCGCGGAAGGAATGCTCCCCTTTTTCATTCTCTTCAGCCATCTAACCCAAGAAGATCCGCACATGTTGCGTCTGGAAGAGGGATCTGTCCTATAATGTCCAATGAATTATGGACTTTGCGGTAAATGTGGCTTGGCAGGAATAATCAACATGTTCAGCGGATATTGTCATCGAATGTCATTTAAATTCATGATAATGCGAACCGTCGTGGTGCTCGATTGACATCTTCTTCGATCGTCACCGACCGAGCAAGCCTGAATCGTCGAGAAACGAAAGAGAAAATGCCACTTTTCCTTCGGTTAAAATTGCGCTGTTTTCGTCTTCAGCGAATTTTTTTTAAGGATAGCCGGAGGGTGCGGAAGGAATGTCCCAAGGGGCATCCCGTTCGCCGCGACAGGTCTCCGCGAAGGCGACGCTTATACCCGAAGCTTTTCCATTCCTCCGCCATCCCACCCGAAGGAAAACCCGCACACGTTGCCTCGCGAAGAGGTATCCGTCCCGTTTTCCCGGAGCTTCCCTCCCGTGACCTGCGACGCAAGCCGAACGTGCGCGCTGCTACCGAGGGTTCGCGTCCCGAGCCGGAGGAAAACGAAATTAAAACGTCGGGCAAAGTTTTCTCAAGCCGGAAGGGTCTCGGAGGTGAAGGGGGTGAAGAGGGTACGGAGGGAACGGCGGAGACGAGCCGAGAGGAAACCGACGGAGGGTAAGGAATAAGAAAACAAGAATCCCGCCGAACGTGAAATAGCTCGGCCGGGCTCGGTTAGAATAAGATCGGACGAGGGGCGAAGGAGGCGGGCGCGAGGGACTCGTCGAGAATCGGACCGGTTCGGTCGGATTCGCAGTGGGAATGCGGCGGGGAAATGCCTCGCGGCGAGGAGACTTTACCGGACCTTTGTGTTCGCAACATTATTAAGTCCTTTGGCCCCGCGCGCGTTCGCATAGCAAAGGGATGACGGCTCCGCCGGTGGTTCGCTTCCGGTGGAAGATGCCGAGCGAATGGTATGCTTTCTCCGGGACGCTCGTCCCAGCTCGCAGTCGTCGAGGGGTGGACGGGCGGTCGGATGGAACGAATGGGTGGGTCGGACGGAGGGAGAGGAGCGGAGAACGCGGAGGCGAGGCGAGGAGGCGAAAGAAGAGGTGAAAGGCATCCCCGTCGGACGGGCAAACCGGGAAGCGAAATAACTTCCGAATTCACAACGCGGGGAAAAGATGAGCCGGGGAGCTCGGCGGGTTCCTTTGCGCCGATGTTTCGACGCCACTTCGTCCTCTCAGCGACGCTTCGGATCTCGGGCTCGTTTTTCCTTTCTTCGCTCGTCTCGCTTCGTTCTCTCTATTTAGTTCTCGTCTTTTATTTTTTATTTTTTATTCCGTTGTAACTCGAAACTTCCCTTCAGTTTCTTTACTCGCCGTTGAAGCTCAAAGGATTCGTTGCTCGTCGAAATTGCGTTTAGTCCCTTTCTCGAGATAGTCCGTCTACCTTGTGCAGCGGCCTGCGGGAGGGGGCGGCGCAGGGAGTAACAATGCTAACGAACGGACTTAAAGAATGCCGAGTTGAGGAATTGGCGGGAAGTAAGTTTCCGAACAATTGTTCATTATCACTTTAATGTTAATTACAAGTTTACGGGCGGGGGGTTTCGAGGAGGTGGAATTTGCTGGTGGAAGTAAGCCCCTTGTCGAAGGTAATTTATTGTACCGACGGTCGGTACGCTCGATGCGGGAGTCTTTGTACGGCGTCGTTTTGCATTGGAGAGGAAAGCTTCGAATTTCAAGGCTCCGACGATCTCGTTCAAACGCTCAGTCCGCTCTGAAAATTCACGCCGGAAAACTTTTTTTGTTTTCGTGCCATTTTTTTTTTCACTCAATTTAGTCAATCAATGTACTCATTTTACCAACTCATTTAATAATTATCGGTATAGTTATTACAAAAGTTGTTGGGCCAAAAAAGTTACAAAAAATATTATTCCGCCAATTTCAATTCGATAAACTTAACGTTTGAGCCATTATTCATTATCAATTAATTGAAAAATTAACGATATAGTTGTTACAAAAGTTGTACGGCCTAATATTTTTCTCCGAATATAGTTCCACAAATTTTCGCCCGAAAACCAAATGCTTGAATCATTGTTCACAGATTACAAAATTTTTTCTAATCTACATCAATTCGTTCCTCACAATATTTGCAGATTCCAAACCACCTGATGTGGCTCTGCTTCTTCTACCTCGCGTTCCACTCGTACCTCAACCTGATGGGCGAGCTTTTGCATTTCGCTGACCGTAATTTCTACAGCGACTGGTGGAACGCAAACAACATAGACACCTTCTGGCGAACGTGGAACATGCCCGTGCATCGATGGGCCGTGAGGTAACGAAAATAATGTTTTCCCCCCGCTCCCACGCCTCTTCCGTTTTCCTCTTCAAATCCAATTTCTCAAACCCTCCTCACCTCGTAAAGTACACTCGTTAACAGGTTCTCTTTCATTCGCGAAATATGTTTTTTTTTTCGCCCCCCCGACCTAACCCCCTGGTGCCGAGTCTTTCTTGTTTCGTCGCGTTTCGTTTTCCCTCCGTGACCCCTTTCACAAATTATAGAAGCTTCCGCACCGGGAGCTCTCCCTTTTTTTATTTTTCTCTCATTCACCGCGCCCGCCCCGCCGACGCTGTACGGCTATTTTTTTCTCCCACACCCCGCGCATCCGGCCCATCTTTCTCTCGCCTTCTCGCATTCATCGCGTAATCCCGGCGAACACGAGTCTCCTTCGTACCTCGTCCTCGCGCTCGTACAGAGAAAGGAGAAAACGTGTGCGGCAAAGTATTAAAAAAAAAAAAAAGTGGTCCGAAGAAACGTTTCTCGGGTGAAGCGTTCGCCGTTGAAAACTCCTCGCCGCAGCGGAGAAAAGGAGCCGAGAGGAGTATCTCAGCTTCGTCTCGATTCGCAAAACCTTTGATCGAGCCACCCCCCGCCCTTCCTCTCTTCTTCGACCCAATGTATACGTCCGTTTTTTTTTTTTTTTTTTTTTGCAAAGTACCAAGCGCTTTCCTTTTTATCCAGTCTCCCCATCCACCGCGCGGCCGCCACTTTCTTTCTTCCGCCTCTGTACTCGCTCTGTATACCTCCTTCGCGTTCTCGCCATCCAAACTTCGTTAACGAGTGCCCGCTTTAAGGGGGATTTAATTACATTTTTCGCGAGAGTCGCCACCCACTCGACAAACCTTGGGGGGCCGCCGCTGTTCTCCGTCCCTTGCGCTCCGGTGCGCTCCGCCTCGGCCGGCCTCCTCCCCGTTGCCGTGAATGAGCGAGCAGGACCGTGAGTAAAAAGCCGGGAGGAAAGGTGGGAACCGGGCGGGGGGGAAGGCGTCGGTGAGCGTATAGAGATAGGTAAAATGCTCGTTTTCACTGAGAAATTTACGCTGAACCTGGGCGAAGCTCTGCCTACGGAGTTGCCCCCGAGAGTTTCCTTCGTACGTCTCTGCAGCCTCGACTGCGCCCACACACACACACACACACACACACACACACACACACACACACACACACACACACACACACACACATACATACATACACAGAGACACAAAGACCGAGGTTCTTTTGCCGACGTACCCGTGCAACGCTTTTCTCTTCACTCATTCCCTTTTCACTTATTTTCCTGTACCGGTCTCAATGCCCCGGTCCGAGGGCTTTTCTACCACATTCTCTCGGTGCGGAAGCTGTTACTCCGGTAATTGTTTCAGCTTCCGTAACTCACTCGCTTAAGAACTGTCGTGCCTGTTTGCGGGAGGGGTGGGGGGGGGGGGGGGGAGATGCCGCTTTCGTTGCCGTTTCAAAGGGCCCGGAGAGGAACACTCGCCAAGGGGCATCGCCTGGTCTCATCACGGGACGGTCTGTCGGGTGAGAATGGAGCGGCTCGTCTTTTTTTTTTTTTTTTTTTCTTTCCGCGATGTTTGCCGGGCCGAGTGTGAGGGATTATTATGCTTTCGCCCCTGGGAGATCGCGCGCTGGGTAATCGCATATGCATTTTGGAAGGTTGTTTGTTTATTCGTTTGCTCGCCCGTTCTATTTTTTTCTTTTCTTTTTTTTTCAAGAATTCAGGGCGCCCCCTTATTATTCCGGACTCCTGGGGAATTTCGATTTTAGGCACCGAATTTTTGTTTCGCCACCCCTAAGTCCACATTTTGTTGACTCAATTGATTTCTTTCTCTGTGTGGCATTTCGGTTTGAAAATCTCATTTTTGCGACCGCAAGTGACTTCACACCGGAAATACGTCACTTCCGGTTTGATAATGAGATTTCTAAACCGGAAGTGACGTATTCTCGATAAACCTCCGAAAATCTAAATTTTCGTGTTATAAATTCCATAGTCCATAGCGAAGCCGCGAAGCACCCGAGCCACGAGAAGCTGCTAGTATTTTTATATTTGCCGAACATCAAAGGTGACGAGTCGAGAGTGAATTTGAAAGTGAAAATGAGCGATCCAGTATCGGATGCTGGAGGATCTGACGGCATACAGGGAAGAGATGAATTAATCAATTTTCATAATTAATAATAGAAATTCCGCGTATTCTGGGATGGAGAAATCATGAGTCGAGAGCGGATTCGAGTATCGAACTTCGATATAAACCGTGCGGTTGAGCGGGAACAGTGAACGAAGTTTTTCCTGAGACGAATAATCCGCACTTTTTTTCCCCATCAATGTTGCAAAAAGCGCGGATTTTTTAGTATCTTAAAACAGCGAACTTGCCTACCCGATGGTTCATCGATAAAAACCGACGTGTCCATCGCGTTCTCCGGTGAAGAACACGCAAGATAGAGTGCTCGGTGAATTTTCAATAAACTTTTTTCGAGTCTTTTCACAGCGACGAAAAACGCCAAAAAGGCGCCTCCAAAATCGAAAGCTTCCACCGTAAATTCTGGTTCACGTATTTTCACCCGTCCTGCCGCGCAAACACGAATGCTACGTCGGTTTTGGCCCAAACTCGTCAGGGACGCCAGGAATTAAATAAAATATATATATTTTTTAATAAACATTTTTTTGTACATTTTTTTTTTCATTATAAATTAAACCCTCGTCCCTTCGAAAGGTGAACAGCCCAGAGGCTGTTCATGAATGCTGCTCCTACCCCGATATATTTAATAAGCGATATACCGTAGAGTGGCCAATGGCTGGATCGCCTCTGCGCTATCTTCCATGCCATGGCTCCTCGCATACGAATGCCCTTCCCTTCGTCCGCGCAGCCGAGCTCTTTATCACTCTCGTCTCGCCGAAATCCTCCCAGCGCCCAACGGCAGGAGCAGCAGCAGCCTGCAACTGGCATCGGGCCATGCAGTGGAGAGCCCGCGAGGTTTCTCTGGAAAGGCGAAAATGGAAACGGATAGTGAGAGATAGGGGGAGAGGAGCGAGGAAGAAACGGGGAATACGGTGGAAGGAAGCGAGAGCCAGACGCCGGTTTTCTCTCTGAGCCGACAGACTCGGGAACTCGGGGTGAAAACGTCGTCGTCGTATTCGTCGTCGTCGTCGGGTGTGCGAGCCTCTTTTCAGCCTTTCGTAATGGGAAAAGACGATACGCATCGCATTGCCGCACTTAAGGCTGTTTATTCCCCGCGGCTCTTATAATGCTTATATAACGCGACGACGGCAGCGACGAGCGGGTTGCACACTATACACGCGAGAACGCAGACGATTCCAACGAGATTTTTAGCCCCCCCGCGCGACTCCAGCCGTGGGATGAGTGTTCGACTTGCGGGGCAAAAGGAAACGGAAAAATGCGGAGAAAAGACGAATAATATGGTATGAATGGGAGAAAATGGGGGGGGGGGGGGAGCTTTTAGCAATGGACGAAAGCTTTGCGAATATTCAGAGCTTTTTTCCTTTGATGGATATTGAATAGCGTTGGAACGCAACTTTTTTTAATTTTTTTATTTATTTTAAAAGCTAACCTCACGAATTTTGTTGTGTGGGATTATTTTTAACATTTTTTTTGTTTTTTTTTTAAATTTTTTTATTAAGGCATCTTTACATACCGATCGTCGAGATGGGATACGGCAAGAACGTGGCCGGCGGCACGGTGTTCTTCATTAGCGCCTTCTTCCACGAGTATCTCGTCAGCGTGCCACTCAAGACCTTCAAGGTCTGGGCTTTCTTGGGCATGATGGGACAGGTGAGTGAACTTTTGAGGACGCTTGGTTCGTTTCAAGAATTTTTTTTTCGATGAAATTCGCTTTGGGAACAATATACAAAAAATGGAACGTGGAATTATGTTTTATTTTTGTTCATAATAATAATCAACATGATTGCTACATTCAGTTCTGAGCTTCTTAAAAAATTACGCTTCGATACCACCCTACGAATTTTAACAGGTTTTTTTTTACCACATTTTAATACCGTCAATTTTGTCCGCATGCCTATTAAAGCATTAAAGTCGAATATTAAATAAATTGGTGGCAACACGTTCTTGGCTTTTACGACAGATTCCACTATCGGTGATCAGCAAAATGGTCGAGCGTCGCTTCGGTCCGCGTTGGGGCAACATCGTCGTCTGGTCGAGTCTCATTATCGGTCAACCTCTCTGCATAATGGTCTACTACCACGACTACGTGGTCACTCACTTCGGGGCCGCTCTGCTCCAGGATCATTCCGTCGTCTGAAACCTAATTATTAAATTATATATACCTCAGGCTCTAAACGATTCGACCGTAATAGAGTATTTCGAACCAGCCCGCTGATTACCGAATCGAACGTCAACGAGATTAATAATTTACGACACGGCTATTATTTATTCGAGATTAATGTGAAAGATGTACACTTAAAAGGAACTTAAGTACCTTATAGATCGGCATGTTTTCGGTAAAAAAAATCCCTCAGTATCTTTGATGATAAACGAACGTTGGAAAGGCTTTCATCCTGTGTGGAAAATTCGATGCGAGAACTTGCGAACAAAAACCAATGCCACGCAACAAACTGGTGTAGGAAAAATCTGAAAAAATGCTATGACATGATTCATTGCTGAGGTAGATTCGTGAATTTTTTCAGATTTTTCCGATAAGTCATTGCAACCCAAATTATCAACTCGAGATCAGTTAAATTCACGAGAAATATACGAGAGATGATTGTCATTTGTTCGCCGAAATATCGAGATTACCGCGTCGTTCTATTAATCAGCTTCGACTTGAGGATACATTATTTAAGCCTCCATATCCACCAGATTTTGGTCTGCGTGCTGAATAAATCAACTGACTTTCTGGAGTGGTCGAGAATAGCGGAATTTGTCTGTGGAAATAAGCTGATTATTATCGACCATTATTGAGCTAATTCTATTGCGCGAAGCGTTATTTTTTAACAACGCTTGTCCTTCTCAAGTGCCTTATATACAAATATTAAGAACAGAAAAATTAGAACTGAAAGCATCACGCGTCAAAGCATCACTTTCAAGAAAACATTTCGTAAATATATATAGATATATATATATTTTTTTTTTTTGAGTCGGGAATATCCGGTTACATCGCGCCACAGGAAACCACGCGACAGTCAAGGTCGACACTCTTTTGGCAGAAACATTTTTTATTTGATACAGAACTTCAGTAAAGCAAAGAGTATCGTTTTGGTACGAAAGAAAATGCAAATAAGGGTTTCGGTCGATTATCGTACATTTGTAAGTTTCAGGATGGAATAATAAATCATTAAATATGTAACGCAAACACTGAAAATAAACGAAACAAAAAAAACTGTCACAGGGTAGCCGGATCTTCCCTATTCTATATGAGATTCTATATGTAACGCTATGTACGATCCATTGTAGCCAAAGAGTAGAAGTGTGAAAGATTGAGGAATACACGAAGAAGAAGGGAAATAAGAACGAAATAGGGCGAATAGCGTGAGTTCGATTACGATGCATTTTTTAAATGTGAAAACATCTCTGGCGAGACTTCTAAATGAAACTGCTGTTTCTACTGATGTTTTCACATACAATCTTAGTCAGTACACGCAGCTGTACTGGCTACTTTTTTCCTATGTAGTATTAGTCATATGTATATATTGTAATACACCTCGAAATGTACTAACATATATTTTGCGAAATTTTGAGCTCATTTTAATGGTTGAGGATACACAAAAGAAAAGAAAAGAAAATGTTCATGTCTCGTTGTATCCAATTTACTCTGTCGTGTACGAATGACACTTTTGTACGCTGCATTTTACCGTGGGAGCTCGGCATCGGTGCACGAGCTTTGTTGTTATCGATTAAACGGAATATTTCTTACGTACTCGTGGCACTTTTTTTGTTCCACTGTATTATCCGATACTAGCAGGTTGTCGTACCTCGGGCGCTTTGCGCCCTTGCTGCGAACTCTGGAATTTGGACATGGCGTCCAAAAAGGCCAGCAGATTCATGTTCCGGGACTCCAAGGACTCCGAGGACCGCTGGACACCGTGTTGGAAAACGGTAATTCAGATATTCCGAAATTTATCGAAAATACTTTACTTCCGGTTTGAAAATCTCATTTCTCAACGGGAAGTGATTTATTTTAAGTATGGCGTCACTTCTAGGAAGACTTTCCGGATTCTTGAAAAATTGTGACAAACAATTTTTAAAAATATAGAAAAGACACGTTGAGAACTGAAATACCAAGAAACCGTCAGGTACATAATGCCCCAATTTACCAGAAAATTAACCAACATATGCACCAAATAATAAAAAGCAAAAACTGAGCAAAAAAAAAAAACAGAAAATGTTTTATTAAAGGAATTAATAAACATTTGTAATTAAAATGTCACGACGACAAAGCTTCGCCCCGAAGCAACGGCGTATCGTACCGTTGCCATTTTTGCTTCCTCCCTGTTTTCATCCCTTTGACTCGAAGCTTTTTCGTTTTATCCGTCACTGCCGTGAAAAGTAATCGAGGCGAACGAAATTTTATAGTACACCGTAACAGCGATACAGAGAAGCGGCGGAGAACGATGAAACGGTGACAGAGACGGTAGGAAAAGCGGGGATATCTGATGACTGACATTCTTTTCCGCTGAACCCCTCGAGGCCTGCGAGATCTCTGCCTCGACGTCCCCGAGGACGACTGTCGCTTGTACTGTACTCTTATATTCTCCCACCCCTCGACACGCTCGCTTATTATTCTTTCTCTTCTCGCAGCATCCGCGAGAGAATAAACAGAGGAGGCGAACATCTCTCGTGATGGATAAATTAATGATGCGAAGGGTCTTCGACCGACGGTCGGGCGTTCGTCTGCGTCACTCGGCGGGGCCTCTTGATGCTGCACACTTAGACGAGGCATACACGAAGAGGGTTGCTTGCGGGGCGGCTCTCGCGACGTCACGTGACGGACACGGCCTGTCTCGAGTGGATACCTCGAGCTTTGTTACATCAGAGAGCTCCGTACAAGGCAGTAAAGGGAAATTTCATTTTTTTGAAATTCGAAGGAAAAGCCACATTTTATTTTAGATACGATGATTGGCCAAATTTGAGTGAACATGCAGCAGCTTACTGTCAATGCCGCGAGGCTTCTACATAAGTTTTTATTTAAAGACAGATGTAAATAATTTTTTTTTTAATTATAAGATAATAAAAAAATTAATAATAAAATTAAGTATCCTACCTATTGCAAATTTTTTGAATTCTGCACGACGCGTTTTTAAAAAATTGCGCAACAGTTGCATGTTTGAAATTTTATTTTAAATATCCCGTTGCGTCACGCCCGACTCGCAGAGGTGTAAGGAAGGGGCAAAATCAATGTCCGTATACAAAACAAAAAAAAACTACGTGAAAACTAGAAAACCGCATTCACTAGCAAAAAATTATAAACAAAATGACTACAACTATCTATAATTGTCTATCGATGAAGACAAGAATCATCGGTGAAGAAATATTTCAATAAATCACTAGAAAAAAAAAAAAATAAACAAATAAAATGACTATAACTGTCTATAATTGTATGGATGAATCTAAGGACTACAGATGACGAAATAATAATAAAAAAAGAATTTTCAGAATTTTCTCCAGCGCGGCTCTTCACGAACAACCGTTTACAATGGTATTTCGGCGCGTCAAAGGCGGCATCGAGGCTACATTCATGATCACTTTCGCAGGATGCTTGAGGCGCGAGGTGACGATGCACACCGGTGCCGGAGGGTCGTAACCGTGAGAGGTAGCGAGAGAGCGAGAGAGAGACGGGGTGAGTATTTCACGTCTTTTGAAGGCGCGAGCAGGCAGTCGGAGAGCCGCTGGAGATGAGGGTGGTCTGATCGTCGGTAGGAGGCAGAGAGAAGCGGCAGGAGCAGCAGGAGCAGCAGCAGCCAGCGGCGAGCACGACGCTTGCGTGGTTCGGCGACGACGACGACGACGACGACGTCGTCGCCGTCGTCGGTGGGGGTTGAGCTAGACCGATAGCGAGCGCAACACGATGCTCTATAAGGGCGGGTGCGCCGCGACGCCTCTGCAGTGAGGGCCGCGACGCCGACGAGCATACCTCGACGCGCCGCGAAAACGCAACCCCGGGGGCTCCAAAAATTTTCGCGCACGAGGTTCGTCGTGACGACTCCACAATAAATTTTTTTTAAAATTGTTTCGTTTTTAATACTAACAAAAAATATAAAAATCTCGTCACTCTGTGCACAGTGTATAAGTTCTCTAAATTCAAGACAGTTAAAAAAAAAAACTATCGAAGTTGGGACAAAAAATTTCGGCCGAGTACAAAAAAAAATGTGCGAAAACGGAAATTTTCGAGAGGACGAGCCCCGACTATTGTGATATCCGAACCGTCGAAGGTATGACTTCTCCAACTATCTTATCTCGTCTTATCCAACCTCTGCGAAATTCATTGAATCGGTTTACGATTTTTTTTCTCAAATTGTCAAAATGTGGCTCTCATAGAGTTTTCGAAGGCTCCCGCTAAATTGACAACGCACCGAAAAAAAAAACACAATTTTTGTTGCTGAATTTATCTTCAAAATCAATATTTTCATAAAAAATATTGTATTTTTTATTGTCCCTCATCGGCAAACTGACGAGAGAGTAGAGGGAGCGCGGAGACATGCATATTGCAGTGAAACGGGCGTCCGAGCGATCGGTGAACCGCATACAGAGAGTAAACAGCGAGTCCCTCGTCGATTCGTCACCGCTGAGTGAAGGACTCGATAAATGTTCAAACGCTCGTCACTATCACTCCCTCTCCCTGCCGGGGCTGTCCGTGTGCACGCTAGATTATGGAACACGTACGCGTCCCACACACGGGAGAGATCCGTTCGAGTTGGTGCGGCGGGCGAGCTCCGAGCTGGATTGTCGGCGGTTAGAGTGCATATTTGCTCGTGTGTCGTGTAACTAGTTTCCGGACAAATCAAACTCCGGGAGGCGGAGGGTGGACGGAGGTGCCGGCCGAGAAACGGCGACCCGATGTATTTACCCTCGTCACGAGAATGCCCGGCATACCGAACGGACACCGTCAATCGATTCGTGCAAACCCCTCTCAATCCCTTCGCACTGCCGCCCCGAAACACGATACATAATACAGGCTCGCGGCCCGAAATATCTCGAGCGTGCCGAAATTCGCTGGCGATGAATATCGAGAGCGAACTGGCACGGCGTCGCCGACAATGAGAGACCGGTGACGGAGCGGACTTTTCTCGCTGCGAGCTGATGGAAGTGGGAAAAAAAATATACGAGAAAAAAAAATGAGGGTGGGAAATTTCAGCACTTCCGCGTTTCGGATTCAATCTCGATGACTCGGCTGTTACTGTCACAGCGCCATTAATAACCCCGACGGGGTATTCGACGCGGCTCGAATCGCGTTTCACCGCGAAATTTCTTACCCTCGTTGCCGGTAATTGTGAAAAATTAAAGGGAATTTATTGGAAAATTTAAACACGCCGTCGGGCCGCTGAGATATTGAAATGTCGCTCGATTATTTTTTATATATATATATTATATATTATATATATATATTTTTTTTGGCTATGAGGTAGTTTTATTTGTTTACGGATATAAATACATGGATTTTAAAAAAATCGTTTAGGAAAATATTTAATAAATTACGTGAGGGACTTTCGAAAATTGAACCGAACATTTCCGAGAGCCAAAACAAAACTTTGCACCCAGAAAAATTTGACGGCTACTGTTTATTTCGTTGAAGTAAAATATTTATTCAAATTAAGTAAATAGTTACTTAAATATCAAATAAATTATTTTTCTGGGTTTGTTTTGACTCTTCGGTAATTGTGAAAATTTAAGGGGGATTTGTTGGAAAATTCAGCTATTGAAACGTTACTCTGTTTTTTTTTTTTATAGAAGATGTTTTGAAAACCGGAACGAACAATTTTGAGAGGAAAACAAAATTCCGTTTACGACGATCGATGAAACGAAAAATGAAAAAAAAATTGACCAGATGTATGAAAAAGGAAAAAAGGTGTTTTTTTTTCTTTTACAAGGCAACATAACTTTGTCGGCGAGTTCTGTGACTCGTGTGGGCCACGAATGCCAGAAGTTTACGTTCGCGCGACCCTTCTGAATTATTCGACACTCGAGATCCCGTAGGGGTGGAAACCCCTCGTAGGTAGGCACGTTGTACGTGCCGGCAAAGGGCCCGACAGAGGATAGCTCGAGTGAGAGAGTTATTTAGCAAACTGCGTGCCCGGGGCGACAGCACGCGAGAAAGCATGCCAGTTGGGGTTGAGGTCGAGCCGGTGGCGTCTGACCAAACCTCGTGCAACGCTACTGGTAGTGGTAGTCGCAATGCCGGACGTCGACCACCCCCTTCGTCCTTAGATTCAAACTTCTCCTCAGCAGAGTCCTCGACACCTGCGCCGGACACACCATTTCCCGTCGACGCTTCTCAACGTATCGATGGGCGCTTGAAATATCTCATGCGAACAAAGTTTTCGTGTTTTTTTTTTATTTTTTAAGAATTTGTTTTTAAATTTAAGAATACATTTTTAAAAAATTATAATTACATTTTTTCAGAGTAATTATAAGTTTGGAATTATGTGAAAAAAAAATGAAGAAAGAGGTGGAGCGAGATGACATTGTAGAAGAAAAGTTTATAATGCTGGAACTTGGTATTTTATGGATCGACAAGCGCTTCCGCTGAATTTAATTTTTTTTAAACTTTTTTTTGCAAGTCAGCGAAAATATAAATGAAATCACGTCCGTGATTTTTTTCTTTTAAGCTATATTTGCGTAAATTTAAAGAATTCTTTCGGGCTATATTTGCGTAATCTGTGCGGTTTTATTACAATTTTGCTGGAAAATATGAGAGAGCTTTTTCGTACTAAATGTTGATATTTGAATTTCCAATCCGCGCCGAGAGGCGGCCAGTTTATATTTTCTGTTTCGACTTCACTGCGCCACGATCACTCCGGCGGGAATGCGTTTACGCAATTGTTCGGTTTGTTGCACGAATGTATTCCGTCGATCACTTCTCCACCGGAACTCCTGGGGGCGAAGCGATCGAAATTTTCGCTGAAAAACAGAGCCGTCCGACGGGTAAAATTTTGTATTTTCCCGTCGAAACACACGGCTCTGCGTTGGACAGAGCATTTTCATCCTCTCCACTTCTAGCAAATGTCTCCTGTCAGGAATTCGATTACACGTTTATTGGGTTTGCTTCGGAGATGTTTTTTCGATCGCGGTGCTTCGCTTTCTCTACTTTTTATTTTTTTATTTTCCGAAACACTCTTACTTGTCACAGCCCTCACGGACAATAAAAAAACCATTTCTCAATTTTCAATGTATTTCCCGTTAACATTTTTCGAATTCAATTTTCTCCCTTAGGCCAATAAAATTAGCCTGAAGGTCACAATCGCAATTTTGCGAATCGACGTATTACGAAATTTCATTGAACCCCTGTTTTAATTTTCGGTCTCCAGAAATGATTTCGTTTTGCCACGTAAATATCAAATTAACGTCAGCTGACTACCGACCGTTTCGACTCAGTCCATTCGGTCCTACATTCCGATTCCGAATTTAATTTAATCTTTCATGACGAGTTCAATTACACAATTATTTATCTTGTTTATCAAATGTTGACTACCCGATTGTGGACTACAAATCGATATATCGATTGCGCATTGTGGAATGTAAAAGTAAATTGAATTATCCGTATTAAAAAAATCCTTTTTTTGTTACATTCAATCACCCCACTTCACCTCCACGTACTTCTCATCGTCGCTCTTCCTAAGGCCACAGCTCCATCATGGTCAAATTTAATTTTTCAATATATTTTTTTTTAACCGAACAATATTTCCCAATATCGTTTCAGAAAATCCGATTACGCGATTATCAAATTACCTTCTCCCCCCTCAGTGTATTTCTTTGAGAACGTCGCGCTCCTTACTTTCCGACGATCGTTTGTGGCCTTCGCACCTCCCGAAAATATAAACTTCGATGACACCTTTCCTCCACCCGACGGTCACCTCAGGACTTTTTCGCCATCGGGAGTGACCCTATAAAAAATACTGTCAATACCTTTCTCATATTTTCTTCCCTTTTTCCTATCTTTCGCTTTCGCTCAGTTTTTCAAAACTTTTTTATTTAATTTTTTCATGGACACGTAAACGTCTCAGTGCCAAATTATGATTTCTATCTGGAGAGGAAAAGGTTTTTCGATCATTCGCTTCTTTTCAAAAATGATTCTCCACCCCTTTACATAGATATAAGTAAGGCGTATTACATGTACATATATACATATAATACGCCTATATAAAACTGCTATATTACGAGGACTCCACATTATACCGCTGCTCCTTTTTTTTTATCCTCTTCCCAGCGCCCATTCCCATTTCCAACGTCTTTCACAGCTTTCCCCTCGCCATCTATGGGATGAGAGAGAGAACTCAAGTGCAAAGTCGAATAACCGAGTATGCGGGTTGCTGGCGCAAGAAGGCGGGCGTCGAAGCGAAAGCGCTGCGAATGAATGAATGAGGGAGCCGAGATAGAGAATGGTGGGGGAGGAGAGAGGAAAAAGCGAGGAGGAAGCCGGGGTGGCGCACAATTCCGCCTTGGATGCACGCGCTGCATTCAGGGAAAATAAAGGTACCAGAAAAGCCGCGTGGTGGCAAAGAACCGCACAACGCGAAACTCGGGCTTCCCTTTGCGGTGGTGAAAAGAGAAGTTCTACCCTTCGCTCTGTGCCGGTTCCCGGTGTCGTTGTCACGTTTGCAAAATTACTTATTAATTAATTTGTACACCCGAGGCTCTCCCACCGCTTTTTTTTTTTTTTTTAGTAAAATTTAGAGCACTCGTCTTCGAAGGCACAGCAACGTATCGCAACTCAACGAGGTACAAGCGGATGAAATTTCAGCCTCTGAAATCGTCGAATGATAATAATAATAACAATCCTCTGTATTGAAATTCCAAGATTATACCCGGGAACTTCCTGATCCGGCTCGATTCAATTGTTTTCCAACCTGTCGGCTGTCAATGTTACTAATTAATCCGGTTCCCTCACTGGCTGCACTCGAGATAAATTCCAGAGAACAGTTGAAGTGTTTCGCTGTAACAACAAATCCTGTCAGAGAATGTCGCTTCGAAGATGGAAGTTACGTCGCACATAGACATTTGAACACATTTGTTGCGACGTCAGTTCTCTTTTGAAAATCTCATTTTTCGACCGGAAGTGACGTCATACAGAAATATTTCACTTCTGGTAGAATAAGATTTATCAAACCGGAAGTGACGTTTTGCCAAGTGACGACAGGTTGTATAATGAGATTTTCGAACCTGAATCGACGTCGAAAATAAAATAATGAAATCATCAAGGAGAGAGTTCCGGACGTCCGCGGATAAGAAACGTTGGTAAAGTCTAAAATTTTTATCGCGCGCAATTCCCCGCAACGATTCTCGCGTGTGACCCAACGCTCGCGGTAATCAGCGCTCGAGAGCAACAACACCGGCCCACGCGACAATTTTCTCGCCCGAGAGAAAAAAAAAACTTCGTCCGACGACGGCGTTCTCGCGTCAAGGTGAAAAAATCGCAGCGACGGCAAGAAAGTAGCGCGGGGGGATGGCTGAAAGGGTTTCAGCGGAGGGTTGTCGCGGTGTCCGCGATTCCGCGGAGATGCCGGAGAGGCAGCTCGGCGCGACGCTGTTTTTCATCGCCGGCGTGAGCGGGATTGCCGCTCAACACGTGTTTCTCTTATCGAGTTCATTTAACAACGAGCCCGGCGGCCGGCGACGCCGAGTGCATCGCGGCTCTCGGTCGCGGCTCGGGCCGACCTGCGTCACAGCGATGCCGAGTGCCAGAACAGATCGCGACGTCCATCGGCGACGCTCACCCTCCTGAGCGACCCCCCGCGCCGCACTCGCGGCCGCGGGGTCGGCGATCCTCTGGGAAGCCACACCGGTGCTGCGAAATTTCCTCCCCCCACCCCCCCCCCCCCCCCCCCTCTTGATTTATCTCTCGTCTTCAATAACTCTCCTTTTATTTCCACCCGAGCGGCATTCGCGAGCTTCCACCCGCGCTATCACTGCTATCGCCACTGCCGCGATTGCCGCTCCGACTCTTAATCTATCGCCTCTGCGCTGCTTCCGCGCTAGAACCGGACTTCCGGAAGTCCTCGCGGCGCCCCGCGCGTATTCTCGCCGTCCTCCTGCCGGTCCGGTGTTGCCCTCGCCGCATTCCCGCCGATCCGTTCTTATTTACGAGCATCGGAGGCGACTCGAACGGGGCGCGGGCTTTGCGGACCGTTATGCACTTCTCTCAATCCGTGGCTGAGTGTAGGTGTGTGAGTCGCGCGGGTTTCGTCGCCGTACCTGCAGCCTCTCGATCAAAATCACCGGGGACGACGACGACGGCGGAGAAACGGCTCGCTGGGGCGATTCCCCCCGCTCTCGCGAGACACCCGGAGCAAAAAGAGCGTTACAGCGGTTTCTCTTCGGCTCCCCCGGTGGCGAGGGAGAAAAATCGCTGAGCACCGGTGGCGCGCCCGCCGGAGCCAATGCTCACCGGGGAATGCTCAGATTTATATCTTCCTCGAGAACGTGCGCACTTGTTCTCATCATCTTTATGTCCCATCTGTCCTTTTTCAACCCTCCAGCTGGGTAGATGTATTTTACCTGATCTGTATGGGGGCGGTTGTGGAGAACTTTGTCCGTGTCCCGTATCGAGGACGGGGGCGGGGGGGGGGGGGGGGGAGGAGGAGGGCATTACTCATTTTAGCGGCGCATTGCGACCGGTGTGGCGAAGGGATGAAACGCGCGAAAGCGGTAAAGAGAGGCATTACTGTTGTTTTGTGGGGATTTTTTTTTTTAGTTGCCGGTGGATGGAGTGCCGCGGAAGTGGTTGATGGCTCGAGTAGCTGCGGTATTTTTTTTTTTCGAAATTTTACTAACTATTGTTCGAAGGAAAATCGGGATTTTGCGATTTGAAGATGTAGCTTGTGTAGGAGAACATACCTCCAATTAGTTTACATTCTCTCAATTTTTTTAAAACCACGACGTTGAAGTAGAAAAAAAATACCCAGGCTGCATTGGTTTGCCGATAAGATGGTTTAAAAAAAAGTTATCAGAGAATAGAGTTCCACGGGAATGGTTGATGGGCAGCTGCGGTATTTTTTACAATTTTTTAAATGAACTCTTCTTCGTCGTGAAATCCCGATTTTGCAATTGGAGGATGTACCACCTATGTGAGAACATACCCCTCATTAGTTAGCAAAATGGCTCACACAGAAATACAAAAAACCACGCCATTGAAGTAGAAAAAAAAATGCCGTCTGTATTTGTAGGCCGTCAGGATAGTTTTTTCATCTCCCCTCGGCTCCCGGAAGGAACGACCCGGTATTAAATATTTATTTATTGAGACAAATACACCCGGAAGTCGCGGTTACACAAAGAGGCGAGGGACAACGATGCCGCAGATGTTCCGCACGCCGATGGCGTGAATTATTTTCAATTTTCTGCTTTCCACAAAACCCTCGCTCTGTCGGTGGATTCTCCTCTTCGTTTATTTGTGTGTGTCTCCCCCCCCCCCCCCCCGGTCCTTCGACAGCCAGCCAAGCTATCGGAAGTGCGAGGCGGGAGGATCGTGGGCGGGTGCTCGAAACGGTATATCGGCGATTGTTTATTCTCGATCGGCTCTACCCGGCCTGCCGGGCGAGACTCGCCGGTTTCCGGAATTATTGAATAAAAATAAATGTCCCCGTCGTCGCGGCCGGGGAACTCGAAATATCAAGGACTGCGGATGCAGCTCGCACACGCACACTGAAACACGTAGCAAGGAATCGTAAAAAAAAAACACACGGGGGAGAAAAACGAATTCACGACGAAATAGTACAGACCACGTGACGCGAGTTACTACAACTCGATATGGAGTGCGCCATCCAACTTTCCGTTTGTATGTACATATACGTATATACATTTATGTCTGTATACAGAGCTGCAGTACTTGGCATTTTCAGCTTGCCGCTTTTTACGGAAGGGACTGTCGAGGAATGTTGTGCGTTTTTTTTTTTTTTTTTTTTTTACGTCGGATTCGAGAGGCGGCTGTGGTGGCTGTCGGCGGTGCCGGGCGACGAATGGGCTCCTCGACAGACCCGGCAACACCGACAGGCTCTTCGCTTCCTCCCTTCGGCCTTTATCCGTCGAGCTCTTCCCCTTTGCGTTTCTCTCACCGACCGGTGTGCACGCACTCGGTTTGCATTTGCGAATTCACTTAAAAATTGTTCGCCCTTTGACCGACGCCTGAAAGATCGCGCGCCGCGATCGCGTCAAAGGGGAAGCTGTCCAGCCATCGGATTTCACGCGGCAGAAATTATCTCGAGTGTGTTTTTGTGCTCCTCTTTCGAATTCCTGTGAAGGGACGAGAAGAGTTAATTTCATTACCGTGGAGACATCTGCGTGAGACTAAATTTCATCAAGCTACAACTCACGTGTGCTGCATCGCACAAACTTCGATCGGGAAAGTTCACTTAGAGAATGAAATTCTAGGAGCGAACAATTTTTTTTTTCTTCCCAAAGCCGTGAATAGAGAGAGCCGTGCCAAAGATGAAATTTGATGTCATGTAGATATCTTCAGAGTCATCCAATTTCAACTTGCATACATGTGACATTTTTCCAGGAAAAAATACGTTTTGTCGGGAATTTTTTTCTAAGACATTTTTTTTGTTTATTGCAATGAGACTGAGTAAATATTCTTGTTGATATTATTACATACTAAAGGAATTTTTTTGTCACACGGGGGAATTTTTTTTTGAAATCATAAGACTAGGCTCTATCAGCTGAACTGGGATCTTCTCTATTTCACAAAATGATGGTAAAATTTCTAAAACTTTCAAATTTTTCATTTTTTTGTTTTTTGTTTTCTAAAACTTAATGTTTCCCTACAAATCTCAATTATGAAATTTCAAAGTTGTCCACAGTCGGTAAGATAGCGAGATGCGCTCTTAATAGGCGCTCTAAATGTGGATCATGTGGAGTAGCGAAGTAACGACTCTGTTCTAATTCCTCTTCACTACTATTAAGCTTACTTTGTCTTCCTTTGCTTCTCTTTCCTTTATGCTCCGGTTCTTATTGTTATTATCCTCTCGAATGCATTAAACTGTAATTGCAAACTGCACACTATTCTGTACTTAAACTTTTCTTCGCTCTGCTTTATGTCCCGCCTATCTCTACTGCTTGGTCCTTAGGGGATTTATCTCAGGACGCGATAAATGAGCTATCTATCTATTTATCTAAACTTAAAGTCAACCTGTTCATTCTCATTCAACCTCCAGCGCAGCTGGCTCTACCTTAAGGATTCAACATCGTGTGAAAAAAATTGCTGCATCAATCATAATAACAATATCAATCAAAATATTCATTCGGTTACATTGCAATAAACAGAAATTTTTTTTTTCTCAATTAAAAAACGTCTGAAAATGTGCGAAAAAAGCGACTCTACCAGCAAGCAATCGAACACTATCGAAGAACTCGTCCGTTGTGAGGTCAATCGATGGTCGAATAAAAAAAAGCGAACGGACATTCGACCAGGCGAATCTGGCGTCAGTGGAGATGGAAAGTACTGGCAAGACGCGTCCGGCGAGTTTCACCAACAGCGTCCGTATCCACTCTCGCTCCCGTTCGCTCGAGCGCGAATAAACCGTTCGATAATCGTTGCCATTGTTATTCGAAAAGTCAGGGCGTAACCTCCCACCGGGTCGTTCCCTTAATCTCCTCGGCGCTCCCGCGCGCTGTAATCTTTTTTTTTTTCATCCGCCACGCTAACGAGCATTCCATGTAAATAAACTCGATTCGCAGTCGCTCGGGGGTCGCGCTGCGAGAACGAGTCAGTGAGCGAGGGTTGCGCGGAGCAGAAACTAAAAGCTCCGCTCCGCTCGGCTTGAGTATCTCCAACTAATTTTTTTCTTTTTTTTTTTTTTAGATCGCTTCACATATCGATAGTCATCGAGGTCGGCAAATGTCGGCGCATAAAATACCCGATCGCTTCGTCCGCCTCGCGTTACCCTTAATTTCCATATTTCTTTTTTTTTCATACCAGAATTAATTTTTTACACGTTAATTTGTTTCACACGCGCCAGCGAGCGCCGGCGAATTTTTGCGAATTGACGGGGTCGATACGCGCCGAAGATAATTAGTCGAGGCGTTGAACCGCGAGTGAGCCAAACGTTCCGTGAAGAGTAGTTGTTACGTGGCGCGACGTACCGTACGGAAGGCGCGCTTTACAGCATCTCTTTTCGCTCGAGTTCGTTCTCGCAACAGCTACTGGCAGCGCCCTCGCCAATCGATCAATCTCTCGTCGGAAAGTTGCAGCGACGTCGGCGGAGGCACAAGCGGTTACGGAATGGAAGAGTATGGAGGAAACGTTATTGAAAAACGAAAAGTCCGCAAGCTAATGGCTACGTTGCACGATGTGAGGCGATAGGCGACGCAGCGCGCCGTCGGTAGGGCACGCACGGATGCAGTCGAGGCACAAGTGGATAGGGCACGTCAGGAACAGACGAGGGGTTACTTTTTTTTTTAGTTACAATGCCCCGTATAATTTCATCGCGGGAACTTGCGATTCAAACGTCGGTGGATTTCTTCCGACAGTTTTCCGTTCGATTAGCTTCAGTGAACACACTTTCTTTTTTTTCCAAGGCTCAACTCGCCTTAAGCCAAAATGAAATTTTGAATTTCGATAAACAAGTAATTATTATAAAATATTGATGACAGTAATTTATGACTATTATTGTTTTGTAATAATTTTTCACGTTAGGGGCGCAGAGTATGGAGGAAACGTTATTGGAAAATGGAAAGTCCGCAGGCTAAAATGTCTGCGTAGCCCGTTGTAACGCGATAGGCGCTGTAGAGCACGCGCGGATGCAGTCGAGAGACAAGTGGATACGTCCTGTCAGTGACAGACGAGGGGTTATTTTTTTTTTTTTTAGATACAATGTCGCGTATAATTTCATCCTGGGAACTTGTGGCTCAAACGTCGGTGGATTTCTTTCACAGTGAATCGCGAAGCCAGAACGATGAGCCAGTTTTCCGTTCGATTAGCTACGACAAAAAACACTGCTCGTGTCCTATTTTCTTCTCGAGATTCGACTGGCGGAAAGACGGAATGAATCGCGGTCGAAGAAATGAATTTCGAATTTTTATGAACAAAAAATAATTGTAAAATGACAATAATTTAATACTGTTATCATAGTTATATTATAATAATTTTTTGTTTGTCGATATTCGAATTTCTTTCTTCAGTTTTTCATTATTAGCAATAAAAATAATGTTAATAATAATAATAATTGTTATTATTATTTTTAAACAAAGTTCTTCATCATCTCGATATAATGTTTCGGCGACTGAAATTTTTCTATATCGAGTCGACGGACACTCGCCCGATCGATGCACAAAACCATCGAAAGTTTGAACTTCCCCTCCGGCAATTTGAAACCCACCCAGAAGCGGTATTTCCAACGACCTCCGCTAATTCTTTTGCATCCATCATCGTTTCCCACTTTTTTTTCCCCAATTCCGCAAGAACTTCAAAGTAGACAAAGCCCGCAGCTAGGCGGACGCAAAAAATATCGAGTCCCCGGCGATAATTAATCATGGCTCGGGGTATCGGTTGTTCGCAGGCGGTTCCGCTTCTTTCATCGAAAATAATCATAATCATAATCCCTCTTTCATCGACGGCATCATTCTTCCATCGGAAGCTCTCGACGAGAATAGACCCGACTCGTGCAAGACGTTCGAACTTTCGCACGGAGCGCAATGCCCCGTTTTCCATCGTTACGCCAGAACGTCCGACCTATAAGTGACCTTTTCTACTTATTTTCATTATCCGATCTCTCTTTTTTTACCCTCCCTTAACAATTCAACCCCCGGCGCATCGCCGATGCTCGCCTGCTTCCGACGTTGCGAATCTCGCCCCGGCGGAAACGCTGCCGGAGGCGCCGTGAACCCGAATATCTATCGTACCGAAAATTCTAACTCTCTTCACTTCAATCTCTTCTCGCCCGTCGCACCGTTTTATCGGAACTGGCAAAGCGTGCGCGAAGAATTCGTACGCCGACGTGTCTACGTGTGCCGCGAGGTGTTTTCTGCGGGATGGCGGAGACAGTGCGACAGCGGGTGAGAAGAGTGGACGGGAAACGACTTCGGGGATCGGGGACAGAAGTGGAATATAGGATGAAAGAGAATTTCGAAGCGAGCGTGTGTGCGATTGACGAAGGCGCGGGAGGTCGCCAGCAGCGAGCCTCACGCTCGGACGCCTCGGCGAGCAATCCGTTTAAAAGAGACCTTTCGATTCGCGCGAAGTCTCGCGCGGCCGTGGCAAAGCGCACCCCGGAGGTGACGCGCCATCGGTGAAGCGTCAGAGGTCTCTTGGCGCACCGGACGGCCGGCGGGGTCGCGTCCGCTTCTAGCTGGACGGTCCTCGGGCTCTCTTCCGGCGCCCATGCATTTTTATTTGGCCGGGCTTGCAGCGTTATCGCGATATCGATGGAAACGTCGCCGAGCGAGTCCGACATGCTCGTCCTTTTCTACTTGTCGCACCGTGAGAGTCCAATTTCATAGGGTCCGAGATATCCACTGATTTTCAGTTTCGAAAAGACAGCGTCTACGAAACACGCGATTTTATCACGACGTTTCGACTTTCCTCGGAATTTTTCCGCGCGAGCTCGAGGTCGAGATCGATCGGGGCAAGTTGAAACGTCAGATCCTCAATCGAATCTTTTCGAATGTAAACTCAGGGTCGAACTTGAATACAAACCCGAGATTAAACTTAAGTTCGAATGTAAGACAAAACTTAAGTTCAAATTTAAGATTAAACTTAAATTCGAACATATGATGAAAAATAACGAGAAATTACGTCCAGAGGCGGAATCGTAAGTGCTTCGAGATCTCACACAGCCGCTCCTACCTCTTTAATTAAAACTTCTTAAACCACGTTGATTACCATCCGTATCCCGTTCGAAACAGCCTCATCTGCGAGCGTGACTCGTAACTTTGGCCCGCCGAGCAGCGATGGAACAGTAACGATCGTTACACCTGAAGTTGCAGCGTCACGCTTCGATAATTTATTTTTCTCTCTCGTAAATCTACTTCTCTCCCATGGCATCCACTTCCCTCTCGTACCTTATCCCTTGATTCTTCAGATTTTTTTTTGTACCCTTCAATTTTTTTGTACTAAACCAGATTATATTGTCTGACGTCACTCCAAGTTTGAAAAATCTCAGTTTTTGACCGGAAGTGACTTTTTTCTGTATGACGTCACTTCCGGTCAAAAACTGAGATTTTAAAACCGGAAGCGACGTCGCAACATAATTTTTGTCGAAATTTTCGTCGTGACGTCGCCTCCGCGGTCAAAAAGTGGGTTTTTCAAACCGGAAGTGGCGCTACAGCAAATATTTGTGTTATTTTTTTTCTCTCAAATTTATCTCGCGTGCAGCCAGTGATAGAAACGGATGAATTGGGTACAGTGGTGCCTGGTACGAGCTCGGACTGCTACGGCGCAAAAAAAGGGTCAACAATGAAAATATCGAATGTTGACCTGTTTCGACGTAATATCGTGACGCATCAACTTTTTATGCGTCGAGAAATATTTTTCATATTTATACATCGTGCCCGAGCTCGATCCTTCTCCGCTTACCGTGCATAAATATGTATGTGTGTATCGGTGGCTCATAAATCATTCCGGCGAAATAGTTTCGGCGCACCGGCAAAAATCTCTCGTGTTAGCGAGTGGTAGACAACCCCTTGCCCTTCGGATTTTATTTATTCATCACGCGAGCCTCTTGCCCGGGTCCTCCCCTTCGTGCCGGCCACGATTCTCTTTAGGTCCCTCGTGCGACTCGGCGTCTCTCGTACTTTTGGCGTTCTCTCCTTCGCCCTCTCGATCTCGTTTGTTCTCTCTCCGCGCTCGGTCTGGCCCTGCCGGTGCATCGCTCAACCCCCGCTGGGAAGCACAAAGTTTGGAGACTCCGCCGAGGTGTTCCGGGACGACGGTCCGATCCGATAAGGATGTAGCGGGTTCGGTAGTGTCACCGAGAATATACGGGATGAGCTCTTCCGGGCGGGAAGAGGACCGAGACGAAAATAGCGTCTTTTCCGTCTAACTCTGCTGTATATAGTCTGGGCCGTAAGCGCGGATGAGGAGACTTCTCGATTCTCTTCCGAAGGCGGGATGGAACGGGCCAAACTATAGATATATTTATATTATATATATATGGATCTATATGAGGGTAAAGTATATGAGCTACAGTATATTAGAGCTTTTCGGGAAATCCACCGCGACAAAACTCGACGGAAGAGGCTGTAAGGAACTCATTTCCTCGGTCGGATGACACGCGGATCGCGATATTCCAAAAAGTTTGGTGAGTTAGGAAAAAATGTTGGAGATGAGACCGAGAAATATTGGAGGAGCGATTGTTAGTAACAGGAGTGATGAAGCGGGGTTTGCGCTGAAAATAAATAAAAAATTTGAGGGACAATTATTGAAATATTAGGGGGATATTATCTTACGGATTTCCATAGCTGGGAAAGCGTTTCTGATTCTGCCGATTGTTTGAGACCATTTATTTTTTAAACTACTCGGTGAAACATATCTCGATGAAAGATATATTCAAAAAAATGTAGGACATCCACGGACGAGGGTTTGTAAATTTGTTCGGAACTTTTTTCCACATCTTCTTTTAATCCTCTGTCCGAGGTACACGTATGAGATTTTTACGTTTTAAAGTGTCATTTAACACTTCGGTCACTTACGGAGTGTCACTTAATAAAAGTTAATTCTGGACAATCAACTACACATTCGCAACTAATTTATAGAATACGATAATTGATGAAGAGATAACTCAATTATGCAAATTTAATGACAGGTTAACCAGACTTTTGCGGTTCTTGTCAGAATCCTCCATTAATTAATCAGAAATTCTCACCATTCAAATTAACGTTTTTCGAATCTACGTTTAGCTCATACGAAGAATTTAATTGCTTTCACTTCCATAGAGAGACTCGACGGAAGGATTAATCGTCCTGACCCCGGGAGCTTTTCTCATTCTGTTCCGGTATTTTTGGAAGGACAATTATTAATCCGATAACTGGCATGAATGGTCACGATTGACATGACATCCTTAATGCAGTCGGCTCCGATCGATTTTGTATTTGTGTTCGGTCATTCTCGGATAAACACAAACTTTTGACCCTCATCGATTCCTCTGTAATCGGTCATTCGCGCCAACACATTTTCGTCCATATCGAAATGCTCAACCTTTCAATGCGAAACTATTATAATCGAACTTCGAAAAAAATGCAAAGAAAAAAATCTCATTGTATCACACAGACATTGCTTCGTTCTACAACGACCCATCGGTCCTTCCTTAAATGTCTCGTAAAAAGAAATCTGTAAATAAGTTTTCGCCAATTTTACAATCCATTGGCGATTCATTGGCCCAGTTCGGCCGCATTGCCATCCAATTTATTCCTTGTCCCGGACAAGCGGTATTATCCGACCGAGAATTTTATTCGTGACAGTATTATAAAGCGATAAAGCTGGAAGGCCAAACTTGCGTCGCCGGTATTATGAATGTTGTTTGGGGGTTGGGCGGGCTGGTGGGGCTGCAGGGGGTGAGCGACAGAGTGGATAAAGGCGTTATTGCTGGCGTTCGAAAAGTTTTATCGTGAGACGTCTTGCTTCCTTTTTCTTTTTACTCTCGTCCGCTTCTCTTTCTCCCCTTCTTCCATGGGAAGCAAGCGCGGGTAAAAGAGAGACTGGACAGGACAAACTCGAGAATTCGATCGGCGAGGAAAAAGGAACAAATGGAATATAAGTTGGAGCGCGGACGCGAAACGAGACCGGATTGGCTTCCATCCGCTGTGACTACAACCAGTACAACTTTTCGATATACCTAGATATACACACACACACACATATATATATATATATATATATATGTAGTATATATATTTGTACATTTCAAGTAAAGAAACGCACTGGGGATAGCCTCGGGCTAGCGTGCACCACCGCGAACAACCCCCTGTAGTTTCGTGGCTCTCGTTTATTTAATTTTCTTCTTCGACGAGCTCCGGTCATTCTTGGATGCCCCCCCGTTGCTGCCTCTGCAGCTGCATCTCTCCTCCTAGGAGTAAAACTTCTTATTCCAAAGTTGTTGTACGTCTTCTCCCCTGGCTATCTTTTTTTTACCTACAATTCTCAAAGTCCCCGGGTGCACTCGGCGAACGTCGATTTTTATTTACCTCGAAATCGTCGGACGGTGTATAGGGGTGTACTTTGCTGCTTTATACATATTGCGACTGTTATGTCACTTAATCGCAACTATAAACACGGACGTATTGGTCGCGGGCATTGCGGCAAGCCGGAGAAGGAGTAAGGTGGATTTCGCGGCTTCGCGGTTGAGGCCATTAAATAAATAAAATGGATTTATTTTTTGGCGATATTGAACTCAAGATCGATTGGATTGTTTAATTCAAATTTTAACCGGTTGTCGAATCGAAGCGTTAAGATTCAATCGCTAAGAAAACCGACTTTCCAAAAGTCGGTTGAAATAGTGCTCGTCACACACGACTCAATTTTGTTGAATTTTATTGCTCAATGGGACGAAGGTACTCAGAGAACTCTAATAAAAAAATCTCTTCTGATTAGAATGATAAAAATTCTTTTCTACAATATTTTTTTTTCTTAATTATCAAAAAATTTAACAAACCAACACTTAATATTCGTACCTGAAAATCCACGGTACTTTCAAGAGCTTGCCTCCACATTCTAAAGCTTGATAGTCAACGGCGACAACTAAACACCAAAGAGGTTGAATTTCGACGAGCGTGACACGTGCTATTCAAAAAAATAAAAATAAATTAGTTTCCATGGTACTTCCATAGCACCCAGCTTTCAAAATCTTGCCTCCACACTCTAAAGCTTGAGAGCCAAGGGTGACAACTAAACGCCAAAAAGATTCGTCGAATTTCGCCCGAGCTTGATACGAGCGTCGAGCCAAAGTTGCCCGGAGGGGTTGACGAAAGTGAATGCACGTAAAAGCAGATAGGGCTGTGGGGGTGAAGGGAGGGGGTGCAAAGTGGCAGAGAAGTGAAGAAAATTGCGCAGTCGGTCCGGGTTTCCGAGCTGCGCTGCGGATAGACGTGGGGTGGGTTGAGAGGCGCGAAGTGTCGGGGTTGAGGCGGGGTTAACTACGCCGGGGCGACTAATTTTACGCGATTAGCGAAACCGGTCGTTAGAGTTAACAAAATAGATTAGTCACCGTATGCTGTGTGGACCGTGTTCACTAGGTGGGTTGCAGGGGTGGGAGAGGGGGGGAGGGGGGGGGGGGGGTGGTTGAACGTGGGTCAGGTACTCGGCTCGTGCATGCGTGCACTCTCTGCACCCGATCGATCGCGCACCCTCTCTATCCGCTCTTCCGTACACACCCTCTTTCTGTTTCGCGGTTCTCTCGTTTCCCCTCCCGGCGACGAGCCGGGCTTGCAGAAAATGTTATCTTTCCACCCTGCGGCGACGAGCTACCTCGGCTCGTCACGTACGTGTTATCCTCAATTAAAGTCTATCTCCATCCCTCACTACTTTGCGATCCTCCCTGGCTCCGCAACACCCGGTTCCTAGGATAGATTTTCATCGCTTCGGCACAACAGCGTCCCGAACGACCGGCGACTCTCCGTCCCCCGCCGACAATTTACCCGCGATAATTCAAGTTCAATTATACGCGACACTATCGAATATCGCTCGAAGATGCGAAACTCTTGTTTGCGGAAGGATCCGATCGAGAAATTACGGAAATTACCGAGGGTTCGGTTTCCAGGACGGAAGAACGGGGAAATTATCAATTATCGATACCTTCTTTATTGATGCTTTTTGTTATCGATGCTATAGAGATTAAAGAAAGAAATAAAAAAAATCAGTATTTTTATAATAACAAAAAGATTTTGCTTCCTCATAGAGGAAACAAATTTCCCGTCCTCTCTGCCCCGCGATAATTCAAGTTCAATTATACGCGTCACTATCGAATATCGCTCGAAGATGCGAAACTCTTGTTTGCGGAACGATTCGAAAGAGAAATTACAGAAATTACCAATGGTCGATACTTTTTATTGTCGGTGCTGTCGAGATTTTGAAAAAAATCAGCTATAAAGTATTTTTATCTAAAAAAGAATTGCTTTTCCAACACCTTGCTGAAAGAGGAGGCGCGTCGTGCGCTTGGCACCCAAGTGAGATTAATCGTGAAATAAAAATGAAGAGCAAAATAAGAATGACAAAAACTACATTTTTCAAAATATTTCCTCCCTTAACGAAATTGAAATGTTCTGTTTTCAGGTAATCGCCGGGCGTGGAATTCGTCCCACAAAAAAAAAAAAAAAAAAAAATCATTCGTCCGACCGGTTGCACCGAGAGACACTCGAGACGCGCGCAGCGTTTATCTCCGTGCCACATGGAAAATCACACTGAAAAACCCACTCTGATAAATCGTTCGGGACGCGGCGAGGTGAGGCGTGGTGGTTAATGGCGCGACTAAGAGGCACTCGTGCGTCTACCACGAGGCAGAGAATAAGGAGTCGAAACACGGGCAGTTTCGTTGCGGCGTCCTCCTACCACGGTGCTATCTCAAGAGTCGCGTCCTAATGTTCTCTCGTTAAAAAAAAAGCGTTAAAAAGAAGGAAGTAAAAAGAAAAAACCAAAAAATTACCAGCACGATTACGTTCGGCTCGAGAGCGATTAAGGGACAACACATTGGCCCTCAAGAATTTATTGGCGAGCTACCCAGTTGAAGATCCGACCGCAAGATTCTTCTTTATCGCTCCCTTCTTCCTCCCGTAAATAAAGACTCAGCGAAGCTCGAACGTGCTACGGAGAACTCCTGAAGCAGTAAAAAAAAAAAAAAAAAAAAAAGAAAGAAGAAAACCGAACGAACCGAAGCCTTCCTCTTCCCCGTTCGTCAGTACTCAGTGATTGTTGTGTGGGTTTCAGTGTCTTTTCCTCGACCTCCGCATCGTCCGGAATCGTGAAATCACGAACGGAGAGATATCTTTTTCCATCGAGAGAAGCGAAGCTTTTTCCCTCCGTATAAATATACGATATATAGATATATATGAATCGTATGTACATGCGCGTATGTGTGTGTTCTCGTTCGGTTTCATCGTCCAGCCCGGGTTCGTTTGGTCGTTCGAGGCTCGACCACCAGAAGACATAAAAATATAACGAGCGGATCTTCATCCGTTGGTACGAGTCTAGCGCTTGGGGGCGCATAGAAGGAGTTCCCGGTCACAGATATCGAGGGAGAATCTCGGTGAACGAGAGGAGGCTTCGGTGGAAAAGGGTGTATATATGTCGGCGCGGGGACCATAAAAATCCACAAGAGAACCGGGAATCAAGAGCACACAGGGGATAAAGGGAGGAGAGGAGCGCAGCTTCCCGCCGGACCGTATACCGGTAAAACGATCGAGAAAAGGTTTACCCGCTCTTCGGGAAACGATCTCGCCGAGATGGTCGGATTCCTCGTCGACTCGGGGCTCGGATGGTCCGGGGCGTGACCTTGGGTCCACGGAACTGTCATAAATATACAGAAGTAGAGAGAGATTAAAAAAAAAATAGTATCGTCAAATGATTGTATTCGGGAAAGATAAGATATTTCACGAACGTAACAGAGTTGGTATTGATAATTTATAAAAGTAGTAAATAATTTCTAAGAGAAAAAAGAAATGGAATATCTGTCGTGGTTGTTCGTTCGATCGATGGAAAGTAAATTTACGAGTAGGTAGACATAATCTCGATCGTTCGAGCGTGCGTCGCGGTTGCCGGTGAAAGGGGGGCGTTTTTTTATTTATTTTTATTATAGTGAAAAAGTAAAAAATTGAAAAATTGAAACATTGAAAAAAGGAGAAGTGAGCGGCACAAGATGATGGATCACGTTCATGTGAAGACGAGGTCGACGTCGAAGAGCAGCAACCCGGCGAAAATGGCGTGCGAAAAGGCGTCCCGACGCCTGAGGGCGACGTTGGTTAAAGCGTCGAGATTGGGAGTCTCGACGGGCGAGGTTGCCAGCCTCGCGTCCGCCAAGAGGCTCATACCACAGCGGGATCACGGATGGAGACTCGCGGTGTTTCTACTGCTCATGTTCGGCGGTGGTGTTATCGTGGCCCTTGTCTGCATGGCGAGAAAGGGCTGCTCAAGGATCGAGGACATTGTAAGTATTTTTAAAAAATACCACTGTACATTAGACTACCGCGTAAGTTGCATCCAGATAAATTTTACCCACCGGATAAGTTTGGCAACGCACGACCGGGTAAAAGTTGGATCTGCTTTTTCTGGGAGCCCACCTACGTGAATGGCGGGAAGACCAAAATATCCCTTCCGTTTTGTTACCTGTCGATCAAATCGTTAGTCCTCTCCGTCTTAGTACGGGAAGAGAGATCGGGCAGGTGGTAAAGCGGGTAGTGGGAAATCCAACTTATCCGGTCGTGCCTAATTGGTTCGGTTCCCGAGCATGCAACTTACGCGGTCGTCAACAACAAACTTCAGTACGCCATTTCACTCGGTCGGTGACATTGGTGGTGTTGAGACCTCGAAAACTCACATAGTCAAAACAAATACCAAACCTTCGGATATCCTAATTAACATTGCGGATATATCAGGAACTCACCTTTCCAGTCCTGTCCAGGACCTTAACCGGCGCTGAGTTGAGGCATTTAAATTTCTACTAGGATATCTCTTCGAATTATGCCGAAATAAAAAATGAATCCAATTCGACTAGTTCGACCGCTTCGGCTCCGTCGCAATTTTGCCACCGGATGTGTCAATCTTGGAGAACGCGAGATGTTCTATAAACTATTCGCGAGAAACCGTCTAATTCAGGTTCATAATATGGATCCCAAAAACAAACATCGGTGTGGCATTTCGGTCATTCGGTAGCATTGAAGTTACGGCCTCGAAAACTCACATAGTCACGGAAAATACCGCACGATTTCGCCCAAACCTTTAGATATCCTAATTAAGTTGAGGAGCGTTATATCAGGACCTGACCTTTTCAGTCCTTTCCAGAACCTCATCAGGTCCGGATTTGAGGCTTCAACATTTCCACCAGGAAATATCCCATCAAATTATACGAAAATAAAAAAATGATCCAATTCGACTGCTTCGACCGCTTCGGCTTCGGTGCAATTTTGCGACCGAATGTGTTAATCTTGGAGACCGCGGGATATTCCATAAAATATTCCCGAGATACTGTATAATTCAGGTTCAATTCAGGTTTACGAGGTGGAATATTATATTACACGTCGGGGCCCTCCAGAAATGGAGCGCTATCGCAGCGAGTGCGGATTAACCCGGGACACTGCAATGGAGAAAACCAACAGACCTATATATACATACTTCCATACATATACCACATACAGAGGAGACAAAGCGAATCCTTCACTCGAGAGTCAGAATCATCTCTACTACATTTTCGCTCGAGATTCGATTAAACGCTCTCGCCTTTGTCGGCAACAGTGAGACGGAGCGAGAGGCTATGTACAGTGTAAAGCAGGTAGCTGGAGAACCACCGAGGCGAGAGTGCCCAGTCGTTCGGAGGGTAGCTTGCCCAGGAAAGTTTCCACACATGGGAAGCGTGGGAGATGGACGGAGGGTGCAGCGGCAGAGGAGAATAAAGACAGAAGCGGAATTCCCGTTTTCGGTCTATCTCGAGAGCGCAGAGAGGATGAGGTGGCCAGAGTGGACCCAACACCCCGGTAGCGTGTAACACGTCTGGATAGCCTTGCCGGTTTGGGCGATTTCATTCGAATGGTCCAGGGCGACCCGCACATTCAACCCCGAAACTACCCCGAGCCGGAGGGGCACATTCAGGCATTAATACCAGCAGCGACGACAGTGGTGTTCCCGAATTTCCTGAGAGGGTTCCCGGAGTTTCCCCGAGAGCTTCCTCCCCTATACGCGCGAGAACGGCCACCCCGACTGTGGCAGTTAGAGTTAACTGGCTCGCTTTCCCGCGAAACCCGCACGCGGAAATTTTCTATCAAGGGCTTTCCAGAGCAATTATTACGGTTTCGATGGGCGGAGGGTCGAGAACCGAGGAGCTGCCGGTCCGCTGAGGGCGAGACGCCGCAAAGGGTGGTTGTTGCCGGACCGGAGGTTGGTCGCGAGTGGAGGACGCGAGAACGGAGCCGACGCCGAAGTTGCTCGCCCGAGCATCCTGGCGATCGAGAGCCATCGTCGAGGGGCCTCGCGCTACAGCCTCTTCGGGGCCGCGAGCTGAGGATCCCGAGGTGGGGAAGCTGCCTAGAGTAGCGGAGTACGGAGGAGGCTTCGGCCGGCGCGGAACTGGTTAGCGGAGGGCTCGGTGAGAGCTTCGAGAGAAATTCTGGAGAGGATGAGGTTACCCGACGGAGTGAGAAGGCAGAAGCACGGACAGCGAACGAGATAAAGGAGGTGTGAGGAAGATGCCGACCGGTGCGGTACGGAGAGGAGGGGGGAGGAGAGATCAAGCCAGAAGGGTGGGTTTGCGGCCTGCGGCTGGTTGCGGACGAGGGTCGAGCTAACGGGAAGTGGGCTTGCCGCACGAGCCAATGGAACTGGAGAGAGAGCTGCATCGGCGACCTGGCGAGAGAGCACTCCTGGCCTTCCAGCACCTACCGATATATATTCCCGTGGAAACTATTCGACGCTTCGAGTCCCCGGAGTCGAGGGAGTTCGCTGTAAGGTAGCGAGTTCGGTGAGGCATGGCCGCGGGCGGAGGGAGATCGAGGAGAGGGCTCTCGAGTTTGTGACTCTCCGAAATGACTCTGCGAGGCGGATAGTCGTGTGCGCTTTCCGCAAACGGAACACCGCATGGACACTTGGTCTCATTCGGCAAAGTAGATCATCATCGACGCTCCGACCATCGAGCGTTATTGGTTGTCGCTGAAAGGTTTCTTTCACACCGAACAACCAGGTCTGGATAAGATTCAGCCTTCGAGTCCGACCCGACGATCACTCGCCATTGAGGATTGCCAGACCTTGATCCTGGAACACCACATCCACCCTCGCTTCCATGTACTCGATGTTGCGCCACATCGTCAACGAATCGCGGTAAGGTAGATCAGACACTATCTAAGCGGCAATCCTGTGGGTTTCATGATGATTCAGCAAACTGCATTCCAGTCCGGACGAGAGAAGTCACCGCGGGTGGGAATAAACAGGAAATTTCGGTCCAACTTCAATCGCGCCGGATTGCAATATCGGACCTTGAAGTCCGGAATGATCCGGGATTCGGTCACCCGTGGAACTGGAGTAGGGGGATGAGCGATGGGCGATTGAATCGGCGGCCGGAGTGAAAACGTTGGAGGACTTCAAAGGGTCGATGACACCCCTTATCTCCATCCCTTTGAATTTTCGCGGAATGACATCGCGACTCAGCAGATAACCAACCGGGAGAAGGATCGAAACGCGTAGATATATGTTAGATTGTTAAACCGCAGGGACCATGTGACCGCAGTCTTCGTGGAGGCCTGGAGGTATCAAGGAAGAGTTTCCATCCTGCCATCTCTGCGAGCAAGTACCGCATCCGACCTCGCCAGCCGGGCAATGAGGTAAAACGTGTCGCAAAAGGGTACGGTAAACGAAGGCATACTGACTGGTCGTTGTACCGTTGGAATTCCACCGATCTGCGCGGTGTAGCTGTGCGACAACGGCTGTACGTACCTTTGGTTGCACACGGGTATGCGGACGGCGTCTGCAGAGTCTCGTGCGCGGGTGCAGGACGGAGAGCGGAAGCGGGAGCGGAGCGCGCGTCGGGTCACGAGAGACGCATAAATTTTGCCCCGCGGCCAACACACCGTGGCTGGCATGCTCGTCGGTTCTCTCGGTGCAGTCAACTTGCCGAGCAAACCCGGACCGGCTCCACGAGAGGGGCCGCGTCGTAACCTGCCCACAGCTAGGAAGGTGCAAGCGCAGGGTCGACGTTCGTTGTCGGGGTCCGACGTGCCCGGCGCTCCCCGGAGCACGTCCTACCCGTACACGTTTCGTGATTCCGTTCGTTCCTCATAGCCGGCTTGGCAGCCACATCCGGACAGGCGCACGGGCCGACTGGATGCCCGGCTCGGCTAACCACCGACCCGCCAACGACTCTCACATGTTCCACGGTTTTCCTCCTGCACAGTGCGCGTGCAATATGCCCGTGGTATCTCTCCGACTAGAACAGCATGAGCGTGCACCCGTGAGGAGAGAGGAGCCACGCAACGCCAGAAGAGCGTGACACGGACCGGGGGCTCGCGTGGTAGCCGGTTACGCGCTGAGGAGTGAGGGATGAACGGAGCAAGCGCCGGCGCTGGCTCTACCGTCGGTGAACTGGAAAGCAAAGCGCACCGCAGAGAGGCTCAACTAACGGCGAGATGAGGAGACAAGAGGGTAGAGGCCGACGCGACCCGCTCGCGGACAGGTTCATAGGCCAGCATAATTCCGGGATAACGGGACAGCTGCAGGGGATACGCCCGTCACCCGTCAGGGCATATGATCCTACCCTTCGTGCTGCCGCTGCAGTTGCTCCCGCTACCCTCTCTCCAGTCATTTTGCATCCATCCGGACGAAGCGAACCAGCCGGCTCCGTATTAGGCTCACCGCCTCTCGTTAGCTGATGCGCGACGATCAATTAACATCGCGCACGGATGCGTCCCGAATTCTTTGGTGACGCTACCGTTTCGTCGGATGTGTCCGTGGGCTTCCGGTACTTCCGGAGCCCGGGTTAGATTCAAGCATCGGCACGGCATCGGCACGGCTACGGAACCGCACCCGTCGCCGAGGGTCTTGCACTCGCCCGGCGCTCAAGCCGTTATCCGCCCAGCTTCGATATTGAGTTGGGCCAAACATTGACATGTTACATTGAATCGCACATTGACGTGGATGAAGTTCCTAAGCTTCAAACCCTAATAACCCACAAAAGTACGACTGTGCATTCTGGGGCTAAAAGCATTGATACCGTTTCCGCGATTTTGTGGAAGTGGAGCTTTGATCCAATCAGCATAAATCCAGAGTCATGTGAGTTTTTGAAGTACAAACAATCAACTCGAAGACGCAGTCTCCCGGCTGAAGCACTTGATTTCGTGGGTCTGCAAGAGGGAAGTACAATTCCGAAACTATCTAACCCAGCTATGTTCGACTAATTAGTTGCGTGGCACTTGGTTGCTTGTTTATCAACAGACAGTTTTGCCTCGCTCATCGGGAGTCGGTAACTCGCGCAGTTACGTGACTTCAGAGAGATTCCCGTAGATTGTGCGATCGTTCAGGACTAGGAAATTACTCTTACCGCACAGGCACGGAAGGTCTCGGCGGAACTGTGTGCAAACATTAAAGAAGTATATTTTTTCCCCCACGGTTACCAGAAGAAACCGCTGACTCAGCTATCAGGTACTTTTTGCAAGTTGACAAAAAAATTAATGAAACGTTCATTGAAGTCTGTCAGACTCGACAGCTTAATCCTCCGATTATTAGTAACGCACGGCGTTGATGGAGGATAAAAGTTAATTAATTCATATCGGTAGGTCGGTGCAGCGAACTGGTGGCTAAGCGGGACCCGGCTCTGGGAGCAACCACGGTTTGCCCCAAGACCGATGAAGTACTGGAACGAGCTTCCGGCAGGCGAGGGGCAGATGGGGGGCGAAACGAGGGTGGGCGAGTTGCGGTGCCGGCCGGGGGATCAGATCGATTAGGTCTCGGAAGTAGAGCGATAAACACGACTCCTACGGTCACGCTCCGTTTCGCGGTCACGCTCAACGGAGGTCGGTTCCCCAAGAAGATTTTTAAGGGATGGACCGACCGTGTACGTTATTCTCTCCCTCCGGTTTCTCCTCTCACCCGTTAGTTTTTTTTTTTTTTTTTTACCGCAGGTCCTGAGCTTCTCGGCTCTCTGGATGAGAGGATTTTCGGACCACTCTCGGGTAACGGGAAAAACCTCCGCTGTGCAGCAATTCATGTCGCTGTGGCTCGAGAGTTGTAAGTCGAGGAAGGAAAAAAAAAAAAAAAACTAGCTTACATGAAACTGGAGACCTTGCCAAGTCGGTTGCACGTGAGGTTATGTAACAGCAAAAGAATACCAACCTCGACAAAGGAACCGCTGCTACAAAGGAACCTCGATATTAATATTACAGCGCGCGGTGACATTCCCCGTGAACCTAGTCCGTTTGATCCAAAGGACCATTATTTACTACCAAATTCCTGGCTTTCTGCCTTTCCGCCCAATCCTGTATACGCAATCCCCCGGAATCCGATGGAATGTCACTTTCCTCCGGGCCATCATCGACGGTATACAAATTCACTCCGGCTGCAGTGCGTGATTGATCTGCTCGACGAGCGTATCGATAGCCGTCCCGTTGAAGCTTCATATGGTCATAGGTGTCGCGTGAACGCGTTACTGGAGGTCATTTTGGAAAAGCGGCTGGTCACGTGCAAAAAAAAGTATCCCACATTAAATTAGAGACCCTGCAAAGTCAGATGCACGTAACGCTGCACCGGTCATGTAACAGCAAAAGAATGCCAGCCACGAGCAAAGGGCCTTGGATATTGACATTACAGCACGCTGTAATGGTGATATTTCCCGCGAACCCGATCAGTTTGATCTAAAGGATCGCCATTTAGCACCAAATTCCTAGCTGCCTGCATGTCCACCCAATCCCCAGGAATCCGATGGAATTCCACTTTTCTCCGGGCCATCATTGACGGTATACAAATTCACTCCGGCTGCAGTGCGTGATTGATCTGCTCGACGAGCATTTCGATAGCCGTCGGGCTGGAGCTTCATTTGGTTCGGTGTCGCGTGAACGCGTCACTGGAGGTAATTTTGGAAAAGCGGCTAGTCACGTGCCTCCGTTCGACGGTGGACCATGCGGCTGGAGAGCGAGATTGACCAGAGGAAAGCCGATAGCGTACCGGGAAAGGAGCGAGAGAGCGTGGACCGGGAGACCACGTGACGCGACGACACCGGCCATCAGGGTTGTGCTCGAATTTCGAGTGGGGTTTCAGCGCTCGCTAGATTAGCCTGCGCTCGGGGGTAACGGGAGACGAACCGATGCCGAAGAGGTGGGCCAGTGGAGAAGACGAGGTTTCGGTGGGGCTGATCACGTTGTGCTCAACCGATACACACACGCTATCGTCGGGGTCACGTGCTGGAAATTCGATGCTCATTCCCCGTGTCCGCTTAAGGGCTGCAACGATTCGGCAACATACACGTCCCTCGGGGTATCCGGAGCGTTTCCGTTCACGTACATCCTGATCAGCGGCATAATAGCAATAATGCTGCAATCTTCTCCAATTTCTCCGCGGAGCTCGGTTCCCTCGGAAAATCAAGCCTGGCAGCGGCGGTAGCGGGGGTCCGGTCGGGACGACCTACGTTGAACTAATCTAATACCAGTATCAGCCCGATACCATGCCAGCGTCAGTCTAATACCGCGTCAGCGCTTTGCCATGTCCCGGCCAGTTTGTCGCAGACTGGAGGTCAGCTCGTTGCGTCCACAGCGCTGAAGAGGTTCGAGCGTCCCGGTGGGAAACCGAGTACGGTCGCGTGACCAAATAGGAGAGCCGAATGGTCAATGGCGAAGCAGTTATCCATGCGTGACATCGGAGCTCTTGCGCTTCGCGGCTCCGCACTTTGTAAATTCCACGCACAAAGTGCTCCCCGTTGAATCGCCAGGGGTACCGGCCATTTACCGCACTGTTCGCTAAGTATCCCTTGCTTCAGCCGTTTCCGATACCTTCTTTCAAATAAAAATTCCACCATCGCGCCTCTCAGGTAAATTCGCGTCGCCCCGTACTGTTCCTCCGTCCATGCCAAGTATCGGCGATCCGTATTCCCAGAAGCGAGCTCACGATCGTGGAAACACGTATGACGCTGCGAACGGTTTTGCATACGCTGTTACGGTAAAGTTGCACATCCACACCGTCTTCCTGTTTCAACATTCCGTACTTTATGCTCGGCAAAAGACGTAACACGCGTGTATAGATAGTTTCCTCAGGAGCAGCGGGTAACGGCAACGGCTCGTGCACACTGTTCCACGATAATGTCGAGTATCCTGCATAAAAGAGGATGGGTCGCGTCGGACGGGGTTGAAACAGCGAGGAGCATAAGGTGTATAGCGCGGGGCTAGGATAGTGGGAAGGAACGTGCACCGTGTAGAGAGGAGCAGCACGACCGGTAACATGCAGCGGAACGTGGTAGGTGGCTCTTGCGCTATGCGGACGCGGTGCCGCGGGGGCTGAGAAGGGCTTCGTTCGGCCGAATCGACGGCGAGAAGAAGAGGAAGCGGAAGAAGAGGAATAAGAATAAGAACCGCCTAGCTGGCTGGCTCCCTGGATCGAACGGGTCTGGTGGGGCTTCGAGGGGTGGGTCGGAACGGGAGACGGTGTGGCCTCTCTATCTCTGTGTCTGCCGCTTCAACTGGTGAGGATCGAGGGCTCGTGAAGCAGCACCGGGACGGGGTGGGCGCCAGAGCGTAACCCGATATAGCTGCCACCAGCGAGCTGCCCGGAGACTGGTATCGCATCCTTCCTCCCTCGTCATTCCGACCCTCCCTCCGCGTCCCGCTCTCCGACCAAACTCCCCGGCAGCCTCCTGTTCCTACGGTCTTCCTCCGACGCTTCGCCACCCTCGCCGAACCGTTGACTGCAACGGCCCGTTATACCCGCACCCAGAAGCTCTCCTCCGTCCGCGGCCACCCATCCAGCCGGCAAGCCTCCGATACATACAGCCAACATCGAGGATATTACTGTAGGCAAATGTTCTGTCCGTATGTATGTCACATCGATGCCGCACAAGCCCCTTGGCTGCGAGCTTCGCGAACGCGCCTTCAACCCGGCACCAGTGTAACGCCAATGCGGCTCTCACGGCTTTCCGTGTACCGATGTTGGCCGCATCGGGGTGTGTACGCGTGCTTGTGTGCCTCGATGCTGGTATACACGGATACATGTGCAAAGATACACTTCTGCCTACTGCAGAGGCTGATGCCGGGATGTACTTGATGCATCAGCGTGGCCGGATTTTCGGACCGGTTAATGCCCCAGCCACGAATTTAACTCACGGGCTTTGGACCATCGGACCTTGCGGAACGCCCGACGGAGGTATGAACGTGTTCGTCCGACGCTCGTACCATGAAAGCTTTGCTTTTAACCGAGCTTTTGCCAAAAGCGGAGAGGAATGCGAGGGATGGAGACTGCGGGCACGAAGCTGCAGCGTACCTTATCCTAGAACCCTTTACCCTACCCCCCCCCCCCCCCCCCCCCCCCCTCCCCCTCTTCCTCGGCTGAAGCTCGATTTTCAACAAGGCTAATGGGGTCAATCGCGCTCCGCTCGATATTATTCGATAAATATAGTTTCCGGGTAAATACAACGTCATGCTCCGATGGCAGCGTTTAGTTTGCGGGTATGTCTGTTTCCGACGTTCTATTTGCACTGAGGGATATCAAACACTGACTGAGTAAATGATTCGTGGTAAATAATACGTTTTAACCAAAAAAGCGGGCGTATAACGAATTCGGGGTAAAACGGACCTTTTTTACCTGATTTTGTGGCGCTCTGCGCTAAAGTCTCCTGTCGAATTGAGGACGCTGGTCCGTTTTGCCACGCTCTCCCCCCAACACAAAGAACACAAGTTGGGGCTGAAAAATTGGGCGTCCAAACAGGACGTACGGGTCGACGAGCACGTTAATTTTGCTCGGCGACTGTCCGGTAGCTTTTTTTTCGCGAAATGTTAACGAGTCCAAACGGTCGGTGCGATTGCTGCGATAAATTCGTCGAATAAAATCGACATCGACGGACCGGATGATCGATCGTCTATCCGTGTTCCTCGAGATCCCGAAGAAAAATGCTAATTTTCGAAAGCCGAAAGCTTTTCGAAACGATAAATAATTCGAATAGTGCTCGGGAGGGAAACCTCCCTCGAATCGCTAACAGTGCGCAGACCCAGGGTAGTCCATAATTCATCGTTCAATCAAAGGTCTATTTTTGTCGCGACGTCTCGGCAGTCCCAATAAGGGGAAGGCGACCTTCGCCGTCGCTATATTCGACGAGGGAACTCGACGCCAGTCTACGTACAGTTCCCGGTAAGGACGGAGCTGTTCGTGAACGGCCCGTCTGAACATAGCGTTGAGACGCGCCGCTTCCGAGAGACAACGTCGCACTTTGAGCGACGGCGGATCGACAAATTGCGACCGACTCCGACCGGCAACTGCACGGGCAAGACAGCTCGTAGCAGCCGCGACGGGACCAGCCAGAAACGCCACGGGGAAGCGTGACGGAACGACGAGACGTACTCGATCGAACTATAATTACATTCGCTCCGCTCGCTGGAAGGGGAACCGGCTTTCCCCCGGCTCTCGTGTCCCGGTAAATGCGTAATCACGCGAAAACATGCGATACGCACAAGGCCGAAGGGGACGGGATGGCGAAGGGATGGCGAAGGGATGGCGAAGCGGGACGGCACCGACGAAGGGCCAGGTGCGGGACTCCGCGAGAGATGGACGAGGGACGCGTCGTGCTCACCATTCAAATCCACGTCTCCCGTCTGATCGAGCAAGTAATGCAACCGTGTGTCCATGAAATGTCGTCCGTCAGAGCTCGTGCGCCCATTCACAGTACGATAGACGCTCTTGCCGCTAACCCATACATGTTCATAAAATAAACATAGGGGAGATGGGGGTAAAACGGGCGAGGGGGCGAAACGGGCACCGTATTAACTTTCTTACAAATGAGTTGTTTCAGTTTTCTGATGTTCCTTGGATAAGAAATGCACGGGAAATAAGTCTGATTGTTCATGGAAATTGGAAATTAAAAATACCGATCGAACCGGATTTTTACAAAACTTCGTGGGCAAAATATCTCGCATTTTCGATACGAGGATTTGTGCTCGATGTTTTCCGGATGCGTCGCAACTGGTTAAAAACCGAGATTTTTTTTATCGCTTCCAGTCGCAAACCGAGATTTTTTAACCGGACAAGAAACTACTACGGACGACAAATATTTTAAAAAAGTAAATTATGCCGTCTTACACTGCGAAATAAGGATCGCCTTGTGCGATGCGCGGACGGAACAACGTAAAGACAAGTACGAGCAACTAAAGCTGGAAAATAAGTTGCACAAAGCTTCGCTATTACTTTCGCTATCGTCCCACTTTGTCAGAGCTTCGTTCTTCGCACACGCAGCTCCTTTATCGTCTCGTCCCTCATATTTGAATTTTGACGAGACAGGGGAAGAGAAGCGAGGAAAGAAGAATTGAAGGGGTAATGAAAGAACTCGAGAGAGAAACACAGAAGCTTGTAAAAACTCCGAGATAAAGATCCCTTTCCACTTCAAACTCTCTCTACATCTATATGTCCCTATCTCCGCTTCATCCCGACCCCCGTTCGCTTTCCCGTCGCTCTGACGTCACCCAACCAACTATTCCCCCAAAGTAGGTTTCGACAAGCACTTTCCCGAGTCTTTGAGCGTTTGTTATGAAAACAGGGTCCAAAGTGCAAACGGAAAAGCGACGAATAAACTAAAAAGGGGTTGAAAGGGTGAGAGTTTCAAACCACCCGCTTTTTTGTCCCCGTTCCTGTGTGTTTCTCTGCCGCAGAATAAGCCGCGCTTGAAAAACAAAAAGGGAGAAAATTAAACACGATGTCGGATAAATATAATGCAGTGAGGGTTTGAAGAGAGTGAAAATATTTCAATGCTCTCGCGCGTTTTCCCTCCTTCTCCCTCCCCCCCGATGACGAATTCTCGCGACGTCGATGCTTTTTGTGTCTTCAACGTCACCCCCGCACGTTCGTCTCTCCTCTCGCGACCTCGAGCTTCTCCGCTACAACCGCTGTCTGTCGGACTTTTATCCGTGCCCGCTCTACGCATTTGCCTGCAGCACCCCTTACTGCATTCGCTGCGAACTCTCGGGAGGGCTTTTTATGCTGCGCGGGGGAGGGCAAAGCCGCGCTCCATCCGAGCCTCGGTGAAGCTCAAAGTGTGCGAGTGTGCTTTGGTGTCTGTGTGCGTTCTCCGCACGGTTCAGCATGCCGGAAGGGAGATCTCCGGATTATGCTTTTCGGTATCCAACGGCACGTGTGCAGCCAGCATCCAGTTCGCTCAGTCACTCAATCCCGGTGTACATGCACAGCGATATCCCGGCGGCAGGAAGAGAGAGGCTTTGATCAGGATTCCACCTTCCAGTTGTGACAATTTTTTTTTAATCTATTTTTTTTTATAAAGTTTTTTCCACCGAATCATCATTATTCTCCGTCGCTCCTCGTCCACTTTTAATTGTTCCTCCTCGATGCACGTCCCGACACTTTTTCCCCGCTCGGCGGATTCTCGGCCGTCACGCACACGCGGAATCGACGCGCACATTTCTCGGTATCTCGCGAGATGGGGATAATGACAGACCTTTTTCGACGGGTCTTCTTTTACCGCGAATTTACTTCTCACCCTCCACGAGAAAATTCGGTTATTGTGAGAGTGTGTTGTGTGAGAAACGCAAAACAAAAGTTTGAAATAAATTTTGTTTAGAATTTTTCGCGATATTCACGCATCGAATATGATCCCGGGTTGAAATGCGAATGTACAATTGACCGGAGGGAAAGAATGGGGAAAACTTTCTTTTTTTAATTATCAACAACTCCGCGGAACCAAAAAAAAAAAATCACGAAATTTTATCAGCGGAATATCCGTTGGGGCGTTATTCATAAAAGCTGGATTTCCGCGAAGAGACGTACGTACAAATTCGCTATCGACATTTGAAGCAGGTATATCAAGTCTCGCGCGCTCGGCGCGGGTTATACGGCAGCGTTCACCGTTCACGTGTCTCTCGGAGCTCGTCGCGATGCTACGGCTCAGCTCTCGCTTTCTCCTTTTTTTATTTATTTTTCTCCCGTCCTCTTTTCCATCCCGTACCGCTCGGATACCCGAGACTCCCGTCGATGTGCAAAAATGCGTGAACGCTGGAGGAGATAGCGCCCGAGTTCCGTACGCGAGGCTTTCTGCTCTTTTCACTCAGGGAACGAAAATATTTTACTGTCCATGTTGTTTCTCCTCCTGCCGTCCAAGATACACCTAAAGCCTTTCGGACGTCTTTTACTTCCTGTATTTTCCTCTCTACAAGGTCACTTCCGATTTTTAAATTTCAATTTTTTACCGGAAGTGACGTTACACATGCAAACGTCACATCAAGTTTGAACATCTCATTTCCGACCGCAAGTGACGTCATTCCGGAAATATGTAACTTCCGGTTTGAAAATCTCAGTTTTCGATCAGAATGGACGTCGTGCGGCAAAACGTCACTTCCGGCCTGAAAAGCCCGGTTCTCAACCGGACGTGATCGTCTTATGTGTATGACGTCACGTACAGTTTTTAAATCTTAGCTTTTGACTGGAAGTGATGTCATGTGTATGACGGCGAAACTTCACGTCGAAAACTGAGGTGTTGAAACCCAAAGTGAAGTTTTCTCGTACAGCGTCGGTTTCTCTTGAAAACCGAGATTGTAAAACGAGATGTGACGTTTTCCCGTAGAACGCCGCTTCCGGTCGAAAAAACGAAAATTCAACCGCCAAAAAAATGCCGGCGTTCCGCTCCGTCGTATTGAAACATCCGACGTTAACCGCCATCTCATCGCTCGAGCCTCGTTGATCCTCCCAGTTTATCCCTAAGTAGAAAACCACCGGCGAACCGATAAGAGATAACACACCTGTACGATATCCAAGGATCTAATTATGACGAATAGCCGTACCACGGAATCCTTCTCCCGGCAAGTTTACAAGACACAAAGTAACGGCCCCGAGCACAAAACTCCCCGTGTGTTGCAGGTGGGATAATATAGTAGTCCGTTTAATCTCGCGGCTCGTAACTCAACAGCGAGGGAGGGATTTGCCATTCTTCCAGCGTCGTGTGGGAGCGCAGAAATGAGTCGGCGAACGAACAACAACAACAACAACAACAACTACAACGACAACACCAACAACCGTTGCTCACCGAATCCACCGGGTTTGTTTCGAAACAAACAGTTGCGGCGAGCGAATTCGCCCCCCCTCCGAAAGCCTCCGAGATTCGAGGATTGGGATTTCGCGCAGTGCTTCCACGATGCTTCCTCCCCACCCCTCCGGCAGGCGCTACCATTCGGTGGTTCGTCCTGTACGTTGCCGAAGGTAAGCCGTAGGGCTTAAACCAACGGCGACGAGCAGATCCCGTTCGCTCGCTTCAACCGCCCGATGCGATATCAATTTGGGCAATTAAGCGCCACCCCATCTGGCGGGGCTAAGCGCGTTATCTGTTCGGTTATATCCCCTTGCATCCCGTTGCATTCGCTCTCCCGGCCAGGTTCTCGGATACCAGCGCGGGGCGAACCCTTTCCCGTCTCTCGCACCGGTCCGGACGGTGAGGCAACACAAGGTTATCTGCGAGGTAGTCGCCTTCCCCTGCCGGTACGAACAGCCCGAACATCCCTGAACATCTCCGGAATGACCCGATCCTCTCTCCCCTCCCCGCTTGCTCTTCGGCATGAAATCTTGTTAGGGTCGAACGCGCACCGTCGGCACCGCGATCTGATAAGAACGCCGCCCGCTGGATTCTCGCGGCACGGAGAACCTCTCGCAATAGATAGAGGCTCGCCGTGCTCGCTGTTGATAGCGCGACCGGCAGAGGAAATAAAATTTTACGACCGCCGCGAAATGCCGACTACGGAATACCGAACCGACGGCGGTGACGCGATGTATACGACGGCCAGACCTATTTGTACCTAATGCATGTGTACGCGAAATCGGAAAGCTCGTTATTCCGTAGAGGTTTCCGTGCTGCTTCTCACGAATTATCTGAACATCGGGGGCGGAAGGCTAAATGCGCTGGGAGATTGCTCTCATTTTTCTTCATCGCGTTTATCGGAGTTGTTTTTTTTCTGTTATTGTTAAACCGAGAACGATAATGACATTGATTGTAAAAATACCGAGTTGACACGAAAGAGTGTCGAGGTTTCTCGGTGAACAAAAAAGTTTCATTCATCTCGCGAATTCATTGATTTTCATTGATTGGAAGTTTCATTCATTTTCGCGAAATGGAACGAAACGGAATTTGGAGACGGTCGGGAAGATTGTAAACATTGCAGACCAGAAGAGTGCTCAGGAATAAGATCCATGATAATTTTGAATACGAAAAGAGTGAAAGAATTTTCAACATCAACACAATAAATTAATTGTATTAATAAATCTCAATAAAAATTAACGATTTTCAGTACACAAACCGAAAGTAAAAAGTAGGCGAAAAAAAAGTCTTTCAGTGTTTTCCGCAACTTTAAATTTTATTGCCATCTATCCGCGGTGTTCCGCATAGCCCGCTAAAAACGCTGTGGAAACACTCTCGTGTTTCTTACTCAACCCAGTCCGTTGGTTAAGCTTTTTTTTTCTTCCCCTCGCGGCCTCCTTTATGATTATCTCGGTTGAAGCGTGATTGAAAAAAATTATCTGTCTGCATGGGACGCCAGTCGTTCCGGTGTACGAGAATGTACAGACACGAGCGTTGCGGACGCGAGCTACTTAGCCGTTTATTTTCCGCCCCAGACGTCCCTCCCTTGCGCCTTCGCTCTCCTCATCGTGGCGTGTGAATTCGTCGTTAAATTCGCTCAGTCGGTATGCGATGCACTCTTCCTCCCTTGCACCCGCCCGACGTCCTCCCGCTATTTTCTCCCCTCCGCACCCTGTCCGTTTCGCTCAAACCGATGCCTCTCCGAATCTCGAGCACCGTCGAAACTTTGACCTCCCTCCTTTCACCCCATCCTCTTCCCCGTCAAGCCCCGCCGTGCCATTTTCCACCCACCGTCTCTCACTCCGTCGAACTCGTCGGCTATATCACCTCGCCGGCAACTAAACTCCGACGAAAGTTCAAAGTTGGTTAACGAATTTCAAGACGTTTTTTCTTTCTTTTGCGAATATCGAAGCTTTCAAGAATGATCTCTTTCCTCTCGAGGATTCGGAGCGGATTCTGCCTTGGCCGACCTCGAATGACTGGGTTTATACGTTTTCGCTGATCGTGGGAAGTCCTATATATATATATATTTTTTTTTTAAATCGGCGTCCACGATACGTTCGAATGAAATTTATGATTGAAGTACAGTGCAAGGGCTTTCGAAGCGACGAGGCCATCGACCGAGTTTCATGCCATTATTTGTACGTCGGGGCGGAATGGTTTACGCTCGGTTCCGAGGAGCGATTTCGAAGTCATCTCGAGTTCCTTCTGCAGGGAACCAGAGATTCTCGTCGAGGTACACGACCGTGAGTACGGAGACGAGAGTACAGAAGTACGAAAATGTAAACAGACGCTGAAAGCATTGTGTATCGGAGAGAAAAAAAAGAAGAGCTCTGATTCGCAGTGCCTCGCTCGCCTAACTTCAAAAAGGGCTCTTCAGTTTCTCATGAAGGTGCGCCTTGCGCGATGCACAAAGGTACAGGCAGACGCTGCGAATCCCGACGATACACGGAACTTCGCTAACGATTTCAAAGCGTCGTACAACGGAGAGGAAGAACGAACAGCTCAAATTCGCAATATCTTGTTCGCCCATAATCGAGAAAGGTTCTTCAGTTTGTCATTAAGTCGCACCTTACGCGATGTACAAAGGTGCAGGCAGACGCTGCGAACGCTACCGATGCTCAGAACTCCGGTAACTATTTCGCATAAATTGTTTTCACCAACGACGGGCATTCGGGAGATGCGTCTTTCGTCGAGGGTCCGTGGAGCAAAGTCCATAAATCCTTATCGGCAGCGATTAATCAGGTTGAGTACCTTCGCCCCTGGTGTCTTCGGAGGGATTTTTTCGCAGGCTTCCAACCAGCTTCTTCCGCGACTCAGAGCCATGAGAAAATGCAATACGAAGTATCCAGTATGTAACGAGATAATGGGAGAGGATTGGTCTTATTTTGATTCGTCCAACGCTGATTACCCCGAATTCCATCCCAGATGAAAGTCTCGCGCGGCAGGTCTTTGATGGTAAACCTATTCGAGTACACTCTTCACTCAGCAGTCCCGCCAAAGGTATTTCGTACATTAAAAAAAAAAGCTCCGCAAAATCCCGACGCTCGCGAGATCCAAAAAAGAAGTCAACTTTTCCCGCACAAAACCGAAGAATTAAATGACTCGATTCGCCTCCATCCCTTCGAGCGAGCTGGTCTCTCACCATGGAACTTCTCCGCTCTCCGACCGCGGCGCAATCTGCGCAAAAGTTCCCCGACGCGGTATAGCCAGCGACACACTCTTTAATTAAGTATCGCAGAAAGCGCTTGACAAGTGAATAGCGAGCGACCCATACAGACTCCGCTATCGCGCCGTGAGGAACGTTTTCCCTCTATCTCTCCGTCCACCGAGAATCAGCCCGGAGGATCCCCGCTGAATGGGAATGAGGGGGGAAGGACGCCGCGGGGATGAGAAGGTATTCTCTATGGTCCCGTGGTCCTGGAGGCGGAAAGGAAGACGCGTAATAGCGCCCGATCATACTCACACCAAGGCAAGTATACTACCCTTAATAACGCTCGTATAATTCGGGAATTCACGACCATTAGCGCGTGCTTCGGCACTCCTCTAATTACGCGAGTTGCTCGCCACGTTGCATTATAACGGTATCGTGGGAATAGCAGCGGCCACGGGGACCGCACAGTTATTGCCTACTGACCCAGTCATCGGCAGTCGTCGATGTGACATTTCATCGGTTGAAAGAAGGAGCTTCGACCACGTCACACCGGCATTAATAGATCTTGATGAAGAGCAATCCGGAAATTTGGTATCGAGGACTCATCACCACCGCTTAAAATTAATTAATGAAACTAGTGAAAGAATATGAATGAGCGAAGCCTCAGTGAAAGGGAGTTACGAGAGGATTCGTAGAAAAGCGGAACCGTCCGGCTCTCCGGCTTCCTCGCACCGCACTTTTCCATAAGTTCCGGTCCGCATGTGCCGCTGCACTGGGGGAAGGGGGTTGAAGGGGTGAGTTTTGGCAGTGCAGAAAGGGCAGAGAGAATAACCGGAAATACGTCGCGCCCGAGACCGGTCGATTCGTAACCGCGAATGTGTCCGCCGTTTTGGCATTCATGCGACGGGGGGTGGCGGGGAGGGGGGCGGAGGGTAAAGCAGGGATGTGTGGCATTTATGGAGCCGTGATGGAGAGTTTGAACGCGGATGTTGCTCACCTAGTGGGAGATGGAGGAGGCTGGAGGGGGCGCAGATTTTGAACGATATAATGCATATAGGTAGAACCGGCGCCGTGCCGCGAAGGGCTAGTTATAGAGGCGCCACCCGATCCGCTATCGGGAAGCAACGCAATCCGTGCAGGCGCCTCCAATCATTTCCCAATTAGCAGCTGATTGCGTACAGCTGGCGCCGAAAGTTTCGGACGAAACTCTCCTCTACGCCGCCGCTGGGAAATCTGGGAGAGGAGGATGAGGGGGGGGGGGGGGGGGGGGGGGGGGGGAGGAGGAAGAGGAGGATCTATCGCGACTCTCGATGCCGCGTCTCGCCGCGAAATTGCTGTACCGAAATTACTCTCGATAACCGCAACCGATCTCCGTGTGTGAATATTAATATCGCAAACCGATAAAAATATTATAGGATTAAATATTCAAGAATTGGTAAATGCTGATGTGACACGAAACGGAACGAAGTCGGAGGGGACCCGGGGGGTCGATAATACATGATCTGGTATTTTGGGAAAGCGAAGGGAACGTCGGATTTTCGATATTTACTTGTGGTAACAATTTTTAGGATTTTTCGGGTGAGATGAAAGTACACCGATAAAATTCGCGTCCGCATCGATATTCACCACTTACTAAAAAACATGATTTTTCTTTCGAACCACACCGTACCAAAATATTAACGTACAATACAACCCCATCTTCGATATATCTCGGATACATTTTCCGCGTACACTTTACTTCCATAGGGTGCGCGTCATAGATAGATATTTTCGAAACTTCCCGCCGCAACCGGAACGTCGTGGTTTCTCCCGTGGGTTTTCCGAATTTCAAGCTCGGATAAACTTCGAATCGCAAATTACTCTGAATTGCATACCTGCGCGTGAGACATTTCGTTTCGGTGATTAAAACTTGACGATCGAATCAACCTGCGATTTCACCGATGTGGTGTGTCTTTTAGGATTCCCGTCAGCGGGACCGCCGGTAGAGTCTCGGGTCTCATCCGGTCCTCTCCACTCCGACCTAATTACTTGAGCAATCTGCGACTCGTTAATTACGTCCCTCTGCGATTACAAGGTATACACGCCGGAAGCAACCCTCGCCGAGGCACCGCGCCTCCCGTCGAACATAGGGACTAATAATCAGCGTCTAGTGAATAGATCAAACCAACACAATGGCCTGATCAATGGTAGAACTAATTCCCAAGTTAAACTCGTAGGTTCCGCTATGCGGGCGTACGGAAAGTTCGTCGTGGAGTCCGCCCGAGAGCTTCCATTTCAGACCGTGAGCTCAGTCAATCCTCCCCAAACCCGGCCTAACCCCAACCGGGTCCTGCCCGGGAAACGCGCCTCTCGCCATCCGCGACTTCGAATGCATCCAAACAAACGCCACTCGCCATAACTACAATACCACAATTTCCTTCCAACGAGTGACCAAAAAAAAAGACAACTTTAACCCTCTCCGAGCGCGCAACGATGTGGAAAAAAATCAACCGCCCGACCCGGGTAGATTCCTAGGAGAGTTGACTCCGCGCTTCTCGTTACCGGTACATTGTCCGACTGAATTAGCGAACGGTCAACGATGTGTCTGCGACTTTGTCCGCACCCTTCTTTTTCCATCTTTTTCCCTCCACCTTCCCCCGCCTCCTCGCCCGGGCGGACAATGAACCGTACGTTTTTGTCTCTCGGTGCCGTTTCCGTTCCAAGCGCCGGCGGAGATGGGAGGAGGCAGAACGGTTTTTACGTCCCGGGAGCGAGGGAATTGAAAAAAAAAAAATTACAAAAAGTACCCGAAGAGTCTGACGGATAAAAAAACAGCTATAGAAAAAGTAAATTGCGCGTGAATTCCGGTGGTCTTCCCTCGCCGGGGCGAGTTCAGGGGCCGCCTCTATCGCCCCGGTGTATATCTTCTTGTTCGCGAACGTTCGGTAGGGTGGAGAAATTTTAAGCATTTAACGAGTCTTGCCGCTGCGGCGGCGTTGCTCTGTGTTACAGAACCTAGCGACCTAGCCGTCCGGTATTCCATTGTCCCTGGAGGACCAACGACTACTACTACGAGGAGGTGGAGGACGACTACGGCGACTGGAACGACGAGAAAAGCCCCGGACGTTACCGGGACGGAGAAGAAAAGCGTACCGGCACGGCGATGCTGCGGGCCTCGGCTGGCCCGGAGTCGAGCCACAGCTTCCGTTTCGTTCGCGTTTTCTCGACGTGCCGGACGTCGAGGTTCGAGGCGTACCGACCGCCCCGGCGGAAAAGCAACGACGGAAGGGTGGAAATTATTCAGAGGCAAAGGGAAACGAGGAATCGACGAGTCGGCAGAGCGACTTGCCGAGGGAGAGACGAAGAGTGGAAAGAAACGAAAGGGAGGCTCGACGTGGGGGATGTAAAAGATTGTAGGAGAGAATTTTTTTTAAGGCGCCGCTCGGTTGAGGTAGTGTAAATTGAGGAGGAAGTATGGAAGGGGATCGAGCTCGATTCCGATAACATTTTTCTTAATGGACTAAAAATTGTGCGATGTCGATAGAAGGAAATTTTGTATCTTAGGACATTGCGCAAACGTCTGAATTTTTGTTATTTTGATAAAATTTAGTAAAGATGTCGAAAGTAAAATTGTGCATAGTTTTTAATTTCTTTCTTTCTCGATGAATTCATATCATACGCATGTTTATCGGATTTGTGTCAAGGAATCGAAGCGCGATCTCCTCGATCGAAAAGTTGCGCCTGAATAATTTCATCCCGTCGCATCGGATCCTACTTGATAAAAAAAACGGGACGCGTATAAGAGTACGAAGAAGAAAATAAAAAGAACAGCACCGAGCTATGTACTATAAATACAGCCTCGAACAATATGTCGCGATACCCAAGGAGAAGTATATATTTTCTGTAAAGTAGGTTTATCGAAAAAATAATAATAATAATAATTATAGCTGTGAATGAATCGTAAATTTGATATAAAAAAAATCACGATGAATCGAACGAGATTCGATGTATCGAGATGTAGCTGGATATACGTTGATAGCCCGTTTTTCTCTTTCTCGACCACAAATCGCCGTATTGCCGTCGATCCGAAATTTTTTTTCACCCTTCACGCAGAAAAATGATTAATTTGACGGCCACCGTTTATTTGGTTTAAGTAACTATTTACTTAATTCAAATAGATATTTATTTTAATCAAATAAATATTTCACTTAAACCAAATAAACGGTGGCCGTCAAATAAATTATTATCCTGTGTGCTCACGACACCAATATTTCCAAAATCGTAAAAAGAAATTCAAATATTTTTTGCATCATTAAAAAAAAAAAAAAAAGATCATCGTTCATCTCTTCGGCTCCATTTGAGCATTGTTTCTTCCCAGAGCTTTTTCATCGTCTCGCTCCAATTACCGACCGATCAGCCGCTCGTCATCCCGTAACTTTCTCCGAGCCTGCGGGTTTCGCCCTTACGGTTTCGCGATGATCTTCGGGGAGCGTCCCGGATCACGAGAACTGCGGTGGAGATCACGTGCTCGCTCGAGAGGGCACTTAATCGTTATTAAATTTACCTTCGCTGCTGTCGGCCCCCATTCGCCGGCGAGTCGTTATGCGATACACTTATCCTCTGTGTGTGCGTGTGTGTGTGTTTACGCGCTTCCTCGTCCGCTATCCTCGCACAATACCTACCCTCGGCGCAGTACTGTGTTGCCTTCCCCGAGCACTTCCACGATTATTTATTTGTTCGAACACACAAAGCATCCGGGAATAGCGCGAGTGCGCCGGCCAAGCCGGAAACGAACTAAAAGTAAATAGCGAGCAAGAGGGAAACAAATTTCGTCTCGAAATTAAAGAACTTGCAGGTCGACGATGAATCACAAATATATATATATATCTATATATATATAATATAATATGATATAATAATTTTGTGGAGCAGCAGAAGCAGCTTTCCTCGAAATCCGACATATTATACTCGCCCGGATTGCTTCATCCTTATATCTATTTCCATTCAGCATGTAGACTCTGGACCCTAGATCCACAGTGGCCGGAGTAAACCACGGTGGACGCTTCGAAATGAGCACACTCGTCGCTCTATATGCATCGGTTCTCTTGGCCTTCCCGTCCGGCCAGCGTTGGCGCCCGCGGCAGCGAAGAGACGAGATATAATACGAAATGCGCGCGTTAACCCGTTCTTTTTTTCATTTATTTTTTTCTTCATCCTTCCTTTCTTTATTACCATTTTCGACGCTTTCCCTCATTGAAATGAATTCGCTAGAGAAACGGATGAGATCCTCCTAGTGTTTGCTCGTGGCTCGCTCGTCAAAGCTCCATCTCATAGCCGCATCCCTCGACGCGGAGACTCGCGTGTGGCGGATGATTTTCTTTAAATGAATTTTTCATCTCTCCCGGGATGGCTAAGCGTCGGGCTGAGCACTCCGAGCGGCTTTATCTCTTGCGAATACACACGCGCGCACGGAGTGCGGACCGCGGGACGAATTTCGCGCGGGTGATGTGTTTAACGCGGAGCCGACGGAAGGGAAAGGCGAGCGAGACTCGCGTGATTATTAATTCGTGGCCGGTTGCGTGTCGCGCCTACAGTCGCGAATTAACGAGGAAAAGCTAACGATGCGCGTTAATTGCCGAGCGGTGGATACACGGAGGGATTTCCGCGACGGTTGATGCCGGGTAACGCGCTGAAGTGCGTAGTGTTGCGAGGACTAATTAGCCTACCGATGGGGAGACTTTTGCGGAGGCGCGAGAGGAGATTTACGATGATCGATTGCGAATGTGGTGATATTTGTATTTATTTTTTATCGTTGAGCGATACAGCGATGGCGAGTGAGGAAGGGGGATTGCAAATGAAAGCGGGAAGAGTCGGGCGAATGGTCGATAAATTAATGAATGAAACGAGGGTCCGAATTTTCGGAGGCTATTTCGATGTTGAGAGACATTTTTTTGTTCGGGTTCGAGGCACGGGTTTCGGATGAACTTGATCGATTTTGAGATCGATTTTGAGATCGATTTTGAGATCGATTTTGAGATCGATTTTGAGATCGATTTTGAGATCAATTTTGAGATCAATTTTGAGATAAATCTTCAGATCCATTTTGAGATCAACTTTCGGATTAATTTTGGAGTCAATTTTGAGATCGAAATTCCTACTGAAATTTCGGGCCGAAGGGATGTTAACTCTATCTATCTAGTCCTGTAACTTTATGATAAGGCTAGTTCGTATAAGATTCAAAATAAATACGATAATTAAAGTGTAAGGAAATGAAAAATGAATGAAGAGCACACGAAACAGACTCTTAGATAATTAGGTAAAGATTTCTACGTAGCGCGCTGGGTGGGAGCGCTTTGTCAGACGTAAAAGGCCAGACTCTGCTTGATAATGGCTTTCGAAAACGAGGATTAAATGTTTTTAAAAAAGTAATAATAAGCGTGCGGAGTAGATTTTTTCAGTTACCGACACGTCGAGCGTCGTCTGATCGTTATTGTTTAAAAATTTATTCCCAGAATTTGTCACGAGTCTAAAAACAAAATCTAATCATAGTATCTTACCTCACGAAGGAAAAATAAATCCCAAAAAATATCTATGAGATTATTTTTAAGATAAACTTGAAGCTAAATTAAAAAGCAAAGTTGTCTCTCCTCAGATACTCTGCAAACAACGAGAAAGTAAAATTCGTGGCGACGCTCGATCGACAACTGAACAAATTCGACTCCCATCACTTTGATTTCAATTTGATTTTTTTGTAAATAACAATACAAAAAAAATCTACACACGGAGACACAAGAGACACACGACATCCACGCAAAAGCTCACCTACGAGTGCAAGAAAAAATAAAACAGTCGCAAAGAATCGTCGATGTATTAAAAAAAAAATAGCTACATGCGCAAAAAAAAAAATAGCGCACGAAGCTCTCGAGTTTCGGGCGTGAGGCGGGTATCTTGTACGATGGGCGTATTATCGCGGTTTACGAGTGTAACACAGGGTAGACAATGTGGGACCATCATGATGGTACTGGGTAACGGCAGGGCAAATTGCGTTGGCTTTGGGATAAAGGGAAGCAAGTTCGCCGGAAAGGTATGGGACAAAAAAAGAATGCCGAGTTCGAGGATGAGGGCGCGGTGCGTGGGAACAACACAGGAGGAATAGTTAGACGGTGCAGCCGCGACGGTCGTGCCGCTCGCCCGACGGGGAGCATCGAGTTTATTTCATGAATATTTCAGCGGCCGGTGTTGGCAATAAATAGCGTGCGCCGCGAAATTATATTCCTGAGGTAAACCCCTCCGCCTCGCCTCGGCCTCTCGCCCCGTCTGCATACACAACCCGAGCATTCCGCACCGTCGGGCCCCTCCCCCGCCGGTGGTGCCGGTGCTGCGCGGCGCCGACACTCGGATTGCCAAGAGCGGAATACTAATTGACTCGAAACGACCCGAACGAACCTCCCGACGCAACATCGTCCGAGCCTGGAGACCGGAAGAGAGGGAGCTAGAGAAACGAGATGCGTTTTCGGCTGAAACGGGTTGAAACTCACCCCTTCGCACGCGCTAACTCTCTTTATTGTATCGGGCCGGTAACTTATATTTTTATTTATTTTTGTTTCTTTTATTTTTTATTTTTTTTGTACAGAATAACGAGCGGTCATACGGATGAATGAAGTTCTCGCGAGCGAACTTGTTTGCGGAGAGAAAAGAGCATAATCGACGTTTCGGAGAATTCGGTCAATGATTCGAGAACCGAAGAGTAAATAAAAATAATAATTTCTCGAACGGTCTTACTAAAATAATTCTGTACTAAATTATTTTTCCGAATATCAGATACGAAATATGAAAAATTTGCATAAAAATTTGTCGTCGATCCTTTTTTTTTAAGTGACTTCTGCTTTTTTTTCTTCCGACGAGCACGGAAACACGTGACCCGGAAATTGTAAGCAGCGATATGAGGAGAAGGAATGTCGCGAAGCGGGTGGAGAGGGGGGAGGGGTAGATAAGGCTGCGAAGCTGGACGAGCGACGGGGGGAGCGTCGATAATGACCCCGAGGGACGTAGCGCAATGAAATGGTTGAGAGGAGAAAGAGCATGAAGGGAGTGAAAGTGAGGTAACAGGGGAAAGATGGGAAGGCGGTACATGAGACAGTGCCACCTGTTACTCTCTGTCCTTCTCACCCTCGCGAGTCTATATACAATTTTTTTTGTCTCCTACCCTCTTGCCTCATCTCTCACACTCTTCATCTTTTGTTCCCGATGATAAGGCACGAGGGGCAGAGATGGAGTGAGAAATACGTGAGAGAATGATGGAGGGAAAGACAGCTGTGTACAATTGGTAACACCACACGTACGAATAAATTGTCAGGTGAGAGTGAAAACATATGGCCGAGGTGTTTCAATGCGTTTCCCTCATACCCAAGCCTTCCCGTTTATTTCAAGAAGACTTTCGTCGGAGTGGCGTCGTTGACGAGGGAATTTGCAGGAAGATCCGAGCGCGGTAAGTGTCGGGACAAGCACGCTCCGTCCCGGACGGTAAGAAAAGAAAATCGTCGAAACGTCAGATAATATCCATGTCGGATAATAATAATTTTGTGATTGTCTCATGATTTTTATGTGACTCATTTTTTTAAACTTAAGATGTTTTACTGTAACGGTAAAAGGTACGTAAAATTGTTGGGTGCGAGTGAAAAAATATGGCCGAGGTGTTTCAATGCGTTTCGCTCATACCCGAGCCTTTCCGTTTATTTTAAGACTTTCGTCGGAGTGGCGTCGTTGACGAGGGAATTTGCAGGAAGATCCGAGTGCGGTAAGTGTCGGGACAAGCACGCTCTGTCCCAAACGGTAAGAAAACAAAAAAAACATCGAAATGTTATCGTATAATAATAATTTTGTGATAGATCCATAATTTTTATGAAAGCATTTTTTTTTTTTGCGAATCTTGAGATATTTTATTATGACGGTAAAAGGTACGTGAAAAATCTCAGAAACACTTATCGATCCACCGAAAGGGTAACAAAACCGTCGCTGTAATTCGTCGAGGCGTTAAAAGTATTGCAGCGCTCGAGTCCGTCACACCGCGCTTCTTCCTCGCGGTCCTTCAGCTATAACGGGCTCAAAATTATCGGCGATTCTTGCTTCGGACATACCTCCCGATGCACTTTTTACGGCCCGCTCTCTGCGACACTTATCCCCAGCAGTTACCCCCCCCCCCCCCCCCCCCCCCCTTGTTTGCCGATCCCATTCGTTAATCTCTCACCTCCGCCATTTGGCTCATCGCCGAGCCTCTCATCCTTTTTACTCCATCCCGGGTAATCACAGCCGCACTGTGCCTCGTAAAAAACAGAAATAAAAAAAATAGTTTTACGCTTCTTCACACTTGCGCAATCTCCTCCCAACCTTAACTCACTATTCGACGTGTAAAAAAAAAAATTGAGGTAAAGATAAGATATTTTCTTACGGCCGATGGCTGGGAATAAAAGAAAGCGCGGAAGGGCCGGAAGCATGCCGAGTGCCGGGGAGGTTTCGATTCGCGCCGCAGGTACCGGATGGAGGCTCGCAAGCTCGTGCGAGGTTACGGCTTTTTAACGGCAGCCGTTAACTCGACCCGAAGGCCCCTGGGCTCTCTCACTCTTCGCTCTGCGTTTTCCATCTTGACGCGTCGAACTGGATTCCTCGCGTCTTCCGTTCCCGTGCAACTTTTACTCCTCTCCGCTGCGCATCCCGCCCGGTCCTCGTACGCTTTGGTAACGTTATTTCCTCCGGTATGAAACTTGTAAGCTCCCCGGCTCCCTTTCGCGAGAGATACGACGCCGGGAAGAAAGAAGACGGAGGAGAGGAGGTAACTCACGTTCTTCCAGTTTCTCAATTCCACCGCGAAGCTTCGAGCTTTTACGACGCGGCGGTGCCTCCGGCTTCACCCTGACGCCTTCCTCACTCAGCTGGGCTCGTGGGACGAGCCTGTCCTTTCCTGAACAATGTCTGTCGAGGCGCGTGGGCTTTACGTCTTTCCGGTTATTCAAACTTCTCGCGTGATGTGACCGGCGAAGAGCCAGGGAGGTCGATGATCTTCGCGGCATCTTCGCGGGAAGTTTTTTGGCGTCATGATCGAGTAGAAATTTGGATGCTGCGCAGGCGAGAAGACTGCACCGGGAGTAGGATCGCGAGGAAAATTGTTGCGCTTTCAGGAAGTCCCAATTGAGAGCTTCGAAATAAAATTTTCGAAGAAGGTTCGGTCGCAAGTTCGCATCTTCTTCGCTTGAAGTTCAAACTTGATTTGATGCTTAAGTTCAAACTTGATTTCATACTTAAGTTCAAACTTGATCTCATGCTTAAGTTCAAACTTGATTTCACACTTAAGTTCAAGCTTCATTTCATACTTTAGTTCAAAATTGATTATCGCACTGTAGTTAATTCCCGACTTCGTGAACAAAAACTGTAATCCGTTTCATCCAGGGTGCTGGATGTTTTCTTTTAGGCGAACCACGATACCAGCCTTTGCTCGACTGTTCAATAAATAACTTAATTATTTCCAAAGCCCAAAATGCCGAAGACCCTTGAAAAAAATAAATTGCATTTTTCGTGCGGTGAGGTTTTCCCAAACCCTCGCCCCGATGCTTCGAGTGCCGCAATATGCACGAGATTGAAAGCGAAAGAGCGGATCTAGGAAGAAAAAAAAAGCACACGAAAACGTTAAATAAAAGGGGTCACAAAAAATATATCGAAAACGTCGATATTTTCGGGGAATTCTTCGACGAAGCGAGTGGGGAAAAAGGATCAAATCCGATCGGGCCAAATCGATTAAAAGCTCCGCGGACTTTGGTCTCCGTTAAATCGTCCGACCAGCGCGTTACCCTTGTTCTCGATCGTTCGTTCGCACCGGCGTTCGTACCTCCGTATCGATCACCGGGTGTTACTCTATTTCGGCCGGTGGAGGACGCTCTCGCACGATCGGTGTGCTTCTGACGAAATCAAGCAAAACAGCCACCCCTGCCCGCTTGCCACGGCGCCTCCAGCGCTCCCCCTTGTCCCCAACCCCTATGTATGTATATTCACACTGGAATGAAATTCATTGTTTATGCACGACTGGCTTACTGCGAAACCAAATCCGTTATATCGTACGCTATCCATTGTTCATTTAGCGATGCCTCGTCCGGGCGCACGCGAACGGCCGTTGCGAGAACGAGGCCCCGTTCGGTCGGCGTTTAACGATTAATCATGCAAATTTCACGACACCCGGTAATTCAACCCTTGCATCGCTCCGGCGGATAAACATACCGCGTCGAAAAATTCATAAATCCAACAGCTGGAAGGATATTTAGCGGACACGGCCCCAACTTTCTTTTCGCTTGTCGGTATAAACAACAACGGAAAAGGGAAATCAGATTGTAGGATTTTAGATCAATCGGTCGATCGATAGAAATTATATAATAACTCCCACGAAATTCTATAATATTGTTATATTATATATCAGTATTAATATCATTTTTATTATTGTTACCAGCGGTTATGTCGGCTCGCGCGCTCGCAGTATCCGTGAGTATCTGTGAGTATCGGTGTGAGTGTCGCCGTGACATGAACTTTATTATTATTATTATTATTATTATTGTTATTATTATTATTATTATTATTATTATTGTTATTATTATTATTATTATTATTATTATTATTATTATTATTATTATTATTATTATTATTATTAGTATTATGTCCCCGCTGCTAACTTCGATACCATGGAAAATGCACCATCGTCATCACCGCGTTCACGTACGGATATTAAAGGTCTTCCGGATGCTGCACCGCCCAACAAATGTGCCACTTTCTTTGAACGATCGTAAAGAAAGAATTGCGCAATTTCTTCGAATTCGATCCTTCGTTCGAGATCGTCAGAATCCACAGGAGCATTGCAGCGGGGACGCCGCGACACGCCGATGGCTAACGACCCCGTAGTAAAACTTAATGGACGACGAAAATACCGAGTTAATTGGCACACGTACGACACGAAGGTGTTAAACGACTCGCGCCCGGGCGTTCTTGGTTCTTGGTTTCTCACTTAGCCGGCCCCGGACGACTCTGTCCCCGAATGAAATCTTACCCCCAGGAGTGATAAACTCTCGGTCGCGAGAAAACGAAAGAGAAACCGCCGCTGCCGGCTGAAGCGACGGCATGTCCGGGTTGCGGATGTCCCAGTTTCAGGGTGAGAAACATTGACTTCTGGGACGAGTCAAACGCGACCCGCGACGTTGTTACACCGGCACGGAGCTTACATGGAACGAACCGGGCCGATAACGGGTATTATAAATAACGACTCATGCAGTCGCACGACTTCGGGCACAACGTTGCATTCATTTTCGGGCTTGTAATACTGAATAAATTACCGTTGCACGCGACAATTATTTAACGCGAAAACTGGAATGCGATCCCGCTTCCCAGCGTTGCTCCGCACCCAACAACATTGTCGATAAATTGTTCCGAAATTAAATCCGTGTTCGACTCGGTTATTAAATCCCTGTTCGGACTAAATTCGTTTGAACACAAAGTGAGACGCCTCATTCATGCTGGGGCACTCGCTTGCATATGTCGGTAACCGTGACGATGTTGCAGAAAAGAAAGTATATTTTAACGGAAATATCGATGGATTTTTTCAGTAACGCATACGAACGTACAATTATCGGGCGCATGGTAACCCGCTTGTTGGGCTGGGAACCCGGATCTCATCAGCTTGCGACTCGAAAAAAATTGAAAAGCGAAAAAAAAAATTGAAAATAAAGAGTGTTCGACTTTCAACGTTGAACGTGATCGATTTCTCCTTTTTTTTTATTAACTTTTTTTCTTATTCAAGAGGCCGTTTTTACGCAATCCGCGTAATTGGTACTCTATTTCACGAATAACGGGTAGGCAGTCCTTTCCACCATACCAATATCGGAGTATGCGCCTATAATTTACGCCTGAGTAAAAACATAACATTTTTAACGTATTACAAAAAAAACGTTTCCATTAAGCGTAGAATTCCGATATTAAAACCGCGTTTATCCCTGTGCGTATTAAATTCATTTGACTAGAAAAATAACGCTGCGAATCATGCTACGACATTCGCTTGGAAGAGGGTAACCATAACTTCTTTAGCCCGCTTATCGAGCCCGGACTTTATCAGCTTGCGAGTTGACAATTATCTACTTGCAAAAAAATGAAAATAAAGAATAAAGTTTCTTCGACTTTCAACATCGAACATGACTGTTTTTTTGTTATAACATTTTTTTTCTCGTATATCGAGGGGGAGGGGGGGGGGGGCATTGTTATGCAACGGGGTAATTGGTGCTCGATTCCACGGATAACAGATAGGCCATCCCTTTCACGATACGAATATCGGAGTACTCGATAATATATGCTCGGGTAAAAAGAAGAGAAGAAATCATCTCGAATCTTTTGTGCGTTCATACATTAAGGGCGCGGAGAGGTACGAGTGGCTTCGTTGTGCGGTGATAGACGTACGAAGGAAATCTCGATAAATGAGAGAGATATGTGAAGTGGGAGTCGGTGAGGGAAGAAAGGTGGATGGATCCGGCGAACCGTCATGCCTTCGATGTTCCACCGCGCTTGGCTCCCAAGTATTCCGAGCTACCTCTCAGTCCTTCCAGTTTTTTTTTTTTTTCTCAGCCCTCTCTCCATCTCACCTTCCGCCCGAGAGACTCAATCTCGTTCGGTTAAAAATTGAAGTGCCAATTTAGCCCCGCGAGAGGGTAATGCTAAACCACATTTTCCCACGAGCACGAGTCGATCTCTGCGAAACTGAGTGTTCGTAGGGAAGCCGTCGCCGAAGGGCCTCGCCGGAATGGATACCCGCCGAGAGTATGGAGAGGAGATATTCCGTTCGCGGACAAAACGTAACTATTGTAAAATGTATTACGATAACGGGAAAGCAGCGAGGAGAGACATTATAACGAGAAGCGAGGACTCCGAAGACCCGAGCCTCGGCCCTGTAATTGGGAAAGAATTATTCATTCCGGAGGGAATTACGTAATTGATCAATTAATTATCAATCAAGATCTCGCCTATTTGATTGCATATTCGTTGTAAATTATTTTAATGAGCGAGGTAGCATGTAACTTCGTTGTAGTCCGTAGCGACGGCGCGAAGCACCTGAGCTGCAACAACCTGCTAGTTGTATTATAATAGAGTATAGAGACACATTCAACATTGGCGGTTGGGAAATTTCAATTCAAACATTCAATACCCTGACATTTTCATTTCCGTGACATTATCATTTTTTCCAGGGTTCTCCTGAAAATAAGATTCTGGTTACCATCCCGCTATTTTCTGGTTCCACATCGAACTTAAATTGTCCCGCAAAACAGAGCATGAAATTTCGTCGCCCAAACATTTGTAATATAAATCTAAATAATCGACGTAACTGAAAATGAGATTAAGAGCGACTGTCGGAAGCAGAATACCCGGCTCGCTTACGGGGATTAATGCGCGGAGTGCGAATTACCTGGGAGATATCTGGAAGCGATAGGCGACGGAAGGGAGACGCGCGACGGAGAGCGGAGAGGAAGTCTGCGGAGACGCGCGGGAACGCGGAACGAAGAAGACGCCGAAGCCAGATGGACGTACAGATACGCGTAATGCCATCTGGGAATAGCGTTTGCCAGCTATTGGACCTGATGAAGGTACGAAACGACGGGCAAACTTAAATGGCAGTTGAGAAATATAATTTCCCGAGCTGTCAAATGTCTAAGCCCCGGGAACTGTGCTACGGAACATCATCTGCGGCTTTCCCTCATCCCGCTCTCGGTACGCTTCGTGAATATCCCGTTTCCCAATGCATTTTCATGCCCCGCTCGGTCTCGCCACTGCGGCGAACGGAGAGGGCGAAGAGAGCCCTCTCGTCACCCGCTCGGCCAGAACTGAGCCATCAGCATCGTTTTTCCTCCCTCACGATCCGCGGAACAACTCGAGTTCCCTTCAACGAAACTTGAAATGTAAATTGCTTAATTACTTTTTCGTCCGGATGCAGCATACGCGATACCATGGCGCATGCACGGACCGCAGTGGCGCCCCAGTGTGGAAATTCACGCATCAGTATTCCGTGGAAGCGTGTGTTGTAGATCTCAACACATGTTAATGTGCGGGGAACGAAATATGCGGCGTCTGGGCGAAGTGCACGAGGGGGGAAATAATTGAATTCGTCGATGAGCTTGACCTTACGAGATCTTCACGCTTGCTGCACGGGAAAAAAAGGAGGCTGGTGGGTACAACAAAAAATTTGTTGCATCGCGCTATTTTACGGACTCGAATTCCGACGGAAAGTTAAATGCTGTTTTCTACATTAAAACTTTATTTTCTGAAACAAAGTTTCGCTAACTCGATGATGTGTTACTGCAACCGGTTAAAAAATGATTCTCCTAAGTACGTTTTTGTGTATCTTGTCGACCGGAAGTGGCTGGTTTTGAGGGCTCATATTCCGCCCGAAAGTTAGCCGGTGTTTCCTTGTTTTCTACATCGGAACTTTATTTTCAGAAACAAAGTTTTGCTAATTTAATTATCTGTTGTTGTAACCGATCAAAAAGTGGTTCGCCGAAGTATTTTTTTTTCGTACATGCAACCGACCGGAAGTGGCTATGTTTGAGACTAAAATGTCTCCAGGAACGAGATGAAAAGTATTGCTTTTGTCATTCGGTTTTACCTTCGAAGTTTCCGGTGGTAGAAACCGACTGCGTCCGATTTATAAAATTATTGATCATCTCGTGAATCAGTGATGATGCATCCGATTCGCAATATCCGTTGCATGAGCGGAGGATATCGGAATCGAGCTGCGCGAATTGCGAACGAACAAAGTCTCGGAAATACTGGTCAACAAGTCGGCCGACCTCGAGTGGTCAAAAATTCGTAAAATCAATATTACATATCGGGTCATTTTATTTTACCTTAGATACAATGAATATTACTTTTTCCAACCACATTGCCATAATAGAATTATGTAAATAAATGTTCAATGACATTCATCTTTCTTGGGACACTTCCTCGATATCTCTCTCGATCAACCTCGGTGAGATTAAATAGCCGACGACTCAGTCGACATCGAGTATTCCAAATTTCGCGCGATTAATTTCGAAAATAGCGTCCCGAAGGCAACGTTCTCGAATTTGCAATGCCAATAAATAATTGATGCAGTCATCTTCTGAATTAACTTTTCATCGCTTTTCTCAATTTGGCCGAATGTGGTGAATATGGCTCGGTCCATGCATGATTAATTTACGTGTTAATGGGGATGGGCCATATTCCCCACTTTCACCCGATATTCTAATTGCTCGGAGTGATTAGTTATTTTATTTATGTTTCGACTGGGTCACCATGAATTTTCGACCAGTCCAGGTCATCCTATGTATAGCTTCATCGTCTAACGATGTATCGAATAATTTAGTACATTCGGTTGATCTTAGTTTGACAAGAGAATTAAATACGTCGTGAGCCGCGGACTGCTTAATTGAATTCGTTAACAATAAAAATTGACAAATCAATCAAGGCGAACAGAAAAATGTGTACACCTAACAAACACGTCTCGTCCTTTCCATAGATCTTCAGAAATAAAAAGTAAACGAAAATCACAACAACAAAAATATCATGTTAACAAAAAAAAAAGGTGAATATTTCTGAAAAATAAATATTTATCAAACACGGACAACTTTAATTAACCCGTACAGTCCCGAAGTGTAAAAGTCGCCCAGAGCCGAGTGGTCCATATTCGCACCCCGCGAAACTTCCCGTCCATTAACAAACCAAAGTAATAATTAGCTATTTATATCTCAGCGCAACCGCGAATCTATGCCACAAAACGTAAAAAAAAAATACACACACACACACCGGAAAACGAGATACCCACGTTTCGTGAAATCCGAGTCGTCGTCGTCCACTCACAGTTTGCCAACTAAATCCCGCAGAGTAAATATACCCGAGGCGGGTTTCGCGTATAAATTGCGTAAGCAGAGAGACGAGAAAACCCGTCAGGGCGGAGGGTGGAGGGACAGATACGATTATGGGGGTAGCTCCTCATTCCCGGTGTATCCGTCGCTCTCACCCTCGGTCGTTCGCATCCGCGAGGGCATTTAACTTTTGCACGGGCCGCGAGGTGCGCGCAACCGGGGCTGTCCCCGGTTTCCAAGAGTCGGCTGCCTCCGCCGTGTCGGATATCTTCGGGCCGCAGGCGCTGTTTTCTTTTCATTTGTTTGAAATTTATCGGCCGCCGAGTACCCGCTCGCTCGTATGTACCGAAAGATAGTAGCGTGCAAGAGATGGGTAGGGGGGGGGGGGGGGGGGGGGGGCGTTGAAAAGGGAAAGGGTAAAGCTGCGAAAAGTCTAGAATGGAGGTAGAGAAGAGTCGACGAGAGATGTGAGTGAAGCGGAACGGGAGCTAAAGGGGAGGGAGAAGTGGGGGAGGAAGGGGGTTCGGGTGGGGGGAGAGATGCGGAAGAAAAGGGGTGCTGGCTGGCGGTGGTGCCGGTAGCGGTTGGTGTTCCGGATAGAAAACGCCAGTGGTTGTAAGAGGGTGCGTCGAGCGGGTGAGAGAATGAAAATACACGAACGAAAGGTAGAAAAGAAACGGTATGGAGGAAGAAAGAAAGAGGGGGGGAAAAAAAAACGGAAAATAAAGGACTGGGCTAGAGATCCAGGGGTTTCGTGTCCCACTCAGCGCTGGCGCTCTTCTCTCGACGGGCCGTTCATTTGTTTTTTTCCGTCTGGCACTCACGACGCTCCCCTGGTAAACCGCAAATCCCCAATTCCCACGAGAGAGCCGACGGGAGGGAGAGAGAGGCGAAAGATAGAGAGCCCGGAGAGAGAGTTAAAGCGAGAGGAAAAAAAAAGATAAGTAAAGGGATATAGGAGGGATGAGAACGCGGGGATGCAAGGGCGGCGAGGAGAGAGGAAGAAAATCCGCAAGCCGTTTCGAGTGTTTCACCCCGCCCTTTTATTCCAACGATTGATCTTCAACGATTTGTTGAAGCTCGAACCCGACTGTACTGCGTATCGACAGCGTCGAGGGCTTTTGATCCTGCGGGCTTGCCGGTCCTCTCGGATTTGTCGGAGATTGTTTAATGATTGAGATCTTTATGGAAGACGCGAGCTGATGAAATGGAATAACGAAATTTTCGCTCAAATATTGGATATGGGTTTTTCCCCATTAGATAATGGCAATGAAAAATATCCATGGAAAGAATAATCTACAGAAAAAATGATCTATGGATCGAATGATCTATGGATCTATGGATCGATTGATCTATGAATCGAATGATCAATGGAACGAATGATCTGTGGATCGAATGATCAATGGAACGATTGATCTATGGATCGAATGAACTATGGATCGAATGATCTATGAAAATACAGATCTATGGAAAAAGTAGCAAAAAAAAATGATTACGAAAAAAATGATGTATAGAAGGATACGGCAAGGTTTATCGATCGATGTTAGAAGAATATTTCCGCAGCTATTTTTTTCGCCTCATTCAATAGCAATAATGGTAAATGTGACGGAATCAATAAAAAATGACCGTTTCGGAGTGAGTCCGAGAACTGTTGTATTAAAGCCGCGTCTAAATTCGTTCCCTCTGACAGGGTTCGAGTGCGCGCAAAGTCAGCTCGCCGGTGCCGCAGTGGATCGGGGCAGAGGGGCGTGTTGCATCGCAGTCGTACGTTGAATAATTTGTTCGGAGTTATAGGACGACGCGCTGTATCGCTCACAAGTTTCAGCCTTCTTCCTTTCTCCCTCGATATAACCTCCGTCCCATTCCGTTTCACATTCTCGGGAACCGTCGATACACGTACACACCCACATCTTTTCTATACATAGATACACACGGTTTCCAACCGCGCGCCGTCGGTTTCTCGGAACCACTCGACTCCTTCCTCGTACGATCGATCGATCCGCGCGACCACTACTCTCGCTCTTCGGCCGGAGCTGGAGGTTGAAAGCTCCCGAGATCACGTCGAATCCTCCGCGACTTCGACCGAGTTCGACTCAAACACTGTATCGAACGATCCGCCGGGCGTAAAACGTCGCCCGAAATTCTCATCGAAAACCGCCCACCTCGCTCGTCGAATTAAATTATCCAAAATCAAACTGGTCAATATCTTCCGAGATATAATTGAGGAATGTCGCGGAGAATCGACGAACCGTTCGGGTCTCAAGTCGAACACGGAAATGCTTTTAATAGCGGCTATAAAAAATGCAAGTCTCGCGTCAGATCGAATCCCGTCAGTTCTAGTTTCGCCTCGTTGTTTCCTTTCCAACACAGTTGAAACACAGCAGTCTAAGGACAACAGCGCGTACCCGTGACAAAGTTATCGATCCGGAAGTTGAAAACTCCTGAAATCACGTAGAATCGTGCGCGACTTCGATAAAGTTCGACCGCGACACTGTGTCGAACGATTCGCGAGAAAATTGTCACCGAAAACCGATCTCGCTGTATAATAAACTCAAGCCGGTCAATATTCTCCGAGATGTAATTAAGAGGTATCGCGAAGGGTCTCGAAGTCGTGCACGGAAATGCTCGTCCTCTTTTAACAACGGTTTTGAAGAAATGCAAATCTCGCGACACATCGAATCTCGGCAGTTTCCAGTTCCGCCTTGATGTTTCCTCCCCGAGGCCGTTGAAGCGCAGTAGTGTAAGGATAACAGCGCGTACCCGTGGCGTTCGAATTACCGGCAATCGACATTTCGCTGTCGAGACGACTAAGCGGCTCCGTCGGATAGGAGAGACGACTCGCCCGTTCTCCGGCTCTTATTACAATCGTTTTTACCGTCTCTCGTCTCACGTTTTCTTACTTGCATTCTTTTCCCGTTTCGCGTCCCTGTTCCCCGAGACAACAACAACGAAAAAGCCTCCGATTCGATTACACACCGATTACATACTTTGTCCGTACGGCCGCGCGGTGAGTTTGATTTTCGTTTCTCGGAGCGAGCGCCGCGACAAAAGAAAATTGCTGCTTTAGCTATTTGCGCTCCGTCGGATCTTCGGCATTCGCTGGATACAAATATATTGGAAAAAAAGCCCGGAGGCACGGGAAAAAGAGTAAAACCAGATAATAAAATGAAAGCGAAAGAATAGAGAGGAATCGCGTCGTCCGCCCTCAGGAATCTCGCTATGGTACGTGGAACCGTGGGATAGAATGTAATACGGTAATCGCTGCTGCGATGCTCGAACGGCAGCGGAAGCGAAAGACAGGCGGATAGAAAAGTGGAAAAAAAAATCCGACGTTACAGGAAATGTTTTGCATAGATCCAGGGTGTAGCTTACACAGGGCTCAAAAGAATTCTAGGAACAGCGTTCGGAGATCCCGGGGGACTTTGAAGATTCCTACGCTTTATAAGGATACGTCGGGACGATCGTCGTGCATCGCACGGCTAAAAGGGCGATGTCTTTTATGCCGGTAAAGTCGCCGATGATAGTAACAAGCACGGCAGGCGGGGCACGTCGCTCAAATTTATCCGGAAAATACCGGGACGTATACGCGCGTTTGTCGGCGCTCGGATAAAATCATGGGGAAAATGTCGTGTCGCAGATTTCCGATGTAGCTCGAACAAAAGTTAATCCTCCGATAAATGTTGCAGCGCGCCCTGATGGCTCTTCTCTCCCTGGTGACTTCGTAACTTATTCGTTTTGATGCGACGGCGAAGCGAATGGACATGCGCGAGGGTGAAAGAGCTTCGATGATGGTTCGCGAAAAATCCTTCAAACTATTCCATCTTGCCCCGATCCGCCCTACACTGAGGCAAAGAAATGGTTACATAAAGAAATCGATATACATTAAACGGTGTTGTTTGGTTGGTAAAATATAAAATGTTCAACAAAACAATGCTTTATTTGTACAAAGCAAATAAGAGCTTTGAACGGATGTCACCACGACTTTTTGTTGTACCAATTTTTTTTTTTTTTCTCAGTAAATAATTGGCTCAACCATCCTGTAAACGCCCATGAGAATTCAAGAACCGAAGAGGAGACAAAAAGGAATTTCAAAATTTCGCTCCCGGTAATCTCGAAGAGCAGATTCTGGTCGTTTCTCCAGCATCCTCGTAATTTTATTTATTATATATATTCTGCCCTGCAATCAGTTTCCCGGGGGCGCGTTCCGGCGAGGAATAGCGGTTGCGGCGAACGCGACTGGACTGTTCAGTTTCCGGGCGAGCCCCGTTCTCCGCACCGATTTAATATTTGGAACGTCGACGCGGCCGTTTCGTCGACCGTTGTAGCACCAGCAGCAGCAGCAGCAGCAGGCGGTTTGCTCATAAAAGCGATAGTATAACTATAACACCGAGGGCTCCGGTTCTGCTCGTCCCCAGCGCGGCAGCAGCATCGGCAATGGGACTACGGACGGGTGCGCTGCAGGGATATGCTGGTCGAGCCGCTCGTAAACCTTTCTCGCAGGGCTCGGTCCAGGCGTCGCACAAACAGAGCCCAGCTTCCTCTGATCCTCCACCTGACTCGTTCGTCCCATCACTCCCAATGTTACAACCTTCCCTCAGCGTTATAACGTCACCGACATAAATGTAGTGGTCCCCGACTATGTCCCCCCCCCCCCCCCCTTCGTCCCCATTACGATGATCGACCACGGGTCGATTCGTTATCTACCACCAATACCACACGGTCCATCCGAATTGACCAACGGTAGCGAGAGAGATGCAACCCACGTGCACCTACGCTAACCTCCACCCACACCTGCGAACGCCGCACACGCGAGGCCAGCAGCCCGGAGAGGACGAGGGAGAACCTGGACCTGGTTGACCTATAGTTACATCCCAAACGGCATGAATACCTGTATCTGCGCTCCGATTCCCCCTTTTGACGAAGCTGGGCCACCCGGTGACGTTCGCTGGCCGGAAGTCCTGGGACGAGGGGTCAACTTCACCGGGAACCGGCGGTGGTTGTGTAGATAGGCAAGAGGATACCGTTCTATGGACCATGTTATCGATGATGATACAAGCTATCCCATTGCCGCACACCCGCCATGCCTCTGACACTCTCGCCCTCTCCCTCGACCATCGTCTCGTTGCCGCATCTTGTTAATCTGTCTCACTCCGGTTGCGTGTACCAGAAACTGGCTACACACGAAACGATAATAATGACGCGAGTAATTGGGCACGATGATGACGATGAGCCATAATTATAACCGCAGTGGCCTCATAAATTGGGGTGCGTTATGGGACTGGAAATCGGGCACTCCAGGTCGCATTGCTGGGCGGTTCTGGAATATGTGCATTATCGTGAATGCGCGCGGGTGGAGAAAATGTGAAATACAACGGGAAATTTTGGCGGATATGTGTAGTACGCGATAGGATATTCGAGTACCATAAACGTTTGTGGAGTAGGAGTTGTATATGGTGAAGGAGGGAGGTTGAAGCTCACGGATATCAGAGACAAATAGATTTATGCCGCACGATCGCCTTTCATCCATTGCGCACGGTCGGATGGCACGCTGGCGCGGCGGAAAATGCTCAATGTTCTTGAAGTACCATATTTTGATTGTTTTTTTTTTAGCCAATTTTTTTTGTGGTGGATGCAAATTCCGTTCGATGGAAAATCATTGGGTCGGATGGAGATGGGCTAGTCCAACGAGTTTTATCTACAACACACCAACGGTTCAATGAACCGCAAACTCCAATGAGCATTCCTACATTCGTTGCGCGCCAAAGGATTACATCGGGAAAATAAAAATGTTGGAGTTGCGATGTAACGGGCGGGTCATGGAAGAGATTTTCGTCGGTAAATGCATAGCCGAGCAGCGCTGGTACGCAGGAAAACGCGAACCGTTTCGCATAAGCGTTTATTGAGCAGGGTTTTATGTGGTGAAGTGGTGAGGTTGAAACTCACGGATATCAGGGATAAATGGATTTACGACGCGCGATCGCCTTTAATCCTTTGCGCACGGTCGAGTGGCACGCAGGAGTGGCGGAAAATGCTCAATGTTCTTGAAGTTGCCGGATTTTGTTTGTTTCTTTCTCGTTAGCGGATGTAGTTAATGCCGATCGATCGAAAGTCGTTGGGGCCGATGGAGATGGTCTTGCCCTAACGCGTTTATCCGCGACACTCCAAGAGTCCCATGAAACGCAAACTCCAATGAGCATTCGTAAATTCGTCACGCGAGAAAGGATTACATCGAGAAAATTAAAATGTTGGAGTTGCGATGTAACGAGCGGGTCATGGAAGAGATTTTCGTCGGTAAATACATAACATGGTGGCGCTGGTACGCAGGAAAACGCGGACCGTTTCACAAGGATGGATGTTGCCCGGGTATTCTCGTAAAAGGATTTACGGGACGAGACATCCCGAGCGTAGAGAGGAGAAGTACGACGGGGTAAAAGCGGAAACGTAATTTCGCTTACCCGCGATGGGTCGCGGTCGTCGGTGGGAATCATAAGCCCGGCCGAGGTGTCAGTCGAGGGAAGGCACAAACCTACAACGGCTCGTGTGTGCGTCCAACGCCAGCGTCACTGCAGAGACATCAAAACACGGCCTGGTGCACATACTAAGTGTAAAAAAAAAACAGCACTGTACCTACCAGAATGCCCATATACTGTCGTCGCTGTTGCGAGAATGCGTGTCGGTACGTTCGTAAAGTAGAGCCGACAGCAGCCCGGAATTCCGGAACGTTGGGATTACCGGGGTTCTGTGCGCAGTCGGAATAGGCGGCGATAATAATCCCATTTCCTGCATCATCGTTGAAACATTTTCTGCCCGTATGCACAATGGCCGACGATAATGGTCCTATCATCCACATCGTTGAAGCATTAGCCGTTTAGACGAAGTTGAAAAAGAACCCAGGCATCCCGGTTATGGCCCCAGGCAGAACTGGCTCGTGATGGTCCAAGAGGACTTCCAAATTGCGACATTCGGTCACAATGTGATTCGTACGCTCCGTTGACTCCCCATTGGGGGGGCGCGAAGAGCATTAGGCATTAGGTTTTGAATTTCGAATCGAGAACGACAAATTCTGGAATTTCGTTACATTGTTTTACGAATCAAGTCCAAAAAGCGAGGAAATTAAATGTTGTAACGGGTTCATGTCCAGTACGAGTCTTCATGTTCTCATCATCTAATCAAATCATTTGATAGCATTATCGAATCAAATCAATTGATCTTATTATCGAATTAATTCATTCGATCATTTGATGCTATCAAGTCATTTAACATTGTTATCGAATTAAATCATTCGATCATTTGATATTATCAAATCCTTTGAAATCATTATCGAAGACGTTACAGCTATGGCCCCAGGCAGAACTGCCTGATGATAGACGTAGTGGAAAAAGGAAGGTCTGACCCGACAGCTCCAGCTGGGCTTAACCCATCGGCGGGTCGTCTATAAAACCGAGTCTGCACACAAAGGGAAGAGAACGAGTAGAAGCTAACGACATCACGGCCATCCTGAGATACTGCCTTCCACAAATCCACATCGCGCTTAGTCGCTTCCTGGGCACACAAATTAGAAGGAGGCCTCCGCAAGATCCACATCATCAAGACCATGTTTACCGCCCAACGAAAAAAACAACTCGGTAGCTTCCATGCGTACGCAATAAAAAAAAAAAAGATCTGTCCACCATCTGTTCTTCTTGTCAACTTAGCAATTTCAACTGTACATTCGAAATTGTTAAATTGACAAGAAAAGAAAATCAGCAATGCGAAAATCGTTGACACACTTGCGCAAGGAGCGTTTGCAAAGTGTACTTTTTTTTGTTACCGTGCGAGGCAAACTTGCCCGGACATAGACGAAGGACTGAAACCCGGGAACTGCATGCTGTATGGATATGCAAACTAGAAAGAGGCACTGACAGCCTGGAAATTCACGCCAGCATGGACGCACGATGCGAGCAGCGGCATCGGTGGTGTTCCAGCATCCACACCGTCGGCGAATCGTCTGTGCACGCGGAATGGCAAAATGGGCCAGCGGTAGTCACGACGACCACGAACGAACACCATCGGCTTGTCTGTGCACACAATCGCACATGGAAAGTAGAAAGAGGCAGCAGCGGCAGCAGCAGCAGCAGGAAGCAGTCGCGCATCCGTGGATGGAGAGCGGCCAACTCTTCGGCGTGGGGGATGCAGGAACGCCGCGGGCAGGAAGAGTTATGGGTCTGGTGCCTGGCGGCTGGATCAGAGGATCACTTACCCGCGCGAAACGTTGTCCTACCCTCGCGTCCCTCTCGGCCACCGGGGCTCGGGCGCGATACCGAAAGGATTCTTCTTCGCGCTGTCTCGCTCGATAGGGCAAAGCCCCACCAACCCCCCCCCCCCCCCCCCCCCCCCCCCCCCCCCCCCCCGATTCGTATCGGGGTATCGTAAGAGATCGTTTCCCCGAGACTACGGGACTGTCGAATTAACTCTCGATCCCTGGATCAGGAACGATCGAGGAGCAGGCTTCGGATTCATGGGAACTCCGTCGGACCGCGATATCTTCGCCTTCAGCGAGAAAAAAAAACAAATCAATAACGGAGGGGGTGAGCATTAAAGTGCGAAGGTGAAAAGATCTTGGACCGAAGAATATGGAAAGATGGGCCGTTTTACTCGATCTCTGATTGGTTTTTTGTGGGTGGAAGCCCAAAGTGCCCAAAAACGGCAACTGTCGTACCTAAGGCCCGACAGGCTGCAGGTGTCGCTCGGGCGCGATAGCGAAAGGATTCTTCGCGCTGTCTGGATTCGATAGGGCGAAGCCCTACCAAACCCCCCGATTCGTATCGGGGTATCATAAGAAAACGCTTTCCCTATCCCTGGATCAGGGACGATCGAGGAGCAGACTTCGGATTCATGGGAACTCCGTCGGACCGAGATATCTTCGACTTCAGTGAGAAAAAAAACAAATCGATAAGGGAGAGGATGGAAATTAAAGTGCGAAGATGAAAAGATCTTGAACCAAAAAATATGAACCATCAGGTTACCCAATGGTGTCGTTTTGCCCGATCTGTGATTTGCTTTTTGTGGGCGGAAGCCCAAAGTGCCCAAAGACGGCAACTGGAATACCAAGCGCCTGCGAAGCGCTAAAATCTCAAGGTTCAATAATCCACTCCGGTAATGCTCCGTTGCGCATAAATTTCCATCGCACCTGTGGCGTCTGACAACAACGACGATCCTGAGGTTTGAGGGATGCGAGGCGGCCTCGTCCTTTCTAATTTTTTCGTGAAAAAGCGTACCGCAGCTCTCGTCGTTATCAGTGTCGATTCAGCGACGATAAATCGAACCTCCCGCGGTGCTCGGTCGGGGACCCCTTTCCATCCCTCCGGTTCACTGTGCGGCGCAGTATGTACACCACGAAGCGCTCGAGTATCGTCGATAATTCAAAGAGGATCCTCGCTCGCGTACCAGCCATCAATTTGTCATGCGATGGAGCACTGGCCGTGTGCCTGTACAACGTCCTCCTCATCGAACGATAACCGCCGCGGGGCCAAAGTACTTGTCTCCTCGAGGTTCTTCTTCTTCTTCTTCACTCCGCCAGCGATCCTGGCACCGCGCGGTACGACGCTGGTCTGCCAATCCTGGTCGGCGTGCCATCCCCGTATGATCATACCGGTCCACGTACCGTTCGGCGGTTACGTTAAATAACCGATAGGGTCGCTGGCGTTTTACGCGCCATGATTCGCATGCAAATTTACGGTACCTTTCTCCCGACGGAACCAAAGGGAAAACCATAAGACAAACAGAACCAGGACGCTTACCACCGGATGGTCCTCCACTCGTCGGAGAAAATGGACAGCTTGCCGCAAGTCCCTACCAATCCTACGATCGGACTTTTGTGGTTTGCGGTCGTTCCTCCGACAATCCTTTCGTTTCCACTGAAAGCCTTTTACTCCGATCGGATAGCGGTGAACGGCTCTCGAACGCTTCGCTCGCTTCTTTCTCTCCGCCTTTATTTTTCGTCCGTTCTCGGCAAGGGTCTGAATTGGAAATTTTGTCGCGCTCTGCTCGAACGCCCCGAACGAAGCTCAAAATGTCCACAGCGTGTGAGAACGCAAGGAGGAGAATGAATTTTTTGAGAAAAAGCTACCGACCGAAAAAAACTTTACTGACGGGTCGAAATCATTTTTTTTTTTTTTCGAGATAAAGTCGTTATGGCTTTTAATTACTACCGATGGAGAGACAAGAAGTTTTTTCGTTGCTTTTAGAAAAATAACATGTTTCAATCCGAGAAAAAATTAAATTATTTGGGTTTGGCTTTCAAGGCGAATCGGCTGATTGTGGGGATAATTTTTGCATAACGTTTGCTTCGGACGTTCCGAACGGGATTTTCGGCGTTCGTGACATTCCGGCGACTGTGGCGAAGATGTAGGGCGAGAGAGGAAGAGGCTAAAGAAGAAATATAAACTCCTCCGATTCTTTCCTTCTGTGTTCTGTTAATAATTCTTATTTCTACGTCAAAGAGTCTCGTTGCACAGTATACAGCGGAGCGAGACTACGACTACTTTAACGTGGCCACTACGGTAGGATGGAAGAGATCGCATAAGATTGGAAGATTCGAGGAAAGAGATCCTTTGTGCGCCTGTCGACCGGTGAATAAAGTATGGTCCCTCCATTCTTCTCCTCTTCGCCTTATTCTATATTCCCGCTTTCTCCTGTAGTAACTCGATAAAGTCCGACTGGCGTATCGAGCGGAATTGTCGACTCTCGACTCCCCTTTGTTCATTCATTTTCATTCTCTATTAAAACACTCTGCCGTGCATATTTTAATACCATACGCTTTCCTGGTTTTCACTTATTTTCACCCTTCCGGATTAACATTTTATCTTCCATTGGATTTATTCCTCGTTGCTTCATTTTTGTCCATTTAGGGAAAGCTATGCATTTTAAACGTCGAAAAGAGACTCGCGTTCTTTCCCTCTTGTTCTCGTGTCGATTACGGGTTGTCAAACAAAAATTCCGAAGGATAGCGTACTCGTGTTCGGGCAGCAAAGCTGAACAAATGTTCCCTCACAATTTGTTCTCCGAAGTTCAGTTCCCGAGATATAAGCGTCTTACGTTTGAGCCGTTTTTGGAGCGATCAGATTGGCTGGAAGCGTCCAATCCGAAAACTATACGCTGTAGAAAATGTTTTCCCAGGGAAAATTTGTTCAGTTTCAAGCCATTGTAGAGCCTTGTTTAGGAACAAGATTGTACACCTTTTTTCACTTTTAGAATTTTCGACTTTAAGTTTCCGATCACAGATTATTTTTTCAAGTCTAGCGATTACAATTCAGTGGACGTAACCGAATAAGAAAGTGAAAGGACTCATCCCTCCTGCCGCCGTCTCAGAGATTACACAATGGATATACATCGGAGCTGGTTAAAGAAGCTGAGTGCCCACCGGTAATCTGAATAGTTAACGCCGGATACGGTCAGACTGTCGCGCCACTCAGGTTAAAGCTCCCCGTACAGACCCGAGCATCAGCTTGAACCACTTTTGGAGCGATACTGTTGGTTGAAAGCGCGTAATCCGAAAACTACACTCTACAGAAAACGTTTCCCAAGGGAAAATGTGTTCAGTTTCAAGAGATTGTAAAGCCTGCTTTACAAACAAGATTGTACACCTTTTTTCATTATTGGAACTTTCGACTTTAAGTTTTTGAGAATAAATTAGTAGTAGTAGTGGATTTATTGACAATATTCCAGATGGAACAATTTTTTTTGTACACAGCATTACATAGCGTAAGTTGTCTTAAGAATATAAATATATTGTCAATTGGCCATCGACCTAGGTCCTTCAGCCAAGAATAAATTATTTTTTTTCAATTCTAGCGATTGCAATTCGGTGCACGTAACCGAATAAGAAACTAAAAAGACCCATCCCTCTTCCCGGTGTCTCAGAGATTACACAATGGATATACATCGGAGCTGGTTAAAAAAGCTGAGTGCTCACCGGTAATATAAGTAGTTAGCGCCGGATACGGTCAGACGGCCGCGCCACTCAGGTTGAAACTCCGTGTATAGACCCGAGCATCGGCTTGAGCTAGTTGGGCGACAGAAAATTAGTAGTGCTCACCACGTCGGGCCGTCTGCGCGGCTACTCTCTCGACTTAAAAGTCTTCTCTTCTCGCCCGCGGCACATTAATATTTCACCTTCAACCCCCTCAACGCCATGAGCTATTTCCCTCGAGGGAAAACTAAACCCCCGCTTTTCGAGAACGAACTTTCCTCGAAATGAAAAAAAAAAAAGAAAATGAGAAAAAAATGAAAAAAAAACCTCCGCAGCAGCAGCAAAGACGAGAAGGGAGGCGAGCGGGGCAACTCGGTCCGAGAAAGCGATTGAAACGTATATAAATTAACCGGCGGCAGCCGGTTGCATAATGCCGCGCTCTACGCAGCTATATATACACCGTCTAGGTGTATATAAGGAATGAAAAAGCAGAAACAAGTAGAGGTTAAAAAAAAACGAGGCGAAACGGATGACTGAGACGGAATATCACTTTCTTGTTCTACGCTCGGCTGGAGGGGCATTAATATTCGATGCGCATACGTGAGTGATCTAGCCTCGTTACGAGGGTGCTTTTGCATGAGACGAGAGCTCGTGAAAAAACGTCGTACGGAGTCGTACACCGTAGGAAAACAGCGTGAGAGAACGAGCCGGAGGCGAAGCTAGGTTCTGCGGGGGGGGGGGGGGGGGGGGGCAAAATAGACCGGGTAAAAATGGAACGGGGTAAAATGGACCCGTGAAACATGCCCCGAGGTAAAATGGACCACTTTTGTTAGGATGGATCCATTAGAGATAGAACTTTTTATTTTGTTAATGTCCGGGATAAAATTGATAAGAACTGTCCGTTTTGCCCCGGGTTCCATTTTGCCCCGCTCTCCTCCGTGCGCTGTACGGCGGTAGGGTACGTAAGTAGCCGTATCATAGGGTACGCTTCGAGAGGAGCGTATCACGTTTGACACAGTTTTACCGGAAACGCGGTGGCAACCATCATCGGTCACGGAAAATACGTGACTGTATGGTAACCGAGCGTTAATAAATTATGCGGAAAAGCTAAACTCTGCCTACCGCGAGGTCTTTGAGGGATATAGAGAGTCGACGTTGTAGAGGGTTCCGTGCAAAAATAGGATTATTAATATTTAACGTAGCGAACGACGATGAACAAGCGGGAAACGAGGAGGTCGAGAAGAAACTACGTATAACATCCTTCTGAACACTGATTTTATGCGTAAGAACGTAATTACACTCGTGTCGGAAATATAAACTGCGCCAATTAGAAGAAATGCAAAACGGGCTTTGATTTATTCGAGGCCCCTCGACGCGGGACTCTGAGTGGGAATTTGCCGAGGATAATTTAACACGAGTCGCACGTGGCTGAAGAGGCACCTCGGAAATTTGATTATAATAAAAATAGGGCATTAGCATTTCATAAAGCCACTGTTCCTTTCAAACAGCTCGTTATACTTAATCAAATTTCGGAATTTTTTTCTCTTCATATTTTTACTCAGTGGCGTTTCGTCTAATTAACAATTCCGGTTCTCTTTTTCCGCCAGTAAAAAATAAAAAAGGCACCGAAAACATTTTTTGCCTGCACGCTCGAAACGTAAAAGAATTGTCCCAATCCTGATCATTTCATCCCACTGACCCAATTTTCTGCGCAGCCTCGTGCGAAAAAAAAAAAAACAATTAATCCGCTTTAAAAAAAAAATCTGAGAGTTACGTAAAGCGATTAACACGATTCGAAAAATGCATCGAAAAATAATAGCGTGTCAATTTCACGCGATCGTCGAAGGGTTAGGCGTTCATTATGTTCCGACAGGAGTTAATTCAACTATAGTGCGGTGCCTTTGTCAACGCGTTCCCCCATCGGCGTCAAAAATTTGGTATTGTCCATCCGCCTTCCACAATAAAGCTTTTCCATCCATAATAACACTTCCGATTCGCTTTTTCCACCAGCAAAAAAATAAAAAGTCACCGTAAACATTTTTCGCCTGCACATCTGAAGACTAAAAAATGATCACAATTCCGTCAATTCCATCCCACCGACCGAATTTTCGGCAACTCTGCTACCCCATGCAAAAAAAAAAATGAATCCGCTCGACAAACATAAATGCTCAGAATTACGTGAAACGATTAATACGATTCCAAAAAATGCGTCGAAAAACGATCGGGCGTCAATTTCACGCGACCATCGGAGGTTTGGGCGTTCATTATGTTCCGACAGGAGTTAATTCAGCTATAGTCCGGTGCCTTTGTCGACGCGTTCCCCCGTCGGCGTTGAAAATTTGGTATTGTCCATCCACGTTCCACGATCAAGCCGTTCTGTCCATTGTATATATATATATATGTATATATATTATATATATATATATATATATATATATATATATATATATATGCCTATTATGGCTTAATATTGTATAGCTGGATACACACAGTCTGTCGCGGTGGTCCGGAGTGTCGACCACCGGCGTGAGAGCCAACGGTGTGTTACGGAAGCGTTTGACCATGCTGGAACCGCATCTGGCAAGTCCCTGGCTGCACCAGACAGCCTCGGCCACTGGTCTGACTCGATACGGTTAACATTCACTCGGCGTTCCATACACCTGTGACTGGTACGTTCCATCGGCATCCTCGCCGTGCATGCCAACTCTAAGGGCACGTTTACAATGCTTTTGTATTATGTACCTCCGACGCGAATCCTACCACAGTTATTGAGTGAAGTTTCGATGTACCTGGAAGGGGGCTCCGGTAGGATGTAAAGGAAATTGGGGGAGGGGAGGGGGGGCGGAGTGACGACCTCATCCTCATTCAATAGACTACAGTTTCGCCATTGATACTAACTGAGTTTACAGAAATAGCAGCGAATCGAGTCGAGCTTCGAAGTTTGATGGAGGATTGGATTTCTCCGTTATGCCAGCTATGTATAGAATACGCTGTCCGGCTTTACGAAATCTCCACGAACTCCATATAATTAACAACATTCCTATTCAACGGACTTCTGTATTTTCGTACCCATTGTACGGGTTTTCTGACGGCGGTGTCGTGAATAATTATCCGAGCTCGAGCTCGCTAGGATTATTTTTTAATCGACTTGTTTGATGTTTTATTAGCTGCGCCACCGGGTTGAAGCGGCGATCCGCGAGCGACCGAGAATTCGTCAAATTTTCATCGGATCCAAAAATCGGCAAGTTTTTTTTCATCGATAATAATGATAAGTTTATCTCACGTTCGTGAAAAAATAACTCCCTATCGTGTTACAATTTCTATTCAACGAAATTCTGTATTTTTGTACCAATAGATTGTCCCGATTTCGTGGCGGCCATGTTGTAAATACTTGTTCGAGCTCGAGCTCGATAGTCTTTTATTTTATCGATCTCTTTGTATTTAACTCTATTAGCTGCGCCGAGCCACCGGGTTGAAACGATGAACCGCAAGCGACCGGGAATTCGTCACATTTTCATGGGATCCAATAATCCGCGAATTTTGTATCGATAATAATAACAAGTTTATCCCACGCACATGGAAAGTATCCACCTGTCGTGTTACGAATTTTTGCGAGCCTTGTACAGTGATATTTCAATAATTTTCACGATCCAACTCTCATTCGACGGGCTTCCGTACTCTGACCACTTTCAGACCCCCCGGCGTCCGCAGTCGGTAACGATTTATGATGAATGTAAATATTTATAGCAAATGTAATAACTTTGTAACACGTGATAAATTTTATGTCATATCACATATTTTATAAAACATCTTTTGTTATTATTCTTTCACTTTGTTCGGTGAATATATTTACTTAGTTCTGTAGCGTACTCTCTAAATCTGCTATTGGTCGTTTGGCCGATACGCTTACGTTTCGCGCCACTAATTAGCCTCAGGCCGTTAATATACCAATAAATAAACAAATAAATTTTTTCTCACAGTGGCTGATCATTTCGGTCAAAAGCGAATTTCCGCTCGCGCAAGATATCAATGCATGCAAAAAAAAATTTATTCCACTCTCCATTAACGACCGCCGAGAACCCGCGATGTCGCCCAAGAAAGCAGCTGGTCGAAAAAACCCAAAGTCTGGTATCCTCGCCCGCGTGATTCATCGCGCCTATGAAATTCATGGTTCCATATCCACAGCCCGTCCGCATCGCCGGACGAGAGCGCTCGCCCGGGCGCTCTGCAAACGCGTCCGTAACGAAGGGACAGTCGCGCAGCAGGTGCATATGCGCGTTCACCGGAGGGCTGCACGTCGACAATGCGGCAGGCGCGGTTGGCGCATAGAGAGAATGCCGGCATTCTGTCTTCGGCCCTTATACAATTACATCGAGTGTTCGCGCGTTCGCGGTCCTTCACAAAGAGGGCAACCCTCCGGCAAAATCCTGTCAACAGCGAAGTTTCGCTAAGCCCGTATACATTTTACCCCCCACCCCCCCACCGTCGCCCCCGGCGCACCGTCCTAGCTCCCCCGCCATGCCGGAATATACCGGTTGCACACGGGCACCGAAATACAACAGAAACCCCCCACTCCCCCCACCCCCCGCTCGGTACATATTGTTCTGCGGGATGCAGGAGGTATTACGCTCGCCCGAAGCTTTCCGATCGGCGAATTTTCACTGTTTTTTCCACTCGTTCCGCTTTGTCCGTTTTCCGTTTCCAATGTTTTTTACATGTTCTATTTAACATTGATGCCGAAACGGCGCGTGTGTACGCTCCTCCGGAACTCCATTTGTATATGATATATATATATATATATATATATACACATACGGCAGATCGGCGTCGACGGCAATGCACAGAACGCTGGGCGACCATGGACGCGCGAATGGACTTTTATTATTTACACGTCAAACGTACCTCTCGCTCTCGTTGCTATCAGTGAGCTGGAAAATACCGAGTGTTTTATTCCTCGTACGGGCACACGAGCGTCCATGTGGGTGCGTCAGGGGGGAGGGAAGGGCGGAAGGGGCGAATATGACGGTACGATTTAACGTGAAAAAGAAAAAAAAACACCCGAAAACGGTCGGTCCATTGTCACAATTTTTTTACTGTAGGCGTGACAACGAGCTGTTTGTGAAATTCACGGAACATTCTCTATGGTTATGAACATCGTGGGCCTACCGACGCATCCGCCCAGTCTCGCTGCCAGCTCGGTTACGCGAAAACTTTCCATTGAACTCTCGTAATAATTGCCGCTCGCGAATAATTTTAGAGATAATAATACTAATAATAATAATAATGTCGATGAATTTATCGATGATATTTTACGCGCGAATGGCATTTGGTGCTTTTGTGTTTTACCAATATTCCCTACCTCACGCTTGTCGGAAGCGACGCCGAGGATTTTTTATTTGTTTAAATTATTTTTTATTCCGGGATGAAAATGAAAAGAACGGACTCGAAATTATTTTTATATTTAGACTTGTCGACAGCGACCATTTTTGGCACGCTCGCCAGTTGCTCCATGGGTGTCACTGTGGATGGCTAAAATCAGGTGGCCGAAAGCTGCTCAGTTACTTATCACGGGTCACCGAGTACCAGGACCGGGCACGACACGGACCTACGTACACAGAGAGAATCCCCCGGCTAGCGCTAAACATATACGTACATACACGCCGTATACGTATATACAGCGCACACAGCAAGTAGAGACAGAGAAGCTGGACAAACGAAGACGTCCGAAAACTGATTACGGTCTGGAGGCTCGCCAGCCGGAAGTTGTCGGTCTTTGATTGTCGTGGAGAACCTCCCGGACGAGGTCGGTTCTCCGGTCGCCGGCCACGAAGTCCTCGAGCGTTCGAGGAAGACGGAAAACAGGATCGAGAGACCGCGAGGGAAGGGACGACATAGAGGGGAGGGAGAGAGCGAGAAACAGAGGAAAGTGAGTTCGAGCGAGCCAATATACGAGAGAAATTTCGTAAACCCCTACACGTCGAGCCAGCAAAAGAGAGCCACGATAGTCCGGCGTGCGAGTGTGGCGATCGTGCGGAGGAATGGGCACGAGTGAATGAAGGGTAGAAAAAAAGCCCGAGGGTCGAGCGGGTTGGCAAGGGGGGGCGGGGGGGGCGGGGGGGTGGAAACCTCGCAGCGGTAAATTGCCTCGAATCTAAGTCCCGGGAAGCGAAAACGTATAGCTCCGTCTGAAGTCCCCTGGACGTGAAAGAAAAATGTCTGGAATTGCTTCGCCATGACGAACGTTGAAAAAAGAAATGTATGGAAGAAAGAATTTCGTAGGAAAGAGAAGAAAAAAATCGGCAAAGTAAAGAGCGGAAATAAAATGAAATAACGCGGGAATCGCGAGCAGCTGGGGAAACGCTGTCGGGATCATATTCGTCGCGGATTGACGCTGGCATCGTGGTTTGAATTCCCAATCGGTCAATCTTTCAACGCCTGACGCGAGGAAGGGAAGTGTTTTTTTTTCCGACCTACTCGGAGTCGAAGTTGTGAAAACCATCGTATAATATTGGACCAGAGACGCACCAAAAATTTGCAGAAACGTTTATAAATAATTCTCCATTTTCTTCCACTATAAACGACTATTTTTTAATCGGTCACCGGTTTTCCGGGAAAAAAAAATAAAAAATAAGTGTATCGCGATAAGACAACAAAAAAATACAGACAAAGACTTTTCAACACCCAAAAAATAAGAAAGTGAAATGAAATGAAATAACGCGAAAGTGGAACAGGCTCACACAGAGATGTTGAAGGACGGGGAAGGGGGGGGGGGGGGGGGGAGACTAGTCGTACAACTCCAACAGCTGCTCGGAGAGTCGTCACGAAAACTTATCAGGATGGTAAATAAAGGGACGAAAGGTATACACGGGTCATAGAGGGCAAGACGTATATGCGAAGCTGAGTCTTCGGGGATTTGTAGGAGCCCGGAGGCCGAAGGGGTGGGAGGGTGTCCGTGCGGGTTGGTCCCGTGCGGACAGGGACAATAGGTATATAACGCTTTGATACACGGGAAGCTCGAAGTGGAAGCGAGCGACCCCGAGACGATGCAGCGGGCGATGTCTCTCTCGCTTCTCCCGTGGCAAACGAAGTTTGGTAATTTATGAGAGAACCCGAACCGCAGTCGGTACGGGCTACGCGCTCTCAGGGGCGACGTCTCGGTGTTGGGATCCACTGCATTTAACTCTAACGGAAGCTTCTCTCTATATGCGGGAGGATTCCGACGTCCGCACGGGTTTAAACGCTTCAGCCTCGAACCTTCCCCGTGCCTTCCCGACGGCCACGCAAGTCGAACCGAATAGTTCAACTCGAAGTTAGGCTTAGCTCGGCTCGATTCTCATGGTCCCCGCGCGTGGTTAACCCCGCAGCGATGTAGGAACTCGCCCTGGGATGGTTTGGGAGCGCGCACGAGAAGCCGGCACGCGACGAATCTTTCTCGAACGTTCGAATCTTCGGAGAGAGAAATGAGGTCGAATTCGCACCAGCGGTAAAGAGAGTTTGTTATGTTATCTCTGTTTCCGATGAGGAGTGACGCGAGGCTTCCTTCTGTAGTAACGGAGAGAGCCGATTGATCGACTGGAGTTCAGTGCGTTGGTTGTCACCGTGCATGGTGATGCGGATGAGTGCAACGGCTGTCAGAGGAACTTTTATCGGTGCTGTATGAAAAAGGTAAGAAAATAAGACACAAAACCTGTGGATTCATATTCAGGGCACTAAACCGTGCAAATAGTTCCGAAGAATTTTTTTTCTAGAGTGCATATTTTACGAGATACGGAGATGTTTCGTTCGAGCCGCTTTTCCAGCGATCTGATTGGCCGGAGATTCAAACCGCTTCCAACTAAGAAACCGCGCATCGTACAGACTTTTGCCAGAGGACAAACTCGCTCGGTATCGAACGCGGAAGACATCCCGACACTTTTCGAAAAATAATGTACGAAAATAGTTTACAGCCTCTCTGCGAAACGTCCAATAAATCTCAATCTATCCCAACTCGCAGATGCCAAGCTAATTAATAGCCGGACCGTAACACCCCGTTGCAATATGTCCACCAAATTATTGATTCCACACACGAGATGTGGTAGTGGAGTGCATTTGATGCTGATCGTAAATAATGATTCGTTCGAGTGTGTGCGATAGCCAGCTATATTATTGCTTTTGCAAAAAAAAGAAAAACATAAAAAAAAACAAAAGAAGCAAAAAAAAAAACATCTGTACATACTGCAGCAACGCGAACGATATACCCGGTGAAAATTAATGCTACGAACATAATTTCACGGTTGAACAGTGCTCGGTCACGCGTGTACAGACTCGGAGGATCGAGTGAGCCGAAGAGCGAGAGGAAGGGAGCGGGACAGAGAGACGGAATAATATCGTCGTGCATTGCAGCGATTCGATGGTAGCCAGTAGATAGAGCTGGAAAGCACAGACCGACCGGCGAAGCCGGGGGGAGGGGGGGGGGGGGGGGTGCGAGTGGTGAGAGAGGGGGAAAACTGTGCGTGTGCGACCACTGGCGCACCACGGGCGTCGTCGCCGCCGCCGCCGCCGCCTCCGTGGCCGCACGTTCGAATCGCCGCGGTATTCCGGAAATGAATATTTTACCATTAACTTTGCGCCCGGACCGTGGGGCTAGTTCCATTGTAGTAATTGCGAACACTTCCGAGCAGCGGGTGCCAAACCGCAGGTCGCTACAATCAATTACGAGAGGTGAGGTGGGTCCTAACGGACACGAGATACACACGCGTACATATAGAGAGGGGGAGGGGGGAGGGGGGGGAGGGGAGGGGGAGAGAAGCAACGTCATGCATGCCCGCAGAGTCTATATATTATGCAGGGCATCGAATGTCCCCTCAAATGATACCTACGTGTTTGCACACCCGTGCTTCATACACGTCGGCTCTCGTTCACCGTTGAAAGCTCACTCTTGTTCAAATTGACGCGTACACGAGTCCCCGCTGTGCACCGACGCGGCGGGAGAGTGTATGGTGCGCGGCATGGGACAGTGTATCATGCGGATTCATATTTGCGTACAGAGAGATTCAAAGTAGCGAGCTACGAAGGTTCGTTCGAGGCGATACGCATTACCGCGCCGTCCGGGCCGGCTCGGTCGGTAACGGAATCTGTAATTCATTTTTCGAACCGTCGCCGCACCGTTCCGACGAGAATCAAATTATCCGCTCAACTATTGCACGAGGAGGCTCGCGAATTCGCTTCAGGACGCAAACGGTTGAGACACTCGGGAAATTAATGGATTGCAGATTTAGTTACCCGCTGAGTCCGCTGTGGATCAAAACTATTAACTTTTTTGATGGACATTCCCGTAGAACTGTCTTCAGTGTTCTTCGGATGCGCGAATGACAACGAACACTGTACGAGTCAAGCTGAATTTAAATTGTTAAATTTTTTTTTTCTTTTAATAAAAAAATACCGCCGGTTTGTTGAAACGTCCTGTAGTTGTGCACAGTAAATATTTACGAAGCGCGACATGTGCGCAATAATGCTACCAAAGTTGCGCGTGTCGGCGTACAGCCAGCGAGGTACAAGAGCCGCTGTCGCCCCCTCGATAAATTGGCAACGTTAAATTTAATGTCATTCATTCCGTCGAACGAGACGACGCTGGCAAACACCAGGCTTGCCGATCGGAGGAACGGTCACGATCCGGTGCCGCGTAGTGCGCAAAGCACCCCTTCGAGCGAGGCGCCGTGTGCGTTACACGCGCTGTGTGCGCACCGACGGATCGCAACGCCGCGATCCGACATGCAGGGTGGTCGAATACCCGCGATAGCTGCCGGTATTCAACGAACCATCAACTAAAATTCTCTCACGTACCTGTAATACAAATTCGCCATAGCTCGCGGCCGTTACACCACTGGAAACGCCGGTCGAAACCATGCCGAGGGGATGGCGCAAACACGAACCGGGCTCATCTCCGCCGAACAACATGTTTTTCCACCGAATTTACCTGAAAAAAAAAAAAAAAAAATTAAGTCCCCCGGTCGTGGACAACGCGAAATGGAACGAGGCTCACCGGCGCGGGGGAATTGACACGGGTCGGGCAGTGCCGCGAGTGTTTTGCGAACGAAGCTTTCTCGCAGTTATTTTGCTATTTTTTAAGGTTCGAGATGAACTTGTTTCTCTATTTTTTAAATTTGTACCCTTTTGGCTCGAAGTAAAATTTTGATCGAGTATTATTTTTTCGATGAAATAACATGCAGAATGAGGTTCTACGAAAAAATATTGTATCGCCGGACATATCGAATAAAAAGTGTTCGGAGCAAGTGGACGAACAACATGTTTTTCCACCGAATTTACCTGACGAGAAAAAAATAATTAAAGTCTCCGGATCGTGGGCGGCGTAAAATGAAACGAGACTCACCAGGCGCAAGGGAATTGGCACTGGTGGGGTAGTGCAGGGTGTGTTTTGCAAACGAAGCTCGTTAGCAATTATTTGACTATTATTATTTTAAGGTTTCATGATAAATTTTTTTTTTTTATTTGTAAGCCTTTGATTTTTATCGAGAAGATTGGCAAATGATTCCTTTTTCACAAACATACAAAATATGGTCCATGAAAGAAGATTGCATTCATTCAGATTAAGACATTGTACGAAAAAAAAAAATCGAGAAAAGACAATAAAATTCAGTATTCGTCCATTTCCACTTTTGCGAGATATTTTCCTTTCCCCGCCACTTTCCGAACTTCTCTCGCTCGGAAGCTGCGATATCCTGACGTACTAAAAATCCCGGGGCTCTTCGTGTAGCCACATATATTCTGCGCAGTGCATATACATTCTACGGCATCGAAGATTCTTACAGAGAACAGTGGGTGGCGAAGGAGGAGGGGAGTGAGGGAGGGAAAGTGAAAAGGAACGAAGGAAGCTCTGCCGCCGGAGCTGCAGAAACGACCCTATAAAGCGGTCATAAAGGGGGTGGAATACGTTGCGATTCCGTCGCCTTTTTCCCTCATCCTTTTCCGTCCACGACATAACCAGCCTTCGGTATAGTCCTCGTCATCCTTCCCGATCCCTCTTGTCCACCTCCCCTTCCCCCTCTCCGGCGAAGACGCAACATAATAGATCGAGTACCCACTAGAATTCTCATTTTTCCGGTCGATCTCCTGGAAAATCATATACCCGCGTACCGAACGATGCTCTCCAGTCCGCAGAGCACTACGGAAGTGCCATCGCCGAGAGACTACACGGTACTCCATATATCTCCTGTAGAGGTCCTGCAGAGGGCGATGCGAAAGGCCAACGGCAAAAAAAAGGGATCGCCCGAGTTTCGAAGTGGTAACGCCAGCGAATGGTCGGGCGAGCCTCAAGTTCACCGTTCTCGAAGATCGAGGGTCGAACTTTGATCCTCGTACGGGCGGAAGCTCCGTCAGCCCGAGAGCATTCGGTGGTAAACATTGCAGTGGAAAAGTATACGTGATAAGAGTGTAACATTTTTATTTTATTAAACAGCTCGATAATCCGACGGTGAAACGTAAACACTGTAGCTACGCAGTAGTAAAAGGGACTTAACGCAATGGCCCAGGCATCCTTGGCATAATCTGACGCGCAAAGCTGCTCAGGAGATTCAAGGAAATTTACTGTTATCCTTCGGGACAATCGCTTCACGAGTTTTTATTAAGATTTATTTTGAAAATGAATGAATATCGCAGTTAAAATATCTCGTTAAAAAGTTGCGCAAACAACTTTTCAAAAAAATGCTATAAAGGTCTTTCTTACATTTTCCGACACCAAGTCCTGCTTTAGCGAATCTACATACGTGCCAGACGGAAAGAAAAATCTATAAAAGTCTCAAAGGATAAGGAAATTTAATGTTATCCTTTGAGACACTTGTTCTAAGAGTTTCTGTTGAAATTTATGAAAAAAAATATTACTGTTACAATTCCTCGTTAAAAAGTAGCGCAAACAAAAAAAAATCCTCCAAAGGTCAGTTCCCCGATATTTTCCGGCACAAAATCCGCCTTTAGTCAATCTCCATACACGCCAGATGAGAAAAAAAGTGTAGAAGAGTCTGAAAGGATGAGGAAAAATAGCAAAGAAAGTACCGACGAGATCGGGGGTGGAATCAAGTATGGATTGCTTTTAACGTACCTCCCGAAGAATGGAGCCGATGGCCCACAGTGGAATAGCCGAGTGCGCGTCGGGGTGCGATAGAGTAGATGCTCTCTCGAGGTTGGTCCGAGACGCGGAGGACTCCGAGACGAAGACGAACGCGTCTGGATCGACGATTTCCAGCTGTTCCCCCTCCCTCTTTCACTCCCCCCTCCGCCCTATTCTCTTTCCGCAAGATGCAACGTCAGAAGGTGGAGTAGAGAAGTGGTGAATTTTAAAGCGTCCACGGTTGAACGGTATAGAGGGGTATGGAGAAAATGGAGTTACGCTGGGCGAGAGAAACGACGAGGAAGACGTGCAAGTAGAAATGGTGAGCGTGTACACAGACCGAGGCGATTGGGACAAGAGAATCCCGCGGGGCTGCCGGGTCGGAACCCCGGATTCTACGGGGAGAATCCATCGGACAGCGAGAGAGCGGCACGGGGATGAAGAACTGTGCAGGGTATAAAGGGGACTGGCCTCGATAAAACATTCAGTCCGAAAAATGCAGCTCCATAAAAATTCCATCCGCCATTATGCCTGGCAATCTTCGACTGGATATCGGTTATTGCCGAGCCACGTCGCATCCCCCCGCGGGGTTTAGTACGGAAGACTCGGAACGAGGCGGTGAGGGGATGGGCACTGAATGAACAAGCGGTCGAAGCTCCGTCGTGACACGCTCGGTTCATTGTACGCATTCTTTCACGGAGACATTGATGAGGAACGCCTGTACGAGGGGGCAGGTTTCGTCCCCCTTCTACGGACGATCCACGACGTACTTCCGGATGGGACTTCGTACCGAGATGTGGACGAAGCGGAAGGCTGTCGAAGATTTACGGATACACAGTGTTTTGCATTCATTTTTTAAAGATTTTTCTTTTCAGGTTTATGGAATTCATTTTTTGAAAAATGTTCGTTTAGGATCCTTCTACGGACGCTCCACTAATTACTTTCAGATGGAACTTCGTACCAAGTGATGATCGAACTAGAAGACTTCCGAAGATTTCCAGACAGCTGTTTTGGCATTCATTTTTTTAAAGATCTTTTTACAGGATGAAAATAAGGAGGGTTCAGTCAGTAACGGAAACCGTAATCAATTTTTCATCACGGGTGGCGCACTTTTCCGAGAATCGGATTGTCTTCAGTCGGATGAAGACATTGTTCTGGACACTGAGCGAATCATATAAAAAAAAAAATTGTAGAAAAAATGTATGAGAGAAACATTTTTTTAATTAAGAAGAAAAACCAATTGTCTCCAGAATAAACGTTTATTCAATCTGCAGACCTTTTTTTCACAGACACAAGTGAACATTTCTTGGATCGTCTTTCATCAATGACTTTTTTCATCGTACCAGAAACTCTAATTTACAATTGATAAACCGAAAGTGCGCTTTATAACTGGGCTGATCGTGCGGCAACGCGAGTTTCGTTGGTGTAAGAGGTGACTTCGATGCTGCCGTTCCTTTGTACAACACACCAATGGAATTACATACTGCATCGGAGATCCCCCTCAAAGCTCCCGGCATTAGACTCACACCCCATCATCAGCCCTTGTGTGCCCGCGCGTGTGTACACGCCGTGTTCGACCTACCCCATTACACGAACGATACCGACACAAACGTGTTGCCCTCGTAGTTTCTGCAATGTACCAGCCACAGAATAATTTCGTCCAGACCTCAAAGGCCGATGGTGCGAAGGGGTTTTCGTCCATTCACGTTGAGCGCGGCTTCTCTCCCTTTTGCCTGCCAACCGCCTTCCCGCCCCCTACTTGCCTTCAACCCTTCCTCGTCTCGAGCTCCGCCGTACAGTTCGCTGGATTAAACTAAGCGTTGAATTTTAAGGATTCGATTATTTCCTTTGTCGGTTGCCCTCTCTCATGAGCGGCTCCTTTTACCTCTTCACTCCGAAACCCTCAATTTTAGCCGGCGAGCGAGCTTCTCTGCGCTCGGCGAACCGGACGGCGGCGGATCTATACAACCCGTTTCCGGAAGTGTATCGTTGCCGTGCGATTTCGCTGCTTCAAGGCACCTGGGTCGCCACTCTCTTTCACAGGTACCGGGATAATCGACCCTACCAGCGCCGGGGAAAAGAAGGTCGGGGAGAAGTCGAGAGTTCAATTTCCTTCGACGAGCTTTCGGGACGACCGGACCGGCTTTATATCCTTTTTTTCTAGATCCTTACTCTGGTCCAGGGTAGTTTTGTCCGAATGATTTTGTTTTATGGAATTTCATTCGCTGATAGAAAATCCATCTAGGCTGAGGGAACCAGCGAACATTGAGGCGCAAATGAAAGCTTTGCGTTAAAGCGGATCGCATAAAAATTTGATCACCTAATTTCGTCGTCCGCTCAACGATCCATTTATAGACGATCTTACACTGCTTCAACGACACTTCGCAATAATAAAATATCCCATCAACTTTGCTTCCTCGTTTTAATGAAATTCGTGATTCTAATTAAAACATGTTCAGAATGTTCCAGAAAAAAAAATACATCAGACGGCCCAAAACAACGATTTACTGGAATTTTTGTAGTGAATATTACAATTTTTTTTTTGCGTTTTCAAACAACCTTACACATTTTTTCGCGAACAGAAAATAAATAGATTGTCGAACGATCGGTCCTGAATTTTTCCGGCCAGACCGTCCCGCCTCTTCCCCATGAGTCGTAAGCCGATCAACTTGTGCCGCGCGGAGAGCGACTCGCGCGTGTTCCTCGCAGCTTCGAAATCCGCATCAGCCCCAAATCGCAATACAGCGAGAGGAAGTAGCCAATGAAGCGGAGTTACACGTCGCGGGATGCGAGAAGCCCAGCGATATTGGAGCGTCGTAAAACCGACAATGGAAGAGAAAAAAAATCAAAAAATAAAAAATCCCGCACAAAAATATAAACGAGTGTACGAGTGTGGGGAAAAATGAAGGACCCACTTTTCTGTCCAGGACGAAGAACGGCGCGGCAGAGCCGTGGAGGGATTATGAGTTTATACCGGATTTTCGTGGTTTGCTTCAAGCTGGCTGAAGCCTCGGGACCGAGAACGGGGGGGGGGGGGAGGGAGGGAGGAGGTGGAGAATGTACAATTCCCGGTTCGTTTTGGTCTATTCGATTTTGAAGCGACCGTCCTTCGCCAGAACTACCCTCTTCGCCAGAGAGCGCAAAGCCTCTGTTTTCATTCTGCTGCACCTCCGTCCATCACCCGCCCGCTCTCGCTCCTCCTCCCGCTCCGCCGCTCTCAACTATTCGCCATCCCTCCTCCTCACCTCCAGCCAACTCTCCGAATCCTTCTATTTCCCCCCATCAACCCTTATATTCGCTCGCGAGCGGCTTGCTGCAACGTACTCATGAAAAGTATATTGCACTTCTCCCAAACCCTTCCCCCCCCCCCCCCCCCCCCCCCCCTAAACCCCCCGTCCCGCCATCCCCGGACTGCACGGTTTACACGTTGCATTCTCTGATAATTGGATTGGAAATCGATCCACGGTGATTGCGTTATTGGAAGCGACGGGTACCGGGTCGAAGCTTTCTCGCACTTCCGTATACAACGAATAGACAGCGAGTGTCTGTGCGGCAGGACCCAGCTTTTCTCGGCCCTGTGCCAGAGGGACTCGGTCGGTAATGAAAACTCTAATCCATTTTGGGTTCGTTTTTTATCGCGAGGGTCTTCGACTTTTCGCGATAGAAGCAAATTGTTAGTGTCTTCGTTTAAGATCGTCGAGGGTTTTTTTTTTTCGATTTGCTATACGAGCCGAACACCCTCGAAAACGGCCGATTACAGTTTTCGTTGCCGTCTGTTATGCGTGATGAAAACTGTTATCCATTTAGGTGTTTTTTTTTTCCGAAAATCTTCGACTTTTCGCGATAGAAGCGAATTGTCAGTGTCTTCGTTTCAGATCGTCGAAGGATTTTTCAATTGACCGTGAAACCGAGCATCCTCGCAAACGCCTGATTAGAGTTTGCGTTATCGACCGTGCCGTTTTAACCCGCTCTTGGGTTTAATTTCTTATGACCGAAGACAATTTATTTCGTTAATCTGCAGATCGTTCATTGGCGGTCTCAGCGGTAAATGACAAGACGCATCAAAGAACGGTTTACCGATGGTTGTATTTTATCGTCTAACCGAGCGAGCAATAACGATGCCGTTTACCTAACTTCCTACAATTCTGCCCGCTTCGAGCGCAACTCCAAGGGGAAGCTCGGTTTACAGTACGCTGCGCTTATGATATCTCGTCAAAACTTCAAGAGTCACTCCACTCGACGGATCCTCCAAGGGTATTTCCGTTCATAAAGTACACCGACCGAGAATCTTCTTTGGTGAACTCTCACTGCCTCAAACTTCAGGAAATATAATTTAAGGACATATATCATTTTCGGCTTGAAATTCCTCTCCACGGTCGACTTCAATTCTACACGGTACATAGTCAAAAATAATTTCACGAAATCGGAATACGAAGTATCCTAAAAAATATTTTGTTAAATAAATAACGAACTCGTACACAGAAAAAAAAGTTTGTACTTTTTACAATGACTTCTTGTCCACAATTTTCTATTTCTTAAGTTTCTAGGTTTACAAACAAAAGTACAAACTAAAATTGTCAATGACACGGAAAATATACGGACAGGTTCGTATATTCAAATAAATGACAAACGAGTTTGTCACTTATTTAACAAAATTATTTTTACGAAATTTCGCATTCCGATTCTACGAAATTATTTTTTACTGTGCACAAACCTGTCGAGCGCAACTTTTTTTTCACTTAAAAATTGATTTATAATTATTGGTATTGTTATTGTTATTAATATATTTATTTGGGTACGAATATTTATATAAAATGTTTCCATGGAAGCGAAATGTATGGTAAATGCATGCAAATGGCGGTATTTTTTTGTTCGTCTATTTCGTTGCTCTTGCAAAAACGTTTCTCGGAAGGGCGAAGAGGCGTACAGATAGTTGGTAAAATACTTGGGATGTGCCTTTTCTGCCTTCGACTTAACAGCGGGGCGTAGATAGAACGTTTATAATACAGGGCGTGCACTTACACACCGCAATATCTCCTCGAAACTTTTCGACTTACTTCTCCCAATGAATCCTCCGAAGGAGCGTAAGGGCAGGAGCAACACAGAGCCGGTACACAATGTACATGTGGCCACCGCTACTTAATTCAGTAGATAGTGTTCGTACCAGAACAGACTCCGAGGCTATAGTGGCGTAGTAATACCACCACAGTACCTCCGCAGAATTAGATAGTCTACGTTAATACATCCACATACAAATACAGGACGGTTCAAAATAACCCTGAGAACAAAAACGCATCTGCATTCGAGATATCTTTCGGTACATCGAACGAAATAATTTTTCTCAGACCCGAAATCATATTTCCCACAGATTACAATAAAGATAAATAAATTCTTACAACTTCATTTTCGTGCGAAAAGTTGAGTCGCGTCTCAGAAAAAAATATGGACATAATATAGCTCTATAGCGCGCGTAAATATCGCAAAAAAAATGGATTGATATACTTTCACCAAATTTAATTTTATAAAAATGCACAAAATCAAAAAATTTATTGCCAGTTTGTCTCGATCGAGAAACGTAGAAGCAAAAAAAAAATTGATCCTCGTGAAAAGTGAACTTGACTTTTCCATCTTTGATTTCGAAGAATTCCCAAAAAAAAAAAAAAAAAAATTCCGCTACAGTCGTCATGGCGAAAATTTTTTTGGACAGTCCTGTAACGTTTGCCGGGTTGGTATTGCCGCTTCAACGTCCGTGTTTGTACCAGTGGCGTGCACAGTAGTAGACACCTCTGCAACAACATGTATCCACTATCGTAGAGGTTGAACTTAGCCCACACTTCCCTTGCCGACCCGCAGTGCATATTCGAGACAACTGCGTCCCTCGTGTTGCTTATATACCAGGACGACCGGAGATGGGGTTTGGAGGGGGGGGGGGGGGGGGGGGGGGGGGTGCGTTTGGGTTAGCGAGCAACGGAAATGCGAGAGCCGTACAGCGAGCAGCAGACGGGACGGCGAGCTTATATCGGTAGTTTCATCGTCTCTCGGCAGCCTCGGAGCTCTTCTCTCCGTGGCATGAACACCGAGGGGAATCCCCGCGGAGCGCCACGAGAGCTTGCAACCTCCCGCGGTTAGTCGTTAGCGCGCACGGAAACCCCATAAAGATTTGCGCTCGAGGTATACCCATCGGGAGCATGTACGCCGGACAGTATGTGCTGAACCCGATTTGGCTGCACCTGCCGAAGCATCCGGAAGTAAAGGCGGATACTCGGTTACACGGGGAGGAGCTGGGAGAAACAGCTGAGTTTATTAGCGTCTATACCTTTGATACAGTCTACGTATATGTTACGAACAATTATTATTGTATCGTTGTTTTAAGTGTGGAAAAAGGTGTTTTATAGAGGAGTTGTGCTTTTGTGCTTTTAGCGAGTCGGCAAGCCGTTGCCGATGTAACTGGTTAGACTGGCCGAAGCAACCGGAAGTAAACGCGGATACTCGGATGCACGGGAAGGAGCTGGGAGAAACAGCTGAGCGTATTTGCGTCTGTACCTTCGATACAGTCTCTCCGTACATGTTACGAACAATGATTGTTTGATCGTTGCAGGAAATGCAAATTGACTGACCGAAGCTCCCGGATTTAGCAGAAGCAGCTGAGTCTGTTTGCGTCTGTACCTTCGATACAGTCTCTCCGTGTATATTATAAACAATTATTATTGCTTAGGTGTTTTGAATGTGGAAATAGGTGATCCATAGAGCATGTGAGCTTTCACTGAGCCGACAAGCCGCTGCCGATGTGACTGACTAACTCCATCTCCTTCTTCCTCCCTTCGCGCTCCTACCTCGCCGACGTTCCTCCTTCCACGCATCCTTCCCGCAAAGCCAGAATAGATCTTACATATAGAGATATACAACAGCAATATATAATCAATCGCGTCGCTCAGCCGAACGTTATTAGATACAGCAATCGCATACGTCATGCGTCTGTTTTCGCAATATCGATAAAGCAAATTGAATGAAAATATGTTGTCGCGCTGAGATATAGAATCGAGCGAACTACGGGAAGATGTTTACGGGCGGATAACGATGATGTCATACCGGAGAACAGTTGCCTCGACATTTTATTTATTTTTGTCAATTTATTTTTATGTAGAAATCATTTCAATAATCGCAGTGATAACGATTATTATTGGTATCATTAATGTCAAGTAGGACACGCACAAATGCCAAAAAGAATTTTTTTTTTTGCATTTGCACAAATTGTGTGAAAATGATTTCGATACATTTCGGGTCGTGGATTTTTTGGTACTTTTGCAGGATATAAATATCACGAGGTGACATAATTTATTTGAAAAGGTCTGTGTTTTCGGCGTTCGATTCAGGGGTCGAGTGTACCCTACTCGTAGATTTATGTATTGGTTCGTTTCCATGGATTTATACATTCATACGAATGTGTATTCACTGGAACAGTAAGTTCAGTATGGGAGAGGGGGGGGGGGGGGGGGGGAGGGTGGCTGCGGACCATACAGTAGGCCGGGTTGATACTCGCATAATGCTCGAACTGCGGATATGCAAGGGGAAGCCGTAAAATCTACCCTCCTCGACAGAACAAATGCTACCGACATAAAAATCTGGCATAAAAATGCCAACTGCAAACTCTACTCTTCCGCAAGCTTCGTATATAAAGTGTGCTACCCCTTATATAATATACACACATTTATATACATATATAATATATATATGTCATGTGCTTGCATGCTCGCGTGCTCGCGCATTTTGCTCAGCGTAAATATACTCCGTTGCGCTCGTTATAACGTCTACCGTGTATTATTTAAGATAATACGCAAACACGTATGGCTTTCTTTTTTGCGATAGGCAGAAAACTACTCGCCGGGTAATCCGTGCCAGCTGATTATTATTATTGTTAATAAAAGATGTAATTCTTTTAATTGCTTTCTGATAAGCAAAATGTACTTGGCATTAGTTCTGCGAGATTTTAAAGGCTGTATACCATGTGTAGACAATTTCGGTCATTGTACATGCTGTTGAGACCATAAATGAGTTTTTCAATGAAGCGATTGATAACGTAATTTTGCATTCTAATTTTTTCCATTTATTGTCACACGAAGAACCGCCTCTTCTCATCCCGTCTTGCCAGCAAAAAAAAATTAATCGCGCGGGGATAATATCTGGTAAAAACATGAACGAGCGTTCTATGCTCCTGATAAATTTTAATATATTATACATGATCAACTACAGAGCTTTTCATTGTGAACAGTGTCGCTTTTGCGAATTAGAAAAGGATGTGCGCGTCCTTCTCTTCTTCAGAGGAATCGGACTCGTCGGATCCCGAGCCGGCATCGCAATTCTTCTGGTCGACACGTCTGATCCACTCGGTGTTGAGCTTCTGCTTCTTCATGACTTTGAAGGCCTTCTGCATTACTTTGTCCGAAGCTTCTTGCTGCCTGGTCGAGATCCAAACGTACTTCAGGCTGAGGGAAAAAAAATCACAATTTAATTGATTGTATCGTAACGGTTCGCTTGAAACGCTTTCAAGTAACGTTTCAAACTCACTGTATCAACTGCAAGTCGACGCAGCTGTAGCCGACGATCCAGTTGCGGGCGTCGCTTCCCAAAATCCAGTATCGGTGCCACATGTCCGACGAAGGCAATTGGACCTCCAGCTTGCCGGGCTCTTCAGCGTCAGCCACACGGATTTTTATTCCCTCGATCGACATCATTTTGCCGGTCCTGATAATCGGCAGATCATTTTATCAACAAAACGATCAACTGCGATAGAAAAAAAACAAAAAACCATTTCTTATCGCTGTCTTACAGGCGCGACATCGCGGTGGTGTTCATCTGAATAATTCCGGGGCCGCCGCCGTGCAGTAAATCGCTCTTCACACACTTGAGCATCATCCCGCCGAGCGAGAAGTACCTTGCCGCTTCGTACCATCTTCCCTGCATCTAAAAGAAAAATAGAGTTCGATGAAAATTAAATATTGCCGCATATATTAAATGTGGAGATTAAAAAATAATAATGAAGTCCTTACGTCACGGATATTGAAGTCTTTCATGGTTTCGACTTCCGGGCAAGCTCCCCATCCGGCCATCTGGGCCAGAGCACCGCTCGAGAAGCATAGAGCCAACAATGCGTAAAACATCACCATGATGGATGTTGATGTGGTCGCTCGGTCGTTGCACAGGTTATTTCGATGCAGAGTGCAGCTCGGTCGAGGATGAAAATCCAACGGAGACTGTTAATTAGCTTGCCGTTCCGCCTACTTATAAAGGACAGGTTTACCCCAATCTGATTCGACTTTATCAACCGGACGATGTGTCGTGGAAAATTTACCGGTTATTTTAATCCCAATACTCAAATACAGAGGTAATCGTTTTGTGTCCTTATCGCATATCAATATACCTAGAATTTTTTATCGCGATAGGATTACGATGATTTCTGAGCGCAGCAGAAATTGTGCGACCACGCATTGACAGCATTCTCGGTATACCGTTGTGTTTGTCGATGAAGATTCAAGATAAAATTCAAGATAAAAGCCATTTAACGATGGTAGATAAAAACATATGGATAATTTTTTCCACCAATCTGGCGCGAATGCTCATCCGATATATCCTTGTTTTCGCAGACTTTATGTATTTGGGTTTTACCCGGTGAATGCCTTTCATAGCCGCCTTCCGCGTTGTAGCAGTATGGGCGATATTTATTGGATCCTAGTTATTCTCTTCGAAGGTTTTCTGTTACGCTTTGAAGATTTATGCTTTCGCTCTTATTCGTTTATTGGGTTGTGTAACTTTTCGTTTTCATCAAGTATCATTCTGGCGGTCTGATCACTCTCACTGTACCAAATCGATTGATAGAGTTTCCCATCAACTCGTAATTGGGCTGAGCCCATTTTCGCTTAGATACATAAATACATAAATAAGTTTTCCACCATTCGACGTGTCAGGAATGTTTTAATTTTTATTTATTTCGATAGAAAGACTCACTGGATAATCCGTGCCACCTCATTATTATTATTATTGTTATTATTGTTAATAACAGATCCAATTTTTTAAATTACTTTCTGATAAAATGTAATTGCTTCTGTGAGATTTTTAAGGCTGTATATAATGTTTCGTTAATTTCGGTCATCGTACATGTTGTAGAGACTATAAATGAAATTGTAAATGGAGCGAAGAATTATGTCAATTTGAATTATAAATCAATTTTTTTTCCGTATATTGTACGGTCCATCGATTTGTCATTTGGTATTGAGATTCGATCTTCATAATTTCATTATTATTTAGAGCCCCAAATAGTTTGCTCTACTTCCATGATCATAATTATTATCATTTAAATAACGACTTAAATTAGCAGTCCACTTCACGCGATTAAGCAAATAAGTCATGCATTGCCCCGATACGCGACGCGAAATCGCGCCGCGAGACTAATTTCTGGCACGGACGGTTTCGTGTCACCGCAACGTGCGTAAATAATTCTTGCGTGCGAGAATCGAGAGTTGTGGCGCGGTGACGAAGTAAAATTGACGATGCAGAGTCGTGCGTATGTTGGCAGAGCGTATTATCGATTCGCTATCACAGTTTCGCAGAAGTCGCTGAGCCGGCGTTCGTGCGTTTTCTCTGCTGTACGCTTTCTTGTTTTTTCCTGCTCCGAATAGCTTTTTCCTCTTATATCCACTTTCGCAGCTGTAAAGAACGCTCGGAACGATTCGAAGGAAAAAAAAGCGAGCGCTTAGGTGCATTCACCCTCGCGGCCCTTAAGAATTAGTACTGAGAGCCACACATTTTTTTTTTACTGCCACACTCGCTCATTCCCGGCTCTCGCACAAAAATTTTATGCTGTATACGCATTCATTCTCACCTCACGTGCATGCGGTGATACGAGCGATTACTTGCTCGTATCACCGCATGCACGCAGGCACGAACACTCCCTCGTTCATAAAATCGCACGGTTTCGTTCACAAAATCGTGCGCTTTGTGCGCCCTTGTTGTTTCATTTTTATTTTATTTAACTCCTCGTCTCGTCCACACCATTTTTTTTTTTTTTGTTGCTATCACGTGAACCACTGACACACATCTCAGTGGGTTTAGCGTTGCGCTTCCGGTCCTCGGAGCATTATGAAGATTAAACTCGCGCGGCGATTTATTCAATGCGGAGAAGAGAAAAACGCGTTGCACTGGTAAATTAAGAAAAAAAAATATTTCGCTCCCGACCGGATGTTTTTTGATGATTTTAAACAATGGTGAAGAGGACGCGATATTATTGATATGGGGCTATTATGTTTTAAAATCAAATAAAATTAGGAAATGTAAAACCATTGGAGAAAATGAAAACGGCTCGACAGCCGGGTTCATGTTTTGCATTTAGTAATGGAGATTAATGTCACTTTGAAAAAATAAAATTTTTAAAATATGACATGATCGTATTTTAAGAGATAATTGTTTTTTGAACATTTATTTTCGAAAAAGATCGCTTGTCAATCACCGAGTTCGAAGATGAAAAGACATAATTTAATATTATTCAGTTACTTTTCGTTGGTGTTGGATACATTTTTTTTTAAACGGTTGAATGTTTACTGAGCTAAATAACCTCCGGGCAGCTCCCACGATTCGCGTTTCACCCGCAGAAAATCGAGGCCCAACAGCGATATTTACGATATTAAATTAAATTATTCAATGGGGGAGTGGATTGCCTGCGGTGGGAAAGCACTCACGCAGCGTTCAAAGCACTCAAATATTACGGGAATTTTTTTATTATTAAATTTTTTTTCTCCGCGGACACGAGTGCTTTCGCAATGGTCGAAAATTGGGTATTGCTCTTTGCAAATATCAATAATAGCCTTCGTATTTAACGTTGAGCCGCTAATGGGTTTTACAATAATGCTATCCGTGTCTTTCTCAATCAGATACATCAAAAATGGAAATCATTAGTATTGAGATTTACACCGCTTATAACCCTCCCTGGTACGATAATGCACAGTCCCAATAAATTTTCGATGTTAAAAAGAAATTTATTTCTGTGAAGTGAACGTCAAAATTTTTTAGATTTTTTCAAATTATCTCGCTAATGTATCATTCGTGCATTAAAAACGTTGCGGCAATTTATCGAGTCATTTAAAAGATGTGGCCCAATATCAGGATAGTTTAGTTGAATCACGTATCAAAGGGCCAATGAATTTTCATTCCCCGTTGTTGTTCTTATTTAAAAATACCGAGCCTGTCTACACATCCGACCGAAACCCCGCCAATATATGCCGATCAATTGTTTTTATCAATCAGAGAATCCATCCAATCGGCGAAAAGCGTTGATAGAATTAAATTTTCAATTAATTTGCAGTGTTGCGTACATAAAAAAAATGCTCGTCCTAATGTATTATTCCCCTCAACAAACCATACAAATTCAATTCGAGATAACTAATTTCAATTACGCTTCAAAAGGTTAATTAATTATTTCCCCGATTAATTAATATTTCTCGTTCGAAAAACCGCGACATTTTTTTTATACACCCGACTAAAACGCAGATGTATGTCCGTCGATTACTTTTTTTTTATTTTCAATCAACGAAACCATCGAATCGACGGAGTGAGTTGATTAAATTTAGTTTCCAATTAATTTGCAAGTTGCGCGTTTGATTAAAAAAGGAAACAAACAAAGAAAATAAACAAACAAACAACGGTGTACCGCGGCGTGCACGGTTCGATGGACGGGTCGACGAGTGTAGCAGAAAATATTGGAAATGCGGGCTTCGATTAGGTATATTTGAATTACCGGATGGGATTAATCGATTCCGTTTGATCGAGCGTCGTGTCCGTCCAGCACTGGCGGCAACCCCTGCCGCTACCGGCCCGCCCAGCGCGGCGTTGCTGGGGCTACAATTATTTAATGTCGCGCACGTTGAGCCTCGACTATCGGGGGGGGGGGGGGGGGCTCCGCATCTAATAATCATTCGCGATACGTGCCCGTACCGTATTTCATATGCAAAACAATCCGATGCGCCAAACGTGATGGAAGGGTGAAAGCCATCCGGGATTGTCCACATCCTCTCCGGAATTATCCAGTCACCGATGCAATATTTGTACGCTGCTCGTTCGCGTCATCCATGAATATAGATACATCGGTTATTATTGTACGGATACAGTGTCCTCTAATAGACAGATGACTCTTGCTAATGAGAATTATATTAATCCGCTCAGTGACGTGTTAAATGATTTCCGCCGGCGTTATTGTGCCTCATGTTTTGTCCTACGCCCCGATTCCGCTTGACGTTATCGATATGTATTTTGTTTAAAAAATTCTAAAAAAGAACAACCGGGAAAGCTCATCGGGTAGGTGGAAAAAAAACATCGGATCGGAGGAAACCTACTTTACCGACCCTTTATTTATTGGGGTCATTGTTCGGGGGCTTTTCTCCCGGGTTCTTTTTGGCATTTGGGTGTATAGGCTGGTGTCAATTTTTATTTTTATTTTGCAAGCTCAGTTTAAAAAAAAATTAAAGGGTCATGCGGAGATGTAACTGTGTGAGTGATACGACTGCACTGCAGGCAGACATCGAAATACGGATTTATGGAAGTGATCGAAAGGTGAACAGATACATCAGTTATTGTTGTACGGAAACAGAATACTCTAATAAACAGATGACTCTTGCTAATGAGAATTATATTAACGCGCTCAGTGACGTGTTAAATGATTTCCGCTGACGCTGTTGTGGGTCATGGTTTGTCCTATGACTCGATTCCATGAGGACAAATCCTGTTGAAAATATCCGAAAAAAAACCTGAAAAGTTTATCCAGTAGGTGAAAATAAAATAATCCTCTCAGTGGAAACCGACTGTACTGACCCTTTATTTATTGGGGTCATTTTTCGGGTTTTTTTCGGCATTCGGGCATATAGGGGAGTGTCGGGCACTGAGCTCTGGGGCTGCTCGGTGGCGATTTTCAGCCAACACCGGTGGGTGAAATTTTTATTTTTATTCCCAAAGCTCAGTTTTGATATAGATAAAAGGGTCATGTGCAGATGTAACTGTGCGGGCAGTGATACGATTGCAGTACAGGCAGCGATGGGAAGACCGATATACAGAACGGATGGAAAGATGGAGTGTCAAGTTCTTATGCGTCTCCAGTCGCAAAGGAGGACGCGGAGGTTCGACGGAACGTCGAGATTAATTGAGGAGGGTTCTGATACGTGAAACGATTTTCATTAACGTCGTTACGTGCTTCCTCCTTACGTTGTTATATTCGATTCTGACGAGGTGGAGTACGAGCCCGATACTCGACGATTAATATTAGCTACGTGGGAAGACATTGAGCACACTTCTCCCATTGCCCGTTCGACACTCGGCATTTCAGCTTCGTTAATAATGCAAGGAATAAAAATAGGTTCGGGCCTTGTCTACAAAGGTTGTCTGGCGTCGACTGAATGTCGAACCTTTTCCTCGATAAACGATTGCCACTTAGTCGATCCCCAAACGCGCCGATTTTCCTTAAATAATTGAGGAACCGCCTCGAGGGCACGTAACACAGTCGGTAACGGAAAACTATAATTACATTTTTTTCACGCGCGCTGACCGCTCCCTATTAAGAGCAATTTTCCACACCAGACTTGTGTCGATTGTGATTTATGTTAAAAAAATTATTCTGGCAGTTAAAAAAAAATTGATTACAGTTTTTCTTACCGACCGTGGTATTTCACTCGCTATCAAGAATACGAATTCGATAACGTTTACAGCGCGTCCTTCAAAAGCTACGAGACTTTTACATACATCGCTGTGCCTCAAATGGTTGAATATAAAAATTAAAAAATATGACTTCGCTTTGCTCATGCAGCCGCATCGTCGAATCCGAAGTATTATCCGTTCAGAATTTCGAGTACCTTCGCCTCTGGTTAGAATTCCCGGGTAAACTTGGGGAGTGAGCGTATTCCGGGAGGGTTGTAGATCGAAAAGGGAAATCGGATATATGAAGCTTCAGGATCCGCCGCAGTGGAACGATACAGGGATATCCGATGGCACGCAACCTCTGTCTACGTATGTACGTGCACACCGGCGAACGAGCTTCACGAACTTCGCGAAGAGCAGTCAGAATCCCTATGGCTGTAACGCGAAGCCTGCCAGAACATGGTTTGCAGCAAGAGATGGGATTCGAACACGAGAGGGGAAATTTCGTCTGAGGGAAGCGTATAGTATTAATGAATTAAACATAGTTTCCACGGAGGGAACGGACGAGAACCAGCTGGCTCTCAGCTCCGGAATAACTATATGCATTTAGCGACTCCCCCGAGACGCACGTAACTCCCCGGAACCCCCTCGAGAACCACCCCGTCCAGCCAGCCCGTTCGCCCATCGAAGACTCCCGATTATTGTCTCTCCCGCGTCCGACGGTATCAACCGAGTTTACGAGCGACGGTGCACACATAATTTCCGTACACGAGCTATCCTGAAGAGCGTCCAAGCCTGAATCGTAACAGACTACAAACGAGCTTTTTATCTACTGACAACATTTTTTTTACTTTTTTTTTACGGCGAAGAGATCGAGTTAGCAATTTGCGATAAATCGACGAGTCTCATCCCAGTGAAAAACATGGCCCGATTGAGATTAATCATTTTCATGGAGAATTGCAGGTAGTCAAGAGAATATTGCGACGTAATTCGACTGTACAGGAAATGGTAATTTTTCGTCTTCACGGCAAAGAATCAATGAGCTTTTCGCGTTCGACGAACGTGACTCGCTCGTAGACCGGGAACGTGAATTTGGCGAAAAATATGAAATTTGCACAGGCAGCTTTCCATCCGCGTTATTCCCTCGACATATCCGTTCAACCGTTGAACCATCAGCCTCTCAATTATTTTCCTCTCTGCGAGCATGCCTCCGTTTTCCCCCAAGACTCCCCGAATATTATTCACGAATTTCATACAGTTTGTTCACAGCTTGCCAGGAAGTAGAACAAGTAATGCGCTCGAGTGGTGCGGCGGGGGGAAGGGGAGAGGTCGGAGAATAAGTCCCGTGGAGCGGCGGATGGCGGAAAGCCGGAAGAAAACGGAAGAATGGAGTGAAACATTTATGCATTAGGCGCAGGGGTTTCGTAGTCTCCGAAGACTGCCATTCCGGCATGCATGCAGGGAGGGGGGGGGGCATAGGCAGGAGGCAACAGTAGTAGCAGTTCTAAACGTGCGTTACGAGCTCCGGGCTTCTCGGAAACTCCGCCAAGCCGTGGATTATTCATAACTCCGAGACCGAACTGCGCGGGAGATGGAGGGGTTGAGGGAAACTACCGGCTTATAATACTATACGTATAATATGCACTGTATATACGAGGCATTCCATGTCAATTGTACTGTCGATCGTTCATCGTGCCAATTTTCACCGCGAGTTATTAAAATTAAGGAACCACTTATCGATCTTAAGTTAGAACTTAAGATCAAACTTGAGCACAAAATCAAGCTCGAACTGAGGTTCGATCTTAAACTTGAACTCAAGACAGATCTTAAGTGCTCAATGAAGGTCGATCTTCAGATCAAACTGACGTCTCAAAAAACGACCCGCAGAGTCGCAGAATCGTGGATTCAGAGTCATAACTCTACGACTCTATGACACTACGGCTTTGTGACTATGTTTCTCCGTGCATCATAGAATCGCCAATCGCACAGTAGTTCATTATCTCTCGATCATTACCAAAGACATAATCTGAAAATGATGACATCGGAAAAGAAAATTCGTAGTTCACTTCCCCTTCAATCACCGAACCGTTAACAAAAAAAAACCCCAAATAGTTAGTCAATGCCCGCGATACCCACCATCCCAAAAACGTCGTCGCAACGTTCTCAACTCCGCGAAGATCTGCCAAGCCCCTTGACGCAGAATGCCTCGTACATATCTGCAATCGCGCATACAGCCCGCGATCCACACGTACGCCGTAGAAGACGGGCTTCGTTAATGATTATGATCGAGTCTCGAATCTTGTGCAACTCTCGCGCGCGTCTCCGCCCAACCCTCTCCAACCCCACGCCCCTCCGCCCAATCGTTCCTTTGCCGCTCTCGCTCCCGTCGAACGAGGGAGGGAAACATCATGATTTGTATTCAAGAAGGTGGATGAGCCGCAGTGTAGAGAAGCAACGTTGCTGCCGGAGTCGCAGCCACCCCGAGCAGGAAAGGCGACGCTCGTGCGGAGTTTGGGAAAGAGGAATGCTGAAAAGAGGTTCAGCGTCGCGGGAAGGATAGCTGCGCGAGACGCGAGGGGTCGGACGGGCGGCATAGGGGAGCTGCATGTGCGCGAAATAAAGTCTGACGGGGCGCACAGCCGCGGCAGAGAACGTACGAGACGGAGGGGCGGAAGGAAAAGGAGACGCTGGAAGAGCGGGCGAACGAGGCGCGAAGTGATAAAGGAACGTACGGGGTCGGACGCAATATTCGGAAGACTGGTGCACGGTTACCGGCTCGGCGGGGCGAGATAAAGAGGGGCCGGCGGCGCGAGGGGGCGCATCGGAAGATTGCGCAACGAGTAGATTCACCTCATCTCTTAAGATCAAATTTTCACCGTCATAAGACGCTTTCGCTGGTGGATAGGCAAATTGAATCTGAAGCATTCAACGACCGGGATAAGATGCATAGCGGCGTGCGGGCGGGGGGGGGGGGGGAGAGGGGGATGTATATATTATGTATACATAGATATTTTGATGCCGGCATTCGTTCGCTCCGCTGCCGCGGAACCGGCGGCTGAAACGACGGGAGAGGCCGAACGAACTTATTCACTTTAACCGCTTTTATTATCGTCTTCCCATTATTACGAGCATTGTCGGCAATAACATTGAGGATAATATAACAAAAGTCAAATTGCGGGGGAAGGAGGGGGCCGAACATCGTTCGGTGTCGGGCAGGAAAGTTTTTCGATGGGGGAACGTATGATGCTTCGTACTTTTACTTATCTTTTATCAATCCAAAAACTCGATTTCACATCAGAGCAAACTAACATTAGAGCGAATATAACAATAATTTTAGTCCTAATCCAATATTTTCCATTTGACTCTCAAAAATGCATGTATCACGTTATGGTATAATTATTTAAAATATATCGGTACTATAATATTTTCGATATTTATCGCTATATCGCTCAGCACAGCTACACGGTTCTCTCATCCGAATTTTCATGAATCGGAACGAGCTCCGGCCCCCATTGGTTCGGATAATCGAGGTTCTACTATACATTTTTAAAAATTCATTTTTGTTTTTTTAGCACACAATGATAAAACTTGCATAATTCTTTATCGCAAAATTCCTGGTGAGCGACGTTGGTCCTGCGGGGCGGGGAGGAGAGTCGCTAAATAAAAATGCGACTCTCTTCCCCGTGTCGGACGGGGTCGGGGCGGGGGAAAAAAAAAATTCCAGGCTCTTCACCGTGCGCGACCAGTCGGTAGAGTGGGTATATTGTTATGAGCTATGAGCGCGAGGGGGGCGTAAGGTCATGATGCATATTTCATTTTTAATTCCGGAAATGGTCCCGCCGGGCTGTTGTTCCGTTTTCCGCGAAGCTCCCGCGTGATTGGTACCGAGAAAGTCAGCCGAGGAGGGACGAGGGTGTGGAACCGGGCTGGAGTGGAATGAGCCGGAGAACACCGGGGAGGCAAAGACGAAACCGAGCGCGCACGAGTGGAAGCCGCTCGCGAGCTTCTCCTCGCAAGCTCTCTGTCGACTCCGCTGGGAACCGGGAAGCCTCTTGAGCGAACCGGCGAACCTCGTCCCGGCCTTCCCTCCGATCCCACCTATGCTCTCTCCATCCCACGCTCGTTTTACCTTTGCGTATGTGTTGCATTATGATACGGGAGCGAAACTCGACTCCCGAGACGTACGCTTATGTATTTGGGGGAAAACAACCGGGATTCTGCAGAAGAGACCTCTCGCAAGAAACGAAGGGGCAAAGAAAACGTACGGTGCCTCGGAGCTCACCACCCGAAGCTTTCAGCTTACAGTCGGAAAATACTCTCTCTCTCTCTCTGGCGTTACAGTATCCCTCGCGAATCTCTGCTCCTACTGCTTTGCGGAGAGAAAACCCGACTTTGAAGCCCCGCCAGGGAACCAAGACCTCTCTGTGTAGGCCAACCGACCCGCCCTCTTCGCGAAGATTGCACTGTTCTCGGACCCGCTCGCGGCTGTGCATTCGAGCAGGGGATCGCACGGATAGCTCAAATTAATTAGTTGGATTACTTATTTTTTGATTTTTTTTTTTTGCTTCGGGGGTTAGAGAGAGGATTCGTGCGATTTTGGAATAGTTTCTTATGTTTCGAATTTTTTTCGAATTGCAGGTTTTTTTTTGTTTTTTTTAAAACTATTTTGTTGCACTGTTTTCGGATCGCACGGTTAGCCCAAATTAATTAGCTGGATTACTTATTTTTTGCTTCGGCGTTTGTTTTTTTAGCGGTTTGAGGACTTTTCTTTGAAGCTTCGAGCTTTCCCTAGATACGAGAACGATATTTTGGGTTTCGAGCGTTTTCGAGATTTAAGACTTTTTTTTTACTATCTTATCCTACAGGAATATATTCCTGTAACGTATACGTGTAATGTATAAATGGGGCTTCACCGAAAAATTGTCTTACTAACTAGGTCAATTTTTAATTTTTATTCTACAGAAATATAGATGAACGGTACATTCTTATAATATATACATGTAACGATTTTCATTCAGATAGCTAAAAAAAATTCTCGCTCCAATCGATCGCGAGTGGAGTCTCGAGTATGAACATTTTTTGCCGAAAGCCAAACCTATCGAGGAGTAATGTTTGATTAAGTAACCCGGAACAAAGAAAAAGGGTTTTTCTGACAGGGTTTATTTGATTTTCCGCGGGTGAACCCGGCCACGCATTAATACAGAGAGGGTGGATATACGCGGTTCACTCATGAGCTACTTTCAATAGGTCCATTAACTCGGGAATTCATGAGAAATCTCGTTATTTCTGTTCTAGACAGTTAAAAAAAAAATCGCCCAAGGAATGCAAAGTCTGGAGCTATTTGTGGATATCGTATATATAAGCGGATTCTCAACTGGCGCGTCCCGGTGTCAGACAGCGACTCCGGGAAGAAAAGGGAGAAACAAGCACGGGGGTTCATCGGATCCATCGGATCTCTCGCTAATTCTAGCGAAGGACGAGGGAGAGCCGGGGTTCGAGCGAACATCACCCATCCGAATTCTGCGGTAAGCGAGCTTATAGAGAGCTCTCGACACTCCGTAGATATTCTCTCCAAATAGATTCCAGATGCAAAAAATCTTTAGGAAAAGAGAAGATTTTTTTTTTATTTATTTTTATTCGAGACCAAATCGGCCGTGAAAGATAAATATTTGCCGAGCCGTAATGTCTCGTCGACTCCCTCCCGACTTTTTTTTTCTGACGGAAAGGGTGCGAAGAGATGGGAGTGCTGACATCTCGAGAGCGGGTGAAGAACCTCGAGCGTCGACTCGATCGGTTTATACTTTAATTTTAGCATTGAAGTCACTCATGAAGTTTTCTATCAATTTTTTTTTGTTTCTTATTGGTTTGTTGATGCTGTTTAGATGGGTAAATGAATTTGGGAAGTACCGACCGGCGGTAAATTCGCCGACTAGCGTTATCAGTGATGTTCTATTTTATCGACTTTTCCTCCCATTAGAAAAATAAGAATATATAGATTCCAAAAAAAATTAGTGATTGTGTGTGTTTTTTAAATTGAAATACGTCCAGTTTCACACAAAGAAATAACTTTTTAAATAAATTTTGAACAAATTTCGATGTTTTACAGTCCTCAACTGTACAGCAACTGTACAGTACTATCGATCGTACTAGAATACAAAAACATTCAATTTTTTTATGTTTCCATTAATATTTTACATGCTTCGATCCGAAAAGTGCGAAATGTAGCCGATTCTCAGTCGCGAACGATTCCTCTTTTTTTGACCGACCATCCGCCTTATTTTCTCAAACAAACCACCCCTCCAATTTCAAAAAACGCAAATTTTCTCACCTTCGAAAAAAAAAAAACTCCAGCTATCTGTTTTGATTTATAAGTTTGTGACTCGCCTCGGTACGAAATCTCTATATCCGTGAATCCCGCATCCGCGCCCTCGCGCTCGGTGGTCCCCGCGAGAGTGTACGTGAAAATAACCCGCGACGAGCAAAGACGAAGAGAGAGAGAGAGAGAGAGAGCGAGTGCGACGTCTCCGACGTGAGAACGCCTCGTCGTCGTCTAATAATAATTCCGAGTTTCTCCTCGGGGCTTCCAACACTCTTCATCCCGTACCAGTAATCTTTGTCGGGATAGAGTTCAGCAGCATCGGCGTCGGTGCTTACACACCCAGAGAGCGGACGCTCTCCCGAGCCTTGCAACAGTCGAGATAAATACCAATATACTCCCGTAACAAGTCCATAAAGTTAAAAATAATAAAATTCCGCGGATCTTGCCCTGCAACCGCGCGACTTAAAAAAAAAAAAAAAAAAAAAAAAACGCTCGATGTCTCACGCCGATTCTCCGACATCGCCGAGCGGACAGCGGATAAAAGTAAAACCGTGAGAGAAAACGAGAAAGCCACAAAAAAAATTCAAAAAAAAAAAAAAAAGAAGAACCATCAAAAATTCCGGGTGTTATCTTCGGCATGCGAGAATCCAAGCCCGGTCAGTCGCGTTGGAAGGGCGGTGACGTCGCGAGAGTCATCCCCAAGTCTCCGAGCTTGCAGTCGTCCGGAGCGGAGTCGCCGAGGAAACTGGCGAGAAGCTAAACATCACTCGACCGTATTCAACGAATTTCCGAAGGAATATCTTAAAATTGAAAAGAACTTCCCTGCGAGTTATCCTTCGTAGAGCCTGCGGTGCAAGTGCGAAAGGCCAACTCCGAAAGTCGTCGAGCATTCGGAGTCGGGAGTCTAAATAAAGAACAACCGATAGTGCGTGCACGAGGTTCTGGCGGCGGGGTGGGTTGTTCGCGATCTCGGCGAGACGATTGGACGAGCGGGATGAGCGGGAGGAAGAAAGAAGTTTCCAACAAGTGGGAATAAGTGTGCGCGAGAGGAAGACGGAGGAGCGGGCGACATCGAGAGGAAGCGAGAATGGTGGAACGCACCGTGTGCAGTACGGACGAGGAAACCGAGGGAAACAGTCTGAAAAGCCCGATCGTCCTCCCATCCGTCCCGAATGACGGATTCGGCGTCCTCGGCTCACCGGATGCGGAGAGCAAGCGACCGATCCAGGTGCATCCGGTCCTCCTCGAGCCGGATGTAGCCTCGACCTTGGAGGGAGCGAGATTGGAGCCCGGTCGCGGAGGCGCCGGTGGCGGGTCGTCCAATTCTACCGGAAGATTCTCGCTGTTCAAGTGGTTCAAGCGGGGAGGTCGCGATTCGGGCTCGAGCGATCGCCGGAGAAGAAAGAGATCGAGCAGCCCCGGCGAGGAGCTCGACGAGCCGGCGGCGAGCGGATCGTCGAGCACCGAGAGCGTCGACACGTTCTACAGCACCGCGACCGTCAGGAGCTTCGCCTTTCACTCGGGAACGCTGAAGAGCTCCGACGGACGGAGGATCAACGAGGCGGGACGAGCGTCGATCGACCTCCTCGACCACGACCAGAGAAAGGTCGGTCCGTTCGGCGCCGGAGCCGCGAAGCTCGTCGTCAAGGAGGAGAGCCGGAGGGACGCGCCGGTGGACGTGACGAGAACGCTACCGGCCAACGTGCTCTCCAGAAGACGCGACCTAACGGCGAGGTACTCGCTGCAGCCCTGCGGGAGCTTCGGTTCCTGCGGGAACTTCGCCGGAAGCCAGAGAGGCCTCACCGGGTCGTTGAGGAGGTTGGAGGAGAGAGGAACCGGACGGAGGGTGCACGTGAGGGGCAAGCGGAGAGCGCCGAATCCACCGGGACCAACGGCGAGGCCCAAAATCGCGACCGGAGCGGAAGAGACCAGGACACCGAGAGGAAGCGCCAGAAGGAAGAGACGACCTGCCCCGAAGCCACCGGAAAGAAGTCCCGTAGCTTCGAACGCGGAAGCGGGGAGGAGAGAACCTGAGGTGGTTGATCCTGGAATGGAAGCTGGGGAAGCCGGGCCGGAAAACGTTACCGCGAACGAGACGACCAAGGAGGAAGGGGCTTTCGGTTGCGAGGTGGTTGTCGAGGATTGCGAGAAGGCGACTCCGCAGTCTCCCATCAGTGTCTCTGATAAGATCGCAGCTTGGGAAGCTCCGAGGAATCCGGAAACCGTGGGCGATGCTTCCGGCTTGAGGAGCATCGAGGGCGAAGAGGTCGAGGACTTGGATTCCCGGCAATCCGTCAGCAGCGACACTCTGGTGCTCCGAGGTGGCGTCTGGCACTGGAGGAAAGAATCCGTCGCGACCGGACCGTCTTCCAGGGAAGCCACGCTGGGCGGTCAACCGGCTAAATCCGCCGTCACGACGGGCTCCCAAACCTCAGCGATGCCCCGACCCTGGTACAAGCGAAGCGTCTTCGAGCATTCCCGGGACTCGGGAACGGCGAGGCGCGGCGACGTTCTGAGAAATCCCGCACCGCTGGACCATCGGGAGGAGCCAACGGCGGCTCCTCCGGTCGCCTCCTCCTCCCCGAAGTCGTCCCACGGCGAGAAGCATCACAACGAGGGTGGAACACTCTCGCGTCTGAACTTCTTTCACCGCAGCGAGAGGAATAACGAGGAGCGTCGCAAGGAGAACAAACGCAAGTCGGGCCTCTCGATTCTCACGAACATAAGCGAACTGGACAAGGAAGCGGCGGCGATCGTTCAGGAGGAGCAAGCCAGGACCAGGGCGGCGATGCTCCTTCAGGCGTCGAGGATCAACGACCGGGAGCGACTGACCGATCAGGTGAACGAGGACGTTGTCCAGGACATGGTCACCTCGGCGATGGAGAGTTCGCCGCGCAGGGGAACGAGAGCGTTGATCTCGAAGTTCAACGCCATCGGCAACATCACCAAGGTCACGGTGAACAGCAGCTTCTTCTCGAAGAGCTCGCACGCCAGGGAGCAGAGGGACGAGAAGCTCGAAGCCGGAAACTCCAGGTACAACCTCAACGACGAGTGGAGAGAAAGGACCGGCAAGTTCCAAGGCTCGCCGAGCAGTCAGCCCAGGGTCGAGAAAGACTTGTCGCGGTACTTCATGCCTCAGCAGCGGAGCCCGAAGAGCCGAGTCGCTACGGAGAACAGGGACGAGGTCAGAGTCTCGGAATCGCCGAGGACGTCGCGGGCGGTCGGCGACGTCTCGGCGAGACTGTCCTTCCTCCAGGGCAACGCGCCGAAGACCAACAGCCCGGGATGTCGAGGATCCGGAGAGACCGGCGGGGAGGCGAAAATCTCCAGGCTCAACGACGAGCCCGTCGCGAGGGAGGAGAACGCAACTTCGAAGGACGAAGGTTACGGCAATTCACCGAAACTGTCGAGACTAAGGGTTCACCTTCTTAACAGTGAAGTGACGAAAACTGGCGACAAAGATGAGGCTAAAGACGATAAGAAAGTGATGAAGGAAGAGGCGAAGAAGAAGAGTCTCGAGGTCATTCAGAATGAATTTTCGAGCATCTTCAACGAGATAGATCGGCAACTGGCCTCCAGGGAGTTTCGCGGTGTCGGCGAGCCGAGGGACAGAATCGAGAGGAAATCGGAGCCAGGCACTTCGAGCCAGGTGAGCCGAGTCCTGGACATTCTCGTGGAAGCCGAGAAAGGCGACAGGCAAAAGTTCAATCGGACGAAGTCCAATCGGGATTCCGAAGTTCCGACTCTGAGTTCGGAGAATTCGGAGCCGAGGGGAAAGAACGAGGACCCCGTTCGGGCGGATCTTAAGGAGATGCTCAAGGAGATGAAGCACTCGTTGCCGAAGCGTCCCAAGCCGAAGAAAGGGGCGATGAATTCGCAGCAAGAGACGAGGGAGATTGAGGAAGCGAAAACGGAGCCGAAGATTGGGCCGATCGAGGACAAGCCGAGAAACTCGTACTTGCTGAACTCGGTGACTGTCGTTTATCCTCCGCCTATACGGATCGGACCTCCGGCGACACCGAGGACGAATCCACCGGTTCCCGAGGAGCGAGAGTACGACAGACAGAAGGTTTCTTCGGCCGCGCAGACATCGGGAAACGTTAGGAAGGTCAGTCGCGAAATTGGCCCATCTTCCAGCTCGGCAAAGTGGAAGAACGAAGATGTCGTCTACAAGACCAGTGGGAAAGGTGTCGCGACGCCCGGTACTTCCGGTCTGGTTAAAAATACATTTCAGCTGATCAGGCCGCGAGAGTTCGCGCAGATCGAGGCCATCAAGACCATGAAGGGCTCGAGGCTGGGCGAGAACACTTACGCCAATGTTATTGGGCAGTCGTTGTACGCCAATGCTCTGGTTCCGGCGCCGAAGAAAGTTCCTCAGGGACTTCCGGCCGGACCGTCCAAGGGCGAAGAGGTCAGAAGAGAGGCCAAGGTCACGGCGGTGGAGGAGAAGAGTCGTGTTGGTACCAACGAATCGACGACCTCCTCCGAACCGAACGGTAAGATTAAGCCCGAAAACAAATCTATTTTTGCTTCCTCATGGCGAAGAGAAAAAAAAATTCCGGATTTTAGTGTCAGAGTGCTTAAAATAGTCTAAAACGTCGCGAAATGCGATTTTTAGCTGGCGTCCGGATTTATGTGTGCGTGACAGACTTGCATCGCTTAAAACGGCTGTAACTCGGAAACGGCTTGAGATAGCAAATAAAAATTTGATACAATTTGGTGCAAAGCAATTTTCATAAAAATTTAGGCCCGGCACGAGATTTTATGCGATTTTTAAATTTTTGAAAAAAGAGTTTGGTAAATTTACCGTGCGTAAATTTTGAGCTGTCGTCCTAAGACGACATTGAAATGTAATCACTATGATAAAAGACCTTTGCTATTGAATTCGACCAAAATCTTTTCGAGCGATCAGATTTTATGGAATTTAAGATTTTTGGTACGACCAAAAACAGTGAAATTCCAGTAAACATGGAATGAACCTGAGAAACTTGGGGAACCTTTTAGGCAGCAAAATGTGTTCAATCCTGCGAAAAAGAGATCCTTGAAGAAACTTAACATAAAAATTTCTCACAAATAATTGATCGCTTATTTAATTCGCTCCATTCGGCTTCTCCGCGACGAGACTTCACTGCAGAGTTCGTCTCGCCCTCAAGTTCATTGTCCGTTTACATGATTCATCCTAGCGGGAGTCTATTTATAATACTTATGAATCATTTTCTAAACCCGTGAATGTACCTTTAGTTGCAACACGCATCCGGTGCTGAGATAGTAAACAATGAGTGACCGGTTTGTTTATTTGTCGCTCCTTTGGCCCACAATCTTTTGTTGACTCATTAAATATTTATTATGCGATTTAATTTTTTTTTCTTAATTATACAATTTTTTATAACGAAGGAGAAGCTCAGGATGGAAGGAGTGCGGTGGACCAGCAAAATATGAATACCCTGGCTGTGAATCGTTTGCTCAGAAAATTGGAGGCCGCCATAGCTTCCGGACATCATCAGCAGGCCGCTGGTCTCGCGAAGGAATTGGCGAGATTAAAGATTCACTGTTCGGTCGTTCGACAAAGAACGAAAGCGAAAGATGTGGTCAATGTTAATATGTATATCGAGGATAAACTCGCTCATCAAGGACCCATACCATTGAGGGTGAGAAAAAGCGTGGTTCGACTCATCGAATAACCCTCCCTAAAGTTGGTCATGTGCCAGTTTTTTAAAATATATATATATATATATGAATATAAAAAATGTTTTTTGTAAGATGAGTAATTCATTATAATTTTTTTTAATTTTTAGCTCGCTCGAAGTATGACCGTGGCACAGCTGAAGGCAAAAGTCTTCACCGAATTTGAAATACCGACCAACGTGCAGCGTTGGATAGTCGGTAAAAACTTGGCCGACGACGATGCCAGGAGTCTCGAAGAATTACAAGCTGTCGAAGGATCTCCGGTCTTTCTGTACCTCGTCGCACCAGGTACTCGAACGGGAGTCTTCAATTTTTAAGGTCGATAACAAATCGACTTTCTATTTTCTTCGGGACGAGTAAAATTTCGACCAAAAGCAAACTATAGACTTTCGTGATTGATCGGCGAAACAAACAAGTATCTCGAGGAAAATTCGGAAATGGGATTTTGTTACCGACTGTGGTAATTTGCATGCGGCTAATTCACAAAAGCGTCCCGAAATTCAAATTGCTCGTAAAAAATGTTCGGAAGCAATTTTTTTTCGGCTCTCATTTTACCGATCTATGGAACGTTGTTCAATTGTGATCTTGTTGAAAAATGTGTAACTTTTTTTTGTCACATTTATTCGAATCGAAGATCTAAAGAATGATGACTTACCGAGCGGCCGAGCGGAAGTGCCCGCTGCAGAGGAGACACCGAAAGATCCTGAGCCGGTTGAAGAAATAACTACCGTTCCGGTGATCGAGGAACACGAAGAGGAGGAGGATGAAGAGGAACGAGCAGGATCTCAGGTATTTCGTGTTTCAATTTTCTTCAAGGCATTCCTATAAAAACAATTAAAAATAAAAATATAAAAATTAATGAACATAAAAAACTGCAGAAATAAAAAAATGTTTAAAAATATAAATTTCTTCAGAAACGTCTTCCGATAAAAAATCCTGAGCGGTTTTGGCGTGCAACAATGTATACTTGACACCCACGTTCTCGAACTCACGCGTTCGATATTGTTCACCGCAAGCCGATCGGAACATTTCTGTCGATCACTTACAGCAACTTCATTTTTTCCCCTGACATACCATAAAGCGTTAGTTGACGATGAAAAGAAATAAATTATGTTTGACGGTTTTTCGAAGACGATAGAGGAAGAAGACGAGGAGGAATGCATCTCGGAGGAAGTGAGAATGGAACGTTACAAGGCTCTAATATCCCTGGAAAATTGCGATGTTATACCGAATTCCGAGCCGATAGAGTGTCCGATTTGTTTCGTCACTTACGGACCTCAGGAAGGTGTCATTCTCAGGGATTGTTTGCACATGTTTTGCAGGTAATATTTTTTTTACGAGCCCGAAAATATCTGCATGACATCAAATTTCATCGTTGGACAGTCTCTGTCAACGAACTGCTTTGCGAAGAAAAAAAAAAATGTTCACTCGTAGAATTTTATTCCTCAAGTGAACTTGCCCGAGTGAAGTTTGTGCGACGCAAAACACAAACGTTACGACTTGATGAAGTTTCGTCTCCTGCAGATATCTTCAGGGTCATGTTATTTGCCATCTATAAAAAAAAAAAAAAAATTCAAATTTTTTTTCACATGTCTGGTAAATCTCGAAGACAATCGATTTATATTGCAGGACTTGCATAGCGAATACAATTCGTTACTGCGAAGAGGCCGAGGTAAAGTGTCCGTTCAGGAACACCGAATACACGTGCGAGTCGACGCTTCAGGAGCGAGAAATCAAAGCCGTGAGTTTCTGATCAGTTATCGATAAAGAATTTCTTTTTCTAGCTATTACAAAAATGTATTATCAACATTGATATCAAAAAGATAATCCTATTATCTGTCCTATTTATCTATCGGTATCGAGCTGTGAGTTATAGCTGCATCCACCTGCGCTTATCTATGGTGCATTCGGTTCAATGACCCCTCACCGTACTCGTGATAATCGCGTCATTACTAACTTTTATGTGTGCAGCTGGTGGAGCCGGAGATTTATCAGCAACACCTGGCGAAGTCGATAGCTCAGGCTGAGAACAACGCCGGGAACAACGCCTTTCACTGCAAAACCCCCGACTGTCCAGGCTGGTGTATATACGACGACAATGTCAACAATTTTTTGTGCCCCGTGTGCGGCGTCAATAATTGTCTCACGTGTCAGGTAAAATTCTCTGGATTACAATGTTATTTTTTTTTCTATACACGAGTATCAACTTCTGACGGCGATGCCAAACAGACTCGGTCGATATCTAACGCTGTAATGGATTTTCATTTAAAAGTATTCAACTCTGGGCTAAACGACGCTATTTACGAATTTATGTAAAATTATTTGCGTAGAATTACAGTATTTGTTTACCGACTGAGTTCCACATCGTCTTCTCAGTCAGTCCCGATCGAACTTCCCAGTGAATTATTTTGATTTTTTACTTTTAGCTGTAATTTTTTTTTGTTTCTCTTCCAGGTTGTACACACCGGCAAAAATTGCCGCCAGTATCAGCAAGAGTTGAGACTGTCGAACGAAACGGATCAAGAGTCCAAAAGAACTGCGGCGATGCTGGAAGAAATGGTCGACAGGGGCGAAGCCCTTCCCTGTCCAACTTGCGCCGTTGTGCTGATGAAAAAATGGGGATGCGACTGGCTTCGCTGTTCCATGTGCAAAACGGAGATTTGTTGGGTCACGAGAGGTCCTCGCTGGGGTCCTGGGGTGAGTATTGTTTTCGTAGGTGCGTCGGAATATAAAATTTGCACGACACTCGTGAATCTCGCTCAGCTGCACCGTTTACCTGACTGGGCTAATATAATTTTCTCCCTCCGCAAACTTGTTTAGTTAAAACATTTTTTTTGCGTCGAGAATTTTTCAACTCACGACTCTTAGACCTTTTATGACAGACACATAATTCGACTCTTCAAACGTCAGCGCAGAGATATTTTTCAGTAATAATTGTATTAAACCGCACCGTTGACCTGGCCGGGCTAATATAATTTTCTTCCTTGGCCAGCTGGCTTCGTTAATACATTTTTTTATGCGTCGTGAATTTTCGATCTCACAATTTTTAGACCTTTCATAACAGACGCATATTCGACTCTTTAAAGATCAGCGCAGAGATAGTTTTCAGTAATAATTGTATTAAAAACTTACAATTCTCTTCTCATTTTTCGATCCAACACAGTCGACAGACATTAACGTCTAAAACTACCGGTCTTATGTTTTTCGTACTCAGGGAAAGGGCGACACCTCCGGAGGTTGCAGATGCGGCGAGAACGGCGTCAAGTGTCATCCACGGTGCAACTACTGCCACTGATCGACCCGGAAAAAAAACTGTGGACATTAATTTTTTTTAAACTGTTCACGCGAAGATATACGACAGAGAAGTCTGTAGTTTTGTTTTCTCTCGATGTTTTTTTTTACAATAAAGGGTTTTAATTTGTAACTTGAAATAAATTATATGTACATCTCGTCCGTTCATTCGGGCTTGGCTTCGTCGCTGTTTGCCTCCTGCGCGCCGGAAACGTTCTCCTCAGAGGCTTCTTCGTTTTTACCGATTTGCTGCAATCGCGAAACCAGGGTGGTCTGGTGATGATTCAATTGACGATTGAGATTTACACCGCCGGCCATCTGGAGCGTTTGAACCAACTGCGATCGAACCTTGGTCAGATTCGTCTTGCCGTACTTGAGGAAGTCGTTGCAATTCAATAACTTTCCTTCGATAAATCCAGCTGTCGAAAAAAAAATCACTAATTAATAGTCCATGAAATTTTTTTTTTTAAATTTTAACCCATTAAGCTCAAGATTGAATCTCATGAATTTCGACTTTCAATTTTCTTAAAATCCGTTCCCAAAAATTTTATTTCCTTTACCGAAAGTCGTAAAAAAATGTAAATGCTACTTTTCCCATAATTATTTTTGTTTTGTAATTTTTTAAATGCAAATAAATACTCACCTAACAAAGTGAGTTGCGGTGTTTTCTTGACGGCTTTTCGCAGTGCTTCGACATTGATCTCGGGACTGAATACCGTGAGGTTCGATATGGCGTAGAGTCTGATGGCGACCTCGAACTCGGTGTCCATAAACGCCGGTTTGATTATGCCGAGGCCATATTTTTTAACGTACATTTGGTGTTTGTGAATAAGCACGGCGAAATCGAACTCCTCTTCCTGGCTCATAGCATTTTTGTGAAAAATTGCCGTCATCTTCGATTCCCGATGTCTCTCAAGGCACTCCCTAGCGACGATTCGCAAGTACGGATGTATTGACTTCTCGATTCTTTCGGTGTTGGTTTTCCTCTTGGTCACGTTCTTACATTTTTGCCAGACAGGAACGGGAGGTTCCTGCGACGCTATGAACGGCGTCGTGAATTCCGTCACCAGAGCGCGCTCGTAGAACAACTTCTGCGGCCTCTGAATATTTATCTTAGCGCGGAAACGCTTCTGCGACACGACCAACTGCCTCGGCGACCCTGCGACCGCACGAATCGCTGTAACAATAAGGACATAAAGTGTAGTTGCGACCTCGAAGATTCTGAAGCTCGAGATTATAAATCTCGAGTTAAAAAAATTCCCCATAAAAAAACTGTTCGTTATTCGTAATTTCGACTGTACGTCTGACGCCTTTTCCTACCGATCACGAATCTGCCAATTATTTAGCTTCTACCACAATATTTGAAACGGAAACTTTTTTCGACGTTTTGGAAAATTCTGAACGTGACATGAAAATCTCGAAAAAAAAATGTCATGAAAACAAAGCTTCCGCTACGAGGAAGCAAAAAGGAAGGAAAAAAATGCCGCACTGGCATCCGGCATTAATAACGATGAATTTTTCACGACAAACGTTGCGATGGATTAATAATTGTACATCGCGTGAAAGACCGCAATTGAGCTGGGGAAAACGAGGTGGGGAAAAATCGCCGAATCACGCAACGGGAAAAATCTCTCAACGTTCGCAAGGAATTAAGAACATTGATTTGTGCAAAAAACGATTTATTTTTGGAATAGGTACATATGATCGGTCGGTAGTCTGATTAAAGACAAGTACAAAAAAAACACGTAGTAATATATACAGAATTTCTATAACACTATGATTAAAAAAAAAAGTTTCTTCTCACATTTTTTCTCTTTTTTTCTTTCATTCAAGTTTTTTTTTCTCTTTCGTTTTATCCCTACTTCGTCGAAGCTACAAGGCACTTTGGAATGAACCACACATGTAGAATAATCGTCTCTCTATGTATATATATATATATAAAATTCTTTTGTATATGTAACATGCGAATCCTTCTTTTTCTCTCACTTCCCGTATCCTCGAATTATTTTTTCGTCATCATACTCGATAAATTCAGAGATGGGCAGCTTGGATTTTTTTTTTCTTATTTTTTATCGACAATTTTTCTGTCATTCTTTTATCCCGTTTATCAAAAAATTCATTCGTTTGTAAAAGTTAAAAAATTCATTTTTGTCAATTTTGTTTTCTCTTGAAATTCAGTTGCGAAAAATGTTCATGTATATATATATTTTAATGTTCTTTGTACAAAATTAAATGCGAGAAATTATAGACACCGGGATTAACTTTCAAAAGATACTAATGAATTCTTTTAATTTTCGTACTCTTGACGACGAGATAAACGAAATAAAAAATATCGTCTAGAAAGCAACGAGAGAGTTGCCCATGCGTCCGTAACAATGTTCTCGGGTTCAGGAATTTACAGTCCGCGAGCACGTAGCCGAGTTCGAACCCGATTCCCATCCCGATTACCGCAATTTATTTCCCTTTCAATTTCGAACCAGTTTAGCCGCCTCGTTTGTGTATAATTTTAAAAAAATTCTATTTCCTCCGAGACCGTCGCCCGGCAAAAAAAAAAAAAGATATCTCTAACCGGATCATGCGATGTAATTAATAGTGCCGCTGCAGTAATTGCTCGACTCGTGTCGATTCTCGATGTTGTCCCCGAAATTCAATGATTTTCTATTCTTTCCCAATCTGAGCATGGACCTAATGCCGCCCTTCTTCCTCGACCTCTTGTATCGATCGTCTAGCGCCGAGTTGAGCGACGCCTGCTTGACGTCGCCTCGGCTGTTCGAGAAACCCTCCTCCTTGTGATCGGTCGCGTTAGGAATTTCCGTGTGATCGTCGTCGACCAGCCAGTGTTTCCTCGGCGACAAGAATTTGTTGTTGCATCCGCTTATCGTGTAAACGTACTCGGACTGCGACGGATCGGCGATTTTCTTGTCCGAACGCTTCCGATTGTTCTCGTAAGAGGCGCTCTCGGCGGAAGTGGCGCCGGTTTTCTCGTCGTCCTCGATCTTAGGGACCCGCTTGGTAGATTCCTCGGCGTCCTCGGGACTGGATGCTTCGCCGCTCTTGTCGCGTCCCTCCCGCAGTTTCTTGTTCCGCTTGTAAGTGTCCGTGCTCTTCGCGTCGAGAGCGGCGTGTCTCTTCTCCGACATGCTCTGCCGTCCGAGGGCGTCGCGCGAAAATTTGTTTCCCGACGAATTGAACTCCTCCAGCGACAATTGACTGTCGTACGTCGGATCGCCGCTGTACTGGCTGTCCCTGTCCTCGGGAATCCTCTTGCAGTCGCCGCTGTGGGAGTTCTCTTTTCCGCCGGACTCCTCCAGAAGAGCCCCGCCGACGTCGTCCCGTCCGCCGAGCATGAGCTTCTTAACGTTGCTCACCGAGTCGAGCCAGGTTTTGTTCGTAGCTAGACAATAGCTCTCGTTTCTCAGGCTGTTCTTGTTGTACTGCTCGGTGAGTCTGTCGATGACCGGATTCCACGTCGACGCCGACGGGGAGGGCGACAACAAATTTCCGTTGTCGATCACATCCGGTTGGGCGTTGAGACAGTTCATCTCCTTCACGCGACCCTCGTGGGGCTTCGAGCTCTCGGAAATGTAGACGCCGTTCGCGGTCTCGATCTTGCAGGGCGACGATGCAACGTCGACGAAGTTCTTGTTCTCGTTGGCCTCGTAGGAGGAAACTCTTCTCGCTATCGTGAGCGTTATGACGCCGGTAATCGAGCTGTTGGTATTGAGCATCGCTCGTCTCAGCGTCTCCATGGCGTCGGAGTTCGAGAGTCCCAGAAGAGAAACGCCGTTGACGTTGAGCAATTGATCGTTGGTCCTCAGACGCCCGTCCCGCGAGGCCGCGCCGCCGTGCAGAACGCTCTTTATGAAGATCCCGAGGTCCATGTTCGTGTTCTCGTCGGCGCTGCTCGTTTTCCCTTTGACGCTGACGCCCAGTCCGGCCTTCTCCGAATCGTGGACGGGAATGTCGAGGGTCAGGATCATACGATTTTTTCTCGGCGAGAGAACGACCTCGTCGGACCGAACGGATTTGTACGAAGAGGATTTCTCGTATAGTCGCGATTCGCTCTTCTCGAGGCTGTCGAACTTGGATTTTACCGGCGAGCGCTGGGGAGTGTTTCCCGCGCTCCAGCCCGTGCCGTCCGGCGATGCTTCGCGAATCGTCGAGGCTCCGACGATGTTGCTGTCCGAGACGCTTGTCGGGATCTCCTCCTGCCGAGAGACTATGATCCGCACCTTGCCGCCGGGTGGGATGTTTCGCAGGAGGGAAACCACCTCCGCTTGACTCTTTCCGGTCATCTCGGTCTTGTTCACTTCCAGCAGTCTGTCGCCAGGTCTAAGTCTGCCATCCTCGACCGCTGCTCCCTTCGGCAGGATGTTCTTTATGTATATCGGACAGTGACCGCCCGCTGGGTTGTCACGGGTCGTCACGCTGAAGCCCAGACCGTTGCCACCCTTCGTCAATTCTATCTCGATCATTCGACCGATCTTCCTCGTGTTGGCGTTTTGCAACAGATTATAATTACTCTGCAGTTTTTTGACGTTCTCGTCGCAGTCGGCGACCTTGTCCTCGGAGCCGGCGGCGCGGGATGACTTCTCGACGTCCCGGTGCTTAAGGACCGAGATCTTCAGGCAATACTCGCTCATGCACGAGCGAAAGATCTCCTGGACCTTGGAGAACGGTATTCGCAGGAGGCTGTGACCGTTTATCTTTATTATCCTGTCGTGAAGGTCTATCTGCCCGTCCTCGGCGATGCGTCCGTTCGGCTCGATGCCCTCCACCCGGAGACCCTGGTCGTTACCCAGGAGGTCGTAGCATGGCACCACGTGCAGGCCCAGCGGTCCGGCTTCGTTCTTTATCACTATTTCCCTCGCCTCGCCGACACGGTTTTCAGATTTGTCGCTCTTCGAGCTCTTCGGCGCGGAGAATTCGTAAGACGCCTTGGCGTCCTGGCCCAGCGGCTCTCGTCTTCGGGACTCCCGGGGCAGCGAGAGAGCCGAGTAGGCCGCGAGGTGAGGCTCCCGGGTGGAGAGCGCGTGCATCGAGAGCCTCTTTACGCTCTCCCTCTTTATGTTTCCGCCGCCCACTCTGCTGCGCACTTCCTGGATGTAACGGTGCTCCTTCCGCTCGGATTGGAAAAAATCTGGACTGTTCGTGCCGACCGAGCTCGCCCCGTCTCCCCCTGCGTGACTCACGTCCGTTTGGCTGAAACGAGCAACTATCTGCTCCCGGTCGTCGGCCACGTCGCATAATCTGTCGTCCGGGTCCAAAAGACCTCCGCCCGTCAGCGACGAGAGACTGTTTATCGTGGGACCCGCGTCGCTCTTTCCGGTCGCCTTGCGGTAACGCAGTATCGCCTCGTGCATCAGGTCGCGCACCAGGAGGGTTCCGTCCCCACAGGGCACGACGACCCTCACGTTGTCGAAGCACACCGTTACCTTCATCATGGATCCGAGCTCATATCAGTCGCAGATGCGCTTCCGACGGCAGCCGTTTATTATTTTTTCAAATTACCTGTTTCAGTTTTATCGAAAAATGGATCTTTCTTTTCAATTAATTTAAATTTTTCTTGAACTATTCGTTGAGGTTTTTTTTTACTTTTTATACCTGAGACGCAAGTGGCTGATAAATTTATCTCGATTCGTTGAAATTTTTCGTTTCTTCTTTTAAATACTCAGAGGTGCAAGTCGTTGATAAATTCCCCACAAAGCCGACAAAAGTGTCGATTCAAGGCACGTGTATTTTTATGTTTTTTTTAAATCTTCTTTCCAGGATGTCAGGATGCGTCCCTGCGAGGTTGTTTCCTACGCAATTTTGAATGCTTTTATTGCCAAACGATTATTTGTCCACGAGTCTGTCTCATTGGATTTTATTTCGTGTGTCTTTTCGGTCGATTCATTATGAATCGGTCACAGATCGGTTTCGTAAAGCACTTTTTTATTTCCTAATTCCTCTTACAGATTTCGTCGAAAACACGATTTTTTTTTTGTTATACCCGAGACGCGATACGCCGATAAAAATGCCCACGCAGTTGGACGGAAGCGTCGATACGTTGCGTTAATACGTAGATTTTTTTTTTTCGCTGTTTTCTTCTCTCCAGGATGTAAGAACGTGTCCCTGCGAGGTTGTTGTCGCGTGCGGTTTTCCAAGGCTTCTTTTGGTCGATCGATTCTTTGTCGAGCGAGAGTCTGTCCCGTCCGGAATGTTATTTCGATTGTCTTTTCCGTCGATTCCCACGAGCGCGCGATGATTCACACGGCGGTTAAAGGCAGCGCGATGCACCAGCCGTGCGCGCACCTGCTACGACGAAATCGTTCATATCGCTCGAAACGCGTGGAAAACTGGACGGTGCGAGAGACTCTTTATCGAGCTTGGCGACGTAGCTCGACGGGCTGCTGCTGGCACCGATGGATTTAGGCACGAGAACGCCTCCTCCGCCCTCGAACACTGTCGACGATCAAAAAAATTTCTCTCACGTCCGACGATCGGTGCAACGGCGAATAAAAAAAAAATGAAACTAAACCGATAAGATTAAGAGCCCGTGAACGCCCCGAAGTTTTATCGGTAACATCGGATACGCGAGACAGACGCACACGCCATTACGACGTTTTTCGTTTACACGGTGGGTGGTGTGTTTGGACGGGAGGAACGAGAGAAACTTGGAACGGCGCGACAACAGATGTTGGGCGCTGCGATCGCCTCGAGCAGGCGAAACAGCGGCCGAGCGAGCGAGGTACGGAAATGGCTCCTTCGCACTGGGCGCAGCGCGGCGATTTCGAGGCTCTTTTTGCACGTCGCTGAAAAGCGGCAAGCGTCGAGCGATGTTCGCTGACACGCGATGCAACCTCGAAACTGCGGCGCTACGCGCGGCGTTGACGAGCCGAAAGAAAACATAACCCTATCGACGTGCTTTCGGTCGCGGTGAATACGTTGCGGCGCTGAGGATTCAACGATTTTTCAGAGAGTCGTTGAGACGGAGCTTTGCTTACCTCTGGTGAAGAGTTGAGCCATGCTGGACGGTGCGGGAGTCAACGGGTCGATCGAGAATTATTCGGGTCTCACGAGAGCGGCCGGAACGAGCTACACGTTCATCTCCTCGTCCGTACTCACTGCTGCGACAGAACGGTTCGGGATCCGAGATGTTCCGCTGTCGCGATCACACTGAGGCTCGCGCGTAACCAGCGAACGAGGCAACACTGGCGCCACCTGCCGGTGGAAGCTCTGAATGAGAAAAAATAAACAAATAAATTTAACGAGCGAACTGTTGCTCTCGATAGGGGAACAAGTGTCGTTCGAAAGTATGACGAACTTTTTTTTTTTACTACTGGCGCAGTTTACTTTATTTTCAACGTTTTGTTTTACGGCCGATCGCGGCACGATTTGTTTCGGCTAAAACGTTTGGAAATCTTGGAGCAAACATTTACTCGTTTTGGATAACTTAATAAATAAATTAATGAGTCAATGACAAATTGTTGTTTTTTGTAAAAAGAATATATATTTATTTGCTGCCCTTGAGAAACTTATAAACGACGCTGAAATCTTTATTCATATATCCACTGGACATCAGAGTTCGATATATTTGGTGTGCCAGCGAACCCATTGGAATTGGAGCCTCGGATCGAGCCGCGGCCGCTTGAGCAAGTCCTAAATCTTTTGTCATCAAGGCTGTCCCGAAACCTCCCTACGAATAATTAACGTACACATTAATCCATCGATATAATCTTCGAGAGTATAAAAGGCATTTTTTTTTTTTTTTTACGAAACCTTGTAGTCCTTAGAGCTAGGAACATTGTCGAGTATCCCCGGAACTGGATTGTACAGCTCCGACGACCAGCATCTTCCAGAACTCGAGTTTATGATGCTCGCCAGGATTTTTTGATCCAAACCGAGCCTAAAGACATTTTCATAAAAATTTTGATCAAAGTTTGAAGAATTCGATTTTTTTTAAATAAAATAAAAACGAATATTTATTTCGATTTACTTGGAGCCCAGATTGTAAGCTTCCGCTGTACCGATCATGCTGATAGCGAGCAGCATGTTGTTGCACAGCTTGGCCGCTTGGCCCATTCCAACATCACCGCAGTGTACGACACGGGAACCCATGACCTCCAGAATCGGTTTTGCGCGATTGAAATTCGACTCGGAACCTCCGACCATAAAGGTCAAAGTACCATCCTGCGCTGCATTGACGCCTAAAAATTATGACAACCTTACTTTCGGCGTGCGGTTACACGATCAATTTTTGGATCGTGTTGTGCAAGCTCATAAATTACCCCCTGAAACTGGTCCATCGACGAAGCCAACTTGTTTCTTCGCGGCCTCGTTCGATACAGTCTGAGACACTGACGGGTCGATCGTGCTGCTGTCTATCAGAAGGGCATTCCTTTGCACTGCACTGTGTAAGATATACATTCAGTCAATCGCGATGAATCTTTAACGCTCCGGGCTATAAATAAAATTTAAGCGCGAAAAGAACCTGAGAATTCCGTCGTCGCCAAGGTAACAATCGAGAACGTGTTGATTTGACGGTAACATTGATACAATGACCTCCGAGCTCCTTGCAACTTCTTCGAGATTGGGAGAGCCGTTAGCGCCCGCTTCCACCAGCCCGGACACCGCCGACTTGTTTACGTCGAAAACCGTCAGGTCGTAACCCTGCAGTTTCGATAAGAATCGATCACGTACACTTTCGACGACAATTGAATTGCAGCTCCTCTTTAATTTTCACCGATTAAATTCTTTTGAGCTGTTGAAATTTAAAAGTTGAAAGATCCACGCAAATTTTCGGAATTTACTTCAATTTAATTTATTTCCTTGACGGACTTCTTCTTTTACAATCAGTATTTGAAAAAATCGTCGTGTTCCGGAGCTCCAAATAACGAATTATAAAAACTATAAGCACTTGTAATGCCACCGTCATCGTCGTGCAACCTTGTCGCGTATAAATAATGTTTAGAGCCACGGTGAGACTCCGCAGGGTTAATCAAACAAATTACCTTTTTCAAAAGATTTCTGGCCATATTGTTGCCCATGTTCCCGAGACCGACGAAGCCCACCTTCGAAAAGTGTCTTCTGCCTATATTTTCGTGAATTTTCGTCACAAAGTTACAATTATTATAAATTTCTTTCGTAATTAATAATTCTTTTTATATTCGTATAACAAACGATTTTTTTTCACTCACTCGAACATGATCGTCGTAAAGCGGCGAGAACAGTCATGGCCGTTTGTCTCCACTACCTGGAGAACCGTCGAAATGGACTGGCTGGTCGAACCGGGTTAAAGATATGTTAATTGGATTCTGTTAACTGATACGGTAAAAAAAACAACTGTAGCGAAAATTATCCAGGCTGAAAGTGGTGAATATGGCCCGATCCTCGTATAATTCATTTGCGTGCCGATAGGGTTGGGCCATATTCACCACCTCGCCCTATAAAGACCAATTACAAACAACCAAGTACCTTGCTAATTTGATAGAAAAATGTTGAATTTCAGTCGAGAATAAGAATTATGACGGCGTGACACGAACAAGCGCCGGACTTGTTGAACCGAGCAGCAGACTAATGAACTCTTTGGCGTGCCTTCGCCCGATCACTCATGACTTGGCTTCGCGGTGGGGACAAGCGGTGGAGAAAAATGGGGAAAGCCTTATCGCATACGAAAAAATCTCCATTGAATAGAACCGAATGTTATTACGTCAACATAGATTGCACAACGATGCGATAAGATAAGATAGGACAGCAGCGAGTGACATCGCGGGTCTTTTAAAACGTTAACTCAGCTTGCGATGAGACTAATTTATACGCGATGAAACTGACATAGCCGTTTTTTCATATCCATCATGCGAAGAATACTAAACTTTTTACTTTATCATCGATTTTTTCAAAGTGTGATACTCGTGCATTTTAATTATAAAACAAAAGTAATGTCGAATTTATTAATTTGTATAATTTTTAAATAATATGCATTGCCCACTGGTATTGTGAGTAAAAGGGCAGTTTATAAGTACAGATAAGATTCAAGATTAATAAAATTCATCGTTTTGAGAACTTTTATTTTGAAGTTGACGTTCGACCTCAAATATAAAATATTCTTCGACGAAAAGAACGAGCTTTAGAAGAAGACCGTTTATTTCGCTGTCGCAGTTAAGAAATACTATAATTAACAATCTAAGAAAGCGATAGTGCACGAAAACATTATATTACCAATATATCATCCCCATTTATCTCTATTCATCTTTATAGCGTTCATAAAAATTACAAGGCACAGTGTCGCGTGTGATAAAAATTTGTTGACCTACTGCATTGCCTTTCATTTTCGCTCATCGATGAAGTATAAAAAAAGCAACCACTTATCAACGTTTAACGATCTTCCGTAAGCTCCGTGCGGTAGCCGCAGTAAAATACTGCGTAATTCGCGAGCATTTTTTTTACACCTGTTTCTACAGTAAAATGCGTGCAAATAATGCGACATTTCGCCACCACGGGCGCTGCCAGTCCGGTAGGCGCGCTGCAAGGAATTATCACATGAGCCGATAAACGTTTTAACGGCCAGCTAAAGAAAAATAAAAAGTTGGGCAGAAAAGAAAATTACAGTTTCCTGCAAGTAATGGTAATAAAGGGAACATAAAGAAAAATGCTGATCATTGATCGTCGCCTGTGGTAGATAATGGCTAGATCTTCCGACTGAGCGATCACTCGTTACCGGAACTCGATCTCGGTACCAAGTTCGATTTAAACACATTTTCTTCTTTCATCCTCGATCAAAATTATACAATGGTCATGGGACCGTGCACGATTTTTCTCGCGTGGTTTCTTATCCTCATTCCCGTCGTAGCAACGAAAATGAGCGATATTACGAGCGATCCCACCATCGAATCGTGGATAACCGTTGAAGATTTCGGAATTATGATCGAAGCGTCTATGCACGAGGCGAGATGCTCAAATATCTTTGTGTCCGGCAAGTAAATAAAAAAATTGTTCAATCGATATTAAAATTAAGAAATAAATAAATGTATGTACTTCTATTTATTAGGTGTATCCGAGGGAACTGTTAAACTCTTCAATAAATTCGTGAAAATTTATCCATTCCCTTACACCGTGAACCAGCGAATCTACGAGTGCACCGGCTATTTCATGATATCCACGACCGTGAAGAAACTTGTGGCCGTCATGCATAGGCGAGTCTAAAAATTAACAAAATTAAGGTTTTTTTTTTACTTTTATTCAAAGAGAAACTCGTTTGGTTATCGAGCCAAACAACTCGTTTAAATATATGTATATATATATTTTTTTTTTTAAGTTACGACATTCCTTTCTTCGTCCCTGAAAAATATGAATTTGTTCAGAGTTCCAACGACGATATCGACGACCGAAATGTTGATAATCGTCGACGACGATGTTGAAGACTCATCGGGACTGTTCGACGTGCAGATGTATGCGAATGCTAAGGTCAATATCGCTGCGCGCAATGGTCTGTGGATTCTTTCTGAAAGTTATCTGCATCCGAGGCTGTTCAAAAATGTTTCGAGGTAAAAATTAATTGTTATAATAATTTTACTGAGTTTATAATTTTATATTTTATTAACTTTTATTATTAATATATTTTAACAACTTTTATTAGTTAGATGTAATTTTTCTTTTATTTATTCAATGCGGTGACATCACAGACCCGAAGAGATGGAGCACGAACACGGAATCGTTAATCTTCAAAGCCAACAACTGCAAGTCGCAACGTTCTTCAATCCACCGTTTAGCTTCCTGAATTCGACTGTCAATCGGACCGTCAACGGGAAGGAGGAAGTATTTTTTACACTCGAAAATGGTGATTTTCGTTTCTCAACCAAGAAGTTTGAACCCACTAAGTAAATTATTTTTTAATTGATCGTAACTGAAACCGTTGCTTTTTCAGGAGCTGACGAAGAATTGGAACTCGATGGAGTGGAAGTGAAGTTATTTTTGATGATCGCCGAGAGATTGAATTTCACTTGGTCGATCAGACGACCCAAGCATAACAATCAGTAAGTTCATTAACAATTACATGTAACACATTCGGCGGATTTAAACCTTGACAGAATTTGAATTAATTTTCACATCATTTTTCTTTTTTCTCAATGATGCAGTTATGGGCGACCAAATGGATCAGACTGGAACGGCGGTTTGATAGGTCAAATTTTCCACAAGGAAGTGGACATGGCTTTCTCGGGCATAGTGCTGACTCCGAAAAACTACGAATTCGCGAATCTAACGAACCCGTGGGGAATGATTCACATGCACTTTTTGGTACCGAGACCAAAACCGTATGCGAGCTTTTGGTCACTTACCAAACCATTCTCTCCAGACGTTTGGTACGGACTCATCGCCATGCTCGTCGTTCAGAGCGTCTACGTTTACACAAGCGCCTGGATCGACCCGCTGATTCCGAAAAGTATTTATTTATTTATTTGATTATTGAAAAAGATGTATGATCAATTATTAATTTTTAGGATTGCGCTCATTTACGATAACGTGGACGGAGATGATGGGACGTTTGCTGGGCACGTGCGCCCCAAAAAAACTGCAAGGGCTCAAACTTCTGGTTCAGCTGTGGCACGTTATCGGGCTTCTCATGGTAACCGCTTATTCCAGCAGCCTGGCGGAGAGCTTGACGAATCCGAGTTATGACAAAAGGTCCGCCGCCAAAAATAAAACAAACCGTTTAACTATATTCTGTATATTCCGTATAGGAAAAAAATTATTTGCCATTCCGGCAAAAATTGACACATATGAATCGTACGTGATCGTGCAAGATTCATGTATTCTGCCGATTATTTTACACCTAGCTTAATATTTTGTTCGGAACTCGATCCGGAGGTGGCAAAAGGAAAAAATTTCTTATTTTGTCGATAAAAAAAAGAAAAAATGTATATAAAAGTAAAAACCTCATAATTTCTTAAATTGATGCAGAATCGACACCGTTAAACAGTTCGTAAAGGCAAATTTGACCTGGGGTCGTGAAGGCCCTGAACCACTGTTTCCCATCTACGCCAACATCAGAGTGAGTTACAAAAATGTGTCAAATTCATTAAGATTTAATATAATAATTGTCTGTTCTGCGAATTTTACTTTCCTCGAGGATGAGTACGCACAGGAACTTCCCCGACGTTTTAAGCACGAAACCGACCAGGCTGACAGACACAGAAAAATTTTGAATGGCAATTACGCACTAGTCGGAAAAATCGTCGGCAATGTCTTCTTCCCGGAAGAGTACACCAGCCCTGAATACTTGGAAGTTAGTAACATCGCAAAAATTCACCCTTCATACCCCGAATTTTCGGTCCAACAGTCGATCCCAAATTCCAATTGAACATCGTATTCGAGTCTCAAAAATGGAAAAATTTGAAAATAAAAATTCACAAAATGGCAGCCTAACCTTCTGCCCAGTCCAGAAAAAGCTCAAAAATAGATAACTAATTTTTGTTGAACAAAGTTTCGTAACAAGGAAGCAAAACAGCTGCAATATGACATTGAATCGCGTTAAAGGGTTACCGGGTGATGAAGGAAAGTACGGGAGACCATTACGTAACATTCGCGGTTCAACCTTGGCTCTTGGAATCGGTTAACATGGTAAGTAAGTCCTTGACGCGACGATAAAGATAATGTGTGAAAACTAAAAAAAAATAGTAATTTGCACATGTCTTCCTCATTTATTTTTTATTAATTGGCTTCCTCACAGAGGAAACTATATGCAAAATTGCAAGAAAAAATAAAACAACAAATTTGTTGTTATCGAAAGGTTATGCTGTGGCTGCAAGAGACCGGTTTGGCCCAACACTGTCTCGACGACGTGCTCTATAGACGCACGCGGGAGGAGCTTCGCGAAGTTTCCGTCGAGTACGACACCATGAAGAAGAGCGCCAGTGTGCTCGAAGTGACGCCGCTCGGCGCAGGATTCCTCTTGTACTCTCTGGGCCTGTTAATTTCCACCGTTGTATTTTACCTCGAGCTGAGATCGGTAAGAGGAACGGGAACTATTCGCGATGTGCTGATCGGCCTGAAGAATAAACGGGAGATCAGGCTGGCGAGGGAACTCGAGGCGAAACGCAGATTTTTGGCTTTCAAGAAATTCAGCCGTGAGAGATTCGCTTTGCGTAATTCACGCATAAACGAGTAGATCGTTTAATCGATCGATTTTTTTTTTTTTTTTTGCTGATCGAAAAAAGGAGTTAAAAGAATAACACGAGTTTGAGTTTAACGACCGAGCGAGTTAATGACGGAAGTTTCAGTCGACTTTAATGGTGGAAAAGATAAAATAACGGACCTCAGCTTGAAACACGTTTCTAATGAGAGATGAAAAAATTTCCCCGTACAACCACATTACCGATCGCTGGAATGTGCTAAGCACATGTTCACTTTGACCCGTGTGTACTTTTAAATTAGAACTAAAGCCCATGTTTCGAATCACAGGGAGAACGTTGGTTCTTACTTAAGTTCCAACTTGCTTTCTTCCTTAAGTAAAATCTCAAGATGAAACTTGTGTTTGAACTTGATTCCGTCCGGGAAATCGCCGGCGAGAGGCGTCGTTCAGCCGATGGTGAGCGGTCACACCATCACGAAGCCGACGACAAATTTGAGCAGACTTAACATTCAGAGGGAGTACAGAGTACAGAATCCTCCGAATTTGAGCGACATCGAGGAGGGTCTGACGCCAGCGGCGAGCCCTGAGGTGCCAGCGAGAACATCGCCCGTTCGTATTCCTATCACAAGACCGCTCAACTATGTGCGCATTTATTTCTTTATAACCCTTAACCCTTCAAAGCACAGTGTATTACACGTGATACACCTCCTTGAATTCAGAAAAAATGCATTAACAACCAACCGATTTATTGAAACTTCATACTTGCACACAAAAAAAAGTATACTTCAAAGGATTAACATCGCGATTCACACACGAATCTCGGATAAAAATATTTCTGATAAATGTATTTTTTTTAAATCAGGGCGCCACACGCGTCGATCGGCTGCCCGAACGACTGCGGAATTCTATGAGAGCGAGTGGTAAGTCCCTTCGGCACGGTGATCTCGAACGTCGAGCCGGTCGGAGAAAATCCAGATTCGGCCAGGCCTTCGAGGGTGCTCGAGCTGAATTCGGACGGGGAAGACGCCAGAAGAGACAAGAGGAAGCTTAAAAGGGTGTACAAGAAGAGAGCGAACCCGCCCGATTCGTCGAGCGACCCGGAATGGACACCGACTCCGAAACGTAAAAATATCAAGCCGAAGCGCAAACCGTCCCGGGCGAAGGATCCAAGCTCGGCGAAGGTCGTTTTGTTCAAACTTAACGACACCCACGTTGAGAAGAGATCATCGTCGCTTGACCCTAGCATCTCTCTGGAATTCGGATAATCGGTAAGCTTTCAAGGAGTCCCAGAAACTTCGTCGGCGGCTGGGTCGATAACTCTTACACTCTGAAAGATTGCACAAATTATTTCGTCGTCGATCGTTAAACTGACGGCAATTTTTTTTATCGCTCGACAGACGAAGTACGGCGGCGCAGAGGGATGTGTCGAGCGATTCCGACGGTAGCAGTGCAGCGAGTCTCACAGGAAAAAATGTGCCGTCTCGTCCAAGGCGTCAAAAAGCTCCGACCAACTTGCAGGAGCCAAGTTTGAGAAAGTAAGTCTCACGAGATCTATCGGGAAACTTTTCATAATCCAATGTACTAATTTAAACGTGCATTAACTTCTTTTTTTCTTCAGAAAACTGAGGAGAAATTAAGGCGTTCGTATTCGTGCAAAAAAGATCGGCCAGGACCGTGCCGTACTAAAGTTTTCCTTGACGAAGTTGGGACGAGAACTAATTTCTGTTGTTTCCTCCGAAAGTTCCACTACCTGGTGATTGGGAAAACTGTCCCATTCGAAGCAGGATTGCTTCCATCGGCTTACACGAGTTTATTCACGAAAGTATTTTGTTTTTTATATCTTAAGTACATATATGATGAAAACTTTATCGCGCCTAGCTACCACTCTGCGTGTGGTTACTACAGTATTTGTATTTGTAGAAGTGGTCTTTAAATAAACTTTCACAGTTCTAACGATCACGCGTCTATTTATTTAAAAAAAATGTATCCCTGAAACTATCACTTGACGTCACTTCCGGTTTGAAAATTAAATGTTTCGACCGAAAGTCAACCACTTGTTAATTCGCATGCTTGCTTCTTAAACTACCCGATTAATTGTTTTAGCCTTTCAGTACATTATTTTTCTGGCTTAAAAAAAACGTGTCGAGTCTAATAAATCCATGCCAATTCGATATGAATGAATATTTTTATTGTCGTGTCAATAATATGTGCGAAAAAAAAAAACTTTACTTAAATCCACGAGTTACAATCATATGATTTAAAAGAAATAACATAAAGTAATAATATATTTGCATTTAATTATTGTGCAAACAGACTAGTCAAATTCAAATTAACAATCGAAGAGCAGTTTTCCATCGAAATTTACCTTCATCAATTTACCGTCACTTCCGAAGAATCAGCTGTTTTTTCCACGCTAGAATAGATGACGTCACGCGGGCCTCTGTTGTGTATTATTGAGAACTGTCACGTTATAGATCGAAACTCAGGAGGCTAATAATCTCAAGTGTTTACGACAAAAAAGATCGTCGATGTAATAAAATATCGACGCGAAAATGACTTCGACGAAAGACGACGAAGATTATTGGAACAGCAGCGACAAACATTCGTTCAGTTTCGATCAGAACACGGAGGTTAAAGCAAAAACAGTTCGAACGTATCTCGATGCGACAATTATGCGAAGCGTCGTAGGTACTCATGTGTTTTGATTTTCGAATTATTTCATTGCAGGTGGATAATTTGTTCGGAGTTTCGAAAAGTGGAACGGCCCAGTTGAGAGCCGGAATCTCGAACATAGAAGTATCTGACGTATACTTTCAACCGGACGATTCCAGAGTTAACTTGAAGCCTTTGCTCTCAATCATTACCGAACAATCGCTCAATGCCAGTGAGAGGAACAATTTTTTTTCAAATATTTCCTGCCAAAATTGGCTACAGTCGATTTGTCATATTTTCATCAACACGAAACTACTTATACTCGTCCGCTTCTTTGTAAAGATAAATAATACCGTGAGACTCGTCTGGTTCTTCGTGGTCTTAACTGTAATATTTTACGTTTTCGCAGTCTTGACTGCGGACAAGATTTACCTTCCGGAGGAACCCTCCGTGGTCCAGGCTGACATAACATTGAGGAGAATACTTCTCGGTCAGCCCTTTTCTCTAGAAAAATACAAGTCGCTGGCCAGCAAAACGGCTTTATTGGATGCAGCTTTGGTCAGCGGAGATGGAAACGCGATACTCATAGTCAGCAACCATTTCTCGTTACAAAAAAAAAAAAAAACATGACCATCAGCTTTTCAGTTTGATACACGTGAATGCATACTTTTCGAACAGATAATTCTCTTCATCGCCAAGACTCTCAAGTGGCCGTTGGTTCAGAGGCTTCTGATGGAGAGACCCGACGCGATTCACGCATACACACGATATCTTGCCACTAGATTGCAGGTCAACGAAATTACCGATCTTTTAACGTGAGCTTTATTTCGTTTTATTTTCTCGCACCTTAGTTTTTGAAATTGTTGGACAAATAAAAATCTCATTTCGAGATGTTAATTCAAGCAAATTTACAAGTATTCGGATCACTGGCTATTAAGATAAAAGATTGTGTTTCCTAAATAATGCAACGTTGTCGCGATCTTCGAGACACGGGGATTTCATGGAGGTAGTTCTAATCACAAATCACAATTCATTGATTCGTTTAAATGAGATTGTAGATTTAAACAAATCTGCAAGTACTCTGATCATCGGGGGATCACGATAAAAGCGAGTTTCCACGGAATTTACCGTGGATACAATTTTTTTACAGAATGCAGGGAAGATCTGTGGACGCAGCTGTGAGTATAGGAAAAAAAAAGGAAACAAAATTGATCTACTGTCTCGTTTTTCTTATTGTTTTTAGATGACCCATCTTAATATAATCATTAGAAATACGAGAGACGCGACGAGACTCTTGCAGAAGCTTGGAGCATGCCACAAGACGCAATTTCTCGCATTGCCTGATTGCAAAGAGGGTGCTTTCGTTTACAACTACATTAGACTGTTGGGTACGTTCAAAAATCCATCGCACTGGATTTCCTAGTGCTATGGATTTTTTCGTTAATTTTTTTTTTCTTATTCGTACAGAATGGCAAACAGCCTTGAAGAGCACGCAATTCGACGAAGTCTTCGAAGTTAATTCGTCGGTGCTCGATTGTCTGCGCTACGCCTGCAGAGATCATTACAATTCCCCGGTCGGGGCTTTGGCCTCGCCGACAATGCTGTCGAAGCAGCACGATATTTCACCGAGACAATATCAAAGAGTCGCGTTGAAGACCCGAGCTTCGTTGCAGGAATGGGAAGACATCGATAATCTACTGTTATCAAAGGTATCCCGACCAGTTTATTGATAATTTCATGAATTATATCAAATCACAACAACAACAACAAAATCGTATCCATTTTAATGTAAAAAAAAAAATAATTCAGAGCTGGCTCGGAACACCGAAGCTGCAACTGAGTCTCCCTATAGAAGAGGTATTGAAGATATTGCACGACAATCAAGCGCCCGTCGCCCTGCTCGAGAGATATCTCAAATACGTCGATAACGAGGAAAGACGCCAACAACTCGCAAAGACCTATCAGTGCACGCATATCGCGGCGTGAACGGATTCACTCGTACGAGATTCGCCAATGTACAGCCGATGAGATAATAAATGTTATATTATCGATGCTCGATGTTCATCGATAAAAAAATGATTTATTGAATACGCTCTTCTGACTCGAAGTCTCGTTGAGTAATTACGAGAATACGCAATCGGAGTGCCTCGTCGGTTATAAATAATAGTTTAGATCTTCTCACCCCTTTAACAGCCCTTCGAAGTATTGCGCTCAGTTTTTCGTCGCCCACATGACTAATCGAACAATGAGTAATACAGCAAACCATAAACCGGCCAATTTTGAAGTCGGTAAACAAACACTCCGAATTGGCGCTTTCACCTTTGCCGCCGTCGCTTAGCCTCAAACCCAAACCTCGAGCATTTCACCGCGCGACAATAATTTTGTTGCATCATACCTCCGATATTGTTATTGATACTTCGGACTCGCGTATAATTATCTTCTACAATACCAATCATACGATTCTACTCGCAATATCGCATTAATAAACAATTTCTCTAATTCTCAACGAAATCCAACTTTGTAGCAAAAAAAAATGTATCCATCGTTAAAACGAAATCCAAAATTATTTCGATGTTTAAAAATTTGTTTATTCATAGCGTAAAACGCCATACTCCATTTTTATTCAACGTTCGATCGCTGTTCGGGGAGCTGATTTGACTTACGTTTTACAGTCCCCCCGAAAGTGCGCACCTTCGTCGAGGCTACGAGCCGTCGGCGTCCCTCCTCCGACTCGTGTCGAGCCCGTTTTGTTTCCGTTGTTAGGGCAACCCGCATCTCGCCTCGGACGCCATTATTCTTCTATCGCTTGGGACTGCGACTACAAACGTTTCGCGACAGTGTAAAGAGTGGATTTTTTTTTTATCCACAGTTTATTTCTTATCATTAGCAAGTACAGTGTTCAAGTGCAACGAGATCTCGAGAGAATAAGTTGTTCAGGTAAGTCGGCAGTGTTGTTTTTGAGTGTTAAATACGCGATCTATGTGGAGTTTGGATCGTCGGAAATTCGCCTACGCCGCTACTACATGCCCTCGCGCGCTCTAACTCGGCAAACAGATTTAACGAAATATCACGTAGCTCAAACCGATTAACACGTCGACATAATATTTCATCGTTTGTCCGGCGATGCCGAAATGACCCTCGGAATATCGACGAATCAATTAACAGTGCCACGATTTTATAATTACATAAATGTCGTTTCCACGTCACGGTCCCTGAATGGGAAGCCTACCGCGTCGCGTTTCACCTTTCCATGCATACATATGCATACATAGGACGCAAAATAAACATAATTTTCAATGAAATTTCATGCTCTAAAAAAATACAAAAAAATTATAGAAAATTTATTTTTCATTGGAGATTTCGATGCGCAACAGATTTTTTTTTTTTTTTGCCAACATCGCGCTATAAAAGTTGCGGCGCCATCGAGCACCTTCGAGCTATACCCGAGATAACGGACATCACCAGGGTTGGTGGGGGGGGGGGGGGGGGGGGGAAGCATAAATTTCATTGCGGCATCCACAATCGCGTCGAAAGTTCAATTTCACGCTGTTCAGTTCTTCGAACTCTTTTGATCCGGTAGTCATTTTACCACAGTTGTCATTTCTATAAGTAGTATATTATCCGATTTGGAAATCAATCGGAAAATTGATATTGACGACATTTTTTATTTCATTTTCGATCTTTTTTTTTTTTAACTTTATAACCATGTATGAAATATTTATAGTTCAAGTTCCACACAATAAAAAAAAATTAAATAAAACTTTTTCCCGTAATTTTTTTAAAAGGTATTCCACGCACGCAAAATTTGTCGCGCCTTTGTCCAAGCTAACCGGACGATCAAATTTTTTCCGTCAACTTGTATTTACATAAAAAAATTCGAGAGCCGAGAGTGTTCCGGCGTGCTTTATTTAAATAAAAATAATTTTACGTTTAACGCGACGACGCCATCGTCGAGACAGACGACGAGATATGTTTTCTGCGAACCATGAATCGCGCGCGGCCCGAGAGAAGGGAAACGCGACTCGCGCGTGTCTCTTCTGCATCGATCTAGTACTCGACTTCGCCGATACGTGGCCAAGGAGAAAACGCCGCTCGGCGCTCGCTATTATCGACTTATCGTATTTCAATACGAATATATTTTTCTTTGAACTCTCGCAGGCGAATCCGTACAAGCATATTTTTCAAACAATCTTTATCGCACAAGCAATTGTCTGTAAAGTTGTGAATATATTCGCAAAAGTTCGAAGGATCATCGACAAGTCGAACGTGACTGCGCACGATCGCCGGGGAGAGGGGAGAGGGGGTGGAACCATTTATCATTGTCCGTTGACTCTTTTCCACGCACCCGTTTCGTCTTTTGTCGTTTTTATTCATAATTCGTTCGCGTATTATACAAGAAGGAGAAAAATATGGGCCAATATGGAGTCCACTCGCGATTCGGTTTCGCGCGAATGTTAGGACCTCTGCGTTGCTCTTCGTAAAAGCATAAGTTTGTAATCAATCGTTGGCTCACTGCCGATCCACGCGTCGCGACCATTCCGCTCAGTTTGTGTCGACAGACCGACGAACCCCTCGGAATGCCGTTTCACAGGTAATGCGGAAAGTTTTCCCTCGACCGATAGACGACAATCGTTATTTTTCAACGGTTCTTTAATTTCTACCTCCTCAATTTAAATGCTGTCCGGTCTTATCCTCGATGTTCAACGACTTAACCCTCTCGCGTCGAGACACGAATCTCGAATACAAAAAAAAACCATGTAAAACTTTACGATCCATTAAACTATTTTGCAATGGACAGATTTTTTTTTTTTTTTTTTTGTGAATTGTAAAATTACTTGCAAATTTTCTAACAGACGACAATTTTTTTTTTCGATACTCTTGCCCGGCCGTCCGAATCAGTCGCTGGACCGAGCTGATGAGACATGTCAAGCCTACCAAAACGAAGACGGGTGAAGAGGGCGACGATCGTGGCCACGAGGTCGCAGCTAGCCAAGAATGATCTCGATAAGAAGAGATCGTACAAGCCACGTAATTATTTTCCCCGCCTCTGGGCAGACCTTTTCTTTTTTCATCCTTTCGACTCTTGCATATCGTGCATGCTCGGAATTCCAGGGTGATAATTTTTTTGTAACAATCGTACGATTGGTATTGCAAACAAAACAAAAAGAAACATATCTATATATGCACGTTGATGGAATGAAACGCATTTATTTTTGGGACCCAAAAATTGAATGTGTTGCAAAAGGTTCAAGTAGAAACGGTGTACAATATATATTAACAGATTGTCAATTTTTTTTTGTGCAGTGTGTGAAAAACTTAAGGCCAATAATAATGCATTGGCGAAGGCTCTGTCCAAGGAGAAGCAGGAGTGTCAATACTTGTTCGCAGAGAAAATTCGCCTTACCAGAGAGGTTCAAGAGCTCAAGGTTGCCTGCAACGAGCGGGATGTAGGTTCAACTTAAAAATATAACTATAATAAAAAATAAAAACGTTCTGCTCTATAGATGGTAAATTTAAAAAAAATGTATCTTCCCACAGGACGTGATATCCAGCATATTTAAGAATGCCAAGGACACTCTTCAACTTCTCGTCACGATGTCGAATCACGTGACGAATACTATAGTGTCGTGCCAACAACTCGCTACTACGACGCGATACACACCCAGGAGATTGAGCACCAATGATAGTACGTTAAAAAAAAGGCGCAAAGTAATTTGCACAAAACTTCCCCATTTATTGCAACTTTGCTCATGGCTTTCTCCATGGGAATGTTCGGTGATCGATATTGGCTTCCTCATAGAGGAAGCTGTGCTCAAAACTGTAATAAATGAGGAAGCCACGAGAAAATTAATTTGCACCTTTTGTTTTAGCAAAAACAAATGTCTGCATTTCATAACGTTGAAACGCTTAAAATTTTCCGCAACATTTATAGTGAGAAATTGCAAGCTAAAAAAAATAAAATTGTTAATCAACAAACATTGTATTTGACGAAGTGAAATTGTTTCAGGAAGAGAATCATCGACGCGAAGATTGTCCGGGAAATCGCCGGCGAGAGGCGTCGTTCAGCCGATGGTGAGCGGTCACACCATCAAGAAGCTGACGATAAATCTGAGCAGCCGTAACATTCACAGGGAGTACAGAGTACAGAATTCTCCGAATTTGAGCGACGTTGAGGAGGGTCTGACGCCAGCGGCGAGCCCTGAGGTGCCAGCGAGAACATCGCCCGATCGGCTGCCCGAACGACTGCGGAATTCTATGAGAGCGAGTGGTAAGTCCCTTCGGCACGGTGATCTCGAACGTCGAGCCGGTCGATTGAAATATTAAGCGACTTAATGAAAATGAAATATGTTTGCAGACGAGAGCGAGCGTAGATCGAGCGTCCGAAGCAACAGGAATTCGGGTCGTCGTTCGGCTCGGAGTCCCCGTGAAAACTCCGAAAGACTTTTTCTTTCACCGGCCTCGCCACGCGGTACCCAAGCCGCTGCAGACGCTCAGAGCGGAGAATGTCTCCGAAGTCCAAGGGTCGCGCTGCACGATGTGTCGCGGCTCTTACACAAGTCTCCGAGTGTCAACATTCGAACGGTGCGTTTATCATCCATGCTCCATTGGTCGGATGATCCTTCGTTCCGGTCTTTAAACGATGGGTTTCGGGCATATTAATCACTGCTTTCTGGCTGACTCGGCCATCTGAATTAATGTACGAACTCTACGTTCGATGTCTAAAAAATCGTAAATTATTTGCAGCTAATGGAAAATTCGAGCGACATCGATGTGACACAAGCGCAACAGCTCAGCGCGGTCTCGCGAAAATCACAAAATTCGTCGTTCGTCGACATGGAGGATCCCCTCGAAGGGCCGAGTTGGCTGTTGAATTCCTCCCAGTGCGTTTCAGCACTGGGAGTCAGCACTTCAGTTTCGAGAATCAACGACGAGAGCGACGAGGACGACGACGAGGACGACGAGCAAGCCTCGAGTTCGTCGGCGTTTTATAAAAGACTCATCGACAACGCTGCCAATAACGACGACGACGACTCGAGCTCGAATTTGTCGCGTTTTGTTACGCGTAAGCGCGGCAGCGATTTCGATACCAGGGAATTCTCACTGATGATCGATCCGGAGAAGCGCAAGAAAAAATACGACTTCGGGCACGAGACGGTTTTCGACCACACGGGACTCGTGCTGCCGATGATCGGAGAAAATCCAGATTCGGCCAGGCCTTCGAGGGTGCTCGAGCTGAATTCGGACGGGGAAGACGCCAGAAGAGACAAGAGGAAGCTTAAAAGGGTGTACAATAAGAGAGCGAACCCGCCCGATTCGTCGAGCGACCCGGAATGGACACCGACTCGGAAAGGAAAAAACAGCAAGCCAAAGCGCAAAGGGGTTTACAAGAAACCGATCACCCCGCCGGATGTGCCTAGCGACTCGGAAGTTGCACCGATGCCGAAGCCGGATTCAGCTCGTCCGACGACGACGGTCGTCAAACAGGAATCCGACGAGGAAGCCGAGAGAAGCGACTTGAGGAAGCGCAAAAAGAAGGTGTACAAGAAGAGACGGGAACCCGCCCGATTCGCCGAGCGACACGGAACGGACACCGACTCGGAAACGTAGAAATATAAATGATAAACATAAAAAAAACAGACCGCCCTTCGAGTGTTAGCAATCGCGCGTTAGACAAGCCTCGATCGGGAGGGAAAAAAAAATTGTCGCGAAACAGTGCAAACGAGAGTGTCACGGAAGCAACGTGATTGATATCGGCTTCCTGAGGAAGCCAATATCGATCACCGAACATTCCCATGGAGAAAGCCATGAGCAAAGTTGCAATAAATGGGGAAGTTTTGTGCAAATTACTTTGCGCCTTTTTTTTAACGTACTATCATTGGTGCTCAATCTCCTATGTGTGTATCGTGTCGTGGTAGCGAGTTGTTGGCACGACACTATAGTATTCGTCACGTGATTCGACATCGTGACGAGAAGTTGAAGAGTGTCCTTGGCATTCTTCAATGCGCTGGATATCACGTCCTGTGGGAAGATACATTTTTTTTTAATTTACCATTTATAGAGCAGAACGGTTTTATTTTCTATTATAGTTATATTTTTAAGTTGAACCTACATCCCGCTCGTTGCAGGCAACCTTGAGCTCTTGAACCTCTCTGGTAAGGCGAATTTTCTCTGCGAACAAGTATTGACACTCCTGCTTCTCCTTGGACAGAGCCTTCGCCAATGCATTATTGGCTTCCTCAGGAAGCCAATATCGATCACCGAATGTTCCCATGGAGACAGCCATGAGCTAAGTTGCAATAAATGGGGAAGTTTTGTGCAAATTACTGTGCGCCTTTTTTTTAACGTACTATCATTGGTGCTCAATCTCCTGGGTGTGTATCGTGTCGTGGTAGCGAGTTGTTGGCACGACACTATAGTATTCGTCACGTGCTTCGACATCGTGACGAGAAGTTGAAGAGTGTCCTTGGCATTCTTCAATGCGCTGGATATCACGTCCTGTGGGAAGATACATTTTTTTTAAATTTACCATTTATAGAGCAGAACGGTTTTATTTTCTATTATAGTTATATTTTTAAGTTGAACCTACATCCCGCTCGTTGCAGGCAACCTTGAGCTCTTGAACCTCTCTGGTAAGGCGAATTTTCTCTGCGAACAAGTATTGACACTCCTGCTTCTCCTTGGACAGAGCCTTCGCCAATGCATTATTATTGGCCTTAAGTTTTTCACACACTGCACAAAAAAAAATTGACAATCTGTTAATATATATTGTACACCGTTTCTACTTTAACCTTTTGCAACGCATTCAATTTTTGGGTCCCAAAAATAAATGCGTTTCATTCCATCAACGTGCATATATAGATGTGTTTCTTTTTGTTTTGTTTGCAATACCAATCGTACGATTGTTACAAAAAAATTATCACCCTGGAATTCCGAGCATGCACGATATGCAAGAGTCGAAAGGATGAAAAAAGAAAAGGTCTGCCCAGAGGCGGGGAAAATAATTACGTGGCTTGTACGATCTCTTCTTATCGAGATCATTCTTGGCTAGCTGCGACCTCGTGGCCACGATCGTCGCCCTCTTCACCCGTCTTCGTTTTGGTAGGCTTGACATGTCTCATCAGCTCGGTCCAGCGACTGATTCGGACGGCCGGGCAAGAGTATCGAAAAAAAAAAATTGTCGTCTGTTAGAAAATTTGCAAGTAATTTTACAATTCACAAAAAAAAAAAAAAAAAATCTGTCCATTGCAAAATAGTTTAATGGATCGTAAAGTTTTACATGGTTTTTTTTTGTATTCGAGATTCGTGTCTCGACGCGAGAGGGTTAAGTCGTTGAACATCGAGGATAAGACCGGACAGCATTTAAATTGAGGAGGTAGAAATTAAAGAACCGTTGAAAAATAACGATTGTCGTCTATCGGTCGAGGGAAAACTTTCCGCATTACCTGTGAAACGGCATTCCGAGGGGTTCGTCGGTCTGTCGACACAAACTGAGCGTAATGGTCGCGACGCGTGGATCGGCAGTGAGCCAACGATTGATTACAAACTTATGCTTTTACGAAGAGCAACGCAGAGGTCCTAACATTCGCGCGAAACCGAATCGCGAGTGGACTCCATATTGGCCCATATTTTTCTCCTTCTTGTATAATACGCGAACGAATTATGAATAAAAACGACAAAAGACGAAACGGGTGCGTGGAAAAGAGTCAACGGACAATGATAAATGGTTCCACCCCCTCTCCCCTCTCCCCGGCGATCGTGCGCAGTCACGTTCGACTTGTCGATGATCCTTCGAACTTTTGCGAATATATTTACAACTTTACAGACGATTGCTTGTGCGATAAAGATTGTTTGAAAAATATGCTTGTACGGATTCGCCTGCGAGAGTTCAAAGAAAAATATATTCGTATTGAAATACGATAAGTCGATAATAGCGAGCGCCGAGCGGCGTTTTCTCCTTGGCCACGTATCGGCGAAGTCGAGTACTAGATCGATGCAGACGAGACACGCGCGAGTCGCGTTTCCCTTCTCTCGGGTCGCGCGCGATTCATGGTTCGCAGAAAACATATCTCGTCGTCTGTCTCGACGATGGCGTCGTCGCGTTAAACGTAAAATTATTTTTATTTAAATAAAGCACGCCGGAACACTCTCGGCTCTCGAATTTTTTTATGTAAATACAAGTTGACGGAAAAAATTTGATCGTCCGGTTAGCTTGGACAAAGGCGTGACGAATTTTGCGTGCGTGAAAAAAATAAGGATAATTAAGAAATAACAAGAGAAAAAAAAAAAACGATGCCACTTCATCGATATACCCACGCAGTGCTGTGCAGAATACCGCTGTCCTTGCGTACGAGGGGCGAGGTCGTTCTCGACGAGGCGAGGAAACAACATCTGGCACTGGCCGATCTTTTACGCGAGTTGGGAATCGACGTCGTTGAAATGCCGCCCGACGAAAATTCTCCCCTCTGCCCGTTCGTCGAGGACGTCGCGGTACTGTGCAATGGCACTGCGCTGATAGCTCGGCCCCAAGAGCCTTCGAGACTCAAAGAAGTATGCATGGCAATGACAAAGAAAAAACCACCACTGACAATTAAATTTTTTTCAGATCGAAACTATCAGAGCAGTGCTGAAGAAAGAATTGGACATTCCCCTGGTGGAAATTGCGGATCAGAACGCCCGTTTGGACGGCGGAGATGTATTGTTTACCGGTAAAATTTCGGAGCGAAATGCAAAAATTTTTGCATTTAACCTTTTTTTAAAGTGTTTGTAGTTAATTAATATTAACAATTGGGCCATCATTTTTGGTATTATCAGGCTTTCTATCGTAACGGAGCTACTGGCCTTGTTGCTCCAAAATTTATTTATTTTGCTTCTTCCTAGAAAAAATTATGTTGTTGTGGAAAAAAACATGGCTTCCTCATTTAATACAATTTTGTGCATAGCTTCCTCTATGAGTAAGTCGGAATCGATTAAAGAACTTCCTCGCACAGAAAGCTATGCCTAAAATTGTAATAAATGAGAAACCTGTGTGCGAATTATTTTGCACCTTTTTCCCTTTCACTCATTAAAGCTTCGGCTCATGCATACACAAATGTTGCTTGTTTAATCGAAAATGTTTTATAATTTACAGGCAGAGAATTCTTCGTGGGTTTATCCCAGTTTACCAACGAAGCAGGGGCTCGCGCTGTAGCGGCGGCGTTTCCGGAATATCCCTGTGTACCCATAAAGGTGAAGAACCAGAACCGTTTTTTTTTTCATTAATTTACTCTACATGAAATCAAAGTAAATTAACTTTGCTCCATGAAAATCGGCTTATCAGATTATCAAACATCGACTCATTTTTCATTGCGTGGTCATCGTTGCGCGAACCACATTTTGCCTGATAATTTATTAGTCGCGCGATGATTTGAAAAAATTGGAATCGCCGTTTCATCACGGAAAATTGTCAATGTCTTAATTCAAGGTGGGGGACGGTGGCGAGGGACTCGTAGTAGAGAATCTTTCTACATATCCGCTTCAGGTTGGAGCTCGTTAGATTGGCTCTCTTGTACACCTATAGTACACTGTGAAATACGATATCAATCACGTTGCTTCCGTGACACTCTCGTTTGCACTGTTTCGCGACAATTTTTTTTTCCCTCCCGATCGAGGCTTGTCTAACGCGCGATTGCTAACACTCGAAGGGCGGTCTGTTTTTTTTATGTTTATCATTTACTCAATTCGAAAAACGAAAACGCACTCGTTAAGTCATGACTGTCATTTACGCTTTACCGAATCGCACATTTAAAAAATTACGTCACTCATCGATATCCGATAGCGAGCACAGAGGCACAGAGCATGGGACCAAGAGATTGTGATTACCAAAAGTAAAGAAAAAAAATTCAATGGCATGACGAGAGAATACGCGAAAAAAATTTAAGGATGTAAAATTGAAAAATATTTAACGGGCATGCGAAAAGAAAACAAATCGAAGAAACGTTTGTTGAGCGCTTACATTTTTGTGTTACCGATCGAACCTTGGTCGGTAATTTAATTATTAATTCCACTCTCAAGGTCGCGGAGTCCAAGCGCTTGAAAGCGCTGGTGACCATGGCTGGTCCGGACGTTATATGTGTGGGTGCTGGGAAGGAATCTCAAGAAGTACTGAAGGTAATTTAATTGTGCTGTACTCTCGGCGATTCGATCTTATCTTTCTAAATCTATTTTTTTCAAATTTATTATTGTTTCCAGAGAATCGAGAGGGAAGCGACTTACAGTTACCAGACTCTGACACTTCCGGAAGACTGCGCGGCGAACGTCGTTTACGTGAATGGAACGTTGATTCATCGTTCGGAGGACGAGATACCAAACTCGAGTAAAGTATTCGCCGAGAAAGTTGAATTTCCAACGAGATCTCTACGCATGTCCGAATTGGCGAAAGTTAGCTCGGGACTGTCGTCGTGCTGTTTGCTGGTTCGCCGACCGAGGCACATTCGCAGTATCTAAACGTTTGCAAAAAAAAGCTTGCGCGTCGACGCACCAAAAGGGAGGCGGGAGATATCGCGGAGCAGCATCTCGTTTCGTATCGAGCGTGCAGAGCGGTCGATAAATCGTAATTCATTTTATTTAATCGAACTCCTCGCCGCCTACCGAACGAAGTTCGGTATGGAAGAATTTTCACGATCGACACAATTTTCAAGATTATAATACTGCATGATCGCGATTAACTACAAAAAAAGTTTTATTAAATCTTGCCCGTCAAAGATTCTAATTAAAAGATTATTTAGAATTAAGAGCTATAATATATTTGATATTAATATATTGTCGAAAGGTATATAATATAAGAGTAATATATGAATTGAGAGAATGAAAAAAATTAGAGGCATTCCATATCGAGTGGAGCATCGAATATTATCAATGAAAGTTCCTCACAAAAATTAAAATTTTGCGCCTGTCTTTCGTGCAAAATCGACGATTTTCGAATCGAAGTGTTTTATTTCTTTCAATTTCTAGATTAAGTATGATTAAGTATGCTTGAAATTAAAAAAAATTATTCGTCGATATTCTTGACACTCTTCTTAAAAATATATTAAAAAATACATTTTGGCATTCCGCGACATTGGGATGGCCCAAGTGACATGGAATGTCTCTGAAGAAAAAAATAACAAATATAACGATCAGCAATGGCTTAACTTGTGCCGAGAGCAAAATTGCATTTACCATTGCCAATTGTCATGACAAAAAATGGAGTATATAAAGATGAACCTATTATCGCTGAGGCTTTCGTGTTTCGAACCACAGTTTCTATTTATTCTTGCCTGCCAGGCACCACCGGCTGAATCATGTTCCGTGTTGTTTTACGTAAGAAACAACAAAAAAATGATGTATTCGTTTCTTATCTCCGGCGTTTTACGATAGCTGTAAGCACGATAATATTGCCATTTAATATTTATTAGATGAAACCTGTGAGGCAGCTTTTTTTACGATAATCGACTTACCTTAATGGTAGAAATCAGTGATCTACAAATAGATTAATAGAGTTAATCACTTACTTTGTTTACGCGCGCGATACTCTTTTTTACAATTTTTTTATCGCACGTTGAATCACGCAAATGCTTAGATTAATGCATAAAAATGGTTCACATTTTATTCAATTTTTTGTATTTTATTGCCAAACTTGTCTACCACGCTGTGCGCGTAAACAAAGTAACTTTGCGCAAAAACAAAAAAGTTTAAGCGTCGTTCGTTTTTGATATTGTTGAATTTTTAATCTCGATCGAACAACTAGTCTATCGAACGTGTTAAACGATCTTCCTCTATCCAAGCCGTAATCTGTAACGTCAACTGTATCCCGACACAGCGTATCACGTCACCTCGACACGAAGCTCTCGTTCCTCAAAGGAAAAGCCTCGATTCAAATCTACTCGTAAAGAATGCGCTACTCGTCAAAACTACGAATTGGTTTGAACCCGTTGTTTTTCATCGGACAAACTCGTGTCTATTCTAATTTTTACCATGAACGGTAATAAACTATGTGCATAAAAAATAGCATTTAGTGTACTACTACGTGTACTGTGTATTAGAAAGACTGTACGCCCTTAGATACGATTCACTTCGTATGCGTTTTACTACATGTTTATTTTTTGAATTTCACCTCTACGCTGTCGAGCTTGTTTTATCGATGAAAATAAAAAAAAAAAGTATTATCGACATGGTAAATCGTACGTTTACGGAAGAGTCTTTAAAAAACAGACAATTATTTACAGGTATTTCTCGTCCATTGTTTTTTTTCTTCATCTTTCGTTGCAGTTGCGTTTATACCACGATACAGGAGTCCCAGGCTTTGGCGTTTATTTTCTTCAGTATAGCTTTCAAATATCCACCGGAGCCGAGATCGAAAGTTCTCGGGAAAAGCTGTCCTTGCGGCCTCTCGTACAGCGTGTGCATAACTTGTTCCCATTTAACCGGTGAGATAATTTGCTTTGGCAGCGTCTTTTTTATATGCCTTATCGTGTAATATGGCTTCGCGGTAACGTTCGAGTACACATTGATCCGAGGTTCTTGGAGATGAATCGCTCCGAGGGCTTTCATGAAGGGTTTCGAGGCCGGCTCCATCAATGCCGTGTGAAAAGCTCCGGATACCGGAAGTCTGCGCAGATGACGGAGACCGAGCTTCTCGCTGTTGGTCTCGAGATAACGGAGCGCCTCCTCGTGACCAGCAATCACTTTTCCCTGAGTGTACAGGTAAATCGCGATTCTGAAAGGGCAACACCAGAATGAAAATTGAAAATATTTGAAGATCACTTTAAAACTATGTTGACTGTGAATTTTGTAAATATGCACATTTTTTTCAGCGGCAATACACCAAATTCGTATCTCTTTACGCCAATATTCCACACGGTATATTTTCATGCAATTTTTCAATAGTAGAATCCACGAAATTCGTCAAATTTTAACGAATATTTATAGAAGATGCTCCAGTTATATTCGTGTATCACAGTTATATTTTGTTCTCTATGTCCTGGATCGCTAAAAAAATTAACGTTTCTCGATGGTAATAAAGATTTTTTTTTCTTCAATGTCTATAATTAAAAATCAATATCTTAAGAATGAAAAAATCATGACATGTGACATATCAAAAAAAAATGGTGCCATTTATATTAAACTGAGAAGCTGGAACATAATTATCGATGGTAGATGCTACGCGATATACCTGCAGACAGGATTCTCGACTCCCAAATTCATAGCCCACTCGACAGCTTCCTGGCAGGCTTTGGGCACTTTAGCAGCGGGCGAACACAAGGCGGTCAGCATACCCTGAGGAGTCGCCTCTGCGGCGTTCTGCATAGCCGCACCTCTGACGCCTGCCAGTCTTATTCCGTCATCTATGTCTATAGCTCCACCGAAAATGAGAGCGGTTATTTCGCCTACGCTGTAACCGGCGGCAGCTTTGCAGTCCTCTATGGCCCTGGGCCTCTCCTCCCAGAGCCTCTCGAGAGCAGCAAGCGAGGCGACCACCGTCGCCGGCTGATTGAATTCCGTCCTGTCCAATCGTTCCTGCGGCCCGGACAGGCAGAGCTTCGACAGATCGTAACCCAACACCTCGTTCGCGCTTTCGTAAAGATCTCGGACCCTCGGGAAGCGCATGTACTGCTTGATCATCCCGACCTTGAGAGTTCCCTGTCCGGGAAAAAGGAGAATCGAACTTTCGGTCGGATCCTTTTTTTCTCGTTCCGGCTCGGGATTAACGGACGACGGTGCGCCATCGGGATAAGCCGACGTCGACCAACTTTTGTCGGCGGTCTCGTTGAAATTCGCGGCGTCCTGCAGAAGCTCGGATACGGCCGGCGATTCGTCCGTCGAATCGTCGTTCGGTGCATCCGTTGATTTGTCGGAAAGTTGCCTGCTCGCGAGACGCCGATCGACGCGATATTGTTTCAAGCTCAGGGACGACTTGCAGCGCGACAGTGTTCTCGAGAACATTGTCGTGGTTTGTCGTAATTTTTTGTTTTCCGTCGATATCACTTTTTCAATTCAGCATTCTTTCACGATTGAACGCCGACGATCAACGTGTCGACAACGACCGCGCTGTTTTGCGCTATCACTGAGGACTGGCGCGATGGAATTGAGATCGAACAAGGTTAGGTAGTCGCCGCACGTGCCGCACATCATGCGGATAAACTACGAAGCTACTTTTTATAAAGTAGATAATAAAGTAGATAAAGTAGATAATAAAGTAGATAATAAAGAAATCTCTTTGTTTCATTGAAATATCGACATAAACATTTCGTAACGTGCCGAATTTTATTACTCTCCGAGTGTACGAGCGATGACGATAAATTCAGCGTTAGGCAAATACTCGTCATTGTTATCGTCGAGAATGTAACGGCTACTTGGGCGGCGGTAAAAAACCTCAAGAAAACCGTTCGTGCAGCATATGCGGGCCAGAAAAAAAATAACAAATCAACGTCGTATTTCATAGTTTTAAAAACAATCCCTCAACTTCTGCAACTGTTTTCCAATCCGGCAGTGGTAGAGTCTCTTGGTTACCGATTCGCGCGTAAAAAAAAGTATCAAATTCACTCGAAGATATGGACGATGGGAGTGAGCATAAAAAATTGTGCTAGCCAAAAGGCCTTTCGAATAACGACACAATTTTTCGTTTGGACTATTCACGGACGGAGCGCGAATCTCCGCTTCGTCAAACGCATCCACGTGGCCGGTCATGCTTATGATTCACAAATTATCGCCGCAGGCTCGAAAAAAATACATGACACTCGCGGCGGTTGGTCGATACGTTTCATCCGGATGTAAATTGTTGTACCTTTGTTGAACTCTTTATACACGGAAGGTATATCGTGGAAAAATTGAATCAACGGTAAACTTCTCATTCGTAACGCTCGTTGTTACAGTAGACTCAGGTGCAAGATGGTCATTCTTAAATATTACTCAATACAACGGTGAATTTGGTTGTACGTTTTGTTATGCAAAAGGAACGGGCATGCTCGGCAAGCGCGTATATCCGATCCCTGACGAACATCGTACGTGTTGCAGTTCCGAGTCCCAGCAATGGACGAAACACAAGCGACAACAATTCAACGTGAGATCAATGACCATTGCCAACCGTCAGAATTACATAAAAAAAAGAAGATCCAAATTTCTCCACAATAAATATCTGGTGGATTTTCGTACGATTTTTATTGTAACATAGAAAAATATTGAACGAGCGAACGATGCTTGGCGCGATACGAATATACATGTACAGTATAAATATAGATATTATATAGATATAGATAATAATAGAAGTAATATCGATAAATATAATATATAGGGCATTGACATTCAGTTAACGAGCTTTTTCAACTTTGGCATTTTTTTCGGGCAGCTTATGACGTGACGATTCCAATGACGAGCCTGACAATTCTCGCCGCAGTAGAAAGCAACGCCGCATCCGAGACACTTGAACATCGAGCCGGGGAGGCCGCAGTTCGAGCACCGGAGGCTGCCGACGGTGTTCGGGCTGTGAGCGACTTTGCCGAGATGAGGAGTCTCGCAGTTTCGAAAATTAGTGTCTATCGGTCCCTTGGTGGGTCTCGTTCGGGATGGATTGATCGGGACGGTCGATGGCGCCGCGAGATCGGACGGCGCGGATCGAGACAGAGAATTCAGTGTGTTTCCGGGAGCGGCTGACCAGCCGGTCATACCACTGTAGTTATATCCGGTCGGCATTGCGCCGGTCGATGGACCGGACCGCCAAGTTGCCGCGGAGACCGGAAGTCGCATGGACGGATCGGCGTAGGCTGAGCTCGAGAATCGTCGCGGTACTTGGGGCTGCTGAGGCTGTTGCTGCTGCTGAAGACAAGCCCGGTAATTGATCGTTTGGCCGTTGACGCTGTTGCAGGGCAATCGCGATTGGCCCGCGGCAACGGCCTGCTGAAACTCAGCGTTCGGTCTCTTGGCGCATGCGTACGTGGACGAAATTCCTTCTCGCTGTCCATAATTGACGATCGAACCGTCGACGACCGGACGTTTCGCCGCGGCGATCTGGTGCTGAACTCCTCGATAGACCGGACGTTCCGCCACACCTCCGGCTGGAAATTGCACATTCGACGACTGCATCGAAGACGATTGGGCGTTAATCATTGCCGAGCTCGGACGCATCAGAGGGTACTGGAGTATCGCGGCGCTGTTCCAGAGCGAGGCGGTCGCAGCCGCGGCGGCGATCGCTGGGTTGTAGCCGTAAGTTACACTGTACGGATCGATCTGCGAAAAAAAAAAAAAAAATTTTGCAATTTTTTTTTTTAAGTTAGATGTCGAATACGCCATATTTTCAGTCGTTAAGGTAATTTCGAAAACATCTGCAATTTTGATGAAGGTGAGATGACTGAGGAAAGGTGAAGATAACTATTTTTGTAACGCTTCCAAGTAACTTTGCAGACCCTTCAAAAGACGTTCGAAATACCTGCAAGGGCAATTGTATCACGGAAGTTACAACGACGAAGGAACCAAAGTTTAACCATCGAGTGATGAGTACAGCAAACACTTTGCTTCTACCGCAACTCTTCGTAGCCCTGTTTACCAGGTTCGTTTGTTATGCGCGAGTCGCCCTAGTCGTAAAACTGTAGGTGTAAAAGGCGAGATCTCCGCCTCCCGTGCAAAGCGCTGGCCGGAGCTCACCCGAAACTGACTGTGCTGCGACTGCCTCACATTCTAACGAGTCGGATAGGACGTAACAAGGATGACAAAAAAAATTAAGTTAACTCAAGATCCGATTAGCTTCTGGGAAATTAGGGGCTCGGTGACTACGAGAATCGTATTAGAAATTTATATAACTCACAGAGTAGTTTCTCGTGTACAATCTCGCCATTGCGATTGGCGAACAGAATTCCTGGCCGAGTTGGGGTGGAGGCGGTGGCGGAGGCAGCGGCAATGTTGGAGCGTATGGCTGATTCAAAGGTTGCTGTTGATCCTGTTGCTCTTGCCAGAGTTCGTTTCTCCACTGCGGCGCTACCACGTTATCGTGCACAATAGTCGGAGCACTGTTTTGCAGAACTTCCGGTTCCATTGCCTTTTCTGCTTCGGCATTGAAGACCTGGATAAAAATTATTCATTCACCGATTAATGTAATTCGCGATAATAATAACAATAACAATAATAACAATTATAATAATAATGTATAAATATGCTAAATATATTTTTTTTCGGACGGTTTCGTGATTGTTAAACGAAGGCTCGAAATGTCGAAAGTGACGAAAGTTTGTTTCCAGATCCGATTTTGCGTTTGTTCGAAGACACGATTTTCGGTATTTTTGCGTAGGAATATCTCTGTCGCCTGATGAAATTACGCAAAAAAAATCCGGTCTGTATAGTGTTTTACGGAAAAAGAATACACAAGATAGATGCGAGTGCCCCGTCCTCGCTTTGTTTGATTAATTATTTCCGGGTTGTATTATTTTTTCGCACGTTCTGGTTCTGTGAACGCTTACGAAGTTATCACCTATCGGTCAGCACCTACGGTGCGCGTCCGTTCGCACGGCCGGTCCAGCCGTCACCCTCCTATCGCACACGCTTACATACGGGTAAGAGAGTTTCTTGTTTTTTTCGGTAAAAAAAAATGTCACCAGAAATTTTATGCGACGGATCGTTTGCAACGGTGTTGCGAACGTGTGAAAAAAAACCCGGGTACGAACAAAAAATTGCTGGAGGAGTTTGATTTTCGGAAAATAAAGAATGCAACGGAAAACAATTTTAAAAAATAATAATAATGGAATCCTCCCACAGTTGCTTACACTGAAACCTGGGATTTTTTAGTGATGAAAAACACGGTTTCAGAAGTGTTTTTGACACATTAAAAAATACCTTCCCAGAGACAACCACATTTTTTTAAATCACATTTAAAAACACATATTCAGATCACAAAAAAAAAAAATCACATTTTTTGGCGATAAAAAAATCACTTTGTTCCCGGCTCAAAATATCCGCGCAGTATTAAAAACAACGTTTTTTTAGTCATAAAAACCACGTCGTCTACTTAGAAAGAAGAAGTTTTTTAGTGATTTAAAAAAAAAAAATACGATTTTGGCCTGAATTCTTATACGCGCACCCCAAAATTTTAAAAAAACTTCTATCGAAGCCCACTAATGGCTCGACATTCCCCTCACCTGAAAAGCGCTCGGACGGTTGTCGCCGGTCGGAGTTTCGGTCGGATTCGCATCGGCTTCGGTTACACCCGCTCGTTTTCTCGACAATCCGGCGATCCAATTGCCAAGAGTGGGAAACTGTTCGTCGATGGTCAGTCCGTTGCCGCTCTGTTGTACCTCGGCAAGTTCGCCTCCGACCGTCGCGAAGTCGTTGCACTCCTCGTTCGTCTTCTCGTCGCGCTCCGGCGCGATCTCGGAGGTCGAAGTGATCGGCGGCGAGTCGACGCGCGTCACCGCATCGTCGATCCGGAGTTCGCCGATGTCGTCCGCGACCCGCGGTTTCGGGTCGAAATCCGCATCGACGGTGGTCGTGTCGATGTCGGCCGGTCGCGGGCTCGCCGAGAGTTTCACCGGGGGTTTCGTCTCCGCCGCGTCGTCGACGCGATATTTCTTCTCGTCCGTCCCTTCCGTCTCGCAGTCCTCGAGAACGTCGACGGAGTCGCACGACGCCCGGTCGAAATCGATCTTCCCGACGTCGTTCGGTATCGTCACCGTGGAGTCCGAATTCTCCGGATCGTCGACGACCTCGATCTTCCTCTTCGTCGCAGCTTCGCTCGTCGTGCCGATGGCCGCCGACTCGGCCGCCGCGTCTCTCTTCCCGTTCGACCGATTTCCTCTCCCGACCCGGCGACTCCGCGACGAGTCGCTCCTCCCGTCCCGGGAGTACTCCCGACAATCGGCGATCGTTACGTAGACCCTCGGCAGCACGGGAGGGCTGTTCCTCACGTCGCTCGGCGACCTCGGCGCGTCCCAGTTGATCGGCGACCTCGGCGAGAGTTTCGGAGGGCCGAGAGACGGCGAGGAGCACAGCGAGGACGACGTCGAGCTGCCGCGAGTCCCCGCCGGCGAGACGACGAAACTCCGCCGGGCCTCCGGCTCGGCGACGGAGTTCGTCGTGTCGGCGTGGCTCCGCCGCTTCGTCTCCTCCTTCCGCCCGACGCAGCCGCCGGTCTTCGGCAGCATGTCGAGCAGCTTCTCCAGATCGTCGATCTGCTCCTCGTACCGATCGATCGTCTGGCGAAGGCGACTGCCGCGCGGCGTTCTCGGCGACGTGAGAACCGTTCGCAGCATCTCCTTGCCGAGATCGACCGCCTTTCTTCGGAGCTCGTGCAGCTTCAGCTTGAGCTTGCTCTGCCGGTAACGGAGCTTCGCCGCGTCGAGGCCGTCGAGCCTCGTATCGGTCGTCGACGAGGCGTCGACGCGGTCCTCGTACGGCGGCGTGTGACCGGTCACGATTCTGTAGTTGCCCGAGCACTCCTCGGCGGATCCCTCGGGATCGCCGGAGCCGTCGACGATCCTCGATCTCTTCGCGGAGCCCGTCGAGCCGGCGCTCGCCGCCAAGGCCGGGTCCTCCGCGTCTTCGCGGCCCCGCCATCCGGAGCCGCACGAGGCGACCGGCTGCTCCTGCAGCGTCTGTATCTTCTTCAGACGAAGCGGCGGCACCGTTCTGCATCCCGTCTCCGTCGCCCCCGTAAATATAACTTCCCTCGCCTCCTCCGCCGTTCTCTTCCCTCCGCTTCTTCGCCGCTTCCGCTTCTCCCTCGAAGCCTCGTTCGCCGTCGGATTAATCGCCGGCTCGTCGATCGCCACCTCCGACTCCGAGTCCACGCGCTCCGGACTGTGACTTATGTCGATCAGACGCTCGTCGCTCGTCGTCACGAAACCGTGCATCTCGCTGCATCTTCCCTTCATCCCGGACGGCGTTTCCTCCTCGGCCGGTTCTCTCTCGATCGGGCGTTCTTCCGGCCTCGTCCCCGAACTCGCTGATCTTTCTCCCGGACGGTTCTCTTCTTTTACCTCGTTCGCGGGTTTTTCTTCTCTCTTCTTCTCCTCGATTTCCGCTTCGTTATCTTCTTCCTTCTCTCGAGGCTCGTCCGGCGCTCTCGGAGATGGTTTGAGCGCTTCGACGGCGTTTTCACGCGTCCGCGGACCGTCGATGACTAGGGGTTGCAGCGTTGTTATTACGAACGACGATGGGCGTGAGAGTGAGCTCCTGACGATGGTCGCTCTGCAAGGCGTATGGTGAGGCGCGGGACGGACGGGCAACGAGCGGTTCGGTTGTATCGGTATCACGTAAGCCTGACGGTCCCTCAGCGCCGTGGCCAGACTGCTGCCCACCGCCTGGACTCCCTTACTGGTGTTGGTGAGGCTATCCATCATCGTCGTGCCGCATATAGACGAAGATGCCTCCCCCAGCAGTAGTCGAGCACCTGTGGAATATGAAAAAAGGCGCACAGTGACCGAGGCTCCGGGGGAGGTTTGTTCCGACTGAGATATTCTATCCGTCGTGCCCGATTGTTTCCGACCGCGCCGATATCAAGAACGACGCTGTCTAATGCATACGAAGACTCGCGGGACACGAATGCGATACTTGATTCGTCAGGTTCGAAGCTTGTAATCATTTGGATGGAAATTTCTTCTTTTTTTTTTATAAAGGAGTTACACAAGCCGGAAATGTATTGAAGGTCGATTTGATTGCTTCGGTCTTTTTAGTGTGATATCATTTTATTTTTCTTGTAAAATTTCGTCGTAATAAAAATAAAAATAGTTGGCTTATAGCGGAGACCTCAAAAAAATGTGTACGCAGCCCGAGCTCTGTATCTCTATAATGTTAGTCGAAATATGGATTTCTTTCGTCTGTCGGCTGACGCGCTCGGCGCGTGTGGAACGTTAAACCCGTTTTCCCTGAATCGCCTTTTTTCGCGCGTTGGCGGGAATGGCATTAATTGCTAATGGTTATTCCGATCGATTTGAAATTTACATCGCGTTAACGTAAGACATTAATTGCCTGTTATCGATCGTAGATTTTTTTTTTTTTTTTTGCAAGATGGTCTTACTCACGAAAACACTAACATATTTTTTTCAGGGTGTCGGGTATGAAAAAAAAAACTTTTTTGGATACTGTAAAAAAATTCTGAACCGTAATAAAAAAAAAACACACGAAGTTAAGCGAACGAAATAAAAAAGACATTTCCCGGTCAAAGTTTACCAATTCGGTCGACACGAAACGATCTTAATAACGATTCGACGAATTTGGCGTAAAAATAATAATTAATAATCTAAAATCCGAGGAACGACCACAGCCTATTTGTATTTCAATCAGATAGTAACAAGTTTCCGGCCGCGTTTTATAATCCGGCCCCGCAAGTTTGTCCCACACTCGCGGAGTTTTTCGCCGTTTCTTCGTCGCACTCGGCCGTTTCCGCGGGTCGGGGTGGCCGCGGAAGATACGTCGCTCGACTAAAAATCACAAGGACTTACTCTTCATTGTAAAACCATGTGAAATACATCTTCTTTATTTCTACCGATATTCGTCACGCGATACGGGATATATACGGTGCATGATATAGCGTAAGCGAGCAAGGGGTAGGGGACCCCTTTCAGAACGTAGGATCCTTCATAATTCACTGTTCACCGCGGCCACTGCCGTCGACGGTACACCGACATCGAGTTTCCCTCTTTATCCTATCCCCGGCTGGCTTCGACTATACGCAGAACTACAGTCGTTATGAATAAGTCACGAGTATACGTCGAGTCATTATACCAGGAGAGCGAGAGAGAAAAAGACTGACGTACAGTGAGCTCGGTGCGGACTGACGTTGCGTCGAACCGCCTCTCACCGCTGATGTCTTCCGTTTCGAAGGTTGAAAGAAAAAAAAAAAAAAAAAAAAAAAACACACAAGAAGTAGACGAAATATTGCACCTACGAGTCCCGCGCATCTCCCGACTCGGTCGAACGCGAACTCCGGGCAAAGTTACGAAGGCGCGCGGGGCTTCGGCAGTTTTGTGTGTCCCGGCGGCGCCCCGACGTTCTCCATAATCGTCGCAATTATCTAACCGTTGTTCGAGAAATTATGAGACTTAACTTTTTTTTTTTAATTATCGCATCAATCGTTCGGCCAATGACGATGCCGCGACCCGGCTGCGCCAACTTTTTCTGCAATCGTCGCTGTTGTTCGAAACGTTGTTCGAAAAATTTAAAAGACTGTGAAAGAAAAAAAAAAATTTCCTCAATCCCCGCGTTAATGAGCGTTCTTTCCTTCATCGTCCCTCTGTTCGATAGCTCCGCTACAGTCGGGGTATTCGCGCGGTAGTAAATGCAACGATCGTTACTCGTCGCCGTAAAGTTTGTTCTTCTCCTTTTTTTTCCCTCCGATTCTAATTTCTCCTTCCAACGTTTAAATACCAGAGTAATTGTAAACTCACCGAACGAACACATGGCAAGCCACAGCTCGGATTCTTCGATCACTGATTTTCTTAAATTTTTCTTCCAACCGAGCGTTACAAAGTACCGACGATTCGTACGAATTTGTTTATCTTTTATTTTTACATTTTCTTATTTTTATTTTCGGAAGTGATAAAAATAACAACGATGTTTCTTTTTCTCTCCCGTCGAGCGACAATGTTTTTTTTCGATGTCGATCCGTTCGGAGTCCCGTCGGATCGTAGAACAACGATAGGCAACGATGGATAGATATCGTGTCGGCGGATGCGGGGAAAGGAAGAGAAAGAGTGAGCTCTGGGGGTTGCGCGAGGCCACGCGGACGGCGAACGACTCGCGAGTGCGGTTGTTGCCGTCGGTACTCTGCATCTCCCAACGCCACGTGGTGGTCAAAGGTCATGCGCAGGGAGTTACAGATGCCCGGGTGGAGGAACCACCGGATCTCGGACCTACCTTTACGTTCTCCTGTCCTCCAGTATTTCTGTACATAGCTTCTCCTCTCGTGCGCTTAGCTTCTTCGCATCGGAGGATCTGCACGCGAGTCGCAGGCGTCAAAAAGGGGGGGGGGGGGGGAAGAAACAGAGAAATAAACAAAAATTTTATCTGAATACGAGTTACTTCGTCAGGCCGCCTTCCGTTGGCACGAAAACGATAAAGAAAAAAAAAAAAAAAAAGAAAAAAAAACTACCTTTCTCACTCTCGATTTTTTCGTTCGAGGGTCTTTGCCATCGCGACAACATAGCTTCTTTTCGCGAGGACACGCACGTAATTCACGGAGCGGTTTTTCCTTTTTTTTTTTTTTTTTTGCCAAAGTTCCCGCACACCTCCGAGCGAGGGTAAACTTTTCGATCCTCTCGCCGGCGACCAAGCGACGACGTCGCCAAGCGTGATGCAGCAGGTAGAACGGCCACCCCCCTATAACCACCCCCTTTGGGCTCATAAATGCTGCAGGTACTTATATCGCACGCCCGTCCCACGCCGGACGACTGCGCTATGTGTTCCCATGCAACTTCTTATTCTTCTACTTCTTTTTTTTTTTTTTGTTTCTTCCCTCCCGATAGTTTGGACGCCTCGATCATTGTAATTTTTCTCGTCGTCCCCGCGCAACACGAAAGGATAAGACATGGAAGCGTTGGCGATGATATTTTTTCTTTTGTACCCTCGAGCGACCTTGAATTTGAAAAAATATATATAACGGTCCCTTCGCAACGTCATTCAAGCTCTCGTTAGTCCGCGATAAAGTTTTTTATACCGTGCGGCCAGCTTACATTTTGATGGGTGATTCTTCAGGGTACCGTAAAAGATATAGCTTCACTTTTTTTCTTATAACCTCACAGCCGCTCGTTACTTCGCAATAAAGTTTCATACATTTTCATAAAAAAAAAATTCTTGCCCTATTTTTAGCGCACGCATCGTCGAAGTATTCTCTTTGAAAAAGCGTGCCTGACGAATTTATCGTTGGAAATCTTTCCGCTGTCGACAAAAATTTAAAAACAGAGAAAATTAATGAGGATAACTTAATGAAATTTAATGAAAATGAAGAGAAAAGAAGAAAATTAATGAGGATGACGGGTAATGAAAATAAATAAAATTCGCCCCGTCGAAGCGTTACCGTCGCGCCGGAAGCGACGGAAATAGAATAGAATCCTGATAACCGATTGGACAGTTTCGTACGATAATCGGCGTAGGACGTTCACCACTCGTGCGGCTTTGCCCGCCGCAATGACCGGCCTCTCTTCCGCGCCGAGACCAGCGGCTGTTCGCCTCTCCGTCTCTTCGTGCGACGATCGATCGTTCGTCCCACCTTGTTGCTCGATTCGTATCGAGCAAACAAAAGTCAATGTACGTACTACACTCCGTTCGATACGAGCGCTGTCGCGTTGTCATCGCGATTTCCTCTTCTCTTCACCCCGGCAACACAAATTTCGGCAGTCTCGTCGATCCCTCACGGATCCCAGTCGAGATATTTCTTCTTCGCCCGTTTCTTCCTTATTTCTCCGATCTCCGAGTTAGAGAATTCGACGATGTCGACAAACCCGCCGAAAACCGCCGGGGCTCGTCCGAATCGGGTGACATCGAGATCCAAGTTTCCCCAGGGAGTCTACACGATCCACACACCGACGGCGTGCGATCACACGCTGAGGAACAGGCCGATACACTTGAAACGAGCGAACGCTTACGAAGGCAAAGAGGTACGGACAGTTTCGTGATCAATAAAAACTATTATCTTATATCCGTGTTCGGAGAATTTTATTTTATTTTATTTTTTGTGTCATCGCGCTTGCTCCGGACAGATGGCCGAGGACGCGAAAGACGCCGACGGTCAGGTGCGGAAGTATCTGATACCGTCGAAGGAGCCGACGGTCTATCCGAAGATCATAAGCAGGAGCGAGTACGAGTATTTTCGGGAACGCGCGACGAGCGGGCTGACGACGAAGGAAGAGAGGGAGGCGAGTCTGCTGGAGGAGGAAGAGGCTAAGGATCGGCTGGTGGTGGAGAGCATGGCGAGAAAGGAGGCCATCAGGAAGATGGACATGAAGAAGATACGGGAGCGAGCGCCCAGGCTCGACGACGCCGAGGCCGAGGCGAGAAGGAGAACCATGCATCTCCTGGAAAGAGCTTACAACCTCAAACTCGAACAGGAGGAAGAGATTCAGAGATGCAACAGGTTGATCCTCGAGACCAAGTGTCGGGCTATACGGGACGCTCAGGTAATCGATTTATATATTTTTTTTTCTAAGTACTTTTTTTTTTACTCTCGCAAGCGTCGATTGATAGTTCGATCAATAACAAAATGTACTAAAAAAAAATCTGCAAAAAGTTACGCAAGGCTTCGAAGAGTGGTTCGTAGATAGAAGAAGCTACGGCGATAACGGGCAAAAATTCTCCGATAATGTGAAGAGATTGTATGAGCTTCTCAATTAATCGTGGCGGCCGCTGAAAACGGTGGATCCCCGACTCTGCTTAAACAATTAAGTAGTTGATGGAACTCAAAATTAATCGATATTCAAGAACGTGGGTTTTACAATCTATTTAATTGTGATGAGAAATCATTTTTATGCACCGTTTGCGTTTAATACGAGATTTTTCGATGTTGATGTACTTCGATTCTCGAGAACTCGTGGCACATGAACGAAAACGTACATTATTCTTCGAATTTCTCTTCTTGACGAAAACAACTATTATTATTTTTTTTTTTGTATCGCCAACAATTTTCTTTCCCCGATAAAAAATTTACCGATTTCATCGACCAATTTTTAATTTCCTGACAATTTCAGGTGTTCCGAGTTTTTGCTGACTGGTGGCCACCATTTATATGTATATAATAATATGTATTTTTTCTAATTAATAATACCGAAATAATTGAAATTGCCAAGATAGCTGAGAAGAAGCTGATAGAGCGTGAGTTGAGCGAGGAAGAGAAGCGTCTGAACGCGATGATGGAGAACGAAAGACGGCTAGCGATAAAGGAAGAAGAGAAGAAGGAGGAGAAGGCGGCTGTGAAGAAGCGTCAGTTCGCCCGACTTCTCAAAGAGCAGATCGTCGAGAACGAGGAGCAGCGAATTATGGAGTTCGAGAGAAAGCAGGAAGAAGGCAGACTCATAAATCTCAACAACATTGCGTGGCAGGAGGACGAGATCGCGAAGATGCAGAAGAAGGGAGCCGAAACTGCGATTATTCGTAGGGAATTGGCGAGCGGAAACGAACGAATGAGACACTTCAAAGATATGGAACGCGAGGAAAACAGAATTATGGATTTGAGGTGAACGTTATTACAACTCATGAAAAATTATAAAAATCCGTAACACGTTATTAAAATTCGTGGAAACGTTGTTTAGATTTGTGGAAAAGTTATTACGATTCGTGAAGCATTATTAAGATTCGTGAAAAATTATAAAAATTCGTGGAACATTATATAAGATTCATGAAAAATTATCAAAATGTGTGGAACGTTTTGACGTGGCGTCCAGTAAAAAGTCTGTACGAAATTTAAGGACATTCAAGGACAATTTTCAGGACATTTTAAAGATCAGGCAAAATTCAAGGACAATTCCAGGACTCCAAGGACGTCAAGGACCACTGTAGACCATGTTTGATGATACATGAAAAATTATTAATTTGTTTCGCTAAAAATTCACGACTTTTATTTTTACAGGATACGAGAGTTTCAGAGGCTGAAGGAAGAACGAGAGGCCGAAATCGCCCAGGCGCAGAAGCTTGCGAAGCTGAGAAAGGAGAGAGAGAAGGAACGCATCGCTGCACAGACTCGGCAAGCTCATGACGTTCAGGTATCGAAAATATTATTTTTACTCCCGTGATAAAAGCCCGAAATCCAATTTGCACATTTTTTCCTCAGTATTTCTTACACTTATCGCAAATAATCTACGAGAAAACCTGTTGTTCAATTTTGGGTTTCTCACGTTGAACGACAAAAAGAAATGTTTTCATGTTTCATGTTTTATGAAACATGAAAAATAATGATGTATCAATGTACAAATTTAAATCGTAGCCTTTACGAAATTGTAATTAATCTTTCAGGCCCAAATTGACGAGATGAACGCGGTGCGTATTCAGGAGGAGGTTGAGCGCGAGTGGAGAAGAAAAGAGAAGGAGGAAGCCGTGAAGCGCGCGGAGAAGATCAAGAAGCTGGAAGCAGCGAGAAAGGAGCAGATCTACGGTCGCAAAGCGATGCAGGCGATGGAGATAGAGCGCGATCGTCGGGAGTTCGAGAAAATCCTAGCGGTGCAGAAGGAGGCGGTCACTCGCGCGGAAAAAGAACGCGAGGCCAAGCAGCGTCAGGCCCTGCGCCATCGGAGCGAAATTCTGAGACAGGTAAACGAGAAAGAGCGCGAACGCGTGGAATCTCGAAGAAAAATCTTCGAGGAAGGCGCGGCCATACGAGCCGAGGTCGAGATGCGCAAGAAAAAATTGCGCGAAGCTATGGAACGAAAGTGCGAAGAGATGAGAGCCAACAACGTGCCAGAAGTTTACATAAACGAAGTCAAAGGCATGATAGAGAACGTCGCCCGATGAAAAAACAATCTCAAAAGGATTCATTTTTGCAGAATGGTAACTTTTCTTTCGTCACCCTTTAATTTTGTTTTGATTATTCGTTTCGTACGCTTCCGATCACGAATACGTATGCGCGATTATGTGGAACTGATTCAGTTATCCTGCTTGGTGCGTAGATCCTCAGTATTTTTGTTGTTTTTGTTTTTTCAACGATCACTTCCATAGCATAACGACGCTTGGATCCTTCTCGACGATTTCTTCGATGTGGGCGACGGATTGTCCGGTGTTGCAGCAAATCTCGTCGAGGTTGTAGGCACCGGTGAAGTACTTGTATACCGGCTCGTTTCGGCCTTCCTCGTCGTCACCGTCCAGCTCCGCGCACGGTCCTTGCACGTGGATCGGGTACTGTTGTTCGGGAGATCAATCGGTTCAATAAAATTCGACGAGCACCGCGACGAAGGAAAAAAACAAACGAGTCGTAGAAAATTGGCGGGATACGAACTTTGTAAACTCTGCGTATCAGACCCTCGATCAATCCAAACTGCACGAGCTTCCGTTCGTTTATACGAAGATTTTGTGGATTCAGTCGCTGACACAAGTCTCTCATGCTCGTGCCGTGAGTCATGCTCGCGTAAGTTCTGTAAATGTCGCGTAGATAGGCCGGTTGTCTTGCTGCAATAAAACATTATTTCAAAAAACTGCAAACGAAACTTTTTTTTATCGATACTCCGTACGAGTCGGGTAAAAAACGCAACCTACAAGATTTCGAAGCATACTCTATGCATCGCTCCTGCAAATTTTGGTCCTCGGCGAGTTCCTTCAGCTTCGGGGTCGTGGCGTACACGTTGCTGTACTGAAATATCGGTATCAGAGTCACCACTCCGTAGTATCTGGAGAAAAAATTGAATTTTTGTCAGACACTTTTGAAATAAGAAAGATAATCCGATCAAGTGTACACAAAAAGTTCCGCTAAACGTACACGAGATTCTGAACACAACTTTTGACTAGATTGTTCTCTACGTCGGCTTCGGCCGCGATACGAGCCACGTGATTGAAGCCGTCGATGTAAGGGAGAACCTGCTGTGTGGTCAAGTCCCATTGATCGCTGCAGAACGCTTCCCGGCCTTCGAGAAAAATCGGCACTTGGTGATCCAGCGCCGGTTTCGGCTCCGCCGCCAATCTGACGACTTTCAGATGCGAGGTCATTGTTCCTTCTTGAAAAAAAAGGTGCAAAGTAATTTTTCGTAGTTCGTTGACCGATTATGACCTCCTCATAGAGGATGCTATGCCTACAATATATCACTTAAATGGCCGAAATTGATCGTCGTTGTATTTTTCCATTGCAGACTATAAATCTGCAATGGAGAAAAATTTAGCGCTCAGATAAATACTGTTCAAAACAAAAACTGTTGTTTACCAGTCAATGTGCACATTTTGTGGGAATTCAGATCCTCCATGACTTGTCCGAGCATTTGAGACAATCTTGCCTTGTTCGCGGATGTAGAGAGAAACCGATTCTCTATTTCCAGAGCCATCTGGATAACATAGCTCTATCAGATCCCAGCTAAATTCTTGCTCCGTTCTAGCTCGGCTCGCTTTGTATCGGTAATACATCTACCAGAAAATCGGACATCTTCTTCACAACCGGTTCATAGTGAACTGTTCGAGCTTCTGCGTTGCAGACGAAGCAGAGGTTGAAGTAGAAAGCGTTCCTGGCGTACTTCTTGTCATCGATTTTCACAGGGAATCCCAGAATCTTGTAGTCTCGCAGCGTGCTAAAAGAAAACGTACATGTATATATCTACATATTTTTTTAGTAATTTTTCAGAAAAAGGAGAATAGATATTTATATATATTTTTTTTTATCCTTCTGAAAAGCCAATACTCGTTGAAGTTAGGTAAATTTTCACAACAGGTGTTTCTTACACGGTAATGGTGCTGCGTTGCAGCTGCGCTTTTGGAATGATGTAGACACTGACGTTGTCGAATATATCCTTGGAGACGAAATTGTCGGGTACCTGAGGGCGCGAGTAAAAAAAAAAAGGAAAAAAAAAAATTACAAAAAATTTACTCGACCCGACCGGGTGTCAAAATTTTCGCGATTATGTTTGAGGGAAAAAAAACTAACCTGACAAGTTATCTTCGGTCCGGCTATGTGATGAAATTCGGAAAAGAAAATACATCGTATGATACCTTCTTGCTCTTTGCTGTCGATATTTTCCAAGGTCGATGACTGCATAGCTTTTTCGTTTTCTCCATTTGTCATTCGCGACCACAACAATCCACGATCGTAGTGGAGAACGTGAGTGTTGGTTGTTCTTGGGAGTTCGAGTTTAACTGTCGGGCACAGTCGGGCACGTACGGCTATTTCCGGTAACGAAAAGAAGGCTTGCCGTCACTTGTCCTAAAAATCTTACAATGCCGAACGCTCCAAACGCCCGAAATTCATTCTAGAAGATCGAATGTTCATTCGTCCGAACGGTTAAGGTGACGAAATATTACGTTGCCGACTTGCCATAATATACCGAAGCATCGTTTGCCCAAAATCCATTCACCCGACGTCACATTTGCCCGAAAATCTGTTTTACCATCGTAGAGCTCGTTATGACGAAATCTCATTTTTCGACCGGAAGTGACATAATATGTGGGAAAAATCACTTCCGGTCGAAATAGATCATTATGGACACCGGAAGTCACGTTTCCCCGAGAATTAACATAAGTTGAAAAAATAAAGCCACTACTGTGTAAAAATTGATCGCATAATTTCCAAATTCTTTATTGACACAAGTTTTTTTTTTTGCTGGATATATCACAAATTATGAATAATACTTGATTATTATTCCATCATTCGTTTCGATAATTTAAGTTTATCGCTGCAAAGAAGCGCCCATTTAGACGGGACTGGGGGAAAACTTTGCGCTGCGTACTTGAGGAAAGCTTTTTCTACATTGTGTATTGTGTTTATAATAGTTAATATACTTCTACAGTGGAGTTTTTTGTTTCTTATTTTTCGTTCATCTGAATTAGAAAAAAAAAAAAAAGTGAGAGCGTTTTTGATACTCTCGTGGTACTGTCTCGCGTCTTATTGTTTTTTTTTTTTTTTTTTCAACGCGCAATCAGCACCGTTTCATTAATCAATGCATTTCCATGCATTTTTATTTTCGTCTATCCATTAATGCAATTTTCCATGCATTTTTATTTTCATCTATCCATTAATTCGTGAAATACTGTTGACGCAAGATTGTTTCCGATCTTAGAATAATCTGTAGCAGGAGGACGTAGCACGTAATATATCTAGCGCGAGAGATTGCTGTTCGAATATTGCACTGGACATTGTTCCATTTTGTGTTTTTTTTTTTTTTATTGAAATGAAAACAGCCCTCATAGATCCGAACAGAAAGGAATGTAGGCACGTTTCGAATCGAGTCTTTCGCTTAGCTGCTCGCAGAGCATTAATCGACCTGTGGGAAAGATTTTTTTTTTACGGGAAAAAAAAAATTCCAATAATAAAATTAATTAATCAATTATATGTACGGCAATTTTTATTCGTCCACTATCATGCTCTGCGATATCCTGTTTTTTTTTCTTCGTTTTTATAAATATAATCCGTCTACCAGAGATTAATTGACAATGAAAAAAAAAACGAATCGGCGAGTACAGATCACTCACACGCATACTCATGAAGACAAGTAAAACAAAACAAGAAGATTTATAGATATTGTACGAGTCAGTGACAACTTCGTTTATTATTTCACCAAAAACGTTAAATCCAGTAAACACATCGAATTTTTCCATTTGTTCAAGAGTTTTAAGTAGGATTCGTGAGGGAAGGGGCGGGCTGGCTTTCGAGGGACAAGGCCGCGCTCTCGAGGAGTCAAGGAAATAAAAATCGTAGACGGAAATAAGCATATAGTATATCGGTTACCGTTAGAAAAAAAATCGTTATCCCTTAAATAATCGTCGAGGCAAAGAGAATTGTTGTAAAAAAAAAAAAAAATCGAAAGTTTAACACCAGTTGTGTTATTTGTGTGTATGTTTCGATAGGATTATCCTTAGTTTTGTTCTCGGATGGCTTTTCGCTCGCGTGTGTCCTCGCTTCTTGTTCTTCCCTTCAACTCTATTATTCATCTTTTTTTTTTAATTTTTATTAATTAGTTATGCTTGTTTTTTTTCTTGTTGTTTCTTTCATACTAAGTTAAAAGTCTGCGCTACATTTCTAGCTAGTTTTTTTAGTTTAGTTTTCTTCACTTTTTCTTTTCTTTTATGTAGGTAGGGTACGTAACTACGGTTACTTCGCATCTCAGAGCCCGCACTCGCAAAATCAAACTAATCGCGTGCTATGATTGTTCTTTTTTTTGCATTTTTTTTCTCACCGTACGAGCATTACGAATATTTAATTCAATTCGGTAAACGAGGGATCGACGATCGTCGTTCCCCATTGCGACACCTCTGATCGACGCACAGTAAAAAAGATACCAATTTTTCTTGTCCATAAACGTGCATAATTATTTTCTTGTTAATTTTATTTTTAAAAAAAGTTGTCGATTTTACAAATATATATTTGTCAATTCTACAAATATTTTTTGTCAAATTAACGAGAGACTAATTGAGAACGTTTGTGGAAAAAAAGTTGGTTAAAGGTACAAACCTTCTTTACTGTGCACCGTATTTTTTTTGTTTGTTTTTAACTCTTCTATTCGATGGTTTTAATGTTACTTTTGTTTCCTCTTTATACGATTAAAATAATGTACAACGTCGCTTCGGGATGATCGCTTTCACTTCGAGTAACAGGCTCGCGGGTTCTTCGTCGCGAACTTTTCGGGACTCTCGCGATCGTCAGAACGAATTTGGGTCGGACTCAATTTTTTCTTTCTTTTTGTTTTCCAGTGTAGATCCGTTAACACATTCAGGCAAACAGGAGTTTTACAGCTATTTCGCCAACCTCGGGCAAAAATATATACGCATATATATATGTATATATATTTATATATATTAATCCAATATTATACGCGCTTTTCGATGAGAGATCGCGACAGATAGTTTTACGAGTGACAAAACAGGGCGTTTTTCTTTTCAATCGACGCGACGTCTTGCCAGTAATCTGCCGCAGTTACGGAGTAGCGTTAAAATTTTTTTTTTCTTCTGCTCCGGTTACGATATATATATTTTCCCAAATAATCGGCTCCGGTTCGATTATATTCCGAGTTTCTCGATAATACGTAGTTGTAGCATCAGCAGTATGGTATCGCGGGGACTTTTTGTTATCCTCTTTTTTATTTTTTATTAATTTTTTTTTCACTTTTCAATATAAATAAAAATGTAGGACAGCAGATCTTGGGACGTTATCAAACGCGTTTAAGCAACTCTTAGTCAGAAACTTCCGAGACGAAGCACGAGGAGGACCCATCACAAGTTACACTTTGTCCCGTTAACAAACAAAAAAAAAAAACGAAAAGAAAAAGAAGTAATATCACGACGCGATATTCGATTACCGGCAGAGATATTACGAGAGCGATAAATAAGAAGAAATAAAATCGTGTACGAAAAATCATTTAAAAGTCACGAACGACAGATTCGCGTAATATCGTTCGAAGCAGGTATGTACAATTGTAATCGTGACACTTGAGAGGTAATCGCGATACGATATAGTAAGATATTATTAAGAGATCGTCGTTTAACCGGAAAAAACGAATTTTCTGCAGCAAACGAGAATCGATTTTTGTTTGTGGGAGTTATTGATTTTTTTTTGTTGTTTGAGAGAGGGTGGGGGGCAAGAACGTAGGGAGTCCTCCCCGGCATGCCCCTCAAAAAAAAAAAAAAAAAAAAAAAAAAATTAAAAAAAAATGCTTGAACCCGGCCCTGACTCAATTGTCATCAATATTAATCATCGAGTTGTTGTTGTTTTTTTTGTGTAGAGTTGATTACCGTGAAACGATATATCAATATTAATAATTACTAATTATATTTTATTATAAATTAATTAAAGAGCTCTTAACCGTAGGTGTTTATGTGTTTTTTTCCTGTTTTCAGTTTTTTTGTTTTTTTGTTTTTTTTTTTCAATTATAATAGTAGTATGTACGATAGCTTTTTTGTAGCAGCTTACTCTCCGGCCCGTTAACCGACGAATTTGTGAAGACTCGGGCGCGTATTTAATTTTCCTTTGCGTCTTATCCTTTCCCAATTATCATCGTCTTTCACCCCTCTCATCCGTTATCTTCATCGTCGATCTCCTTATTCTTCTTCTTCTTAAACTTCCCGAATTTTCGACGAAATTTTGAAATTTCGGTGACTAGCGACATTCCCATATCTTCACCGTCTGATCCACGCTACCGGTGACCACGTACGGATGGCTCTTGTGAAAATCTGTAAGAAAATAAAAAATATGCATCCACTTCTACTTTTTAAATTTTCGTTAGCTTTTTTGTTTCTCGCGCGACTGAAGCTCTTCATCGATAGCTTCTGGCTTCGGCTTCGTGTGGCAGCTAATATCGGCAAACACGAATAAAGCAGCAACAAGTCCCTCCGATATTTCGATGTTTTTTAAAACAAAGATCGTTTTGGATACATTACTCACCGACAGAGGTGCAAAAGTGAACGTGAGCCTCGAGTGTCTTCATCGATCGTTTGTTGCGCGTGTCCCATACCCGCAGCGTTTTATCGTCCGAGACGCTCACGATGTATTTGCCACCGGGATGGAAGACGATACCGCGTACCCAGTTGTCGTGTCCCTGAAGCGTGAAGAGGCACACTCCGGCACCGACGTCCCAGACGCGAATCGTTTTGTCTCGCGATCCCGATGCGAGGAAGGGACCTTCGTGAGCTCCCTTGTTGTCGGCTCCGGCAGCCGCGTTTATCGACGCTCTCGCGCTGTCCGGCGCCCAGGCGATGCATTCCACCACGTGGTCGTGGTCCCGAAGTTCAAACTTTGTCAATGGCAATGATAAAATTGGATAAGTTTTGGCCGCTTCACGTAGAAAAAAAATTATATACATATATGTATGTAAGAACTCACTTTGGTGTCTTTTGTAGCCATGTGCCAGATCCGCACAGTTTGGTCGTTGGAGCAACTGGCAATAAGCTCGCCGCAAGGACTCACCCTCGCCATTCTCACCCACTCCCTGTGACCCGTTAGAGTTTTAATGCAGTATCCCGTTGCGACTTCCCATATTTTAATGGTCTTGTCGCGCGACGCGCTAACAACGAAATCACCCTGTGGTACGAACGATACCGAGTTAACGTTGTGATCGTGACCGTGCATTGTCTTTACGCAAGCGAACGACTGATGAAAGTCCCATAGCTTTATTGACATGTCGGCGCTGCACGACACGAGGAGCTTGCCCGATGGATCGAATGCCACGTCCTGCACGCTGTCCGTGTGACCTTTCAGAGTACGCTCGAAGTCACCGCTCTCAAAGTCCCATACCTGTGGAATTTTTTTTTCAACGACATTAAAAATATATAAAACTTCAGTTTTTTTTTTTAACGAGATATAAAAAATTCGAATATCGTGTAATTTTATCGAAGGAACTATGTGATTTATTTTGAATCTTGCCTTGATAGTCGCGTCCTCACTGGCGGAAACTATGAGGCTGAATACCGGATGAAAGATAACTCTGTTTATTGGAGATCTGTGCCCGGTGAGACAGTGCTTTTCCGGCGGCCTCGGTATCCACTCGGACGACAACCTCTTTCCTCGCGTCGGTGCACCCTCGATGAACTCCTTCTCGGCCTCGGACAGCTTAGACTCTAATTCCATTACCTGTGAGCAACGAAACACACGGGGCCGAAAGAGCCGCACGGAGTTCGATTGTTAGCGAGCATTGAAAATTATGTAGATATAGATTTTCGAGCGTCAAGCATTTAAGGCCGGTTGGAAGGCTACCTTCTTCTGCAGTCGTATGACGGAGGTCCATTTTTTCTCCAGAAGTCCACCGTACTTGCGCTCGACCTCGCCCGGCATGTCAGCCTCCTTCTTGAACGCCTCGAGAGCATCCTGATACCCGTTCGTACTTAGATAATCCGCGATCGCCTTATTTCTGCAAACAATCATTGAGTTACTCACTATCGAAGTGACATTAAAATATCTTCTTACATCAACGTAATCGGAGCTTTTAACTACACTCATTAATTCGTGGTGTAGCTTAAATGTAAAATTCAGGTTTTCAAGAACATTTCATGGACATTCTCAGGACTTTCAAGGACGTAATAATTATCGGTGTTTAGTTATGTGAGTACACCTGGCAAAAATATTTTTTCAAAATTATTTGAGCCATGCGGTTACTCGTACGACTGTGCGAACGAATAATAAAAATTTCAGGGTCTACAAAAAAATCGAAGGATATTTCTAGGACGAGCTAAATTCCAGGACATTAATTTTTTAAGCATCGCCAGACATGTGATTTCTTGTCTAATTTTACGTTTCAATAAAGCCTATCTTTGACAATTTGTAACGAGTCTATTCCAGTCATTCGTCAGTTAATTAATACAACAAGGAAATAGATTCTCTCATCAAAGATTTGTCGACGAAAATCTTCGACAACTTCACAATCCGCATTGTTATCCCCGTTTGTACCACAGTTTTCCGTTTGTTCGTGTACAGAGCCCCGAGTTCATTTTTCTCATGATTAAAAAAGCGAGTCTTTGTCCTCGCGACAGATAACGAGCTAGAGAGCTATGCGCGTCTCTCGGTCGAAAAAAAGGGAGATTTCAGTGGCTGAACGAGGCGAAGCTCGTGCTGGGTCTGCTCCCGTGAGAAGATCACTCGGCTCGTACGCTATATACGTAGGCAGAGAGGAAGCGAAGGGTGCACTGGCCTCGTGAGTACCTCCAGAAATCTCATCTAGCAGGTAATCCACTTAATCCACTTGCGTTCTGCTTGGCCTCACTTTTTTCTCTTTTTTTTTCGTTCGCCAACAGCGGCGAGCCATAATCGTTTGAGAATAACGCTCGAGGCTCAGGTGCGACTGCGGGAATGCCGGAGTGTGTGCTCGCCCCGCGTCTCCGTTTCTCCACGGGAATCGTCGAACGGAGAAGCGTGAAAGGCGGGCCCGTGAGAATTTTCGTTGCGGGGGTGGCGAGTCCGGACCTCGGTGAGTTGCGAGAATTACCGGACTATGCAATCCGTGTCACGGTATGTTTACTTTTTTGCCACCGTGGAAATGCATAAACGATGCGAGAGTGGGACAAGAGCCCTCGGCCTTGTGACGAATCACTCGGCTGTGCGGCTCGAACGTCGCGAGCGTGTTTGCACCTGACCCGCATCGCGAGAGCACGGAACAGTCGTGGGACCGTCTCTGCGGGGGTGTTTCGAATCCTTCTCGCCAGTTCCGAGCTATCCGAACGATTGTGCGATGGTGGATGAGGCGAGCGGAGGGGAGCCTCCGCGGATACCTCCGGGCATTCGAGAAAAATATCGAAAGTCGGGCGGTGCCGGCACCGAGAGGAATCGAGCCGGGGTGAAAGGAGCCCGCGCACCTCTCGAGTTCGTGCTCTCCTCGTGACGATCCCCGTGCCCTATAACCACTCGCTGTATCCATCGGCATTCTGTAACATTGTTCGCCTCGAATTATTTTCCGCGCGCTTACATACAATATTTATTAATTGTTCGAACCGAATTTTTGTGAACCTGTAACGATTTTTGGAAAAGACTATTATTATTTGTCCGATTATTAATGAGATCAAACATTATTGTTCTCAGATCATCAGTTTTGTTTTGTTTTTTCTGAATATAGTTGCAAACTATCAAACAACCGATAGATCTTCGTCTAAAAAAAAAAATATTTTGCTTTAAATTGAACACGCAAAAAAAATGAAATTCCGACTGAAAAACTTTACTTTAGGATGCATTACCATTGTCAATTTTTTTTTCAGTTTACACTGTCTCACTGCTTAAAATTGAAATTGAGTATGATAGTTCAAAAATAACTGTTCCGATTGATAAAATTTAATTACCGAACGAAAATTGACGAACAGATTTTATTCCATTCGTTGTCACGGTTGCCTCATAATATTTATCGCGTCGCTACGCAAATAAGCTATGATACAAAAAGTATAATAATTCAAAGCGAATGAGCTGTAGAGGGGGGGGGGGGGGGGGGGGGGTCGGTAGAGGAAGCTGAATGCGAGGTGTCGCGGTCGGGTTACGATCCGGTTCCTACTGGTGGGACGCGAGTCGCGCAAAGAGATTCTTCCACCTCGGCATGACTCTTGCCCGATGACGTCAGACCCTTTCCGCTCGGTTTCCTACCGGCAGGTGCAAATTAAAACATTGCGATATTCTACGCACAAAATTAACAAAAAAAAGAGGGACGAAAGGAACAATGAGTCGTCGACGAAAATGAAAAAAATATATATATATAATGATAATAATAATAAGAGTACGGAAAGCCGCATTCATTGATCAATGCGCAGGATTCTCGTTCCCTACTCGTGGCTCTCATCTCTCGGCGTCTCCGCGGGCCCCTCTCTTTCTCTCTTCCTCTCTCTCTCTTTCTCTCATTCCCTCGACGCCGCTTGAATTTTCCTTGCCCGACGGTACGAACTCCGGGTTGCCGGTGTGCGGTATCGATCGCGGGAGTCGCGCGTGCCCGAGACAGCGCAAATTTCCGCACCCTCCGGCACACCGGGCCTACGAGCTTTGCCGGCCAGCAACTGCCCCCTATTCCGCGATCTATGAATAATCCGAAATTCGCGAAGCTGTTTTAATTAATACCAGGGGGACGATGCAAAAACACAGCTGGAAATGTTAATCGATTTTTTTTAAATTCCGTTCCGTTATTTTTTGAAATTTAGGTCGAACTACACGAAGGTAGTGGGCGCTTCCCGATTCGAGTTCAATTTCGTGAGCAGGCTTTTCGAGAGAAAATTGTTAATTTAGTTCGAAATTGAGGAAGATGAACGGTGCTTGCGAATTCGAGTTCAATTTCGTGAGCAGCGTTTTCGGAGTAAATTTTCATCGTGCCCCGATGAAAGATCAATCCTCCGGAACGAGGGGGATTGAGTGTTTCGCCGATTCGAAGTCGGCTCGACCGCCCCGAGACTTATTGCGTCAGGGAGAGCAAGCGCGGTCGCTCTCTCTCTCGCGCTAACGATTGATCGAGCCTCCCCCGCTTCGAATGCCGCCCTCGCGTGTGCGGCCCCTGGCTCCAACGCTCGGAGTACATTCGCCAACGGCGGAGGGAAGAACCCCCGACAACTACCCTCGCTCGATGTTCGTACCTCGAAAAAAAAAAAAAGGAAAAAACAAACAAACGGGTCGCACTCGAAGTACAGGGTAGAAAACTTACAACTCCTCCCTCTGCCGTTGTGACAACACCATTTTCATGATCCTCGTTGTGACCCGGCTTAGCTCCTCCTCGGGAACGTTGCGAAGTAAATTTTTTTTTTTAGCGAGCTGGACCAGAACCCTCCAGTCGGCTCGATTCTCAGTGGACCGCCATCGGCATCAACTGAAACAAAATTATTTTCCGGACATATTATTTTTTTTCTGTTACACACAACTTCGCATACATTATTGCTACATTGTAAGAAATCTGAAACGATTTTTTTTTTTAGTCCTATGAAAGTTACAAAATGTAACAAGAAATTTATTTTTAAACATATGTCAATAAAATTACAATGTATGGTTTTATTGGACTGCCATCGACGTGGAAAGAAACACAAATGTTTTCGTAACGTGTTATGTTTCGTACTGAAACTAATGCCCATACATTGTATGAAATCTGAAGTTTGCCAGTTATTTGGAAGTTACAATAAAACATATTTTTTGTATAAAAATTCATGGAAAGTATTCGAATATTTTGAGACACTTAAGAAAGATTGACCATTGTATATTAATACTTTTCATTTTCTAATGATAAATCGCTCCGTTTCCTGTTACTGAAACAACGATATGGATTCTCGTAATCAATCCTCTTTGTTCCGTATCATCGAATAAACCGTCCCTCCAATATTTCTCCGCGAATTTTTCTAACACATTTCACTATTGTCAATAAAATGTGGTAGAAAAATTCCGTGAAAACTGTTTTAAGATTGCCGACTGACAAATCACAGCTTCCAATCGGACGCAAAACTCGCTGAGCGTTAAATTTAATACACAGATGTGGGATTAAAATCGATGCCCGGTACATTAAAGAGACGCAGTTCAATCTCATCCTTGGTACTCAAAATTGTATATAATGTGCGTACCGGTTGACGCTAAAAACGAGAAAAAAAAGCTAAAGATTTTAACAGTGCGAGTTTCAAATCTATTTTATTTATCGTAGTTGCCTGTTTGAAAAGAAACAATAAAAAAAAAAAAAAACAATCTCCATGCAGCATGTGTATATATATAGTCGTATCATGGGCGCGAGCGTCATTCGAGAATATACAAACTCTGAGGGATGTAACGGGCGAGTCTACGACGCCGGAGGGCGGGCGGAGTTTGAGTGCAGATCCGAGCCAAGTGCCGGCAAGAAACAAAAAACGAAGAAAATAAAGATAAAGAAAACACGAAGGGTTTGAGGAGATAGTTGGATCGACGAGCCTACACGAAAACACTTGACGTCGTATCCCGGAAAGTAAAGTGGCGGACCTTGACAATCGTCGAAGGGGGATGAGAGAAGATGAGAATGGGAAGGTGGGGGGGGGGGGGGGGGCGAAAAGGCGATGCGGCGGCGGCGGCGTCGTAGTAGCCACAGCGATGATGCGTGCGCCAGGCGAAATCGATATCTCGAGCGACGTCGTCGTCGCAACCCCCCCGGCGGGAGAGACGGAACGAGGGTGGAAAGCCCGAGCGATAGAGGGAGAGGGACGGATAAATATATAGGTAGACGGAAAGAAAGGGAGGCCGGCCGGCTGGCTGGCTATGCGTCGTTTGCGGACGACCCCGCTTTCAATCCACTAAAATATTTATCGCCTCTTTTGTCGTTACCGTTATAACTTGGCTGACGATTTCATAGGATTTTCAACGACACATTTTCGAATGCCAATTCGTGTGGCTGCAGAAAAAATTGGTTGGAGTAGCAGCCATTTTTTTTTTTTTGACGTCGAGCATACACGGAGGAAGAGATTTGACGTACAAACGAAGCGCACGCTAGGTGGATTTTCAGCGTCTATGCGGCCGAGCCGTAATGAGTCATTATCGCATGGGAGATCGGTAGCGAGTAATCGCGGGTACGCGCATCGCGATCTTCACACGCGCGTTTACCGGAATGAGAATAGTATGCCGGCGCGGCGGATGCCTCGTGCTTCGATCGTCTCTCTCTCCCGTCACACCCGCAGGAAGTGATGGAGGAACGATTTCTACTCCGTTAAGCTTCGTCGGGTTACCCCTGAAAGGGTTGAAGTATCGTCTTTTAAGTCTTGATGATACCGATGAAAAAAAAAAGTCGAAAGGGGGTGTTGGGTTTCGGAAGAGTTTCCGGCTTCCCCGGGTTAACTCCGGGATGACTAAACCGGAAGTCGATCGAATTAACGAGTCATTAGATTTTCTCGCGTGATTAAAATTAAGAAAAAGAAAATGTTTCTTACGTTGCGAAGTACATGAGAACGAGAAACGACAACAAAGATGTACGAATGACGGTCGAAGTCCACGAAAAGGAAAGAAAAGAAAAAAGAAACTCGAAGGAAATATATTCAGCGTACCGATGAGAGAGTAATGATTGATTAACGAGTGCAGTAGATTGAGGCTTCGAGCGCTCGATTATTGATTATCGTGTTGCGGAGTGGTCGAAGTGAATGGACCGAAGAAGAGGCTGAGAATGCCGATACTACGGAATTTCTGAAATAATAATAACGATGATAATTTGACCAATTTTTTTTTGGCGTCTCAAGGTCGATTAGCGTGATTCGTACGTTACAGTTTTAGCGTCCGTACTGTTTGACAGCGGTCACAGCTGATTGCGTTGAAAAAATGAGCGTCCGCGATACCATAAGCGAATTAGTTTTCGAGAGCAGTCGAGAAAAAGAAGAAAAAAATGAAAAAATATTTTAAAAAAAGAGACGACAGAACCGAAAAAAAAGGGGTCGACTGCAACGATCGCCGGAGGGATGCTGCCCGCGGGATCTCCGGAATTTCGCATGGCACACCTACTCCCTCTCGAGGACTCGCCGGCTCGCGAAAACATTCCTTCGAACCCAACGATTCTCCGTACAAGACGAACAAAGAATAGACGAAAAAGGTTTGATAGCTGATTGGGGAAAAAAAAAAAAATTTAACAAACAAGTAATAATAAAAAAAATGAATTTCTCGTCGGAACGAGGTGCAACAAGCTTTCTCGGGCAGGTCGTGTCTCTAGCTGCGTCTCGCTCGCTCCCTCGGGGGCACTGTCGTTCGTTCATTGATTCGTCCGTGTTTTCACGCGAGTGTACGAGAACTATCTGCGGACGATGCAGTCTCGAAATGATAAGTCCTGCCCGATGACGTGGACGAGAGATTCGGTCGACGGTTCGTCCGAGAACGAGGAATAAAGAGATTCGACGGACGGCGGGAGAACGGCGAGCAACAACCGTTTGTTGTAAATCCGCGTACGGCCATTTTGCTAGTGAGCCGTCACGTCTGGCTGTTAAACCGTTCTACGATGCCAAAGTGTCCGACACGAGCATATTGTCGATCGTTATTTTTCGTCTGTTCGGGAGTGTCGTAAATTTTTGTTACTCACGTTTGAACGGCCGTCGGATCCCACGATACTCTATGTTAGCGACGATATTGTATTTTTGCGTTATAAAAGAGAGCGAGGACAGCCCTCCGGGGACACGATAAGCACACACCACGGACCGTGCACAACGAACTCCTCGGTAACACTTCTCCGAACGGACTGAACGCGAGGGGTCGCGATTTCGTTGCTCACGCATGCGCTCACACACGCGCAAAACATCTTCTGGTTACGTCGTATTTTATTTTGTTTTATTTTTATACCACGCTTCCTAGGGAATTTTCGTCCCGTCGTATCTCCGCGGGGGAGAGAACGGTGCGTGTGTCACCAGAATGTTTGAATATGTTTCTAACCTCAATCTTTTTGAGACTATCGTGGACACTTTTCGTGGCACTGTTTTTTTTTTTTCGTTCTCCGTTAATCGAAGGGGCGATCGATGATTTTTCTTTTCGTACTTTTTTCGAAAGTAACGTCGACTCGTTTCACGACAAGAGTGTGAAAAGAAGTACATATCGGGGATCGATGTTTCTCAAAGGGCATACGAGAGACGCATTGTTTATTTATTTCTGATCGGAATCCATCAGGTTTCGCGAGGATTTCATGGCTTTTCCGCAACCGAATTCGAGAGGTGAATTTTTCTCGTGCCAAATTATTTTCATTATCGCCGATCGATCGTGGTACTCTGATTTCGCTCGGGTTGCTTAGAGTATGAGTATACTTGTTTGCGTAGCTTGGTATTCTATCGCAACATAATAAATATCTTTGCAACGATCGTTTGTGCTCCAGAATACGGCTGTTTGTATTCATCAACGTACCAGGGTCTGATTTACTCCCATAAAATTTAACTTGGCGAGTCCAATTCCATGATGCGACATATTCCAATTTTATATTAAACGTATCAGAGCGTCATATACATTTTAGTTAACACATTATATACAAAACAGAAAAAAAGTCCCAGGTAATAGTAGAAATACATTCGAAGAATGAGAATTTTATTCTTTAACCTTATCCGAGTCAAATAAGATAAATTTATTGGACGCTTCTGTGCAATAATATATAGAAAACGTTTTTAACCGTATACAGTTAAAACGGTTTTGCCGCCTTACCAAACATCTAAAAGAATCATTAACATCATTTCTTTGGACATAGCGAAGGTAGTTCTATACATTTTCTAAAGCAATTGATAGTAAAAAAAATATCATCTCAATGTGAGTTAAGGCAAACATATTTTTATATTCGAAGACTGAAAATTGCCTTGCCCATTGTATCGGAGCGTGCACAGTAAAAAAGGTTTGTACTTTTGACAAACTGTTTTACTCCAAAAACTTTTTTTGTTCGTGTTAATATCAAAGAAAATATCATGTACGATAAACTTTTTTTTTTTGGTAACATTAATAAGAAAAGAATTTGGATATACCTGGCCAACAAACGTTGGTACCTTTTTTCACTGTACATATTCTAAAAAATCGGAAGGACAGGCACGAACTTGCATCGGAGATTTGAAATTTATTTTTTTTACAGTTATTTTTCTTTGCAGAGCTCCAGAATCGAAAAATCTTGGAAGAACTGCAGCTGAAGAAGCAGATGCTGTTGAAGCAAGGTGCAGCGCCATCGTTGGGTACGCCACTGGCCGCGCCGCCCGCGACGTCAGCCGCGAGTCTTCCCCCGTCGGCAACGACCGACGGAGTGGCCGTGAGCGCCTCCCAGAGAGCTGCACTGCACAATGCGCATGCAGCGTCCGCCGGATACTTCGTCGGACAAGATTCGTCATTCGGAAATTTGATTCTACCGGTTTTGCCGCGTTTCGACAGCAAATAAACCGATCAACAACACCGCGAACCGATCAATTAAAAAAACCGATCGACAATGGCGGTTATGCGAATGCGAGAATTGGAAAATTATCTTCAGCAGTTGGATGGCTTCGAGAAACCGAAGATCCTGCTGGAGCAATATCCGACGAGCGCTCACATTGCTTCGCACATTCTGTACACAGCACAGACGATGTTCGGGGACATCGAGAATTGCGCGGTGGCCGATCTGGGCTCGGGCTGCGGAGTTCTCTCGCTCGGAGCGAAGATGCTCGCGGCAAGCTACGTCGTGGGTTTCGAAATCGACAGCGATGCCATCGACATTTTTTCTCGAAACAGCAAAGACATGGAACTCCCGGTCGAAGCTGTACAGTGTGACGTTCTTCAATTTTTACCAGGTATACTCGCATCTCCTACCTGAACGCCTACTTTTAAAAAATTGTTTGTAAGGCATGTGTATTGCCGCAGTCGATAACAAATCGCCTTCCCTATTCTCTCCACGAATGTTAATCTTGGGGACAAACATAGGTTTACAGATTGTGTGCAAGGTATTTTTTCGCCTCGATCACGAATTCGTCTTTCTACTCTTAGCTCAATATTTGTTAAGACAAACCACACGGGAGACAAAAATAATGTTCTTTTCGGTGTTCGCCGGACGGAAAAAAAATTTTGAGCGCGCAAACTCGATTGAAAAAAATCAACAGATATTTTTTTATCACAAATATTTACAAAATATTGAAATGCATTTGCAGGAAAATTTGAGAAGTCGTTCGACACAGTTATAATGAATCCGCCGTTTGGTACGAAACACAACGCTGGTATAGACATGAAGTTCCTGGAGGCCGCGACGAAGTTGGCGACGCAAACGGTTTACTCGTTGCACAAGACCAGTACGAGATCGCACGTGCTGAGAAGAGGAAAGCAGCTCGGTGCCGAAGGTACCGTTTTAGCCGAGTTGAGATACGATCTGCCACAGGCATACAAGTTTCACAAAAAAGCCTCGGTCGACATTCGGGTAGACCTCGTACGGTTCCAGTTGGACTCGTAACGCGGTGCAATATTCTTCATCGACGAACGGGACGAAATTTATTCGAACTTTATGCCCTGAGCGAGCGGCAATTCGTTTCCGTGATTAATCGTCACGGTAGCTCGTCGCATGTAGTGTTTCCATGCGTCGCTGCCGCTCTCGCGTCCTCCACCGGTCGATTTTTCACCACCGAACGCACCTCCTATCTCCGCGCCGCTCGTGCCGATATTCACGTTCACGATTCCGCAGTCCGAGCCATGCGGTCCTATCCACTATAAATATAAATTTAGCGAGTAAGAAAAAAAAAATAGATTACAGACATGAAAAATCGTATTGCATGAACCTTCGAGCTGTGCAACTTTACCTGAAAGACGTTCGTCAAATTCTTCGTGAACAGAGAGCTGCTCAGTCCTTGCTCGACGCCGTTGTTAAGGGCGATAGCATCGTCGACCGAACGACACTCGAGAACGTAAACGATAGGAGCGAAAGTTTCTTTCTGGATGACGTCCATGTCGCCCGGCAAGCCCGATATTATCGTTGGTTCAACGTAAAATCCAGGGCGATTTATAACGTTGCCACCGAACTCCACCACACCGCCGCTGGCTACGGCTTTTTTAATCGTGAACTGCAAGCGAAACAATTTTACTCAATCAATTCCACAATTAACCGAAGCATTTTTTTTTTATCGATAATAATATGTAATAGCAATGATAATGGAGAGTACTAGCGATTGTTAGATTGAAATAATAAATATATCAGATTCTTTACCTCGTATGCGTCGACGGCTTGTTTGTTGTGGAGAGGACCGTAGAGAGTCGATTCGTCGAGAGGATCGCCGATTCTTCCCAGTATACTTTTGAAAGCCTTTCTCAATCTCTCTACGAATTCATCCTTAATCTTGCTGTCCAGTATAAGCCTCCTGGTCGTCGTGCATCTTTGACCTGCGGTCCCCACGCACGAAAATACTGCGGCTCGCACGGCCATCTCCAAATCGGCATCGCTAGCGACTTTGCGTTGACGAAAGAAAAGAAAACTATTTTGTAGAGTGAGCAATTTTTTACATGTATCTATTATATAAGAAATATATATTAGATAAACGCAAACTGGTAGACTTTCGTAACCGATATTTTTACGGCGGTTTAACTTTTGGTTAATTTGGTCACTTTCGTTTACCTATGAGCGCGTTATTTCCTCCGAGTTCGAGAAGCGACTTGCCGAATCTCTCTTGCACCTTCAGACCCACTTGTTTCCCGACTTTCGTGCTCCCGGTGAAAGATATCAGAGGAAGGCTAGTTGATAGATAAAAATTTGTTACAAACGTTCGAAGTCCTTCGGAAAAAATATCCGAAAAAACATCGATTACAAAAGGCTTACAGTTTCTTTTTCATCGCGAGGAAAATCGCCGTTTGTAACCGATGTTTTCCATAGATACGTTTTTTTCTCTCGATTTCTTTCGGCGCATAAGGCGATACGAAACAACATCCCCGCATTTATCGGGGCCGGTCATTGACAGATTGTTTTTTCTACTTCTTGCAATATCGTTAATATTTTCGTTAAAAGTGAATAAGGTTTTGGTAAACAAAAGATAGAAGTTGGTAATGGAAACTGTAATTAATTTTTTTTTTTACTCTGCTTACTATTTCCGTCGAGAAGCAAGTTCTCACATGAATCTGAATTGACAACCGTTTCATGTAAGAATTTGCTCTCAACTGAAAATGGGTAGTACTCGTGAAAAAATTTAATTAGAGTTTCTGTTGCCGACTGAGCCCGCATTGGATGGGGAGGAAGGTAATCGCATCACCTTAAAAAAAAAATTCTTCCCACTTTACCGTTTATCGTTGACCAGAGTCTCTCCGACAGCTGCACCACCTGTTACGAGGCCAGCGATTGATCCGGGTATGCCGTTGCGTTCCAAAACGCTGGCTACAATTTTTGTAGTTGCTATGGAGCACAGAGGTGTCGTCGGTGATCCTTTCCAAACTACAGCATCGCCGCACACCATAGCTATCGCGCTGTTCCAGCCGTACACCTATAAAAACAAAAACAATAAGTTATTTACGTCCCGAGAGTATATCGACGTCGTGTTTATAATATTTCGAAAGGTTTCGAGGCTCGAGTATCAATCGCGCAATATTGTGATAAGAGAGAGCGAGCTCGGTGAGACTTACGGCTACCGGAAAGTTGAATGCAGATATAACGCCAATGACCCCTAGAGGATTCCACTTTTCGATAAGCGCGTGATCTTTTCGCTCCGACGGATACAAACTACCCGGCAACATCCTCGAGAGACCGACCGCGTAGTCACAGATGTCTATGTACTCCTGGACCTCGCCGATTCCTTCCGGCAATATTTTACCTGAAGAATAACAAATCAAATTATACAATCGGTTCAATTAAATTTTACCTTATTGAAATCGAATCTGACGATCGTTTATCTTTTTCTACATACCCATTTCGAGGGAAACCAGGAGTCCCAGTGGTTTCAAATTTTTCCTCAACTCGTCGCCGATCTGACGAACGATTTCCCCTCTCGCCGGTGCTGGAAGCGACGACCATTGAGGCCAAGCTTTTCGCGCCTCGGTCACGGTGTTGCTGGCCTCCTGAGGCGTCGATTGACGGACTTTCGCTATCACTTTGCCCGACGCTGGGGAGATCGATTCGATGACCTGGAAAAACAATTATTAATCCATCATTTTTCTCTCTTTTTGTTGCTTAAATTTAGCCTGTGAGAAAGTGAAAAATTCACTATATTTTTTTTTATGTACTAATTACCTCTCCGGAACCGCCCCATCTTCCGTCGTACAATCCCGCGTTCTCTTGTGTAAGTCCCAATTGCTTGAGAAAACTGTATTTCGAGTCGTTAACGAGACTCCGAGAAATATTGATATTAAGTTTGCACGAGGCTTTCCTGAACAACTGGCCCGACATCGCGACTACGACTGGTGAGCAGGCTCGGGAGCGAGCGCGTTGCGAAGACGGTTGGCTTATCGGTCGATGGGGCTCGACGAGCGCTTATCAGTAAGAAATTATCAGTTTGGCCTCCCGAGATGAAAGCTCCGCGAGAGATAAAGATTGAGTATTTACGGAGTGTCAGAGGAACAGATTCGACTGTATTTTTTTTGTTTTTGTTTTATAATAAAAAAGGTTTTTTATTCGTAACAATGGAAATTATTGAACGACATTCGTAAAGTTCGTATTATCTTCGTAGTAAATTTTTTTTTTACTCACGCGCGCAATTCATCACAAATACGTCGAGGCTACGCGATCCTTGGCCGAAAGAAAAAGTCTCAGCAGCCTGTCGCGAGCTACGCTATCGTTCATGCGATTATTGCCGTTGGCTGCATGGATCAAAAAATTATCCAAGAGCCCCGATTTATATATGTATTTATATAATACTATATATATGTAATTGTAAATGTCTCGATGCTTCCGGGACATCGAACGCTTCACGTCCGACACATTTGATAGCAACGCAGGTCAGAGACTAGCCGAAGTACGGATCTCGTTAAGGTCGGTTGATCCTGAAAAAAACGAAAAATCAACAAAATTGATCAACAATCTTTATAAAAAAAAGATCCTATAATAATTTTGGAAGATATCTTTACAATAGTTGCCTCTGAAAGGCCAATATTTATTTTATGAATTTTTATTTGTCAATTTCTTTTCAACGTAATTAAATGTGCCCGAATCCGATACACATTGCAGATTTGTGTTTCTTACCGTAGATTTGTCAAAGCTTTCCAACAGCGTTCCCCTCTGAACGTCATCCAATCCCTCGCAGCTCGTCAAGAAAGTCGGTAAAAAATTACCGAAGAACCAAGCGATATTTACAGAAGCCAAGCTGTGTACCGCAACCGCGATTTCATCAGCCAACAAGTTGTGAGATCTGCAAGCATTGTAAAACAATTTAAATATCGTATGCTAGCGATTTTCGTATTTTTCCATTCGAGTTTACTTACCGTTGAAACAGAACGGTAAACAGTGCCATGAGAAACCGTTCGAGAAGATGACTCTTGAAAACCGATCGTTGATACAATCTCCATCGTGAATTCAATTGCTCCAACGACTGAAGACTCTGCCTGAATATATTAACGTCCGGCTGGAGGAGAGCTTGGCCGAATGCTTCGAGAATCGCGACCAACTCTTCCTTGTGCTCGACCGGCTCGTCGCCATCCGGATGACCGAAGGTGCGCAAGACCGACGAGTTATAAAAATATTGCCATCGGTGCATCAAAATACTGAGGAAAAAAAAAATTAATGTTACACTATAAGCCTGGAGCAAATCAAACTGCTTTCTCTTGGCTACTATAACGATATGAAAATTTGTTACGCCTTTTTTTCTCTGTTATCTAAAAAGTAAGCTTTTAGGCGATGTGAAACGCTCTCCTGTCCTGGGTTCAGTCGGTAACAAAAATTGTAATCAATTTTTTTTACGGTTGCTAAACTTCTACGAGACGAATAAAATTATCAACCTTCACACGATTGTCAGACGAAGGTGTCAATAATTGGCATTTACCGAAAATGTTGAGAATCGTTGAACAAACATAGATCACAGTTTCGGTACCGACTGCGACCATTTGACTTTTTTCTGTCATTCTTGTGTTCTGTGATTTTTAAAAGAATCTCGCGTGTACGGTGTTTCATTACGTTCCGAAGTTCGGAAGATTCGAATCATGATGTACCTGTGAAAAAGTCGTAGAAGAACGAGCGTAGTGTCGGGATGAGAGCTGAGATCGTTTCCAACGGCTGGCCAGACTTGACCCAGGCATAATCCAGTGACGGAAGGTACAAAAGCTTTGAAAGCACTGCTCGGCGCCGAAACAACGAGAATGAGAATCTCCAGTAGCTGATCTAGCGCTGGACCGGCTGATATATTTTCTCTCGTATAAATGTGAAGCATTCCTTGCACGGCGTTCTGCGTAAATTCGGGACCGAGTTGTTGTTGAAGAACGAGGAAAGTCGCGTGCAGAAAGCTCATGAGGGTCTCGCAGGTCATCTGAGATCTGACCAAGTGCGGCAGAAGCTCGAGCACACGATTCACCGTAGATTCGAGGCAGGTGTGGAGCATTTTTTTGATCGTGCTCGACGACGAACAGCAGTCTTCGAGCATCTGTTTTATCGGCGTTATTGCCGACGATACCGTCGATTCCGGAGGTATCGGCTGTCCTTGATGACCCAAAGGCTCCGAAAGTCCAGCCACCATCGTGCCTGGAACGGTATAAACGGCATGTGGAAAAAAGCTATTCTACGATCGTACAAAATCTCGATAGTTCAAGCTTACTCATCAATCGTTGCCGCGCCGCGGCATCGCCGGAGGCAAGAACGATTCCGTTCACCAGAGCTCTTCTCAGTACTTTAACCGTGTCCGGCTTCAGATAAGGATAATTTTCGACGCAAAGCAAATCCCTGAAAGCTGATTGGTCCCAGAGATTCGGTCTCAGAATCGCCGTCACGCTCTGAAGAAGATGGGCAGCCGCGTGTATGAGATTCGAGGGTGGAGGCGAGTCGCAAGGTCTCGAGTAAGTCAAGGCCCACATGCATGACTGTATGCAACGATGGCAGAGAGTTTCCTTGAGCTTTTCCGGTCTCTTGGCGATCCAGTGACACCAGGCTTGCAAAGACGCTAGAAGTTGGGAGTGCCTAGGCGAGGAGACAGAAGAGGCATCGATAAAAAAATAGCCTGAGAATTTTATATTTTTTAAAGGAAATTCATGGACGAAGGTGGGACTTACACTTCGATGAGATCGAGAACTATCGCAGCGGGCTGGAGAGCCGCTCGGTGAAGCTGATTGTCACGAGCGAAGGCACACGCATCCAGAGTCTGCAGAACTAGCTCTTCGGCGAGGGAGTGATTCGTGTCCGGTTGGTCGCCTGATTACGTACAAAGTCAAAATTGCAACGGTTGAAGGAAAATCAAAGATCGAATCGGAAAATTTGATTCACAAGTTTCTACTGGATAACATACGTTTTTCCAAATACAGCTACAGAAATTAGGAAGCGCCGTTTGTACTTGCCGATAAACAGCGTATAGAGCCTGGCGAGTGCCTGCGTCGTCGACGCGAGATCTCGCAAATGCGCGTGAACGTTCGAGGCCTCGTTGTCGTTCAACAAAATAACTTGCCCGTTGGTCACGGCAGCGCCCAATTCACCGTACACTGTTAAATCTTCACGCCACGAGCGGTAGAGCAGTGTGAATATCGGAACCGGCGATATATCGGCGACCTTTGCCAAGCATTCGATGTTGCAGCGTAAAAAATGTTGCCACTCGGTCTCTTCCTGAAAATTTGTACAAAATAAATCAGTGTTCCTTTTTTTTTCAGTTGTACTTTCATTCTTCTTCCGATTGATTTATAGTACGGATCTTACGTTCTCGTCGAGGGTCTCGGTGTCCAGATCTTTAAGCGTTCGAGCGTCGAGTTTGAAGCTCATTTTTTGCAAAACTCGTTCGGCCAGTGCGAGAGCCACGGGAGCGTATCTCGATTGCGTACTCTCGAGAAGTACCGTCCACACTTCCAAGCAACGCAAGTATCCGACTATCGTCGAGCATTGCTGAAATGTGTGATGATAGAGAACCTCGAGGAACGTGTTCACCGGAAATTTCGGGCAAGATTCAACCCTCTTCAGATGATTCGTCACGAAGAGCTGTAGAAATTCCGTGGTCTTTTCCGTGTAGCTGAAAGTGGAGAATATTAATTCGGTAAACTTTTCTGATTGAATCGTTCGCTTCCTCATAGAGCAAAGAATGTACAAAAAAAAATAACAACATCGAATTTCCGCCATAGTGCTTAAAACTAATAAATTCTTAAATTAACTTGGAACGTAAAGAAACTTCAAATTAATTTTCACTGTCAGATTTTATGAAATGTTGGATATTTTATAGCTAATTTTTATAATAATTTATTTTTAACTTAGCCATACCTTTCGTCAATAGAATCCAAACGCTCCATGAGCTGGAAGAGGCCGACGCCGTTCTCGAATATTTGCAACAGTAGCCTGTCCGTAATATTCGGCGAACACGGTCGATACAGGAGTTCGTTTATCGTCGTCATAGCTTGGACGGTCATCTCTATCTGTCTGCCGTTCTGAAAGACCAAAAAAATTCTATCAAACCATCGAATTCCATGAAACATATATTACAATTTCCGGTAATTTGCGTACGATATGCGTACGAGTTTTTGTTGAACTTTTTCTCAGAATCTCAGAAGCTTGGAAAAAATTGTTTGTCGTATATAAAAATCATGAATTACCATAGAATCGTGATACTTGGCACAGGCGAATATGGCATCTAAGAGATTTTCGGATATTAAATCGGTGGGTACAATCCAGCTGAACAAATGCGCTAATACTTCGAGAGTGGCGATGCACACCTCGTTGCTTCCGGTAGCCAATCCTTCGACGTCGAGGACCGCTCGAACGGGCGGTAAGCTCTGGCCGCTCGTCGGCGATGGCGGGGGCGTAACCGTTCCCGAACGATTCTGTCCCTTGATCGTTTCGTTCAGAAGTCCTTTTTCAAAAAAAAATTAATAAAAAGAAAAATCAGTTCAACCATACAAAAATACACCAAAGAATCTTTTTAACTTACCGGTAAGAGTGTCCAACGTGACGGACGCTTGGGCGCTAAGCAATCTAAGTAATTCAGTCTTTCTTTGTATCGGCAAATCCTCCCTAGGTGTGGCCAATTCCTCGGACGCCGTTCTCAGATACACAAGGCCCAAGAGGCGAGTGTGCTTGTGACTGAGTAACTATGCGAATAACATTAGTAGAAAAATTAACAATTGCGACTGAATCTATTTTAATAAAAATAAAAAACCAAAAAATAAAAATTAATTTGAAAAAATCAAGAAAATTAAATTCAGCATACTTGTAATATATTTGGAAAAAAGTCTGGATAGAAGTGAGGCCAGTCGTGTTTGGCTATGTCGACGACGAGCTTCACGACTTTGTTCCTGACGAAAGGAGCGACTCTGTGCTCCAGCGACAGTGTGTACAATGTGGATCTTATCAGAGCCCTGTCTTCCCATGGCAGTATGGGCCATCTCCTTCCTATAGTGGTCTGCAGATTCATTTTGATAAATTTTCATTTATCCATAAGCAACAAAAGTTCAACAGCGATTTGAAAAAAAAAAAAAAATCTTGTTTGACGTACCTCCAAGGTGGACAGAGCGAACATACTGACATAGTGATTATTCGTCGAGGATAAAAAATGCAGGCAAGGCCTCCACGAGTTTATCTGCGCTGTAAACTCGTGAAGGCTCTGTTCGATCGTTCGTATTCGTTCGTTAGTCGCTCCGGCGGAAAAAAATTCAGTCATGAGGTGCTCCAGTCTCTGTAGTGCGGCGGCATCATCGTCCTAAAAATAATCACCCGTTCGTACGATAATTTTCATTGAAGTACCTCGACTGTCGTACAAATTAGAATCGTCTCGAATCTCCGAGGAGGGTAAAAACAATCCAGACACAACCGAGTTAAAGTCTACGAGGGTTTACCGGAGGAAAGGTAAATTCAAAGGATAGGTGCAGCGCATTTTTCAAACTTTTTTTTGTTCGAAAAAAAATAAATCAATCGACGATTTTTGTTACGTTTATTTACCATTTTTTTTTCGAGCTGCTCGAGACAGCTGATCTAACGTTGAAAATTGGTTAAATACATAAATAAATGGTTGCGAGGTTAGATCTTTCGTGTCTCTTGGCAGATGTCAAAAACGTTCCTCGATCCGAGGCACGAATGATAGACGTAAGGAGAAAGGAGTACGATCGTCACGAATTTCACGATCTTTCGGGAACGTCGGAGAGGTGAGATTCGCGAATGTAGCGGGCGCTGATGTCCGGCTCAACCACGCCGGGAAGGAGAACACGCGGGTACTTTGAAACATCACACACGAATAATTATCGTAAATTCGAGAAATGTTCAGTTTTCGTATCGATTACTGTGATTAACGATACTACTTCGAGAATAATTCGTGGTATTGAATACTTATGCACGTTGGTGATTAAAACAATGACAAAAGTACGCGAAAGTTTGTAAGAAATTAACTTTCTGTTTGCAGCATTGTTACATTACGAATCGTCGTTTTATTCTCGTTGTAATTATTTTTTAATGTTGGTGTGCACGTTATTGTTCATCAACATACATTCAATATTGCTGGTCTGTTCATCATGAAAAACGTTTATTTCGATAATACGCCGGGGAAATTAAGATTTCCCATTAGTTTTTCGCTATACATAGGTGCATGAAAACTTAATTTACTTTTGTCCGAAATATTAATAGTCGCGATGAAAATAGGAAGACCGAATCGTTACCGACCGAGTCTATGTCGCGTTCCCCTAATCGTGTAAAAAACGTGCGAAAGGTTCGCAGCAGTTTGAAAAATAGTCCCGCCAGATTCACGCTATATCGCCCCGCGCATGCGTCGTACGCCACATTTGGCGTGCGAAAAATAGTCCGTCGAGAAAGATTTCAGAATATTATGGCTTACACATTTCGCCGCTTAGAGCGAACTGGCCTGGCCCGTTGAAAAGATCGCGATTCCTCTGATATTATCGAACCAACAAAGTCTAGTCAGCCGTAGTCGTCGAAGAGATATAGCTTTGGCGGGTAAATGATAGGCCGCGAATCGGTTACGCTGTGCGCGCTGTGCTCTTCGATCAGCTCTCGCAACTCGTTAGGCTCCGCCATCTTTTTCTTTTTTTTCCTCACCGCGTTGTCGTGGTTGCCGGTGGAGGGTGGATTCACGAGCGAACTGCCGAGCCGTCGTGTCCCGGTGCGTGTATATCATAATCGTGAGTTGATCGTTGATCCCGAGAATTTCGGCGTATACATCGTTCAAGAAAAACGTGTCTCTTCGCCGTTGCACTGGCTACAGTAGCTAAAGCGTGCAAAAAAATAAAAAAAATAATATAAAAAAAGTCCGCGTGAGAGATAGCTCGGGAACGAAGAGGCAGAGGCGGAGACAGCGCCAGAACGCGATTCGAGATTTTTCCTTGTGGCGAATTTTATTATTTTTTTGTTTTAATCACGAAATCTCGCGTCGTAATAAACGACTACGCAATCGAGACTGACACCGCGTGAACCTCGCAGAATTCCTTGCGATTCATTGAAACAAGACGATAAAAAAGAAAAGAAATAAGGAGGGTATAAAAAGAAAAAAAAAAGGATCAAACGCGCGCAGAAGGCACAGGACGCGTTCGCTCGCTCGGTTTTTTCGCCAGGAAGTGGAGAAATTCGTGAAGTGGGGCGGGGTGGTCGAGAGAGAGAGGGGGGGTGGGGGCAGTGCGTGTCCGAAGAATAACCGAGAAGCGACGAAGGTGTGCGCTTTTCAGTTCGCTCTACATGTGCACATCCGGTGTTGCCGGTTTAACGACTGAAACTCTGAAACCCTAACGATTACGGCGCTGTGAGAGATAATACCGTGGGACTGTGTCGGATTTTAACGGTGGGCAAATATTATAAATCCAATCATTGAGCCATGCAGATGGATCAGACAACGGTGCAGCTGATACAGGTCCTCGAGAAGACCGTCTCGGCAGGTGAGAGAAATTGAAATACGTTTGCCACGCTAGTCGCGTGTCACGCCTGTGGCGTTCGCACGCGCCGCACAAAACCAATTTTCGTTCTAGTCCACGTTTTCTCAATTATTCCGTTTTTTTCGCATCATCGTAAGAAGATGAAAAAAAAAGAAAAAATTCCTGTTCGGACTTCTTAACGCCGAATTATTTTTTTATTCGTGTAGAAAAAGAAATTTAGAAATTTTTTTGCGCGGCCTTGTTGCTAGGGGGGGAACGCTGCGAGTCATCGAGAGTCTCTAGAAGTTTGGTGCTCAACTGTGATTATTTGTTTCAGACAAAAATGAACTCGAAGTGGCGCAACGCTTCTTGGAGCAAGCTGCTATAACCAACCTCGTGAGTAATTGTTTGAATCTACAAAAGTTTTTGCCTTTCGGGGTTTTTGGATGAGAGGGAACGAAATTGAATTTCATTCGCATTTCAGCATGAGTTCGTTCAACGACTCAGCGGCGTGCTGGGCACGGCCGCGGCAAGCACCGTCGCTCGTATGGCCGCTGGTCTTCAATTGAAGAATCAGCTCACGTCCAAAGATCCGGCATTGAAGACTCAATATCAACAGCGATGGCTGGCCATACCCGCAGAAACTAAGATTTATATTAAGAAAAATGTAAGTCTAACATAGAATACAATTTTTTTTTACATAACTGCGATGAAAAAAAAATAATGCTCCAAACAAAATTTCTGCAATGTTTGACAATTTCTTTCAACTTGCATCACTCATGAGGAAATATGTGCATCGAATTTGGCATCTGCGACAAACTAAAAAGAAGCAATTTCCAAAAACTTGCACTAAAGAAAAAGCTGCAATCAAAATTATTTGTAGATTGATTTTTTACAGTATAAGAACACAAGGCTTATATATATAAGTAATTGAGAGCAAAACGGACTATTTTCACTAATTTTTTGTGGGAGTAAAAAAAAAAATCGCCTTGATCAAGAGCACGTGAAACACATTCTCAGCGGGTCTTTCTCGCTCCGCCGAGAGCGCCACTGATGCTATCTCTCTCCCACTCAATAGTGTTTCACATACTCTTAAAGGACATGTGTCCGTTTTTCCGCATTGTCCCCTAGCAACTGTAAAAATCATTGTTTAGGAACCTTTTGTCGCCGGAATGTATGTCTTGGAGTCATTATTTTATTTTTTTTATAATTAAAAATTCCATAAACATTTCTCGACAAGAAAACTCCTACAACCCAATTATCACAACATTTGATCTGTCTCCTTGGTTCTCCGTTCAACGTTTCTACGACATTTTTGCTTGGTAACCGAACACATTGGAGGCATTGAATAAATTCTGCTCGATTTTCAAACGTCTTTAGCAATTGTCGTTTAGAGTCGTTTAATGTTATTCTACTTGTAGCTCAAGATTCGGCCGGACCGTTCGAAATTTCATTCGAAAGACTTTTTTTTGTTCAAATAAATTTCAAAATCTTGCCGTGTGGACGATTTTCGACAAACATCACAACGAACAAATGCAAACAGATATTCTACTCGCGTGTAAAATTTCAGCACGATCGGTCAAGCCTGTATTGAGTTGCGTAGGACTTTTACAAGTCAGATATTTGCAGACATTAAAGAGCATGGAATTTCATAACGTTTCAAGCCGTGCATAAATATTTTTGCAGAAATTGCAAGATCAACAATTGAATCTTTTACACTAAATAGACAAATCCTAACTATCGAGTGGACCGTTTAAAAGATCCGCGAAAAAGCGAATGCTGCCTTCACACTTCACATTGATCATCCGGTGAGCCATCGAGAGATAACACTTTTTTATGCATTTCAGATTTTGGGAGCTCTAGGAACGGAAAACAATAGACCAAGTTCCGCGGCGCAATGTGTCGCGTACGTGGCGGTAGCCGAATTGCCGGTCGGACAATGGACCGAATTGATTCCATTGCTGGTGAGCAACGTTACCGATCAAGAAAGCACGGAGATGATGAAGGAAGCGACGTTGGAAACGATCGGTTACATATGTCAGGAAATCGAGAGCGAAGTTTTGGTCGCTCAGTCGAATCAAATTCTCACGGCAATTATTCACGGAATGAAGGTCTCCAACGCATCTAATCACGTCAGATTAGCCGCGACCCGAGCTCTGTACAACTCGCTGGAATTCACCAAAGGAAATTTTGAAAACGAGGTAGGCCCGATTATCGAGGCACAACGAATTTACAATTAACACTCTTTACAATTGATTTTTTTATTTAAATAAACTATATTAATTGTCCTAATCTTAGACCTCTACAAAATTTCGAAAACGTAGAGCTCGATTATCTGCAGACTTCTTATAAATGAACTTTTTTCTCTACGAAGTGACAAATCCCTGCGGCAATATCGCCTGCGGTAATTGTATCGCATGGACGAAGTCTCGCCTCATAAAAACTAAAAAAAATCTTCTCACTTCCGAAGCTTTGATCGTTCAACGAACAATTTTTTTTTTTAGACTTAAAGTATTCGCATCCGTGCAATTTTACCATAATTGTATTAAATGTGGTAATTAATTAGTATAATTTTTTTTTACAGTCTGAAAGAAATTTTATAATGGAGGTCGTGTGCGAGACCACTCAATCGCCGCATACTCAGGTTCGGGTAGCAGCTCTTCAGTGCCTTGTCAAAATCATGTCGTTGTACTATCAGCACATGGAACCTTACATGGGTCCGGCACTATTTCCCGTAAGTATAAAAAATATATTTGCGAACGACTCTACAGAAGCTGGACAGCACGATGTCCATCACGAAAATTTCAATAGTATTTTCATTTCGTTCAATAGACTTAAATACCCCCGATGAAAACATACTCTCTCCGTAACACATTGTCATTGACACGAGTGGAAGGACAGAAACACTTGAGTTTTTAGATTTTTACACTTGCTACTCGAAGAAAAATTCCAAGACTTTTTATCGGTACATTTTTGTATCAATCTTCTGTTAGATAAGTGCCTGACACAAATTTTATCGAGAATCGACGTCTAAAAGCCGAGCTGCGTGGCATGAAAGACACATTCACCCCGTCACCTTAATGTACAGTGGAATTTGTGTAATTTCAAACTCTTGTATGTCGGCGAAATGTTGTACCAAGCATGGTCGGGCACTTGCCAGCAGAGTGTAAAGAAGAAAGTCAGCCCTGTATTTTGAATCGAACCCAATGCCCGAACGAGCTAAATAAAATATTTCGGAGTATCGATGAAAATAATGTTTGCAGATAACGCTGGAAGCTATGAGATCGGACATCGACGATGTGGCGCTGCAGGGAATAGAATTTTGGTCGAACGTAGCCGACGAGGAGGTGGACTTGACGATAGAGGAGGGCGAGGCGACCGAGGGAGGTCGTCCCCCGTCGAAGGTGTCGCGTCACTACGCCAAAGGAGCGCTGCAGTTCCTCGTGCCGGTGCTGATGCGAAAGCTAACGAAGCAGGAAGAGTTCGACGACGAGGACGATTGGAATCCATCGAAATCGGCCGGAGTTTGCCTCATGCTGCTCGCTTCCTGTTGCGAGGAGGGCATTGTTCCCTACGTTCTTCCCTTCGTGAAGGACAACATAAAGTCTCCCGATTGGAGATTCCGAGACGCGGCTCTGATGGCGTTCGCCTCGATACTCGGAGGCTTGGATCCGAACACCCTGAAGCCCCTCGTCGAGCAAGCTATGCAGACTCTCATAGAGCTGATGTACGACACGAGCGTCGTGGTACGCGACACGGCCGCGTGGACCTTCGGAAGGATCTGCGAGATAATACCCGAAGCCGCCATAAACGAGACATATCTGAAGCCGCTTCTCGAGTCGCTGGTCAACGGATTGAAAGCCGAGCCTCGCGTCGCGGCGAACGTTTGCTGGGCGTTCACCGGTCTGGCGGAAGCAAGCTACGAAGCCGCCGAGGCCGAGGATGGCCAACAGCCCGACACCTACTGCATGTCGCAATTCTTCGATTTCATCGTCCAGCGGCTTCTCGAGACCACCGACCGTCCCGACGGCGCCCAGGCTAATCTTCGTTCCGCGGCTTACGAGGCCCTCATGGAGATGGTGAAGAATTCACCTCGCGACTGTTACGTAACCGTACAAAAAACAACTATGGTCATACTCGAGAGGCTACAGCAGGTACTTCAGATGGAGACCCACTTCCAGAATCACTCCGATCGCGCGCAGTATCACGATCTTCAGTCCCTTCTCTGCGCGACCCTTCAATCGGTGTTGCGCAAAGTAACACCGGAAGACGCACCGCAGATATCCGACGCTATAATGACCGCTCTGCTGTCGATGTTCAATTCCAATTCGTGCAAAGTCGGCGGCGTCCAGGAGGACGCTCTGATGGCCGTCTCGACCCTGGTCGAAGTACTCGGTGAAGGTTTTCTCAAGTACATGGACGCGTTCAAGCCGTTCCTGTGTCTCGGGTTGAAGAATCACGCGGAGTACCAGGTTTGCTGCGCCGCCGTCGGTCTCACCGGGGACATTTGCCGGGCTCTCAAGAACAAGATGCTGCCCTACTGCGACGAGATTATGACGCTGCTGCTCGAGAATCTCGGCAACGACACGGTACATCGCTCCGTAAAGCCGCAGATACTCTCGGTCTTCGGCGACGTCGCGCTCAGTATTGGGCCGGAATTCAAGAAGTATCTCGACGTCGTGCTGCAGACTCTGGCCCAAGCGTCGCAGGCCAACGTCGATCGAAGCGACTACGACATGATCGATTATCTGAACGAGCTGCGAGTCGGTGTGCTGGAGGCTTACACCGGCATCACTCAGGGCCTGAGGGGCGACGGCGACACACCCAGTCCCGATGTCGCCCTCGTCGAGCCTCACGTACCGTTCATAATAACTTTCATCACAACGACCGCCACCGATCGAGAGAATTCAGAGGAAACCATGGCCGCCTCGATAGGCCTTCTCGGCGATCTCGTCGTCGTATTCGGCATCAAACTTTTGCCCATTGTCGAAACCGAACATCTCACCGAACTGCTGACGAAGGGAAGACGCGCTCGTAACATTAAAACCAAAGGACTCGCTACGTGGGTCACAAAGGAGATAAGAAAGCTCAAGAACACCAATCCTGCGTCGAGTTGGTAAGTAAAAAAAAATTTCACTTTTAAAACATCTATTATGCTATTGTTAACTCTCGGACATCGAAATACATCATTTTTTTTTCTTTCAATTGCCGTTTGGTGACAATTCGGTTGTGTGGAATAGCAGGAGCGGCAACTCACGTTGAAAAATTCGTTGCACGAGTTTTCGCAATCTATCGACATTGAAACATTTTTGTTCGACAACGACCAATGTGGCCTTGGCATTAAGAAAGTTAATTGGTTATATTAATCTTTAACTTTTTTTTGCCTCCCCGGCACGTTAGTTTTTCTAAATGTAATCGTGTTATTGTGGGTTCCGCGGAAACTGTGGAAATGAGTTTTTTCAATTTGTGATGCCGATTCGAGTAGTCTGCATCGCTCGATTCGCCGTAACCCTTTGAAGCACCGTGCATATGATTCTCTGCTGTTCCGTTCGATTACCTTATCCGTTAAATAGCTCAATGAAGTATTACAAAATTTGCAGAATTTTTCTTTCAACATTGTTTTTCGATCCTTTTCCTAAGGTAATCCGTTGTTTTTCACTTTGAAAATCAATTGCAGTGCTTCAAAAACTTTCAGAAAATAACAGGCTAAAAAAGTACTCTTTCATACGAACAAAAAATTTGGTGTCCGAGTTTTAACTACTACTTGTTACAATAATGCTAAAAGTATTTTAACGTTGATCCCGGTGTAAATGGCAAAAGTACGTAAAATTCCTCGACTGCCTGCTAGTATAAAAAAATATATATATACATATATTTTTATTCATTTCCTCATATCGCAGGCAGTGATAGACGATGCCTCGAGGTGTAATCACTCGGGTTGCCTCGCTGCCGAATCCTTCCTTTGCTCTCTCAATGTCGACAAATCGATTATACTATTCAATGACTATTATTCAGCGCCCAATGTTATCCCAGCCCTACAGAACCATTAATAATCCATCGACCATTGTATACGTAAAAAAAAAATCTGGCGAGCGTTAATCACACCTGGCCCGTTGTTGGCTTTTGTTGTTTACAGATCGCCCCACGTTTGTACTCTCGTGCAAATTGATTTGACTAGAAAGCTATCGAACACAATACAAAGACAACAAGATTGGATGGTGCGGATGCGAGTTGATGGATGTGCGTGAGTTCCAAAAAAAAAACATAAAAAAAACAAAAAAACAAAAAAATGAAAAGCTGAAAGATGGATGCGGATGATGTTGAACGATGATGATGATGATGATAATATGAGTCTGCACGTGTTCCCGATTTTGACGGCCGTCTTAGGGAGCCGTGGTGTTTCTGTCGAGGATAGACCGATTGCCTCGAAAAACAAAAAAAAAACAGTAACCCGTTCTCTCATCTGGATTATCTACGGAAAGGATGAAGAAAGAGTGCAAGTGGATATGTTGATGACCAATTGAATGAGAACAAGAAGAAAGCCTGATTCAGAGAGATCCGGTGATAAGAGAGTGTGTCTGAAAACAAAAACCAAACAAAAAAGCAAAAACAAAAGATTTGTTCGATCGACCGATCAACGAGCAAAAAAAAAAGAGAAAGAAACCCCCGTGAATAACGTGATGCTGTGCCAAGAAAACTGCTGTGGACGATGCGCGCAACGCGTTGCTTGAGAGATGCGAAACGAGAAATAAGCAAAACACAAAGCAAAAATAAACAAAACAAAAAAGAAAGGAAACAAAAAAAAAAGTGAATGCGGCGCGCGAATGATTTGTGTATGAGTGCGTAGCTCGTATCTACTGAAGAGAGACATCCAACGTAACAACGAACGTCGTTTAACGAATAAATAAAATTGGATGTATGATGCGAGAGGGAGAGAGAGAGAGAGAGAGAGGGAGGGAGAGAACGAGAAAAAAGTGAAATTGATAGTATGCATGAAGCAGTACGACCGGATCGGAAGTTTGAAAAAGTGAAGAAGAAAAAGTGAGAAATCGATGCATGTAAGTTGTATAAAAGTTGTATAGCGCGATTGGTTGCGATCAAAAATATAGTAAGATTGGTTAGAGAATAAAAAAATAAAAAGCATGGAAAAAAAAACGGAAAGAAAAAACAAAAATCGAGCTGAAAAGAGCCTAGAAAAGGGTCTAGCGTTTTTGTTATGTTGAACGGCGAATGTACGTTTGTGAGCGTGTATGTTAATTTTTTTTTTCAATTCTGCAGGTGAATTTCCGTTGAGCTGTTGATTCGATTAAAGAAACGAATATTTTGATGGCGTGAGTTTACAATGAATTTATAAAAAAAAGGAAAAAACTGTACCCTGAAACTATGCTCTTTCCTACGTAGTGATACGTCAGTTCGGTCAGTCCTCGCTTCCATCCGGACTGTCCTGACGATTCCTGCGTTTCCTGCACAATTTGTATTAACGAAGCGTTTTACAAGCTTTTCTCCTCATTTCTGATATTAAAAAAAAAATCTTTTGTCGTCACCGAACGAGTTATAAATATTAATTTAGCCTGGTGTGTCTTTGACAATCGCGCGTGGATTCTAACGAAAGTACCTTGTGTATAAATGGGCTAGTGATATAAGTTAAGAGAAAAAGAGAGTAGTTAAACCGGAAGAACGGGGTGAGAGCATGCGGAGGAGGCTGCGCGTCTGTCTGTGTTGCGAAATGAATTTAGTGAGAAAGAATAAATAAAGAAAGAAAGAAAGAAAGATAGAGATTAGCGGCGGAATAATTCTGTGTGCATCGAGATTAATTTTTGTACTCCGTGTATCGATGTAAATCATGCCGAACGAGAGGGAAAACAAAAAGAAAAAAAAACGAAAAAAAAAGAAAAAAAATATCATCCCGCCACGAAGAGTTTCCGAGATGTAGTCGACAATTTGAAATTGACGACGATGTACATTTTTTATTATATTTTCTTGTGCCAGAGATAAGAATGAAGAGCATGCGAAAATTAAACCGTTTAGATTAACGGATTTATTTTCCAAGCTGAGCTGATATGTTGAGACTGTGTGGGTCAGTCTGTACGAGATAAATCTTTTACGGTATTGCGAGGAGAATGCCTGTGTACGAATTGCCCTTTTATCAATGATGTACCTGTGCAGTTGAGATTTTCGAGTCGAGAGAGGGTCGTAAGAGAACGAATAAATGAGGGTGCTAACCATGGAAAGTTATACGCATCTCGTCAACATCCTGATTATCCGTATTCTCCAATACATCGACGGCACATATCGATCCCAGATTGAGGCAGAAAAAAAATTCAATCCAATTATACATATCTATATTAATATCTATAATATACATGTTTATTAGGGTGGATCCACAAAAACTTAAAAATTTATGGGAAAAAGTGTTTTTGAACAAAAAAAATCATCTTCATCCTAGAGTATAATTGGAAGTAATTTACTCTAAAACGATACGTACAAATTTATAATTAATAATCAAACTTAGCATTTAACTTCTCGTAAAACGAAGACTGTGGCAAGCATAAGGCAGTCTCACTAGGTGCAACCCTAAAAGGTCTACGTTTCATTGAGGTACTTAAACTCGATTACTTTCTATTATACTCTAGGGTGGTAGGTAAAAATTATTCATCGCACACACATTTTTCGATGCATTTTCAACAGAATTAATGAAACGCCCTAATATTGGGCGATCCTAAAATTGGAGGAAAAATTTGAGAGTTGCATTCCGCCGTGAAAACTGAACGAACTTTCCCGTAAACAAATTTTTTTTATAGTGAGCATTTTACGAATTACGAGACGGTAAACCTTCCACCCAGTGAGGCTCACGCTCATTGGTTGAAAACTTAGAGCTGCTCGTAGCTCGAAAACTACCGACCATACAAAAATTTGTTACGGAGAACATTTACTCGGGTTTCTACGTGGAATACGATTCCACACTTTTGCCATTATTTTTGGTCCGACATGTATATTAAATATACTAATATATTGTTGCCATAACGCAGAGTGTTACTCAAGTCACTACAACTTCAACCCTTTGAAGCGCTGTATCTCGTATATATCTCTTTACAGTTTCGCATCTTTTACCGGGCACGATGAAAACTCGCTACATTTTTAAGGCACTCTCAGTGAGCAGTCGAAACGTTTAATTTTTCAGCAGATAAAGTTAGTAAATTTTCCAAGGTTTTTCATATGACATAACTTTTGGAAAAGTGTTGTGCATATGCAACATCATATATTCCGAATGTAGCAGCTCCGACGTACGCCGAAGTTGAGACCTTGCGCTAAGGCTAAGCCGAGTCGGTAGTCAGGAGTGTCCGAAAGGCCTGTCGGATAAACCGATCGTTCTATCGAGCAATTCATTTTCTCGCAACGAACGGTAACGACTGTATCATCGATAGAGAATACCTCGGTGTCAGCAATGCCCTCAATCTCCTCTAAGTACCCTTAACCCAATTGAATTACGAGCGTTCGCGTCCCGTAACGTAATCGGGTGGCACCTCCGTACGGACGAGACATCGGTCCCGTTGCGTTCGTCATTCTCGTACTCGTCGCTGGCTCAAGTGTAGGGCAAGGGTCGCCAAAGCGGTTTGGACCTCCTCTTTTACCATCGCTCGGCATTTCGTTTGCTCATAAACGATCTCTCAATATTTCACTAATTAGCCAAAGTCGCGGCCTTGACCACGCGTAAACCTACCGCGTGGTAAAACGTTTTGCATCGGGGGGGGGGGAGGGGGGAGAGGGCGCTGCCGAGAAATACATCGCGATGATCGTTCGCTCTTACCAACGCAACAAAACTAATGCGGGTCACGTGAAGTTGTTGTAAGGTCTCCCGGTGGCATCGCCGGTGCCAGAGAGGCGCCCGAGTCTGCGAATATGTATACGCCGGACGATAAGCCGTCGCCTACTAACGGCAATACTCGGTCTAACAAGGATAAAAGACAGAAGGATAACAACGATGACGTGAGTGTGTACTCGGTGGTTAGCAAACTTGTTTTTATTTCGGCCGGTCGATGAGATCGAACGGAAGAATCTCGATCGGCGCGACTGTAGGCGATCGCGTTGGGCACGGAAAAACGGAAAAGTGGTGACCGATTCGGAAAAAAATGTTCAACTTCGTCATTACGAGCCGCGATGAATTGCAGATATCGAAATTATTCGATCATTAGCGTCACTGGACGAAATTTGTTTTTTGTATGAGTTTTTTTTTTTTATTAGACGGGAAGTGACGAAGCAACGTTTGATGTAAAGGATGTGATGCGGACAGGGTAGATGAAACAGTTGCGTCGCTCTGTAACGTTTCTCGACCGCTCCAGGATATTCTATTATTTTTCATTTTTCCAGAGACGTTCAGTGAGTATATTAGTGTTATTTCTTAATATTGTTTTTTTTTGTTACAAAATTTCGACACATGTGTGTTCAAAATTTTGTCCTTTCTCAATGAAACTTTAGTGTTCTACTTGCGAGATTATGAAATTACGTGCGATTACTCGTGAGACCGTACGAGATTCTGGTTTCATTGAATTATTGTTCCTGCAATTGGAAGCCTGGAGAAGAGGGGCCGCGACGCGCACAAATTGAATCTAAACAATTGCTAATTATTTACGCGAACAAAACCGGACATAGTATCGTATTTTTGAACTGTACATTAGAGCCAATGAATGATTTTTTGAGGCGAAATAAAGACCGGTGCCAAAGAGTTACAGCAAAGTAGTTCTCCAAACTAAGGATAATATTCGAGAAATCGTTGCTTAAGTATCTGAAATTGAATGGCACAGAGTCACATTTCCGAGGTTTTTCATTTTTATTATTTGCGATAATAATTTTTAAAAATATTTATCGGAATAGCTGCGAAGATTGAAGCATTTTATAATGCCATTTGGGTGACTTTTTACTTGCCCTAAAGTAACGCGTCGCATAGCACCGAAGCTCGGCGCGACCCCACGGGCAGTTGCACTCCGGCACTTTTCCGTCTTCCCGTATCCAACGAAACGACACAACGTTGCGTCACATATTGTTCTCCAAACGTTTGCTGCAATGGTCAATCGCGTCAAAGGCGAACTCGCGGTTTCGACATCGTTAGCATTTTTTTTAAGGTCATGTGAAATGCCGGCGGTCGACAACAAACCGCCTTCTCTATTTTCATCGAGACCGGTCATATTTTGGATGAAAGAAAAATAGGTTATCGCGTCTACATATATCTCTCGAGGTGATGTGGAACACCCTCCCGCCCACTTACCCTGTGCTCAGCTGGTAGCAAAAACTGTAATGAATGGCATTCGAGACCGCAGACGCCCGAGCAAAAAAAAAAATTGTCTTTCCCTGCGTCTGCCGATTATCCAGGGAAAGACAATTTTATTTTTCCTCGGCGGACCGCGATCTCAAAACGGCATTCAGTACAGTTTTTATTACCCGCGACGGTATTTCACATAATCTCAAGAGAACCTAATATCCTTTCGCCCAAAACATTAATAGTATCGCAGAAAATATGGACGGCAATTTGCTACCGACCGAGTGCTGGGTGGGCGGGCCGGAGAATATTCCGTATAACCTCGTCGACAAGGAAAAGATAAATAGCGAATGAGAAAAAAATCAAGATTATCGAAGTAGTTTAGCTCGTCGTGATATACCAACTTAGTAAGTGATTCGTAGGACGCCTTCGATCTCGACGATCTGTTGCCAATCGTCGGTGAATTCGGTCCTTACCAGAAGAAACTGTTGTGGCTGGTCTGTCTGCCGGCTTGTTTGCCCTGCGGATTCTGTGCTTTCAATCAGCTGTTCATGGCGTCGACGCCGGCACACTGGTGCAAGGTTCCGGGACTCGAGGGACTGGATCCTTCGCGAAGAAGGCGTCTAGCTATTCCCACTACTCAGCAGGTGCTAACTTTACGAAATGGCCGCTTTGTGAATTAACAAACATTCGTCCGAAACTCGAAGCGTTCGGGGGCCAGCGTAGATAGCGCTTTACCCGTAAATCTCATCGAACAACCGCTTAGCTTCCCGATGACTCGCCTTCGAAGTTCCAGCATCGATCGTTACATATGATTCAATCAATCGATAATTTATCGTTTTAAGAGAACGAAAAGAGAATCTAAAATTGTGAAATATTGGAATAAAAAAAAGAAAATCGTTTCATAACACATAATTTTTCGATCTCAATAACGCGAGACAGTATTTTTTTTTGTGCAGTGAAAATAATTATCCGGCCTGTAATTATTCCGTAACGTATCTGCTCGCCGAGTATTTGCGACATTGAGAGTAGTTGATCGACATCCCTTGAATGAATCATCATTATTCCCACGCCACAGGAAACAAACGAGAGTGCTAACAGACGAGCGTCTAGTGAGAATAATGAGAAGAATTTTTGTCAAAGTAGGATGGAAATGAGAGCTCGTACAGCCAGTGCACACGTTACGACGTCGATTGGTCGGATATCGCGAATGACTTGAGCTCGCCGAACATATCGGTGGGAAATTCGTCCTGGCCTATCATCCCTTGCGACCACGGATGGGAGTACGATACTTCGGAAGTTATATCGTCCATTGTCATCGACGTATGTGAAGACTCAATTTTATCAAGTAGCGCGATCGTTACACCTTTGACACTTAGCATAAGAACGCAACGCCGGTTTATTTCAGTTTGACCTGGTGTGCGAGAAAGACATTTATCCTACCATCGGCCTGGTAGCGCTCAACACCGGCGGACCCATCGGAGTTTATCTCTTCGGAACGCTCAACGACAGGTGAGTGTTGTTCTCTTTTTATCGCAACTTGCACTAAGGTCATGTGAAATAACGCGGTCGGTAACGAAAACTGTAATCAATTTTTTTCAAGGTTGGTAATAACTTTGGGACAAACGGTGATCGTCGACATCGTCATCAATCAGTCGGGCAGTTGCTAAGAGTTTGCGTATCCTCGGAAATGTATAGCATCCTAGAAAAAAATGGATTCCAGTTTTTGTTACCGACCGAGCATGGCCAGGAGCTTGCCCGAGCGGATGCACGACCGAGGTTTCGACCGAGCAGCCGATAGTCGTGGTGATGCATTTCTTCGACCGTTGAAAAGTAGACACTTCGACCACAGAAGCGATCAAGGAATCGACCTTCTCATTTTGCTAATGTTTGGTCGTTTTTTGAGGTTAACCCGACGAAACGACCACGAAATCGATCATTTTCAGAACGCCGTGCTACGTCGATCGAGAAAACGACCGTACAATCGAGCATTCCGAGTTATCTGGAACTCGGTCGTTTTTCAGTTGGTCTTCGAAGACTCGACCGCTGTAGCGATCGTGCACCGATGAAGATATACGATTGAATCAAGCAATGAATCGGGCAGGGACGTTCAAATAAATATTTTGTTGGTACAGTTTTGATGATTTCACCAAAATATTTTTGAGGCATCAAAATACGTGCCCGAATATTTTGTTGAATCAAGCGTATTTTTTTATCAGTGTGGCTCCTTTCACTTGAAAAATAGTCATGAATTCAATAAAACTTCCAGGTGCATGGTAACGACAGCATACTTTGTTAATTGTATTTTATTTCAAATTTTTTACAATCACACGAAAACCGGCAACGTTTTTTTTCTTTATGTTGGGATTGTTGCCAGACGTTATTGAAGAAATGGCGTCGAAAGATTCTGCACTTTGACGTTGCACAGTTTTATTGTCTTCATTGGGTGAGAAAATTGCAATTTACCCAATAGCGATAACGTTGTCGGCCGAATTTCGAAAAACGACCAAACTTCAGCAACTTGAAAATGGCCGATTTCATAATCGTTTCGCTGATCGAAAAACGAGTTTCGGCGACCTTGGAGTGATCGATTCTAAGGTCGTTTTTATTTCGTCAACAAGCGAAAAGCGATCGGACTATCTTAGACTCGCAGGTGCTGTAACTCTCCACAGTTTGCGGTCGTCTCCGTGGCCGAGATGTCTGCTTTTGAACGGTTGAAAAAAAATTTCCCCCATAACTATGGTTTATTCGTTCGCAACGACGGTAGATGAAAAAAATAACGAAAGTTCCGCAACCTGCTACTAGGGAGCAGATTTCGTATCGCCTTGAGGAAATGTACAGCAAATATATATACATATGAACTTTTTCTTTCCTACAGAATAGGGAGAAGACTGTCCTTTTTCACGTGTCTCGCGACGCTCATCGCAGGTGGTTGTCTAACTTCGATATCCAACAGTTTCTGGACATGGGCGGCTTGTCGTACCCTCGTTGGCCTCACGATACCCGCGATCTACCAGATACCTTTCATCATATGTAAAAACAAGTTTATTCTCTATCCGTAGTTGCAATTACAAATACCTCAACGAGTTCTCAAAACAAACGAGAACTTGCAAAAATTAGTAACAACATACACATGGAGTTACACATCTTTTCACACGTTTGTGAAAAGGTGTGACCACGCGTTTATTATGATCCCCAAATTATATCTGTTTTGTTTTGAATGATCATTAATTACCTACTTTGTCCCTTTAATAGAAATTGAAAATGTCATAGCCAATATTTCGTGAGATATGTTTTTATCGATAATTCCCCTCTCCTTATCAGTGAAACTCTGTTTCTACAATTCCCCCTTCCCCCGCCCTAGCCCTACAAGTGACAACCCTCTATTACCATCAGCGATCCTCCCGTCTCTATCATTGACGCTTCGTCCTTATCGTCGCCCTTCCCACCCTCTCCTTGATCCATAATTCAATGCGAGCCCGCGATAAGCACACTCGACGTAAATTATGGTGAGTCATTTGACCCCGGCCTTCTCCATTCTTGTACACGATAGCGGTCCTACCTCAATAACTGATCAATTAGTTACACAGCAGATCAATCGGATTTTGCAGAATTGATCGCATAAAATAGAGAGATAGAGCAATAGTTAACTAATGAACTACGAGAAGAAAATTTGTGACAAAAGGTTCAATTTTTCGCGCTAGTTACACTGGAAAACTCTTCGCGACCAATACCTCGACCCCGATTCTAACCGATGAATTATTTTAACTTTAATTTTTAATTTTTAATTAATTATTTTTTAATTATTTTAAATTAATTATTTCTTAATTATTTTAATTAATTATAATTTTTAATTAATTATTTTATTCAATTATTGTTAACAGCTCTAGAGTTGGTGGGTCCGAACTACAGATCGTTCGTAACGGTGATGACCTGTACCTTTTACACGATGGGGCTGTGCATGCTGGCGGGTGTAACGTATCTCGTGCCCGAGTGGAGAACCCTGGCACTTTCGACGAGCGCACCGTTTCTACTGTACTTCTTATACTGGTGGTCTGTAGCCACGAGACTCGACGATAAAACAATATCGTCGTTGCAATTATCGCAGGTGGGAACATTAATCTTGACTCGACGTGGACGCACAGGTTTCTTCCAGAATCACCGCGCTGGCTGTTGGCGAAGGGGCGTCTCGCCGAGGCCAACGAAATCCTTAAGACTCTGGCGTTCGTCAATGGCAAAGAGCTGCCGGAATCTTTCACCCAGAAGCTGAAGCAGCGCATGACGATGTCGAGGACGAAGAGCGAGGAGGAAAGACTCAGAAGCGGCCCCGGTGTTCTGTCGCTATTCAAAACGCCGAATATGCGACTAAAAACGTGTCTCATAACGCTCAACTGGTGAGGAAACTGAGAGCGTCGTATTATTTAATGAAAATTATTTTTGTAATTATCATATAATTATACACGGAAAACGATGATTCGTGATATTTACCGGTGCGCATCGGGATTTAAAAAATCTGAATTTTTCTCAACGATTAAACTGAAAGTAACTATCTTATTTGAAAGAATATCAAGTGAACTTATTATTTTACAAGAAATAAAAATGCACATCAGTCGCCTCGCTCGAACTGTGTGACATGATAGAATAAATATGATATGATAGAATAAATTGACCTATCGGAAGCGGCTGTAGTGGAATTATTTTTTAAAGTAATTAGCTGTGCCAATCTCTGACTTTAATACATTGAGTTCAATTAAATTTGATCATCTTTCGTCATAAACTCATTCTTACCTGGAATGAACAGTTTTGTCTGATACGGGATGTGACGTGTACCAACAACTTTTACCGTTCCTATTTTTCCGTGTACTCGAAAGTAAACATAACATTCGAAACGGTATCGATAGTCGATGTACCTTAAAGGCCATCCGGGCGAGGTATAAGCATGTCTGCCCTTCCGGCGTTAGATCATCAATGTGACTTTATTTTATCCACAGGTTTGCTAATAATATGGTATACGTCGGTCTGTCGTATTACGGTCCGGCACTGGGTAACGAGGAACACCTGAGCTTCCTCTTCTCATCGCTCGCCGAAATTCCGAGTTACCTTGCCTGCTGGGTGGTGATGGACAGATGGGGACGCCGGTGGCCTCTCTGCCTCTGCATGGTCACCGCGGGCTTGTCTTGCATCGCCACTGTACTTCTGCCCAGCGGTAATTAACAACTAACTCGTCAAAGACCCCTCGTTATTTTTATGAAAAAATAAGGAAAATCTTATAAAAGTGCACAATGAAATTTGCACATTGCTTCCCCATTCTACATCGTCGTTTAAAAATTATTTCCACACATACACGATGCGTTGTGAATATGGTTTTCAAAAAATGTGGAAGCAACGGGCAAATTTCGTTTATTTCGTCTTTTGAAGAAGACGGCTGCAATTAATTTCTTCATGATTTTTTTGTTGGTTCGTCCTGAACCTTGCTTCACGAGAAAGCGATGAGCAATTAAATTTGCAGTCATTGAAAAAATGAATCATTCATAGTACACTAGTCTAATGAATTATTAATTAAGTAATGATTGAAACTCTTCCTTGCCACAGTAAATCACGTCCGGTGCGACTCATAACGACATTTTTCCGTTTTCAGACGCCGTGATAATGACTCTGGTACTCTTTCTACTATCAAAGTCGGCGATATCAGCGTCTTTCCTAATAATCTATCCATTCGCCGGCGAGCTATATCCGACGCAATTGCGCGGCATCGCAATAGGTTTCTCCGCTTACATAAGCGGCCTCGGACTCATAATAATTCCCTTCATAACGTATCTGGTGAGGAACCGCGATTACAAAAGAAAAATATAAAAAAAATTGAGGAATTCGTGAATTTATTAAAGTACATAAGATAAATGATCCTATGAAAAAGTACAGAATAGAGATAGATGTAGGTAGATTGTTTTTTTTTTCTTCTTTTTCTATGAATGAAATTTTTTTCGGTATAGGAGAGACGGTATCCGAGGATAATTTATCAATTGATGCTCAACAGCGACAGAAAGGATATTTCGATAATTTTGATTATTCCCTTCGCGGTTTTGCAGGGCCGAGAAAATCTTGTCCTTCCTCTCGTCATACTCGGCGTCGTCTCGGTGATAGGTGGTCTCTCTGGACTGCGTCTACCCGAGACGCTTCATCACAGGCTACCACAAACCGTCGAGGAAGGAGAACTCTTCGGAAAGGACTGGAAGTGCGCGGACTGTCTTCGTTGCGTGCCCATTAAGTACGAGGAACAATTAAACAGATAATAAATACCATTAAAGGACAATAGTTTTTTAAAGTGTTATCAGGATTAAACGTAACGTAGTTCGGTGTGCGAGTAATTGTATCGAAGTCATTTTTTTTTCTCAGTTTTTCTGTGTTTTTTTTTCAGACCTCCATCAGCAACGACGTCCTACGAGGATCTGTCGGTCGGCGAAACGGTCGAGATGCATCAAGTGCCGGCCGAGATGATGACGACGTCAACCACGACCTTCGAGGAGTCCGGGATGGTCCGTGGGACTCTCAACAGCAGCATGAGCAGCGGCGGGCCGTCCCGTCGGCTCGTCCGTCAATCCAGCGTAATGGATACTCAACGGGACTCGGATGGTTCAATTAAAATGACGTACTGGTTCTGAATTGTTTCGCCGAAGACGGAATAAAGAGCGAAAATATGGGTGGAAAGGAAACGATAACGTGCCGCTTTCAATCCTCTCCTTCGATTTGTCTCCTCTAACAGTTGGGTGGTCCAGATAAAAATAAACCTTTTTCCGCAGATTCCGGCGATCGTACCCGCACAACTTGTTCCACTTGACGAGAAACTAATTCGGCAATCGAAAAAAGCTCGATATCTTGAGATCCTTCAACACTCATTTGTGTAATGGTATTTTTCTTAATTTCTTTTATCTAAAAACACTTTCCTTTCTATCAACTTTTTTCGTCCATAGAATATAAGAAATTGTGATTTTGTTTCGGACTTTTGAAAGAATATTACGGTGAGAAGAATAATTGTTTTTTGACTGCGTTTTGAGGATTTTTTTTTCCAACGTACGCGTCGAAAGATTTTTAATTTTTTGTCAATATTTGTTGGTTTCAAATAATCGTTATTCTGGACAAGTGCTAACTCCGATATGTAGGGCTTGCATTTTGTATACTCTTGAAAATTAGAAGTCGAGAAATATGTCTTGCATAGAAATGAATCGTATGAATTCTACAGATTTTTCCATTTCGGCCGGTATAATTCGGGAAGTAGTTTTCCGTCGAAACAAGCGTGCATCCTTACGACCGCTGAGATAGAGAAGAAAAACTTTTGTCCGGACCGCCCTAACAGTTAGTCCCAGACATCGCTAATTACAAATCATCATTATTATTATTTGAAAAATAATAATAGCGATAATGAATGTAATTAATATTTAATTACAATTCTGCCGTTCTTCCGTTCAGTCGTTGGATTATAAATCCGTATTTTCTTTTCGCAATATTCCACCCATCTCTTATAATCGTGGCACGCGATTGCCCCGAGCGAGGGACGTGATCGCCCCAGATATCTCGGATGTGCGTGGATGCGTGTGTGCGGGTGTTCGGTCGAAATGATCAATTTCGCGCCTCGGTTGTTTGCCCTCGTTATCCGGCAGCGAACCTCGTTACAAACGCGTCGTTCTATTGTAGCAACTGGAAATACGATCGACGCCGCTATTGAGTCACGTTGTTCAGAGCGATATTATCGAGCAACGGGTGCTTCGTAAAATTCGTGATCTACACGTACCTCTCCAGTAGACGACGCTTGAGTTCAGGCGGATAGGCGACGTATATGTAATGATCGGGCATTTCTCCTGTGGCTGCGACCAGTCTGTCCTCGCCGATCTCGATTCGCCGTCGATGATCCTCGAGTCTCGCGTCTCCACCCGGATCGTGCAACAACGCACCCGAACCTCGATCGGGACCGTCGTTAAAATCCGGATTCTCCTCGTTGCTGTCGATACCGCCGTCATCTCCGGAACTGAAAACACTTTGTCGTATCATCTTTGAAATAGCTAATTAATTCATTATTTCGCTCATTCATCGATTTTTTTCTGTGACATTTGTGAAAATTCTGTGAAAATGAATGAGCGGTGCGTGTAGGCGCGTGTAGGCAGAAAATGCAGTACTCACTTAAGAAGCAAGGAGATGACGTAGTAACAGGCGGATATGCCAGTCGATAATATGAGAAGAAACACGATGAGCAGATACCAGGGCGTGTGTCGCGGCTGTCTTCTTGAGTCTTCCCAATATTTGTCACAGCTCAGGTACCAGCAGATTGCTCGGTTGAGTTCACCTAACGCGAAAATACATCTTAGAAAATAAATCAACACTTATACAAAAAAAAAAAAATTTACCTTCAATCTCTTGAAAGTCTTTGACCGAGAGATTAGCCAAGAGTCCTGCGATACAGTCACGAACGAGTATCTGCGATAAAAGTACAGTTAACGACGCACAAATGATCCCTATTATTTTGATTTTTTTCAAAGTAATCGTACTATCTTATTTTAGTGTCGATAGTTATTCGGGTGACACGTGTGTCTATAATTATCTTCGCCACACGGTCTAGAATCTATCCGTGTCGCTGAGACCGGTATGTAATTACGATAATCGAAAACTAACTTCACACTGGAGCTTGAGCTTCTGCAGTTCCTCGGGTTTGCAATTGGACTTGAGCTTTCGTATCTCAAATTCCTTGCTTCTTTCGCGTTTGTCGAGGGCGGCAGGTAGCGACGATTCGACGAGATTGCTAGCTTCGTCGTCGTCGTTCGATTCGCCGTCGGGATTGTCGCAGGCTGAGCTCTCATTGTCGGGACCGTTGTTGATATCGTACGCCGAGGCCGTCGACGACGACGCCGACGTGGACGAGGACGACGGCGAAGCTGTCGACGACGATGAGCTCGAACCCGAGACAGCCGAATGACCGGCATCGGCTGTACTCGTCGAACCTGCGTCGCCACCCTCGAACGCACCTCCCCGCTTGCAATGCCGCTGACTACTCGAATATGTCGATACCGCTGGTATTATGTCGGACTTGTCGCTCGCGTAAATTCTTGCAAGTTCACGACACTCGCACGACGTTAACGAGGAACTTCTTCGACTGTCCGTACTCTCCCGCCATACTTGTATATCGGTGTTCAACGAGCCCGACGGATCGTCTATCAATGAACTGTCGAGATCGCCGCTCCCGAGGACGTCGCATCTCATTATGTCGCAATAATTGGCCAGACAGACGGCGTCTTCGGCCTGAAACAAATAATCACTGCGGTGGGTATTATGTTTTTTTTTTTTTTTTAAATAAATATTCTATAACTTATTCAAGTCGAACGGCTAGACTAATTTTCATCAAACACATTTGGGGATTTGGGATTTGTGCCAAATTTTAGCTCGACCGCTCGAGTTTTTCGAACGTGGAACTCTTAATGGTTATTTTGGGTAAACTCTAAAATGTCTAAATTTCATAAAATTCCAAGATTTCGACCGATATTTGCCAAATTGATTATAGATTTTGGATGATAAATTGAACTTCGGAGCTACTGCAGAAATATTTTCAAAATGTTCAAAAACATATAAAAATGAATTGAACGAAGGGATGCGATCACTTTAGTCTGCGAAATTTTCACCCACTAGCTGAAGTCATTCATGAGTTGTACGGGTTTAAAACTTATAAACCCATTATATACATATACGCACATACAAACATCCGTAATCCAGCTAAAAATCACATATCAAGGATTCAGCAGGAATTCAGCAGAAAATTCAATATGACACATTGAAATTTGCAGTGATTTGAAATAAATATGAACCGATAGCAGCATGCAATTTTCGTCAAACAGGCTCAATGAGGGTAAAAAATTGAAAAATTACTCTAAAATGTTTGATTGTGTAGAAATTTGTGAAACTATTTTTCCAATTTAAACTCCGTAAATGAAATATCATTTTTTCGTTATTGTAAAGGAGGTAAAACCGATTGGCGCTTTACCATATTAACGTTACTCTTGTGCCTGCTATCGAAGTGGACATCTAGATGTTTCTCCGCGTAGAAAGATTTGCCGCACAGTCCGCATGTCCACTGGGAAGTCCTGTGTTGAAATTTCGCGGCTTGTTGCGGATGAAATATGTCCCGGCTCTCGTGAAACGGGCATTCCAACGGTAATTCTACCTGATACTTTTTCAGTATTGGTATCCATCTCTAAAACATTTTTAAAAAAATTATAATAAAAGTAACAAAAAAAACATAACACGAAATTTCCAAGCGTGCCAGTCACATGGAGCCTCTGCTCACCTTCTGGACGATTCGCCGAACAACTGTGGCACGATCTCGGGGGCATGATATCTTAAAGACAGTCGGTCCTGGCCACGGAATTACTGACAGTAGTAGCACTGCTACGATCTATAAATTATGTTTTTTTTTTTCAAATTTCACATGTGAATTATTTGACGACGAAAAAAAAAACTCCGATTGACGTTTGCCGACACCAAGCCGCACGTTAATATTTCGCGATCGATCGATACCGTGTGACATTATTGTTTAAGACACTGCGGAACATCGTGGCGTCTCGGAATCGCTAGAGAGCGTCGCGACGGTGCTCGCACGGTCGGGAGCCCCTCGTCGAAAAATTCACGGAACTTCCGATGGATATCGAAAACGTTAAAAATTATGTCTTCGTTATTGCGATATTTACCTCCAAGTGGCAAGGTTTGGTCTTCATTCATAGCCTTATACTTCCTCGAAGCTCTCGACGAGACTTGTATTCACGTTTTGCTCGAGCCACCCTCTCAGCTCGCTGTATAACTCTATATCCGACGCCCCGCACTCTTGCGCCCGCGCACGCAACCCCCTGAGCTTTCCTTCCCACCCTCGTTGCTGCTTCGCGATGCAACGCGAGGGCTGAATTGCTGCTTGCGGGTGGACAGGGGCCGTCGATGAGAGCGCGCAACCGCACTATACGGACCGCCGCAATTTTTAATTTACATAAAGTACCATCGAATCACATCGTTATTCCGTCATTTCAACTTTATTTAGAAATAGTAATTGCGTATTTGAAAACCAATAGCTGACCCGTTGAGGCCGACGTTATTCTTTTCTATTCGTTAAACAGCGTAATTCCATATATATATAATTTATATATAACCGTTTTCATTTTTTTTCCCTATAAGTTCTCGTTTGAGTAGTGACAGATTTTGAGAGGAAAATTGCTATTTAGATTGATCGGGAATAACTTTAGTTCTCATACACTGAAGTATATCGATGTTCAATCGCTCTCGTTCCATTTTTTTTCTCTTTTTTTTATAATCTTCCACAACGACGAATACGCACGAACATCGCGAACGATCGTTAATTAGTTCGAGCATTTGCGGTGATACGATATAATTCAAGTTTTTTTTTTAGCGTCGATGGAATACGCAATAATTCTTTGTTTTGTTTTTGTATTCGTTCTTCCGTCGTCTCTTACATGATGCACAAACGTGTGTATATACGCATTTTTGTTAACTTCGTCTTTGAATTTTATAACTGTTATTAATCGATATTGTTCTGTGTAAGTCTGTCGAGCCGACTAGAGGGTGGAAAATAGTTAACGGCCGCTACATGAAATCGTCGTATTCGTTGTCGTATGCATAACTATCGTACTCGGTCAGGTGAGTATTCTCGCCCTCGATCTTCAGCTTCGCCTTGCCCTTTCCTTTCTTCTTTCCCTTGTCGCCCTTCTCCAATTTTTGCTTCTCTATCGCCAGATTCTCCATCGTCGTTTTTAGCTTCTTAAGACTGATCGACGATACTGCAACAGAGTTTCGATCGAGATCACTTTCAGCTATTGTTACATTAACTTTTTATCTTATTTTCAATGTTTTCATGGAACACTAACGATTAACCGCTATGCGATTTATGAGCTCCTCGGCGAATGCTGGAAATTCCGCGTGTTTGTTGAACAGGTTGATCTTTTGGGCGAGGGCTTCGCAAAATTGATCGAACTCCTCCTTAGTGTCCGGCGTCATTGCGTCCAGACCCGATGCCTCGGTCACACCTTCAATTTAAACATTGCAATCCTTTATTAATAATGTGTGTTACCGTCGTTCAATTTTTTATTTAACACTTTTCAATAAATTCTACCTATACATTTCTAAAAAATGTTGGTTTTGGCTTTGTGTCGTGTTGAAAATCGTTGGGAAAATCACGATTAGGAGAAAACGTCTGAATTAATATGTGTCTCAGTTGGACTTGTAAATTGAAAATTTCCACAACTGAACAACGTCTTTGTTATCAACCTGAAGTTTGCTTGCATTTTCATCGAATTGCAAACAGCGGTTGAAATATTGCGAGGTTTTTATTTTGTTGAAATTGTTTTTCATAACGCTCTGGCTTGTGCAATAATTTTTGTTGAATAATACGCAAATAGTGTTCTCGTGAAAGGGTCCAAAAATGTCGATGGGCAATGCTGTGACAAAGTAAAACGTTTTTTTAACCACCCTAATTGCTTCATTTTCGAAATCCAAAAATTAGTAATCGTAGTTTCCTACAACTGCCACGAAGCCTCCTTCACGCCTCCAATTAAATATGATCTCTTCTCTTAAAATACTCATCGATCAATTTTCTTCTGACGCAACCAAGAATTTCCTCTTTTTATGTATCAAACGCTAGTCAGGAACAGTACGGGAGATCGATACAGAAACAACGAGTCAAAACGACAAAGTACAAGGAGAGTACAAAAACTGATTTGAACACAATGTTTGTTTTCGTTTTGCGTTAAATGGCCATTTTTATTACAATACAGTAACATTTTAGTTAATTTCATTTTTGTTTGGTTTTGTTTTGTTGTTTTTTTTTCTTTTTCGTCGTAAAATTGACATTATAATTGAAGCGTTACAACGTATACTATCTATCTCTGGTACCGGTTCCTGACGTCGTTGTTTACAAATGTCTCTCGTTGTTACGACAAATGTTGCTTATACGAAAAACAAAAACAAAAAGCTTACATCGAGATTCAAGTATTAAGACGATAAATTTGGTTGAACGAAAGCTCTTACTGTCTGGATTATAGACGGAGATGCGTCTCTTTTTTTATCTTCCTTTATATGGCTTCGACCTTTTAGCGATTTCAGGCCTGGCAGTTATCGCTTATACTTCGATCGATCTCTTCCGCGTACAAACAATTGTTCAATCGTCCTCAGCGTTATAATACTGTATAATAATCGCGTGTATTCGCCCCCGTCACATCGGCCCGCACGAAGATCCCGCTAACTTTCGTATAGAAATCGGCAAAATCTTCTTATTTCCAATTACGTTTCGGAATCGCACTTTATGGCCAATTATACGAATTTTAAGTACATTGGAAGGTTCCATACATTTTATCCGTTGTTTCGACTGACGTACATTTAATGACTATAAAAATCTATGAATCTAAATATTAAATTAACGGTCAAGCAGGTCATACCCGTTTGCATTCACATGTCGACCAATTGCCGATCTCTCCTTTTTTCAAATATTATTATTTGTCCAAGTGATCATAAATTGTATGTATACTCTTGATAGAGGGGATCAATGTTATAAAAAAATGTTTTACAGCTCCACATTTTTTTATGTTTCCGTTTTTTTTTTTTTGGTTCAAACTTAAGCTATTATAGCCATGACACTTACGACTTTCGGTTTCGAAATGAAAACATTCGAAATTATGACATAAATAAATGTTCAATTGTTCATATCTCGGAAACTACGGACCGTAATTGCTCGTTACCGTACGATCTTTTAGACTCAAGAACAGCCAAATGGAGTCAAGAAAATATTGCAATTTCGTCAAATAAATTTGCAATTAATTATAACAATTGTTTTTAGAATACCGCGTCTGTGGTTGAACAGAAGCGTATAAGACAGACAATAAATAAAATTTAGATAAAAGAGAACGCCAATGAGTTGATTGATCTATTTTCAAAAATTTCTCTCGGGAGCGACCCGCTCGTCTACGAACAATCAGTTTACCATTGATAATGTGATCAAAGCACTGACATTTATTCAAAAAACAACTTTGTTTCTCCGAATCTCCGTTACACTTTCGTGCAAGTGTGTTGTTCCTTTTTTCTTCAATATGAAAGTACAAAAATTCGTGTAATATACGATTACAATTCGTACGACATGAATCACACGGTAATCGTAAAGAAAAAAAGGAAAAATGTTAATAGATAAATTAAAAAGCGCGAACAGAAGTTAGATTTTGGCGATCGCGCGGCGAGTACGGGAATTTTTTCCCTCGTGTCGTGCTTCAGTCAGAAACGCCACTGACGAGTTTTAGTCGAAATTGAGAAATTATCGTTTGCCGCGTTTCCGTGCGGGAGCGTCGCGGACAAAGCGAGAATGTCCGTTTCGAACGTCGGCCCGTGGCCCGGCTATTTCTTATCGCTTTTGGCGGGTTTACGGGGACTAAAGTCTACAAGGTTGGACAAACCAAAAGTCTCCATGGCGAGCCTTAGATCAGCTTCCTCTTGCAACCTCTGTCTCCTTACGAGTTCGGCCCTCCTCTCTTCCGGTGTCAGAGCCTCTTCCTTTTCCTTCGCTTTCCTCTCCGCCTCTTCTTTTGCTTTTCTCTGCAAGAAAAGAAAGAAAAAAAAATTAGTAAATATACATTTTAACGAACATTGCTAGCTGCGCGTCCGTACAAACCTCGCGCTCTTCGATCTTTTCATTCAAATTCTTCTTAGGTTTAGGTTTTGCCTTCGGAGCTTCCGCCGGCTTCTCCACATCTTTTTTCTCCTCTCCCAAGTCTTCCCAGCTATCCTGTATGACCGTAAGTGAAAAATGTAAAAACATGTTTGTTCCACTTTCATACATCTCTCAGTTCAACGAACATTGTATCCGGCTGCTCTGTCGCTCTCCAAACAAAAAGTCAATAAACCATACAAACTATAATTTTTTTACGAGACTGAAAATTGACGAAAAAAAAAGAAAAAAAAGTCTTTCAGATCGAAAATTTAAGACTTCAATGAAATGAATTTATAACGGGAATTTTTTTCAGCATGGCGTGCATGTGCTCCTCGACAGGTTAAGCCAATGAGGACGTGCGGTGGGTTGGCCGTACGTGTCGGAAAATTTTGTAAAAAAAAAGCGGGATAGTTTATCGGCAAAAAAAAAGTCATACATTGACATCTTCTTCCTCGTCCTCGCCCTCCCACTTGTTCGATCTCATGGCAAGCTCGAATTTCGCCTCAATATTGTCAGCATCTGTAATAGACATTCCAACACCCCCACCGAGTTATGGTTTCGTGATTCTGTCGCTCGGACGATTATTCATAACTAACAAATACGTCGTCTGATAAATACGTCGACTTTATTTATCTTACCCCACTCGTCTTCCATGACGACTTTAGAAATTCGTCAATTCGATGAAAATGAATGGTGTACTGGGAATTCGGTAAAACATACGAAAGTATCGGGAACGTGAGGCAGACCGAGCAGATTCGGGGAGAGAACCTTGGAACGATGTTCGGACCAATTCTGACGAAGGCCGAGCGACTGCGCGACTGTGGCGCCGGGTATTCTCATACCCACTTTTTTTGGCGGAGCCACAAGCTACTTGGCGCTCGGCCTACATAAAGCCACTTTCGGCGGCCTGTGAATATTCTGTTTTACCGGTTTTTTCCGTTAACCTCGAGATCAAATTTTATTTAAAACTGTATTAAACAATTGGACGATAGCTGAGAATTTCAGGGGTGGGATCCCCGTCATAACTTTTGGTAACGTTATGATAATGATGCGCTAACGCTACGGTAACCTTATGCTAGCAGCTCCAATGCAGTGGCAGTGGCACACGTTAATTCGATTAGTTCCCATAGGTACAAAGAAACGCATGCCAGATCTGACGGATATCCCTCCCATCGCCATCTATGGACAGCATGCGTCTTAAATATAACAATATCGAATAAGTGTCTGCGGCGTGTGCGATTCGGAAAATCGATCGAATACCATTCGCTCGATTTGACTCCGTCGGCTCTTGGGGATGCGCCGGCTTATCGCAAACGCTAATCGAATATAACCGTTTGGTGTTCCAGCCGGTTAATCGCCTCGTCAACGTTTACCCCATGCACGGTCTTACATACTAAGACCGTGGACGAGAGACAGAGTTGAGATATCGCGGCGAGCGTAATAAACATGGTAACGTGGAAAACTGCTGAAAGTTTGCGTGACAGTGAACAGCATCTGACAACCGGATGCAAGACTCTGGACAGTGCATTGAGAGGCGGGATCGCCCGAAGAGGAATAACGCAAATTTACGGAGCTGCCGGTACAGGAAAAACGCAGTATGCTTTGCAGCTTTGCTTGTCCGTTCAAATACCGGAGTCCGAAGGAGGCTGTGGAGCTGGTGAGAAAAATAACTAGTTTCTATAGCATAATATAATCATAAACACTTCTTACAAGGCGTTTACGACTTTCCGGGAACAGGCAAATATTCTTGCTGTTTGAAGTTTATAATACATGAAAGGCACATCGATCTATGGATTAAGGACGTATGAAAAATGACACCGTCGGTAACCAAATTGTCTTCCCTATTTTCTTCGAGACTGTTCATATTTCGGAAAAAACTAATTAGTTTTTCATGCGTCTTTACATTTATTACGAAAACCTAATTTGCTTCTGTTAAAAATACGAATAGTATGGGAGAATATAGGAAAGGCGATTCGTTACCGACAGAGCGTGGGGCGGATGAGCCCGCCCCTCTCCAGTCGCGGTAGATAATAAAAATTGTAACAGATTTTTTCAAAATCGCTAAACCTTTCGACAGAAATGTAGTTTCCAGCGTCTGTGCAATTAATAGATGAAGCTGCTACAAATTTGCGGTTGCCCGTAAATTTTCATCGTAGGAAAAAATAATAGAGTACAGTTTTTATTGTCGACCGCGGTATTTCAACTTACCGCAAAGCAGCTTAGTTGCATTAATGTTCCAACATAAATAACCAAGTAAATAAGAATATTTCGAAAACAATAATAATATGAAGAAAACCAAATTTCAGCTGCTGTGTACATCTGTACGGAATCCATTTTCCCGACAAGACGCTTGCAGCAGCTGTTGAAATCTTCCGAGCTCGTCAAGAATTATGGAGCGAGCGGAGACAAGATATACGTAGAGCACGTTTCCACAATTGTAATGATTCTTTCAACCAGATAAACAAAGCCGATCGCATACGGTTACGTGAACTTTTGTTTCCCCATTTACAGAGCGAGCTGGAGCGTTGTCTCTTCGAGAGAATTCCTCGCCTGATGGCGGTGCAAAAGATCGGCCTGTTGGTGATAGATTCCATAGCTGCACCTTACAGAGTGGAGTACAGCGATCACGAATTGAAAAACAGAGCCAAGAGTCTCCGATCAATCGGGCAAAACCTGCACAATCTCTGTAGGAATTATGAATTGTCGACGGTCTGCATAAATCAGGTGAGCAGTAATTAATGCATCGGTTGCGACAATAAAATAAAATATAATTTCACCGGCAATTTTTACAATAAAATTATCCCTTTAGGTTTCTGCGGCAGTCGATAACAAAGATTCGGCAAACGCTTGTAACGGAAATTTACCGACGTTGGGAATAACTTGGAACAGTTTGATCACGAATTCATTTTGTTTGGTCAAGAGCGGCGATCGTCGCGCTTTGCATGTCAGGGAATCACCGTATTTGCCACGAAAATCGGTACCATTCGAGATACGACAGTCGGGAATAATAGGGCTTTGAAATTATTTAAAATATACGAACAACGTTTTTTTTTTATAGCAATTGATCTATTTCTGTAAAAATGTCGTCGTCGATCGTTCTAATACAATTCGTCGCTGTCCATTGATTTCGTGGGTCGGACTCCGTGAACGGATCGTTCGTCCGTACGTCTATCCGTTCGATTTCGCAGTCGATAATGAGTCTGAAGGAATGCAGAAACGTCCTGTGAGGCTCGCAATCCTTTCTCTCGCTGTACGTGTAATCGCCGACAATCGTGTGCCCGATATGAAGACAGTGCACGCGCAACTGATGTCTTCTTCCGGTTCCAGGCTTCATTAATACTTTCGTAGCTGGCTTGCCATTTCTCAGCCCGCGTCCGAGTACCAACAAAGCTGTGCGGCACTCCCGAGGCTTTTCGCACAGACTATCGTCATCCGTACACATTTTTCGATTTCCATCTTTCTCTCTCGGATCTTCGCCTGCAACTTATCGATTAACGAAATTGTCGAGAAATTTCTAGACGCTGAAGACGAGCGATATGCGATGCGTGAGACTGATGACTCACGTCGCAAAAAGAAGTTATCGCTATAACTTTTCTCACGGATTCTGGGAAGTACGGTCGAAAGAAAAGTCTCATCGGAAGCCGAGATGAGATCCGTTTCCGGTGAGACTTTTCTTTTGAGCATCCATACGAGAACCTGTGTGAAAAGTTTATTACAGTTTTTGATACCGACTGAGCCCGGGATCGACGGGGAGGGAGGTGTTTTATATGGTCTTAAGAGCATGTGAAACACTATGGAGTGTGAGAGACATAGCATTAGTGTTTCACATGCTAGTATGTCATATATCACAAAAGTGTCGTCGGAATTCCGATCAGATGCTTCGTTTTCGAGAAAATCGAGAAGCAAGAATCCACTTCCGGCATTTTGAAGTATCCATACTTGGTAGTGTCTCGCTCAACTCGCTTAAAATTTTTTTAAAGTACTTGGTGTCGAGACGCTGCCCCGTCTCTTGATATCGCGGTCGGTAATAGAAAACTGTAATTAACCCTTTACACATGTGCTAGCATTCACAGTCCAATGATAAGTCTCTTGGGAAGTGGAAATTATGTCAGCTTTGGATGAAACTTATTTGTACAGTACATATGCCTGCGTCTGTGAAAAACGTTGATGACAGTTTTTTATACCAAATGGGTTCGGACTGGTTGGGGAGGAAGAAGTTCAACATACTCTTAAGGTCATGTGAAAGACTGCAGTTACCAATCACCTTCCCGATTGTCATTGAGTCTCTCAAGATTTGCTACACCAATTACTAGATTTGTTGCCGATTGAGCATGGATCGAGTGGTAGAACAAATTTTTCACGTCGCAGCAGGTGGGACTGAATACTGACACTCTTATCTTGAAACTTCGAGTCTATTTTTCTTGAAGATGTTTGAATAAAATTGAAAAACATTTTGAAGATGAATAAATTGTAGCTCATAGTTTCACATCGCCTTACGATCTTGCCGATCTTAAACTTCCACTCACTAGCTTCAGCCTATTTCTATGTTCATGCAATTACTGTTTTTGAGCACTGACCCACAGATTTTTCAATTACCATGCTATCCTCCTCGACATGTCCATGAACCAATGCCAGGTAATACTTTTTAGCGAGTCTCTTCTCAAAAGCTGCCGAAGCTTCTCTAGCCGACTGTTTTGTCAGAGCGACACAAATAACGCCGCTGGTAGCAAAATCCAGTCTGTGCACAAAGTGAAACTCATGACGTAGCTTGGGATTCACCAGAGCTGGAAAGAGCCTTCGAATCTCCGTTTGCAGGGTGTACTGTGAAACACAAAAATATGAAACCATTTTTTTTTTTTTTCTCCCGATGAAGCTGTCATAGAACCCGATGTACCTTATTTTCGTCATCGTTGCTGTTTATCACCATGTCGTAAGGTTTCTCGAGGACCAGAAAATGCTGACTGTAGTGCAGAACACAAACGCTCGGCTGTGGTCCTTGCATCGAATTCTTTTTACGTTGTCTCTGCAGCTTTTCATTACTTCGGGAACTCGAGCAGAAACAAGTGCTTGTCCCGGCGAATATATTGTTGATCAGGTAAGTCTGCAGATCTTTGGGCAATTTGTGAAACAGAAAAAAACCGAATATCATCCAGAGCCAGATCATAACTCGTCGCTCGCGTTTCTCTCGCGAAACTCTCGCGATCGGACGACAACATGTTCACGGAAATAATTGGTCACATGACCGGTAATTGTTAATGGCGTTTTGGTTTTCTATCTTTTTGACATCTGTCGACGATGAAGCAATATTATACGTTTCGGAAAAGACCACCGAGTTCTGCAAAACGATGTTGATTAAATGTAAAAAAAAGAACATACGATGGAACCCTTTGTAAGGCACGCCGCCGAGCGTGACTTATAAAGTCGGTCGAGCGATGCTACGGTTGCACTTGAAAGTGGGGATAGAGGTGTGGCTTACAAAGGGTTAATATTGCGACATGTGCCGCACATGTCGCCAATATTGCTACTTTTCGTGGCGCTTGTCCATCAGGGTTGGATAGGAAGTTTATTTCGGGGACGGATGTACGGTGTGAAGTTGGCCGCTGAAATAATATTCTTTCTTAAGACAAAACATAAGCGCAGACATCATCTATCGAAAATTATCAATAGAAAACATGATAGAACATATCACAATAACGCGATACACTCTGATTCTCGAACGAGTCATCGACGATTTTGCAATAAGAAATTATGATTTGGCCGGCAAACTTCGCACTATGCATCCAGTACTACCAACCGTAGCCGGTACGTGGGTTTATTTAATTAGCCAAACGAAAGACCACCGAGTGTTCGAACAAAATTAATGTGACCATGAATCGATCACGCATAGATTGAATCTTATCTGACCGGCAATGCTTTTATATTTTTCAATAACATTCGATTGAATAAAAAATAAATATATGAAATTCTCCGATCGTTTTCTGTGGGAGAAATCTCGACTGGCATAAGCCCGCCAAGACACTGGCTGGCAGCACTGTTCGGTGCACGCATAATAATAATCATACAGTCAACGGGCAAACGCGGTTTGAATATCGTGGAACACGAGCCGGAAGGGGAGGGGGTTCTGAGGTGAGACAAAAGTAGAGAAGGCAGTGGCGTTGAGGCTGGGTTTTTTCACTACGCGTTACCGTGTCATTTCGTAAAAGCGAGGGGACGCGAATAAAGTTTCTATCTAATCTAATGAAGTGAACTAATATATCGGAAAAAAAAATCGTCGCGAGACTACGAAGATGTTCCGGACAAAAATCTCGGTCGATCGCCATGTGCGGGAGCTCTTTTCTAAGGTGAAGGACGAGAACGAGGTAAGGTTAATTTGGCGCGCACACAGGAACGAGGCTGTGCGGCCGCGGGAGACGGCGAACGAGCCGGCTTTCAACGTTGATAACCGTTTTTCCGTGTCCCGTTATTATTACGTAGATCTTCGAGTTTTCTCACGATTATCAACTATCGATAATTAAGACGTTGTCTCTGGGAAATATCGTATAGAAAACGATCTTTCGAAAATTTCACTTTCCCCCCCTCCCGGTCCCCGTTTGTACGGACCTTGCAAAGGTCACCTCGACACTTGTTTTTTCCAAACATCGTAATTTTTTTTTTCTGTTTTTCACCTATATTTCTATTTATTTCGCAGAGAACTTTGAGATGCTACAACATAGCAAAGCTGTATTTTCAAGTTCAGGACTACGAGTTGGCCAAGCGGTACGTTTCTTGCTACCTGGAGATGAAGGGAGATCAAGCCGGACCCCACAAGCTTCTCGGTGAAATCTATGAGGCATTGGGACAGATAGAATCGGCGTTAGCTCAATACAAACAGTCTTTGGAGATCGAGTCGAGACAAGATGATCTCGTATTGAAAGGTGATGCAACGAAACGCTGAACTGATAGAGGCATTCTTTTAAGTTATTGTAATTTTTTTATAACAATTATATATATATATATATATATAATTATTTATTTATTTATTTATTTCATCAACGGACGTCGTCCTTTTACATATATAAGTAGCATCTCAATCATAATACACAGCATATGTTAGAGATTTCACTGGAAGCTGATATTATTATTATTACAATTATGTAATTATTTATTTGTTTATATTGTATTATTTTCTTCAGTATGCGAACTCTTGGCCGATATGGACGTAGCGCTGGACATCAACAGAGTCAAGTACTGGGTGGACAGAGCGGATGCCAAGTTTCCTCATCATCCTACGGTATTCCAGTTGAAGGAGAAGATTCTCACCGTTGACGGACCCAACAACGGGAGCGAAGACTTGGAAGCGCTGATAGCTGGTAAATAACAAGTTTATCCAAGATCGATGGTTCGAGACCATAAGGCCATACAGGCTCTGTATAACCATAGCACATGTGTCCTTCTGTAGTTAGACCATCGATATGACCTCTTCAAAGATATTAACAATATTTGGATATTCGAAAAAAATGCGTTAAATTCGTCGTGCTTTACAATTGAGTGCAGAAAGTAATACATTTTTTTTTAAAATTATTTTTTCCAGCTGAACTATCGGCGAGACCGTCGGACGTGCAGCTGCGAGTTAAGCTATTGAAATATTACATGGACAAGAGCAGACTGGACGACGCGTACAAACACGCGCTGGAAGTCGAGTCTACCCACGCTTACAGGGACAGCGTAGCTTGGTACGAGGCGCTTTGCGATCTTCTGACGAAGTGCAAGGAAGTGCGCCAACACAAATGGACCTTTTGGATACTGTACGTCTCGTCGTTGGAGAGATTCGCGGCTCTGTCGCTCAAAGAGCAGGGTAATGTGCTCAAGAAAACTGTGCCGGAAGCTGCACAGGCTGTTTTCAAGTAGGTCGAAGACACTATCACTTATTGTAAATCTCTGAATTTTTTCACATTTTAAACTCTTCGCCGACCATTAGCTTCGATAAAATTCGCAGTTACGATTCGAACTCTGTTGTTGGTTGAGCTTCCCAGATAACGTTTTTTTCACAGGTTGGCTATTGACTCGATTTGTGGATCACTATGTCCGCAAAATAGTGAATGTTTTGAGGATATCCGTAGAATGTCTAGTTTTTGACAAAAGCAAGTTAATATTTTTGTGGAGACTGGGATCCTGAGCGCGAGCGTTAGGCTCCGTCGAAAAAAAATGTACCTGTGCTGATTCGCGATAATTTTTTCAATTTCGTTTTAAAAAATTGTGGAAAATTCGAGGGATAACCAGGATCATTGCGCATGATTGTGCCGGATTCGTTTCAAAGACTTTCTTGAAACGGCGAATGTGGATATCATGCGAAATCAAGTCGATACGATTTTAAAGCCGTCACCGTACCTGTCTAAGTGTTCGGCTTACGCATCGTAACTACAATTTTTTTTTAAATATGACATACCTTGCGTTTCGCATCTCCTCAGCTAATATTCTTTGGCCAGCCCTTCACTAGCATCCAAGATACCGAGTTTATCCGAGTCTGATTTAAAAATTGCTGGATCACTGCAAACTCGTCTTTGTTAAGCTTGAGTAATGAATGTTTAATTTGATTATTTTATTTTTGTCACCAGTTTCGATCAGGCACTGACGGAGACGAAGCTTCAAAATTTACCGAACACCGCGACCTTCGATTCTCACATGTTCAACCACATGTGGGGCCAGTTGCACTATCATCTGGCGTGTTTGTTGCTGCGAAAGACGAAACGCGAGCTGGGTAGCTGGAGCGACGCTGGAAGATTGTGCGCGCCACTTTTGCTAACGGCAATGGACGTCGCGCCGGTCGATACCACGGCGCCCTGGGCATTGAAGCTCAAAGCTCATTATACTAAGGCCCAAATTCAACTGTGGCGTCGTGAAGGAGCCTACAGATGCAGCCAAGCCGGTCACATACTTCAGGCTTACGCCAGGGACGATACCAAAACGCTTATGGATAAAATCGACAAGTTCTGTATCGGTCCTTGGAGGGAGCGCATCTATCAGCGAATCTTTGTGGTCAAAGCTCACATCTCCACTTCGTATTTCGCTAACCATACCACCCCAGATCCACCGCTTCGTCTATGCTCTGCGACGGAACTAAAACTGTACGACCAAGGTAGGTCGATCGCTTATTAATGTATTTTTGAGATCGTATAATATTTATCGTTACCAAGCTGCTATCGGATTTTACCAATTCTCTCATTCATTCTACGGATGTACAATGTTCGGCGGATGTACGAAGCTTATGTTGATTTATATTATTTTGCTTACGCTATTGTTTCAATAGATTGACGGTGGAAGACGGACTTGTAATTCCCAGGATTTAATGTTCATTTCTAAGTCTCGCAAATTTGACCCACAGGAAAAGTTTGTTTCGTCGCATACAGAATGATGTGTTTTATTATGGTTTTTAGTTTAACTTTTTTTTTTTTTATTGTTACCGATTTTTTCAGCTGATTTGAGTGGCGTCATTCTTTGTAGCTTAATGAGATCTCTGAGCCGACACAGAAACTCGTATACAAGTCTGTTCTCTGTCAAGCAATAATTGCTTCATATAATTTTTCGTTACAGTCGCGGAAGAAGTGTGGCCGGCCTCCCTGCATCACCACGTATGGCTCGGTATTCTGAACAGGCCGCGCAACAACCGCAGCACCCACTACGACGATTCCGGTCCTCACCCACATCAGTACTGTCACGTGTTTCCGGATTTGCAATTATCAGTCTTCAATCTTAGCCAAGCGGCGCCGGACAGTCTGGGTCAGCTCGACATCGACGCTTTCCTGAATGCCGCAGGTCAGTGTGTGGAAATTTGTAACGTTGTACCACCTTGGTAAATGAATCCTGCGAGTCGTCCAGGAGCCGGTGAGTGTGCGAAAGTTAATGAATGATCGCCTCGCCCTGATCGTAAATATCTGTCGAACTTGCGGTACGAAATAATTTTTTAAATCTCGAACGTAGACGATTTTTGTAACGAGCACGTGTAACGTGTGAATGGAAAAAAATTCTAAACAGTGTCTGAATCGATGAATCGAAGATGTGAGATTGGTACGAATCGTGAACAACTGGCTATTAATTTGTCAAGTCTTTTGTTGCATATATATTTTTATCATTTACGGCGATTACAATCTTTTACCAAGGATTTTTATGAATTATACTAATAGAATTTTCCAATTTTATGCGGTACAACAATTTTTTGTATGACTGTATACGTATGATTGTGCAACAGTGTTGTGCGCCTCTATGGTTATTGAGGAACATCAGCGAAGTGGCTTCTTGAGCCCTGACAGACTGCCGACTTTGCCGGCAGACATCACCAATACTCTTTGCACCTCTACTCAAGAAAAGTGGTGGGTATCATTTATTATCGGAGACTTTTAACTTCGATAAATATCTCGTTACTACTTAAGGAGGTTTCAGCGCTTAGTCGTGATGTAAAGTCGAATGTAAATTTCACGTACAGTGTGTTGAGCGAGTGTATTGTAGTTCTACAGCATAGAAAAATTTTCAGAACTGAGATATTGTCTTATAAATTTACAGTATAGATAAGAGTATCCACAGGAGAAAGATCGAGAAATGAGAAGAATGAGAAAAAATGTCTACAGTTAAAAATCTGTCATTAAAGCATGATTTAAGATATCGTAAACGAGTGTACATAAATTCTTCGATAATATTAACAAAGTTCATCTCAATTGTCAAGTCAATCGAACTTTTATTTCTTCAGATATCGCGTATACAAAAACTTAACGCTAAATTAAAAAAAAAAAGGTTTGGCAATACAATTTCAACCACCGGTTGTGCAAAGTATTAATTGTAAGTATGAATGCTGCATGAATTTCTTTTCCGTTTTTCAATGCGATTCCATCTTAATCTCAAGGGTGGTACCTCACAAAGAACTTGTCACTATTGTAACGGCGCTAAATCCTCCTTAACATTCGGATGTATTTATTGTTTAACGATGAAGAATAAAACAATAATTGCGCGTGCGTTCGCAGGTGGGCTTCGGCGTACAAGATATATCTGAAGCAGGACGGTATTTCCGGTGATTTGGGCGAAATAAGACAGGATCTTCAACAGGGTTTGGAAGTCGTTCGATGCATCGGAAAACACGGTTTGCATCCGGCAATACTGGTTCATCTGGCACGGATATTCCATCATAGAGTACGTACAACAGTATCAGATATTTATTTACAAAAATCATTTACATCTATCCGACCCGTACAATTACAATTTGTTTATAGTTATTGACAACATCAAGTTAACAAAAAAAGTTCATCGTAAAATGATGATTAGACCATTCAGCTTTTAGTGTTCATCATTTGATATGCCTTTGCTTTTTTCAGGCTAAATTGCTGAAAGAAGAGGATAAGAATCATACCGATCTACAGTTCGTGGAGGCGAGATGCGAGCTTTACTGGTCAGCGGTCGTGCCGCTTCTCGAGAGGTTGTTGAACAATCGGTCGATCCGTACAAGTACAGAAATGTTCGACTATCAAGGGTAAGCCGATAAGCTTGTTCTCTCGACTATTGCGTATAATCGTTCCCGAAATAAAGCACTACGATATTTTTCATTTCAGGAAGGAAATGAATAATATTGAGCTTACCAACGCTCTCGAAGAAGGAAGGTTGCTTCTAGCACAGAGATACATCCGTGACAAACAGCCCGAGAAGGCTATCGAAGCTTTGCAGGCTCTAAAATGTCCCGAAGCTTCATTCATGCAAGGAGAAGTGAGTCGTCCAAACATTAGCAAATTTTGTTTCAATATAATATTTAACAATATATAGTGTTGTGTTATTTATTATTTCGTAATTGAGTTTAAGGTAGATCTGAAATTTATACACATCAAATTTTATTAAGAAATTGAGCTAGTCGGCCATTTTGTTTGAGGTCGAATCGAAAATTGTTATTTTATCGTTTCGTTCTAGATCTACAAGAGTCTCGCGGATGAGTTGGTGAGTACGGTGCCGAAGGAGAGTCTGACATCGGCGATGAGGTCTCAGCACGTAACGACTCTGGGTAAAGCTCGAGGTTGTTATTATCTGACGTTGGATCGTCTGAGAAGCCCCGGAATGAATCCGAAGCATCCTCTGAACTCGGAGCTTGGTAGTCGGATAGCGGATATAGAGAACGATTTGAGAAGAATCGATCCTGATCTGTGGCGAGGTGACTGTAAATATAATAGAGAGATGAAAGTGGTTTCTCACTCAATTTTAGTAATTGCCCATCCATAATCCTACGATTGGTTAATAATTATCATGACTTAATTATTGCGAACACAGCGATCAGAAACGACTGCGATGCGCTGTCGGAAGAAAGTTTTTCCTCGGCTCACAGTGGCGATCAACCTGTCAATCAAAATTCATACACCGGTTTGGGAAGTACAATCCCGATGCTCGGGACCCCTCAGAGGAATACGCATCGTACACCGAAGCAGGCCAGTACTCCGTGCCGCATTCCACACCAGGATATCCTTGAATTGACTAGAAAAAGCGTGGTGCGTAATAAACAACAATGACGATAATAATGAAACCTTATAAAAGAATTTCACACATTCGTTCCTGAAATTTCATATGCCAAGCTGCATACGAAAGTTGCAAATATTTTCCTTACTTTTTTTTATTTTAGTGCTAAACACGTCAGTCTTCTAACTAAAAAAATGTTCCGTCCAAATCCCTCACCTACGAATGTTACAGTTATTTGCGTCGTCTAAAAATCAAAGTTCGATTCTGCGGACTAGGGTGAAGCTAATTTTTTTTTGGAAATTCAAAGTTTCATACAATTAGAAACTCTACATAACTGAATTCATAAATTCGGTCATAGCAATTTTATCGGGATGCCTTTTTTCCTCGATTCATCGTCGCTGTCTCGACGGTTCGTCTAAAATCTACTGAATTGTTACAGCAACAGGAGGCTCGTCCAAGTCCGGAACGTCTGGACGCTCAGATTCGTCAGTTAGTCTACTCGAAGGACAATCTGCTGCAGACAATCCTAGAGCAGAACAAAACACTGCTGGAGGCCAACAAATCTCTCGTCGAGGCTACCAAATCTATGCACGACAAGATCGAGGATTTGCAGAAGCAATTTGCCGAATTGCGGAAGGAGAATCAAACCAAACAACAGCAGCAGCCACAGCGTGCAAGATCCGTCAGCGTGACTCGCAACAATCTCGACGAGGATCTCTACGTTCTCGGAGATGAGGATTACACCGACTTGACTTACAGCGCCGCTCCGCCGCCAGTGGCTGCGCCTCCTCAGATACCTCCGAATCTATTCGGCCAGCAGCAAGGACACGGATGTCGCCCGTTCGCACCCATGGTTTATCCGCAACCCGGAACTTTCCAGGGCTACTACAGCGGTGCGATACCATTCACGGAGCCACACGCTCAACACATACCTTCGCTTTATCCCCCAGGAGTTTTTCAGATGCCGGCTCTCTACCCACGTCCTCCGATGGATCCGAGTCTCGGTGGCATGCCTAAAATCGCTGATAACATTCAGGGTATGTTTACATCGCGTCTCTTAAATCAATTAACGGAGCTGGTACCGCAGCAACAGCAGCAGCAACAACAACAACAACAACAGCAGCAGCAGCAGCAGCAGCAGCAGCAGCAATTACAGCAGCAGCAGCAATTACAGCAGCAACAACAACAACAGCAGCCGCAACAACAACAATCTATGTCAACATCTATTCAAGCACCTCAGCTCTCGATGCAGCTTCAACACTTCGACACAACCAGAAACGATATTCCCGCGAAGGATGTGCCAGTGCCGTCCGTCCCGATTGCCAAGGATTTACCGGTCAACAGAGCACCACCGGTCAACGTCGTTATCACAACTTCGGATACTCTGCCGACCACGGTGCCCACTGTCCAGCCTACTTTGAGCGTGACGATTCCCGCCCAGTACAGAGCCGGCGGCATAAGCAACGTCGTCACAACGACCGTCGCAACTACCGCCCCGCACAGTTATCAAATTTCCATGCCGTCGCAGGCAACGATACCGACGACGGTCAATCTTCCGCCGTTGTCGACGACGATCACGAACACGATATCCGCGACGGTGGCCGAACAGGAGAGAATCGTGTGCAAGAACGGTAGCGTACTGTCGACGAGCATACAAAATTATTCCAGCGAGAGCGCCGAATTGGAGCACGATCCGTTGCCCGACTTCGTTCCGGTGATTCCTCTGCCGGCCGAGGTGAAAGTAACGACCGGCGAGGAGGACGAGACTTCGCTGTTCTGCGCTCGAGCCAAACTCTACCGATGGTCCGACAAGGAGTGGAAAGAGCGCGGCGTCGGTAACGTTAAACTGTTGCGAAACGACGAGGGAAAGGTGAGACTGGTGATGCGACGGGAGCAGGTACTGAAGATATGCGCCAATCACATGCTGACACCGGACATGGAGCTCACGACGATGATGAACAACGAGAGAGCTTGGATCTGGGTGGCGAACGATTTCGCCGACGAGGAAGTTAAGCTCGAAAAATTGTGTATTAAATTCAAGCACGTCGAGGAGGCTCGGGCATTCAAGAAGAGCTTCGACGAGGCCAAGGCCAGCGTGCCGGTCTCACCGGCGAAACCTTTCGTGCCCAAGGAAACGAAGACCGAGAAGAACGAGGCGAAAACGGATCCTATGATAGTCGGCGGGTTCTCTTTCACCTCGCCGCCCATAATACAAAAACCCGTGACCCCGGAACCGCTGAAGACAACGAAAAGCGAGGAAGCACCGAAGCCCAGTCCCTTCGCCGGTTTCTCGTTCACCAAAACAACGAGCTCCGAACCACCCGCCCAAACGGGCGGTTTCTCGTTCGTCAAGAGTCCGAACTTCGCGACCACGAAACCAGCGCAGACCGTCTCGCCGGCGGCCCAGTCGGCGTCGCGATCCTCTCTGAGGCGTCCGCACGCTCCCGCACCAGCTGAATTTGCAGCGGCGTCCAACGAGCTGAGAACCACCGATGCGACACCGGAAATCGTCGCGACCGTCAACGACGGGGGCGAATGCATCGTCTACGAGAAAAAAGCGAATCTCAGTCGTTGCAGCGTCGACGGCGCGCAGTGGAAGAATCGAGGCTCGGGCACTGTAAAAATCATCGTCGAGCCTAAGAACGAAAAAGTTCGTTTGTTCATAAGACGCGACGAGAACAACAAGGTGTTCTACAACGAGCAGCTCATAGCGTCGACGAAATTCTCAACGCTCATCGGCACCGACAACGTGATAACCTGGGTCTCGCACGGCAAGACCACCGGAAAGACCGAGAACATCGCCGTTCTGTTCGAGACCGCGGCGCAGGCGTTGGAATTCATGAACCAGACAGTCGCTCTGCAGAGGAACTTGACCGGCGATCGTTTGATAACGGGCGGACAGCGCGCGGATGGCAAATCGAAGGGTGTTCGCCAAGTAAAACTGGTGGTGAAGAAACCTTTGGCGAACGCGCCCTTGGCCGAGATGTTCAAGCCGGCGACGGGTTCGTGGGAGTGCACGATGTGCTACACGCGAAACGACGCCTCGGCCGACAAGTGCGTCTCCTGCGAGGCGGAGCCTCCGGGCGCGGGGAAAGCGAACAATCAGTTCGAAGCGATACCGGAAAAGTCGTCGCTTTGGACGCAATTCAAGCCCCAGCCGGAATCGTGGGAGTGTCAGAGCTGCTACATAAGAAACACCAGGGAGAATTCTTACTGCGTGGCTTGCGACACCCCCAAAGATCCTTCCATGCCGCCGAAGCCGAAAACCAGCGGTTTCGATGTCAACACAAATTCGTCGAATCAAACGGGAGGTTTCACTTTCGGCATGCCGACCACGCCCGCCTCGACGCCCCAGCAAGCTCCGGCGCCGCTCTCCGAGATGTTCAAGCTGCAGGCCGGATCCTGGGAGTGTCAGGGCTGCCTCTTGCGTAACAGCGAATCGACGAACTACTGCGCCGCGTGCGAAGCTTCGAAGGATCCCTCGATGCCGGCCAAATCGAAGAACGCCGGCTTCAATTCGAGCGTCAGCGCCTCCGCTTCGACGCCGACGTTCTCGTTCGGTATTCCTCAAACCGTTGCGAAGGAGACTTCGGCGGGTAGATTCAGCTTCAAGATGCCATCGGCGGACGACAAAGCGGCCGGCGACACCGGAAAGACGCTCTCGATCTTCGGCGCGTCCGCGAAACCCTCCGCTCAGCCGAGCACGGACTTCGTGTTCGGAATTCCTCAACGACCGAGCACACCGCCGAACACCGAAGGTAACTTTGCTTTTGGCTCACCCGGAAAATCGTTCGATTTTCAATTCCCATCGAAATCCCCGATAAAATCGCCAGGTGGTCCCGGCGGACGGGGCGATGCGAGCGAGGACGAGGTCGCCGAGAGCGAGGACGTCTACTTCGCGCCGGTAATCCCGCTGCCCGACAAAGTCGACGTGAAGACCGGCGAGGAGGACGAGGAGATCGTTTACACCCACCGAGCGAAATTGTTCAGATACGACGCGACCGCCAAAGAATGGAAGGAACGCGGTCTCGGCGACGTGAAACTCTTGCGGCACAACGTTACGAAGAAATTGCGGATGGTGATGAGACGCGATCAGACGCTGAAGCTCTGCCTGAACCACGTCGTACCCGTCGATCTCGAGTTGAAACCCAAAGACGACAAGACGTGGCTGTGGAACGCGGCGGATTACAGCGAGGGCGACATTGAACATCTTCAGCTCGCGTGCCGTTTCAAAACTCCCGAGATCGCCGCGGATTTCAAGAGCAGCGTCGATAACGCTCTGAAGATAGCGAGGAACGTCGCCGAGGAACCGACGAGCAAGGACGAGCAGCGGTTGACGAAAACTCCGTCGCTGCAGGACATTCAGGTCGTCTACGAGGTCAGCGTGACCGCGGACGAGAAAGCCGCGGCTCTGAAACTTCGGTTGCCCGAGAACTTTTACGCTTACAAGCAGAAAGACGATTGCCCGGGATGTCTCGGATGCAGGGAACCCGACGTGCCCCTCTTCGACGAGGCGAAGTCGAAGCCAACCGACAAGGTTCCCAATGTGTCGGCCTCCACGGAAAGTACGAGCGAAAAGCCGAGGGCAGATAGCGCGAAAACTTTGTTGTCACCGATGAAGCCGAAAATCGCACCACCGAAATTGACGAGTCCGACGAGCGGCGCGAAGCCCGAGGAAACCCCGGTACCCGCGACGACGACTTTGGCGATCTTCGACGGCAGATTTATTCAGAAACCTACGATATCCTTCGCTGCGACCAATTCGAGCGAGGATTCCGCGAAAACGGACAAAAAACCGACGAGCTTTATCTTCGGCTCGCCGTTGTCGCAAAATCAGGACGTAAAGCCGAACCTGTTTTCGCCGACGGTGAACAGTCAGCAGGCCGCCAAGGGCAGTCCTTTCACGTCGAGCACCTTCGCCGCCGAGAATTTGAGTGCCTGCAGTCCGAGCAACGCGAGTAACCAAGAGGCTACGAGTTTCGGCGCCGTAAGAATGCAGTCACCCTTCGGTGGCACGACTTTCGGCAATTCCGGGCAAACTTCGATTTTCGGTGGCGCTCCGGCAAGCGGTACAACGATGTTCGGCGGAACTGTCCCCGAAAAATTGCAGTCAGAAACTACGGACGGGGAGACCGCGAACACTCTGGCGTCGCCTTTCCAGAATATGTTTGGCGGCTCGGGGAAAAATACGGCTTCGATCGCGCCCAGCGCGACTGTTCCTAGTTTCAGTGGACTCAGGGCGCCGACCTTCGACAGTCAAACCTTCAGAACTTCGCCGGCGTCGACAGCACCGGTTTTCGGAAAGTCCGGCGACAACGCGACGACTCCGAGCTTCGAGTCCGTCGCCACCGGTCCGAACATCTTCGGTAGAGGGTCGAATCAGTTGTCACCGAAATTTTCCTTCGGAGGATCCGCTGCGATCGGAAACAACGCCGCTCCGGAGAGCAACGAAGATCCGGTGGACGGAAACTCCGTCGGTAAACAGTCGGAGATCGGGAGCTCCGCGAACTTCCTGCCGGTAGACAATACCGTTACCTTTTCGAATCTCGCCGCTCAGAGTCGCGAACAAACGTCCTTTACGAAAGGTTGGTTTTATTTGGATTTCGCAAATATCGCTCGTGTATTTTTGCTGGTTTGTTCACCGATTTATTCGTTTCGCAGATCCAAACTTCTCGTTCGCCGGAGCCGGAACCTCGGTATTTGGCGCGAAAGCAACGCTGAATCCGGGCGTGCAAAATTCTAAGAGTGCGGCTGGTGTTGCGCAGAAGAAAAATGCCGCGGATGAGGAGGCGGAAGAGGATAACGAGGAGGATGCGGGACAGGAATACGATCCTCACTTCGAGCCGATCATTCCTTTGCCCGACACTATTGAGGTCCGAACTGGCGAAGAGGAGGAGGAAAAAGGTGGGTGCTCATTTATTGGCCAATATGAGCAATTTTTTAATAATTTTTCGGCATGACCAGTGTATATTCTCGCCTCCGTATCTTCATTCACTATGAAGAATCGCTGTGAATAGAAAGATGAGAAATCAATGAGCAAATTTTCCAATTTTCATGGTATTTCTATTGCCGTATGGTTTTTGATCGGGTTTAGCACGGACGGGCCATCTCTTGATAATAAAGGACGATTTTGTAAAATAAATTCACATTAGTTTAGTTTTCGATCAGTTGTACAGAACCTTTACAGAAAATCGTGAAGCCCGAATAAAATACAAAGTGTAACTTAAATTAAAACACAAAGTATTCAAGAAATGAAATTACTGACCTACTGAAATCAATCGCGAACAATAGAAAATGCAAAAATATAAATACCAAAAAACAATTTTTTTAAATAAAAATATTAATAAATTAGTTAATTAAATTTAATTAAATGAGCAACTTTTTTTTCCAGTATTTTGTCATCGGGCGAAACTGTACAGATACGAGTCGGAAACGAAGGAATGGAAGGAGCGTGGAACGGGTGAGATGAAGCTGCTATATCACGCCGAGCGTGATAGATATCGTCTTCTCCTGCGTCGAGAACAAGTTCACAAAGTCGTCTGCAATCTGTTGGTGACCCCCGATCTGGAGCTCCGATCGCTCCACAGCTCGGATCGTGCCTGGATGTGGGCCGGTATTAATCATGCAGAAGAACCCTACGCGGTCGAGGAACTCGCCGTTAAATTCAAAAATCCCGAGCTAGCGATTAAATTCAAAGAAGCCGTGGAGAAGGCGAAAGCAGCGATTCGCGATGGACAAACCAGCGAACAAGGTAGCGATTGACGAGGCGATTATCTGCTTGTGGCTTATCACGTACAGTTTGTCGATGTTACACGCTCAATCCGGTTTCTCCGTGCACGATTTATTATTTGAATCGTTAGAAATGTTTTTCGTTTTTAAGATTTTTTCATGCAGCTCTCATAAGAATTTTTGTTATCACTGTCAACTTAAAGCAATGCGTAAAACGTGCTCCGGAAAACTCGTTGACGGTGCCAAATTAATATGATTTGTTATACTGCGATTAAGCTTTCAATCGAATAAACTGCAAACGTATAATGCTTTACTCAATGTTCTCGATTCTTTGTGTGTCATGACGGAGATTATTCTTTTAACATTTCATTTTACTAATCGATAAGGTAAGTGCGAACAATAGAATGCATTCTACATCCATCACGTGGTAATCTGATGACGTTCTACACATTTGTTTCAGAGCGTTCATGAGTTTGTGATTGGGGACATTAATTTACTTTGTTAATTATTTTTAATACTGAGTATTTTTTTATGTTAATTACCAGTGACAACCAACGAAACCGATCTGACGGAGTGTTACGGAGAAGACCAGGAGGACGAGGGTGACGAGGACGAGGATGACGAAGAAGACGAGGAACACTCGATCATGTTCGTTGGAAGGGCAGACCTGATGACCTTCGAAGGAACCGTCTGGAAGTCTATCGGCATCGGGCTCTTGAAGATTCTCTACGACTCCGAGATCTACGGAGCTAAGATTATCCTGGAAGTCGATCAGACCGGCGAGATTGTCAGTAACACAGTCATCAGCATGGAAACCACGATGGAGGTCAGTGGAGAAGAAAGCTTTGCACCTTGTACCGTTTTTTTAAACCCCCCGTGCTAATTTATTTTTATATCTTCAGAGAAACGGAAATGTGTGCATTTGGACTGCCATCGACGAAATCCCCAATCCTCCGGTTCGGCGCAGTCTCAAAGCCGTTTTCGCTTCCGTGCAACTGGCGGAAGAGATGTACATGAATTTTAAAGATGTAAATATCCGCCACAATATTCATTTGTACGTTCGTTGATTCATTGAAGGAGCTTCGATAATCGAGATAATATTTTTCAGGGTCAAGAGTACGCGAAGCAAGCGGATATCAGTGAAACTGCGTACTACGATCCTAGGATCGAGTGAAACGCAAAAACAAAAAACTGTTGTAAACTTTGAATCCCTTAACGTGTAATTATCAAGTTTAAAGTTTCTATAAGTAGATTTTTTTTCTTCACGAATTATTCCTGTGTATTGCTAATGGGAACGAGACGAACGTAAGCGACACTTCTGTCCGTCCCCAGTGGCTTTTCATCTATTATAACTATACTACTACTCTTTTAAGACTGAGGGCGAATTATTGTATACTGTTTACCTAGTTTTGAGAAAACCAAAATTTATTATTTACTCGATTAAAGGATAAAACCGGTAACCGGATACATGAAAAATGAAAGTTTCGTTAATTTCGTGATTACGTCTCTATTACATTTATTTGTTACCTCTAAAGAGGTACTCAAGAGGACTGAGGGGGAGGCGTCCAAGGCGGAAATATGAAATCTAAATGATTTCAAAAAATAAATGAAAATAAATATGACTCTGCCCGATTCGTGATGTCTAAAGGATCCCTTGACTGGTTTTTTACGTTTGGCACTTTTTAAGGATAGAATATAAAGCCAAAAGAATATCCAAAATTTGTACAAATTTTGGATATTTCATTAAACCATACGAATTTTCCATACGAAAAATTCAGAGAAAAATTGTCACCGTGGTAATCGTTATAAAATCTTGTAAGACAGTGCGAAGTATCGACGATTTCGAAACATGGTAATGCTGCCCTACGGAGACTTATATAGCCGCTTATAAAATACAAATCAGCTTCAAATGCAGCGTGGAATGCGTGCATTAGACGCCGAGACCTTAACTTTAAGTACCTATGTCCAACTCTAAGAAGAACATCGCGTCACGAGAAACGTTGGGTCTTAACCGACAGTCTGTTTGCACAAGGGGACAAAGTGTAAGTTCCACCTCTCCTCTCGATATCCCTACTACGGCCTCGACCGCCGGCAGAGATGATGCAGCAATATTGTGGACCTTGATCCGTGGCTATTAGCCAACCGGCTTGGCAGTCGAACGCGGCCCGTTCATTCATTCAGTCACATTTTCCGTCACTCCGACGTTCCACAATGTCGGTCGCTACTAAAGGTAAGTTAAACATTGGAAGAATCCTGAATCCTAGCGAGATCCGGCCCTAGTAGGTCGAGGCACCGGAACAGCACAGTTCTTTTGTGCTGTTCTAAGCACCGAAGGAAACTGCGAAACCACCGAAAAATCCCCAAGATCATACCGATTCGAAACTGAAAGATGCAGTGATTTTATCATTTTCGCAACCATGAAAACACTGAAAAAGCACCGATGCAAATTTTTGCACTGCAAAAATAATCATATATAACACATTCATTACAAGAATAAAGTTAGTAGGACAGTGGTGGTATGAAAACAAAATTATATACCTCTTTATTATTTTTTCGGACCTTCAGTCAGCCGGGATTCGAACCTGTGACCTACCTCACTACCTGTACATAGAATCTCTAACCTCTGCGCTGTCGAATATACTTGCATTTCTCAGGGTTTTTTTTTCGTACATGTGATACATTCTTTATTTTTCCCCCCATGTCCGTTACACTGCTACTCGAGCACAGCGCATTTGTTATCTATGTTTGTAGACACACGTCCAGCATAACTTATGTTAATCAACTCAGACGACTGCGACGAAGAGATATTATCGTCGAGTGCTACACGGAAGTAGACAGGCGATTAACAACTCATGATTGTCCGATTTTTCTCTTGTTAATTTATTGTAACCTATAATTTATTATGTTTATGTACGATACAGTAAGACGCTATTAAAAAAAAAAAACGTTTCTCATATTTTAACGACACATATCTATCCGAAAATATAATATCGCGATTGTCGATTATTTTTTACTTTTTCATACCACGTCTGCCCTACTATTTTCATTATCGTAATAAATGCATTATGACGCAAATGTTACGTGTTAAAAACATTATTTTTTCAGTGCAATTATTTGCCTCGGTGCTTTTTCAGCATTTCCATGATTGCAAAAACGATAAAAGTACTGCACTTTGCAGTTTCGAACAGGTGGCAATTTCGGCAGTTCTTCGGTGCTTTGAATAGCACAGAAGAACCGGTGAGTGCGAGAGAGACGGATAATTTTTTCGAATGAATGCCATTCAAAACCGTTTGACGTTTCGGATAAAACGGAAGAATCATCGGACGCGATATTAAATTGTACATCCGCTAATGCTTTGCTTCCTCCCGAAAAGTCTACGGTCTCTGAATCGCATTTACTACAGTTTTTGGTTACCGACTGAGTCGTTGCACATGTCCTTAATTTACTATTGTTCGAAATATTAGTAGTCACGGAGAAAATAGGGAAACCGATTTGTTACCGACTGAGTCTACATCACATGCCCTTAAGGGGAAGCGAAATGGCTGTGCGTGCGAAAGAGATGGTTGCAATTTTCAAATAAACTTTATTCGATGGTGCGAATTTTTTTTTGAAAAAAATGAATTCGGACCGGATGCGAAATTACCGTGCGCATCCGGCTCGAATTTGCTTTTTCCGCAAAAAAAATGAGCACCCTTGAGAAAAGTTCATTACAGTTTTCACTAACGACCGTGATATTTCACTTCCCCTTAACGTCTGCCAAAGTGCAAAATGTATATTTTTCCAATCGTCACTCACAGCATCCTGCGTATTGAGAAAAAAAAAATGTATTTTCACTGTTCGAAATAATTCATGTTTCAGGAGTATTTATCGTCGCGGCGAAGCGGACGCCGTTCGGAAAAATGGGTGGAATGTTTGTCAATAAGACTGCGACGGATTTGTCCGTCGTTGCTTCGAACGCAGCAATTAAAGAGGCAGGCTTAAAGCCTGAAAAGATCGATAGTGTCATATTTGGCAACGTCATGAGTGTACGTATTGCGAAAGGCTATATTACATATACAATTTTTCAAATCTAAGCTGCACTTTGTACTTTGCAATATTCCTCTTATCTAACATCACGAAAATATGCCAACTATCGAATAGCATTGTGCAAAGTGAGGCTTTTCTTGACGAGGCCAAGGTCTCTCCGATATCGAACATTATCAATTTTGTTGTATTTCATTTATTATGTATTAATTTCTTCATTTTACTCGACAGCTGACCGCCAGCGATGGAATCTACATGCCTCGTCACGTTCTTCTTAAATGCGGAATCCCCTTGGAGAAGCCAGCTCTTGGAGTCAACAGATTATGCGGCTCAGGTTTCCAGTCAATAGTCAGCGGTGCGCAGAGCATCGCTGTCGGCGAGTCGAAGATCGTTCTCGCCGGTGGTGCGGAAAATATGAGCCAGACACCTTTCGTCGTGAGAAACGTACGGTTCGGAACGGTTCTCGGACAAAAGTTCGATTTCGAGGATGCATTGTGGGTAGGATTGGGCGACAGTTATTGCAATCTACCAATGGGCATGACGGCTGAGAAACTTGGTGCAAAATACGGCGTCACGAGAGAAGAGGTCGATAAATTTGCGCTGCGAAGCCAGCAACTATGGAAAGCAGGTGAGGATTACGAAGATCGGATGATGAGGCGATGAGTTTTGATTTTGCATGTTATGTAAGGCTGAACTTAACGAGAAATTTTTAAAAATTGATAAATATCAACGTTGCAGCCGTAGCGATTAGGGATGCGTCCTATGCACAACAAAATAACTATTCATTTATCGAATAATAACAATAGCTACATATAGTTCAAATAGCTATTGTAATGTTTTGTTACCCTGTGCCTATCACAGTCGTGAACAGGTCTCATACAGTACAGCTCGTTTAATTATTATCGTAACTTTTAGCAAACGACGGTGGTCACTTCAAGGCCGAAATGGCGCCGGTGTCTATGATGGTCAAGAAACAGCAGGTGGATGTTGCCGTCGATGAGCATCCTCGACCGGAAACAAAGATCGGTGATCTGTCGAAGCTGAAGTCGATATTCCAGAAGGATGGTCTCGTGACCGCAGGCACGGCTTCCGTAAGCTACCAATCTTGACCTTGAAGAATTTCGTTGAGGACGTGAATCGATTGTAAGAACGCTTTATAATTTAATGCGCATTTTTCAGGGAGTTTGTGACGGTGCCGGTGCGTTAATTCTCGCGAGCGAAGACGCCGTCAAGTCCGAGGGTTTAACTCCTTTCGCTCGTCTCGTTGGGTACAGCATCGTCGGAGTGGAACCGAGCATAATGGGCATCGGGCCCGCGCCAGCGATCAAGAATCTGCTTAAGACCACAGGAAAAACTCTGAACGACATCGAAATCGTCGAAGTACGCCGATCGAACAATTTTTTTTTTCTTGTAGATTTAACTTATCAAAGACTTTGTTTTTAGATCAACGAAGCCTTCGGTGCTCAAACACTCGCCTGCGCGAAAGATCTTAGCCTGGACATGAACAAGCTCAACGTAAACGGCGGAGCCATCGCTCTTGGACATCCTCTTGCAGCTTCGGGATCCAGAATAACTGCTCACATCGTTCACGAGCTCAGGTGAGTCAGGGCACTTGAAAACTATCTGACACAGGACATCACGCCAAATGGAACGTACTCTAAGATTATCGATTCATTTTTATTAACGTTTGATCGTACTAAATACAGGAGGAGAAACGCTGGAAAATTCGCCATCGGTTCCGCCTGCATCGGAGGTGGTCAAGGTATCGCTGTGATGGTCGAAGCTCTTTAAAAAGCTCCGGTTCATATCTCGTCGCAACGCCAACGGAAACTCTCGAACCTATCTACATACTATTTTTTTAAGAACATATTTTCCGAACTGTCTGTGATGAGGAATGCAATCAACCTGAATGAAAAGGGAGTAATATACATGTTTATACACAAATCCTGTACACAAGCGAATATACAAATAAAGTTATTAATCTTTTTAATAACAACATAGTAATCAATGAAGTATGTACAACCTCTTGCGCTGCACATTTTGGGAGGGAGGGGGGGGGGGCATTGAGAATACAAATACTACAATGCAAATTGTATTGGAATAATACAATGCGTTTGTTAATCCGATTACTATTGAAGCGACTAAACGCCACTACGAACTTTGGTCCTCAAACAATACACTTGAAAAATTAAAATAATTCGTAAAGGAACGTATAATTGTCTATGAGTATTCATACCGTTAGTCACATCGGCGATTCGATTTTATCAGCTAGACGGCCGTTGAACTTTGAAGAACTGTGAACAACGAGTAAGACATACGAAGGATCTGAAAACGTCAAGTCAAATTTGAGTAAGAGATTACAATGAAATGATATTAGCGATATTAATGGTATGTATTCTGGTAAATCTAGATGATAAGGCCATAAAAAAAGAAATAAATCGGCCGGAAGAAAAGAAAAAAGCGTCTTTCATTACTAACGGATGTGAACGTTTCGAGCGATAGAGTCATGAGTCCGCCGACTTTGAGGATCAGAGGTCTGTGCGAACGAATTATAAAGATTCGCAAAGTGCTTTTGTAACGTTCGTTAAATTTCCACCAGTTTCCGAAGTAAGCTGCCAGTGCTACGCGTTCGCTCTGTCGAATTTGATAATTTCCCGTTTACATCGCACGCAAAAAAAGCTTGTTCGCCCGCAAAGTCGTCGATACTCACGTGCAGAGCCAACTCGTTGCCGTGCCAGCAGTAGATGAACAGCTGATACGCCATACCGCCGAGGTACAGAGCGGTGCCGATGAGCTCAGCCGGAACGTAATCATCCATTCGAGAAATGTGATAAGCGGCGAGACATATTATCGCGCAATTCGCGAGACACTGGTAAAGTATCGATGTTCCAAAGATGTCCCTGATCTCATTTTCAAAGCTGAGACGAAGATGAATTATCTGTTTAAAGATTAAACGACACGTCGTTAAGATTTTTAGAAGCAACTCAATCCGATGCGTTACTTTATGATGGCCTTGCTGTGTTCGATGTAACGATTGAGTTTCCTGCAGGCTTCGTCGTTTCCGACACCCGTAACTTCGTCCCCGTCCTCGCGGCCGATCGCCTCGATGTTGCGCCTCAGGATCTCCAACTGGCAGCAAGCGACGTTTATGAAATTGGTGACGAGAGTGTCCATCGCGATGTTGTGGAAGCAGAGAATCAACTGGCCGACGATTTGCTGGGCGCACGTTATCTCGAAGACCGGTGAATTCTCGGTGTCGAAGGGGTACCAGCTCTCAACCGGAAGTCGTCTCCCGCGACCGGAAGCGATGTCGGCGATGGCGGCCAGAGTCCAGCAGAGAATCGAGACACCGCCCAAGCTCTGATAGGCGGCGTGATGGAAAAGACCGTGCCACGTGTACCACGTCAGTATCCTCTCGTACGTGACGTTGTAGGCGGTGAACGTGTCGCTGTTCACGCGATCGAGGAGCCCTTGGATTCGTCTCTTGCGAATCAGAATGACGACCATCTTGTAGCCGGTGCCGGTGTTCGTCATGAGAAGAAACGCACCGGCTATCATTCGCTCGATGTCGCCCCATGCCACTACCATGTAAGCGACTTGGACGAACAGATAGATCGCCAATACGAACGTGAAATAGAGGAGGGTGTACAGAGAGTAAAGCGAACGATAACGTCCAGTTGGTGACCAGTTGCCTATGTACCGTAGCAACGAGAGACTCACTCGGAGATTAAGGTTTGGCTCTATGCGACGGAGTTTGTTGGTCAACAAATCGTCCATTTGTCGAGTACACGGTGGCCAACTGAGAACCGCCGAACCGGAAGCTATCGGTGGGGCTTCGATATTCTCTCCTCAAACCGGGGAACGGGACGTGCAGCCGGTAATTGCAGGTTGTAAACGACAGTGTTGAATTGAGTAAAGTCTTCGACGACATCGAATTGCATGGCTGTGGCGGAATTGTTATTATGCAGGGCCGCTCTGTTAGGATCGTAGCCGAGAAAAGTTGGAACAATTTAGTCCGTTCTCATGGATCGTACACGGAGAATGCAGACCCGCGAGCTGTGATTATCGGAGCTCCGATGTTTGTCCCTCAATCTAGGGACGATGTACGCATTGAATAATTGCGCAGATAATAACAACCTGAGAGTAATAACAACCTAAAACGTCTTCGAAAACGTTAAATTGCATGGGCATCGTCTTGTACACGACTGTACGTCGCTTTGTATTTTGTGGTGCACATTATTACGTTGTGAGGGAACTTTGTCGGCTATTGGCAGCGTTTCGACATGTGTCCCTCCGATGGGGGTGTGCATGTTGCATTATTGCAGGGGTTCGAACCGTCGTCATCGACGACGTTAGATTACATGCATGTCGGCGAAAATTTTTAATTTTTCGTCGAAACAATTGCATTATGTTCTCTAAAATGGACGATGCGATGTACATCGTAAGAACTGTGACAATAATCCGTGACGAGTTTCTGTCACACAGAGGTATACGTCGCGTAATTGCACGGCAGTAATGACAGTGTAAGGAGCTTTGTCTCGGTCGCACGGCTCGGCGCACGTATCCGAAGGTCTTATAGTCTCGCTTCCGGGTAGATGCGGAAACTCACGCCGATCCTCCGGAAGTTGAACCCAACGTTATCCACCGTGTTTGATGCCGACGGTAACGTTGGGGATTAGGAAAAAAAAAAGTTTCGGAAGTCCGATGATTCGATAGAAGTGCATTCGGCCGATTGAAGTTCCGGCAAAATAATGTGGCGCCGCAAATGAAGTTGCGACATTTTGACGATTCGGAAGAAGTGCGTTCGGAAAGGGGAAACCGGGGTGAGATGGGCTGGTGAAAAATCGGGCCGACCCGGGGCGTAAACGGCCACCCCAAAACGATTAAAAACCATACGAAAACCTTTAAGGAAAAAATAAAAACCTCTCGTGGAGAATGACGGAACGAAAAATAAATTGGCCCCCGCGTGCGCCTTTCTCTTCTCTCTATTGACATTGTAGTATGCAGTGGTTCAATAATTTTTTTGCCACATAAACTAGCTAATGTATGTTCCGACTGCAGAAGAGGACATCGATCGTTCAGTTGCGTGGAGTTAATGATAATGTGTGAGCTACGTGTGGCACCCACCCTTTTCGCGCATGGCAAAAAGGCCGTACATCCTCCCACACAGAAGACGGACAATCATCGGTGAATGTGAACAAGAATTTTATCGGCAGTCTGGACTCGAACAGTGGAGTGGCAACGTGCCATCCCTCTCGCAAACTGCTGCAGAGACAACTGCACAATCCGTCGCTTTTTCTTGATACATAATCCGTTGTTTTTCTTTCTATGTCGACATACAATCAAATTTTTTCTCACGATTCGATCGATAAAAAGTCGTCGTACCAATACGGTCCACTAACTTCTGATATTTGCCTGTGTCAAGGATCTTGGATTATCGTGAGTGGTGTAAATACAACAGGATTCGAGAATCGTGGCTCACATCGTGTACGAATTCGGATTAATCTCGTTGAGATTTAAATTTTCGCTTTTGGCAACAACGCGTAAGCATGAGCATAAAGTGCGTAACGTGCGTTATTGATAGAGGCTGCATAGAGACGCGAACTGACAGTAGTGAGGTAGGATCAGAGTGTATCGAGTCAGTGTGTGAATCGTACAGAAGTGGGTATTTCTGAGGAAATACTTTTCGATTGATTAACAGACTCTCGACCGAAAACGTAGGAAATATTTTCTTTAAATAATAATTCGCCGGACACGATAATGATTACAGTTCTCGCTACAGTCGGTGCGGTGTTCCGGCTTAGAATGTTATTAAATGAAGTTCACGTGCACTCTCATGGTGGAAGATAGTGAGTGAAACGCATGAAAACAGCGAAGATGCAAAGTTTAGAGTCCGCAGAACGTAGTATTGATTTTTACAGTTAGGTGACTTGCATTGAAACAAGCTGATCGGCAGCCGAGTTCCAATTGGTTTGGACGGCGGCGATAGTTTTATCAATATTTTCATAAACCAGAAATGTAAATCGAATGTCGTGACTTCAAAGTTTTGTGAACGATTGCAAAAAATAACTATGAATCAGCTCTTGAAAAGTCTGCAGCCCCACTTCTCCCCTGATTCATTATTATGCTAATTGTTTGCAATGGAATTTTTATGGCACTAAATGACGAAAAATAAAGAAATTAATTCGGTTATCAAGAATTTTTTTATCGATGGAACAAGTTTTTTAACGAAAGAATTACATCGCAAGATTTCTCATAACCTAGTGATTGTCATGTAATATTTCGATGAAAATCTCTTCACGGTAAGTATTCAATTAGTTCAATAAATGGGTCAAATTCGTTTTTCGTTTTATTTTGTTTCAGATGGTGGGCGCCCTGCCGAAAATTGTATGGCCTCGATTGTTTTAACGCGTCGCCTTCCTCGTATCGCGATCCGCACAGCTAATTCCTCAGTCAATTTCGATCGGACAATCTGTTGACCAAAACTTTTTTTTACCCAACAGAAGATTATCTGACGTAGTGTCGTCTACTAAATTGTCAACTATGGTCATATCAAGAACATGGATTTATGATAAAAAATTGAATACACAAAAATAATTGAATATATTTAAATAACATTCTTACCGTCACTGTGTTTTGTATGATTCCTTGCAACGCCGTGTGTCGGCTAACTAACGAACACTCTGCAAATACATTTTTTATTCTATATACCCAAGTCGCCTTTTTTATAATAAATCAGAGTGTGGTCAAGTTTTTTAGGGACCAAATTTCCATGCTCAGCGTTTCTATAGACTAATTCCTCATCCCACATTGTCTCCGATCATTCTTTTTCCACAGGACGAGGCGTTCGAGAATCTAAACTTTCTCCATCGCTGTCTTCCACGAAGGTAAGTGCACCTACAATTCTTCCTGTCATGTATGGACGTGCACGATCGTTGTCAAAGGTCACTGATTCTGAATGTCCCGCCATTTTAAACAGACACTGAGAGACTTTACTCGTAATGTCTTCCAGCGCTCCGACGTGTATATCGGAGTTGAATTCATTTTTTCCACATTCCGATCGTTAGATTGAGAAGTCACTAGTTTTTAGGGACAATTTCAATTAACAATCTCCTTATCGACAAAATCTTCTAAAGGTTGTCCTTCAGAATATTTTTAGTAAACACTTATCATTCTCTGTTGAAACGATTCTCCATATTTTACTCAGCAGAATTGTCGGCTTCGCGAGAACCCAATGAAATTCATTGTGGCATGGCTTAAATCGAAAGTTGATACTTACATTTTATGAGTGTTTTTACTTCTAAAACCCTGTCGAATTTGAAATTTCGTTGAAATGCGTCAAAATACAAAAGCTGATGTCTACCAAATTAATCGTCGAAGTGTTAATTCCAGCACGGAAGCATGGCGGAGGCGCATCGGAGTCCACGTAGAGAGGCAACGTTCGAGCAATTCTGTCGAGCTTCGTGACAATATTTGCTCCATTTTTATGGCTCATTAAAGTAAGTCTTACCCGAAGGTGAAAATGGAAACTTAAATTCATTCGCTGAAAACGCTAATACCGAATTTTGTAAGCACACGATTATTTTAAATCAGGAACATGTCAGGCAGCAAGAGTTTCGACACTGTGCATTCTCGGATTGACTGACAAAACTGCAATGTTTAACTATCACTGAAATTAGGTTTTTTTTATAAGTTCGGTTTTCGTGCGTTTTCGCAAAGGGCAATAGAATAACGGTACCGGTACATCAAACATAATGCGATGCGAAATAACCCTAACGATAATAACCCTGGTTCGATCTTAACTACCAATCCTTCGAAAATGCTCAACATTTGCCTACAACCGGGATAACATTTTGTACAATCGATCGCACCTACGACTGTGACTTACACGGAAGCATCCCGCTTTATGTTCAAGTCAAACACGCATCGCATCTCCTTGCGCGCTCGTTAAAAAAGTTTATATCGCAATCGCTACGAAAAAAAATTATTTCAAAGAATATCCACGTAAACTCGTGTCGTCTCTTTTACAACGTTTTCAACGTCTAGCTCGGTTCAATGCGTAGCAAAGTATACGGGGGCGGAAGGTGTATTCGTATCGAATCGCTGTCGCTCAACGCCAATGTGTGGAAGAGTAATTTAAACGTCCATCGACGTGTGAATACGGAATGAGAATCCATAATGCGGGAGAAAAAAAAAAAAAAGAAACGGGTGGGAAAGTAAGCGCGCGCGGTGTCGAGCTACGTCAGAAAGGAACAACAATTTGACGCGCGTTAGAGTGACGATGGACTTGTTTCAGCACCGATACTACAAAACGAACAAATTTTTCTTGAAGACCATTGGACAATGGCCGTATCAGACTGTTCGCGTCAGACGCAGCTTGCTCGTTGTCATAATCCTTATGGGAGGCATCCAAGTCGGTTCCCAGATAACGGCTATCGTCAATCACCGTGATGATTTGGAATATCTTCTGGAATGCGCGCCGCCATTAATCTTCGGAGCAGCCCTCGCCACCAAGCTCACTTGTCTCATATGGAATTCACGGACAGTTAGTTATCTCGATAAATGACAGGACTATCGTAATCGACTCGACGGCAAGCAAATTAATCGACGTCACTGACGAAGGGCAATTCGACACGTACAGATGTTGAGGTTGCTGAATCGCATACCGACGGATTGGCAAGTGTGGAGCCAGGATCGAGAAGTAAACGTTATTCACAAATACGCCGCACAGGGCAGAATGATGACCGTCGTGTACGCCGGTAACTAAAGTATGGTGCGATGTAGCACAAGAGTTACGCAATTTCATACAGTAATTAACAATGTTGCGCACAGTTACCATTCTTTCGACCTGCATTCTTTTCACAACTCAACCGATTATACCAAAGATCATCGACGTCTTGCTGAAGAACGGATCGGAACCCGGAGAATTCGCAGTCCCCGTCGACTATTATCGTCTCGATGTGCAGGAATATTATTTTTACATCAGTATGTATGCCATCCTGAGTGTAACCGCTGGAGCTTTCATCACGATCGCCATTGACGCAATGTTCATCGTTACCGTGCAACACGGCTGTGGATTATTCGCGGCAGTGGGGTGAGTAAGAAAAGATTTCTCTGTTATGAAAGACATGTCGCATTCCGTATTTCGGAATTCGGATCTTCGGATCTTGCGATGTAAACTCGATGCGTTCTTACTCTCGAGTGAGCAATTTTGACCACCAACAGATATTACACTATTTATACGCTCGGCAAAGATGACCTTAAGATATTGAGAACGCTAAACTTTAAGTTGTTAGGAACTGCAGTGGCCGAGTGGTTCGGGCGGTAGGGTATGGAAGCGAAATTATCTAGAGGGAAACGTCACTTCCGGTTTCACAATCTCATTTTTTTTACTGGAAGTGACGTCGTCTAGGAAACGTTACTTCCAATTTGAAAATATCATTTTTCGACCGGAAGTGTGAAAAAAGTGGGATGAATGGTGTGATTCAATGAGAATGCAGCGCATTCGCACAGTGCCGCAGAGTGAGCAGAGCAAAGCGGTCGGATCGTGAGAGAGTTAATAAGATTTATCAATTACGAAGACTTCAAGCTACGAAGCTCGGATGTTAGTGATGATTGTAATGCGATGTATAACAATGGGTCCACAACAATTTCCAGGCACAAAGTACAGCGAACCGGCGAAAATGAAAGATCAACGCGAACAGGAGAAACCGTGTACGCATCGAACGAAACGGACGTGGACATGAGACATCTGGTCTCGTGCATCATCCGACACAATGATGCTATCGAGTGAGGCTGTTCAGAGAATGTATCTAACTTAACAGTTCAATATTATTAATAAGTCAACTATGGTCAGGTACACTAAACTCATCGAGGCGACTTACTCGTCATGTTTATTTTTTTCGGTGGGATTCAACATGCTTATCATTAGCATATCAGGATTTCAGGTAAAACTCGCGGCTGACGATGAATGATCTTTCGAAGTGACAGATAAAATAGCGATAAAATTCAGATTCTCAAGACCGCGAAGGATTCACAAGAAAGCGCAAGATACGTTGCTGTGATCGTGGCTAACGTCGGACATCTCTACATGGATAGCTGGATGTCCCAAACTCTGATGGATTGCAGTGACAATATTCGCTATTGTATGTAAGTAAACAGACTGGTTACTGGTGGACGATACTCATAAAAAAAAAAACATCTTCGACGCAGACACAACGGCAAATGGTACAAGTTATCGCGGGCCGCTCAGAAATCTCTGGTTTTGATGATGACGCGTTGTAATGTACCTTGCAATCTGACAGCCGGTAAAATTTGTACGATGTCCATAAAAAGTTTCGTAACGGTAAGAACTATTATTAATTCGTTGAGATAAAAATTCTCTGGCATCCGCGGGATATTTTCAATCGGTGGAATCCATGGGTCATTTTAATATTTCAGTTTATACATACATCGCTGTCGTACTTTACGGTACTGCGTTCAATGTAGAAACGTTTCGCCGAAAGTTTGTCAATACATTTTTTTTTATATATAACTGACCAGATTGTAGTGGGTCGCAAGCTCGCCGATCGCCAATGTGAAAATCTGACTTTTGCGAGGATGATTATTAAAACGAAGTAACAGCATTTTATATAAAGACATTTTGTTGATATGGTCGTTTTTCACTGGTCATTTAAAATTATGGTTGATTTTAATTGGAAAATAACAAAAAATACTGGTATGGTCGCCTGAGTGCCGCGTCCGGTAAAAACCGACAGCAGAGTCACAATACGTCTATGAAAAGTACTCATAAACCCGCAGAGCTTTGCTAAATTCGTGATAAAAATCACTGTTTTCTGACACATTAAAGCAAAGGATTAATGAGGTCGAATCTTACCCGAAGATGAACTTGGAAACTCGAAGTCGGTGAAAATATGAATGCTAATTACTGTAAACACATGATTGCTTGGAACGAGGTAGATATCGCGAAGCGAGTATTACTGAAAAATTCTCAACTGAAAAGTTATCCAGAGTTTAGGTAAAATGTGTTTAAAAGAAATGCCATTCCATTTCGTTGCTTTCGTGAATAGCGATAAAGTGTAACGGTAATAACAGACAAAACAGTATACTATGCCGAGAACAATCGCTCGAAAATCCGCACAGTCTCGTACAAGAGGGATCGCTTATACAAAGAATTGCGCATATGAATACGAATTTTATGTAAGTTCTAACTTACACAAAGTATCTCCGTTCGTGTTTAAGTCAAGCACGCAACACCTCTCCCATTTCAAGTGTCGGATGAAATTGGCTTACATTGCACACTGATATAGAAGAAAATTATCGCGGAGAATATCTACGTAAAGTCCGGGTCTCGCAGTTTTCGAACTATACCTCAAGGTTTGTAAAAATATATCCCAGTTGAATAAGTGGCAAGGTGTACGGGATGCGGAAGGTATATTCGCCCGAGTCGCTGTCGCTCAGTGCCGACGTGCGGGAGGGTAATTTAAACGTCCATCGCGGTGTAATATTAAATGAGCATCCATAGTACAAGGGAAGCATCGAAAGAGGTGAGAAAATAAGTCTTTACAGTGTTATTCGCGATGGGGAACTGCAATAACATTTGGTGGAGGTTTAGACTTACTATGGGCATGTTTCAACATCGACACTATAGAACGAATGTAATCTTATCGATGATCACCGGACAATGGCCCTATCTGAGTACCCGTGTCAGGCGCTGCTTTCTTCTTGTTTTATTGTTCGGCCTCGTCAGCCAAGTCGTGCCTCTGACAATGGCTATTGTGAAATATCGCGACGATTGGGAATGCATTCTGGAAAGCGCCCCAGCATTAATCGTCAGCGCTAGCATTATCGTTAAGCTCATTTGTTCCGTGTGGAATTCACAGAAAGTTAGTTACATTCGTGTGAATCACAAGACTATCGTGAACGACTCGAGCGCAAACTAATCGATCGACATCACTGATAAATAGCTATCCGATCGTACAGATGTTGAAATTGCTAAATCGAATCCGTACAGATTGGCGAGTGTGGGGCCAGGATCGAGAAGTCAACATTATCCACGAATATGCTGAACGTGGAAGGAAGATAACGATCGTGTACTCAGGTAATTTAAGTACGGCGAGTACAAAAGTTGATGGACGTTGCCGGAATTCAATAATGCTGTCTGCAGTTACGGTTCTTTCAACCTGCGTTCTCTTCGGAAGTCAACCAGTCATATCAAAGATCATCGACGTTTCGCTGAATAACGGTTCCGAGCCCGGACAATTTCCATTCCCCGTCTACTATTATCATATCGACGAACAGAAATATTATTTTCACATTAGCATTTATTCGTTGCTGTGCGTAACTTGCTCCGGATTCGTCACAATCGCCATTGACAATATGTTCATCGTTTACGTGCAACATGGCTGTGGATTGTTTTCTGCCGTGGGGTACGTAAAGAAAATTATACTTCTAGAAAAACTCTGTCACATTATGGATCCCGAAATTCTGAACCCCCATTTACGGTGGCTTGTTTGCTGACGACCTCGGGCAGATATGTTCACTGATTTCGTAGTACACGCAATATAAGATAGACGCGTGCATTGCGCGTTTCAATAACGTGCATAACAATAGGCCAATAAATATTTCCAGGCACAAATTACAGCGAACCGGCAAAAATGAACGATCAACTGTGACAGGAGAAATCGCGCATGCGTTGACCCAAAGGGACATTGATTTCGAACATCTAGTTTGGTGCATCAATCGACATAACGACGCTATTGAGTGAGATTACTCAGCAAATGTATCTAGCTTAACACTTCAATATTATTAATAAACAAACTATGGTCAGATATGCAAAACTCATTGAGGCAACTTATTCGTGGTGTTTATTTTTATTGGTGGGATGTAACATGCTTATGACTAGCGTAGCAGGATTTCAAGTAAGACTTGCGATGTGCGACGAATAATATTATTGCAATAATTTTCCAAACTGCAGATAAAATAGCGAATAAATTCAGATTCTTAAGAAAGCGAAGGACCCTCGAGAGAGTGTAAAATTGGTTGCTTTGCTTCTCGCTGAAATGTGGCATCTCTACGTTGAAACCTCCATGTCTCAAATTCTGATGGATCACAGTACTGATATTCGCTGTTATATGTAAGTAGCCGATCAGGAAGCTGGTGGACAGGTTTTGAAAAATTATTTCTTCCTCGCAGACACAACGGCAAATGGTACAGGCTATCACAGGCGTCTAAGAAGCTTCTGATTTTGATGATGATGCGTTGTAACCAGTCATGCAAACTGACAGCCGGCAAAGTTTTGACGATGTCCATCAATAGTTTCGTGACGGTAAAAACCACAATTTATTCGATGAGAATGGCGTCCGCCAAATGTCAACGGATATAAACTGTCGGTCATTTTTACGTTCCAGATTTTACACACATCACTATCATACTTTACGCTTCTCCGTTCGGTATAGGGAAGCTTCGCCGAAATTTACCTACGAAATTATACAAAACTGACCAGGTCGCAGTTGATCGCAAACTCTCCAATTTCCAATGTGGAAACCAGATGTCGGTGGCAATAATTGTTAGAAAGAATCAACAACAATTTACTAATAACATTTTGTTAACATGACGGTTTCCCGCCAGTCATTCAAAATTATGGTTTATTTTACTTTAAAATAAATTACAAAAAATCAATTGTGTTGACAATATTTTTAACGAATTTGCGTTTGAGATATACCATAGGAAAGTATATAATCCGAGCATACATGTCTCGGCAACAATAAAGAGCGTTGCTTTTTTGAATGCCCGCTCGCTTAAATGTGTATGTATAACCACGGTATGCACATATATGATAATTTCTTACAAATCCAAGTCGAGACGGACAACAAAACTCTTAAATATTTTAAGGCAGTGGGTGCGTTATTTTCGTTTGTGTACGTTTTTGTGATACCTACCCGATAATTTTAAGTCTCCAATATACTTGTATCGTATTCCACGATATATTACAATGATTGTTTCTCGTTTTGACGATTGCTTGAAAATCAATCAAAATTTATAGAAATTATTTTGAAGCTGTGAAAGGTAGCGAATGGCTGTTGCTCGTTGATTCGTTGAGAAGTTACAGTGCGAGCTGTTAATTGAGCACAGCGTTGGTCGTCCGCAGGCGTATCGGTCATAACAATAATGCTGCATAAGGTTTGACGTCACTTTCACCAAGGCACAGATCGGGTCGTTCATTCCAGTGTCGACCGTAGCGATGCGTAGTATTATCGTTGAGATGCTTCAGAAGTGAAGTTCGATAGATTGAGTGTTCGCCCTGCATTTTAAATAATCTTCATGTCTCAGTGAATCTACTTTTTTCCCATCGTTTAACTCGAAATAAGTTGTTTCAGTTAAATATTGCGTGGGTAATTTTGTATGCGCGTTTTTCTCTCGATGGAATGTTTGTGTGGATCTAGTGATTGTTAATCAGTGATCTGCGCGACGAGGTCAACGGCTGCAACTGTTCGTGATCAACTTGATTAAACATGTCTCGAGCATCGGGTGTTTTACTCAGCAAAGATTTACCCGATATAGAGGTGAGTGTTGTTTGTCGGTAGTAGTGGCATTATTTCTTCCATTTCTTTCACATAAAGGAAGCTTTGTTTCGGTGGAAGAATCGAGATTTTTTGCCAGGGTACCCAAAATGTTAAAAATAGGTGGAAAATCACATGTAGAAAAAATGTCTAGGTGGATGTGTGTGCGATTGCATCAGGCAATTTTTTAAAATAATCCAGTGGACTCTTATACGTTCTGTTTTCCAATACAAGACTGAATAGAGATTATCACAGTCGTCCTGAATTTTTTTTTCAATTTTATTTCACAAAATTTCTTGAGGTACTTTTTGTTTCGTGTGGAATTATGAATAAAAAATTGATCACTGTACCTGTAATTGTGGCAATCGGTACAAAAAGGACTCCATTATTAGTCGTTCTCAAGATATCGGGTTTTTCGGTTCACGGTTCAATATAAAAACTTTTTCCAAAAAACGATTCTATACGTCGTAATGTATCGAACGAAAGTCAACCAGAATTTTATTCAACGCTTGATCAAATGTTAATTATGTAATATGCGCATACGAATAACACTGTACCGAAAAAAATTGGGTCATTTCGTGCGGATTGTCACATCAAAGTATCTTAAAAGTAACACCGCGTTACATAATCCACTAATCTTCTTATCGCTCCGCGGCAACGTTCCCGATATTACGACATTGCACTTTGAAAGTCAATAACGATAACGCATGGAATTGATTGCAGAATCTTCTAAATCTCAATCCAAAGATAAAACCTTACACGAGTTTGGTTCCATCGGCACGTACTCAGCAGAATAAGCTTCATTGGAAGAGGAATCCAAGTGCGAAGTGTGGCGTAAGATATAGTGCTACAAAGGCTGTCCTAAATGAAAATTATTTCACGAAAACGCTCGACACATTTTTTTTTTTATTTACAGGACTGCGTACCTTTGACGAAAAATTTTGATGACATAAAACACACGACGTTGAGCGAGCGCGGTGCCCTGAGGGAGGCCGCACGTTGCCTCAAGTGTGCCGATGCCCCTTGCCAGAAATCTTGTCCCACTCAGCTCGACGTTAAATCATTCATAACGTCGATCTCCAACAAAAATTATTATGGAGCTGCCAAAGCTATCCTTTCCGACAACCCGCTGGGTCTCACGTGCGGCATGGTCTGCCCCACGAGCGACCTCTGCGTCGGTGGATGCAACCTTTCCGCATCCGAGGAAGGAGCCATCAACATTGGTGGACTTCAACACTTCGCGACTGACGTGAGGACTTTGGGAATTATTATTGACTCTCAAAATGGAAAATGAATCTCGTTTCAAGCAAAAGGAATTTTGTAACGTCATCTCTCAGAATAATGTCCTCGCGACAGCATTGACATATGATAAAAAACATCATGCGTTGTTTGAAGCTTCAGCATTGGAATCGTTAGATGTACCCGATGATCTTTGATAAATCTAGGTGTCATAAGAACTTTGAACAACTATCCAAGGGTTAAAAAATGCATGACCCGACGAGAAATCAACAACTTTTATAATATAAGGTCGAAGATTTTGATGTATTTTTACACGTCAATCACACATGTTCTAAACCCCTTTATTGTTTTGCAACTTGCATAAAGAATATTTTAACGTTGAACACTCCTTCTCAGATATTCAAACAGATGAAGATCAGCCAGAAAAGGATTCCAGGTCAAAGGGTCGATCACGCCACCACGAAGATAGCACTGATAGGCTGTGGTCCAGCGTCCCTCTCATGCGCTACGTTTCTCGCAAGGTTGGGCTATGACGATATAACAATTTTCGAGAAGGAAAACTACATTGGTGGTCTTAGTTCCGCGGAGATTCCTCAGTATCGCCTTCCATACGAAGTGGTCAATTTTGAGGCCGAACTCGTCAAAGATTTGGGCGTTAAGATCGAGCTTGGGAGAGCATTGTCGAGCGCTGATCTTACGGTGCGAGGCCTCAAGAGTGACGGATACAAAGTGATCTTCCTCGGGATTGGTCTTCCCGAGGCAAAGAGCATTCCCATATTCAGGGATCTCAACGAGAAAATGGGTTTCCTCACGTCGAAAGCCTTTCTTCCTGCAGTCTCGAAAGGCAGCAAGCCTGGTATGTGCGCTTGCAACGGTCCCAGCTTGCCCGAATTGCATGGAAATGTCGTGGTTCTCGGAGCCGGTGACACGGCCTTCGACTGCGCCACATCTGCGCTTCGTTGCGGTGCTAAAAAAGTATTCGTCGTCTTTCGAAAAGGATTCACCAATATTCGAGCCGTTCCGGAAGAGGTAATCATTTTTTTAATGTAACCGGTAAACACACATTAACCCAACAAACACTGCTACATAAAAGCAATCTAAGGTGACCGAATGTTGAATCTTGCTTTTACTAGGTCAAATTTTGAATGTAAAGAAGTGAATTTTTTGTCTTCTGTGGTGCAGATGGAGCTTGCGCGAGAAGAAAAGTGCGAATTCGTTCCTTTTCAATCCCCGAAGAAAGTAATCGTGCGGGACAACAGAGTAGCGGCGATAGAATTCTACAGAACAGAGCAAGCCGAGAACGGCGATTGGGTAGAGGACGAGGATCAGATTGTGAGGCTAAAGGCAAATTTCATTATCTCGGCCTTCGGTTCGGGACTTTACGACGATCGAGTCAAAAGTGCTATTACCCCGGTGAGGCTCAACAAATGGGGACTGCCCGATGTGAACGTCGAAACAATGGCGACCTCGGAGCCCGGCGTCTTCTGCGGCGGTGATCTCGCTGGAGTTTCTCAAACGACTGTGGAGTCTGTGAACGATGGAAAAACTGCAGCATGGTACATTCACAAGTACATACAGGAGTCTCGGGGTTCGTCGGTGCCCGATGAACCACAGTTGCCGAAGTTTCACAGCGCTATCGACGACGTCGATTTGAGCGTCGAGGTCTGCGGCATCAAGTTCGAGAATCCTTTTGGTCTCGCCTCGGCACCACCGGTCACTTCGAGCGCTATGATTCGCAGAGCTTTCGAGGCGGGATGGGGCTTCGTCGTGACAAAGACTTACGGCCTTGACAAGGTACCGAGCAAGTGTGAGACGCCACATTTTTTTTTATAGATTCCTAGATAATCTATGACTAAACAGCTTCAATCGATCTATGATTAATTAGCTCCAATTGATCTTGTTGAGACGGCCACATTTCGGTGCAAAATTGGGCTTGCAGAAAAAGTCCTCAATAATAGTCTGTTCCTCATTAGTAGAGTCCCTCCCCTGTTATTGTATCATTCGATTGGCCATTTCTCCGCAACCACACTGGTCTTTGAAATCGGTATGTGGAGGGGAAGGATTTATCTCAATTACCGCAATAACTGCTCAAGTTTGCCTACTGAGGATCGCATTGTAAATTGCCTTTATATTGAGATTGGCATTATTCTCTTCGATTATCGTGCCGCGTTAATCATTCGCATCAATGACTAAGTTTTCATCTATTTCATTCCGTACATGTGATCTTCCATCAACCAGATTGGATCGAGCTAGACTTATCTCAGATTAATTACATCGACATTACCAACTGTTATTGATTCGTTTCAGTAATGATTTCAGGATCTGGTGACGAACGTTTCGCCCCGAATAATAAAGGGAACGACATCTCGACACCACTACGGACCGGAACAGGGAAGTTTTCTAAACATCGAACTCATATCCGAGAAATCAGAGGCCTACTGGTGCAAAAGCATTGTGGAGTTGAAACGAGATTTTCCTACAAAGGTATCATCCAATATCGCAATCAACGGATTAACTGCAAACCAATTTTCAGGTACGATTCTAAGATCTGATTTTTCCTTACAGGTCATAATAGCCAGCATAATGTGCGGCTACGATCAGGACGACTGGACGCAACTGGCCCAGAGAGCCGAAGCCGCAGGAGCGGATGCGCTAGAACTAAATCTGTCCTGTCCTCATGGTATGGGCGAGTCTGGAATGGGTCTGGCTTGCGGTCAGGTAACACAATTCGCTCATTACCGCAAATTTAGAGCGATCGAACTAAATCTACATACAAAAACGGCATCGCCGCCAATGTTGTTTGATATTCAAAATGTATGAATATTTTATCTGTGCACTTTCAAAACTTTTGTGCTCGTAACCGACTGTGCAATTTTCAAGTTACGGGCTTGAAACTTTGTGCACAAGTGAAGTAATACTCAACTGCGAATCATAAATTCTCAAGATATCTTTAACATTCAAAAAACATAGATTCGAGACATTGAGAGAAATTTTTAAGAGGGTCTAGCAATGAAATATCCTCGTTGTGGAATCTGAGACCGAATTGACCTTCGTTTTTCAGGATCCCGTCCTAGTGAAGGATATATCGAAATGGGTTCGTGCAGCGGTGAAGATTCCTTTGTTCGTGAAGTTGACTCCAAACATCACGGACATCGTGACGATCGCACGGGCAGCTTACGAGGGTGGTGCGAGTGGTGTGAGTGCAATTAACACGGTCTCAGGATTGATGGGATTGCACGCCGATGGAACACCGTGGCCCGCAATCGGCAATGCAAAAGCCACGACTTACGGTGGTATGTCAGGAAACGCGACTCGACCGCAAGCTCTTCGAGCTGTTTCCTCGGTTGCGAAACAATTGCCCGGCTTCCCGATCCTCGGAATCGGCGGTATCGATTCGGCCGACGTTGCACTGCAATTCCTGCACTGTGGTGCATCCATCGTGCAGGTCTGCAGCGCCGTGCAGAATCAGGACTTTACGCTGATCGACGACTACATTACCGGCTTGAAGACGTTGCTTTATCTGTCGAGCTTGGAGCAAGTCAAGGATTGGGATGGTCAGAGCCCTCCGACGTTCAAGCATCAAAAGGGAAAACCCGTGTCGCTTCAACACGCTCTGGGAAAAGTGAGTATTATCATTGTTTTTTTTTTTGTTTTTTTTTTTGCAGCAATGCCGAAAAAATGAAATATTTTTTTCAATCGATGACAAGAATTAGATCCATTTTCGCAAAACATTGCAGTGTTTGTCGATTCAGTTCGATCCAGTCGATTTGACTCGATGATTTAGTCCATTGTGTGTTCTTTGACATGCAATGCGGAAAAAAAATTTAGGAAAAAATAGATTATTCTATGATGAAGCAATACTAATTTTATTCGTGTATCTTCCCTTACAGAACGTCCCGTACTTCGGCGAATATCAATTGCTAAGGGAGAAAACTACAGCCGAGATGAAAGCTCGCTCCGATCCACTGGCTGCACTCCTGAAGCCTCTGAGACCAGTTCCCGAACCAGTCGCTGCTGTGCCCGCTCTGAAAGATGTTGTCGGGAAAGCTTTACCTCACATAGGAACCTACAAGCAACTGGACAACAAGAAGCAAGTCGTTGCCCTCATCGATGACGTAAGAATTTTTTTGACACAATAAGTTTTCAACTAAACTGTGGTGTTGTATTTGAACCACTGTTCTTGCTCGTCCAGTATTGAAATTAACTGTACCTACTTGATATCTTCGTATTTTTTATTTACACTAGAATTGAAATGTACGATTCTGAGCTGACTGGCAAATGTTCAGAGGGGTGTAGGAGATAAAAAAAAAATCAATTGCATCTTATCGTTCCGATTGTTCCGCGAAAATTGTGAAAAATAGTGGCCAAACTGAAACTCTATAAGCTGCAAAATTGTGGATGGCGAAAAATCGCAAAAATAAAACTTTTATTGCCGGTAACTTTTGATTATTTTTTCTCTAAAACTTTTCACATAATCTTGTAAGAAAAGAATATACCCATAGTTCCTACGATCAGTAACCGCTCAGATATCAACTTTTTTAATCAGAAGAATCGTCTTTTTGATCATTCATATTTCCGGTCGCAAAAGCGCAGCTATTGTAGGACATTATTTGCCACATTGTTGATTAAGGTATCCGAAATAATATTAACGTTGAAAACACCTTAATAATTTTACTTAAATAATTTAAAAGACGAACCGCTCATACAGTTGCGGTTCCTATAAGGTTGTTGTTTGAAAAATCATCGCTTCAACGAATAAAAATTAAGATAAGAAATTTAACAATTCACTTTACTTTCGATCAACAGGACATGTGCATAAATTGCGGCAAGTGTTACATGGCCTGTGCTGATTCTGGATATCAAGCGATCGAGTTCGATGCCGAAACTCACATTCCTCATGTGAATGACGACTGCACGGGATGCACGCTCTGTCTGTCGGTCTGTCCTATCATCGACTGCATAACGTGAGTATCCGAGAGATTTAGTCGAGTCCTCTTAAAGTCTCCGGATGTATCAGTTCCAATAAAGCCAGAGATCATTTGATCTGCTTCGTTGTGGCTTCAACAACATAAACCTCAGTTCTCCCGGTCAAGCAAGGATCTGAATTGATGTAATTTACAAAGAAACATGCAAAATTTGCCCTTCTCTCGAATAACTCTCGTACAGTTGTACGTCCAAAATAGGTAAATCATACGAAAACGTATATTGTGGGTAAACGTAAATTTTGCACGCTTCTTTTAAAAAATTACATCTGCAAATCCATGCTTAAGGGGGAAAGCTGAGGTTCATTTTTATTGAGGCAAAAATGAAGCGGATGCAAAGATCACCGTTTTGTCGGAGTTCATGGATAAAAGAGGACTCTTTCCCATGCGCTAATTTTAATATTTCCCAAAAGAGATCCACATTTACTGTTCGGCTCGTTTTTATTTCAGAATGGTACCCAAAACCATACCACATGTGATAAAACGAGGTATTTCTCCAAGAGGCGTTGTAAAGTTGCCGGCTCATTCATAATTTTACTCATCTTCGTCATAAACGGAACACTAAACATGAGTATGCATAAAGATGAATATAATAAATTGTTAAGTGTTAGCAACTCATCATTGACGGCGCGGGAGAAGTTCAGTCACTAGGCAAGTAGTTCGTCGCTACATATTGAGAATCGTGAATGAACTCGTATGTAGAAAACGATAATAAACATGTTTCTACGTATATATTCTGTCATAAATGATGAGTTTGATTATTTCGTCGACACGCCTGAAAGAGTCAAAAGAAAAAAAAGAGCACGGACGAATATTAAGTTATGTTTTTCTTGAATAAATGGTTTTGTTTTCACCTATCCGACCGCCTACAAATATTTCTCCCTCGCCTCAGGGCGAGGAGGAGTTCAGACTCCTGATGAACTCCAAGTAACGGAGTCAATCCGATTGAGGTCAAAACGAGTTACGTTGCAATGTGCAATAACAATGAATTGATATTTATTCTACACCCCTAACTATAATGCAACAATAAACACAACAATTATAAAGTGTAATAAAGTTTTTCAAAATGATCGATGGAGTACCAGACGGGTGTTCAGAAATCAGGATTGTCGACCCAGATCAGCCTCTTCTTCTGCGACGTGTCGAAGTCATACTTAACGCACTTCTTCGCGAGTATCCTGCCCCTAAAGTCGGAAGATAATCGTGTTAGAGAACACCGATTTCACATGTAAACGACGTTTGCGTACTTTCCGTATTCGGCACAGTCTTTAATTGGGTAATTCTTCTCGAAACATTGAGGCCTCAGAATATTGAAATACGTATCTCCGAGTTGATCTGCGATAATAGTGCTAGCGTTCTTCAAGCAGTGGTAGAACTTGTGATCGCAGGAACAAGCAGACCTAAAGATACGACAACGAAACTTCGTAAAACGTTTAATATCGTTGATGATTTTGGAATTCCTCAAATTCGAGAATACCTCGTGAAAATTCCATTGTTAATGAGATCGCCTTTGGTGGCTCCGGCGTCAATGTTTGACGGACAATTGTCGTGACCACGGCAACAGGAGTCGGTATACATAAAAATGCCAACCTCGTCCTCACTGCTAGATATATTTCCAGCGCCGCACCAGAGAGTCCCTTCGAAAAATTGACACTCATTACTTCTTCAACGCGGGCACAAACATCCCCCCTTTTCGTGCATGTAAAATGTGGCTACAGTCGCGCTTCTTAGTGTGAGCCGCTCAAAATATATTATTATTATTATTATTATCGAAAACTATAGAAAAATATAATACAAATTTAATTCTTCAAATATTTGGCGATTCATTTAACGCTTACCTAAAAATCTTGACTTTTTTTTTGATACCTCGAAAACAAATATTTCTCTATGATAAAACCGTAAACAACGGTGGAACAATATATATATTCATTGAAACCATGCGACCATAAATGTCGCACATTTTCAGTGACAATTCATCCTGCTAGCGTGCTGACCAGATATTGTACTATGGAAATCCATAGATAAGTATGGTCATAAACTCCATGATTTATTACCATAACAAGTTTGTTCGAGAGTGAACCTACCTGTTCCGCTTGAATACCATACAATGTCACGAATGCAGTGATAACAATGCAATGCCAAGATTACCTGGGAAAATAGCGTGGAAATCTTTTTCGAATAGATTTAGAATATCGCCGAATCCTCTTTTCGTCACGTTTTCCGCACCGGATACGATGGTCTTCAATGGTTTAGGTAAGTGAGTTACAATTCCAGTTCCCTCGGATGAACCACTCGATGAGCTCGACGGCAAGATTTTCAATAGTCCTTGAAGAAACTTTTCAATCTCCGTTCTGTAAGTCGGTGTGTAACCGCTGCCGGAATCGTCGTCATTACTATCGGAATCTTCACCCTGAGCGGAATATCCGTCGAACGCCAGCAGGAGATAACCAGCTATGAGAAACACGACCAGTCCTCGACATCCAAACATTTCGCTGGACATCTGAACTAAATGAAATAATTATGAGGTATGTATTATGTGTTAATATAGCGTTGAAGTAAAATTGAATTTGAGACATCGAAAGCTATAACGATTTCATTCGCGCGGATACATTACTGGGTATAATAATAACAGAATCCATTTCCTCGCCGGGTAAACACTCGTGGTTCGCAAGGAACGAATATTGTGTCGAAACGGCAATGAATTTTTTTTTTTTTTTCGAACTACTCAAAAGTTCTGAAATCGCACGAGGACTCCCGGTCCAGTGAAGCGAAAGTGTGCTAAACTCAACAAAGTCGAGTTTAGCATACTTTCGCTCCTACAAACCCTCAGATTCGAGTGTAACAAACTGTATGAAAATTTCCATTTAAAAATGTTGTTTAGAAAAATATTTCCTTCCTATCTATCTATCGTTAAAAACTTAAATATTCTCTACAATTTCATGTGCTGAGACCTGAGGATTTTTTTACATGTTGAAAAAACCGTTACGGAACAATCAATCGCGTGTGATTTCTTATTTTTTTACTGATCAAAAAATTTAACACTTTTTTTAGTTCGCGATCATTAAACCTTCCCTCTCCCCTCCAATCAACGAAACAAAACTGAGACTATTGAAAACATGTACACGAAGTATTGGTATGCAATGTTTCAAAAAATCTAGCTCATCATTTACATTTCTCATGCATGCCACAATGCAAATGTTTACCTGTTTGAGTAGAAGATACACTGTCGGCGTTTGTACGCGCACAAAAGTATACCGATCGCGGTAGTGCTCGTTAGTCCACTGATGCTTCCAGTGCACAGAAGCACTTTCGAGGTGGGGCTGCTTCTTTTATACAATCGTCGACGGAACAGGGTGGAATAGGAGAGCAGAAAAGTATTGCTTTACACGCTGCTCTATGCGTTCGCCAACGATTTATCACTTTTTGTTTTTATTGTCTTTCGACATTTACATATCGCAAAACTGGCAACGACTTGCTATTGTAATAGTAAAACAGTAGGCTTAAAATTTAACTTTGTATATGCGAATGGGTAACTTTTTTCTGATCACGCAGATTTTTTGTACGTGGTAACGTATTGTAAATCGTTATATTATTGTCGTATGTGGGAAGTATTTTTAATCGTTTCACATCGCGGATAATTTCATACACTGCATACACTGCGAAATAGCGGCGACGCATCGGTCGTGATTACTACTGCGAATTACGTAATCTACCGTGTTTCAGAATTTTTTTATGTCTCATGAGGATGTACACACTTTTTCAGGAAAATCATAGGATTTCAAAAACTTTGTGGAACTTAAAAAATCGATCCCTTGTTGTTTTTTGAAATCTATTGAACTTATTGAAGGCTAAAAGTGTTATTGAGTTTTTACTTTTACCTTTTTCAGAAATCTTACAACTTTATTGCCAACATCTGAAGGAATTACTATAAAACGAATTGGGTTTTTATTTTTTTTAATTTTGACAGATCATAAAAAAAATATTGAAACTATCCCGACCACAATCTGGGAACCCCATCAAGCAGGTAAAAAAGCTGCAAGAAAAAAACAGAATATATCATCATTCAAATTTTGGTGTCGAGTGTACCCATTTGGTGAACGCAAATGGGTAAACTCAATCGCAAAGCAAATAGATAAAAAATTAAAAACCGCGGGCATTTAGACGACGAAAAGTACTTTCTCTTCCGGTTCTCTCTATCTTTAAAGCTTGAAGAAACTCGTTTGACAAAGAAAAATACGTTCTTCTGATCGATCGATTCGCTGCAGGAAGACCATTGCGACAAATGAACATAAATTCTCAGTTGACGTCATTGTCGTTGATAATGACGTCTTCGGTAAATGTTCGTTATCTTCGGTTTCAGACAAGACATTCGCGAGCACGTGCTCAGCAATTCTCGTACATCTGCGATTTCATTGTTCGTTAAGTGTTCTGCATCGGAACGCGACAAGATTCCATCGATTTGTCAGATAACAATCGACAGGTTTCATGCCAGTGTCATCGTGTTGATGAGAAATTTTCTCGAAGGTCGGGGAGAGACGCGGCGGGCTGAAAACTGATCTCCATTTCTTTGTCGCAAGATTTTTTCCTAGAAATATAAACCATTAAAGTCTCCGAGTCACGTATACAAGTATTTATATAAATTTATAAATGTGCCTGCTCTTTGCCATATCTTTCATGAAGTTTTTGAAAAATACGTGTAAACGTTCTACTTCGTGAAAATGTCGAGGTGTCGAGCTGATAATGTGCAAGTTTCATCGGCACAATCTGTTCAGTGATTTACTCAGTTTTTACGATACGGCTACGAGATACAGTGTCGAGCATATTGCTGCATTAAAATACCCCGCTAATCCGTTCTAAATCACGATAGAATGCTCCGATTAACAAGCTTTTAGTTGATGAATTTTGTAGTTGACGACCGGCGATGGTCAAAAGCCGGCCAGTAGAACGCGAGCGATCGATCGTCGCTGGTCTCCGCGCTCAGCAATGACCATTGAAGGGACAAGTGCTCTTCGCAGTCTCAGACCGTTTCTTCTCGTCGCCAAACTTTTGGGGATTTTTGGATGCGGAATTTACGGAGAACGCGTAGAACGGGGCGGGTTTTTCTCATACTTTTACTCTATACTCTGGATAGCGATCACTTACTATTTGACGCCAATAAACATTCTCGATTTGTTCGTAAGAGACAAGCTTATACTAGGAATTCTGAACGTAGCGTTTTTCCTCACAATCGCCGGCGACATGCATAACTCGATTTTTCAACAACGTCGAATCATCGCGGTGTTCGATAAGATGCATAAATACGATCGTCGAGTTACGAATCTTGGATTCTCGAGACAGGACGTGACGATAATTTACTGGGTGATGGGAAGCATTCCGGTAGTTATGTTGTTCTGCGAACAGATGACGGGCATCTTCGTGGATAGTTACAAAATCTTACCGTTCTTCTTGCGTCTTAAATTCTGGTATTATCCGGCGATGAGTTACTCCGTTGTGATGAAATTTTGTATGTTCGTGCACGTTATTTATCAAAGATTCAAGTATCTTAACGAGAACATAACGAAGCGTGTTGTCGATGGTAACCGCATGTACAATCGGCAATCCGTGACCATCTACGAAATCAGATATCTCCACTCTACGCTCTACGAAGCCGCTGGAATACTCATGGAAATTTATAGCCCTTGGATACTTCTTTGGTGCGGCGTGATGACAACCGGTATTTCAAAAGGCGTCGGCAATTACATCCGCAAGGAAATTTTCGACGTTTCGATTCTGCTCACAGCAATATGGATGATTAGTTTGTGCGTAAGCTGCGGTGTTGCATCCGATGAGGTAATTAACGAATAAACAATATTGGGATAAAACATCGAATGAACTTCACATTTACGAATCGATACTGAACAGTTAAAATTTCAGGCTGACAAGATCGCTCCAAAATTGGTGGAAAATCGGCCGCTTTCCGGCAACGCGGCTGACACTACGGTACTTTTTTTTTAGCAACCTTATTAATAATACATTTGCAAATGGCTTCCTCATTAATTGTCAATTTCCACAAACCCTCCATCTACGAGAGAGCCGGTTAAACAATTTTACCGATTTTGATTTGCTGAGTAGGCTTTGTAGAATACCAAATATAACGAAGATGAATTGTGCAAATGTAATTTGCAGCTTTTACTTTGCTTATTTTTATTAAGTATAAGAATCGTTACGCGAAAATCGCTTGACGCCTTTTTTTTATTAAAAAAATCTTTACAAATCTATACGCACATACGTACTCACGCATCACTGATTCATCATCGATTTTACCGAATTGCCGGTAGCGGATGCGCCCTGTAAAAAAGCTGTGAAAATCTATAGCTCACAAGCTTAAGATTTATTGGAGGATCTTAACGGTGATTTGTCAGAAATGTAAACGAATTTTAAAAAATCATGAAAGTTAAATGGCTCGCTAGATCATCGTTCAATTTCATACAAAGATCCATCCATGTCACTTCATATATGTCGATGGTTGTAGCTCGAGAATGGCACAAGCCGGTTGCACAGCGATGTTAGTACCTTAACTGTTTCTGTTGTATCGACACAAAGTTTTTTTTTTTTTTTTCTAATGAGACACCGTTATTTTTTCATATCTGCAGGACAGAATCGAAATGGCTTTGTATCTCTGCAACCACAAGCTCCGGTTCACGGCGATGAATATGTACGCCGTCAACAGGTCATTCCTTCTAGCTGTGAGTTCGTGAAAAAAATTCTCAACGAATCCGTGATTGGTATTTCTTCATAAAATCTGAAAATCGTTATTACAGATCATCAGCATGATGCTGACGTACATGACATTCACGTTATCTAAATAATGTCCGCATTCGTTAAGCGTTCAGTCTCTTGAGTGGTCGAAGTGTACAAGGTCTACGACCAATCTGGCACACGGTGGAAGGAATAAACAAAATCGCACACGGTCGCCGGTGTAGAGATAAAAAAAGATTTATGATAAATAAAACTTGTCTATCTAATCGTCGAATGCGAAATGTATGTAAAAACCTGCCGAAGTTGCAAACACGCCGGTAGCCAGCGTTAAAGGCCTTATAAATATTTCTGATATTGCTTTCGAACTGAAAAATTATTACTAATCTTATGTACATACACAATCTGTACGTGCGACATACGGTGCAGATAAGCGTGAACCCGAAGATAAAGCTAGAAGAAGTCAACGACGATCGTTCGTCAAGGTGTCCTCGACGTCGTCCATCGTCTCCTGAGACTTCAGGGCCAGTCGCTGTTGTATCCTCGTGCATCTGGGACAGCAATTGTTACGCTTTGCCCAACAAACTCGATGATGAACTGCGGCGCATTGCTGACAGGATATCGCGCTCGTGTCCCACGGATATATGACTTCGTCGTTGCCGCACAACTCGCACAGGTGACCTCTGTACGTCGTACAAACGGCATCAAGCGATAATCAACAAAAATTTTACGTTGTATCCACAATTACTTTGGTTCTTATTATCGTGACTTGCCTCGCTCTGCACAACTCGCAGACATCGGTGATGTGATTGCGCATAGCATCGTAAGCGGAACGAATTTCATCCATTAGTACACCGCTCTGCAGATCAACGAGATCCTTCATTGAGTAGTTGCTCGAGTTTTCGATCAAGTGCGTTCGCAGGCCCGTGCGCCAAGGTAAGCCTTGAAAGTCGGCGTCCGGACAAAAGACCAGGTATCGCTTCATCATCTGCAGCTCTTCCCTTAGACGCTGTCGAAACCATAGACCTCTCTTTAATACCGCGGAGATAAAAATATATATATGTAGACAGCGACGACATTTGAATCGTTGCGAAGTTACAAAGACTTTGTGATCCACCGATTCCGATCAAGTCCTTCTAAGGATGGTACCACTAAATAGTTCATTGACTATTTTTTCTACGTAATAGTTTTGGTTCAAAAAGCAGTTTGAGTCACGTACTGTTTTTGTTGTGGACGAAGATGGCGGTATAGATCAATGTGATCGTATGTACGGAGAAACGCCACACGGTACACATACGATAATGACCGTATTGTCTGTTTGAGATAGTGGCGATATCGCGCTTTTATCCTTTATCAGGGAAATAAGCTATTCGAGTGTGTGTATAGCTATACCGCGTGTACGAGGGAAATAAGCTATAGTGCGTGTCAGGCCCTGACACGCAGTCGGCCGATGTTCGATCCCCACCTGACACCGACGGAAACATTTTGTGTCCTTCTGCGTTACTCTGGTGGTTCGGAATCCACCTCAAAAGTTGCGGGTCTAGGATTTCGCAATCGTCATAATTACAACGCAACCTTAAATAGTCGAATTAGTACGAGGACGTATGGTAAAAGTCGCCATTGCGACGTCCGGAGCCAACCCTAAGCCCAAATGTACTTTGAATATTGTTGAATATGTCAGTTGAATACAGTTGAATATTTGTCGTCCATTTGGATCATGATGGGATTACAGAATCGCAATCGCCATGCGCATCGGAGGTGTATTATTGAAAAGCGAAAAAAAAAAAAAATTGTTGCTCCAGAACGTCAGAGCCCAAGGGCGCTTTGGGCAAGAATTTTTTTTTAGCAATGTTTCTTTCGTCGTCCGCTATCATTATCGCTATGCAATGCATGAGCATTTCTATGCAACACATCGGCATTACTATACCATATCACCATTATGCAACGCTGATGATTTCCTATCAGCGTCGCTGATAGCCGCCAATTTACGGTTTGTGACGAATCACATACCCTCAGGATTAACATTTTAAATAGTCGAGTAATACGCTCGAATGCAAATACGATTTGTTGCACACATCTGGAACCTTGCTTGCCCGTTCAAATAAGAGACAACCCCTGCTCGAGACACGGTCAATTTTTTGTGTTCAACAAATAGCGATGCGGAGCTTGCATGGACATCGATCATGTATTCAAATGTTCAAGGCAGTATTTTGTCCCAAAAAGCAGCCTTCTGACAAGTAAACGAGAAACTCCATTGCCGCTGAAAAGCTAAAAAGCTAAATAACTACTGGGTGGTCCATAATCGCTCGGCGTATTCGCCATATGAGGATCGCGAAAAATAGTCGTCGGAAAGTTCCAACGATTCAAACTATACCGGTAGAACGATTAAACAGTGTACCATTTTCAATGCATAATGTGCGTCTATACGTGCAAGCCAGAAAGTTAGAATTTATATGGAAACGCTTAAGATCGAAAAAATTTTTTCTTACCTTGATCAGACTTAAATCAGGGATGAGAGTGAAGAGTTTGGGATTGAGGTGTTCCAAAGAAAGTACCGGCCGATCTTCCAGCAGGGTGAGCAGTTGAGACGCCGATCGACAGACCTTCCGTGGTTCCATGTCCCAATTTCTCACAACTCTTGCTGGAATCACCGACACGGAATTCCAATGGCATCGCTGACAGTAGAAAAGCCCGCTGTAGTCACACAATCGTGGTTCGACCCAAGCAGATTCTGCATTGCACCAGGAAAGAAGATAAAATATTGTCACAAGAAGTCCTCAACGAAACAACAGTCGATCTGATTGCTACGGTTCTAAAAAGATCTGATTCAGTTCGAAACCCCACACGAATTATACCTGCTTGTCTGAAAGGACTGCCAAAACATGACAGCGATAATCCTTTAGAGAGAGCTTGTAGGATGAAGGTTCGATTATAAAAAAAAAAACTTTACTATTCACACAGAAAACGTTCGCAGATACTCACTGAATGTGATTTTCGTGTGACATTCCGCGCAACGATATCCCTGCGCCGACAAACCCTTTTCCGGACAAATGTCTTTAGTGTACGTGTATCCACCCGTTTCGCTCGCAACGACATGCGCGCAAACTCGCCGAATGTCGTTTATGCACTTCCAGTGAGAACAGAAACTGCAATCTTTCAAAAAATTGCCACTATTTAAAAAAAAAAAGTCACTATCAAATTATCACGTTATTGATAATTACGACGTTAAAATAAAAGGTATACGCGAGTCTAGGGAAAAAATGTTGCACATTGCGCATTAGTCTATTCGCTGTCTGCCGATGGTCACCACCGTTTCATTAGGGGCAGACAGAACCGGAAGGGACCATTTTGTGGAAGTGACAGTGGGCAGGTACTTGCCCACTGTCCCTTGCCCTTTGTGAGAAAGTGGATAATTCAACGGAGTCGTGCCTAATTTGCTTAGCTCCCGAGGAAAATTTAGTTTGAAAAAATGCGCTTGAAAAATACACATCGATACAAAACACAAAATACAAAAAAAAACTGATAACGAAAAACACGCAATGGAAACTGTTGATGAGACCAATGTAGGCCAGGCCGACGCAAGAGCGCGTTGGAGGGCCAACATAAAAAAAAACTTGCTTATTTCCAATTATACGATAAACTGCTGACTACTTAAGGATAATCAGGCTTTGGTGACGTTACCTCTGCACATGTACCAAGACTGCAGCATCGTCCAAATCGCACCGCTGCAGTGGTCGCAGTAAGTAGGACCGGAAGTGGCGATGTAATATTTCTGAGGAACCAAGTGATGGCCCAGCATCACCTGCGTTTCCATGAGATTATCGCCGGAAGTTTCCCGCAACTCTTGAGCCCGGAGTCTGAGCTCTATGAGTCTTCGGACGAGCCACTTTCGCTCTTCGGAACACTCGGCGCTCTCCAGGACCATGCGCTTGCACTTTTCCACCATTTCTTGAAGATCGTCGGGGGACGCAGCTTTCGAGATGCTGAGAAGCGCGTCTACCGACTTGAGGGTGAAGGGCACGATGGCCTTGCTCTCGGAACTGTCGTCGGCCTCGCCGGTAACGTAATCGGAGGAGGAAGAGGGCGTGGACGGCGCGGTCCCGGAACTGTTCGTGCGAGCACGGGACTCGTATCGATAATCCGGATCCATGGACGGCTGCGTCACAATTTCAGCCATCCTGGCAGCGATCCTGGGTGCAATTATCATAACGCGACGGCCTTTCGTATTTCTATACTAATACTCTGACGCTTACAAAACGTCACCCCACGTCTGTACACGTAAATAACATTAAGAGCTCAATAAGAAAAACTTACTTTTTACTTGTAAAAAGCACCGCAAGTATGAAATCCAAGAACAATCGAAGTCGATCTTGTAATCGGCGTGAAACTTTCTCTACACTCGACACTCACAACTTCATCAATTATCGATTTAAAAAAATAATTTGCGATATTGAAAGCTCGAAGGTGCAGTCGGGTTCAGTCAGCTGTTTACTACTTGACAGCACAACAGTGCGAACTTGGTCGCAGACTTCGACTGTTCGAGGCGTATCGGCGCAGACTTCTCGCCTATTGATGTCTGAAGTTGCCGCGAATGGAAGAGTCGAAGTTGTAATAAACACGATTCAAATTTAACAATTAATAACAATTGACTTTTCACTGTAATCACGACAAATGAATTAGCCTGAGCCTTGTCCAAAGCTAGTTATCGTATATGCGAGTTGACTAATCATCGGAAGCTTTAATCCAGCCTCGCGAGGCTTCGCAGTAAGTTGGTCAAATTTTTAGGTTAGCTACACTCAAAGCTCACTGTTCATTTATTTATTTGTTTGTTACACGGCATACGTCCTTTTTTTTTCAAAAACGATCGTTAATCAGGCAGTTTAACGTATAAAATAAATTTATTCAAAAGAAAAGCCAAACACGAAAAAGCAATAAAAATCTACACGGCCGGTATAAAATTCTCATGTTTTTTTTTTCTCAATTTGATAATTTATTGACGGATTACTCATGTTACAGATAAAAACAATATAGTACATTTAAAAAAATTTGCAACGTAGGTTTGATTTTTTTTATTTAATTTTTTTTATCACATTTGGCAAAAGGTTATTTATCCATAAATTTACAAGTCTTGCGAACAGTTTACAAGAGCTGAGCTTAGAAAATTGTCTTGGGGAGTTCAAGAGGGCGACAAGCGAGAGAGCACTGACGTACCGTTCAATGTGCACTATAATATAATATATAACACCCATTGACCAGAACAGATGCCTACTTGATAATCTCTTTGGAATAATAATTATAGAGTTGTAATTACTACTCTATAACTGATATCTTATTTTTCCGGTCGAAAGAAACAAATGAATTAATTAATTAATCATAGGAACACAAATTTGCACTGTCTTCTCGAAACTAGCTGGCTTTCGTCCAGAGTCTCCTATTAATTGAAAAAATTTCTCATTTGCAGCGTATCAGCGATGAACTCTAAAAAAATGATAACCTTCGGCAAGATAAGCTTGGCGAAGAGAAGCACAACCAACGACGATGACGACAATATTGCCACATCAGGATTTGGAACGTTTGGGAAAAAACCGCCCGAGAAAAATACGAACAGAATAACGGAGATAAAACCAGAGGACGAGGAGGAAACTCGTAATCTGGAAAAGATAATGGGCATGACAGGTTTCGGTAAGAAAGCAAAATCCTTCGACGTCCAGGAAATGGTAGAAACGATAACTAGAAATATGAGCGCAAGTAGTACCTCGACGTCTGCTACGAGTCGTACCGTGAGTAAGAGGGAGCCGGCGTCTTCCAAGGGTGCCGACGAAGACGAGGACGAAGAGGACGATGAAGACGACTTGATAGGACCGGCGCCTCCGCCTCCCGTGGAGGATACGAAGGTCAAGAAGAAATCCAGAGGGACGAAGGACGACGACGGCGAAGGGGGCAGCAGCGACGACGACGACGACGAGGACAGCAGCGAGGGAGACTCGGAAAGCGAAGAAACCTCGCTGATCGGAAAAATTCCTTGCAGTCACGAGGTCGCAATGACTCACGGTACGAAAGCGGTGATCGCCGTGGCGGCCGATCCGTCGGGAGCGCGGCTCGCCTCGGGATCCGTCGACTACGACGTTTCATTCTGGGATTTTTCCGGTATGGATTCGTCGCTGAGAAGTTTCAGGACGCTTCAGCCGTGCGAGAATCATCCGATAAAGTGTCTTCAGTATTCCATGACCGGGGACGTGATTCTCGTGGTGTCCGGTGCGGCCCAAGCGAAGGTCCTCGATCGCGACGGTTTCGAGAAATGCGAGACCGTGAAAGGCGATCAGTACATAACGGACATGGCACGAACGAAAGGTCACACCGCCGCATTGAACAGCGGATGTTGGCATCCGTTCACGAAAGAGGAATATCTCACGTGTTCGCAGGACGCGACATGCAGGATATGGAGTCTGTTCCGACCTCGCGGTCACACGAATATAATCAAATGCAGGGCTCAGAACGGTGTGAAGACGGTGCCGACGACGTGCACCTACAATCGAGACGGCACAGTCGTTGCCTGCGGCTGCATGGACGGCTCGCTGCAGATGTGGGACCATCGAAAAAATTTCGTCAATCCCTCGCTCGTGCTGCGCGAAGCTCATCAAAACGGATCCGACATATCCAGTCTGAGTTTCTCGTATCTGGGAGATTTATTGGCGACCCGAAGCTGCGACGATACTCTCAAGTTATGGGACATGAGGGCTTTCAAGAAACCGGTGTTTCAAGCGGTCGATTTATTCTCGCGGTACGACACGACGGATTGCATGTTCAGTCCCGACGACTCGATGGTGATTACCGGGGAATCCCTTATGAAAGGCCAGAAGGCTGGTCGGGTATTGTTCTACGATACGAAAACTTTTGAACTCGTGCATTACATAGAAGTCACGAACTCGCACGTTATAAAGACCCTCTGGCATCCGAAGTTGAATCAGATCTTCGTGGGATGCGGAAACGGGACCGTTAAAGCTTATTACGATCACAAGAGGAGCTTGAGAGGGGCGAAACTTTGCGCCGTCAAGACGCATCAGAAAGCCAATCACATCGAAATCATGTCGACCCAGCAAATTATAACTCCTCACGCGCTTCCGCTCTTCAGGCAGGACCGACCGAAATCTGTGAGGAAACAGCTGGAGAAGGACAGACTCGATCCAGTAAAATCCCATCGTCCGGACTTGCCAATCACCTCGGGACAGGGCGGCCGCGTCGCGTCCTCGGGTGGAACTCTCAGCTCTTACGTTATTAGAAATCTCGGACTCAGCAAACGTATCGAGGACGACCAAGATCCGAGAGAAGCTATACTCAAGTTTGCGAAAGACGCCGAGGAAAATCCTTACTGGATCGCACCGGCTTATAAGAAAACGCAACCGAAAACTATCTTCCAGAACGACGGGGAAGGCGACGGTGGACCTTCGAGCAAGAAACAGAAGATGTGAATCGACGATTATTTTTGTACATAGAACGTTGAATAATAATATTTTGTAGTATTAGGCCGATCGTTTTCGAACGTAATAACTGTACGTTGACAATAGATATTTAAGAGTATGGTTTTCCCCCAGTTATTCTATCTTCGATATTTTATGCATTTTTTGTGTAGATTGTCTAGAATCAATTCTACGCGTTAAAAACTTTTTCGTATCGCCGACCTTACACAAACATTGAAGTGTTATAATTTATGGCAGGTTTTAAAGTGGTGTGACACACCCTCGCGCCCACCTGCCCCGCGTCCAGCTGGTAACAAGAACTGTAATGTATGCCGTTTTGAGACCGCAGCTGAGGACGCGGAAACACCCTTCCTCCAGTCCAACCCGTACCCAGTCAATAATAAAATATGTTATGCTACATTTTAAGGGTGCTGAAACTTTAGCGTCTAACACAAGTTTTTCACAGTGAAAGCTCGCTGAAAAAACATTACAATTTTTATTATCAATCCAGCACGAAAAGTAAACAGTCTCGGAGAATACGTATAGCAATTTATCGTCTGCCGACACCTTAAGGTGGTACGAAATCTCCCCGCCAGCACTCTGACTCAGTAGGTAACGAAATCTGTGAGTTTCTTCAAGGGTGCCAATCTTATGCGAGGAAAACGCAGTTATCAGCGTTTTTAGCAAGTTATATGTTACAGTTTTTTTTTATCGACGTTTCACATCGTCTTAAGTCGATGTGAAACCTGCGTGGGTGATAGATGGATAGAAAACTAACGGCGCTGCGGCGGGCTTGGAGAGAACCCAATGATAACATAGGAATCTGTAACCGAAAAAACGTCTTATTCACGATACTATTCTAATGCAGTCGAGAAACGAATTTTTATCGTATAGATCGAATAAAAACACACTTTGCGCGAGGCTTCGACTTTCGATTCGATCAAGATATCATGGAAAATAGTATTTTGAAGAAAAAAATGTCGATCACCAGAGGCGCCAAGGGTTACTGACGTTTCCTCTTAAAGAACTTTGTTCTCGACGACTGACGTTGTCAAATCAATGTTCAAAGCCGCAGAAGTGAGTGCTCTTGTCCTGTCTATGCAGTGAGGTTTTCTCCACTCCCATGACAGCGGACGCTTTTACTCTTCGAAAAATCGAATTCGACGGAAATACACTAGATTTTATTATACATTAGAACGAAGAAAATCGATAATATAGTTTCCCAGAAGGGAGGGCGCCACATCCCGCTCGTTCGCCTCTCGGGTGGTACGTATACGTCTACGTACCCGACTAATACACAACGCGCCCCCGTAAAAAAAAAAATTTCACAAGTGACGTCGAATGGCGACTGGCGGAACCTGAACGAAGGAAAGCCTCGAATTTCCTCATCTCTATCGCAACGCTGAAACGAACTCTCCCGTCCCCCCCGCGATATGTTATGTAATTAATCTGCGCCGCGAAATTTCATTGTTTAAAGTAAACAGTCGGCCAAATATGTGATTTATTGGTGCGTCGCGATAAACTCGAGTAGCTGAACAGGAGTGTGGAAAGAAAAGAGGAAGAGAAAAAAAAAAAAGAAAAAAAGTCAATCCCCCCCTTAAAGATGTTTCACCACGAGTACGAGAAGAGACTTTTGAAGCCGAACAACGAGGGTATGAAAATGCAATCGTCACCGGGATCGATGGGTGTTACATCGCCGTCTTACATGTCGCCAACGAAAGCATCCAACAACAGTTTCGATCGTTTCATACCGACGAGATCGGGCAGCAATTGGCAGACCACGTTCTCGATGATATCCGAGAACAGGAGCGGCCTCGTAACTAAGAAGACACGCGAGAACGGCGAGGGTAGTCGGGACGGTATAGCTTACTCGAGTTTGCTGAAAAACGAGTTGCTAGGCGCGAGCATAGAGGACGTGAAGGGCCAGTCCGAGGAGCGAGGAATATGGTCGGTTCTACAGGGAAAGAATCTCTTCAAGTACACAACGCCCACCAAGGATCACACCCTGCTCGATCAGAGCTCGCCGTACTCCCTCTCGCCTCTCAGCGCCAAGAGCCAAAAGCTGCTGCGCTCGCCGCGCAAGGCGACCAGAAAAATATCGCGAATACCGTTCAAGGTACTCGACGCTCCGGAACTGCAGGACGACTTTTATCTGAATCTGGTCGACTGGTCGTCACAGAACGTACTCAGCGTCGGACTCGGCAGCTGCGTCTACCTATGGTCCGCTTGCACGAGTCAGGTGACGAGACTGTGCGACTTGTCGAGCGACGGGAACAGCGTAACGTCCGTTGCATGGAACGAGAGAGGAAATTTAGTCGCCGTCGGTACGCACCTCGGCTACATACAGGTGTGGGATGTGGCGGTCAACAAACAAGTCAGCAAGCTTCAAGGTCACAGTGCCAGAGTCGGAGCGCTGGCGTGGAACGGAGAGGTTCTCTCCTCGGGCAGCAGAGACAGGCTCATACTACAGCGCGACGTCAGAACGCCGTGCGTGGTCGGGGAGAGACGCCTCGGCGCTCATCGGCAGGAGGTCTGCGGGCTCAAGTGGTCGCCGGACAATCAGTACCTGGCGTCCGGCGGCAACGACAATCGTCTTTACGTCTGGAACTTGCACTCCCTTTCGCCGGTGCAGACCTACACGGAGCATCTCGCTGCGGTAAAGGCTATCGCGTGGTCGCCGCATCATCATGGACTGCTGGCATCGGGCGGCGGAACCGCCGATAGATGCATCAGATTCTGGAACACCCTCACTGGACAACCGATGCAGTGCGTCGACACAGGGTCGCAAGTGTGCAATCTCGCGTGGAGCAAACACAGCTCCGAACTGGTCAGCACTCACGGATACTCGCAGAATCAAATTCTTGTATGGAAATATCCGAGTCTCACCCAAGTCGCCAAACTGACGGGACACTCGTACAGAGTTTTGTATCTGGCGATGTCGCCCGACGGCGAGGCTATCGTCACGGGTGCCGGCGACGAGACACTCAGATTCTGGAACGTTTTCAGCAAAGCTCGAAGTCAAAAAGAGAACAAGTCTGGACTTAATTTGTTTACGAGCATTCGGTAATTTCGTTTTTTTGATATATATATATATTTATATATATAGATATATATAGATACATTTTTTTTTTTTCTGATCTAGACTAATATACAGTAGATGCATAATGTACATAAGTATAATTATGATGATGAACTGTGGAACGGGTTAACTTTCGAAGGTGTTAATCGCCGTATACGAACGACACGGAAGTTGCATGAATTTTGTGATATATATTTTTTTTATTTACATATACTTGTACGACCGGAGACGGCCGTCGCTCAATATTTTTGAAATCTGGATTTCTTGCCTACAACATTATTTATATCGTCAATGCGACCTACAATATCTGCAACTACACTTTTCATCTTCTTGTTGAATGATAACAAATTTTTCAACTAAATATGTATTTTGGTACAAAATTAGTCTTGGCACCAAACCGCGCGAAAAGTTTCATAAACAACACGTGCCACGGAAAAGATTTCAATTTTTTTTGTGTTCCATTGGTCTAAAATAAAAATCGTGAAATTGATTTCAAAAATATTTTTATTCCAATATTCGGCAGAGAGTTGATACTTGTGGTTATAGACAGTACAGGCCACTTTTATGACATAAAATAAAAATTAATTAAACTATTAAATACATTCGCAAGAAAAACTGATTTCAATATAACGAGAGATTTCGGGTCTTTGAGTACAACGAAAAAGACTGCACAAGACCAATTTGTAATTCACAATATTCACAACCACATATTTTTTATGTGCCAAGTCATTGTGACCACAAAAAAAAAAATTCTTTTCGAATAATTTATTTTCTATATTTTCTGTAATGTCAATTTTTTTCTGCGAGTCAAAAAAGAAAAATTCGTGCAACTTTCCCGGCGAAAGAGGATCCGACGTGGTATGCTTGAATTCGGATAATCGATCTGTAGATAAGGGTACTACTACACAACGCGCACCATAGATTTAATTACTTTTGCATCGCGGCCTGCAAATTATCGAGACTTGTGTGCAATACTTGTGTGCCCTTTTATTCAGAGAATAATTTGATGATGGACATTGCCGATAAATGCCTATGCTGTTTTTCTTTTTTTTTTTTTTTTAATCGCACGGAATATATTAACGTGCTTAAAACGATCGTTGAATTTGCATATGTTATTGCTTATTCGGACATGCAATCTTGACGCACGGAACTCTAACGCTAACTAAACAATATAGTTCATCCGATGTATTCGCAAACGGGCCTTGGATGTTGCAATCTGTCGGGCGTGAGATAAAAAAATCAATGTAGAGTTATATGCGCCAGCACAAGACGCCTTGTCGGAAAAGTGCCGTGTCCGCTCAGGTATTTGCAGGCTGGCCAGTCAAACGCTTGAAAAAACATTTATACAGATTCTAAGAAGACTGTTTATTTTCCACCATTCTTGCGAAGCGACAAACACGCGAACTCTATATAAAGCGGGAAATTGTTTGCATTGTCATTTCTTTGATATACACGAAATACCAGATTTATATTACCTTTTTTTCTTTTTTTTTCATTGAAGAAATACCCTATTCTAAGTTATAATCTGCAAAGTCAGTCATTTGTACAAATTTAAGTCGAAACACGATTTATTAAGTGAGTTTACTAATTTATATAAAAAAAATAATATATATTATAATTATCTACTAACATTTGTATGAGAATTGAAAAAAAAAAACCAACAACAACAAGCAACGAAAGATATTGAATAAACGGAAACGTAAATCTTTCAGCGTTATCGAAACGATGACTTGTCGAGCATCTCGAGGTCTACGGCCTCTTTGACTAGATAGAACTTTGTGAAAGATTATACCGAGGAGAGAACTTTTTCCTTTACAGCAGATGCTAAACGGAACTGAGTTCGCGTTTATGGACTACAGGAAACTGTATATCTCGAGACTCTCGAGTGTATCAAATTTAGCTTGGTTCACTATTCTCTTTTTTTTTATTTTAAGTCTTCGATGGTATGTACTCCGCTTTGTAATGCTTTTTTTCCTTTAGATAGATCGCGTAAAGATGTCGCTTTTTTCATTCGTACGGAAAGTCGCGTATCTTCTATATTTTTCGATATTTATAAGTGTACCAGTAGGAAAATGAGTAATTTGATACTTGTTGCATTTACTTACGATACTGGGCGAGTATCGTTAGCTAGGAACAAACTAGAGACTATTAAAAATATATAAGTTCACGCAAATGTCTATAAGTCTCCGATGACTGCCTTCGCGTGTGTGTGTGCGTGAGTTGTGTGAAAGACTATCAGTACAAGTGTAATATTAAACACATTAAAAGAAGAAGAAAAAATGATTATTTCCGATAATCGAAGCTTCCATCCTCTAGTGTCAGATTGTAATGAGACTTTATTTCGCACGCGATTTGAATCATTTGCATCTGAAATCATTTGTGCAATGATTCTCTTTATAACGTAATTTATATTTTGTAATCGAAAAGGCTTTGATTATTCCATACTTTACTTTATAGAAAGCTTAAAAAAAATTACAAAAAATATATAGATATTCGAGATATATAGTTAGGGTAGGATAAATGAATGAATCTATCGAGGTCGCCTTAACATAATGAAACCGAGTCGAACGAGACTCGTTAATCATTAATAAATCAATTTGGACAGCCCGGAGAGCTATTCGATACTTTACGGCGTGTATTTAATAATGTTATCGATAAACGTACTATAAAGTCTGCGTTAACGTCGCCAAGTGACAGACTATAATTACCATATAGAGTATACAACAATAAAACAAAAAAAAATAAAAAAATTTAAAAGAATAAAACAATGTCTTGTACGTTTCAGGGCAATATATACTAGAAACACTGGTATTTTCTATGCATTTCATTTATATATCGATGAAAACGACGTATATATTTTTTCTCTTCGTGGTCAATAAATATAATGATAGAATACCAAAAGTTAATCGCAATGAGCTTCGAGATATTAATTTTTTTACCCACATCGCAAATGTTCGCGGGATAAGGTAAGGTGGAAGATTTCATTCAAATGATAACTTGTCGGTGTACATTCTCATTCGTGAAGATCGTTTATTGTGTTGATCTTAAAAAATACCTCGCTACAAATAATAATATTCTATGAAGAAGACATGAGATACCGATTATAACGAAATATTATCTCTCTTGTGGCTTGCGAACGTTATTGCGCAATCTTAAAAAAAAAAAAACTGTAGAAACTAGTGTACAAACATTGAGCGTTCGCATACAAAAATATTGAATAAATTCCTCTCGACGTGTTGATTCGTAATTACTCAGGCGGTAGAATTTTGTGAAAATTTTTCGGATATACTCTTCTGTTTGGTAGTTTCAATTAGTCGGGAAAGTGAGGCCATTTTAATTATGCCTCGGGCCCCGATGCTATATATAACGTGCCAGTTATCCTTCCAGATCGATCGAATTACTGCTAGTCGTTCGAGACTGATTTCTTCTTTTTCTTTTTCTTCTTCTCGCTAACCGGTGTCCCGACAGTTTCCTCCGCGGGTGGTTCCACTGGTTCCGCTGCCTCCGACGCTTCTTCCTTCACCTTCTTCTTCTTTTTCTTGTGTTCTACAATGGGATCAGCACGATGAGATAGTGAAATATTTACCGACTACATAGAGATAAGAGACTTTCGAACTTACCTTTCGAAGATTCCTCGGGCAAGTATTCGACCTTTATCGCGGACTGACTGTCCTCTTCCAGTTCTTCCTTTATCTTCTTCTTTTTCTTGTGTTCTGAAAAGTACAATACTCGATGAGATAATAGAATCGATAACGATTAGAGCGGTTGAAAAAAAATTATTAAAGAAAAAAACTCATTATTGTGTATCAGAGGTAACAATCATGCTAATACTTCAACATCGACTCCTGTTCAATATTTTACCGCATTTTACCATTATGTCTCAACTCTTTTGAACGACCGTTAATCTGTGGTTGACCAAAAATGCACATGTTTTCTCATATACATGAGTATCCCCTTGCACTTTTGAAAAATTAAATCGCATCCAAGAATTTTTTTTTTTAAATTGTCTTCTGTAAAGTGTAGGCGTTCATCCCAATTGCAACTGACCTTTCGACGATTCAGACGACCCAGGTTCCTCATCCTCCGCCTCGCTCTTGACCTTCTTTCTCTTCTTCTTGGGTTCGGGCGTCTCGATTTTTATGTCGTCTATGCCGATCGATTGATCGCCCTCGCTCTGCTTTTTCTTCTTTTTCGGTACCTCCTCGGTGGGACCGGCTTCCTCTTCCGTTTTTATTTCCTCGATCAACGGCTTTTTCTCATCGGTCTGTGAGTGTCGTCTCTTCCCACCGCTCGGTAAGGTCGAATCGGCAGCCGCCGGATACTGCATAAATTCGCTGCTCGACTGATACTTTTCAAACTTGGCTTTGGCCTTGCCAGTACCGCTGATCCTTCTTAGATTTCCGTCTTCGAGAATTCTCAAACGTGCCTCGAGCTTGGCCTTGTGCTCGGCGCCGAGATCGAAGTTCACGTCCTCGCCAAGGGCGTCGACCCTCGTGGCCAGTGAGGCCTTTGCCGCGAGCATTCTCGACATCTTTCCCTTGTTCTTCGTCGACGCTTGACCGACCAACGCGGCGTGATATATGAGACCGTACTTGGGCGTGTCTCTCTTGGTCTTCAGAGCGCGAAACAGAGCTTTCTCGGCTCCGAGGATCTGCACCGTCGAGGCCGGATGTTTGGCGAGATTGATGAGCGAACCGGCGTGCGAGATGAGCCTCGCGCCCACGAGCTCGCCGACAAGCACCGTCAGATTCGGCGCCATCGCCATCATTCTCGTCTTCAGATAATCGTACAGCTGAGCGCGATACTGCGATATCTCGACGACCTGGTCGCAAAGATTTTGAATGTTGAGTATATCATCGTCGGATATCTCCGTGCCCATCGATATCTCGGCGGCCTCCTTCACCTGTTCCTCGACTTCCTCCGGCAGTATGTCCGACAAATCGGAACCGCTCGTGTTCTCGCGCGTTCCAATTACCTTCACCGTTTTAACGAACGCAACGTTGTCGGTAATGAGCTTGCCGAGTTCGGGAAAATGCCAGCCGTACCATTCGCGGCAGCGCATAACGTAATTGTTGAGCTCCTTGTCAAGATCGTCGAGCAGGCATACGGCTTGGATGATCATCGTGTCGATTTTGTCGGGCGAGAATTTGAGCTTGTATCTGGACAGACTGTGAGCGAGGCCGAGCGCCATCGCGGTCATCTCTTTCTTCGGGAAACCGGCTAGAAGACTGTCCATCTGACTTCTTATACATCTCATCAGTTCTTGGATGTTCGTGTTGCTGACGCACGAAAGCGAGAGCTTGTCTTTAATGGCACTTCCAAGTTTGGCATCCGCCACTGCCAGTTGCTCCTGGACTTCGCTGCAGTGCTTCTTCAGCGTCTTCTTCAGCGTTTTGCAGAGCTTTCCCTCTACCGCGGCCGTCGTGGCTGCGAGAGCCTCCGTCGTGTCGGCGAATTTTTCAAAGTGCTTGAGCTTGACGCTACGTAGAGGAAAAATATTTTAGTATGCGGCATCGACGAGCCGTGGCTCTTTGTATGTGTACTCTGAACTCATACGTACATTTTGCTCGCGGCTTCGGGCGTCTCGAAGTCATGGTAGAGATTGTCAGTCTTCGACAATTTGTTGTCGTCCAGCAGCTAAAAAATTGTGAAAAAGCGTTAATAGAAATGGAGGGGAGAGAAAAACTTTTTGGAGCGCGCGCTGCACGACGACGCTCCCGGAGCGAACACGTGTTTTCGGGACACTTAGGTTATGAGCAAGTAAAATACCGAAGTGGGCCGATGCTCACCTTAAAAATAGCGTATCCCGCCGGCGTTTCGAAGAGAACCAACATATTTGCACTCGAATAAGGTGATTACAGTCGTTATATCAAAAATTTTAATGAATATAAGAACACTGCATCATCCGTGGCACGACATGTGCCGTGGGATGTTGAAAGGATTCGAAAGTTCCCTAGAAAAAATAAACTGGGAACTTTTTCCCTTAGTTTCCGGTAGACCGCGCATGCGTCCGCCGTGATACAAACGAACAGAGATGTGCGTCTGATTTAGACGAATACGAAGACGTTTTTTTGGTTAAAAAAAAGAATCTATTAAAAGAAATATTCTTTTTCCGAGAATCTTTTACACAAAAGAACAGATAAATAAAGATTATTTTCAAATAATGCTTTTTTTTTTAATTCCGTCCGCTAATAGTTTTTAAATCAGGCGATAACTTCGAACTAGCAGCATAACAAAAAAAAGGACTTTTTCGGTCAGCTGATGCACAATGTTGATGCTAATAAAATGAAACGCTCCGGCAGCTCTCAGGGGTGGGATCCCCGTCATAACTTTTGGTAACGTTGTGATAATGATACGCTAACGCTACGGTAACCTTGTGCTAGCAGCTCCAATGCAGTGGCAGGGGCACACGTTAATTCGATTAGGTCCCATAGGTACGAAGAGACGCATGCCGTCCATAGATGGCGATGGGAGGGATATCCGTCACATCTGTGCACCACTTCAAACTCCATTGGCTCCAAGTGGCCCATTTCCGGCTCAAAACACTGGCGATTTGTATTTTTTTCGGAATTTTAAAAATTGACCACTTTCAGCATAGGGAATCCTGTGTTAAATTTTGCGAAACGGCGCTTTTTTTCAAAAAATTTCGAGATATCGAATTAAAACCTTCGCCATTGTTTTTAAGTGGCACATTTACCAACCGATTTCAGTAAAGAAAAAATTCTAAAAAATTAATTTCCAAAAATAACATTTTTGTCGAAAAATTGTAACGACTCAACGGTTTATTGGGCGTCGCCTCAAACTGTACATGTACATCCATTGGCGCCGAATTACTGAATAAAAGCAATCCATTGTCCATAGTGTTTTACTAACAGGTGATAAAAATAATGACATACGAAGTGGCGGGGGGGGGGGGGGGGGGGGGGGGGGGGGGGGGGGGCCGCTTGGAAGTTAGCCAGAACGCGGTTGCGACAGTCACAAATAAAAGAAGGCATAGCTGAGCAAATCTGCATTTAAGAACGCACCCTTCTCTTTTGAATGTCAACGCCAGGAACCGTAAAAAAATGCTGATTACAGTTATCGATACCAGCTGGACTCAGCGAGTGCGGGATTGAAGATTTTTGGGAATATTTGTATATTTTTTTTTACGTCGTAGACTGTTCAGACTCGAAGGCAAATAAATAACTCGAAACCAATATATCGTAGAGCAAAAGGTGTCAAGATTTTGTCTTGTTGAAGTTCAGCCGGAAATCCTTAGAGTGTTATTTTCATTGAAAATTGAATGATTCATTGTTTCGTTCATTTTCAGACAAACATTATAGTGAAAAAGGCGGACTTATTGTGACATATTTCTGTGAGAAATGGCCTCGAGTTTGGGGCATGTTAACATTGATTTTGAAGACAACGATTTTGATATTGTAATTGTCGGTTCGGGATTGGCGGGTCTCACAGCTGCGTACAGCATCCTCAAAAGACGCGTTGGCCTCAGCGTTCTGATCCTTGAGAGCAACGGTAATCCTGCCTTTAATCCTTTATAAGTCAAACCATCCGAAACTGTACCGAAACAGGACTAACGGGACTACGGCAGCGCCCAAGAGTGGGGACGGAGGTGTGACTTATAAAGGGTCGAATTGCCCATAATCCGTTCGATCGATGAAACGAGTTAGTTTATTTTGGCGAAATCGTAATAAGACACCATAGGCGGGAGGATTCTTCTCGAAAAGAACAGTCAAGCTTTTCACGGAAACTTCCGTCAAGGGCATATCGTAAAATTGATCAACGAGCTCAAAGTCCTCACGGAACCAGGTCCGGACACCGGTGCGAAACGCTTAATATTCTTCGCGAGGAATGGTCCATTGCCCGAAGAAATATCTTCGCTAGTTTCCGGTCAAGTCTATCACTTCCTTAAATTGGTATATTCATATATTTTTTGCCAACGGACTGTGGTTGTATAGATCAAGGATGTTGGATCCATCGTAGCTGTTATATCGATAGCCTATCGTCAGAAAGGCAAAAACGTTACACATACAGCAAACAAATAAGTTGTATCGGAAAAAAGTCCAAGTGAGTCCTTAAGTCATCCAATGCGTTGCTTTCATTTTCTTAATTTCCGACGGAAACCGCTCCAAAAGCGTCAAAAGGACTGGTTTGAGTATTAAAAAAAGTCGAAAAACGGCGCATCGGCAAACTTTAAGAAATCATTGAGGCATCTTCCCGATACGATTATTTTCATTACCGTTCGGGTATGCTTATGTACTTCCTGTATTACCTTACGGAATCGAATCATCAATATCATGTAAAACTAGATTGGATAATGTTACATAAAAACTGTTGAAATTTGTATTTGAAATCCAGCTAGAAGCGATCAGTACCGATCCACGCTTCCGAAACTACGCAGCTCACGAAGATAGCGATAAACTTGCGGAAACCAGTGTCAAGAAATTGGTGCAGAAGAGAGTGTATCTTCCTCAAGCGCAATTGATCTGTCGGAGCTTGCTTCGCGCTTGTTGCGACGTCGAAAATTTGGAAAATGTCTCGGCCCTGTGGTTCATAGTAATGCTACACGGTGCGGGAGGGCTCTTCAGAAAGTTATCGACGTCTTTGGGCGACGATCAGCGGTATTTCCTCAAGGGCGGCTTCGTCCATCTCGCAAAAGAATTAGGAAAAAGGATCGTTGACGAAGGAGGAACGGTAAAATGCTCCGAGACTGTTGTTAAGGTTGCGATGAACGGCGATAAAGTTTACGTCTCTACGAGATCCAAACGATTCAAGTAAGTACACTCCGATCTCTTATAAGTCATGAGCTCGGAGACGATCTACCTCTGTGAACTTGTGATTCTCCTCAAAGTCCACTAAATTCTCAGTCGAGCACTATCGATCATTCGAGAGACACAGCCCAGGTAGCAAAAAGGCGTCTGGTATGAAAAAGTTGTCTGAATCTGAATTACATATGTCCGACCGGATGGTAACTATAAGTTATCCTACGTCCTACGTAAAAAAAAGTTAACGTTTCGGATGGGTGATAACGGTCCGATACCGTCCGGACGGACATATGTAGCCCATTCAGATCACTTTTTGATAACTAATTTCTTTTTGCTACCTGCGCGGTTTCTGGCGGAAGTCATCACCGCGCATGCGCATCGACGTGAGGGATAGCTTTGAGAAGAATCTCGTGTTTCCATAATTTAGTAAAAGTTCACAAGTTATGAGGCAACGATCGTTCTACTGTACGCAAATTGCCAATCTCAAGCTTTGATAATTGATTGTACGATTAACGCGAATTAGATGCGACTACGTCGTGATCGCCGTGCCACCGGCTGCGAGCAGCCGTATCGCCGTGGAACCGGCTCTGCCCGAATTCTTGGTGAAGTCTCAGAGTCTCTACGTTCCGGTAGAAAATGTATTCTTCTATGCCACGTACAGAGAGCCTTTCTGGACCGAAAATCTTTCGGGAAGCATGATCGGCACTGAGGACAGTGGCTCGAGTCTAAGAATGACCTACGACGCGACTCATCCACCCGGTCAACAAGTTCGAGTTCTTGCTGGATTATTGTCAGCTGCCGTCGATTCCAGTCCCCGGAACAGCGTCTTCGGAGCCCTGAAGAAATGCTTTCGGACGAGAAAAGCTAGTCGATGCGTCAGTTATAGCGTTGGTAGTTGGAGTAGTGGGAGCGCTGAGAGTCCCATGTACGCTATGAGACCCAGTTCAATACGATACCACGTAAATCCGATGCTCGTTCCACTGAAAAGGTACAAGAATCATTTGAGTTATCAAACGAATTAACCCTTCGTTAGTCAGTTCGAAAGACAGTGTCCGTATAAATTGCAATTTACGGTATTTATACGGGTAAAAATTTGATTTCGATCATTAAAAATCTTCCGTTCCCTTAGAATCTTTTTTGCCGTAAGCGAATATGCTACGAGTTGGCCAGGAACTGCCGACGGTGCGATTGAAACCGGAGAAAAGGTCGCTTGCTCAATAATTTTTCGAGCGAGACCTCAGGCCCTGGACGGCGCTCAGATTATAGCGTGCGGGTTAGTCTTTCACTGTCTGACGGTTGCGGAATGCGAATAGTGCAGTCCGTACTCACAAGCATTTTTCCGATCTCAGAGTTCCCCAAGGACGATCCGAACGAATCTCGGAATCTTCCAGCAGCAGTGCAGGAATCGCCAGGGCTCATCTGATATGCCTCGGTACGAACGTCCTCCTCTTCTTCTTCTTACTGCGCGACGCTTACAAAACCAACTGAAATTTTCTACGTCGCCGACCGTTCTCACAAAGAAACAAAATCGAATTAAATACAACCGGTACGATTGTGTATTTGGTATATGCAAACATTCCTACCGTTAATGGTCACGAAGCCTGTAAAAAGCTTTACAAAATGTTTGTACACGAACTATTCGATTAACTTTGGTTTTCCCACAATTTTTGTCTCACTCTGGACTGTCTTTGTTGTGTGTGTTGATAAACAGTGGGACTCCACAATTACCTGATGTCTCAGTACCGAATACCAGATTCGATCATCGTTAAAATTTTTAATCGTCGAGGAGGTCGCATCCTGCGCCCTTGGTCCGCGATTTCGCTCCAACAATTACATTCGTTCGCTCACGTAAAAGACGGCAACGGCTATCAGAACCAATACCACCGCGAATATCGCAGCTTTCTTGAAAAGAGAGTTCCTGCCCTGACCCGAATCATCGCTCAACTGTGTCTTCCCCTTTCCCTTCCGTCGTGGCTTGAATTTCCTCTCGAATCTCTCAACCTCCATCTGATTTTTCGCTTCGTCCTCTTTGCGCTTCCTCGCCATCTCGATCTCGCGAATTCTGTCCTGCTCCTCTTTGATCTTAAGGCAGGCGCTGTCACAGTCGACGTTTACCCTTCCTTTCCGTAAAACCACGCATGGGAAATCTTTCTTAATCCTCTTACACTTGCACCACACCTTCACTCTCTTGCTGCAAGCTTCCGCGTTCGGGCAGGCTCCGGAATGGCAATTTTCCACGCAGCGATGACCACACTCGTACTGCAATTAATAATAACAACAATAATAAAGAAGGGTAAAGTTGTTTTCCGTGTTTAAAACTGAGCGAACATAGTTCCTGAGTTGCCTTCAGCTTAAGCTTTCAGCCAATAAAGCCGCTCGAAAGTAACGGTCATTGGCTGAAAATTTCAACTGCACGTAAAAGCCCGGGTAAACAAAAAAATTAGTTATCAAAAATTGATCTCAATCGATTTCGTATTTCCGTCCGGATGGATCGTTATCATCCATCCTCGAAGTTACCTTTTGGACGTAGGATAGCTTATGGCCACTGTCTGGACGGACAATTGTACACCGTTTAGATTATTTTTTTATACCAGATGTCTTTCTGCTACTTGGGCTCGAAAAGATGGGTGACACATAGGTGGCGAAAATCGAGTTCTGGAATATAAAGAGTAACATAATACTCACGTTTTTCGGACATTGATTTCCGCACTTGAGCAGCTCGTCCCGTTTCTGGGCATTCGCCGACGTGAGTTCGGCGCATCTTTTGTACAGCGAATTTATGCCGCAATGGCACGATACTTTGACGAGCTGTTTGCAAGGATAGCAAGGAGCTTTGTGGCACAGTCTCGGACAAGCGTGAGTGCATCCTGCGGGTCTCGGCAGCGCACAGGATCTCTCGCATTCCATGCAAGTTTTTCGTTCCTCGTCGATACCGTCACCGGCGCTCTGCTGGCTCCAAACTTTGTGACACGGCATTTCGCAGCTGTGATTCGTGCAGCCGAGCGGCTGACCGCAGGGTCTCTCACAGGAACTCGATATGGCTCTGTGACAAGGCCACGGCAGAGTCTCGTGACCTCCGAGACAGGTCACCATGACCGAGACCTCGCACGGAGGACAAGGCAGAGTCTTGAGCTGCATTCTCTCTTTCTGAGGCTCGAAAAACGAACCCGCGCCCTGAGCGTTGACCCCGTTGGCCTTGACTTTCACCCATACCTTCGTGTGGCACAGGGCGGGACACGAATGCCCACATTTCTTGTGAACGAGGGCGCAAATCTTTCGACACGGCGGACAAGGACCGTGATGGCATTTGTGCGACTCCCGTTTCGGATGATGACAAACCGGCGGTATCTTGCACAGTTTGTTGCAATTCGGTGGTTTTATGCGCTTTATCCTGCCGCACGGTACGGTGATCTTGCTGTTGCCGCAACGGCACTGAATCGTGTTCGTCTTCGGGCAGGGATAGCACGGTCCGCTGTGACAGGGCGCCGGACATTTGTGTTTCTGACAATTGAGCGTGTTGTCGCATATCTTCTCGCAAACGTTGAAGTTGTTTCGCAAGAGGCAGTCGCAGCATTTCTTGTTGCATAGATGCTTGCCACACAGGCGCATCTGCGTGCATTTCTTGTTGCAATGAAATTCCTTGGCGCAAGCGATCTCCTTCTCGTAGCTGCGGCATCGGCAGGTCTTCGTCAGAACCTCGAGACATTGTCCGCAACGATCGGTGTGGCAGCGCATGTTGCAGTAGTGCGATCCGCAGTCGAGCAACTTTCCGCACGTGTCGCCGCACGTGGGAACTTGCTTCTGCTTGCACGAGACGTCGTAGCGTTTTTTGCCGCAGGGACAAGTACGATTTTTCGCGTGAGGACACTCGCCGCATTCGCCGGGACGGTGACAAGTCCCCTCGCAAACGTGAACGTTGCAGGACAGACGATTGCCGCAAGGCTTGTCGCAGAACCAGTTCGCCTCGTTGCACAGACGATTTTCCTTTTTATTCGCGCAGTGACAGGGGACCGAGAGAGTTTCGGAGCAGGGTGGACACGAACCGGAGTGGCACTCCTCCTTGCAGGTGTGATCGCAGTGCGGTAAATTTTTCGAGCAGATCTTTCCGCAGCTCCATTCCTTGGCGTTGCAGCGACGTGGCTGCGCGGGCTGTTTACCACAGAAACAGGAGATTCGTACCATCTTCGGGCATGGCGGACACGGACCCGGATGACAGAGGAGGACGCATCTGTGACCGCAGGAAGGCTGCAGCGGTTTCTCGCATTTTTCGCCGCACGAGTGAGGAATCGACCAGGGCTGATAAGGAGGGTCCTTCGTCTGGCCGCAGAAACAGAGATAGTTCTTCGGGATCTGATCTTCCTTGTATTCCATACGGCATTTTGGGCTGTGAATCGAGAGAGGCTGTGAGGCAGATTCTCGGGGATTGTTAAATCGTTATGCTTACCAAGCCCACAGAGGTGTTATTCCTTTCTCTTGCTTGTAGCTCAGACTGTCGCGTATCCAGTGTTGTATGCATGGGAGATGCATGAAGGAATAGCACGTCGAGCAACTCCATATCTGTGTCACGTTGCAGAGAGAAGACAATGTAAATGGATTTTCAAAAACGTTCGTGTTGGTTGCCGTTGATCGCGATTCGACAATAGCAAGTTACTTTTTTTTGTAAAGGATTTGTGATTAGATTAGATTGACTAGCAAATTAAAAATACAAACAGCAATCATTTTTTAAAAATTTGTATAGGCGAATTAAAAATTAGCTCTGTCCACAGCTGAACAAAAAGTCTATGAACGCATTCTAATAATTTTTTTTTTTTTTTTTTAAATGACGACTAATGGAAGAATTTGGTAAGAAATTTTTAGTCACTGTTTCCAAAATTAATTTTGTTAAAGTACATTGCGTGAGGAAGCTATGTGAAAATCTTCATTTTCACCTTTTTTTTCACGTAATTTTTAGTATCAATTCGCATACCGGATCAGTTTTTTTAACGGAAGAGATGCAAATGAGGCAGATGGCTCCTCCGGATTGAAATGTATCCGTGAGATATGACAGAGATTTTTCGGTGTCTCCTCCCTCGCCTTGATAAGAAGACAATACTTTGGTGACCGCTTCCTGCAACACTTCTTGATTCGTCTCGTTTTCATCTTCGCTGGACGAATCCAACGGATGTGTCTCCAAGTGTTTCTCTATAGATGCCTGATTCTGGGCCTGAGCCCTCTTGAATTTTCTCATTTTTCCTGTCCGCTGTTAACGTAAAACGGATGGATCAAAAAAGTGTCTCGATCACAACATGCGTTTGTTGATAGATAATCGTTGAAAAGAAAAATTATTCGTCGATACGAAATGATAAACGAAGTTTTCGACGATGGAGTCCCATGGAGAGCCAGAACCGTGGATTTCGGAAGTACGATCGACCACGCTCATTTTGGTTCTTCATTTTAATGTGAATAATAAATACCTGGGCAATGCCTAAAGCCTCCGAATTTCGGATATCGGTTGTTCTCGAGAAGAATTCCCTTCGGAAATCAACGATATTTTGTTTCCTTATCGCCGGCTGATCGCTTAGACATTTTGGGAGCTTTTCGAGGTTAGAATACTCTCGAAGATAGTCGATTTCGGACTTCGCAAAGACCGAGCCGTTATCGCTACGTTTGAGCCACGAATCGGGGAGTAATTGGTCACGGAAAATTAAAGCGTTATGTGTGATTGAATCAACAATGGAATCAAGGTCTACGATAAATCGTTGAGGTTACTGTCGAGGTAAATATACAGGTAGATTCAGCATATATTATATTGTTTATGTACAGGGTTGTTTATTTTTGTAACGCTGAACATACGCTGATGCATTTTGATCATTCGTTGACTAGGAACTGTATTAAATGCATTCGTAATACAAACAACATCCCGATTGTTCATTAACGGAGATTTTTTTTTGGCAACGTACGCGCCAACATTTTTTTCATGCCAACATGTCTGCAATGTTCCGAAAACTCGACATTCATGTTTAGAAAAAAATCGTCAATATGTGGGCGTGTATGTGAAAAATACAGTAGCCAACTTGGGTTGTTGGTTGTAAAGGAGTCGAGCCGAGCGTCGGCTCGCTTGCGTTTGGCGTGTCGGAATCGGCGTCGGGCATACTCGGAGGCATTCGGTCGTTGTGCTTCGGATTCGTGCCGCGTAGCAGCACCGGTCTTTCCTATACCGTGATCGCGGGAACGCGTTGCACACGTGCTGCGATATCTACTTACGAATAAACTTCTTTTTGTCTACTGCGTTCATAAAAATTCTTTATTACGATTAAGCCTTCTCCTCTACATCCTTCTGCAGTTCGTTCTTACAGAAATCATAATAAAGAAAAACGAACATTTCTTAAACGAACGATCAATTTTTTATTATTGATATTTATTTTGCGATTGTCAACTTCATTATTCGAATACCATCGATTGTTATTTTTTCTAACACAACTCGAATGTTATTTCTTACAGGCTTAGCACGATCCCCGATGTGAACGATCGTCCAGAGATGGCCCATCATCGTCATCATTACCGTCACACATTTGGCTCTAGACCCACGATTCCGTGGCGAAAGAACTTGTACGAGAATCGCGGCTTGCCCGACAACTACACGGACAGTTCGTTCCTGGAGGAGCTGCGGAAGAATATAAAGCCGAACAGCGTAACGACGAAAGGGGCGATTACCTTGGGTGCGAGCGTTTCTATCCAGCTCAGCGTAGTCATTATTTTCGTGATTATTTTCATCTGGCTCAATCAGGAATGGACGACGCCGAACATAATATTCTCGTCGAGCGCGGTACTCACCGTTCTCGGATACTTGTGCTACATCCTATACTTGCCCGATATGCCAGACAAAATATCCAAAGATCTTAGAACGGCTCTAATATTTTTGGCTTTCGGTTATATTCTCTCGCCGATATTGAAAACTCTTACGGAAACGGTTAGCACCGATACGATATACGCAATGACGATATTCATGTTTTTCATTCATCTTGTATTCAGCAAATACGGATCGCCTCAGGTGTCGCTTTCCGATTCTCTGGCGATAACTTCCTCGATTTTTGGATCGTTGATGCTCGCATCGAGATTGGCTTCGCCTCTTCACGCCTTTTCCTTGCTGACCGTGGCCGTTCAGGGTTTCGTCTTGCTTCCCTTCTTGCTCGCGCAGATGGAGAACAAAGTCGTAATTTCGTTCACTCTCGCCGCGAGCACGCTCTATCTGCTGTTCATAATATCACCGACGCTCTCGTGCGTCTACGTGGCTGTTACGATATTCGTTCACGTTATCTGTCCCTTGTGGTACATCAGATGGCAGAAGTACAAGGAGAACATTTACGGTCCCTGGGACGAGGCCGTTCTCGCACGTCCCGTTATTTTGCAAGCGGGTATGAGCTGATTACAAAAATAACGTACAAACGTAACTTTATTTATTTTATCGAATGAATGAGTCTTTTTCCTCGGAGTTACGCCGACGATCGTACAAAATTAATCGACGTATTATATGTACATTGCTCGTTAAACAAAAAACATCGTTTCCTTGTAAGGTATTTTAGTTACAAATTTTCTCGATTAAGTTTCTTTTAATTACACAAACAACCTCATTGCAGCGGTAATGTATTTTTTAAAATTAATTTATCGGCTCCTGTAATTGTGCTCCTTTTGTTTATAAATTAACTTTAAAATAAAAGTATCGATCCCTTAAGATTCATGATAATGGTATGTTTGTAGCGTTTTTTTAATACCTACGGATGATAGAGTTTGTTTGAATAAATATTAGGTTAAAGAAACTTAAGTTAGAATATTGATAACTTGTTTTCGACAGCACGCCGAGCTTTCCGGATCGGTCAAGATTTTCGTGGAATGAACGAGCCTCACTCATAATGGTGATAATGATTCTGATTTATGGCTAACGGGATTAAATGGCCAAGTTTCACTTGGCAATGATGAACTGAAGTAGTCTCTTTATCCGTCTTACGAGGGCCTCGATGAAGCTTCGGTCGACCATCGAGTACTCGTTCTGCGTGTCCAATAGTTGTGCTATGAAGCTGTCCGTCAGCATCGAAACCAGACCCTGTTTCAATTCCGACAGCGTATCGCCCGTTACTCGCCATTCGAGCATGCTCTCGTCCATCCCTCCCGACGAAACTGAAAAATTGCGTAAGTAATTCATTAAGTGAACACCGAGTAAGATACCAAGTACTTAAATAATCATGTATAATTAATTATTGTATTAATATATTTAGAAAATGTGTAATTTACCTTGGGATCTGTGGTGCCTCGAATTTGCTTGCATCGTATAAAAGTCAAGATGACTCCACAATATGTAGAGACTGTGTTCGACTATAAGCGAACAGTATTTGATGTTTTGACGCTTCGCCTTTGCCTGACGTCCGAGTCGTTGCTCGACCACCATCCGCTGTTTCCCGATATCGAGCTCCAGTTCTTCATCCATCAAATATTTCTTCAGATCGGTCGTGCTCATTTCCTTGACCATCGCCGCCTTCTTTATCAAACTGTCGACGTGCGGCAGCTCCGAGTGAAGAAGATTGGTGGATGAAACGAGCTGCTCGACCACAGCTCCGAGTGGAACGCCCGTTGAGTCGCTCTTCGTGTTGTCACGATTTGCTAGCTTCAGCGATAACTGTGGCTCGAAAAGCAGATTCCGGATCTTCTGGTCCATTTGCGTGTGTTGTATCTGAAACGCAAAAATTTGTTTAATAAGGTTATAAATTACATTCGCTCATTGCTCCATTCTTCATATCACAAGGCTTCATTGCCCAATAGTTTTTAATAATTTTGAACAATTTTAAATCGTAGATAATGCCTTGCTTATATCGAGAAAAAATATACGAAGCATCATGATGCCTAAATATTTTAATTTCCTTAAATCTTATGTACCGCGGACTCTTCGATGAAAATTTGAGAATAGTAAAATAAAAATCATGAGTTATCGAGGTTCCAATGTAACCAGTCTAGCTTACACACAAAGTCAAACATACTTGCCCAGAAATTGTTTTTAAATGCGCTTTTTCAAATTGTTTGAAAAATACAATTGGTTAATTAAAATTAATAGTATTTATATAAATAAAATGAAAACTGTTGATTATTATCTCGTCTTTACCTGATTACGAGCGTACAGCAGAATATTAGCAGCGATCTGTACACACGAGTAATGTTGTTGCTCGGCATCGCTCAATTGATTGCTGGAATACATCGGCAGTTGCTGAGGATAGAACTTCGGTAACAAAGTTATTATCAGTCTCTGAAGTCTGTACAGATGTGCACGCATTTCCCGCATTCCCGTGTTATCGGCGAAGTTGTTCCCGTCTCCCTCGGCCTTCGCCAATTCATCCTCCACCAACTTGTACATATCTGAAAAATGTTCAATCTCGATAAAAATGATGACCCGTTGTGTCGAGACATCCTTGTGTCACAAAACACAGTAAAGATTTTCATTTTACAACTACATTCCACAAAACTTCATTTTTTACTGATAAATCATAGTAATAGATGTAACAAAATAATAACAGTGTATCGTCAAAAAAATCGATAAATCCACATACCTATATTGGCCGATCTGGCGATTACCGCGGTGAGACATGCGACTTCCTTGAGGAAAAGCGAATTGGCGCGCGGAAGAGCGTTCCTGAGTACCATTTCCACGGTGTCCCTGTGACTCTGAAGGAATCCGCAGACTTGCACGGCGCACGATTGATTCTCGGTGCCGAGAGTTGTGAGCAGAGCGTCGCAGAGATAAAGGGCCGGCAGGAATATCTGTTGGTATCGTTGTCCGACCGACGGAACGAAGGTGGACTCGTCGCCGCCCTCGAATCCCACGTGGACGTCGGGATGTTGATCGAAGACGCACATGCTCGATATGCACGACAGAACCTTGTTCCCCAGCAGGCTCTCAGAACCGAGTCGCGTCGACGCCATTCTGCAGAACGTGGCCATCTTCGCCTCGTACAGATAAAGCGGTCGGAGAGTTTGAGGATCGGGTTGAAGCATGCTCCGCAGCAGATTGTCGGATTCCAGAAGGCTGTCGATCATGTGTTTCAGATATCCGCGACTGGCCAGATAAATCACCCAAGAGTTGTCGCAGTCGAGCTCGAGAATCTTGTCGAGACAGGAGAGCGCCAGTATCTTGCACACATCGTGCCCGCCGGAACAATTGTGACACACGATGTCCATCAGCTTGTCGCCGAAGCTGTTGATGACTTGGATCGTGGCGTACCGATGCGAACGCTCGTGAACCGGTATGGTTCTGTAGAGCGAGCTGTCCAATTGGCTCACGTAAGTCGTGTCGGCGGTGCTCGCTCGCTCGGATCTCTCGAGGCCGACGATGCAGAGAAAATTCAGAAGGGCTCCGTAAAGATGAGTTCGCACCTTCTGGGACGAGGCTCCGGAATTTAGAATCCACTGGAGTATGTGACTGAGAATTATCTTCATCATCGTCGTGTAGGACGGCGAGGAGGGCAGAAGTTCGTTGTTCGACTGCATCGCGAAGCTGTTCTTCAGATTGACGAGCAGTATGAGAACGGTGCCGGAGACGAGAGTCTTTATCTCGTTGAGAGCCTCGCAGGAAGTCATTTTTTGGAGCAAATCGTGAGAAAGATTCAACAAGAGGCTCTGGCGTTGTACGGCCGGTAATTGCTGATTGGTAGCGATGGAGAACAGTATTTCGGTGGTGTGACACCAACCCTCGACGAATTTTACCGTTGCGTACGCCAGTGTCTTGGTTTGATTTCTCTTGAGGGCGTAAGCGAGAATCGCTTGTAACTCTTGCTGCATCAATTTTCGTTGAGTGGCCGTGGCGCTGCTCTGCGTGACGGCCAGTTCTTCGGTGATGAGGGAATGAAGCTTTCGTATGTCTATGAGCTGGGGACCTCCGGCGAGTACGACGGGAACGCTGCATCGTCCGAACACCATCTCGACCTGGGAGGGATCGAAGAATTCCCATGATTTCGATGGCTCGAGATGCAACTGAAAGTCTATGTAGTGGAGCAGATCCATCAGAAGCTTTTGCGACGGCACAATCTGCTCCCTCTCCCTGTCCTGGCTCAGATTACCGACGAGTCTCTGAACGAGCGAGTTCTGCAAGCTCCCTCCGGCGACGCGAAGCTCGATCGCGGCGATCTTGAGGAGCCAGGACATGCAAGCGAGCTCGGTGGCACGGTTGAGTCCCTGGAAAGGAAGCTTGGAGAGATGACGCTGAACGAAATCTTGATTCGTCGCTGTACGCAAGAATCTCAGTATCGGAACCGAAGTTTTGTTGTTCGCCGACAGTGTGTGCAGAAACCAGTAGCAAGCTTCGGTGATCTTGTCCCTTCCGCGCTCGAGGGAGAGTTCGAGGATGCCGAGAATCGAGTGGATGCACGTACGAGGAGAGCCCAAGATTCCGGGCTGTTGTATAACGGTCTTTCGTATGTCCTTCGTTATGTCGAAGCCGAGAAGATAGTGAGCGAGATTCGGCGCCGGACGAGTAATGCTCTGCATCATCAGCATCAAAATTCTGTCCTTGCTGTTGCCGGCCTGCGATCTCTTGACGCTGCCGTTTTCGTCCTCGTTGTCGAAGTTCCCTTCGGCGTCGAGACACTCGACGAAGCCGTGTCTGATGCTCAACGCGAGCGCGGGGGTCGACGTGAAGGTGGACAGTAATTCGGAGTCGGCGCTCGGCTCGCTCGCGACACCTTGGATCACTCCGATAGCCACGTAAGCGTGCTGACGGAGACAGGAATTGTACCAAACGTACGTGGCGATGTTTATCATGTGATCTGGTTTGCCGGTTCTCGGATTAACTCCGAGCAGAAGGTGAGAGAGGCCGGTGAGAATTTTGTTCGTCGACGTGGCCACGGCCGATTGAGTCACGTAATGATGCTGCATCTTGAGAGCGCGCTCGAGAACCTCCAGACTGTGAAGCGTACTCTCCTCGAGATTGTTTTTTCCCGGGAATGAATCGTACGTTTCCAATTGATGACGACCCTCGTCGAGAACGTACAGGATCACGTGAAGAAGCTCCGAATTCGAGTGCAATTGGGTCATCAGATGATAGCCGGGTTCGGGATTCACAACAGTCGATTCGCCGCCCTGTAGCTCCACTTTGCAGCCGACAAAGTCTTCGACCGTTGGCTCGTACTGCTTTATTAGTTTGAAGAAAATGTTGAGGCAGGCGTTAGCGACTTGCCACTTCTCGGCCGGATTTTTGTAAGATCGAGTGTTGAAACGGAGAAACACTGTGTTTATGATGAAATGAAGGTAGGGATCGAAACCGGGATTTCTCTGGCCGACGCCGAGTAGTCGAGGTATCGGAAAATCCGTCAGGGAATCGAGAAGCTCGAGCATCGCGCGTGTCAACGGATACTCCTCGTTTCGCGACTCGATCTCTTCCAATTCGGTTTGCACACCGCGAGGCTGATAGCTGCTGGTCGTCGGAATCGTGCAGAGAATCTGCGCGGCCTCGAGGCTCTGCCAAACCGTCGAGGAACTTTCGGGTGACTTTGCGAGAGCTGCGAGAGTTCTCACGAGAACTCCTTTCAGCGGAATCGGCATTGCGCAACCGACGAGGCCGATCAACGATGGCAATACTTTCCAGCCTGGATGATCACAGATGGCTACGCGAGACATCTCGTCGTATTTCGCTACTACCTGGACGACGAGGAGCACAGCTTCCAGACCTTTCACCTCGTGCGGCGTTATTCCCTTCGGGTGACTGCGCTGACGATATATCGTGTCCTGACTCGGTGGAAATTCTTGACGGAGGTTGTAGTAGTAACGACTTAGACAGGTGAAAAAGTGGTCCCATGATATCGTCGTTGAACCGGTGGATCCTGAAATTAATCGCACAACGTTAAATTTATAGTGGGAGGGGGCGATGCGAATTTGCAATATTGTTATAGAAAAGTTATTGTTTATTTAATAAGATTTTTCTTTCGTTTGAACCTGTCTGTAAACGCTCTGTCTGTAATCGTTTTCATCATTCTCAAAATTCAGATCAAGCAACGGATTTTTATATCGATTACTGTAATGTGGAATTTGGTCTTACCGTTCGGTTTGAGAAAGTTGAAGGCTTGTCTAGCAGCCTGAACGGAAGACGCCAGCGACGCGATCATTTTCAAATACGGAACGAACAGACCGGCGGGCAAAATTTCTCCGGCCAGTCGGACAAATTTGAAAAGCGCCACTTGTCTCGATGGCAATCTATTGACGTGCATCGTGGAAGACATGTGAGTAGCGTCGGAATGTTGACACCAATAATCCATCACAAGATTAAGATTCAGAGGATCCTTCTTGTAGAGTTCCGCGACCATCAGCATCAAGTACTCGAAGTGATTGTCGAGATTCATAGGAGGTTCGACGTCTTCGTGCTGATAAGCTTGAATCAATCTCATAGTCTCGTCGGCTCTGCTGCGAAGTTCTTTAACTTTCAACGGCATTAGCATTATAAAATCCGATATCAAAGTGTGAAAGTATCGAACATAAAATTCCTCGTTGTGTAGATTATCGCTCATGAATATAACTTTCGCCATGTAGTGAAAAGCTTTGTTCGAAAGCGCTGCCTCGACGAGAATCTCGTCCTCCTTCGTTATATTTTGCGCCTGACAGAGATTCGTCGCTGATTTCATCGTCGTTACGGCTATCGCGAGAGCGAATTGTATAGTTCCGCGAAGACCCGAACTTTCCCAGCTTATGTTGTCGGTCGTTAGTTTCTGAACGATTTCCTCGAGGACCCCCCGTTCGGCTATCAATGGCATCGATTTAACGATCTCCTCGCCATCCTCGCGACTGTGCAAGGGGCTGAGGTTCAGAGCGTTCAGCAGAGACATTATCAGTGCCAGAGTCACCTTATCCGGACCGCCCTCGCCGGCTTCCGACTCCGGTTGACGAGTTTGCAACAACGCGATTAAACGAAACGTTATCGGTGTTGGCAAAGACGATTGAGCGGACCAGAGATACAATATATCGGCCAAATCCTGCCGCGTATCGTTGTACAGTCTCATCACCATGTGATGATGCTTTGCCCCGCCGAGAGCTCGATTCTGTTGCAACAAATCTTGCTCCTTGGTAGGATCCATCTCTTCCAATAGCGAGAGAACTCTGTCTAGCAAACCGTCCTCTTGCATCTTGTTCGTGTATTCCGTTATCCTCTTGGTCAGCGTTATAGGAGTATCGAGAACGAAGCATTGACCAATTCGGGCCTGTACCAAACTTCGCAGGGCGGATGTGAGTGCCTTCCTTCCGTCGTAGTAAAGCAGCACGGCAGTTAAGCCCCGAGTCAAACCCGGGTGGTGGGGCATCTGCAGCTGCGCCGTGCACAGGAGATCTAATGCCATAAATTCGTTTAGCTCGTACATGTCCGAGATAATCAGAGTCTCGTCGACTAGCTCCTTGGATAGGACGTGGTGGCCCAGGCCTGGAAGCGTTATTCCCTCGGTAACGCCCTTCTGGATCTCCTCGCGACTCTTCACGTTCTTTGGCTGAAAATAAAGAGTTAGTTAAAGACTGAACGACAAATACACTAAAGAGGTGAAATCAGCAGGTATCGTTACTTTCAAGTCATTTTTTTTTTCATTTATTTATCCTGCAAATGATAGCGGTTTATTTGATTTTAAAAAACCTCTGCTACTATTTGATTCTTATTAATACTATTTTATTCTTGAGTAATTTTTGTCTTTAGATAAAATTTAATGCAAACATTTATTTTTTAAACAGTTCCTTTTAAATAGACAATGGAATAAATAAACAAGAAACAGCGATTTCAAAGTAACCAGGTATATCAATTCCTGGAAGAAAGAATTCCTTCAAGATGAAGCAATTCGGTAGCATCGTCGAGTCGTGTACCGAATCCTTGCACTCCTTGTACTCCAGGCAACGGGAGTTATAAGCTCATCGCACGAACAAAAAATAGACTATCGATAGACGTAGCGTGCTTATATAATTACGAAAAATAACGATTTTCTATATTCCATATTCTGAATAGATAATTCGTAGGGACCTGAAACTTACAGGATTTTTTATTAGACTAAGAAAATTCTGTCTGTGATTTCGCAAGGCTTCCATGAACTCGTGATACTGCGGATCGTTTGTACTCGGAGCCGAGGTTATGTATCGTTCCACCAAATTTTGGAGTTCCTTGTAAGGCGTCCACATATCTTCCGTTCCTGTTTTCTCTAAAAAAAACCATAACACTGTCAGATGAAAACGTGGTTACGCGTTTGACGCGCGCCCTTCCTGCATCAAATTCATAACACCGCACGAAGCTTCGGTTCGATTTGGAGGTTAGCTCGGCGAAATGATTAGAAAAATTCATTTGTCACAGAATAGAAGTGAACTCACCGTCCCCCATTGTTGCTCTATCTTTATGCAATTTTTCGCAATAACTTAAACACCAACTCTCATCGATCGTTCACCAGACAACGCGGGTTTTCGACTGAAATACAAACTTAATCAACTTAACCCATCCGAAAAGCCGGTCATACGGCGGCTAGGAATGGCGGGATCGCATCGGCCATTTTAAAAAATGTTGTCACCGTGTGACGAATGAGGGAAGTTGTCTGCAGCGGCGATTTGTCGTCGCTAAACCCGAACATCAAGATTCCAGACTTGTCCGACGAAATGCATAAAATCCGGTTATATGACCCGAAAATTAATTTTGAAAATTTATTTCGAATATACGCAACTCCCTGTAGAGTAATCGAGACTGTGGTTGATTGAAATATTCTCAAGATCCGGCGAGCAACTATATAGTAATGACGAGCATGAGAGGACTTCCGGTAATCTTACTGCCATGGGAGACTTGTATCGCTCCTCGAATTCCAATGGTGAAAAAAAAGAACGTCCGTTTCCCACAACAAATGATTGTCTCTAAAATCCTCGATTTTTTTCTTGTCCTCAACAGAAACGGCGCAAAAACGTTCTCGGAGCTGTGGACTCGAGGATGATTAAATTTCTGAACAAAGTTGAGCACAGACATTTCCCACCTCCCAGATGGGAATTGCCGGATTTGATTCTAGTCGCGATAGCACTGCGACCGGAATTGATAACGCGTTCTCTGCTGACGAACGTCACCCCGGTGCTCGAGGGACCGGCTCGAGGCTCCGTCGAGGTCGATTTTCACGGCAGATCTAAAAGGAATAAAAACGTCATAATTGTCGCGGCTTTCGATTTAGAAGGCTTCAAACAGATGTTGCTCGATGCTTACGCGTAGAAAAAAATTAATTGAATAAATAAAATTCCACAGGAAGTGACGTCACAATGAGATTTTTTACGAGTCAGAAATGCGACTTTCAAACGGGGAAGCAACGTATTTTCGGGGAAATCTCAAAAAATCTAAATTCCACGAGGCTCCGTCGAGGTCGATTTTCACGGCAGATCTAAAAGGAATAAAAACGTCATAATTGTCGCGGCTTTCGATTTAGAAGGCTTCAAGCAGATGTTGCTCGATGCTTACGCGTAGAAAAAAATTAATTGAATAAATAAAATTCCACAGGAAGTGACGTCACAATGAGATTTTTTACGAGTCAGAAATGCGACTTTCAAACGGGGAAGCAACGTATTTTCGAGGAAATCTCAAAAAATCTAAAATTCATGATAGATAGCAAGGGCGCGAGGCGCGATCTCCTTCGACAACCTGCTAGTAGATAAAGAATTTACTGATATTGAATGACGTTTGTTGATTTACCACGAAAAGTGAGTCCGCAATAGTTCTCAGACTCGCAAATCCCGAGCGACCAGTCTCAGCATTTTGCGATGTTCTCGGCTACTCCGTTGTCGAAATAATATTGGCACAACTGATTTATTGGCACAGCTGATCGACTCGTGGTACTCGGCACAGCGCAGCTCGCTCTGTTCCACTCCAGGCAAATAAAACGCGATCCATTTTTCCACTTCGGCCTCGGCGAGATATTCCCTCTGTGTACAAACGAAACATGAATCAATAAAAAAAAATCGGAAAATCGACCATCGATCAGCGGTCGATAATGTTTTCTTAAATTCCTGTTTGGCAGCTCGCTCTGTTCTACTTCAGCCAAACAAAACGCGATCCATTTTTCCACTTCGGCCTCGGCGAGATATTCCCTCTGTGTTCAAACGAAACATGAATGAATAAAAAAAAATCGGAAAATCTACCATCGATCAGCGGTCGATAATATTTCCTTACCTTCCTGTTTGGCCTCGAGGGTCGGTTTTGTCTTACGTTATTCTTAGTGTTCCTGTCGCTCGTCACCTCGACCATCGACGATGTCGCCAATTTTTTTTATCCATTCTCTGAAACCTTTCGACGATTTTTTTTTTCTGCCAAAAACCGTGTGTCGAATTGCCGAACACAAACGAGAGTTGTACAACTCAAAAGACGAGAGTGCTGATCATGAAATATCGTTTATTGAGAGCTTTCAATGAGCTTATCGTGAAAAAAGTTGTAAATAAATTATAGTATGTAGAAATAATGTTCAGTCGTTGCCGCGTTGATCCAGAGAACGAGATGTTGAGGTTGTCTACTCGGAGGACGGTGAACTGAAAAGAGGAATTCAATTCTCGAGTTGACGCGGTGTTCCGCGATGGTAATTTAGGAATCTGTAATTTTCCGATCGAACGAATACTGACATTATAGTTTTTTTTATATAAAAAATTGTATTAGCATAACAAATCGATGTACCTGTGTTTTTAATCACTTCCTATTCTACTTTACTGACAAACGTAAGTCTCGCAGACTGATTCGCACGCTGAACGGTGAACTGGAAAAAAGAATTAAATTCTCGAGTTGACGCGGTATTTCGTGATGGTAATTCGTGATGTAATCAATTAATAAATCAATGTACCTGCGTTATTAATCCTTTGGCCGGGTTGTCGAAGCATCCTCTCACTTGGACGTTAACTGCGAGCATTGTTTCTCATTCCTTGAACATTTCATGCGACATTTTTTTCGGAAATTCTATACAGAAAAAAAGTGTAATTGAGACGCAGGGCCATAGCGAAAAAGTGCGTTCGGGCAGCTGCTAGTAAAGTGACTCTATGAGAACTGGGAGGCTTGTAAACAATATTTTTAATTTTTACGAAACATCTGTTGAAATAAATGTTTTTAACCCTCGGACTTTCTCATAGAATCTCTCTTCCAGGTCTCACCGCGTGGAGGTCGCTGCCCGACGAGACCCGGAGTATAGAGCATGTATACTATTTCAGAAAATTAGAAGTTGAACGAAGCTTGCAAGAGAGACGCTAAAAAAAATGTTTACAAACCATGCGCAAAAACCAAGTGAGTGCGTAATCAAATGCAAACAACAAATGATTGCGCAATAAAATAAAAACGAAAAGTGTGTGCGTGAAAAAACAAAAACGATAAGTCAGTGCGCAATAAAATAAAAACGACAAGTGAGTGCGCAATAAAACAAAAACGATAAGTGAGTGCGTAGTTAAACAAAAACGAAAAGTGCGTGCGTAATAAAATAAGAATTAACAGCAATGCAGCTACAATACGCATTCAAAAAGCAGTGCACATTAGTTGGGAGAAAATTTAAAAAAAAGCCAAGCAATCGAAACATAAAGCGAAAGATGATACAGGCTTTATACTCAATTTTCTTTTTTTAACTAAAAAGAAAAAACTAAAAAAATATCCACTGAAATCTGTAACAGACAAAGGCATGATTAAAGGACAAACACAAAACACAAATCCCTCGATGAATCGTCCTTCTGTGAACATAAAACATACGATTAATAGCCTGAAAAGAGAAAGCTTTAATTAGGCACCAAAAAATCAATCATCCCACGGCGACCTGCAACAGAAAAAAACCGGCGAGGTTGATCCATATAAACGAGACGGATCATGTCGCCCGCACGACTTAATAATTTACGCGAATTTTGATTTATTGGTCAATGCGGCCTGTCAGTGCCCACGTGACAGGCGGCAACGTCGATTTAATCACTCGCGAAGTTTGGGGACGAAGCTACATTTTTTTCATGTAAAAAGACTCTACTGTTAATCGCGAAGTTATCGTGAGATAACCATTAATTTTTTTCAACGAAGCAAAAACAAAAAGGGTGTCACACGGTTGTGACCTTGGCGCGTGCATAGTGACAACGTGGAATTATTGCCTAACAGTGGGCATCTAATCTCGAAAAGATATACATCCGTCCTTCGAGAATAAATGGAGCCACTCATTGCTCGTAGTTATTTCTCCGGCCTATCGCCGGAGGAGCAATAGAGCAGCTGCTTTGAGCGTGCTTTCTCCCACGACGACCTGTATATTGTTGCTTAAAGATTCTCTGTTAACTAATCGATTTGAAATAAAATATAAAATGAGTGAGAGTTGACTTTGATTAATCCAGTTTACATCTATTCCGGAAATTAACTTTCATACGTCAAGCTCGACTCTCAATCAACAAAAGAGAATATTCAAGCAATATATGAAAAAGATTCGCACAAGTCCGGACAGAAGGCCACGGATGCGTTCAAGTTGTCAACCAATCTCATTAGGATTGACAATGATCTACTACATTCATTTTAGTTACGAGATGCATTTGCGCAGCTGAACTGCACAAACACAACTCGAACTGGAATGAATAGTTCGATCGAGGGACTTACGAAAGAAAACAAATCTTACAAATATACTCGGAATCAGAAAAGCATGGACCAGTTCTGACAAGAACCGGGCATGTTTCGCTGAGTCCTGCCTTCCTACTTATACAATAAAACAAGCCTCATACACACTCGGAAATCTATGACTCTACGTTACTTACAACTAGAAAAAAAATCCTGCCTGTCCACCTATATTTATGGGAGAAAAAAATGCAAAAAAAGTAGTCGCGTTAAAACACATCATTCAGCAAGAGGCCGGCCTCATTTTCCTCTCGTCACTCCACGATTCTCTCATCACTCTGCCGGGGTGCAATATCCTACTCTAGAGGCAACCCCCCGGGGGGCGCCCGACACCCCAGCGTCATCGAGACTCAATCATGCGTAATTTTTTTCTTAATAATACTACCTCGCCGATCCACTTGATCTCTGTGACCTTCGCAAGAGCTGCCTCGCGAGCGCCACAGAGATGCAAGTGGCGACGGAACTGAAGTACCGATGGCCGTGCAATCCAACGATGAAACTGAAATGCCTGTCAAACGGATTAATTAAGAATCTAAACGATCTACGACTCGACGCCCTGACTATCTATCAACGACTCTACGAGCTGACGAGCTCACCAAAGCTAGACGCGTGCACACTGTCTTGTGCATACCCTCGTCTCAAAAAATAAATTAAAAACGCGTCTATAGCGCGTAGAATTATCATTATTGAAATCGCGGGGTAATTTTTGTAAATGCCGCTCATATTAGTCATAAAGCAGAATATTTCTCCTAGAATGGTGAAGCCATCCTCGGAGCTTCTAGGCAAAGTAAAGCTTTGCCGAGAATAACGAAAGCAAAATTCGGACGTAAAATTTCACGGAATGGGATGATAACACAGAGGAAAGGTCAAATACAATATAAAAAGAGACGAGGGCAAAGTCAGTGCGCCGTAGGCTCTGAAAAATAAAAGAAAAATACCCCTTATAGCAGACGGATACCTCTATTGAATTTAACCCCGTTTCCTACAGTTCTAAATAAACGCAACGGAACAAGATTCTACTCCACTTTCTTTCAGTGTCAACAGATCCAAGTGGAGTCACGTATTGATGCTATATGAGCTGACTTTTCGCGATCGCGTCTTGGAAAATTTATAAACGCGATTCTCCAAAGTGGAGTCGCCTGCTGTAAGAGCTGAATGTCCTTGGCATTTTGGTGATCATGCAAAAGCGTGGATCCCTCGTAAATTGCTACGAAGACTATCCGTATAATTTACTCGAGAATCCACGCCGAAACAAAACCACCGCGCCCCGCGAAGCTCTTCTCGAATACAAAATCTAATTTGTGGTATTAACCAAACAACGAATTTAAAAAACGTCAAGACAAGTACTCGATATTCGTACATTTTTTGTGAAAAAGAAGAAACGAGAAGAGCACCCTATTGAGCTAAATACATACACATCAATTGAATATAAACACATTTTAGACCAATCGCGACTCGAAACCTTGTCTCGGGACGTTGTCTCGAGATTCGAAATCGACTCGCGGTCACTTTGCACGGCCTGATGAGAAGACAATACAACCGCAACCCCGTGCCGTTTCGGACCTTTCATCCTACGACATGATGGGGTCCGGAGGAAAAAATATTTCAACGATACCCATTCGCTGGTGCGGATCCATCGATGCGAATCCATCGTCGCGAGCTTTTCGATATTTTATCCTTGAAACGCCTTAAGCTCGATCGTTGCGTGGTATTCCACCGCATTTTATCCCTGAAGCGCCTTGTGGACCTCGATCGTTCCGAGCTTTTTGACGTAAAGTTCATCACGACACTACACTACACTTCACTAGTTGAAGTCGAGCACGTGATTTGGATAGAAGTTGGATCTTGGCGTCAGGATGGACAGGATTTTCTAAAGCCAGATCCATGTTTCTTTCCTCGTTTCGATCCGTTTACTCATCCATCCTTCCTTCCTTCCTTCTTTCGTTCTTATTGATGATAGAAATACTGCTGCATCCCATCGCGTGTGGGAAGCAACAGTGTTTTTGCTCACGTAGACCATATTGACGGTCCGCTCCATCTGTAACAAAAAGAAAACATAAAAATGCTCCAAAAAAGATTTGTCGTCTTCTTGATCCTAATCATGGCCTATGGAAATACTCTGAGAAACTTTCTGTGAACATAAAAAAGACCGGATTAAAAGCTGAAAAAAGAAAGTTTTGATTAGTACAAAAAAAAGTCATTAACAGCTGAAAAGAGAAAGTTTCGATTAGTGCAAAAAAAATCATTAACAGCTGAAAAGAGAAGGTTTTGATTAGTGCAAAAAAAATCATTAACAGCTGAAAAGAGAAGGTTTTCATTAGTACAAAAAAATGAAATATTCCACGACGACCTGCAACAGAAAAAACCCGACGAGGTTGATCCATATAAACGAGATGGATCATGTCGCCCGTACGACTTAATAATTTACGCGAATTTTGATTTATTGGTCAATGCGGCCTGTCAGTGCCCACGTGACAGGCGGCAACGTCGGTTTAATCACTCGCGGGGGTTTGGGGACGAAGCTACATTTTTTTCATGTAAAAAGACTCTACCGTTAATGGCGAAGTTATCGTGAGATAACCATTAATTTTTTTCAACGAAGCAAAAACAAAAAGGGTGTCACACGGTTGTGACCTTGGCGCGTGCAAAGTGACAATGTAGGAATATTGTCTACCAGTGGGCATCTAATCTCGAAAAGATATACATCCATCTTTCGAAAATAAATGGAGCCACTTATTGCTCGTACTTATATCTCCAGCCTATCGCCGGAGGAGCAATAGAGCAGCTGCTTTGAGCGTGCTTTCTCCCACGACGACCTGTATATTGTTGCTTAAAGATTCTCTGTTAACTAATCGATTTGAAATAAAATATAAAATGAGTGAGAGTTGACTTTGATTACTCCAGTTGACCTCTATTCCGGAAGTCAACTTTCATACGTCAAGCTCGACTCTCAATCAAAAAAAGAGAATATTTAAGCAATATATGAAAAAGATTCGCACAAGTCCGGACAGAAGGCCACGGATGCGTTCAAGTTGTCAACCAATCTCATTAGGATTGACAATGATCTACTACATTCATTTTAGTTACGAGATGCATTTGCGCAGCTGAACTGCACAAACACAACTCGAACTGGAATGAATAGTTCGATCGAGGGACTTACGAAAGAAAACAAATCTTACAAATGTACTCGGAATCAGAAAAGCATGGACCAGTTCTGACAAGAACCGGGCATGTTTCGCTGAGTCCTGCCTTCCTACTTATACAATAAAACAAGCCTCGTACACACTCGGAAATCTATGACTCTACGTTACTTAGAACTAGAAAAAAAATCCTGCCTGTCCACCTATATTTATGGGAGAAAAAAATGCAAAAAAAGTAGTCGCGTTAAAACACATCATTCAGCAAGAGGCCGGCCTCATTTTCCTCTCGTCACTCCACGATTCTCTCATCACTCTGCCGGGGTGCAATATCCTACTCTAGAGGCAACCCCCCGGGGGGCGCCCGTCACCCCAGCGTCATCGAAACTCAATCATTCATAATTTATTTGTTACTCGTACAACCTCGCCGATCCACTTGATCTCTGTGACCTTCGCGAGAGCTGCCTCGCGAGCGCCACAGAGATGCAAGTGGCGACGAAACCGAAGTACCGATGGCCGTGCAATCCAACGATGAAACTGAAATGCCTGTCAAACGGGTTATTTAAGAATCGAAACGGTCTACAGACTCTACACCCTGACTATCTATCAATGACTCTACGAGCTGACGAGCTCATCAAAGCTAAACGCGTGCCCACTGCCTTGTGCATACCCTCGTCTCAAAGAATAAACTAAAAACGCGTCTATAGCGCGTAAAATATTATTAATGAAGTCGCGGAACAATTTTAAAAAATGTCGCTCATGTTCGTCATGAAGCAGAATATTTCTCCTAGAACGGTGAAGCCATCCTCGGAGCTTCTAGACAAAGTAAAGCTTTGCCGAGAATACAGCATCATCACACAGTCGAAAGGTCAAATACAATATTAAAAAAGAGACGAGGGCAAAGTCAGTGCGCCGTAGGCTCTGAAAAATAAAAGAAAAATACCCCTTATAGCAGACGGATACCTCTATTGAATTTAACCCCGTTTCCTACAGTTCTAATTGAACGCAACGGAACAAGATTCTACTCCACTTTCTTTCAGTGTCAACAGATCCAAGTGGAGTCATGTATTGATGCTATATGAGCTGACTTTCCGCGATCGCGTCTTGGAAAATTTATAAACGCGATTCTCCAAAGTGGAGTCGCCTGCTGTAAGAGCTGAATGTCCTTGGCATTTTGGTGATCATGTAAAAGCGTGGATCCCTCGTAAATTGCTACGAAGACTATCCGTATAATTTACTCGAGAATCCACGCCGAAACAAAACCACCGCGCCCCGCGAAGCTCTTCTCGAATACAAAATCTAATTTGTGGTATCAACCAAACAACGAATTTAAAAAACGTCAAGACAAGTACTCGATATTCGTACATTTTTTGTGAAAAATAAAGAAACGAGAAGAGCACCCTATTGAGCGAAATACATTCACATCAATTGAATATAAACACATTTTAGACCAATCGCGACTCGAAACCTTGTCTCGGGACGTTGTCTCGAGATTCGAAATCGACTCGCGGTCACTTTGCACGGCCTGATGAGAAGACAATACAACCGCAACCCCGTGCCGTTTCGGACCTTTCATCCTACGACATGATGGGGTCCGGAGGAAAAAATATTTCAACGATACCCATTCGCTGGTGCGGATCCATCGATGCGAATCTATCGTCGCGAGCTTCTCGATATTTTATCCTTGAAACGCCTTAAGCTCGATCGTTGCGTAGTATTCGACCGCATTTCATCCCTGAAGCGCCTTGTGGACCTCGATCGTTCCGAGCTTTTTGACGTAAAGTTCATCACGACACTACACTACACTTCACTAGTTGAAGTCGAGCACGTGATTTGGATAGAAGTTGGATCTTGGCGTCAGGATGGACCGGATTTTCTAAAGCCAGATCCATGTTTCTTTCCTCGTTTCGATCCGTTTACTCATCCATCCTTCCTTCCTTCCTTCTTTCGTTCTTATTGATGATAGAAATACTGCTACATCCCATCGCGTGTGGGAAGCAACAGTGTTTTTGCTCACGTAGACCATATTGACGGTCCGCTCCATCTGTAACAAAAAGAAAACATAAAAATGCTCCAAAAAAGATTTGTCGTCTTCTTGATCCTAATCATGGCCTATGGAAAAACTCTGAGAAAGTTTCTGTGAACATAAAAAAGACCGGATTAAAAGCTGAAAAAAGAAAGTTTTCATTAGTACAAAAAAAAAGTCATTAACAGCTGAAAAGAGAAAGTTTTAATGCAATCATTTTTACGGTCTGGTCCATCTGTAACAAAAAGAAAACATTAAAACGCTCCAAAAAAGAGTTGTCGTCTTCTTGATCCTGGCCTATGGAAAAACTCTAAGAAATTTTCTGCGAACATAAAAAAACAGCATTAAAAGCTGAAAAGAGAAGGTTTTGATTAGTGCAAAAAAAAATCATTAACAGCTGAAAAGAGAAGGTTTTGATTAGTGCAAAAAAAATCATTAACAGCTGAAAAGAGAAGGTTTTCATTAGTACAAAAAAATGAAATATTCCACGACGACCTGCAACAGAAAAAACCCGACGAGGTTGATCCATATAAACGAGATGGATCATGTCGCCCGTACGACTTAATAATTTACGCGAATTTTGATTTATTGGTCAATGCGGCCTGTCAGTGCCCACGTGACAGGCGGCAACGTCGGTTTAATCACTCGCGGGGGTTTGGGGACGAAGCTACATTTTTTTCATGTAAAAAGACTCTACTGTTAATGGCGAAGTTATCGTGAGATAACCATTAATTTTTTTTAACGAAGCAAAAACAAAAAGGGTGTCACACGGTTGTGACCTTGGCGCGTGCATAGTGACAACGTGGAAATATTGCCTAACAGTGGGCATCTAATCTCGAAAAGATATACATCCATCCTTCGAGAATAAATGGAGCCACTCATTGCTCGTAGTTATTTCTCCGGCCTATCGCCGGAGGAGCAATAGAGCAGCTGCTTTGAGCGTGCTTTCTCCCACGACGACCTGTATATTGTTGCTTAAAGATTCTCTGTTAACTAATCGATTTGAAATAAAATATAAAATGAGTGAGAGTTGACTTTGATTACTCCAGTTGACCTCTATTCCGGAAGTCAACTTTCATACGTCAAGCTCGACTCTCAATCAAAAAAAGAGAATATTTAAGCAATATATGAAAAAGATTCGCACAAGTCCGGACAGAAGGCCACGGATGCGTTCAAGTTGTCAATCAATCTCATTAGGATTGACAATGATCTACTACATTCATTTCAGTTACGAGATGCATTTGCGCAGCTGAACTTCACAAACACAACTCGAACTGGAATGAATAGTTCGATCGAGGGACTTACGAAAGAAAACAAATCTTACAAATATACTCGGAATCAGAAAAGCATGGACCAGTTCTGACAAGAACCGGGCATGTTTCGCTGAGTCCTGCCTTCCTACTTATACAATAAAACAAGCCTCATACACACTCGGAAATCTATGACTCTACGTTACTTAGAACTAGAAAAAAAATCCTGCCTATCCACCTATATTTAAGGGGGGAAAAATGCAAAAAAAGTTTCCGCGTTAAAACACATCATGCAGCAAGAGGCCGGCCTCATTTGGCTCTCGTCACTCCACGATTCTCTCATCACTCTGCCGGGGTGCAATATCCTACTCTAGAGGCAACCCCCCGGGGGGCGCCCGACACCCCAGCGTCATCGAAACTCAATCATTCATAATTTATTTGTTACTCGTACAACCTCGCCGATCCACTTGATCTCTGTGACCTTCGCGAGAGCTGCCTCGCGAGCGCCACAGAGATGCAAGTGGCGACGAAACCGAAGTACCGATGGCCGTGCAATCCAACGATGAAACTGAAATGCCTGTCAAACGGGTTATTTAAGAATCGAAACGGTCTACAGACTCTACACCCTGACTATCTATCAATGTCTCTACGAGCTGACGAGCTCATCAAAGCTAAACGCGTGCACACTGTCTTGTGCATACCCTCGTCTCAAAAAACACGTCTATAGCGCGTAAAATATCATTATTAAAATCGCGGAATAATTTTTTTTTAATTCCGCTCATATTAGTCATAAAGCAGAATATTTCTCCTAGAATGGTGAAGCCATCCTCGGAGCTTCTAGGCAAAGTAAAGCTTTGCCGAGAATAACGAAGGCAAAATTCGGACGTAAAATTTCACGGAATGGGATGATAACACAGAGGAAAGGTCAAATACAATATAAAAAGAGACGAGGGCAAAGTCAGTGCGCCGTAGGCTCTGAAAAATAAAAGAAAAATACCCCTTATAGCAGACGGATACCTCTATTGAATTTAACCCCGTTTCCTACAGTTCTAAATAAACGCAACGGAACAAGATTCTACTCCACTTTCTTTCAGTGTCAACAGATCCAAGTGGAGTCACGTATTGATGCTATATGAGCTGACCTTCCGCGATCGCGACTTGGAAAATTTATAAATGCGATTCTCCAAAGTGGAGTTGCCTGCTGTAAGAGCTGAATGTCCTCGGCATTTTGGTGATCATGCAAAAGCGTGGATCCCTCGTAAATTGCTACGAAGACTGTCCGTATAATTTACTCGAGAATCCACGCCGAAACAAGACCACCGCGCCCCGCGAAGCTCTTCTCGAATACAAAATCTAATTTGTGGTATCAACCAAACAACGAATTTAAAAAACGTCAAGACAAGTACTCGATATTCGTACATTTTTTGTGAAAAATAAAGAAACGAGAAGAGCACCCTATTGAGCGAAATACATTCACATCAATTGAATATAAACACATTTTAGACCAATCGCGACTCGAAACCTTGTCTCGGGACGTTGTCTCGAGATTCGAAATCGACTCGCGGTCACTTTGCACGGCCTGATGAGAAGACAATACAACCGCAACCCCGTGCCGTTTCGGACCTTTCGTCCTACGACATGATGGGATTCGGAGGGAAAAATATTTCAACGATACCCATTCGCTGGTGCGGATCCATCGATGCGAATCCATCGTCGCGAGCTTCTCGATATTTTATCCTTGAAACGCCTTAAGCTCGATCGTTGCGTAGTATTCGACCGCATTTCATCCCTGAAGCGCCTTGTGGACCTCGATCGTTCCGAGCTTTTTGACGTAAAGTTCATCACGACACTACACTACACTTCACTAGTTGAAGTCGAGCACGTGATTTGGATAGAAGTTGGATCTTGGCGTCAGGATGGACAGGATTTTCTAAAGCCAGATCCATGTTTCTTTCCTCGTTTCGATCCGTTTACTCATCCATCCTTCCTTCCTTCCTTCTTTCGTTCTTATTGATGATAGAAATACTGCTGCATCCCATCGCGTGTGGGAAGCAACAGTGTTTTTGCTCACGTAGACCATATTGACGGTCCGCTCCATCTGTAACAAAAAGAAAACATAAAAATGCTCCAAAAAAGATTTGTCGTCTTCTTGATCCTAATCATGGCCTATGGAAATACTCTGAGAAACTTTCTGTGAACATAAAAAAGACCGGATTAAAAGCTGAAAAAAGAAAGTTTTGATTAGTACAAAAAAAAAGTCATTAACAGCTGAAAAGAGAAAGTTTCGATTAGTGCAAAAAAAATCATTAACAGCTGAAAAGAGAAGGTTTTGATTAGTGCAAAAAAAATCATTAACAGCTGAAAAGAGAAGGTTTTCATTAGTACAAAAAAATGAAATATTCCACGACGACCTGCAACAGAAAAAACCCGACGAGGTTGATCCATATAAACGAGATGGATCATGTCGCCCGTACGACTTAATAATTTACGCGAATTTTGATTTATTGGTCAATGCGGCCTGTCAGTGCCCACGTGACAGGCGGCAACGTCGGTTTAATCACTCGCGGGGGTTTGGGGACGAAGCTACATTTTTTTCATGTAAAAAGACTCTACTGTTAATGGCGAAGTTATCGTGAGATAACCATTAATTTTTTTTAACGAAGCAAAAACAAAAAGGGTGTCACACGGTTGTGACCTTGGCGCGTGCATAGTGACAACGTGGAAATATTGCCTAACAGTGGGCATCTAATCTCGAAAAGATATACATCCATCCTTCGAGAATAAATGGAGCCACTCATTGCTCGTAGTTATTTCTCCGGCCTATCGCCGGAGGAGCAATAGAGCAGCTGCTTTGAGCGTGCTTTCTCCCACGACGACCTGTATATTGTTGCTTAAAGATTCTCTGTTAACTAATCGATTTGAAATAAAATATAAAATGAGTGAGAGTTGACTTTGATTACTCCAGTTGACCTCTATTCCGGAAGTCAACTTTCATACGTCAAGCTCGACTCTCAATCAAAAAAAGAGAATATTTAAGCAATATATGAAAAAGATTCGCACAAGTCCGGACAGAAGGCCACGGATGCGTTCAAGTTGTCAATCAATCTCATTAGGATTGACAATGATCTACTACATTCATTTCAGTTACGAGATGCATTTGCGCAGCTGAACTTCACAAACACAACTCGAACTGGAATGAATAGTTCGATCGAGGGACTTACGAAATACAACAAATCTTACAAATGTACTCGGAATCAGAAAAGCATGGACCAGATCTGATAAGAACCGGGCATGTTTTGCTGAGCCCTGCCTTCCTACTTACACAATAAAACAAGCCTCATCCACACTCGGTAAACTATGACTCTACGTTACTTACAACTAGAAAAAAAATCCTGCCTATCCACCTATATTTATGGGAGAAAAAAATGCAAAAAAAGTAGTCGCGTTAAAACACATCATTCAGCAAGAGGCCGGCCTCATTTTCCTCTCGTCACTCCACGATTCTCTCATCACTCTGCCGGGGTGCAATATCCTACTCTAGAGGCAACCCCCCGGGGGGCGCCCGACACCCCAGCGTCATCGAGACTCAATCATGCGCAATTTTTTTCTTAATAATACTACCTCGCCGATCCACTTGATCTCTGTGACCTTCGCAAGAGCTGCCTCGCGAGCGCCACAGAGATGCAAGTGGCGACGAAACCGAAGTACCGATGGCCGTGCAATCCAACGATGAAACTGAAATGCCTGTCAAACGGGTTATTTAAGAATCGAAACGGTCTACAGACTCTACACCCTGACTATCTATCAATGTCTGTACGAGCTGACGAGCTCATCAAAGCTAAACGCGTGCCCACTGCCTTGTGCATACCCTCGTCTCAAAGAATAAACTAAAAACGCGTCTATAGCGCGTAAAATATTATTAATGAAATCGCGGAACAATTTTAAAAAATGCCGCTCATGTTCGTCATGAAGCAGAATATTTCTCCTAGAACGGTGAAGCCATCCTCGGAGCTTCTAGGCAAAGTAAAGCTTTGCCGAGAATACAGCATCATCACACAGTCGAAAGGTCAAATACAATATTAAAAAAGAGACGAGGGCAAAGTCAGTGCGCCGTAGGCTCTGAAAAATAAAAGAAAAATACCCCTTATAGCAGACGGATACCTCTATTGAATTTAACCCCGTTTCCTACAGTTCTAATTGAACGCAACGGAACAAGATTCTACTCTACTTTCTTTCAGTGTCAACAGATCCAAGTGGAGTCACGTATTGATGCTATATGAGCTGACCTTCCGCGATCGCGACTTGGAAAATTTATAAATGCGATTCTCCAAAGTGGAATCGCCTGCTGTAAGAGCTGAATGTCCTCGGCATTTTGGTGATCATGCAAAAGCGTGGATCCCTCGTAAATTGCTACGAAGACTATCCGTATAATTTACTCGAGAATCCACGCCGAAACAAAACCACCGCGCCCCGCGAAGCTCTTCTCGAATACAAAATCTAATTTGTGGTATTAACCAAACAACGAATTTAAAAAACCTTATGACAAGTACTCGATATTCGTACATTTTTTGTGAAAAAGAAGAAACGAGAAGAGCACCCTATTGAGCTAAATACATACACATAAATAAAATAGAAACACATTTTAGACCAATCGCGACTCGAAACCTTGTCTCTGGACGTTGTCTCGAGATTCGAAATCGACTCGCGGTCACTTTGCACGGCCTGATGAGAAGACAATACAACCGCAACCCCGTGCCGTTTCGGACCTTTCATCCTACGACATGGTGGGGTCCGGAGGAAAAAATATCTCAACGATACCCATTCGCTGGTGCAGATCCATCGATGCGAATCCATCGTCGCGAGCTTTTTGATATTTCATCCTTGAAACGCCTTAAGCTCGATCGTTGCGTGGTATTCGACCGCATTTTATCCCTGAAGCGCCTTGTGGACCTCGATCGTTCCGAGCTTTTTGACGTAAAGTTCATCACGACACTACACTACACTTCACTAGTTGAAGTCAAGCACGTGATTTGGATAGAAGTTGGATCTTGGCGTCAGGATGGACAGGATTTTCTAAAGCCAGATCCATGTTTCTTTCCTCGTTTCGATCCGTTTACTCATCCATCCTTCCTTCCTTCCTTCTTATTGATAATAGAAATACTGCTGCATCCCATCGCGTGTGGGAAGCAACATTGTTTTTGCTCACGTGGACCATATTGACGGTCCGCTCCATCTGTAACAAAAAGAAAACATAAAAATGCTCCAAAAAAGATTTGTCGTCTTCTTGATCCTAATCATGGCCTATGGAAAAACTCTGAGAAAGTTTCTGTGAACATAAAAAAGACCGGATTAAAAGCTGAAAAAAGAAAGTTTTTATTAGTACAAGAAAAAAGTCATTAACAGCTGAAAAGAGAAAGTTTTAATGCAATCATTTTTACGGTCTGGTCCGTCTGTAACAAAAAGAAAACATTAAAACGCTAAAAAAAAAAGTAGTCGTCTTCTTGATCCTAATCATGGCCTTTGGAAAAACTCTGAGAAATTTTCTGCGAACATAAAAAAACAGCATTAAAAGCTGAAAAGAGAAGGTTTCGATTAGTGCAAAAAAAATCATTAACAGCTGAAAAGAGAAGGTTTTCATTAGTACAAAAAAATGAAATATTCCACGACGACCTGCAACAGAAAAAACCCGACGAGGTTGATCCATATAAACGAGATGGATCATGTCGCCCGTACGACTTAATAATTTACGCGAATTTTGATTTATTGGTCAATGCGGCCTGTCAGTGCCCACGTGACAGGCGGCAACGTCGGTTTAATCACTCGCGGGGGTTTGGGGACGAAGCTAAATTTTTTCATGTAAAAAGACTCTACTGTTAATCGCGAAGTTATCGTGAGATAACCATTAATTTTTTTTAACGAAGCAAAAACAAAAAGGGTGTCACACGGTTGTGACCTTGGCGCGTGCATAGTGACAACGTGGAAATATTGCCTAACAGTGGGCATCTAATCTCGAAAAGATATACATCCGTCCTTCGAGAATAAATGGAGCCACTCATTGCTCGTAGTTATTTCTCCGGCCTATCGCCGGAGGAGCAATAGAGCAGCTGCTTTGAGCGTGCTTTCTCCCACGACGACCTGTATATTGTTGCTTAAAGATTCTCTGTTAACTAATCGATTTGAAATAAAATAGAAAATGAGTGAGAGTTGACTTTGATTACTCCAGTTGACCTCTATTCCGGAAGTCAACTTTCATACGTCAAGCTCGACTCTCAATCAACAAAAGAGAATATTTAAGCAATATATGAAAAAGATTCGCACAAGTCCGGACAGAAGGCCACGGATGCGTTCAAGTTGTCAACCAATCTCATTAGGATTGACAACGATCTACTACATTCATTCCAGTTACGAGATGCATTTGCGCAGCTGAACTGCACAAACACAACTCGAACTGGAATGAATAGTTCGATCAAGGGACTTACGAAATACAACAAATCTTACAAATGTACTCGGAATCAGAAAAGCATGGACCAGATCTGATAAGAGCCGGGCATGTTTTGCTGAGCCCTGCCTTCCTACTTACACAATAAAACAAGCCTCATCCACACTCGGTAAACTATGACTCTACGTTACTTACAACTAGAAGACAAAATCCTGCCTATCCACCTATATTTAAGGGGGGAAAAAATGCAAAAAAAGTTTCCGCGTTAAAACACATCATTCAGCAAGAGGCCGGCCTCATTTTCCTCTCGTCACTCCACGATTCTCTCATCACTCTGCCGGGGTGCAATATCCTACTCTAGAGGCAACCCCCCGGGGGGCGCCCGACACCCCAGCGTCATCGAGACTCAATCATGCGTAATTTTTTTCTTAATAATACTACCTCGCCGATCCACTTGATCTCTGTGACCTTCGCAAGAGCTGCCTCGCGAGCGCCACAGAGATGCAAGTGGCGACGGAACTGAAGTACCGATGGCCGTGCAATCCAACGATGAAACTGAAATGCCTGTCAAACGGATTAATTAAGAATCTAAACGGTCTACGACTCGACGCCCTATCTAGCTAAAAAAAAAACCCCCAAGAGTTACGCGAGTACACACTGACCATCTCGAGAATAATTTTCCGGCAGATAAATTGATTTATCTGCCGAATAACGTAAGTCTACGTTCGCGTGACTCTGAATGAATTATATACAACAGAATCAAAGCTGCTAATATTTTTTTTATGATATCAAACTTTTCTCCTAGAAGAGAGAAGCTCTCCTCGGAGCTTCCAAGCAAAGTGAAGCTTTGCCAAGAATATTATAGGCAGAAGCCCGAAGAAAAAAAATATATAGCGCGTACAAAATGATCCGAAGATCATGAAAAGAACGAGGTTTCCGAATCAACGTGAAAAAAGTGAGAATCGCGTCAGTGTGCCGATGGATCTGAAAAAAAAGAAAGATACCCATGATAAACAGCGGTGACTCGACTATATACGTGTGTCCCCATTACTGCATGCCTACGATAAACGCACGCGGAGCCAATCTCTACTTTACTTTTTTATTACAAAAAAAAAAAAATAATAAAAAAAAATTGAAAATGATCTCCAAATTCAGAGTCATGTGATCGAGCTATATGAGCTTACATCATCGATCGCGAATTGCAAGTTTTCAACGCAATGCTCCAGAGCGAAGTCGCCTGCCGGAAGGGCCGAAATGTCCCTGGTATGTGCCGTTGGGTCCAAGCGTGTTTTCCGTGTAAATTAATATAAATCCATTTATACAACTTACACGAGAGTGCACGCTTCGACCCAAGGACCGCACCACGCGAAAAGCCCTTCTCGCCGCTTTACATTAATATTAATTAATAATCCATCACAAAAACAAAATACACATTATTTATATTTGCTTGGTCGATAGACCAAAAAAATTTAAAAAAATTCAAGTCAAGTTTTTGTAAATACTTTTTAAAATTATACATCACTTTAATAGATAAGGAAAAAAAGGTTTTTCTCCTTCAATTTACTTCAACTTTTAAACGAACAAAAAAAACCGAAAAATTTTGACTTTAATTGAAAAAAAAATATCGGGCGAGAAGAGCAAACCCTGTCCAGCTAAACATGCACAAATATATGTTTGAAAGAAACAAGTGTGAGACCACTCGCGAGTCGACTCTCTGTCTCGAGACGTTGTCTCGGGACATTGAGAAAACTCGCGGTCACTGTGCACGGCCTGGGGGGTCAAAAAATACAACCGGACGCCGTGCCGCTTCGGACCTTTCGTCCTACGGCATGATGGCGTCCGGAGGGAGGATAACACAACGATACCCCACGCTCCGTCGGCGATCCAACGTTGGAAGCTATCGATGGCTCTGTGACCTTGAGACGCCTCAAGGTCGTGCGACTCGTTCTCACGCCGCTCAGCTGACCCCCTCGCTGCTTCCGACTGTAGCGAAGTTTCTCGGCTATTTCGCTGCTAATGTTCCATCGTCGATCGTTTCTTCGATCCCACCTGCAGGCGAAAAATAAATCACACACTGATCCGTCGCCTCGTTCGTATAAAAAACACCCAGTCCGTATTTACTGGACATCCATAAACAAAAATAAAAAAATGATAAGTAATTGAATAAATCGACAAAAAAAAAAAAAATGAAAGAAAATAAATAAAGAAAAAATAATAAAGGAAGCATGAATATTCGAACGAGAGAATTTGTGATAGAGAGGCGTGTGTTTGGCCGGCGGAGAGCGTCTCGCTGTTACTTCTGCGTGTGCGACGAGCCTCGACTTTTTACAAGACGTACTCGTCGTCGATTATCAAAAAATTACGTCGAAAATGATGAAATAATGAATACGGTCCGTCTCCCCGGCCTTTGATATTGTTTGTCGCGATAAATCAGCTCTGTTGTAGACCGGAATATCGCGAGATTGGGCGGGAGGCTCGAATTCAATGCGGGCAACTCGGCAAGGCACGGAGACTAAGGACTTTGAGACTGCGCGCACTGCGCATGCTCCGCGCGAGTTCGGACCGGCCGGCCAACGGTTTTACCCCCTCCCCCGACGTCACCACTTTTTTGCCCGCTTCGACTTGTCCGAACTTAACGAATTACTCGACCGAACAAAAAACGAGAATTTTTTTTTGAAAATTCTTACCTTGTTTTCAGGATCATTTTTTTTTTACGGACGACGAAAAATACGAATGCTCGGTGAAACTTTTTTTGGTTTAAGTGCACGATGAATTTCGCTGTTTGGAGACGCGCGAGCAATTATGCAAATGACTTGCACCGCGGACTTATTCGATCGCGATTATCAACAACAAAAATCTTGGAATATCGCGAAATGATCGACACGGAACGTTACCCCGGGTTTTATTTAAGTTTGCCTCGATAAATGAGGCGTGTTGTAGACCGGAATATTGTGAGTCTACGCGGGACGCTCGAATTTGACGTGAACTGCTCGGCAAGGCAGGGAGACAAAGGACGGTACGACGCAGAACGTCCAACCCCGAACATTCGAGATGGCGCATACTGCGCATGCGCCAACCGGTTCAGGCCGGCAGTGCCAACGGTTTTTCCTCCCCTCCCCCCCCCCCCTCCCCCCGCGCCGGTCACTATTTATCACTATTTTTTTTACTCGCTTCGACTTGTCGGAGATTCTCAAACTTTTCGACCGAACAGAAACCGCAAAACGTTTTCGAGAACGCTCGAAAACGTTGACATTGTTTTCAAGATCATATTTTTTACAGACAATAGGAAATACGAATGCTGCGCGAAACTTTTTTTTTTTTATTCCGCGATGAATTTCACTGTTTGGACGCGCGTGGGCGATGACACGAATTATCAACGCGATAATCAATCAAAAACTTCGAAAACCGCGAAATAATTGATAGCGAACCTTCTCCCAAGTTTTATTCGAGTTTGTCTCAATAAATGCGCCGTTTTGTAGACCGGAATATCGCGGGATTACGCGAGACGCTCGAACTCGACGCGGATGGCTCGGCACGGCACGGAGAAAGACCGTTGAGACTGCGCGTACTGCGCATGCTCCAAGCGAGTTCAGACCGGCCGACCAACGGTCTTACCCCCTCCCCCGACGTCGCTACTTTTTTGCCCGCTTCGACTTGTCCGAACTTAACGAATTACTCGACCGAACAAAAAACAAGAAAATTTCTCGAGAATTCTTACCTTGTTTTCAGGATCATTTTTTCTTATGGACGACGAAAAATACGAATGCTCCGCGAAACTTTTTTTTTTTTTTTAATTCCGCGATGAATTTTACTGTTTGAACGCGCGTGGGCGATGACACGAATTATCAACGCAATAATCAACCAAAAACTTCGAAAAACGCGAAATAATTGATAGCGAACCTTCTCCCAAGTTTTATTCAAGTTTGTCTCAATAAATGCGCCGTTTTGTAGACCGGAATATCGCGGGATTACGCGAGACGCTCGAACTCGACACGGATGGCTCGGCACGGCACGGAGAAAGAACGTTGCGATCCTGTGCGTCCTCCCCCGAAACTTCAAGATGGCACAAGTCGCGCATGCTTTCCCCCCCGCGAAATCGGGATGGCAGTGTCAACGGTTTTATCCCCCCTCCCCCTCCCGCCGCCGGACCGGTCGTTGTTTATCGCCATTTTTTACTTGCTTCGACTTGTCGGGAATTCACAAATTTCTCGGCCGAACGAAAAACGCGAACCTCGAAAATGCTCGCCTTGTTTTCACTATTATTTTTTTACGAACGATAGAAAATGCGAATGCTCGTTGATACTTTTTTTCCGAAGCGCGCGGTGAATTTCGCTGCTTAGACGATGTACGGAGGCGCGTATAGGCGATGACACAAACGAATTGCACCGCGAAGTTATTCAATTGCGATTATCGAGAATAAAAACTTCAAAAAACACGAAACAATCGACACAGAATGTTCTCCCGGTGTTCGTAGCCAAGTTTGTCTCGATAGATCAGCCGTCTTCTAGACCGGAATATCGCGGGATTGCGCGAGACGCTCGAACTCGACACGGATGGCTCGGCACGGCACGGAGAAAGAACGTTGCGATCCTGTGCGTCCTCCTCCGAAACTTCAAGATGGCGCAAGCCGCGGATGCTGCCCCCCCCCCCCCCCCCCCCCCCCAAATCGGGATGGTAGTGTCAACGGGCCACCCCCCCCCCCCCCCCCCCCTCCGCCCGACCATCCGTTGTTTATCGCCATTTTTTACTTGCTTCGACTTGTCCGAAATTCACAAATTTCTCGGCCGAACGAAAAACGCGAAACTTTCTCGAAAATGCTCACCTTGTTTTCAGGATTATTTTTTTACGAACGATAGAAAATGCGAATGCTCGTTGATACTTTTTTCCGGAGTTCGCGGTGAATTTCGCCGCTTAGGCGATGTACGGAGGCGCGTAGGCGATGACACAAACGAAACGCACCGCGAAGTTATTCAATTGCGATTATCGAGAATAAAAACTTGAAAAAAACGCGAAATAATCGACACGGAATGTTCCCCCGGTGTTCGTAGCCGAGTTTGTCTCGATAGATCAGCTGCGTTGTAGACCGGAATATCGCGAGATTACGCAGGACGATCGAACTCGACGCGGACTGCTTGGCACGCCACGGCGAAAGGACGTTGCGACGCTGTACGCCCTCCCTCGTGCCCCCCGCGAAATCGGGACGGCAAAGCCAACGGTTTTTACCCCTCCACCCCCTCACGCTGTTTATCGCCATTTGTTTGCTCGCTTCGACTTGGCCGAAATTCACGGACTTCTCGACCGAGCGAATACATTAAGCTTTTTCGAAATGCTGGCCTTGACAATTGAAAATACGACTGCTCATCGGAACTTTATTTTCAGACGATACAAAGACGATATCTCGATAATCACGCTGCATGCTTGCCGCGAAATCGGGACGGCAGAGCCAACATTTTTTAACCCTCCCTCCTCCCTTCACTCCACATGCGAAGTCGTGACGGAAGAGCCAACGGTTTTTACCCCCTCCCCTAACCTCCTCCGCCCCTCCATCCCTCTCGCTGTTTATTGCCATTTGTTTATTCGCTTCGACTTGTATCAAATTGACGAATTTCTCGGCCTAGCCAAAGAAAAAAAAAAACTTTTTTGAGAATGCTCGCGTTGTTTTCAGGTTCACTTTTTTTTTACGGACAATCGGAAATACCGATGCTCGTTGAAACTTTATTTTCAGACGATACCGAGATTATAGTTCGATAATCATGAATTGCACAACGACGCTGCACTAGTCGTTTTCGCGAACGAAAGAACGCGGTTTTTTATAGGATTTTTTCCTTGACTTCATGTGCGTAGTGCACTGTTCAATCGTCTGTTAGAGGCAAAAGGCAAATACAAGCTATTCGATCTAATTTGTGGCGTAAATAATCTGCAAAACACGGGATTTCTCGAGAGATCGAGAAAAAGGGAGGGAAACGGTTGGGTCCTTGTTTCGCGAGGCTCGTAAGTCTTTGTACGTTCGCATAAGTTTTACGAGTACGTTGTCCGTCAGCGTAGATATACTGACTGAGCTCCGATGGCATATTCAACGAAATCTGTCCAGTCGTTCTTTCGAACCCCCGTCCAGCCCCGTCCGTCACTACAATTCTTGTTGGAGTGCTCAGCGAGCGTGCGGCCAGTGTCGAAGCTTCGCATGCACTGGGATCTCCATCCGGCAGCTTGCGTCGAGACTTCGCGTCCAACGTGATCTTCATCCGGCGGCCATCTTGGATTCCTCCCCTCCACCACGGGCGATCGGACCCAGGACGCCATGACAATTCGTTAAACCAACCCGCGCATTTAGCCCGTACGACGCATGCGCGTCTAATTAGCAATATGAATAATGCATTTCCCAATTATTTTTTTTTTTTCAGGAATCTCCATAATTGCGGAGGGAGATAATAGAGTACTGATATCGACGGAGCAACAATCACGGCAATTTTGTGTATATGTCTTATATTTTATTATTCTTTCTTGCTTTTTTCAAATTATTTTTTTATAGCCATATTACAATTTGTTAAGTCTGTAATCGCAATATTTCATCTCTAACGTAACGCGTAGTGCACGGGAACGTGTGTTTCACATGCTCGTAAGCTCGATTTACGATCGATGATTGAATCATCTAAACAATGTAGATGAAACAATCTCACAAGCGCATGCGCGTCCAATTAGCAATATCAATAGTGCAATGAATTCTCAATTTGTGCGATCAAACTTTTTTGATTTTTTGTTTCAGGAATTTCTGTAATTGCACAGGGAGATAATAGAACGCTGATACCGACGGAGCAATAATATCACATCGATTTTGTGTAAATGTATGTATTTTTTATTATTTTTTTACAGCAATATTACAATTCCTTGAGTCTACAATCGCAATACTCAATCTCCCGTATAACGCGTAGCACACGCGAGCGTCTGTTTCGGTCACTCGCAAGATCGATTCACGATCGATGATCGAATTATTTCAACAATGTGGATGACATAATCTCACAAGCTCGAGCTCACCGTATTGTTTCTATCACTGACGCACTCGAGCTACCGCATACAGCGCAACAAAAGTGAGAGCGATCAACCTTTGACATCGACTTTATCTTCCGTCCACACGGCCTCGACGTCGCGTTGACGGCAGAAACGGTGCAGATGCACACTCGAGCGAGTGCACGTCGGTACGGAAATAGTGCTCGGCTTCGCATATAAATTCTAATGGGTCGTTGATCTCCCACGTCGCGCGTGAAATTCGTTGAATTGCGTGAGTGCGAAAAAAAAAGAAAGTGAATCGTCGCTCGTAGTTTTTCGCGTTGTGAGATAACGAGATCGCGGGCGGTCACAGGCATTCGTGCGATCGTGGAAACGCACAATGATGAAAGTTATCATCATCTGTTCAACGAGAAAAGTTAGTGACCATGCCCGCACTTTGGAGTGAGTCAGAAATTTTTGGAGCGTTAAATTAATTAAAAAAAAAAATTACAATCAAAAAAGATCGCTGCAGATTGAAATGTAAAATAAATAAGTCTTCAAAACGACTGTTTTATAAAATGTTAATTATTATACTCTATTACCAGTGTCATTCACACATTTTTGTTTGTTATTGTTTTTTTTTACAAGTATACAAACCATTGGAACAATTATTTGATGTATCTGCACGATGGATGACGAGTTACTGTTGTTCGAAATAAAAAAACAAAACAAAAAAAAATACTGTCGATTATTTTCCGTTTCCGTTATCGACAGTTCGACTTTTGACGTTCGTTATGAACAAACTTAATGATTGGTTCTTTCGACTTTCTATTGGCACATTTGCATGTAAAGCTTGCTACGGAGCTCAATGTTTTCTTTTGTTTTTTTTTTTCAAATTAATTTTTTTTTTCAATTTTCAATTGTTGGGCTGATCGACACTGTTCTCTTCGACAAACCGTGTAGCTCAACGCAAATCGATGCACGAATCCCACGACTCGTTTGCTTTTCGTTTCAGGTGGCAGATGGACCAAGGAGATTCAGTCCGGTTTTAGTCAGACGTCCCTGTCTTCTGTAATCATAAACAGTCAAAATATAACGAGCTATCATTTTCCCGGATACGGTGTGCGACCCGCTCATTGGATCGGCAATGGTAAGAATTTAACTTATCTTTTTTTGTACCGCGATGTTTTTTTTTCTTTTTTTTGTCCGAGAATTTAACGCACTGCAATTATAATTCTAGATATATTTTAACAAAAGTTATCTTGAATGGTTCGTAGAAGCCGAAATGCAGCGGAATTATTCAGCCGTATGGTTGTTGCTACCGGTCGGCTCGATATTCATAACGGCACTAGTCGTTCTCCTCATGGTAATAAAAACTGGACGAATTTCGATCTCTAAAAGCTCGATCGAAGATTCGCACTCGTTACGATTTTTGCTGATTTTTTTTTTTTTTTTCAGGTGATGTTCAACAGATGCCCACAAATGATCGCGGCAGTGGTCACAGGAATTCTCGGCATTATAATCGTCTGCATTATTCTAATGTCGCTCGATCACAGACCCGTTTACTCCTGACGCACGAAGACTCATCCTAGACGTTAATCCGCGTACGCTAATTATAGTCTAGCCGTAAGAGAATTAATTTTTTTCGATAACTCACTGTCGACTATCATCGCTGTTCGAACTTTGTATCGAATCATGTCGTCGGACACGCGGACAACGGTTTCCAAGTAGTTGTCCAAACTCCTCTTCAGTTGCTCGTGATACTGCAATAAAGCGACGAAAAGTTATTAAAAATATAAAAACATAAAAATAAAAGATGCACATTTTTATTTCGTTATTTTTTAATCTTTCACTCACTTCGATGTAAATGTGATCTTCCTTGCTGGCATGCTCCAGCTCGAGCAACAATAATTCCAGTGTGTTGTAAGGCAACCAGACTTCCGGAGCGGTTGCGACCAGGGGAGTCTTCAGACCGAAGTGTTCCTTGCCCTCGCCCAATACCGCGTTTATGTAATCCACCGCGAGATCCGCAGCTTCCAGGATACGGCCCGTATTCAGTATGAGCCGAAGAAGCTCGGCGGGATTTCGTTTCTACACATTTCGCACAAAAAACAATTTTTATTGAAATGTTCAATCGCTTCCTCATAAAAGTTAAAAATTCAAATTTTTACATCGCTTTCCCATAATGTTTCTTTATTCGCGAAGTTTCTTCTACGGGAAAGCATTTTCCGTATTTGTTGCCTTCCTCACAGACGAAGTTTCGCAGATGCAGGAACATTGTGGGGAAGCAATATGAAAATTTAAATCGTCAACATTTATAAGTAAGTGATATGAAAATGTTAGTTTTCAACTTTTATGAGGAACCGATATGAAAATATCGATTTTCGACTTTTTTCCACGTCATCATCCTGCTTGGCTTTTATGCAAGAAGACTGGTCGATTGAGGTTCAGAGCGAAAAAATGCATGCACTCCTGGTTTTTATTTCTGCACTCTCGATTTTTATTCAAGAAATCCGAATGAAATCAAAATATTCGAATAAAACTGTATTACCTTGTAAGAGGAAGACAACCATTCTGGCAGGAAAGCTCCATGATGGAGCAGCTTTCTGGCTACGCCTTTGTGAAGTTCGCTGCTGTCGTCCTTCTCGTGCGACAAGGTCAGCCGTTCCAGCAGCCTCCAACTTATGTTCGCGACGTTGGTGCCGCATCCGCTGATATCTACGGATTTTCGTAATGCACAAGACAATAAGCCTCCCGATAAAAAATTCAGTTCAGACTTTAAAAAAAGATGTCTTAACAAAAACGTCGTTCTGTATGAGCCAGTCCCACGCGTTCCGATCTTCGTGCTGACTGAGCCTCAAGCTGTGCGAGGCCAAATTTTCTAGCACGGGACTCTTCGGCACGTTGAACCGATCGCACAGGTGAAGAGCGGTGGTGTAAAGTCCGACGCTCGAAAGAATAGCTATGAGTTCCGAGGGACCAGCCTGAACGATCGTGTGAAGCTCAGAATTGAGCTTCGACAATTTCAACCTCGCGTCGACCAGGTAATACTCCTTCTTTATATCGTTCAACTCGAGAACCTCGACCTGCTTCCTCACTTTGTAATGAAGAACCTCCCTGCCGTCGATGCCCCTCTTCGTCTTTGGATTAATTTCGTCCGGATAATTCTGATCGACCACGGGTCGAACGATCCACTTGTACTTTTCGTTTACGAGATTGAGAGAATTTATGCAGGCCAACAGACACTGAGCCTGCCGAGCGATTATCGGGGCCGAGTGCGACTCCTGACTCAGCCGCATTGCCTGTTCGTACATCACCGAGGCGGCTGAAACAAATTATAAAAATAATCACTACGAGCGCGACAATAAAACAAAATTAATTAAACGATCATTTTTTTTTTTACCTTTTCTCATATTTCCCTTGTTTATGTGAAAGCTGTACAAGAAATTGTAATAATTGTTCTCCATCAGATCGACGCTTCGGGCCCTTCCCACGACGATCCTTTCGAGGTCCTCGTACATGTCAACGTAGGGGAACGACACGAGATCGACGAGTTTCTTTCGTTCGAAGAGCGTCACGACGAGCTGACGAAGACAGTCGGCTCGTCTCGCGGCGTCGGGATTGGAATTCAGGCAGTGATAAGCCTCGGTGTGATGTCCGAGGTTGAGGTGTTGAGTGAATACTATGGAACGAAGCGTCGGCAAGTTCGGATCGTCCGAAGTCGCGACCGATATCGCCGTCTCGGCGAGCTCGATGACACAGTCGGCTGCATTGTGTTGCTCGAAGAGTTCGATGACTTTCAAGTAATATTGAACGAGGGCGTGACTCTCGGACGTCGCGCTGGACTCGAGCAGCACCTCGTCGAGAAACGTGTCCATTAGAACGCCGTTCGAGGCGCGCAGGAAATGATCGCAGGCTTTCCGCGTTTCGCCCATCTCCAGGAGAGCGACGGCGAGAATGAATTTCCTCGAGGCGCTGTTCCACTCGCACCAGGTGCGCAGCAGTCTGACGTACTCCTGTACAAGAAGGAATTGGCAACTCGCGAGTAACCACTCGGGAAATATAAAGTTTCCGGATATCGGCCAAACGAGCTGTGCGATCAACGTCACGTGGGTGAGCATTCCGTAGTGCCAAGGAGTCAGGGCGCTCGGATCTATGTCGGTAGCGTGAGCTATCAATGTGTGAGCGTGCTTCGACCCACCGCTCTGGACCAACAACTCGAGGAGCGACAACGATCTCTGCTGCCGGTGGCCCAGCGTCGCTCTCGAGTCCGCTAGCTTCAGTGACGAGAGTCTCTGCACGCTCGTTTCCCTGTGAACATTCGTAAATCAAATAAATCAAATAAATAAAATGAATCAAATAAATCAAATAAATCAAATAAATCAAATAAATCAAATAAATCAAATAAATCAAATAAATCAAATAAATCAAATAAATCAAATAAATCAAATAAATCAAATAAATCAAATAAATCAAATAAATCAAATTCGGGGATAAAACTTACAGCAGAGCTTGAGGAGGTGTGCACGTCGCCGTCGACTCGCATATCCACATGACGACGTAGTAAGCTTGCGTGAGAAGAACGGTTCTCGGTGCGAGGGACGACTTTATGGAATGAAGGACGCGCGAGTCGAAGACTTCCGGTCGCGAGAGTACGATCTGTTGGAGTATCAGAAGATCCCGACAGATCGAGAATCTCAGTAGTGTTATCTGGGCCACGCTCTCCAACACCGTTGATATTCCCAATTGGCTGCCGAACAGGTGGCTCACGCTGTGAAGTAATTTCGTTGACTCCGGATCTACCTCGAGCTTCATTTTGTTCGGCTGACCGAGATCGTAGGTCAGAGCCTCGAGCAGCATCGCCATTGCGCTCGCGGGATCCTTGACGTTCTCCAGTTTGTGGTGCAGCTCCATTTGGAAGTCGAAATCGGAAAGCTGAGGAAAAATATTTGATAGATGAAAAATACGAACGATGCATCGCCGTTTGTAATAAAACTTAACGGTTTTTCTGGCTCGCGAGATCACGACTATTGACACTCACGTACGCTCACCTAGAATGTAATAAATCCCATTCCATGGGCTAAAATTCGAGCACTAGAAAATTGAATTCATTCTATGGACTAAATTTTCAAATGGTTTAATTTTAGATCAAGGAATAGAATTTATTCCACTCTATGGGCTGGATTTTCTACTGGCTGAATTCTACTTCAAGGAAAATAATTTATTCAATTCCATGGGCTAAATTTCCGAATGGTAGAATTTTAGCTCAAAGGAAAAAAAATTAATTCATTCTATGGGATAAATTTTCTAACGGTTCGTCAGAGTGTGTAAGAGTGTCCAGTAGTCTTGTACTTTCCCGAGTGGTTTTGAGATCGACAACTCACGGGATCGTCCGGTTCCATAGCGAGCCTCGAGAACAAATCCTCGACGATGATATCGGGACTTCGCAGATGATACAGTTCCCTCTCGATCCCGGTTTTAACTTCCTCGGAAAGGTGTTCCTCGAGCGTCACAAGAGCCGACATCAGAGATATGAGATCCTGGCAGGTGTCCTCGTCTTACGACAGAACTGGAGTAGTTTGGAATCTCGAGGCGTACGACTTCTCGTTCGAGAGCATGAGGTGCTCGAGAGCTTCCATAGGACGTAGCGGAGAGAACGACGATTTTTTCAAGAGCGCGACACCGTAAACATTCGGCAGCAGAAGGAGTCCAACGGGACGAGTCCCGCTCGCGTGATACTGAATAACGCAGGAGTAAAATTTCGGCCAGCAACGATTGGCGATCTCCAGGTAGTCCTCGTCCATCATCTCGTAGTCCATCACTTCGGCCTGGATCTCAGCCTCGACGGCCATGCAGACGCGCTCCTTGAGCACCGCGGGCGAAAGCGTCATGTCGGCAATGAGATTCGACCTTCGATAAATGCTCAGAGCCCTTGTTATATCGGCGAGAGAAAATTGTCCGGGATGAAAGATGTAGTTTATGTAAGCTTGACGAGGATCCGTGCCCGGATCGCTGACTATGTAGTCTCTGTCGGGCGGCTGCTCCAGCACCGCCGTCTCCCATTCGGAATTCACTTGAGCCCCGTTCAGAGGAAGCTGCGCGTGAGTCACCGCTACCGTGTCCATGTCGGTCGTTCGCCAAACGGCGCACGGTCGTGTGGGAGTGAATGCGAAGTCGACGAGATGTTGCTGCAAATAATTGTATTGACAATTTTGGTGGCAAACGATTATGGTACGGAATTTTTGTTTACGCTTTGAAATAAAAATGTCGATAATTCGTTCGACTTTGTACTCACGTCGGGGGCGAACAGCGTACACGTTCTCACGAATTTGAAGAGACCGGCGTCTTGCACCGGCTTGAGAATACTGAATTCGCATCCCGAGCCGAACTTTAAGTAAGAACCGAGATAAAGCTCGTTGTCGGAACCGAGCACTTTTCTCAGCATGTGTCCGTGAGCACCCTGAGAAGCGACCCGGTTGTCGATCGCGACGTCAGCAACCGCTTCGCACTGAGCCTTGTTGCAGGACCACATACGCACGTTGCCTTCTCGGCACAGAGCGAACAAGTACGTGTCGCTGCCGCACGTATGGATGACCAAGGACATCGCGACCTGGCCCTCGGAACTTCGACCACGAAAAGCCGTCGCTATGCCGCTCAGGAATCGTGGCATTATGGAATCCTGCTTCAACTCGCTCGTGTGGACGAGACCCGTTATCGTGTCCAGACGCAGAACGAGAATCGTTCCAGAGTTGTACGCGAGGGCGAAGAGAGCCTCCTCGTGAGGCAACGTCAGCCATGACGCTGCGGCGTGCGGGACTGGCGAATCTGAAAAAACGAAACATTTTTAAATCAGAACATTGCAGAGGAAAAAAAAAATTCGTATGCATGAATTATAAAAAATCATAGATCATTTATCATGGAGCTGTAATAAATCAAAATAAGCTTTAATTCAAAAAGCAAAAAATATGTATGTATTATAAATGCAATACAACATGAAATGTAATATCGCAAGTCTCTGCTAAATAATTTTACAAAGGCTTATTTTCTTAAATTAATAGTAGCTTTGCAAACTTACTGGTCGTTCCGGCACTGGCGATCACGTGAAAGGTATGAGGATCACGGGCGGTCTGTACGGACGCCTCACCGAGAATGGACTGTACGCTGAGATCGGGATGGGATCCCACCTGATGCTCCGTTTTGTGCAATTTGTCAGGATGCGGAAAAGTCAGTTTGTGCACGCTGGAGACCGTCACGACGAGTATCACGACGGAATTCACAGTTTCGTGAATGGATATGCCGTCCAATATAGGCGTATCGGTGAATTTGTATCTGACCCGGCAATTCGCGAGATTAACGTCCAAACTGTGTTCTACGAGTTCCAAAACGTCGTGGCATATCCGCCAGTAGATGAAGCGATTGCGTGTGAAGTGTTTGGAGCAGTCCTTGTACGAATAACCGCCCGCCCTTTCTGGCACTTTTATATCTTGCAACGTACTCTGGCTTCCACCTGCGAAATAAAATTTTAATCGTCAAAATTATCGCCGACTATTATTGATTATTTCAATTTGATTTAACAATGGAAAAAAAAAGGAAAAATTGTAGGTTGCGATTTTAAGGTTAGGACATCACGCTCTGGAAAGAAATTGAATTTTATGAAACGACGAAAACTGCGATCGAGCGGATGTGAGTCGAATTCATTCGTGACCGGTTAATGAATCGATGATAATGCATTTGTGACATTTTCGACGACAGTTCGACGAAAAAACCGGAGCTCGAGTGACGAGGTTAGGAACGAAGTATGCTCACCGGTATTCAATGTTATTTCCTTCCATTTCTCGGGGAGTGTCTGGTCGGGAACGACTTCGCGATATCCGAGTGAAAATTCTAACATCGTACGCACTAGTGTCCGTTGACTCGAGGACGCGCTTATCGTATCTTTTTTGTTGTTTTAATTATAAAACTTTGAATTCGAAGACACAACCGTTGTACATTTTGAGCGGGTCGCTGGTGCCGCACGGCTGCCAACGCGAGGCTGCGAGAGTCGGGAGCAGAAAAAAAAAACGCCGTGTCTTCAGTATCGCTGACTTTAATTTTGCGTAAAAATTCAAGTGACGCGAAGCTCACGTAACTCATTGTATTTCTCCGAACGCCACTCAAACTGAGCGTTACTTTAAGTTTTTCGCGAAAGTAACGCTGATATTTTTATAAACCTCCTCGTTAAGCGGAAGCTGCGTTAGTTTTTCATTTTTACAAAAGTAACGCTACTGCAACTAGGAACGCTTGGAACGCTTTAAAAGCTTGGAAACGTTTTCTAAACGCTTGAAAATGCTTAGAAACGCTTTAAAATTCCTAGAGACGATTAGAAACGCTTTAAAATGCTTAGAAACGTTTGGGTTTTGGAAAAAAACTTCTAACGAGTTCCTGCATCTCCTGTCCCATTTGTTTTTTTTTTTAGGAAACCGGAAATGTAACTCTTCGAAAGAGAATGAAGAGAAACTTTTATAATTCCTTTGGAGAAACTTGCTACGTTGATTCTACGCGTTTTACAGTTCATTTTACGATTATGAAGGAATATAGGAGCCATAAGATTTCATAAAGTTTTATGAAACAAGACGTTCTCTCGGGAAACATCCCAGGTAGCACAAAAAAATTTGTTATCAAAAAGTGATCTAAATGGGTTACATATGTCCGTCTGGACGGTATCCGAAAGTTGCCTCCCATCCAAAAAGTTAACTCTTGGACGTGGGATAGCTTGTAGTTACCATCCGGACGGACATATTTAACCCGCTTAGATCACTTTCTGATAACTATTTTTTGTTGTGCTACCTGGGTTATTAATACAGTCCTGCAAGATTAAATTATTTACACATTGCTTACAGCTGCGTGCAAATAATTTCTTAGAATTATATGGCGGGTATTTTAAAAACATTTATTCAACGACACGACAATATTTTTTGCTTTCAGTACAAAAAATGTTTGTCAGAGTGGTTAGAATTGTGTGATCGTTATTCGATCTCGATTATTTGCCGATTCAAATGCAGCGGGCGCGCCGTGTGACGCAATCGCTCCCTGACGTCGGAATTGCGAAACACTCCGAACCGGATGTCGATAGCATAAACTCCCGTCTGTGTAGATCCAACAAGAATTGGCTGATCGCGTACCATTCACGCGATACTGCGCGATACATGCTTTTGGCTCTGGCAAGTGGCCGTCTTTGGTCACTCGTCTATAACGTAATCTTCGCGTTTTAAGTTGTGTTTTGCGATTTTAAATAGCGTGCGTTTTTAGTTCGTTCTAGACAACACACGGGTGTGTTTCATCTTCGACAAAGGAAAAAAGTGTCTCGACACGTCCGTCAGTGAATTTCGCGAAGTCACGGGATTGCGATCTTCGAAAAATTAGGTACTTTCTTCAGCCCCGGGGAGAGAGATTATTTCTCTCGCCGCGACGTTTGATAAATCTGTCAATTCGATCACCCCTCCCCTCCACCCGGTGGCCGAGTCGTTTCTGCAAGTGAGTCGCGGCAACACCGTTCATTGTTTTGTAACCTGAAAAGAAAAACACGAAGTTTTGACGTTTGCTATAAACAGTGTCTCGTCGCGAGCGTTAATCGGGTAAGTTTTCGTGACGATTGGACAAACCCGTTATCCACCTGTTAGTCGATAGATTCGGTTGCTCCGATTCGCGATTATCGACAACGACAACGAATATTTTTTTTGTTTTTTCGACAACGATAGAAACAAGTTTATCGAGGAAAATTGTTGATGGAAAATATCTAGCGTTTTTTTTCTTATTTATTCGCGCCACTTCGTTTCGACTCGTTCACCGAGCTCTCAGTTACGCCCGACAATTAATTCACTCCAATTAATTTACGTGGCTATCGTCAATTACAGTTACCCTCGATGGGTTCAACTGTGCAGCTGGCGATGGATAGATATCGCGTTCCGTAATCGAGCGTTGAAATTGGAGTGACCATTTTTTTTTGTTTGTTTCGTTTTTGCAGATCCGCACGCTGCATGAACGGAAGCGACAAAGAAAATGTAATGCGCCTGTTAAACAGCGTAGCCTCATGGCTAAGATACGTCACTCCGCTTTACCCAACGATCTGTCAAACCAGTCTATTTCTGCCCTACGAATATCCAAGGTAGGTGGAAGTTTGAAAAGTATTTGATTGTTATTTTGTGATTTTTGTTGATTTATTATGAAAAAAAATATATTCAGCTTACCGATTTTCCCTGTTTTTCTTGTGTGAAAGCCCGTTCCTGGCACATTGTTGCACATAGATTCGACAACATTTTGTGTCAGATGCAAGGCTTTGACGTAACTTTGTTACCTTCGGTTCCTATTATCCGATCAAGGATCAAGAATCGAGAAGCTATAAGCTCCAAAATAAGTGACTGATATTTATGAACAGTATCATAAAATGGAGAAATATCTATCGTAATTATTTTATTATATAAAACGTATATTCCAAAATAATTAATAATTTTTCTACATTTAATTTATAAACATTTATTTTTTGAATTTTGATAAATATTCTGAAATTTTTTATTTTGATCAATCAGCCTAAAAATGTGTAGAATTGAAAACAGGCATAGAGTTTGATAGAAATTGATAAAGGAGTTCAAATGCTATTGAATGTTAATTTTTTTCTGATGAGCTTACAAAAGAAATCACTGAAATCGCTTGAAATTGAGGATAAGCCCATTTATTTAATGGTATAAATCATTGGTAGAATTAAATAAAATATTCATAAACTGAAGAGCCACAACTTTGAATGAATTTAGTGTTACACTTTTCATTTCTCTCAAAATGACTGTTATAGCTCGAAATTTTACTCTTAAAAAAAAACTTGATAACTGATTCATTGATTAACGTTTGGACGTGCATACCGTTCAACTCAACTTGCACCCCAATTTCGTGATCAAAGTTTCCTCCACGAAGAAACCAACAGAAGGCTGTATGCAAAATGCAAAACGAAGGAAAATTGTGAGGAAGCGATGTGAAAATTCCTAACAAGCAGGATTTTTTTGTTATTGTGTGTGCTAAGAAAAATTCTGTTGCAATTGGTACTAACATTCCCAGTGGTCGTCTGTTACCCAGTGACATGAGCCAAGGAGACAAGCAAGGTCATAAGGAACGCAAGGAACACCGGGAGAAATGTAGGGCGTACCGGAAATACTCAGAATTGACGCCACCGAGCGTCCAGAGCTGCTATGACAATTATGGGTTTGTTGGTTTTAAATTGATCTTGTTGCTCGAAGCATGATATGTCGGATTTTATTTAATTTTCTTTTCCAGTACGATTGTCTATAAGAAGATAGAGAGAAATAGCGACATTGACGTCTTTTAATTTTCGTCGTTGATTTTATCGACCGCAGTCTTATGGATGTGACGTGGTGTGTTTTGTAGAAATTCAGTAGCAAGCAAATCTAATTCACTACCAGGGCGATGCAACAGCAACTCACAAGTATCCGGGGCGACCGTAGCGACGAATATACAGGCCGAGGATCTTGCTACTCAACTCACACTGTTGGATCTCAGCACATTTAAGGGCATAAGGCCCGAGGAGCTCTCCAGCTGCTCGTGGAACAAGAAAAACAAACTTCTCGTCGCGCCGAACGTCGTCGCTTTCACCAGACGATTTAATCATGTGAGTTTCAGCGATGAATTTTGGGATGTTTTTTTGGAAACTACTGATTCGATCGCTTCTAGGTTTTTTTTTTTTAAATTTTATAAGCTTTGTACATAAGGCTATCTTGAGGATTTTTTTAAATAAACAATGAGCGACTGGAAGGGCTGATATCAGGGCTGGGGTATGATGCCCACGATTCTGGAAAGGCTATTGATGTGTATCAAAAAACCAAACGAACTCTGATTTTTTAAATATATATTGTAAAAATCTACTTAGTTACCTGGAATTAATAGTTAATAAAATATATAATTGATAAAAAAATAACATACATAAAATTGTTTTTTCACATCGATCATTTGGTACTTCGTAGGTGAGTTTCTGGACGGTGCAGGAGATTCTGAACTCTCCGACACCGAAGCAGCGTGCCGAGACACTGGGCCATTTCGTTCGCGTGGCGAAGAAACTGTACGATTTGAACAACCTTCACTCGTTGTTCGCGATAATATCGGGCCTTCAGAGCGCATCGATATACAGATTGAACAAAACATGGGCGTGTCTGTCGAAGAAGGACAGAGCGACGTTCGACAAGCTCGCCGAGGTATTCAGCGACAAGAACAACTGGATGAATCTCAGGGAACACATGGATACCCTCAAACTGCCATGCATTCCGTATCTCGGCTTGTTTCTCACCGATCTCGTCTACATCGATATGGCTCATCCCGCTTCGAAGGTGAGACAAAATCGCGCGGACGCCCGATTTTTCGCTGAGTCTAAATTATTCTCGCGTTACAGAACAGCGACAATCATCAGAGAACACTGAAAATGAACAGCGTTCTCACGAGAGTCACGGTTTTTCAAGCCAGCGAATATCCCGGAATTGTCCCGCTACCGGATGTTCAGAGATATCTGAACAGTGTCCGGTACATCGAGGAGCTGCAAAAGTTTCTGGAGGATGATCATTTCAAGTGAGCAATGCCATGATATGTGCTACAGCCTTATCAGCTTAGAAAAATAGCTGCTTCGTCACTTTATTGTTTCCGTGATGAAACATTTATTCGAGATTGAGCGTCATAGTGCTTAAAATGTTTCAAACTGTTGCGAAATCTTATATAGAAAAAAAAATTAACATACTTCGTTATCGAGGCAGCACTACGCAAATTAAATTTACAGCCTTTCGTATTATTCCCATTATAAAAATAAATTATTTAGAGTGCGGAGAACCGTAACATCAAAAAAATTAATAACGAACAATTATCGTTCTACACAGGTTATCGATGAAGCTCGAGCCAAATTCTCCGGTCGCTTCGTCGAGCAGCAGCAAAGAGTCCGTGGGTGACGTTGTAACGGGTGTGGCAGCGCTGTCGCTCTCGCCCGCTCGTGGATGCGCCGGCTCGCTTCGATTGCACGCTGCATCGGCAGCGAACAAATTCGTTCCAGGGCATCGCAAATGCCGAAGTTTGGGAACCAAGTGAGTGTTGGGTTATTTTTTTTTTTTTTGCGAAATCCATGGTGGAGGGAGATTGCGTTTTCGCGAGAGTAAACCGTGGACAGCCTCGGATTTTAATAGCATTACACGGGAATAAGTTACTCGTTCATGTTTATACTATTGTGTATATGGTGGGTCTGTCAGATTCCGTAGCACGAGTCTTCCACGCAACTTCCATAAGCAGGGCGGACGATACGGTTCTAGCTTGGCGAATTCTGGGTGAGTTCCGGGGTCTTGAGTAGCAGGATTGTTATATCGAAAATATCAATTAGCTTGTGAGATAGTCACATCGTGATTTGTTTTTCGCGTCTCTTGCATGCGAAGATTCATCGTTTACCTTATCGCAGGATTATTCTTATTATCATCATAATTTTTTTTTATAGCTGAATGATATATTCCCTTTGCCCGGATGGTACCTTGAAGTTTACGATACGCCGATAAACTCGTCGTCCTTGATAGAAGGCTGCGAATATGAATGAAATACTTTTTTTTTAATGCCTGCTTCTCCTCGGTTCACTTCTGGATTATTATTTATTTTTTTTAAATATTCCTAGCATGTACCACTTGAATCGAGCTGCGAATGCCGAGTGGATCGACGAGGCGTCATCGTCCTCGCGTTATCGTCATTGATTAATTTCTAATTTTTCATAGCGTTGCCTTGAATGTGTATCGTCGGAACCTTTAGGAGATCCAGTGTGCCGCTGTTATAACTCGCCGTCTTTTTCTTTTTAGTATACTTAATCGCAGTGCATGCGCAATGATTTACAGACGAACGAGTATCCATTGCACGTTATCGTTAACGGGGATCTAACTCGTTCACATATTGTTGGTAGAACGCTGGAAAGGCGCTTGAAACGTACGGCCAAATAGCTTATAGTACACGGCCGATACGCCCTTGCGGCATTTACACGTAGGAACCTGGTGCTGCGTATAAGCAGCAATTTTTTCTATTAAAAAAATAAAAAATAAACCTTGGAACAAAGGTTTGCAAAAATTAAAAAACCAAAAAAAAATTAAAAAACCAATAAAAGAATTTTTGAAAGTGGAAAAATGAGAAGGATCCTTACAATTTTTCGACAAAAATGGTATTTTTACCGTGAAACTTCTGAATAGCCTCGACCACACGATACTCCTTCCTTCGCCACTATACTTTACCTTTCTGTGTTTCTTTTTCATTCCCCTGTTGGTCACTCAAATCGGCGTTTTGCGGAGAAACCCCGTGCTTAGGGCATTCGTTATATTTCGCTTAAAAAAAATGGTAAACATTTTTTGTGAGGACGTACTAAGTTTAGGAGAATGTTCTGCAAATGCTGTAATTTCTTTAGTGAACAATTTAAAAGTCACAGTCTTTTCGGTTAGTAGATAAACTACTGTGCTTCAAACCGGTCAAACATCGATGCTAAATTGGGCTTGTCGGAAAAAATAATAATAAATATAGAAAATAATACAAAAAATCTGTAGTTAAGGCTCGCGGCTTTTCGATCTATTGAAGAGGGAAATAAGAAAGATTCGCGTGAGTTAGGTCTCCTTGGCGCATAATATCTGCTGCCTGTCGTCGAAGGTGAATCGTTCGTTATTTTATGAGCCTTGCAATTTTTCCAGTATATTCGGTAAGGCAGGAGCGGCTGCTCTGGAAACCGGGCAGGTAACGGTGCGGCATCTCCTCGACGACTCCGTCCTCGAAGAGCCGAATCTGGCGTCGCAAATCGTCGATCTAGACGAAAACTCGCCGGGTACGCCGACGGATACCTTGAACGACGACTGCAGTCTACTCTCAAGAACAAGGTATGCGCGAGAATAATAATTTATAATAAACACTACTGAATCAACACTTATCGGTTTTTTTAGTACCCTGCCGATATTGCCGTGCGAGCTCGAAGGTAGCATGGAACCTCGATGTAGCATGCAAGGCTCACTGCGTCGCAAAGTGATTCTTCGTGATGGACGTAAGCCCGCGGTATCGACGTGGCAACGTTACTGGATTCAACTCTGGGCATCGTCGATCGTTTATTTTTCACCGAAATGCTTCAAGGGCTGTGATCGGTCCGACTTCAAACGCGAGCCTTACAAAATGGTCTCGATACTCGGTTGGATCGTCGAGCCGTTCGAAAACTCGTATCATCGTGACACATTCATTCTGACGGATCCTAATAAAGGTAAATTTGTCTCAACCTTTCGCACAGTATTTTCATAGGTCTTTGTAGATATGCGGAAATCGGATTTACCGTCATTCGGTCTTCCGTCCGTACAGGAAATCATTTGGCAATTAAGTTTGCGAGGACTTACAATATATGACATTATTTTTGTCTCTCTAATTATTATTACTAGTTAAAAAATGTGTGTCCCAAACTTTTTTTACGGAGCACTAAAAAGTGTTCATGTCAATGATCAAATGACGGAAGATCATATAAGATATGTATATACATAGTCTATATCGCGTTATGGCACGAAGCCATTGATATATTTTCGGGAAGTGTTCTTGTCCGGTCCCTTAATTGGCTGAATAAATTGTGCGATTAGGCCGCTGAAAATTCTGTTTACTTATTGCAGGAAACGTTTACAAGTTTCGAGCAGGTTCGAGTGATCTGGCGGATCAGTGGTTCAAGGAGCTGCGAGCAACGGTGCGCGGAGCAACGGAGCGAAAACCCATACCGGCCAATCTCATGTCTTTCGAATGAATGTACGCTTGTCTGTGTAGTTTAGCGATTAAGAATTATCCGTGGCGTCTTCGCAAGCTTCCATGTAATGAAAAGGCAAATTTTAATTTCCCAACCATTTACCAAGACCGTTTATACGTTGGTTGACCAGTCGAAATTCGTGAACATTTTTGAGCCATTGCAAAAACAAAAATTGGATTTTGCCAATTTCTGCCTGAAACGGATTGGGAACTGACGGGTCTTCGATTTAAAACATGTGTGCCAGAGCCTATGACTTCGAAATTGTAGTTCTGGAGCCGTCCTTCGATTAACTAGTACACCCAACTGTTGTATATTTCACGCTTCACCCGGTCAGTCGTGTCATTTAACCTTCACAGAAACCATCGAAAACAACCAAGTGCTATGTTACTATTCAACCGTCTCTCATCGTTTTTATGACATTTGTTTTTAAACAAGAGACGCTGCTTCCAGGACTAAAAATTCATCGCTGACTGACGTAACCACCGTAAAGCTTTACCTGTTGTTAAAAAAAATACTTAAAAAAATTCTTAGAGCAATAATATTTGTCTATTGTACACACTCAATATGTAGACGTCCACGCTCTCTATTCTTTTTTTTTGTAACGCGTAAATCGATATGTTTTAACTTGCCTTGTGTTATCAAGTCTCCCGGCGGAGGATTTTGTTTTTTCTTCCCCACATTTTATTTACCTAGTTTTAAGACGGTGCGTTAAGGAAATGATTTTCATTTAATTTATTACCCTCGCGAACTCACCCATAACGCAACTTTTCTCTCGCTCTCTCGCTCTCTCTTTATGATGTCGCTTTCAGCACTATTTTCAATCCCGCGTTGTACAATATCTATTAGGTCTAGACGACGACTTACATGAATGTTGTGTATAGTTTTGTAAATGATATAAATATCCATACATACGATTTAAGCACTGTTTCTCGGCGTTCGGGAAATTATGAGCGTGTCAATTCTATAAAAATGTTTTTTCTACGTATAAATGTGAGATTCACCTGACTGATGCTAAATTCATCCCAAAGACCAGTTTTACAAAGTCGAATTTCGTATTGGCGATACACACACACACACACACACACATGCGAACACAAACCCAGGTGGAATCGTCATTGATCGCGTTGAATCTTAGGCTTCAATTGTTCACGGATCGTCAATTACAAAGTTTATATAGATTTTTGTAAATGTAAACGTCGAGACAAAATTTTTACGTGCTGAGGTTTCGTTTAGGCAAACTCCATTGCTCGAAAACGTGTTTTAGTATGAGCTGTGGCAATGTCAATTAAAGGGGATAATTTTTTATTCGATTTCGCTCGACTGATTGATCGACGTTAATGTAAACGCTTTTAGCTTGCCTTTTTATTCGGTATATCATTAGACGTAGGGTAGATATAGCGATCTTTATTATCTTCGGGATCGTCGAGCTGATTGATCAGACTGTTATTGTGAAGCGATTGCGATCGATGGAATGCTCACTCTTCGCACTACATCGAAACGAGATTCAATCGAGGAGGTTCCAACGCTCTAGTCAATTGAATATTTCGAAATTTGCTTAACGCGCGAACAAAATTCAACGATTTATTCTGTCATCTTCAGGGTTTATTTTTCGTATGGAATGACCAGGTTCAATTCGTTTGCGGAATTTGATCGATGACTGTAAATAAGTAATTTTTTATTTTAATAGCTCTTTTGGCTAGAATCGACCGATGGAACCTTCTATGATGCGAATTTGTCAGTTTTAATGGAACGTTCGTGCATATAATTCGTATACGTAGATTATAGATGCACTTCGTAAATCACCGAATTCTATTTAATTCGCACGGATTACATATAATGCCACAGACATTTCGTCCCATTGACGTACAAATTAAGGCTATACATACATATCATTTTGTGTGTGGCGAACAATATCCGCATCATGAGCATCACATAGTTATTAGCGATCGGCATAGATTTACGCTAAGATCCTCGCGGTATAGCAAATGCGTGCAAACATTTTTAGATTTTACAAGTTTTTTTTACAAGATCACACTGAAATTATAACACACGGTAATGCACTAATAAAACTATGTACAGTATATATTATACACTATAGTAATATAGTATATAGCATATACTATATATGATTCGTACTATCCACGGTGTGCCCGAAAATTGGGACCAAACGGGTAAAATTGTATTCTGCGACTAAAATGAAACGAATTTCCTCTTCACCAAATATCTTATTTTCGATTTACAATTTCCGCGTTACGGGTGGGAAAAGTTGTCTGCCAGTCGGGCGCTCGTTGGCTGAAAGCTTTCGTAACACCGAAAATATGCACTGCGCCTCAATTTGCAAAAGGGAAACTGTACAAAGTTTCAGACGTAGAATACGATGCAACCTTTTATTCTTCTGATCTTGGCATACCGTGTATAGTTGACTGTTAATGAGATTGCATATTATTGACATGCACATGATGTTGCAAAATTCATTGCGGAAGTTTACGACCGTATAGCTGATCACAATACTCTTTCTCACATTTTTCTACGACGTATTGAGTCTCAGTTACGAACAGACAATTTTTTATCCAATCAGACCGCTTGGTGCTGTACACGTAATCCATCGAGTCTCGCTCATTGGTTGAAAACTTTGACCACTGTTAAATAAAGAACGATTTTTTACTATCCACTGTGCAATATTTCGCAAAATACAAAACTTGCTCAGTTCTGAACAGGTAAATAACGCCCAGCATACATTTCCAATAATTTTTTAACATCATGTCTAGTGCAGGTTCTTTATAGTACTATTTAATTGAAACTACTAAAACATTGTTATCATTATTTATAATATTATAAATGATAATGTTTACAGCGAGAAATAATTAACTGTTAGTACCAATTTGACTAGATCGCGAGGAGTGTGTTAAAAGCGTCTATGAGACGGGATCGCGCCGATTAATATGACTTTATCGTAACACGCTGTGTAAAGCTTTTTAGTCTATACTTTGAGTTGCCTGAGAGATATTTCTGAAGATAACGAGAGACTGACCGATCGCGTGGAAGGGGATGCGATTGGATTGAACGATTGTAATACTATTCTATACATACTATATACGACTGAACCGATCAACGGGCACACATTTCACACTTTTTCTCCTCTAACCTCGAAAAGAAAAAAACACAATAAATAAAAATAACTCGCGCGGAGCGATTTCGACGTAGGGTCCGTAGAGATTGTATACCGTGCTGAAGGGATGCGTCTAAGTTTTACAAATGATGCCAAAAATACATGTAATATCCTGTTTATCGCAACTTTTTTATTTTTTGTTATACGCGTACGATGGTTCTTGTACAAACTCGAGTGGATTATTACAAATCCGTGTACGATGATTATCAACATATAGCCATTAGACCACGCAATGCGACTCGAATCAAAAGCAATTTTCTTTTCTTTTTTTTTCACCACGTGGTTGTGATGTACGAATGAACGGGTTTACGTAGTTTTTTTTGTGTCAATGCTTCTGGATTTTGTTTTTTCATTAACCAGTACCAGACATTTTTAGCAACGAAGCTTCTGCCAATAAGCTTACGCCGATCAGTTTCGATCTTATACATATATATATATACATATATATATATATATATGCTTGTGTCCCAGTTCAACTGTTGTTAACGCGACTCGAGTTATGTGACGTTTCGAATCGCGACATAGCGAGAGTTTAGATTCCAAAATGATGATATTTTGACGAGTGCTTGGCGAAAAAGAAAAACACCGCTGTATGGCAAAAAAAAAGTGAAACTCGCATGTACCATCGCGCCTCGTTGTCACTGATCCCAGTATCGATGAATTGATATTTTGCAACACGAATATTATGTAAATCTCTTTATTTTTCTAAACTAATTGTCACGCACGCAATGCGAATGAGATGTTTGTATGAATTATGAGAACAATTTTGCGATATCTGTGTACCGATATTTCCGCTGATAGATTATAGATTACAAAATGCAAATAATACTCTGGAAACGTAGAACCGATAAAAAGTGCTTTCGTGTTGCGGCAAACTTGTCGCGATTTTTGTGTTATCGCACCAGGCCCGGATCGACGGAAGTCGGTAATACCGACGGCGTCGGCGGTCTGAAGAAAGCAAATCTTTCTACGCAAATTATCGTAAAACGCTAAAGTTTTTGTTAAAAAAACGTTTCAAGCAGTAAAAAAAAAAAAAAGAATAAAACTCTTTAATAAAACTCCCAGTGTACCGCATACTCCTGCATATTAGAGAGGAATGGAAAATAGACAACTAGAAACAGAAATCATCGATCATCATATTTTTTATTGAGGTGTGAGTATCGAAAATAATTCGATGAATTATCTGTGAGTCACATGAGAATTCACACTTTTCGGCTTATGTATTATAAGCCTAATCGAAATTTGCGAGCTTAGTCCCGTTTCGGTACGGTTTCGACTGGTGTGACCAATAAAGAGTTGAAATTATTTAGTTATACAAATCAAACAAAGGATAAATAAAGGGAAAGCTCTCGAGTGGTAGAACTCTACTGTTCCAGGCTTTTCTTTTGGTCTTGATTTCCAAAATCCATGAAAAAAGTTGTAACAGTTTTTATTACCGACCGTGGTATTTCACCTGCTCTTAGGGCGATGCACCAAACGTTTCTGTCGTTCTCTCTCAGTTCACCGTGAAGGTCGATGGCATTATCTCGCACGCCAATAGGGCGGCTCGGTCGTCGTGGCACCTTACCTTGAGATCAAGTGCAATACTGCGGTCGGTAACAAAAACTGAAATACATTTTTTTCAAGGGGGTTGACTATTTTCCCGCACGGGAGAGTAGAAGGCCTCCCATGATGAAACCGCGACCGAGTCCGTACGACGCAAAAGAGATAGCGCCAATGGTGCTCGGTTGCATTACCTGAACGACATCAGTATTACTTTATTGGTAAGATAAATTTTCACTTCAGAGAAGTTGTAACAAAATTTCAACATGTGGAAGTGAATTGTAACGTCTGCAGTTAAAATTTGTTTATCCATTACGTAAGAACACTGCATGAAAGTATATTACTGTTTGAAAACATTTACGGACATCGATCAAAAGGGACAGCAAAGTCCTCCGATGTCACCGATGTCGATGCAATCGCCGTTCGACAGACAGACCGAACGCTTCAGAATGAGCTCGCGCATTTTGTCCTGGTCCAGATTGAAACGTGCCCGAATCCACACGAACAAGTTGGTCGTAAAATTTTCCGGGATATCGAGTGTCTGGAAATTTATATTCAATCGGATCATGAATATTTAATTGCTGCAAAACATTTACATTACGCATTATTTCGTCAATAATTGACAAATCTTTATAACTCGCCTTCATCCACCTGGCTTTGATTTTATAGGTGTTTAGTGTCATGCGAACGATGGGTTACATGATTTTCATTCCGGAGCTGTGTTTTTTTATATTATAATTGCATTATATTGTTACAAACTAGAAAAATTCGATCCGTAAAGAAATCGGCCATTGGCAGACTTAAATGAAACTAATACATTAATAAATTCAATGAAAACTGATGTTTGTATTAAATCTAATATACTGGTGCATCCATGCAAATTTCATAATTGTGTAAATTAATTTTACTAGCGTGTGTTTTCGAGTGTCTTCTACAATTTTGCTTCATTTTCATTACTCGATTTTTTTTCTAAGCGCTTTCGATAATTTTCTAGGAGCGTAAGATGTATCTGTAAGGGAATGAAGGGGTGGGTGAAGACGCATTTTTTATGTTTAGTTGTCTTCTGTTTATTCTAAATCTTTTTGAAGATACGTCCAATTCAGAGGCTGTGAGGTACGAAAGCTTTTTTATAATTGACTTAAATCACCTTCATAGGACTTTGAAATACACACTATACATGTATTTTTTCATTCATTTTACCTTAAACTTCTCGAGCAACTCGTTGTTGATTCCTAGAGCATCGGGGAACGAAAAGTCCGGAACGATTCGTTGGAGCTTAGTCGTATTCTTCGTGTAACCATCGCCGAGGGAGAATGCGAGGAAATCCAGTCTCTCTGCGCATTTAATTTCGTTCCGACGAATGTTTTATTAATTTTCAATTAATCACAGGAACGTGGATGGAAATACATGTGATTACTTTGTTACATATTTTCAGGCATATTTTCTGCTTGCATGATTATCGAATTTTTAAGTCCCTCCCGTATATCGTGATACATAATTATATTTCAGCGAGGTAATCAATTATTATTTGTAAATTTGCGTACTTTTGTAATGCCTTCATTTAATTTATGTCCCGGATTCAATGAAATTTTCTTCCATCACAATAATTTTTATATGAAACTAAGGTTTACATTGAAGAATGTCACTTAAGGCCCATTTTAAATAATAATTTGGCATTAAGTTACTATTGATAAAAAAAAGTGTATAAATCCTGAATATTATAAATTTCACATTGCTTCCTCGTAATTTACTTGCATTTGCAAAGCCCCTTCTGCAAGAAAGTATTTTTTGTAATTGTTCTCTGCGTCGTCGGAACGGAAACTTTATGAATAAAAGAATAAAGAAATTTAAAAGAGACTTTTCGAAAAATCTAAAATATACCAAGTCGATACCGTGCAAAGGTTTTGGAAAAAATGTACCGTTACTTTGTTTGCAATTAAATTTGTCAGTTTCGAGTTCGTCTGGCAAAAGTTCGCCCAAATGAAAGTTACAACGATCGTGTTTTGAAAAATAAAAATGTTTCGAAAATGTCAACCGTTTTTTATGGATTCTTCCTAAATTAAAGTTTACACTCGACACTAAAAATCTCCGAAACTTTTGAGAAACTCAGTTTCTTTAATGAAGAAGCGGAAATAACGAAAAGACGGCGAATTTTTAGACGAAACGTGTCCTACTGAGAGTTAGAGGATGAAAAAAAAATAAAATAAAAGACATACCGTCTTGGGGCAACGACTGATACAACTCTTTTCCGGGCGGTGTGTTTTCGTTGGCGAAGCCGAAGCCGGCGAGGGCCGCAAAGGCTATCACAGACGCGACAATTAATTTCATTTCAATCAATCACGGTTCCTGCACTCTTCGGGGAAGACGACGCGAAATATTCACACGATGTACAATTTTCGAGTATCACGTCACACACGAGGAGATGGAGCGACTGTTAGCCAGTTCGAGAGGACTATTCGAATAAGCGCTACACTTGGGTCCGGTATTTCTTATGACCGCTGCGATATCAGAGGTTCCGTCCCGATATAGGGAGCGTGATCGCGACTCTTCGGAATCTTAATCCCTTCTGACAGTATCACCGTTTATTGATTGATCGTGCGTTCGGCGGAACTGAGAAATACCAGGATCATCGGATACGCCGATGAATTTACGTTACAAAATACATGACTAAGCTCGATAATAAGAATGGAAAATAAAATAATAAATACAAAAATAAACTGTTCCGTTTAAAATTCGCCGAGAGTGAGTTCGCGATAAATTTAGTCGACACCCGAGACGGCTACTCGAGTGTACGGCCGGTCCGGAGGATTTCGCAAGAACCTCGCGGGTATTTATAACGAGCGGATAATCCGGTTACGTGCTTGTCCATAACACGTATGAAAAATGATTATTCATCGATGCCTCTCGCGTGAACTCGTCGCGTATCTCGCCGCGATCCAACTTGTACGGAGAAAGAACGAATCGTTGGAAAAACACACATATTTCCGAGGTGATGACATGCTTCGGTGTCAAACGTGAAGCGCCCCCGAGAACGCGACTTCTCCGCGGCTTTTACTGAAAATGCTTACTCGACAAATTGCAATAATCTATTTGCTCCTCGCTATATCCAACGGCTTTGTATGTACATGAGCGCGCGCTCTGTTGCACGTAATAAAGATAAGCTCCTGTGTGCTCCGTGCAACAGAGGCACGGTGCTTTTACACCGGGTGAAAAATCAGAGGTAAACAATCTGACGGGAACATTTAGATAGTCGAAGATAACGAAAAGAAGTTGAAAATGAAAACGTTTACATCGGTGCATCATTGCTTCTTTATTCGTTAAGCTTCTCCTATGAGTAAGCGTCTTTTGTCATTTTTTGGCTTTCCACACGGAGGAAGGTTTCTTGATAGAACCAGAAATTAAAATTTACACATTACTCAGTCAATATTTTCTTCTATTTGCAGAGCTTCCGTTTCGAGGAAGTAACCGAATCATAGAAGATGCTTTCTCACAAGCGTGAGAAAGCTTCTTCTATGTTTGAGCAAAGTTAAGTGACTTTGCGAATAAATGGAAACGAGGGGGAAGCGAGTTGAAGATTTAAATTCTTAGCTTAAAAAAAAAAACAAAAAAAATAAAAACGAAGTTTCCTCTATGACGACGTACCGTTGTATTCGAAACGTATCAATATATCTTTTTATTCAAAAACAGTTTATACTGGCTATCCTCGTTTCGATACCCCTACATGTAGAATCAGGAGAAAAAATTATGCACATTGAAAATGTTACTATTTGCATAGTAACAGCTAGTACAAAAATACATAGATTACAAAGATTGACAAAATTTTAGGATCACCAATAGAGATGTAGAAAATGCCCGTATCAATGTTTTTGGATTAAACGAAGATGACTTTTTCTTTCGAGAAGCTCGTCTTCGGAATGTGCTTATGACATTCCGCAATGCTGTAAGTAATTCAAATTTTTGGTCCACAAATGATACTCGGTCGGTAACCGGGCGATTTTGACGCGATGACTTGTGCGGATCTCGCGGAACACTCGTCGAGGTTTACCGCGGAATCTCCGTTCTCTGTGCAGTGCAACTGACTTCGTTCAATAGTTAACGAGAACGGCGTGAGATAGTGTAGTCTTGTCGGAGACGGTGAGAAGATAGAACCGTAGCGAGAGAGAGAGAGGTAGAGAGAGAGAGAGAGAGAGGTGGAGAGAGTGAGAGACTTCTCGTAGGACGCAAAGCCCTCGTTACTTGTACCCGGCGCTAGACTGGCCGCGCAACTATGCTGACCAGAAGGCGAGAGCAAGTTACGAGTTGAATACGCTCATAATTCTGGGAGAATAGCCCTGAATAATTAAATGCGAGGCCCTCGCGTAAAGGCCCTTAATGTACGAAAGTAACGCCACATCGTCCTCCACTCGCTTTCAGCCCTGAATTTTCCACATGCCATTATCATTTCCATTCCGCGTGTCCCAGGCAGGCTCGTCTTCCAGTTATTGATGAACGTGAGGTATTTTTTTTTAAATTGCCTCGAACTAAATTTCCACACTACCTCGTAATTCTTCTCAATCGCGCCGAATCTTTTCTCCGTGCGTGAGTGTGGCAGTTACTTTCCGAAATATTCATCAACGTCATCGCTCATACTTGTAGGCCGATAACTGAACAATCCCAGCCGGACAATCTCCTTGACCAAAGAATTCTCACCGAAACATCAAGTAACTCCAATCTTTACCAACATCATTTTTAACCCTTTATGAGTCACACGGCCGGAAACCCTACCGAAACCGGACCCCGCGGACTCGGAGTGGGAACCACGCGTCGCCATGGTGGAGACTAAGAGTGGGGATGGAGGTGTGACTTACAAAGGTTTAATCCTTCGAATCTCGACAGCGTGTCAGGCTTCTCGTTCCAATATGCATCTCGGTGCCGAATTACGGTAAAACTGAACAATGGCGTTATCGTAACGCTCTTTCAATAAGAAACCGCGCTAAATCTTCAGACCATGGATTCATTATTCGTTATACAACCAGCCTCATCGACATATTCCTGCACCGATTGCTTGTAGCACAAAAAAAAGTTCGATCTGCGTCTGATCATGTGGCAATCGAGTACCATGCCCGTGCTGGCTCAATCCTAACGGTGGTCACAGACGGTACTGAAGCGACCACTGCCGATGCAACAAGCCTCGATATATTCGGCGCGACACCAGACGAGTCTCGAACGAGTCTAAAAATATTACATCGGAAAATCCATTACGGCACACCGACCATTGTCTCGGTGTACCGCGAACGTTAACGGCGCGAGAGAGTGCGAGATGCAAATGAAAAAAATTAAATAAAAAGAAACGAATTAAAAAATGAGAGGTCGGTCGCGGGCTGCCACTCGATCGTAACCCAATTAATTCGCGGAGGGTTATGCGGAGTGTGTATAGTGCGGTGCCGGCGGAGATGAGTTTGGGGGACGGCGGTTGAGGTTGTTCGAGCGGACGAGCAATCCGCCGTGCCCCGTGGATGTCGAGGGTAACTCGTCACTCGGAACTAGACCATGCTACATATCGTTGCTCGAGCCGCAGCCATGGCAACGGTCGGCAAACAACGTTCGCCCTCTCCACGGATACATTGCCCCCGCTCTATATCGTTCCACGATCGTCGATTCGTGTGTGGTACATGCGCCACGGAAGTAACCAGTGTGTCACTGCTTTCGGTACTTCCTCCGTCCGAACAACGTTCAAAGGCCGTAATCACTCGCTGCAGCTTCTCCGACTTTGGACAACACTGTCTCCGACGGATTTCCGTCATCAAATTACCTTTTCATCGGATTGCTCGACGAAAATCGATTTTCGAAATGCAGCGACGAAGACGCGAAAGAATGTGTGGATCTCCGTGCAAATGGAATAAAGTGCTCGTTCATTTCACAAACATTTTTTCTCGAACTACGAATTAAAAAAAACACACACACAATTTCTCGTCGATCTTCCATTTTTATTTTCGTTTCGATCCACTGTATTTTCTAACGCAAAAAAAATTGTCACTACAGCGGGAAGAATGTTTGTGAATGAAAAAAAATTATTGAATCGTCGACCGTACGAAACTCCTTTTTCTATCGTGTAGGGTTAACATTTGTATACGGATGAGGAAGAGAGAAAAAGGAAAATCATTCGGTTCTCGAAAGGCGAGCAGCGCTTCAATCTTCAATCCTGTCGGTAATTGATAAATAAGTGACGACTTAAATCCGGTGGCCTCCTTTTTAATTTTTAACCGCAGGGATGTAGGAACCGCCGTGGGACGGAGGGTGCGGACGGCGAGATCCACAGAGCGATGGATAAGAAGGGCAGTCTCGTTTTCCTCGGGTCCGTTCACACCTTGCCCTCCCCCCTCCATCTCCCCCCCCCCCCCCGTCCACCCTGCGGCGTTGTCCTCGTGGGATTTAACTTTAAAAACCATCCGGCTAAATAATACATAGTCGGAAGCCGCCGTACGCCACCGCCGTCGCGGCCCACCCTTCGCGAACGGTGGACCCGTAAAACAGTTATAAAAACACAGCGGTAACTGCGTTACCGTTAATAATTTAAGGAGCCACCCGATATCCCTCCTTGTTCCACGTTCGCTCTCGTTCTATATCTCGAGCGTGGTGAAACGAGCGGGCTAGTCGTAAAGGGGCCCTCTTCTTACTTCCTTTCCGCCGGCCATCCCGGCGTTCCCCGGAAGAATTGCTTCTTCCCGGAATCGCCCGGGGAGTCCTGGATATCGCGCCGGCAGTAAAGGTTGCAGTTAAAAGTTGCCTGCATTATCAAAGACCGCTTCGACTGTAGCGGGACCCGCTACGGCTGCCAGGGCCACGAACTCATCGTACGAACTTACCCGGGATCGTTTTCCTTGGGCCGGACGCGGACCGGGAGAAGTGGAGAACGCTGAGGCGAATTCCACCGGTCACCCAAAGGTTCAGGGGACAGGGTCGTTGCGTGTTTTAGGGGCGGCGTAGTCGCAGGGATGGACCGCTCGACAGCATGGCGTGTGTCGTCACCGGCCCGGTTAACTCGAGGTTGCTTTTCGAATGTACGATCCGATCCGGGCTAGTGGCGGAGCTGGTGGTTAGGTTTCGTAACGGTCAGACCGGCAGGATATCGGATCGTTAGGCGATTATACGAGCGACGCACATGCTCTTGAATTTTCGGAGGTGTCGGCGAGATTGCGATTGACGCGGACACCAAGTTCTCAAGCGTTTGTCGTTCGCTTGAGTCGAAGGGACGAGGGAGAGCCCGATCGAAAATTTGGTAGCTTTAGATTGTCGGTAACAAGGCTGTGGTGCGGAGAATCGTCATCGTTGGACCAGTTACGAAAAAGTGATCGAAACGCTCGGTCAACAAACTTGCGTACGTATTTGGAATGAAGCCCATTCGTGCAACCGATTTTTGTGGTCAATGGACCATTTTTAATACGATGGACCAATAGTTCCATCAATGGGCTTCGATCCCCTTGCCCTTGGCCCACACCTTTCGGGTTTACCGATTTGAGTGAAGTTTCGTTTGTGACTATTTTTCGTCATCGGAACTGAATTTTATTTTTTTTGTTAGAACTGCGAGCTACGAACATTAGCTGACAATGGAATTGTCAGTCTTTTTTAAGAGTTATTTCCCATCGTTAGACGATAAACCGTCCATCTCTACTTTTGACTCGTCGAAACGTAAAAATAGATTTTTTTTTCTCTAAAAAGGGTAAATAGATAGGCATTGAGTGTGTTTCGAATCGGGTACACAACACCGACGAGGAATCTCAAGCTCGTTTAGTCGAAGGGGTAACGAAGCGCAAGAGCTATTTTATCTAGTCACGGTAATTATCGTATCGCGGTGAGCGAAAAGAACGATTGTCACGAATTCCATTGGGAAAATCGGGGCCAGAGAAAATAGTTTGGCAGCTCGGATCGGGGAGTATATGTACGAATCGAAGTTCGTTACAGGCAAAAAGCGACGACACACTGCTACCCACTACGGGACGAGTTAAATAATTGATGAAACGGGGAGGGTGCGGAATCGCGATCGGGGAATGGACAGCTGCTGGTTGATTTCGGCTGGAGAGCGAGCGAAGAGACTCGCATCGCTACGTCGTATAGTGGACACAGGCTTCTACGCTGCCGGTCGGACGAACGACACAAAACACCGTTACGATCCTTTAGTTTCGAGGAAACACCGACGGCGATCGGTTTTTAGCGAGCGTGCCGAACACCCGTTCGGAAAATTACAATCGTCGTCGTGGGTACAATAAAAGAACGGTTGAATTGGCGCGATTACAAAAACCAATTTTCCCTCCGTTTCTTCGGCTCAATCTCAATCTTTCTCGAGTATCGTCGTAACCGGCGCCTCAATGATACATACGCGGGGCGTATAATCTTAATATTGAACGTATCCGTTGTATTGCAACACCGAAACACCCACTTTTTCTCACTGACACAATAATTTATTCATTCTCCCATCTCCCCGTACCTGCCAGTCCGGATCATCAATTCGAGTTTTACCTCGATCCGATGACGCCGCAGGAGGACGCAGACGAAGTCAATCAGCCCCGAGACCGAATACATGGATACATAGATTTGTTTGTAACATCTACGGGAGTTATTCGATATTTGATCACAAGAAACTACGCTGATAGAAGGATCGGGTAAAAATTACCGATCATCTAAGAAAAATTACCGTAGCACATGGTGGTAGAGCACCAGGGCGCCATCTATGGCAGAAAGTCTCAGACTGTCCAAGTATTTTTACCATAATATCTAAGAAAAATTCTTATAAATCTGGTACTTCCTACCATAAGGGGCGCCCTCGCGTCCTACTACTATAAGCTATGGTAATATATGTCGAACGGTATAGTCATTTTTATTAGATCATTCTCTCAGTGTAGATACACTTCGCAGCGACCTCGAAAACCCTATACGACACTTTTATCTCGAAAATATTTCTGACTAGATCGTCATGGCAGATCGTTCACACGCTTGAGCAGACATCGCAGAAACTTAGTTTGAAAAAAAAGTTTTTTTAAAACGTAAATTTACGATTTTCAAAAAAAGTCTTGCGATGAAAAAAATATAAATGTGTAACTCAATTTTTTCGACATCTCACAAAGATTTATTACATGGTAGAGATATGGAAGAGCGTATGGCATTATTTTGGAGATCTGCGCGTTCGACCGTGGAATCACTGAATCGAACGATAAAACAATTGTTTTTCCTACCCCCGGAGCAATAGTCATATTTCTACGAGATATACAGCAGCAAAGGGCAGTGCTCATAAAAAATTTAAGGGAGGAAGAAGAGCCGGCTCGCTCGCTCGCTACTCCGTTATATCTTACAGCAGTAACGGCGGTGAATTCTACGGCCTCTTTCGACGAGGAACGAGCGAGCGGTACATAAGAAACACACACAGGGGTTCAGATTTACTTCATGATTATTGGCATACATATAGCTTCTACGACGCACCATTGAGAATACTCGAAATGAAAGCGTTCGAACAATAAGGCTGCAAATCGCTTCCTCATTTTACGTTGCTCGCAAAGCACCATTCGAGGAAGTGTGAAAATTAATTTTTGGCTTTCGTCATCGAGGAAGCCTCTTGAATGGTGGAAAAAATAAGAAAGCGATGTGTTAATCCGTTTAAAGCGCGGCATCGAGAAAAAAAAGAGTGTAAAAATGATGCTGGATTATTTCAAAAATTGATTAATGGAATTCTTAAAAAATCTCATAAAACGTGTTCGAGCGCATCGATTTTCATAAAATTCGATCCCAGTAGTTCTTTCACTCTGTTCACGTCCGCGGTCCATATACAACGCGGAGGCGATTTTCTGTCCCAGCGGCCGGGGTTTATATGCAGCATTACAGACTTACACCGCACTTTCGCCGCGACCCGCGACCTCTGAGACAATTCGCTGTATGCCCGGACGCTGTGTACGTGAAGGTACGTGAAGTTAAACATTTATACTTACTGTCAGTTTGATCGCTCAAATTTTGATATACTCAGGATCTTTATGTAACTTTTTATGAAATTCAAAAACACTGGAAATATCATACAATTTTACAATTTTACGGTTCCTCCGAATATCGTCGAATTCAAAGCGGATCATTGGTCCACATCAGACCTTTGGTGCATAAAACTATTCAAGCCCATTCGCCTAACAATTTTAAGAGCCATTGGGTCCATAAGATCGTTCAACGAAATTCAATATCGCCTAAAATATTAACGGCCACTAGAATATCGCCGAAAAGTTAGGGGAAAAAAAATTCGTTTCAGCTATTCACCCGCGTTATAAATTTCAGGTTGATAATCCAAGGCATCCTCAACTTGCGGAGATGTATTGAATAATTCCGTGTGCCTTTCCACAAAAACCCACATGTAAATTATCCAGTTTCTCCAATTTATTTTGACTCGTTTAGAGTCTTGTTTTTAGACAAAAAAAAAAAAAAGAAAATGTTCGAATCTGGCGAGATGGGTGACCGTTTCTCGAAAAGAGTATAGTCCTCCATGTCCCCTGCAACGTATCCCAGACGTTCGTCGGTTCGCGAGTAGACTTCGGGGATGGTCTCCAGGTGCATCTTTGATTCTCGACTCGCGTTCCCTCACGTTTTCCTCGCCGCCCCCCCCCCCCCCCTCCCGCGTGGCCCCAGCAGACTCTCCGGTATTAAGAATGAAATTTTAGAATGCCGAATGTATATGCGCGGAAGAGGCTCCGGCACAGTGGAACCGTTCGTGCAAGGGGGGAAGAAGCCTCGCTCTTGCGGAAGAAGAGGTACCGGAAGGTCGGAGGGAGTGCGAGAGGATGCAGAAGCGTCGGTGCCGGCGGATTGTAGAGGAAGATGGTGGTGGTGCCGGTTCTGGCGCGCTTTGACACAGCCCCACGGGTACATTACTAGGATTGCCGCCACCAATTGAACTCCCTCGGCTCCGACCTCTCGGCGAGAGGTGGTCCAACCCCCGCATTGCCGTTGCATACACACACCCTCCCTCCCCCCCCCCCCCCCCCGCGGGCGCGTGTTCTCCGGCTTCTCTTCCTATTGCCCTCTTGCACTCACTATCACTCTCTCTCCCTCTCCCCCTCTCTCCCTCTCTCTCTCTCCGTGCCCCCTTATGTCTGCAAACACGCGGAAGCCCGAGGCGACACCACCGTTCAAACACCCAATCGCTTCGGTCTCTCAGCAGCGCACCAACGGTGAGGTAACTTGAAATTCTCTATTGTTAACGTTATTTGAGTTGGAGCGAGCCTGCCGGGCCATTGTCGGCCGGAGGATCACCCGACGACCTTAACTCCCAACCACCCACTTCCTTATTATCAGAAACAAATTTGTCGCAAAACGGTGCGGCAACCGACTTTGGAAAATTGGATTTCTTTTTTGGTGAGGTCGTTTTTTTTTGGACTTCGTGCGATGCGCACCGAAGAATCGAGGGTCGCTGGGGGGTTGGAAGGATATTCGGCTGAGTCGGCTAGTTTTTAGAATGATTTTTGAGGGTGCAGCGCGTGTGTGTTACAGGCCATGCGTACGGGATTCCGCGAGAATTTTGTGGTCTTTGCAATGGGATAAAAATTTGGGTGAAATCGAGGATACGAGAGACACTGACAAAATTTATTTCGCATGATAGTAATGTTGAAATTGAAGAATTATCAACATGTCGATTTGTTTGGTTGATAATGATATGTAATTGATAAATTTGCCTCGAAAAAGAAGAAAACAAAAAAAGTGCAAAGTCCGACTTAAACGGTCCGTATATAATTTGATCGCCGAGACAAGCTTTGGGGTACCTTTTCGGGGGGATGAAATTAATTCGTGAGTGAAAGCGTTAATCCCTAAGTATAGTTGAACCGTGCAGTGAAATAGAAGCGGAGGAGAATGCGGCTCTGCCTGCCGGCTGTGTGGAATGTTGGACGATGTACGAGTGTGAGTGTAAGGTCTGGCTGGGAGAGCGAGGTAAGATAGAGCCAGCGAGAGGGAGAGGGAATTCGTAATATAGAGGGCCGCTCTACGGCCCCGCTGGGAGGAATTCCGGGGTACGTTTTAAATTGCTGCATCCCCAACCTTCTTGTTTATGTATGCCTTCGTGTTTCTTATTCTTGTGCGCGGCGCGAGCTAAGACGAAGAGAGCGCGGAGGACGAGGGGGCGAGGGGCGACGGAAGAGAAAAGACGGAGAGAGCGGGGCTCTCGCCTCGCCGAGGCTCACCCCTAACTTTATGTGCAGAGCGTCGACATAAGTATGGGGATCCGCTTGTGTTGGCCTATGCGATAGAACGCTTTCTTTCCCCCTTTTTCTTCTGCTTCTTTTTCTTCTTATTTTTTAACCTTACACACTCGAGCTTTCATCCATGAAAATTCGCCTCTCTTCCATCCCTATAGAATGAAGCGGGGCAAAACGAAATGTATCATGTTTCGTAAGAAATTATGTTCTAAAGTCTTTACGTTCATTAATATAACGTGTAGTGCGAATAAAATATTGTTTTGTCGTTTTATATTTTACATTATAATTTTATTGTTTGTCTGCTTCCATTTATTTTTACTTTTTTTTTTATTGGCCATTTACCGATGCCACCTTGTGAAGGTCGAAACAATCTCGACGATGGGTTCAAATTTTCAACAAATTTTTCTCGAAGACGACTTGTTGAAATTGAACATTCTAGAGTTGGCCCCTTGCGTTATTGATAGACGTAAAGCGCCTCAGTCACTTCGTTTCTGTCAAGTCTGGTAAGCATTTTTTAGCGTTACGTTAGGTTCCAACAAGGTCCGGAACGGTCTTGACAAGGCCCCGATGTAACGCTCAAAATGTTTAACGACCGAAGCAGCCTTCGAGAAAAAATCGCGTTGAAAATATTTAGCTCTGCCACTCTCGGGGTTCCATGCCGCTGGCGGAGGAGGTTCGGCCGCCTCTCAGAGTTGAACTCACGATTGAACCTTACGGCTGAAAATCCACATCCAAGGTTTTCCGAATTAGGCCACTCCGGTCAACGGATCGATACAACATATAGAATATGCAGAAAGTACATTTTTCCTATATTAAATACACTTCTTACGAAGAATAGCATACAGACAACTGTAACAACGAAACCATCTATTTTCATCCGCACATACGTTGCATAAGGCCTCTATTACCTTGTCTCGTGAATAAGTAAATCAACGCGAATCAACAAATAATTAATATATATTATACACATATATTTTATATTTGCACGGATAATATATATTATACACGTATATTCTGGCGTATATAAAAAATATATAAAATATATGAACAATACCTACATTTCTCGCACACAATTCTTACCGGGTAGAGCCGGTCGCCCATCCGAGTACCGACCGCAAGCGGTAATGTTTGATCGCGACCGCGCACCCATCTGCGTGCCTGTCGTAAAAATTGTTGTGTTTCCCCGATGCAACGACTTCCACAATTTACGTGAAGCCGTGTGTCATTTTGCCCCACGCACTTCGTACCCTTGTTCTTTCTTCGCAGGGTGAATTCGAGGGTGGATGTTGTGTCTACGGAACTTGCTACCAAGACGGAGAGAGAGCGTAACGGAGAGAGGGAGGACAGGTATGCTCGAACGTGACCGCGATTGGGTGCGGGAAACGGCAGTCCGCGCGTTCGCTTGTTCAGAGGGTAGTACGTACGTGCGGATGGGGATGGGGGCGCGAAAAAGAACCTTATGTATATTCCTCGTGTCTTTCTCCTCTACCTCCTCCTCCGCTTCTTCTCGTGAATGTCTTGTGTACGTGTGGGGAAAAAAACGGCCGACCTAAGTTTCTTGCTTCTTCCATCTTTTTTCTTGTACGTTCCCGAGCTTCTTCCTTCTCCGCTTATTCTCGACCCACAGGGGAGAGACCCCGAGCCCCCCGACTATACAGCAGTGGCAGACTCTCGGCTCGGGGCTTCAATTGCTTTGGCCCGAGAGCTTATCCACTCGCTCGGTGTTTCAACCTTCTCGAGAATTAGGCCGGCCTCTGCGAAAAACCACCCCCATTTCTTCTACCGTGAGAGCTTCTCTTCTCTCTTCGTTTTTTTTTTTTTTTTTTTTTATATACCTGTCTCGATTCGGAGCTCAGGTTGGCCAAGTAATTTTCACTCGCGCTCCGCATCGCCGAAAATGACTGTACGCTGTCTTTATTATACGTCTGGAGAAAATTGATTGAGCAAGAGGGGGGGGGGGGGGGGGGGGGGGGAGGCTATCAACGACGATGCCCGGCAATCGAAGAATAATTACCTCGAGCGACGGAAACCGCTAATTAGGCTAATTCGTTTTTCGGACTGTAAATTCGGACGTAAGATAAAGCCCGAGCGGAGAACGTAACAATTGCCGCCCAAATAAAAGGCATTAAAGTTTAAATACTTGCGTGTCCGGTTACGAGGGAGAAATGGCGTACGACGAACGAATGTTGTGCGTGAATTTAATCCGGTTCATCTTTTCGATGCCATAATTCGTGAAGGACGACGTCGACCGGCACACACATGCTCCGGTGGACAATGCGAGGACACTTGTTCCGTGTGACGGCGGACGCTCTCCGAACGGCGGGTTAAAGTGCAGCCGGTTAATCCCGAAGTGGTCGCACGCGCTTCGCGGAACACCGCTTCTGGTCCCTCGGCCCCCCCTTGAATTTTACAACTATCCCCCTCGTGTCTCTCCGACATAAAATACAACGGAAATGATAACAGTCACGCTGGGAGAGACAACCTAAAAAAAGAGAGGTATTTGATCGTCGATTATCATGACGGGGAAAATTGATCAAGGGCCGTGATAAGAATCGCTGTTAACAAAAGAGTTGTGTCACAATAAAACGAGCCAAACTATGCGATACTTCTCACGATTTTTAAACGATGTTTCTCGCTAGTGGAATTTTGTCCAAGGGACAACCTTTCTGTTTTTTTTGTAGAGAATCGCGCTTTTTCCGCGCTTTAACCGCTCGTAATGAGGAGAGTACGAGATAAATAAATATAGCCGAGGAAGACTTCATCTCATACATTTGTATATAACAATAATACAAGCGAAAATATATGCGATGCAACGTTCACAATTCTTGTTATTCTGCAGATGCTCCATTTTGCCCCGTCATCGAATTTCGACTTTGAAGCACCATACTGCTTAAAAAATTACAATACTTTCAAAACTTATGAAGTACCGCATCTCAAAAACTACATACATTGAATAATTTCGAAGTGTCTCATTCCGCTCCACTCTAGACTTCCGACTTTAAACGTCACATTGCCGGAAAACACTCCAAATCTTTTAAAAAACGCTACATCTACAAAAGTTTCGTCGAACCGTATTATAAAAACTCAATTTTCCAATAATTTTGGAATGTCCACTCAGCGCCATCGACAACCCCCGATTTTCTACCCGTTTTGCCCCGCCGTCCCATTTTGCCCCGCTCTCCCCTATACTCGTATAGCCAAAGCCTCCCCGGCCGTGTCTGACTCGATCTTTTCCTACTTCGACTCCGTCCTCGGTGCAGCATTATTGCATCGTTGAGCGATCTTGTAGGCCTCGCGGCGGCGTAGTGCTGAGCCAAAAACGTGGCTCTCTCGTACAACGTTAGGGCTTGCACAAGTCTTGGCCCCGAGGGACCGGTAGTTGTAGCGGCAGCAGCGGCGGCAGTGGAGACCGCGGCAAGCGTCGCTAATGAAAGCATACTCGATCACCGTGCGCTCATTTGGCAATCTCAATATATCAAACAGAGAGAACGAAGCGCGCACGGGGAGTAAGGGGCACATCGTGCCGCTTTATACCGTACAGGCTGCTCTCTACGGCGATGGCGGTGCTGCTGCTGGGGCCTAACCCAATAGACCTAACACGGCAAACACAGGGCTATGCGTACACACGTGTAAACGCCCAGTGTCTCTCTCTTTCCCTTACGGTGCTCGGATACGCTATCCGCGGTGACGTTACGATCGACGACAGGGGGTGGCGCGTGCCAGTGGCACTGAGAGTCACACAGGGAAAACGAGACTACGGCGCGGAGCACAGTACCGGAACTAACCGAAGCGTAAGTCAATCGTCATTGCTTCGGGGCATCGAATCCGGCTTTGCCCCGGCAACGGTCGGAGGACTCGCCACCGTCGAGTCTCGTACACAGCGACGGTCATCCGGTGGACTGCATGCGCGAAAGCTCAATTTCTGGCCCGATTGCCTCGGGCGTCGATGACCCCGCCGTTTCGATGCTGAAATCAGTGACGATGAATTAGGAGTGTTCTGTCGATCGGTCGTACGACGAAAATAACCACCGGTGTCATTTTTTTCGGTGGGCGTTATTCGACCATCGCATGGTCAAATAACGCAACACATTCGTTCATGCATGTTTCACATTGAATTCGAATAAGATACATGTATACAGACAATAAAAAAAAAAAATTTAAAAAACGTCCCAACTATTTATGAACAACCGTGATAGAATGAAACGAATTAGACTTGCAGTCGATTTTTGCAGCGTATCGTTTCGTCTCACGATACAATCCCGACTCGCTCCCGACACTTTTATTGGATTCGTTTTTTTTCTTCCAACGTAATAAGTTGAGAGATTTTATTTCGAATTCGATTTTCTGTAAGACGGGAAATGGATAAACGTTCTCGTGGGAGATCGACGACAGAAAGAAAGAATTGTCGTCGCTCTACTCGACCCGACTCCCTCTTTCGCGCCGAGCCCCGCGGATGAAACGACAGCGAGCACGGGAGTGCGGGTGCGAGTGGGTACAGAGTCGGACGTGATGCCTGCTCGACGTTTCAGGAATGTCAGGTAGAAGAGCTTTCTCGCGTTAGTACGTTAGAGGCAAATAGAGAATTCGGATGGCGGATGAGTGCGAGCTATATAGTTTCTGGTTCCGGTGACTCCGTCGGAGCACGTGATCGTGTGCACCCACCGTCGGGAACACCAGAACCACCGGCTCGTCTCTCACCTAATCGACGTGACAGACGGCCACCCTTCGTCCGTATCAGCGCAGTTACAATGAGTGACGTCTCTTTTAAAAATTCATTCGACGCCTCTCTCTCACTTACCTCCGCCTACCCCCGGCTCGTTCCCATCCTTCAACGGCAGACTCACTGATTCCTCATCGCTAAAAACAAAATTGACCGATTCGTCGACGCTCCATTATTCACGACGCAAACACAAGCGAATAGTGAATCATCGAAAAATTCGATTTTTCAAAAGTGTGTCGGATAAATATTTTTTCCAGACACTTCGATTCTTATTCAAAAAGAAGGAAATCCTTTTGTGATACGAAAGATTATTTATTTTCACCGCACTGTTTAAACGAGATGCGATGTGAAAGTTTCGAAGAGATCGATGATTCTCCGATCTTCGGCTCGCTTCCCTGATAAAACTTTTCGTAGACAATTTTGTTGTAATGACATATTAATCAAGAATGCTGATCCTGTTATAACGATACTGAGCGACCTACCTTAAATGCTTTATTCGTCCTTGCTTATTATTCTCCCGCCGACGTTCTCGGAGGCCGATTGAATTCCCGACAAATAACAATGCATCTGCAATTTTCGATCAATTAATTTTCATCCCTCCCCTGTGAGTGCCCAAAGTACCGAAACGAAAACCGGCACTTCGGAAATTCTTTCTGATCCTGTTATAACGATACTGAGCGACCCACCTTAAATGCCTTATTCGTCCGTGCTTATTATTCTCCCGCCGACGTTCTCGGAGGCCGATTGAATTCCCGACAAATAACAATGTATCTGCAATTTTCGATCAATCAATTTTCACCCCTCTTGTGTGTGCCCGAAGTACCGAAACGGAAACCGTCACTTCGGAAATTCTTTAGTCGGTCATGTGACACAGAGTTATCAAAGTTTAAAAGTTGAAAGCAGTGCTTCATGTGGAATCTCGTGTCGCGTTGCGGTTGCAACCGCACGCATTGGGGTTACAACCGCACCTATGACGAGTGGAGTGTGCGGAGAGACCAGGCACATCGGGCGCTGTAATGCCGCAAGGCCGAGCAGGTGGTTCCGTTTCGTCGAGCCTCCCCTATTCGTCAAGCAGCCGCTCTTCTTTTTCCACGCGTCACGAATCTTCGGGACCCAGCCATAACGTGTGCGTGTAGCTCGTGTACGCGGAGCCACTGTCCGTTACCGCCCTCTCACCTTCAACCCTTAACCCGCACGCGCTCCGCGGCGCACGCATCAACCCCTGTTGTATCTTGGGCCGGTTCGAGTCTCCGGGAAGCGGCAACACGGCTTCGCTGATTATACTCATTAGCTTGATTGGAAATACGCGTTATTATCGCTACATCCCGTTCTGGCCGGGCAAAAGGTATGCACGGTGTCGGATACGCGAACGACGGAGCGGAGAGCGGGGTAAAACGGCCCAACGTTCGATATCGGACTTCTCTTTTAACGTCCCGCGACGAGTCGGTGAAAACGGTTCGTTTTGCCCCGTCGTTCCGTTTCGCCCCGCTCACCCCTATACATAAGCGCCAATTTTCAGTCAGCGGAAACGGCGGTTACCCAGGATACCTTCGCGGCTCGAATAAGGGTGAACACAACTTCGCGTATCATTCTGTAAGTATTGCCTTCATTGCCCTCCCTCCCCCTATTTTTTCTTCCTCGATTGCACCGTGTATTATTCTACAGCGTAATGATACACTCCGTGAACGTGGTGACTGTGTTTTGTAGGTCTCTTTTTTAAATCGAACTTTATACATTACCTGTTTTGAGGATACGTAAATGTCAGATGCCGTATGTCGTGCTGTATAATCGAGTACACGATATTGTTTTCTTTTTTCAATGTCGTCGGGGAAGAAGTGTAGTGTAAATACAGTCATGAAACTATTTTAAGGAGGATCGACATTTTCTTTGGAGTCAAAAGTGTAATTGAAAAATAATTCATCACAGCTGTCGAGAATCGCATGCAATATTAGTGAAATGCATTACGCATGCCATTTGTGGGGTGTATTTTGCGAAAACGCTCCGTGTATCGAAGATTAAGAAAAATGTGCAGGCAAGTTTAAGAATCTCAATGACTTTGAAATCGCCGTCGCGCAGTGGTGGCCGATATTACGAAACGAGAAACGAAATCACACGTCATTTCCTAAAACTTATATGAACAATTTGTAAAGAATATTTGAGACACAAAACGATTGATAGATTGATAATTTTATGTCGTGGATTCGTGATGTCTGGTAAAACACTTTAAACCCCCTCGCGTTCAGTTGTACGATGTATTAGCATCAAAAATTGGCTTGCGTTTCACTTTAAAAAAATATCTATACATTTTTCATATTTATCATACTAGCTTAACTAGACCGAATGTCATGTAATGCAGGTATTCTTGGATGTCACCCCCAAGGTCTGGTTTGACCGGCAGCGTCTCTCCTGGTCCAGGTGGTCCATAAGACCATCTTCGAGGTCAAGAGCAACGTCGTTGCCAACGCGAAACCCCGGAACAATGTTCCAGCCCGCTCGAACGCCCCGAAGGAAGGTGTCGACTTTAGTTTGGAAAGGGCCTGCGGCGCAACATTGTTACGCCTCGCGTTCCAGCGTGTACCGCACAATTTCAACCTTAACTCGCATTTTCACAAAAGAACGGCAGAGCATTTTTTTTTTTGAAAATTAAATACGCTTCTCTTGAGACTACGATCTCAGCATCGATAGGCGTTTGCGTAAGCTAGGGCTTATGTCGGATCTTACCAGGGTCCAATGTGACGATCTAAAATTTCCACCACGGTCAAAGTTGTCCTCAGGTACTAATTCTTATCTGAAATGACGGTCGCACGCCCTTGATTTTAGGCACCTTCCAGACATACCGTTCGATCGGTCCATTCGGCATCAGATTGTCCCCAACTTTGCGTCCGGCTAAAAAGCGTAACGCTCCTCTCTCAACAGTCACCGGTGGGAAAAAAAGTTGAGGCCGCGTCGAGATTTCACGGGCCGAGTTAAAACGCCATGACACAAATACACCTTCATGATTCACGGCATCGAGTACAGTTGCGGTCTGCGCGCGCCTTATTATTTTATACAGGAACGAAAGAGTTTCGAGGATTCTCGGGCGAGGGGGAGAGCAGCGGAAGAGACGTGAGATAGTTCGCACAGCTCACACGGTAACTCGAGAAAGGATCTCTTTTCCGAGTGTAGTGGTTCGAGAGCGCCAACAGGATAAATTTTTACTCGGCGGACGCCGGAGAGCGGTGGCGAGCGAACGACCGCGAGCGATTGCGAAAGGGATGCTGCCAGCTCTCGCCCCGGGGGCGGCGGCGGTGGTTGAAACGTTGCGGGAAGAGGAGTAAGAGAAGACGCTACGCCGTGTCGTGTCGGAGTCGTCTTTCTCGCTCTCGGAACAGCGGGGAGGCTTTGGGCGAAGTACGAAGGAGGAAGTCACAGAGAAACGGACGCGGAATGGGTGGCGCGAGGGGGCGAAGGTCGGTCCGGGAGATAGTCCGGGGGGTTAGGGATTGAAGAGAGGCCGAGCGAAGCGGCTCGGCCCGGTGCAAGTAGGTTTAATATTTGATAACGCGGGCTGGTCATCCTGGCGAGGCGATAACACGGGCCCCGCGGGAACCTTCCGGCCAACATCCCTCGGAAAACGAGCGGATCTCGCTCGCGCTCTCTGTGCCACCCCCTGCGAGGCCGTGCGTCGGAGTCCTGTCTCGCGCCACACCGGCGACGAGTCGGCCTCGCTCGTGGATACGCTATACCTTCGCTGTACGGTTGCTTCCGAGCCGAAATAACCCTGGCTTCGCCATCGTCGTCGGCGTCGTCCCCTTCGACCTGGAACCCCGCCGCTCAAGCTATAAGCAACATCATTCGTAGCTCCTCCGCGCTTCTTCTTCCGGTCGGTACTTCCGACGCCACTGTCCATGGGGGAGGCGTAGTCGATAGCGGGGTACTCGAGCTGAGCCCGAAGAACGTGCGCGCTGAACATATCGCGGAGGTTGATCATGCTACAAAGTTTACTGGGGCATCGAGCACCGCGGGTTGATAGACCTTTCGAGGCATCGAGACACGCCGCGCATTCAACGAAAATCAATGTTTTGTTTTCCCTTCAGCTTTTGTGAAACATTATCCGATCCTATCGACCCGGCTCTATAAATATTTGATGCTCGATTTTTTTTTTGATTGGTCGAAAATTATGTTTTTTTTTACTGTATCGATGATAATCATCGATACAGTATGGATCGACCGCTGAGGTTGCTTAGATATTTTTGTTTCATTTTTAGCTGTATTTATTTTCAGTAGTATAATTTCATTTCATAATAAAAAATAGTGCCCTGCAGGCACTGCTGATAAGTAATTTTAGTGAGCGCGAAAGAACTACTACTCAACTTTCGGTAATTACACCCCTAGTTTGTTTCAGTGCTCCCAGTAGTACTTTTTCGCAAGGGATAAGACGCCCGGAAGCGACAACACAGTCAGCGCCGCCAACCGCTTTGCATAAAAGCGAAAATTAAAAAAAATTTAACATAAAACATTTTTTTAAAAATTTGTCCCGAACTTTGTTCAAACTATGTCTCATAGGTCGTTAATAAATAAAAATAAAAAAAAAACCAAAAAAACCACGGTCTCATCGCAGGCCTTAGAGGGTAGCTCGGTCGAAATAAAATGAAGAGGTCGCGTCGGGCCTTTTTTTTGCCATTTTACGTACACATGTTCCAAATTCGTTATATATGTATCGAAAGCAATATAAATAAATAGCAAAATTGATTATAACTGTTGCTGTTCCGTGAGAGGCTTAATCAATTAAAAAATAAAAACAATAAACAAAAAAATGATAAAATGATCGTAATCCAAACGTGTAGTTTCGTGTCTCGATCTCGAAAAATCAGCGATCAAACGAACCAAAGTATCGTTTCGCAAAGTCGCATAAAAATTATCCGCGATAGGTTGTACTTGATCGACGAGCGACGAATCGTCCGTGCACGCGTCAAACGACAGTGTCTATCGCCGCGAAAGAGAATCGCGAAGACACAGAGAAAACCGGTGGCCGCGAAGTGTAAGCCTTCGGCGGGACGAACGGGCTCACTGTTTCAATAATTCATCGTTGAATTCGGCCACACAAATCTCGACCTGTCGCCCATATATAGCAACTCTCCCTCTCCACCTCGTGCCCTTCTTATCTAGTTTTTTTTTTTTTCCTATTCATTCGCCAATTTTCTTATAGTAAGCTCGCTCGTATTTAGATACCAAGTCCGCGTGTCTTCCTTTCTCGACGCCTCATAGCAAGCCCGTCTCTCCGAACCTCGTCGCTCCCCCTCCTCTTATACTCCGCGTTCACGATCCTCCAAATGTTCTCCGAACGTCTCCGAAACTCAAAAAAAAAAAGAAAAAAAAAAAAAAATCCCGCGCAAAACAACACCACCGTTACGATACATGCAGAGCCGAACGGGTGTTGGTTCGATTTTCTTACAGTAAGCTCGCTCGTATTTAGATGCCAAGTCCGCGTGTCTTCCTTTCTCGACGCCTCATAGCAAGCCCGTCTCTCCGAACCTCCTCGCTCCCCCTCCTCTTATACTCCGCGTTCATGATCCTCCGAATGTTCTCCGAACGTCTCCGAAACTCAAAAAAAAAAAAAAAAGAAAAAAAAAAAAAATCCCGCGCAAAACAACACCACCGTTACGATGCATGCAGAGCCGAACGGGTGTTGGTTCGAGGTCCGAGTCGCGGCGGTACGTCCTCCCGCCGTCCCGACATACGGACAGACGGACAGGAACGGTGGTTGCGGGTGGCGGTCGCGAACCATGCGAGCACGAAGCCAGCCGCGAGCTGCAGGGGTGGCGGAGGATCACCGGCGGGGGGTGCAAGATGGCCGACGTTTTCAAATCAGGGCGCAAGCGTCCCGACCGGCTCTGGCTCCGCCCTTGCGAAAGCCCGCTCTTCTCTCCCCGTCCCGTTCCGTCTCTCGCGCACGCTGGAGGGTAGCTGCGCGACGGGAGGCCCGCTTCATCCCTTCTCGCCGCCGCGACCAACCCTGTCGTGGCTGTACGGACACCCGCTCCGTGTATCCATACAGCTCCTCTATCCATATATACTCTCGTCTTCTCCCTCTCCTCGGGACGCTCCGTGTCTCTACACCCGTCTCTCTCGAGCTCCGCTCGCCGGAAGGCTCCGGTGCGATTCAACCACCCTCCGACTGCCGCCGCCGCCGCCACCCTCCCAGCCTTCGCGCGTATCCACACCGACCCACCGCCGAACCACCCCCCCCCCCCCCCCCCCCCCCCCACCGGCGTGGAACAGTTCATCCGTAGCAGAACATGTCGCGCACTCTTCCGAGCCAGTCATCGAGAAAAAGTTCCCGATAAGGGACATCGCCGATCGTTCCGTCGCCGCTCGTCCCTACGATTTTACGCCGACGACGAAACGACAACGAAAAGATACTACGAGTGTCGAGAAACAAACGAGAATGTAGGGGCGACAGATATTTTTTGGATCTTCGGGACATCGGATAGCGGGACCGTCGGCAGTCGATTGTGCGAGAGTGCGAGGTGCCGTGCGCTATCGTCGACGAGCTTGTGTACGGAAGAAGAGACGAATCCGAGTCCGTTTGCCCGTTCGTTCGTCGGGGCGAAGAATCGAAACGCGGGTAACGGGGAGGATTGCGATAATGAGGAAACGACGCAGCGGCCGGGTAGTCCTGGAGCTACCTGGATGTCATTGACTGATTTTTCGTTTGTTTTCGATTCCCTGTTCCGCGGCTCGTTTACCCGATAATATGCGAGTGCACCTTTCGCTCACACGAGTGTCGGACGGGTGTGGCTGTGTTACCTGAAGGTACGACGAACGAGAATCGAGAGCGGACCTTGCCGCGCGTGTGACGCGTGTGTCGGAATTTTTTCGTCGAGAGCAGGAAGGACTGTAAACGGGAGAACGGGTGCACAGATGCGAGTTGTCTCGCGGTCGGCGGTAAGCAGCGGTCGCCGCCGGGCTTGAATTCTGTTGCGCGAGAGGAAGTTGTTTCTGGACGCTGAGGAGATATCGAAGATGATGTACTCGCCGGACAAGATGATGGGGAGCAAGGGGCTGCACGGGGCACCGATCACCGCCCCAGGGTGCTTCCCATCGGGGAGATACTCGCCGCCGTCGTACCGCACGGCGCCGGACCCCATGCCGCCGCCGCCCCGACGCTGCATGCCGAATCCACCTGTGAGTAACTTTTCTTCAATCACCCTCGTCCCGAATCCCCTCCCATCCGCATCCTGCTCGGCTATCAAATTTTTCACGGGTCTCCGACGATCCGGTAAAACATCTCCGCCAGTGACGAGGATTCGAATCTTCGCCGAAACATTTAGCTAAGCCGATTATGGGGCGGTGAGGCAAGGAAAAAAAAAGCTCCGCGGGGCTGGAGAACGCGCTAGGGGCTTCGAGATAATCCCGGCATGCTTATCGGATGATTCTTTATTTACTTGCCGGTTCGGGTGAAATCGTTTGACTCGGGGTCTCCTTATTTTTTTATACGCGAGGGAAACAGTCGCGGATTGGCGGGCTGTTGAGCTACTTCGATATCGGTGGTTCTCGTTTATCTCGTCGATTTTAGTGTCAAATCATTTTGTTGTGGTTGTCTACAGTTCGGGCGAGTAAATTTATTATTTTAATTTTAATAAAACAAATGCGAAGATATTTGTACTATGTGAATTTTTTTTATTTTTTTTAGGACAAATGTAACGAGTGACATGTTACAGAGACGTTGAGAATTTTTACTTTTGGTCGTTGAATTTTATTTTGAATTTTTTTTTTCTTTGAGAAACCCGGTGCAGCAATGATCCGTATTATATTTAATAAAAGACACGCCACATGGACTTGTTTGAGATTATCGTTGGGAAATTGAAAAAATGCCTATGTCGAAGTAACGAGAGATTTCCATAGCCGAACATTCTGAACATTTATTCTCCGAGACCGAGAATAAATTATTTCAACGATTTGATAAAATATTGTTCCATCGGTTTGCAACGAATTTGAGAGAACCATGAGCTCATTGGCTTTCACATATTTTTCGGAAAACGTTTGATTTCATTCAAAATGTGGGGTGTATTTGATCGTAAAGACCGCACATGGGTTCCGACGCGTCCGGAACATCAAACTTGTGGAGCGTGTAATAATTCCACCGTTCCGCAAATCAATATGAAACTTTGCCGAACATGTCGACGATATCTTCGCGTATCGATTTCACTGCAAACAAGCTCGAAAAGATTAAATTTTCGCAAAGTTACACGACGATGAAAACGGGGCTGTAAAAGTATGTGCGATCTTCCGGAGTGAACCCCTACGACGAAACGTCGGATCGTAAAATACGATGACCGACCTTATCGCGGTAACATTAATCGCCGAGATACGATTTCAATGTTTGTATGTCGATGACAAACAAGGTCGGCTCTATTCGCCAGAGTGAAAAGTAAAGCTTAATGGGAACTATTAAAGTCACGGAATTTGTTTATAGCCCCATTCGTGTACGAGACTATAAATTCGGTGGAAGAAGGAATCCTCGTTCCCTTGATGTCGGACTCGTTGAGCAGGGGTGCAAACAATTTCCGTCAATTTCACGTATAACACTAGCTCATTAAGCTTTTTCCCCCCGTGTTCGTTCTAAATGGGTGTTTATCGCCCACTTGCACGCCATCGTGCGGTACACGAGGAGGAGCAGGCTCGCGGCACTCAGTAGCCTAATCGCTAAAAGCACAACTGTGCCGGTGGTGTTTGGAAGATGATTTAATGGCGAGAGGGGCGGACCGACGGGGTTGTCTACTACTTTTGCATGTCGGTAGATTCTCGAATCTTTCAACGACGCGCTCCTCCGATATGCCCAATTGGACATCCACCTAAATATCGTACATGATGTGTCCCCACAACAGCCAATACGATTAAAAACACACAAGAGCACCCTGAATCTTTCAGACTTGTTAAAATGAAGCGAGACTGAATTAAAAAAAAAAATTCGAATTGTGCTGGTAGATATTCAGGGATTTTACAATGAGCCGCGGTAAGGTCTGGAAAAGGCTGGATAAAACCCTGACGAGACAACGATGGAACGCTCTATAATATTTACTAGGGAATTTTAAGGCACTCGAAAGAGTCAGATGGTCTAGTAAGTGAGAGATAAGAGAGAAGAATAACAATTTTTTTATAAACTGAAGATGAGAGAAGCTCATTTGCATTGAATTTCGAATTTCTTCGGGGCGTCCTTAATATACTCGCACAGTCGGCGGATCTTATATTCATAATTCTCGTAATTAATTTTTGTTATTTCGGGAAACAACGTGATTGAGTAAATGAATAAAAATTTCTTTGGTCGACATTTTTCATAGCTGTCAGTGAAGCTATGCACTCAGCCATCCTGCGAAACCGAAACCGAGAATTGTGTTGAGCTCCTAAGGTTGATCCGACTATTCAAAGTTGCTTCCACGTTCAAGACAATTGAATCACAATTTGGATTCTCCTTCCTTCTACTGTAGTGCGAGGCTGCTTATATATCGGATTTCTATAGTAAGGTGAAAGTGATGAATATGTCTCGTTCCATATATTATGTTACACACACGATTCACATGCTAATCACACATTTAATTTCACATGCAAGGTATAAAGATTTTCATTGACAATTATCATGAGTAATCATTTCGTGCGAAAGATCTGAACGTCGAAATTCCCAATCCGGCTATTTCACGTCTCCGACTGTCGAGATATCGATAGTCTGATATCGAAAAACAATGAATACAGTTCTTTCGACGGGTTCAGTTTTTCCGACTTTTCTTTCCGATAAATAATTTTTTTTTTTTTAAGCTCAAAAAAGTTAATCAGAATCACAAATTTTTGAAAAAATTGTCATTAAAAAATAGTGCGTCCAAGAAGAAACAAAACGTAAAAAATATCTTTCCAGTTGGCTGCACCTCGATCAACAATTTTTAATAACCAAGCTGATTCACAAGCAAAATTTAGTTGAAAAAATAATTCAAATAAATTTGGTAGACAAACTAATAATATTTTCGAAAAAAATAAAATCAGCAACATGATTTACCTAGGTCGTTCAACACGCTTTCCCAGTTAAATCGTTGGTTTTTTTGCCTTCCAAACCTCCTGAATTATTACGCCCAAAAGCTGAGCGCCGGCTCAGAGAGCATCCGAACCGTTATGATTTCTTCGAGTCTCCGGGTATTGCCGTCCTCGCCCTTAAAAATTGAGACGGCACGCATCAAGTTCACCACCATCGGAGCATCATCCCCGAAGAGCGGCGGAGCGTAGCAGAGCCCGTCCGCGCGCCCTCGCTACATTCTTTTACTTTATTCATGTGACGTAATAGGATAAAAAGCGTCGCTACGAGCTGAGTGCCTAGATGAGATTACAGGCGTGTACTACTGATCTTTTTTTTTTTTTTTTTTTGCTTCCCCTCTACCGCTATTCTTCGAGATCGACGCTTCCATCCTGAATCCAGTTACACGCTGATCGATTGAATTCATTGAAAGTTCAAAAAAAAAAAAAAAAAAAGGCAAAGCTAAAGAAGAGATACTGCGCAGTACAAGTGTCAAGGGTGATGTACGCTGTTAAATATTTATCATAGGACGATTCTTTTTTTTTATCGTGAAATAATCCTGAAATATATGACACGGATGAAATTCGATTGTTTCAAAGTTTCGTTGGATGACTGTGTGTGTATGTGTGTGTGTGTTTTCCGCGGGAATCTCGTTACCTATGGTAATTAATACAGCTCGGAGCCCAGTTGCATATTTATGAATCGTCCCCTCCGCGACTGGCGATATCGCTCTTCCGATTTTAATTAATTCAGCGTCCACCGGACGAAATTATCGTTCCGATTTTCACGGATCGTTGAGAATCAGATCTGGCCCATTTGGCACGAGCAGAAATAAAGAAACCTTTCCGACTTCCTAGATATGTCTGATTATTGTTAAAATAATATTTTTAAAAATTACATCAGCGAGTTATGTTGTTTCATTCAGGAGCAAAGTGATCATACCTTTTTTTTTTTTTTTTTTTTTTTTTTTGAGACTGAAAAAACTTTCGTTACGAGTTATCTTACGATATATTGAAAGGGTATTATAGGAAAGCTCGACGAGTACTCTCGCGGGATTATCGATTGGTCAAACCTGCAGAGAATTGAATGCAGTTCGGCGCCACGACTCATTAACCATTGAAAGTAAACACCGGGGCTTCCATCCACGATACAAATAGGTCACGAAAATTACGTCGATACACACACATACACACACACTCGCGCGAGCCCCGCGACGAAACGGAAAGGAGTGTGGTCTCAACACTCATTCATCATTATCGGAGTCCGGGAACAAAGTTTCACCGCTTTATGGAAGTATCTAATGACGCGTATGTAATATTTGTGTTATCGTGAGAAATAACTGTGACTCACGAGACAATAAATTCCCATGTAACTGTAACCCTTTAGGGTTAAATATTTATGTCGAGAAAATGTATTTGGGATATATTTCGAAACGAGATATCGGCAATGGGAAATATACAAGCTGACACTTTTCCTTAGACCAAAGAAAGATATATTTTAAAAATAAAAATATAAACATATTATCATATTTTGTTATCAGATGCTAGCTTCTTATCGGCATAATGAGTGAATCCTGAAATTACTTTTTTATTGGGATGGTAATAATAGTCACACACTTTGATGATTAACTCTCGAATGGTTTAGATAGTCTACTAAACAGGGTAATAAAACACCGAAATAAGCGGCTACTCGAAACATTAAGTCTTTTTATCTCTGGTCATACAATTATTTAGTGATTTTGCCGATTGAATAACAGGCAAATTTGTGTTTTCATAATCGGGATCATAACAATAATGATAATAAAATACTTAAACAAATTCCGTCCCCGAAATGCCCGAAGTGGGGCATTGATCGGTTCCAGGAATATACACAGTGTCCGCGTCGAAATTTCAATGACAGGGCTGCTGCAAGGGGTTTTTGGGTCACCAGGCTCGAAACTGAATGTCAGCGTCTCAAAATTCGTTACAGCGGCGATGAGCATGTTTTTCGTTAAGGTTCAAATGAGATGTCAAGGTTTAACATTTTTTTAAATAAAATAAAAATCGTTGAGACCGAGTAATAAAAAAATCTCTGTTGTGGACAAAAATAAATACGTGGCACATAAATTGACATGGAATATCTCGCATCTAGTTACAGACGTGACAAGCCGCTTACGCAATGGCAAACAAGTCGCGCACGCTTCCTCAATAACTTTTGCAGTGAGGCCTATTGCCTCATTACGTTCGAGTGTGAAATCAGGCTGAAACTTTTCCTATAAGTCGAGTTACAACCAAGGTTCTTTGGTATTGAATTTTTTCAGAAACAGTAAAGACATTCCGAAGGTATGAATATTTTCTTTTATGTTGGGTTACTTGTTTTCATTACCATTTGTGCCCGCTGTTTTCAATTATTTTATTTGCAAGGCAGCCAAAAATAAATGACAGAAAATGCATTCTTCGAGAAAGAGCTTTGTAAGGAAAAAAAAATGCGAGAAAGCAACGTAAAAATGTATAATTGTCAGGATTTTTTTTTCTCTCTGAAATGAGTTTGATATTGAATAAATGATAAGATACATAAAGAAGCAATACCGATATCAAAATAACGAAAGGTCGACATCCCTGGCGCTTGTTGAAAGAACTTTTGTAGTTCAACCCGACGGCAACCAAAGTTCTCGTCTAATAAATAAAACAACATATTCGTGGCCAAAAAATCAATGGAGTGACATTGGAGTGTCAAAAGACTGGAAGTAAGGAAAGAAAGGGGAGTTATTGGTCGCTTGGAGTGTGTGTGCGATGTGCGGTCAGGTAAGAGCCATTTAAAGACCCCCCGGACATGACCGTCTAGGTGCACTTGCCTCACGGAAATCTGGGAAATGACCATATGTGCGAGCTGGAAGGAGGGGGGCTTCCCCGTCAGCGTGTTATGACGACGCTACAGTAGAACGATAATTAATGTCAGAAGTGTTTGACAGTCTGGAGTGTGTGTGGGCCCGAGGGGGTGTATGACTGTATCGTGTCCTCCGCGTCCGTATTATACGGAGGCCAACCACTATTTAAGTCATCCGGTACGACACATGGCTCCGGCGGCCATACGAGATTGCATAATCGATATCTCCACTCGCACCTGTGTATCTCACGAACGCTTCTATCCGCCCGCACATTTGCGACAAATTCGTCGGCTCGTCTTCAAACCCCGGGGCGCATGAGTTTATATGCTCCGAATCGTAGGTAAAAAAAATTTACCAAGTTACGCCGACGGATTGCGGCGGTTCGAGAATTCACGATCTTGACCACTGTCTGGTCGTGTGGGCGAAAATTCTCAGACCGCACCCGAAATTGATACACTAAAATCTCAATACTCGAAAAGTGAGTAGGACACTGTGTCGGGTGTCGTTTGCTCTTTGATTTCGGTCTTAACTATTTTTACTCCCGAATCAAATGGTAACGAGATATCGACAAAAAACGATTTCCCAAGAACTTCGTTTTCCAGTAAAAACAATGAAATTGCTCGATACTGGGCATCGGGAGAATTCGTGAAGATCGCGGAGACAGTCGTGAAGATGTCGGATGGAAGGATTCGGTGTTCGTTGACTTATGACGGTGCCTGAAATACTGGTCAAAGAAATTGGCGAATGTAAGGTCGATTGACAAACGAGCCAAGAACGAAATGTCGAAACATCACGCACTCACCTACTCGTCGCTGTGCCATGTAGTAGGTAAAGGGAGAGAGACGGGAGAAACATAATACAGAAGAGACGCGGCACCGATCACCGGTCCGTTGGTGCTACGGGGCTCCAGAAACACCCGCGGTCGACCCCGCACACAGGACACTGGGGACACATAACGCTCCCCACTTACATCCAATCACTCCTGATTTATATTTACTACTCGCTTTGCCCTTATTTATCGTCCTTCACGGAGACGCGTAGAATAGTAACGTTAATTTGGGGACCAAATTGAAAATAATGGCAGGAATACCGCGAGCGAACAAGGCGAGAAGGTGCACCAATGAAAATAAGAAGGAAATAAATATGAAGCTGGATAAAAAAAATGTGTTGTAGAAACCGAATTTTGTGTGTTTTAAAAAACGCGTGTTTGTCGTGTGCCTTAAACATGGCGAAATGATGAGGAATCGTGATGTGATCAACATTTTTTTAAATCATGTATAAATGGCAGTAAGCTGGGAGGAAATACAAAAAGAAAGTTATGAAGCTATAATTTGGGTAAGAGTCGTGAATACGGCTCGGTTCACATTATTGTTATTATTATTCAAATGAGAAAGTAACGTGCACATCAAATTGCACTTTTTTTTGTACCTTATAAGATACACCTGCTAGGATGAGATAAGATTGCACCCGTAATAAGACATATTTCGCTTTGTCCCACCAGTTCGGCGAATAAAAATTTTATCAGCGTTTGTGTGTCGCGGATCGACATACGGCTAAGTCCGTCCACGCCGAACATTCGGACTTTGCGAGAGCGGGTGGTCGGTCCGAGTTGATCGATAAGCGAACCTGCCCAGCTCGGCACTTCTATTCCAAGCTGCTCTCAGTAGCAAAACTATTGCGATTCCAGAATTTTTCCCGCTATCCTCTCCGGCACTTTCTCCGATGTAGCGAACGTTTCTGCCACGAGGGTCGGAAAGAGAGAAAAACTTCGGCCCGGGCAATTCCCTGGCTGTTAGCGAGGCTCTTCGCGAACGCTACTGTCTCGTGACTACAGCGAATTAGCGTCCCCGAAATGTTGGAGCGCTCCCGGAGTCGCGGGGATGGACGTCGAGGGACGGAGCGACGAGTGGCACGTTATAAGTGCCCGCGGGTCTCGAAGGAAGGCCGGAGGTATCGGGGGTTCCTTGAAAATAAGTAGCGACGGACGACGTGCGAGCGAAGAGCTCGCGTGGGTCCCGGTCACGCACGTTACGACGAGCGATACTTCGAGCCGCCCACCTTCCCCATATCCGCGACACGATGTCTATATTGGCATTATCTTAATTTTCAATAATTCAGTCACTTGTCACAGAACATAAATCTGCAACCAAATGTACTCCTATCGCGATATTTGATGCAGAAACTCGGGTTTGATGTGAGATGTACATTTTTTTGAAAAATTCAGACATTAAAAAAAGTCTTGTTAAATTTTAACGGTTACATCTATTTTTGTCAAATTTAATACCAAACATTCTCCAGTGTTATAATCCATTCGCCTTTCAAATTCAGGCTCAACACCTCCACGCTCGATTTGGACAATTTTTAGTCATTTTTCAAATAAACTCAAAATTTCATAAAATCCAACCGTTTAGATAAATTTTCGCCAAATTCAATACCAAAGATCTTATTAAGATATTATATTTGTGTTCACTTCTAAGATTATAGCGTTGAATTTACTAATAGAAGTAGGGTAAACGTGGTGAATATGGCCCACCCCGATTAGCATGTAAATAGACGATGCATGGACTGGGCCATATTCACCTCTTTTACCCTATTTCTATACGATATAATCGCTGAAACAACTGTTAACCATGGCACGATTAATAAGTGATTATTAAAATAAATAGTAGTTCGTCTATCACAGCTTACGAAATATTCATGTGTATGACATGAAAAGTGAACATCGTTCCGAACGAACCTGGTGGCCTTTTTGTGCGTAAGTGCAATTGTACATTTGTACCGTCGATTTTATGCACCGAAGACAGTTCGCTCTGATGTTAAATCACACTTTTGGGATTAAAATCGTAGAAAATTTTGAACCCCACCGCACATGATAATTTCGGTGGGGAAATTCTCATGTGAACGTGAGACAAAAAATATGAAACTTTCTCGGATTACCACTGTACACTAACCGTTCGAAACAGCGGGCCCACGAGTTTGCGTATGAGTTTCGTACGAGCATACTTGCCACCGATAGATTTACGTTTCGTAACTCACACGGATTACGTCTAAAACGCGGTACACACATGTAAAACTACATAGGTAAATGTACCGAACGCATGTATCGAGCAGCGCTGCCGGGGGGTTGCGAGTTTCCACGTGACGACGAGGCGTCGGGGGGTGGGATCGGGGGCGCTCGAATACGGAACGAGGGAACGAACGTTACTTCCGCTCGGTCCGACGCGGTTTAACGCTCGCTTATTATTATTTTTATTAGGGTGCCTCCTCCCTCCATCTCGCGATTTCCGAGGCACGTAATGCCATAAGCCGATGAACCGAGCGAGCTCGTGGGGGGATTCCCGCCTGCCGCTGGCCTCCGCAGGAAATAAACCTAAGTGTATAATTACAATAATACTTACGGTCGTCCCTCGTGCGGCCCTTCACGTGCGGTTAGGGCGGGCGCAAGTGTATTTCGGTGCCACAGATACACGTTATATTCAGTCTACCTTCCGTCGCGTGGGTATACATATATACATGCGTACCTGTTAAAACGAAAAGCGTCAGGAGGGGTCGACATCGACTACGTTTTCACTCGTGTAAACTAACGAGAACGTAAATGCTTTCCCGTTTTCCTCTCCAATCTTTCACTCCGGCTCCCGTCGGCATCGCCCGGACTTAGAACTCACCAATTATCCACTCATTTCATTGCCATTAGCGAACCCACCCATCGCGCCGGATCCCTAATCATTTATCAATTATCCACAAGCGATTTCCTTCTCCGCCTCGCAATTTCATTCGTACGTACGATGTTTTAACTCGGAAGTTCGATTCGTACCGAAAATTGTAATCAACGGTCGTTCACAATGGGAAACGCTGAATTAACGTTAATCGGACGTGGATCCAAGCTCTTGGAAATTCCATTCCGTTCGTAAGTTTACATACGATTAATAACACCCGCCCTCCCCCCCCCCCCTCCCCCCTCCTCCCCTCCGTCGTTCCTCCTTTCATCCGCGAAAATCAATCACCATTCCAGATCGAATCTAAATACCTCCGGAATCCAATTAATCCGAGAACGATTGGATAATTCGCGTATCGAAATTAATTTAGTTGTCAATCTCCTTCGTGTATGCAAATAATATTGACGCACTATTGTTGCATTCGTTAGCGCGGAGAGTGCGGCTGCACGCGGGACGTTGAAACAAACAATCACGGGGTGGGTCGATGGTGCTCGCGTTCGAGCGTTCGTGCTCAGCCTCGAGCACCCTCACGTGAAAATCAAGAGTCTATCATTACGGCCATATGGTTCGCGTCCCGATCCGTATCGTTCGTATACCCGGTCGTCCTCGCACGACGCGTTCTCGCCGGTGGTCGAGAGAGCGACGGGGAGAGCGGGAGAGGGTGACGGAGAACGAGAGGGATGCCGGTGGCAGCGAAGGGGCAAAGGCCCTGTGGGCTTGCACCTGTCCGAGGGCTCTCTTCAGCCCGCTCTACCGTCGTACCCGCGGAGCGTACGCTGCCCACGTGGGTGCGTGCCGGTTGCGTGGTCGGGGTAAACACGAGCAGCGCGACGCTGCATACCGGGCCGCATATGCTGGATGTGTGTCACTCTTTAAATATAAGCTCTGCGATGGAAGTCCGGCGGGGGGTTCGCTCGTCGTGACGGGACGTGGCCTCGTGAACCGACCGATCGAAGCTCTCGCTGATTCCCCGCTCGCTTCATATCGCTTTGGACATTGTCTGCCTCGCAGCGGGACCGTACTTCGTTTCGACACGTCTCCGCGGCTCGATCTTTCCCTCTCGCGGCGCCGTTGCGCAGTCTCGATATCAAAATATCTTCGGTTCTGGGTCGATCGCAGGTGCCATCCGAACGGAGAAAGTGTTTGTCGACGTCTGAATTGGCCGGCGTGACACGGATTCTCCGATCGTCCCGTTCCGAACCTCGTGAAACAACGTTCCGACCCTCCCGCCTATCGGCCAACGAGATTGAGACGAAACCGAGGTTCTTTGAAATTGCGCCTGACCTCTTTTGCACGCAATGTAATTTGATGGGGAAGACAATTTTTGAGGATTCTATTGCGAGCATCGCAAGGACACCGAAGTGATGCAGCCAAGGTTTTTTTTTATTCCTGAATACGAGGTAACTTTGGGATGGAAGGGACAGGGACGTTTTATTTTTAACGGATCGGTGGAAGGCTGCGCGGTTCATAGATTCTCGTTATTTGTGTCACACGAGGAGGCAAAAAAATCTTGCTCGACTTCGCTCCGGACGAACGTGGCTGGCGTTGAAGCTTCGCGTTTTACTCTTTCGGCAAAATCTGGTTATCTCCCCGTGCGGGATGTGTCGGTAGTGTCTGGAAATGTATGTTCTTTCCGCCAACCGTTTCTACGTTTTGTACGATCGCTGGGAGAAGGAAATTGTTGGATTAACCAAGGCGCATTAACCAATCACACGCGTTCAAAAGCGTTATTTGGTTGGTGCGACAACAATTTTGGTTTGCGTCGACACGTTTTTAATCGACCTCAGCACATAATCGTTGAACGCATCAATGCTTCAGTTGCACCAACCAGACGACAGCTTTGAATGTATGTCACCGCGACTTTTGGTTTATTCAACAACTTTTTTTCTCCGTGTGTGACCCATATCGGGTGATCGGATCAGGCCGTCGGGCGGGCGCATCTCGATGCTAATTGTGCCAACATCGACACGCGACTTTGGTCCGATCACTGACCGAGCTGTAAATCATTGGTCTGGCCATGTATTGGCAACCAGTGTTGGACCCAATTCACTTGGAATAAATGCTTCATCGCTTGATATCTTACGATACAATCCACGTACAACTATCCCATTCGCTCTTTTTTTTTTTTGTAAAGTTAACAACAAAGAAACTAACAAACGAGCGGTACCATGACGAGGCTTCCGCGCGGCGCTTGGGAAAATACGTACGTGAAAACAGCTTGAAAAAAAAAGTGTCGAAACAATCCTCAAATTACCCAACAACTTGTCTCCGCCTCCTCGAAATTCCTCCCACCACGTTCTTGATCACGAAACAATTTCGGTGGTCGAGAATTGCGCCTATCATCTTAATTGGCACAATTTCATAATTTGCTGCTGAAGTCGAGGACCATCAGAATGTCTACGAGAAGATACACTGTGGGAGTGATCGTCTATACCCTGGTTAGATCCTGAGGGGGCGCGAGACTTGTTCTAATAAAATTATCCCAAGCTTCGACTCTGCGGACAAATCGACGTTTCAATTTTCTTAATGCCAGCGTTGCGACCCCGTTGGGATTGCCGAGAGTGGAATGAGTCCGGCGTGTGCCGTACGTGTGTATACACGATTGGCACGCGTGCGTGCAGTCGTAGAAACGACGTGTAACGGTGGGACTCGATGGGAGGAAGGATCGCCACTTTCGTGCGGGGCATCGCACGAGGGTTTCAACCCTAGCGTGGTCACCCCTGTCCCGTAGATCTCTACCTCTCGATATCGTCTCGTGCGTTCGAGCGTCCGGAACAACGACGATGTTGCCGGCGAGTCTTTTTGAAGCGTCGCACACAAACCGGGTGTTGGGTGTTCGGGACACGCGCCGCCACGTGTCGCACCATCCCCGACACGTGGCAAACCTGTTCCTCGACCCTCCGCCATAGACCTCTTTATCTCCCGAATGTATTAAAGTGTATTAAACCACTTGCCCGCTTGATAGCACCGGCCTATCGCAAAAGTATCTCCTGATCGTTCACTCTACGGAGGAATCTTCGGATTAACCCTGTCACGCCTCCGTCAAGTGTTTCCGAGACACTGATCGATGTCCGCTTATAACGGAGACGACGAGGCATGGCAGGAGCGTTGATGATCATTCAATTAAGGAACTCAGGTAGATCGAAGTTCACGACTTTAGAACTATTGGCAAATTACATTTCAGATAGGGTAAAAGTCGTCGATATGGCCCGGTCGATATATCATTGATTAAAGTGATAATCGAGGTGGGCCACATACCGCACTTTTACCCGATGTGAGACCCGTCGTGGATTTCTTGTTTATCTGGCTTACGGAATATCATGCGCGATGTCTCAACGGGATCGAATGTATCCGGAAAAACCAATCACCAATGGCGCGCAGTGTACACACAGAGAAAATCTGGTTAAAACAAAAAAAAAATGTGCAAATACGGATGCTGAAAGAAATATTTGGTAGATCGAAAGGAAGACAGAGTTGATTGACGGATTGCTTGGATCAACTGAGGATTCCTTTCAATCGACTAAATATTTATTTCGCCTCCGATATTTTTTCTGGATTAATAATTTTGGAAACTTATTCATAGAAAAGCATATTCTCCTATGGATGTTAATTTTTAAGGTCTAAAACAACTCGGTAAGTTGCCGTTCAGACGTAGCGATTGTCGGGTCGGCCGATTTCATCCGGTGATGATGCCGTAAAGATCTCAGAGTAAGTTACAATATAAAATACATAATATTTTTCCTGCCATTGTCCCAGTCGTCGAACAATGGCGACGCGGGTGTTAAAAACGAGGAAAACACAATTAAAAAAAGACGTATTTGTCCGAAACGGTTCATACATCACGGACGTTGGTGTGTGTCCGAGTGAGGAACTTTGAAAATCAACGAGCCGAATCAGCGTCGAGTTTGTGTAGATAGGCAGCGTTTATGATTCGCATTTCTACGGTTGGATTCCCGGAGAGCCCTTCCGGCGAGGAATCGGAGGGCGGAAGAGCGTAGCGTCCGCAAACTCAATGAACTATTGATGAGCAGGCGGGAGCCAATTCGATCCCGCTTATTATTCGCAACGTGGTTGCGCCGTACCCTTCCGGCGCACGCATGCGATAACCGGTCGAATATGCAGATCGTGTTGGTCGCATTTATTTGCGCCGACCGCGTACTCGCGCCCGCCATTCCGGCGTATCAACTTGTTTCACGAGCTCGTAGAACATACGAAAGCCATCAGCGGCCGGGGATGCGAGGTTCGGCGGACAGGTATTCCCGTTCCTTCCCCGAAAGGGTACGACGAGCCCGCGGTACGACGGAGGGAAGAACGACAGGGTCGAAAGGGGAGGCCTCCATTAGAGACGGGAGAGTCCACCCCGCTCTTCGTCGGATACGAGAGCTTCCGAGCTCGGCACGAGGACGACGACGACGACGACGAATATGGTTATTGCGATCGTAGTAATGACGAGGCTTGTAGCTTCTGGCTTCCGACCAGATGGCACATTAGACTTTCCCCGCTGCAACACGCTCTGCCCGAGAATGTGCTGAGAACAGAGCACTTCTCCCCCCTGATGTACGATGACGACGATGCACGAAGGAAACCGGCCTTCGTCGTTACGTTGATTTTATGATTAAATTGTCATTCCTCGCATTCCCACACCCAGTTCATGTTAACGGCGTAACCGTCGTGAATAATGATCATTGCGGAGTGCAGCGCCTCGGTACGTGATTGTGAGTTTCAGTGTCATCGGTCAGATTGTATCCTAGATTTGTCAAATTTGTGTGGAATCACTGAGCATAAGGTTACCGTTCCAAAAATCCATTGAACCGTTGCTGGGTGGCTCTGGGCACTTTTTTTTGTAGATAAGCAACAAGTTGTCAACTGGTTGTGCACGATGGTTTTTCGATCCAGCCGGGGCTCCAACTATGCGTGCAGGAGAAACCAGGGCTAGTCGAAACGCGGTAATGTTTGGAATCACTTCGGTAAATCGTCAGAGTTTCTAGGTTCTAGTGAGACACTCTAAGGTCTGACCATCGAATGCCCTCCAATCCCTTACAATGCCGTACACGATATGTCAACCTTCTATTATTTACCGCGTATGTTCCGACTGGCCCTGATCTCCCCTACCACACAGATGCTAGCAAATATCAACGATCGGAACATGAGGTATCCTTTTGACGGATGTTCTCCTTGGGTAATCGGCAACTGCGAGATTCGCCTTATCCGATAACGATCCTGATAACCATAAGTTACATTTTTACACATATGTTGGATTCCAAACCTCAGCGACTCCTCTCTCATTTATCCAAGAGACTCGGACGATCGCACAAGCTTGTCCTTCTTCGCTGTTCTCTTATTCACCAACTCTTGACGTTGGTTCGGAAACTCGTCGAAGACTCGAGCAAAAGAGTTCCGCTTGACTTTTGCGGTGCGTAACGACCGGTTTCCCATCGAACACACTGCGACTCGCATTCGTCGGACCCAATTCAATTTGTCGCTAGGTAACGGTGAGCTTTTTTGCCGATCTTAAAGTTTCGAAGGTTCATCCCCGAGGTGCCTCACGCAACGCGACTCGTCTACGTATACTCGAGCGCTTCCGGGGTTGTGTGCATTGTCATGACAGATACGGAAACACAACGACGGTGGGTCGAGCGGGATGGCGGTAAACTCGCTCGTTCGCAAGTGGTATAGCGCGAACGGTGGTGCACGGTGTGCGGCCGGTGGATCGATGAGGGTTGTGTGTGCGAGAGAGAGAGATACGGCGTGAGCGAGAGAGCAAGAAAGAGAGGAAGAGAGCGCCTCGGTCCGATTGGCGGGGCTGCGGGGGCGGAACGAGCCGTGCAGCCAATGAGCGCCGGTGGCCTCGATACGAACACCGCTACGAAATCACTGATTTTTACACGTTTCGCGAGACACCCCCTTTCCAAAAGCGCTCGCGGCTTTCGGCCGTCTACCTGTAAATACCGAGCGAAACAATTACAATTTATCGAGGGGCCTTGAGATGCCTTTAAAAATATTTAGCTGCACTCGAGAAGTCTTTTCAATCTCACAAGGTGTACGGATAAACTTGTCCCAATCCTCGGGGTTTATGAAAAATTTAAACAGCGACCGGGGAGATCGCGATTTAAAAAGATTGCCATGTCGAGGTCGGACGAAGGAATTTACGTTCGGTGACGCGTGTCTCGTTTATTATTCACAATTACCTCGTTATACGTCTCTCGACGTGGATTCTTGCGCCGTCGTTAAACGTCGCACGGGAGACCGAAGGTATTGTAATACAGAAAGTATCGCTATAATCATCGGCCGCGCGACCGTTAATATTTTCATCGTGCCGCGAGAAATATATTGCGTATTCATACGGAGCTTTCTTCAGGGCGAAGCGCGGTCAACGGATTGAGATAAGTGGAGATCCTTAGAGGGGGTTGCTTCGTTGAAACAACAAGTGTGTATGCAGTGGTTATGAATAAAATAGATTCATAGTATAGTTTTTATAATATAGTATAGATAGTTGATACGTTTTGAACAAGACACGCAATCCTTAAATAGCGATTCCCACAACGTTTCAGCGCATCTTCCCGCTTACATTTTCTTATGGTCGAATCTATGCTCGGAAGGGCGATCTTAAATGAGGTGCACGCGTAAGGCCAAGATTCACAGTTTGAATGCAAGTTTCATCTCAAGTTTGAACTTAAGTTTCGAGTCGAGTGTGAAGACAAGATCGAACTTACGAATTTACATCGCACTAACGATAATGCGTGGTAACAGTCGCTGTTATTCACGAAAATGTTGCTTAACGTGCGGCAATGGCCGAGCCAAAGCGATGAGGAAATGTTGACGTTCCGTCGAATCGCATAATTCAGTCGCCTGGTAAATATATACTGTATAACTCTGTACAGAATAAAAAGAGTTAACGAACGGCAGGGAATGTAGTGCTTCCTCGAATCAAAAGACCAGAAGAAGGAGAGGATCGGGCAAGACTGGGCCGCGCGTCCGGCGTCTACGAATCGGAATATTACATTACGAAATTTCATAAATTCCCTTTAGCCGAGCTCTTAGGCGTCCGACGCGCGACTCGCGCTCCCGTTGCATCGTACCGAGACTCGCTCTCGTGTTTTTCCCTTGAAATAATAATGAGTCTCGACTCAACGTAAATCCGTCTAGGTGGTCCACGGTACAGCCGAGCCCTGTCTACCGGCGACGCGACCAGAAGCAGAAATAATCCTCTTCGCCACCCCATTCGACGTACAACTCGAGGAGAAATCATCCCCCGACGAGCGAACCCGAAATATAAATATAAATACGTTATGCTCCGGATGTACAAGAACTCTAGCTATTCAATTACATCCACGCCCGGATGCTCAATTATTAGGATCTCAAAATTAGAGCCGGATGTCGCGTAAACAATACACTTATTGCGCAATCTGGTTTTGATCCTGAAGACTCGGCGGGACGGTCGTTTTTATTTGCAAAGTCACGAAACGAGTGAAAAATAATTAATACGTGTCAACTTTGGAGACCACACATATTTTTTGCGTCCCTGTTTTTTTTGCGTTTCCTGATATTCGTTCGTAGTGAAATGAGACGGTTAAGCAAAACCTATTTTGAGGTGTCGAACCGATGGAACAACTAGTGTAACAATCGTAAGCTTTGGAATCTAAATGCCGCGAGTCTACCACATCCGCGATGGTTTTAAGGCCTTTTCCACGGCACATTTCAGCCGTGTGAAAAAGTATGAACGACACATTCAAAGCAAGTCAATGTAAAGGTGTCCTTTTGAAGTAAGTTGTCGCAAATATACAATACTTATTCAAGAAAAAAAGGCACACATAAGAGACATTAATTCGGAAACAATGCTGGCAAAAAATTGAAAATATTATCAAACAAAAATGTAAATTCTCCGAAAAGTGGAACCCCGATTTCGTGACATGAGAATTAACAAATTTTCGTGTTCTGAAAGTTAAGTTAAGTTTAGAAAATTTTAACATATTTCTCCGCATATAAAACGTATATATAGTTTATATGCAGAATATATTTTCGTACAAAAAATTGGACATTCTAAATGTATTTTTAATTCTGACAGTGTCAAGACATCAAACTTCGCGACGGCTTTTGTGTTTCGAGTAAAGATATTGTGTCGTGAAAATTGACGGAGTTTATGGAAAACGATGCAATATCGTGTGTTAAGCCTTAACATTGTCGACGAGACAAGGCAAACGTGCACGAGGATATATATTAGCAAAGTTTCGTGACGCTCCGCGGGGACCCGACAGGTGTTTAAACTTCTTTAAACGAATCCGTTGAATAATAAAATGCGGGCCAGGGGCGTGGGCCGCGGGGAGGTGGATAGATGAGGCTTGACAGTGACTATAGAGGCAAGTTTCCCTCGATTATAACAAAAGCGCGGAGGCGCAAGCCCGGCTCATTTGTTATTAACGGGTACTCCGTACAGTACGAGAGGAGTACCAGAGAGGGTGGGCCAGAGAGAGACGGCTATGAGGAAAGCGGCCTGGCAGCACCGAAGTGCACGGGACTTTGAACACGACTTCACACTTTGACTCGTGCAAGCTTCCATCCCCTCGCTCCCTCCCTTTCTCTTCTTCGGTACCCGTCTTCGTAAATCTAGGTAATTATCAGCTAAAGTTCGCGGACGTAAAACTTGAGTTTTACCTCTCACCCCGCGACACGGAAGAGTTGGGATAAAAGTGATGAAAATATCTGTAGAATATAAAAACTAGGGTACGGGAAGAATAGGAGAAATAAAATGGATGGAAAGTAAAGTGAGTGAAGTGAAGTTTTTCGTTACGGAAAATAATTACCGGGGGGAGGGGGGCAGTTACTGGAAAACTACTGGCGTAACTGTTAAAAAGAAAAAATTGATCGCGTGGGAATAGTAAATTCGTAGAGTAACCATGGTGAATATCGCCTGACGTGGTAAAAAGGTTGTAAGAAAGATTGGTTTGTTCGATGATATTTGTGAAGTGATTATGTTAACTTTTGTGTCGATAATGGAATGTAAGCCTGGGGTCACGTTATTAAGAAAAACTATTAAAAATAAAAAATTGATCGCATGGGAATAGTAAATTCGTAGAGTAACCATGGTGAATATCGCCTGACGTGGTAAAAAGGTTGTAAGAAAGATTGGTTTGTTCAATGATATTTGGGAAGTGATTATGTTAACTTTTGTGTCGATAATGGAATGTAAGCCTGGGGTCACGTTATTAAGAAAAGCATCGTCAGATATGCAGGGTGGTCCGGGATGATCATCGCACTTTTCGAGGGGAGTCGGTCGGCCGTACCCTGAGCAGAGTTGCTTAGGTGAATAACCAATTCGCATCGGTTACTCGGTTATGAGAATCAATGAGACGATAGCGTGGTGAGAAGTCAGTATCGACGAAATCTTCAATGCCGAGGTTGAAACTTGTCTTTTAACCTGTAACTAGCAACAACGCGCCCGCCTTCGCTCGCACTCCTTTCATTCATTTTCGCCTAATATCATATAATGATAAAATGTATTATTTAGTTATTCAATCATAATTTATAAAGTTACAGAATTATCACAGTGACTCTTCAGAGTAATACTCTAGTAGTTTGTAGAGAAGAAAAACCATTCCGTTCGATCGGACAACCGCTGTGAGAGAGCTAATTTTTAGGGTACGAAAGCTCGGAGTGTGTTATAACGGTATCAAAAGCGCAGAATCGTGAAGTAGTCATATAGAGCCGCGATGCTGCCGGAGTGACGGACAGAAACGAGGGGGGATGGCTGCGGCAATCACGCGATGCTCCTCGCGTTATCTTCTCCCCTGCCGTAAGGGATGAAGCGAATGTCACGTACTATGGGAATTTTACGACGGCATCAATTCCAGAAATTGCGGTTTTTCTTACACGGCTCGACAATACTGTTTCGCCTCTTTTTTCCCCTCCAGTCCCTGCCGTAGCGAGCGACTGGAATACGTTCACCTGCATCCGTACGTACAAATATATTCGGTGGTATATCATTGAGTCGGACTTATATGGTTTCTCGAGGCTGAGAATTTTATCGTCTTATCGCGTGTCGGAAATTCTCACTCACTCTCGCGGCCGCGGGTAGCTTTTCAGACCTCTAAAAATGTACTATACACACCCGGTGCGGGCGAGGCGGTACGGCGGCGGGTGAGGAGCTGCAGGGGAATGTAAATGGCAAATTTTTTATTTGGTTTTGATGAAACCCTCCCGCGTTGAAGTATGATCGAAGGTATCGCTGCGCGAATATAACACATTTTTTTTCATTTTTACGTACGTGTATTTTCGTTTCGGCTTTTTTTTTTTACTACGGCGTTGCATTTGCCCGCTTGAAGCGACGGGAGGAGCCCGTTGAAAAATTTCTCGTGTACACCCAGCCGGAGGGACGTGTCGATGCAATCTTTCCGGCGCAGCGTACACCCACGTGTGCGTATGCTCTACATATAGTGGACTATATATAATAGAATTCAATCAATGCCCCTATCGCGCAAGCGATGCCATATTTAATCGATCGCGCGGACCGATTGTCAAACTTTCGTCAACACACGCTGTACCCACGAGCACTTTTTTATCTTTCCGTTCGCTCCACTTGACCCGGTAATTCCTACTGTACCTAATCAATTTTTTTTTAAATTCATTCCGCGTGGTCCGCAATAGGCGTTGAATGAAATTGAACGACTGTTAACTTATTTTATGAATGCCGAATTAGGTGCGTAAACGGATTCTGTAATGTAACCGTCAATTACATCACTGGTTTTCTTACCGTGTTGTAGATCCGATGGGTTCGAGTCTGGCACCAAGCCTGGTTCTAACTTCGACGAATCTTAATGGGTTTTACATTAAGATCGATCGAGGAAGGTTCGAAGTTTTATTTTTACCCGCTCATTGGAACTATCCAGTACTAACCGCGCAAAAGTGGCGGACGAACTTTTCGGCTGGTTGACTTCAGCCTAGGGATTCAGTTGAGGACTAAAACTGTTGTGTTTTACAGATCACTCTTCAGTAATTCATTAGTCAGTCGCGTCTCGTTTGAAGCTTCGCCCTGTCAGAAATGACTTTTAATTTGTGAATTGAAAAAAAAGAACACCACATTGGCTTTCAAATTTCGTTGGTCGCCGTTTCGGGACGACTAACTTCCAAAGTAGTTTACGAATCCACCCTCACTTTTGTTCTCTGTGTAGCAGATAAATTGTGTATCATTTTCACGATTTTTTTGGCGATTACGCGGTAAAATTATTGCGTCGTATTTTTCAACGTGAATTTATACATAAAGAAAAATTGCCTTACAGCAATTTTTGTACATATTCCCGTCGCCGCTTTTTGGAATGTTTTCCAATACCTTAAAAATAAACGAGGACATGAAACAATGTAACGAAGGAACTTTTGATAATGGATGGGAACGTTGAGCAGCATGTGTACAGTTCTGTTCAATAACGTTGGAAAATATATTCTTGAAAAAATAATAGTACGCTATGGTCACGATAGATGCTCACATGAATACACGAACGCGACGTACTTGAAGAGTATGTCGGGGAGGGTTTGCTCGTAACAGTTCCGCAAGTAACCTGCTGTCGAGCCTGGCCTCGACTCACACGGAACACATTTTTCCCCCTCGGCCGGTGTTCGGGGCAAAGACTCTATTCCGCTATCCTATACTCAGCTTTTTCTACGGTTTTCCCTGTTTTCCTCATTCGACGCGGCAAGTTTTATTGCAAAAAGTTTCGGTCGCGAGTTCAGTTATGCGTTTATCTTGAACTCTATTTTCTCGAGCACGCTCTTCGGATGTGTTATATATTCGAGGAATACTTGACGATCGGAGGTTTTAAAAAGGTTTCGAAACGTATCGTGAACTCGTGAAGTCTGAACGGACTCCTCTGCCGAAGGTTTCGCACTTGGGTCGTGTACACCGAGCGCGTGAACGGTACTAAAGTAAGGCTGTCTATGGTACCGGCAATTACGCTGTCCGAGTAATGTGCTTCTACACGCTTTGTAAAACGATCGCATCGTGAAAATTATCGACGTGAAAAAAAAGCGCGAAACAAGTCGCCGTTAATAAATTATGAAAACCCAGTATCGCCGGAACCTTGAAATATCGAACTACTTTTCTTACTTGTTAAACGATAGTTGCCGTCGGTCACGAGAAAACGAAACGACATATCAAAGTGCACCACACTCTCTAAATGAGATTTAATTGTCGATAATTTGTTTTTATATTTTCTTTATGAAAGTTGCCGTTAAAATGACTTTGTCAGACTGTCGTGGCTCGGACGGTTTGCGACATCGCTCATGTCTTCCAAATTTATTACAAAGGCTGAAAATAATATGCAAATGTCCTTCGTAGATGTTGCCTCGGTAATGGATTTGACTATCAATTTTTTTTTTTTTTAAACATTAATGTACTTTTTTTAAATTCCTTTATTGACTGCATCTCGACTGAGAAGCATGCGTTCCGAAACGGATGAACGGACCGGTTCATTTCTCATCAATTTACGGGTTAATCCGGGTCGACCATATTTGCCACATTTACCCCACATGCAATTTTAAACAAAAATTCGTACTGCTCCCTCACCTTATTACATACCTATATTTATTCCCGCGGGTGACGTATGAAAGGGTTGAAATGTTATTTTCAACGTTTCCCACTTTTACATAGACACGTAAATATATTAGACTTTATCGGTAAAATTTGTCTGGGATTCTGGGGAAAAACGTTGAGCACCGGTGTCTGAATAAAAATTGTAGGGGACCGAGGCGAAGCCGAAAAGCCCGATGACGATGAGGATAATAGTCAGACGTGAAGCCTCGGATGAGCCCGCGATGGTAGGTCGGCATCGAATTAGGTACCTAGTTCGGCGTCGCGACGACGCTGACAGAGACGAGAGAGCGACGGTGTCCCGACGGCGGTTCGCACTCGCTCGCTGCTCCAGCTTCCCAAAGTAACGCGTTTAATTGGCGGCAGAGCGTCGCGACGGGCTATGCCCCGATTCCGTCAATCTTATACCGATTACTACCAGCGACCCTTTAAATATACATTTTATGCACTCGGTCGAATTAAATATTCACGGGGCAATGAATGTTGCATCGGGATGGTGACTGGCTCGTGGCTGCCTCGCGATATCGTCGAGACTCGCAGCTGCAACTGCGGCCAGGCGTTTTCCATATACCTCCCTCGCCCTCTCTCACCCTTGCTTATTCGGTAGCCGCGCACGAACGCCGAAACTCGACCAGACTGCGATCGCGACCTCGACTCAATTAATAAATCAACCAGCAGGAAACACTGCTAATCGTCTGGGACGCCTGACACCTGTAAACGAGCGATCCACGTATGAGATACATCGAAACCTGACGATGTATCGTCCCTGCGCGTCGGCTGAACCCTCTCGACGGCCTCATAAATATACGATATTCTTTCGACGTTTCAAAAAAAAACGTTCGAATCTAAATTGTCCACGCGCTTAAATTTGATCGTAACATTTTTTTTAACCCGATGGAATATGAGCACTGCGGACGTATCTTTCCGGATAAAATATTCAAGCAGTAGTAAGATAAGTGGTGGATTCATGAACACCGAAACAATTCGATAGGGAATTTTTATAGCCAATGTACCGAAAATTACAAAATTACCGGGCATTTTTTTTTTTAACTCTTCACTCTGTGAGTAAGGCAAATAATCGTGTCTGATGCTTTTTTATAGAAGCTTCGCGATAAAGAATCAAAAGTTCATTACATGCGGCAGCTATGTGAAAATTTCGGTGTTCGCCTTTTGCGACGCTTCGATCGCGGCGAAGCGTCGAGAGTGGAAAAAAAACGTTCCGGTGAATCGATCGGCTCTTGTTTTGGGACTGTCGTCCAGGCGTCACATCGGTCCACCACGTTTCGTCGTCGTGTCACCGCAACTATTAGCGGTTATTTCGCTCCAGCCAGCGGAGAGACAGCAGGGTTGTATATATTTTTTTATACGAAAAGCTCGTGTAATCGATGTCGGAAATCGATAGTCTGACTTATTTTTCCACCAACTGCGAACAGTCCCAGTTCGCTTTGGGCAGCTCGCGAGAGCGCACACGTTCCTTTTTCCAATCGGTTTCACGAATTCCGGAGATATACGCGCGTAGAGCAAAAAAAAAAACTTTTAACAAACGTTCGTGTCACCTTTTATTTTTACAGAGTCGAATATTGGAAGATGCGTCGATCATGTGCAACTCCTGGTCACCACGGCACAACGTGAGTACTCAGACAATCTTAATTAATCCACTCGAAACTTTGTTAATGAATTCCCTCGAAGCATCAATTTATGTAATTTAAATGTATTCGGAGCGTCTTTGAATTGCAGCTGTACGGATATAGAACGTGTGTCACGAAGCCCTTGTTGTAATTCGAATAACCACGTTTAATTTAATAAGCTACTCCTTCCTTGAGCTGTCACCAATAAAAACAGGGTAAATTGCATCCCTTCCTTTTTTCGTCAATGCTTTGAAATGATTTTGATGATGAATTTGAATAACCACGTTTAATTTGATAAGCTACTCCTTTCTTGAGCTGTCACCAATAAAAACGGGGTAAATTGCATCCCTTCCTTTTTTCGTCAATGCTTCAAAATAACGTCTCTTTCACGTTCGCCGCTCCACCGAGATGTTCGGGGTTGGTTTTTAATGGTTCCTGAGAAAGGGTCGTACGACGAACGGAAAGGTGAAGAGCAGAGTGAGAGAAGGATGGATGCTGCGGAGGAGGGGGGGATTAGTGTGGGATGTTGGTGTCAGTGAGTGTGTGTGTGTGTGTATACCTCGGTGTGTGCCAAACGCCCCCATAATATTTATGCTTTAACGGAGGAGAGCGCAGCCCGCGTAGTTACCCGCTTGGTGTGGCCTCGCGTCCTCCACTCACCCTCCCCGCACTCCAACATAAACTCGCTAACTCGTGGTTACGATTATGGCCAGAAGCAAATTGATTATTTAGATATACGATGAGCCGGAGCTCCCTGCCGACCGACGTTGGATGGTTTGAGTGCCGTAAAAAGAGTCAAGTGTCACCTATGCTTTCCGCGGATGAGAGCGGACACCTGCAGCAGCCGGTAGACTCTGTCTCTCCCAATGTCCGTTCACTTACCCATCGACACATGCTCGTCACTTCCTTTTGGTTACCGCTGCTTGCACTACTCACTTATCTGTGCATAATTTTTTGATCACCCAGGCGTTGCGGTCTTACAGTTTATTTGATTTTAAGGAGATCTCGTGTGATTGGACCAGTCGAGTCAAATGGCGGCTTTCATTTCTCAGAAATGCAACGAGAAATCGCAGTGTTGTGGGTCAAGCTTCTTTCGAGATATTAGAATAGAGTCATAGATAACATTTTAATTGAATTCATAGGCACAAAAGACAGGATCGAAAGTCCTTATTTTTTTGAATGTCTGACCTAACAAACATTTTCTTCATCGGACCTGTAAAAACCCTAATATCCCGATCAGAATAAAACCTATGACGATGGATCCTCGCGCATTGTAAAGAATGAGTATTACCTTAGAGAACGAGTGAATTGCCATAGGTGAAATTTCGTGCCGCGTTATTTAACCGATGTATTGCCGACATACGCAATTACTTCTAGGTCTTTTTCTCCCTAGTTTTTAAATGTTTCGTCATCATTTGCGCAGCCAACATCAGCGTCTGGGTGATTGACTACGCTTTTACGATTTTATTTCTTAGCCCATAAATATTACCCTCTCGTACCCTTGCAGAAATTTTGGTGGTACACGACGTCGTGACAATGTACGAAAAAGGCCTAACAAGACCCTGAGAAGGCCCATATGTAGCGGAAAAAAAAAATTCTACCAGGGTCTTAAGTTAATAAACCGGATAGATCATTTTTTAGTAGACGAATAACGAAGGCGCCAAATGTGGGACACATTCGATACAGCAAACCGACAGTTTCAGTCTCTCGTAGATGGAAATTTTCCAATCGGTCACTGGACTTTTTCCACCCAGATTTCATAACGGATACGAGACCCCCGTTCCGTCCTCGGGAATACTTGTATAATCAAATCAACTTTGTCGCTTGTGGATGAAAGTTTGTCTCGTCTGGAGAATGCCAGGGCATAATGGTTGGAACGCAACGGCACATCGTCGCGGTTCCAACTGACACAGGCGCCCGACTAACCGTTCCATACATACACACATACACACACATGGGCGCGCACACACACATACACATGCACACACACATACGACAGTGAAACAATCGATTTCTATTTCCAGTTATATCAACCTCGTCCCGTGTATACAACCGTGCGATAGCCTGCTAGGTAACTCGCCAGTAGACCCGGAGAGAAGGATTGATATGCCCGATAAGTCTCGAGCATCATCTATCTCCGTCTTTTGCGCATCCTGGTTCTAAGATTGACGTGACCACAGGCGCTAATTACCTTAATTAATTATCGTAGCCGGTAAAAACGAGAATCACATCAACGTCTGCGGAAATGATTGCGGAAAGATTCCGTTGCGAGATATTCGTATAGAATATAACCAAAAATATACCTGTTTTTTTTTTTCAAAAAAGTAAAACGGTTACTGCTGGTTCTTGAAATATTTTTCCATTTTGAAGAAGAAAGATTTTTAATAAATGAGCTATCAGAAAAAAAAATTGAAAACGAGTCGAATCATATGAGCCAAGTATTGGTTTAAAGATTAATACATACATGTACGTGTGTAATATCATAGATATGTAGTTAAAGAAGGTTCACATCGATGAAACTTAGAACATTTTCTCTTACTGTATATTACTCAGAAATAAAATGAGAAAAAAAGAAAAACAATACTTGTTGCGTCTTTTTGAATACAAATAAATAAATAAATAAATAAATAAATAAATAAATAAGATCTTAACACACTCGTTTTGTTCTAGGGTAATCGCAGTCTGCGCTCCTCCGAGACATGCCAAAAGTACTCCTCAGTTTTGCGCCCTGATTTTAAGATTAACAAAAGCCCGACTATACCCGTGCTCGAATATCCAATATCCCTATTCGACTGGTTTCTCAGGCTAATCAACCCAACTAGCGTCTACCCGATGCAAATCTCATCATTGTCTCTTTACTCGAGTCTGTCTGTTCGGGAGTTGCGAACTGAAAAAAAAAAACCATGGATCATATATTGGAACAGATATTTACCATTTCAATAGAACTAACAATATTACTCATGGCAGTTTATAAAAATTGTATTATCTAAAGTGAACAGTTTCAATTTGTTCAACTTAAATCGGAAAATTGAATTTTTTTTTGTTGCATAAGTAGCTTTGATTGCGTGAACAAAAATTGCTAGATTGTTAAATCGCTCCAGAAAATTCTAAAGCACGAAATTATATGTTGGGAAAAAAATGCTTTAGTGTATAGTTTTTATGTCGGAGCGGTAAAAAGAGGCAATTTTCAGAAGCTGCAGAAGAATATATCGAACGGTGATACCGAGGCGCTTCGGCCTAGACGTTAGATACTCCGCCATGCAAGCGATAATTAGAATAGTCTGCTCGTTTTCGTGTCAGTTGTCAGATTTTCTGGAAGAATTCATTTATTCACGAGTCCACCAGACTGCCAATTGATAATTAATCAAGTAAATTTCTCAACCGCAAGCCGAACACTACTGCCACTACGGCAATGTAGGTTAACGGACGGAAATAACGTAATCGTGCCAATTCGAAATATCGCTCTCGCTCCGCGTCTCTTCTATATTGATCTTTAAACACACTTTGCTTTACGAACATTTCGCTTTATCATACGACTGGATTCTACCTGGATACGGATCCATTTTTTGCTTTTTCAAACCATAAAATACATTACTTTAACCCAAACATAAAAAATATGATACTGTTGCATAAAACAATATGTGTACAATACAGCGATGTACACTTGAATGTGGAATTTTTTTTCATATCTTTACCGACACATCGTCTCGATCATTTATTGAAATTTGTATTAATAATTTATGTAGGGTAAAAGTGGGCAATATGGCCCGGTCCATATATCATTGATTCGCGTGTTAATCGAGGTGGGCCATAATCACCACTTTTACCATAATTTCACTTCGATTCGCGGTGAAAAATGTGCAAACTAAATTTGCGCATTGGCTCTGGTAGGCGAAGCTTCGTGAATGATGTAAAAAAGAGAGGGGCAACAATTTTCAGTTCGCAGGGCTTTTTTATTGTCAGTTAGAAGCAAACTGTTTGACTAATAATCTCCTTATTTTTTAATACCAGCCAACTGAACAGTCTAGTTAGTCGTTATTTAAATAAAGTTTTATTTGAATCAACAACTTATCATTTTAACCAGTGTGAATGAAACTTTGAATCGAGTAGCCGATAAGGTGAGTTCATTGCTTCATCCTGTTAATACAGAAGTTATTCCGATAGATCAGGAGAGTTCTTCAATAAGCTCTGTAACGCACTAAATTCGTCAAAGTATCTGTACTAGTTACCAGCTGAATGAAACATTGCCAAATTCATAGGGCATCCTAAAAGGATTAATACGTCAGACCGGGAATTTTTCACAAATTTTGCCCGTCCTTTTTTCCAGGGTACACTTTTTCCCCTTTCAATTCTTTGAAGCATGGTGCAAATCACGGGATGTGATTACACACCTGCGAATACTCACCCGTGATATTCACGGAAGCTCGGTGCTGTGTCGGGTGACATTCTGTGATGTCAAGGTGCATCAAAGGATTAAGGACTCTGGAATACACATATCGAAAAAACGAAAAATAAAAAGTTTTATGACGAAGCAATGTGTACCGTAGGGCTGAGTCAGTCATAGTGCTGTGAGTATCGGTCATTCCCGACGAATCTTCTTCCCGCACGATTTTTACATCGCTGCACTCATATTGTTGTCAGTGTCCAATATTCTCGCGTCAGAATAATCATTCTACGCGTTCAAAGTTTGGTTAAGGATCGACGCGCTTGGCTGTCCAACTGTCCATACCTTTTACAATTTTGTAATTTCAACATGAAATTTTTCACGCAAGATTCTTCATCCTCAAAACTTTAAGGGAAATGCAAAAAAATATATATCAATTTTTCGGAAAGTACCTACTGGCTGATGAGGGGGCCCAGCGCGACACCTCAGCGGCTCCACCAATTGAAGTCCTTTCGGTCAATCGTTTCTAACTTCCACAGTATAATGAGTTTCAACGTGAAACTTACTCGCAATTCTTAACACAAAAAACTTAAAGAATTTACCAACGCACTTTGCAATAGTGATTCTAAAGTAATGTTTCTTCGCTCTTCGCAATTCGGCTGTGACGCTTTTCATGCGCAGGGGGAGTTTGAGGTTTAAGTACCTACCCAGTCCGCCCTCCACTCACCCTCGGTATTTTCAATTGACAGGCTGTAGATTATCACCCCCCCCCCCCCCCCCCTCCCGTTGTAGTCCTTTTCCTCTTAGTACTCCAGAAGTCCACGTACTTTTGCACCCCAGTCTTCATCGGGGCGTAACTTTGTTAGACATTGAATTTGTTTACCTTGTTTTTTTACCGTGTGGCAAAATCAATATTATATGATATAAGCGAAACGTTGAACGAGGCAGTTAGTCTAACAATTATGGACTCGAGAATTTACTTGCTCGGAATCCTCGAGACCTATTTGTGGCTCTGTAGGGTTTAGGTAAAATAAAGCGGCTGTGAGCGCATGAGACACAGCTGAATGTTTTCAATTAATTTTTCTCGACGGTACTAATTTTGTTGGGAAACAAGCAAATTCAAGCCTCGCTCAAAATTATAATCTACACCCGGCGCGAATTTGCTTCTTTCTTAGAAAAATTCGCAAAGTTAAAAAAAAAAAGTTCACCACAGGTTTCGTTAGCGACTGAGTCGTTTCACTTTGCCTCGAGAATATTATTGTACAAAATATTTTCATACTTTTAACAAATGCATTGCTACAGGTAACTACATTCCTTCGACAGTATCAAAACTCTTTGCAACTTTGCACAAATTCATATAACTAGGCATTTTATTTTATTTTGTTTTAAGATTCGTAATTCTTCGGTATGTAGTCTCAAATTCACGGTGATAGTTTATCTGATGCCGCTTGCCCTGAAATTTCTTTGCTCGGTTCCGTGACTCGAGAATACACAATTTTTCAACTTCAATTTCGCACTCTTTATCTCCGAGCGAAGCCCTCTGGTGCGCGATAAATTATCTCGACGTTTGCGGGCACGGTAATTCAATCGTAATTGGCTAATCCTTAACGCGGTTGGCTGTTCCCGCGGAAGGAGAAGACGAGGGATAAGAAGGAGAGCTTCGGATCCGGGGGGGGGGGGGGGGGGGGGGGGGGGTCGGTGAGGAGTTTCTCAGACGTCCGACGCTTGGAAAAATGACTCTATTAGCCTCGGGGGTTAACGGAGAAGCGACTACGAGGGTATAAGCGGGTGGGCTGTTGGAGCCATGATCTCGTGCGGAAAGCTCACACCGACAGTCAGCAACAAGTCCGCCAGTAGAACAACGGTGTGTTAACTACCTCTATCTTCTCCCTCTAACAAGAGCAATTTGTATTCGAGACGCAGGAAAGTTCGGTCTGTAATACAGAGTACGCTCGTTGGTTCGTACTCTCGTGGGTATAAAACCCTCGGCTGAGCGAAGACGATATTTGCTTGGGCCGCCGGGTCTCGAAGGACGCGAAGGACGCGCGGTATTTATTGCCCCGTTAACACTCGCTTAAGCGAGGCATTCATCTCCATGAGACTCCTTCCTCAAAAATTAGTGTTTCGTCCCCGGATGATACGGCATTAAGAGTCGGCGTACGAAACGAAGAACGAACTTTCGGTAGTAACGAGATTCTTCGTTGCAGGCAATCCGGTAAACTGATTGACCAAATTTCTTTTTTCGTGGAATGAGAATCGTCTCGCGTAATGTGACATTCTTGTTTCATCGTGGAGGAAACCTTCTTTTCGGGACGATATTTTTTGCTCAAGATTTTTGTGATTTTCTGAAACGACGAAAAGTTGCGTTCAAAGAACACGTCCGGATGTGTGCGACATACTCGAAAAAATTGAAACCTCTGTAATTTGAAAACGGCCCGACTTACCAAGCTGAAACTTGTCACGCGGGCAGACCGATCGTCGTTGTTCGTTCAAATTTTTGGCCAAATGCTTTCGCTCGTTGAGATTTTGGGTGACCGGTAGGCCAGTTTTTGTGTCTATCTCGCAGACATGTGGATATTGTGTTAAAAGACACGATATTCAGTTATCCAACGAAAGTAACGGATCTTAAAGAAGGCAGTAGGGACGTTCGAGAGATCTTCCCACTGGAAGCAATAGATTCCGGAATCGGACCATCGCATGGTAATTTATATCCGCGGAGATGAAACAGCCGGGAAATTTTGAAGGATTCAAGCTGGCTCCGGAGATCGAACATCCTCAAGTATGAAAGTAGAGAGGGCGTAGAGCTTGCTCGAGGCGAGCAGGAAAGAAACGGGAAAGTTCATAAATAATCGAAGCGTACGTCCGCGAGCGCACGTCGCGGTGCTTTTCGCATGAAACATTGATCGTGAGAGTTACAGGCTACCGGGTCTTGAGGTTCGCTGCGAGCGCGTGGACGTTCGCGGCGATGATGTTCATAATGAATGTAGAGGCGCGTACCCGGTAATGGAACTGCCGCTGGTTGATAGTGTAATCGAGCAATAATGGAAACATCATCTTGCCTTTGTAGTTTCGCACTTCACGAAAGATTTTCATCCCCATTCATATGCATGGACGAAACAGAATAATTAAACGTTCAGGCTGCTTCAGGCTGTACGTTTTCTCCTTCTGCATTTTTACGACATCCGAATGGTATATGCGTCGGTTAATTGGGAATTAAATTTTAGGTCAGGGTCCCAAATATTTTACACTGAAAAAAAAAAACTTTGTAAAATCGGAGTGTCAACAAAAAGACGTTTGGCATATACAACTTTTACTCCTGTTTGGTGTGTAATTGCCATTTTTTTTCGTAAAATAGACAACGTAAAATTTGTTGACGTTTATGGATAATACATCGTTACCAACTGTCTAAAAAATCGTTCTACTGCGTACGAAGTCTTCTGCAAGTCTAACGAGTAATCATCTACGGAAGTGGTAAATACCACTTCTGTGTTTCTCTACGTCTAGCGTAAAGCAACTATGAACTCAATAATGCCGGGTAAATTCCGTTGAATTTCGATTAAAAAATCACACGCTTGTTTCACACGAAAGATCAAATTTTATGTGACTTAAATGTGATAAAAAAGACCTGATGATCTCTCGCCAATATTGCCGATAAACAGCGAAATTCAAAGTTTTGAATTAATTTTAGGATAGCCCATTTTTGCCTCGCGTCGATCGGTCAATTTTGCCTCGGTCTACCCTACACTTTTGTGAGGGTGATGCCTCAAATGCAAAAAAAAACTTTTTTATTTTGTCAAAGAACAATTCAATGACAATTGTATTGGGTCAAACAGTTTCGTTGTGATGATTCGTTTTGACATTGTATTTTTTTAATTTCGTTACAGGGTGACATTTTCGGCGGATTGAACAGTGGACTCCAGGACGGTTTGCTTTCGAGGGCGGAGGCTTTGGCCGCCGATCTCGGAAAGCACAACGCCGGCACACCGATGCCACTGAAACACGATCCCGTGTCGGTTTATCATCACGGGGCTCACATGGCCGCCCCACATCCAAATAATCGGCCACATCATCAGGTACAATCACACCTATTTGTGAGTCCAGCAGCATTGATATTGCAAAGAACTATTTTCTATTTATAATTATTATTACCCATGTACAAGTACATGTGCGCCTTCCATACGTCCTTTATTATTTTAGTGAATCAAAAATATTTCAAAAACACTTCGGATTCCATCGAAATAGTGATTTTGGCCAGAAAAAATACCTTCCAATCGCGGCAACCAGGATTCTTTGTTCGTAATTCAATTCGCCAGCAGAAATTGCGTTGTATTGAAAAAATATTGAAAGCCGGTCGCGTTCTATTTTTTTTATATATATATTTTTTTATTGAAAAACCTTTTGTAACACTTTTTAAGCTACCGCACATTGATATATACTCGAGGGACTTTTAGCTTCCGGCATTTAACAATAATCTTGTAATGATCCTTGTGTATGCCATGTGAAAAATAATCCGCGAAAAACAAATCCCAACGACGAGTATTCGTGTGAATGCATGGTAAAAAAAACAGCCTCGAGCGTTTTACCACAGCAAACGAGGTTCGGTAGTGCTCTACAATGTTTTTTTTTTTTTTTGCAAAACCCCGATATATGGCTTCGATCACGCCAAAGCTTTGTCGCGATTCACCGTGAAATATTTCATGAAATTTAAAAATTCTTTTCGACGCTCCACAGAAAACGAATAATATTTTTCCCGTGCTTTGGAAATGCAGCGCGCACAGTCTGTACGCACGTTCATTTCGTACGATTCGTTGCAAAAAAAATATTTTCCCACATGAAGCGCCGGTAGCCTTTTTTTGTCATACCGAACGATTCTGCACGGTACACAATTGAAATTCCCAATCTTGTCACTCGACAATCATACATTCCCAATTACACACGCCATTCGTTCAACAATTTACAGCGTTCATTTTTTTCCCACTAAATACAAATTCGGTTCCGAAAAACTACCCCGGCGTGTCACACCGGCGACCCTCGCCTCCGTTTTGCCCACGCAATCAAATACCATTGTATAATTCGTGCATTCGCACAGAGAAGACACACAGAGCGGGTCGCGTGCGGAGCCAATTATACACGCCTCTTATTTGTAAACATACTCGTTGGCCATTAAGCGGACCCGAAGATCTTTGCACCCCTTCGGGTAAGCGATACGCTACACGGCCCTGTAAACAAGCTGACCGGGCATCCCTTCGAACGTCCTCATGGTTCTTCTCGCTCTCGAAGCGCAGATGGTCAGGGCGTTAAGTGTCGCATAAAGTCTATTTTTATTCGGTATATAGAGTTTGCACGAGAATTCAATAACCCGCCGCGTAGAAGCGGGGTGGGGGGGGGATGAATCGCGAGTCAGGCATGTAACGAGTTTCGTATTATGGTAGGGCCGGTACGGAGAATGATAGGGCAAACTAGATGTTCGGCGAGGAGAGAAGGGGACGAACGAGGCCGGAGGAAAGTGCACGGGTGTAGCGAAACGAGAGAGGCTTGATAACCCTATCCCCCATCTCGCTTTCTCTCTCGCGTCGGCGTAATGATGAAATATTGCGTGGGGTCTCTGGAGAACGCGCGGTACGCACGTTCACCCCACACGCGGAACGAGTCCGCACAGCACTCGGTCGTGTGTTTGCCGCTGCGGGCGCTACCACCCCTCGCCCAATTCGAATATAACTATGGGGATTCCCCCGGTGCCCGCGCCAGCCCAGGGGTCGTCCAAACCGCGCGCGGGACCATCCCGCATAGTGCGCCTCGCGGTGGTCCCGAGAATACTGCTAGACCACGCTCGGAGCTTGGGCAGGAGGGAGAGAGGGAGATACAATGCACGGATAGAGATTGAGGGAATCACGGAGAGAAAGGGAGAACGAGAGAATCGGCTACCCGCATAACGACTGTGTCACTTCGGGGTGGTTTTTCATCCTCCCTCTCGTACTTCGAGCCTGCAATTCTGAATATGCGGAGACCCGGAGCGAAACTTTACCCGCTGGTGAAACATGGAAATTCTGTTCCAACGCTTCTTACGTTCTCGTGTTGAATATATTTTTACCTTCATTTTTTTTTTTTTCTTTTTTTTTTTTTACCCTTTGGAAGTTGGGCGACGAGCGATGTTGCCTTTCACGCGAGATGTTGTGGGCGAATTTCTCCGATGTGGCTGAGAATGTGTCGACAAAATGTGGCAGGGATTTTGTTTTAATCACGGCCTTTTTGGGGTTTTGCCACGATCGGGTGCGAATTTGAATGCGTGTGGACTTTTGTGTAAAGCATGATTGGACGTATCGAAATTTCGACGGAACACGCCGCTATTATTTATCGCAGTCGAGAAAATTATGAACGAACAGTTGTGACGATAAATTAACAATATTTATCGTTACTATACAATACATTATTTCGTTACTTCTAGGGTAATGTTTTTTTACCCCTTCGTTTCACTTTTGCCTTCCGGAGATTTTTTTTTTTTTAATTTTCATCGTAAGATAGCCTCCGTCTCGCCCGAGGAGCACGGAAAAAAATATGAAGCTAACTCATAAATAATTTGTAAGGGGTCGCACGCGCCTGTCGGTGTCCCGACGTTCTCGTCACCGCTAGTGCTGGTCACTAGCACCACCGACACAGGCGAACATCGCGTCTGTGCAGCACGGTCACGACACGTGCTGCATAATTGTGCGCGACGCTCGACGTCGCCCGTTCCATAGCGTACTATGCACATGACGCTGCGCACACATTTTACGCTCAACTAGACGAGAATCGCGTCGCCCGGCCTCCCACGTTTTATGATCGAACCATCAACCTTGCCTGTCCCAACACGATTTCTTCGTCTCGTGTTGCAGTTCGCCAATTATCGAATTCAATTGGTAATTCAACTCTCTCGTGAAACACTCCTAAACGCGTTGTTTGATGAGTCTTCGAGAGCAACGCCAATAACAATGTTTCTTTATGAAGCTGTGAATGGCACTAAATTCGGCACGAATTAGTTCGTGTTTTACTACTGCTATCCACTTTTGCCTTCTCGTAGAAGAAACTATATTGTAATTTTTTTTTTTTTTATATCTCACGTTTCTAGTGTCGAAGTCGTGTTACAAATAGCCGAGAAAACACATCAATAAAAAATGACCGAATGAATGTAGATGAATGAACTTACATGTGCGATCGCATCGAGTCATTGTTTGGCTCGATTGAAAGCTACATTGCTCCATTCAATTTGTGCCTTCAATTGCGTGGATCCAATCCGGGGTTGCTGTTTGATGTGTAGGCGAAATATTTCGTCGGAATCTGCAGGTGAAATTTTACCGACGCGTGCCGTCGATTCCTTGCCGACGGCAACTGCAATACCCAATGAGGGACAGCCCGACGCAACCCGGTAAATGGGAACTCTCGGTTCAATTATCAAACATGTTTTACAATTTCGTTCCCGCTTCGAGACTAACCCATGATTCTTTCTAGTCTGATGCTCCACATAACACCAACACGGACTAAACTATGACTTTCCCATTCAATACCGTAGAACACGTGGGAATGAAACAATTCATTCAAACATCAAACCTTCACACTTCACTTCATAGGAATAAAAACGGCATCCTTCGCTTGTTAATATTTTCTGAGATTGTAGAAAAATAAAAAAAAGGCGAGGTAAAAAAAGACAAGTGAAGGGACGACAAAAATCATTTACACGTTCCCGTTACGTGTATTATGAATATGACTTGTGACACATGTCTAAAAACGGAACGCCCGGTGATCGAGGTTTCGCGGTATCGTCCAACTTGGACGAAGACTTAAGGGAAAAGAACGACGAAGAAAGGCGAGCAGCTCAATTTGCGATTCACAAAGAACCGACCTATGAATATAAATGACCGGTCGGAAGAATGTAGGTATTCTCTCGGACGGTGGAGAAAGAGAGAACAGAGGTTGCCAGTGTTATCCGGTATACCGTACATCGTGATATCGATCTACGGTGCTGTGCTGCTTCGACTTGTGCTTCTGCAAGTCACTCGTCCCATCGAGGTTCTTTCCGGTATCTTCCTCACTTCGCCCTCGCCTTTCACACCCCACCGCAACTACACCTACACACCTCTTCGATTTTTTCAATCCCATTTCTCAGCCGGCGAGTGTTTCACCCTTATACTACGTACCGAAGCGTTGGGACGAAATGCCAAGGGTGCGAGTCCTTACGACTTTTTTTTTCGACAACCTGAACGTCCACGTGCGTGAAACTTTTTTCCAAGACGATGCCACGCTACCTCCTCTTTCCATGACAATAATGTGAATGTTCGTACTGAATTTTATTCCGTGCCATCGAAGAAACCACACTTCAAGGCGATGGGAAATCTTCCTGCCCGTGAAGAAATCGTTTGCTTTGTCCCAACTCACGATCGGATTCCGATTGGCGTTTCTCAGAGATTCCGCAAAGAGGGCGTTCTTGTGAGAATCCTCGTCGATGCCTACCAAAATTTGTGCGGGGGTAGTCGTAGGGTAGAGTATTATTCTGATACTCGGACGAATAACAATCAATTCGCATGAGATCGGAGTAACCGTGGAGTCCAATGAATCAGAGAATTCACGAATTCGATTTCGTGCTGCTGTCATACTTGTAACATTCGATCGCTCGATTTAGCTCCATGACGCGCAACTGGAACGTCGTAACAGACGTTGATAACGCAACTTGAATGCTGCTTCAGCCATTCTGAACTGGGTCATTTATAGCCTATCAATCGAATTAGAAGCTGTTAAGTTCGACCTTCCACATCGTACGCAAAGATCGCCGTTTTCCATGATTTAAATTGGAACACTGCAGCTGAAACTTTTGTGTGTAAAAACTCGCAAAGTCGTCAGGAAGTTTTTATATCTTTAGTGTGACTTCTAAGTGAGAAGTAGCCTGAAAAGGCGTAATGGTCAAAGTTGCTCCTAGAGACTTTGACCTAGCAGGGACTTCCAATAATCAGGACCTGAAACGGCTTGTCAGGAGACTGACTCGGGGAAACTTAAAATAATCAGCACCTGGGACGTCTGTATAATCGACAAACACGACTAACGCGAAACGAAACCGCACTATGCTTAAAAAATTCTCGATTTAAAAAAAATATTATTTCACCGTATTTTTCAGTGTGCAACTCTTCAATTAACTAGGTAACACGGTATGCACCATAACATCCAAAAAATTCAGACGCACATCCAATCGATGATTCAGTGAGACGACCCGGTCAAATACACCGAACGTAATCAATAATGAAAGAACCGAACTTCCGAACTGTATTAGGAAGCCGTTATTAACGATGTAACATAATGAATCAAGAGCTGAGATTGTCGAAACATCAGCGCGTCACACGCGCGCCAATTAAAAGTACGCCGCTTGTTGCTTGCAGATGAGTCATCCAGGAATGGAGAGTCTGGACATGTTGGATCCGGCGAATTCCATGACGACTCTGACACCGATGTCGGAAGGAGGCGGCGGAGGTCCCCATCACGGCGGCATCCACGGGCCGTCGGTATACGGTGGAATGAACGGAATGATGGGACACCATCACCACTCGAATATCGGTGGCAGCGTGCCCCATCCGCATCACCATCCGGCAATGGCGGCAGCCGCGGCGGCCGCGGCGGCGGCCGGTTTGCACCCCGACGCGGACACGGACCCTCGCGAACTGGAGGCATTCGCTGAGAGGTTCAAACAGAGGCGCATAAAACTCGGTGTTACGCAAGCGGACGTCGGAAAGGCTCTTGCCAACCTCAAACTTCCGGGTGTCGGTGCCCTGTCTCAGTCGACGATATGTCGGTTCGAGTCGCTGACGCTGTCGCACAACAACATGATAGCGCTCAAGCCGATACTCCAAGCTTGGCTCGAGGAGGCGGAGGCCCAGGCGAAGAACAAGAGGCGGGATCCCGACGCGCCGTCCGTCTTACCGGCCGGCGAGAAGAAGCGGAAACGCACCAGCATCGCGGCGCCCGAGAAAAGATCCCTCGAAGCGTTCTTCGCCGTTCAGCCGAGACCCACCGGCGAAAAGATCGCCGCAATAGCGGAGAAGCTTGATCTCAAGAAGAACGTTGTCAGAGTGTGGTTCTGCAATCAACGACAAAAGCAGAAACGCATGAAGTTCGCCGCTCAGCATTGACCCGAGGGCGGCTTGTGACAGCAGAACTGACTGTACCCGCCGCCCAGTCTCGAACCCAAGCCCGAACCTCTGAGCGAATATCAGGGGTGGCCCTAGAACGATCGCGTTTCGCCGTTTCACATACTCATCGTCACCATCGTCGTCGTCATCGTCCTCATCGTCGTGAACGATATGTTTTGAAACGCGGTCTTCGGTTCGGACTGTGGCAGGTGCAAGTCCCAACACTGTCGCAGGCACTTCGGTAACGCCTGAAGTTTTTACACAACCTCGAGGTTATGTGCTATACTGTAACTGAGTTCGCGATACTTCGCTGCGATGTGGCAGTGAGATTCGAAATCGAACAACGGAGTTGGACGAACGTAACGTGCAATCTCACTCGCGACTCGATCATCCAAAATGGCTGCTGATAATCTTTCCACTCGATCGTCGCTCGCTTTCCAAAAAAAAAAAAAAAATGCGACGACTCAAGGTGTTTGTCAATTCTTTCGCTCCTTCCGACGACCAAAACGTAGTCGGGATTTGAACGTTTTTATGATCGTTGTTCGTATTCGAAATGAAAATATGTCGGACACACCTCGACATACCGTGGATGTCCAAAAATATCTCCATACTTGAAAAGCTATTCGTTTCATCGATGAAAAAGATTATATCCTCTGTACCGGAAGTCATGTTCCATTTTGGTGAACGGCTTGGCGTGTACGGTATGTCTGTAAGTACATATACCCGCGCTCTCTGACTCGATCGATGAGCCTCTACCTAGCGTCTCGTCACAGTATGTACTGCTGCGGAGAGTACGTAAAGTACACTCGGGCAGCTATGGCACCTAGAGTCGGGGACGTCTCGTGCAATCCCGAAGTCGTTGGTGAGAGGAAACGATATAGTCGTCCATAAGCTGAGCACGATTTTCCGTTCGATTTCACCGTGAATTGTTTCTCGTGCTCGTGTGCGCACAGAAAAAAAAAAAAATAGATAAAAAGAGAGCGAACGTTCGTGACCACTATTGGAAGTACAACTCGAGAAAAAAAAAAATAATAATATAAAAAGTACGTATTGTTATAAAGTCGATGCGCGGAACCCCTTGGATCCGCGCGGGAAGTGATATTAATCCTAATAAAGACAGAAAGATGCGAGGTAATCGGAACATAGGAGGAAAACGACGAATCAATGACGTTGTAGAGAAATTGTAGGAAAAAATAAGCTGACGAGTGTGTCGCAACTGAGTGCAACGAAGTGATGCAGTTAAACGACAAGAGAGCATGGGGAGAGGGGAGGGAGTGCGAAAAGTGAAAGATATGTTACGTAGTGATATTGGACAATCAGTGAAAAGACTGTATCATATCATATTTGAAGCAATACACACCGTACCCTTATTATAGTGGATAAAAAATTGCAAACGATGTTATGATTTCAAACGTGACTTCGCTCGAGCTGAGCCGAGTCAAGAAAACTTTCTTTTTTCCTGTTACTAAGTCGTTTTTGGGTTCTAAGTCTTCAGAAAAGTAAAAAAAAAAAAGAAATGCGCGAGTGCGCGCTCATTGAGCAATACCATGATATAAGAGATACAATTATTATTATAATAAACAAATATAACTTGTAAGTAAATGAATTGAGTGGGGCGTTCGGGTGTCGCGCGAGCTAATCAGGAGCAATTTCTAAGCTGTGTAAATACGATGAAACGCGGTATATAGGTGATAAGTATTTTCTAGCGGGAATAAATAGTCTAATTGAAATGTTCGGTCGATGATTAGTCGAGATGAAAAAAAAAAAATGAAAAGATAAAGAAAATGAAACAAACAACAAAACACAAAAAATTCTAGTGCAATATAGTTATTAGCAGTATCGTAAAACATCTCGCATTTTTTTTTGTGATTTATTTATCATCGAAGACCTTGTTTGATTCTGATATTGATGTTTGTTCGAGACATACCTTGGAGTGTCGTTTATCGATGAGATTAAACGAAGATTATTTATTGTTCGGATTAATATTATGATTTATTGGGGCCATCGCGGCGAGAGATATCGTCGGGCGGTTGGTAATACTATTATTAATATTTATCTTGTGCGACACTAACAATTACCGCTACTAACTACAACTTTAACAATTAATTCAACGCGAGCGGACCGAATTCTTCTGGATAACAAGAGTATTCTGTAGGTATTTAAACACAGGGTAACCGAATCATATCGCAATATGCTTCTAATAATTATTCGTAATACACACATTCGCCGGACATAAGGTGTCTTGAAACATTTTCTTTTTCGACAATTCGTTGGTGAGTATGCACATTTGCAAGGATTTCGCGTGTACGAGGTGTTAAGATTCAAGGAAAAGAATATACACGATCGTATCGTCCGTACGATTCGAAACAAAATTTTGCTTTGGACATTTTTTTGTGGATCGCACAGTTTTCGATAACTCAAGAACAAGAAAAAAAAAAATGTATCTAAAAAGTACGTATTGTTATAAAGTTGATGCGCGGATCCCTGTCGATCCGCGCGGGACGTGATATTAATCCTAATAAAAACAGAACGATGAGAATTGGAAAATAGTAAGGAATCGGTGCGGTTACAGTTTGGCTGAAAATACTGCTTCGATAGACGGAGCGCATGGTCGATGGGCAACATCGTCCAGTCACTATCGACTGCTGGCAAATCGAAAATTGTGACCTCTGCAAAATTGTGCCGATGAAAAAATTTGCTCGATTTGTTATAAATCGAAATACGGTGCGATGATTTTTCTCGAGCTTTTTTAACATCTCGCATCGAATAATTGTAGGTAATATCTGCAGTGCTGCAAACTCACGTATCGCGTAGCATCCTCTCTATTGTTTTTGTAAAATAATTATACATAATTGTACTCCATCAACAATCATTCCAGACACATTTGTTGAGTGGGAGGGATGAAAGAGATAAACAAGAAAAAAAAATTGTGTTTAGATTATTATAAATAAAATAGAACCGTAAAGTATTACGTTGTACGCGTATACGTGGACGATGATGAAGATTTGTATAAAGTTGAAGACAAAAAACCCAACAGCTCACACAAGTGTGTATATATATATACGCATACACACAAAACTACAAACACACCAACACCGATCGAAGATAAACTCTTAGTATCGATAAACGATATAGCTAACATTTAATTTGAATGTTTATACAAGTAAACGAACAAAAGCCAAAACGAATTGTTGAAAGTTGGTGTCCCGCTCGTTAATTGCTCGTAGACTATAACCATCGAGCACCTACGAATAATTACATCGAACAAGAACGTAAAGAAGCGAGTTAAATTTCGCGAGCGAGACTTCGACTGCCGAACGATGTAAGAATATAACGAAGACATATCATATGAACGATAAAAAAAAAATTAGTCGAATTGCCTGACAGTGTAGAGATTTATATTGCAATTAAAAGACAAAAAAAAATACGTTGCGTGCAACTTTTGAAAATTTAATTCAAACTAAACAACAACAAAAAGAAATGTCGAAGAACGGCTGAATGGATTCTCGAGAGTGAGGAATTTTGTTGCGCTTTGGCTGAGCACTCGAATTTTGTACATAATATTCGAATGATGTAAATGTACTTATTGTAAATTGTTATGTAAAGTGAATGATGAAAAAAAAAATAACCAAACAAAGAAACAAAATAATTTGACTGATCGAGCAGTCGTTGTTCGTGTAGTGATATTGGATTCAGCTTCGAAAAAAAAAAATCTTTATTGATGTTAACGATCGCCGTGCCATCGCCGAAGTTTCTCGAGACATTCGGACAGACACGCGGTGCTGTCGGCGCGGACAATTTCGATTAATCGACGTTTCAAATTGCACGCAATGTAGGGGCGTAGGGTTGAGAGTCGGCGTTGTGTCTCCCGCTAAATAATAGTGGAGCAAGGAGACAGACAAAAGTCTCATCCCCTCGTTATTGTACATATCATGTGCCATAACTCATTTACCATACTTCGTGTCCAACTTTGTTCCAAAAAATACCTACTCAGCTATAAATAATCTAGTATAATGAAATAAATCTTGATGTTATTGATAAAAAAAAACTGGCTGTTCTGTGCTTTTCTCTTATTTACATCCATTGCCTTCATATTCATCGTTTAGTGGGAAAGTAACTGACATCTAAGAAGTCGGTGAATGGGAAGAGAACTTCATGCAGTCGATGGCCCGAAGGTGTGGGGAGAAGCGGAGACTCGCAATTCTTTCAATTACCTCCATTAATAATTTAATTATCCTTTTTCTTTCGTCCAGCTATTCGAGCCATTCGATCGCTCAGTGGTTTCACGATTAAGCGAGACTCCTCGTCGGTGTGTACGAATAATAATGAAAATGGTGCAAAGAAAGTTTCCATATGGCTTGCTTATTATTAACCGTTTTGCGCATAGCATGTGAGAAAAACTATGAAAAAGTTCATTGACCGATTTTTACTAACTCATCGTAAACACAAATCCAAACGCTAACTAAAAAACACATTTCTCGAGGTTTCAGACTATTTCTAATTACTCTGACACTAATATCTCGAATTTTTTTTTTTTACGAAAACGTAACTTCCTTAATGAAAAAGCAAAACTACACGAGATATATTGAGATATTTTTCCGAGTTCTTTTTTAGGGTTAATTGTACGGTCAATTTGTAACTTCGTACAGTCGTCAATACGTCTTCGCACGCACCGTTTTTTGCGTGCACTTTCTAATTGTTACGGCACACAGGATTCCCGTCAAATTGCCGAGTCATGCGATACGGAGCTTACTTTCCATCGTTTTTTCATTGTATTGAACTAGATCGCGTAACATTCAGATGGGATGTGAGGCCAGTTGCGTGTTCGATACGATACACGTGGCGCGCTATCGCTTCTTTGCGAAGTATTATAAATTTATAGAGCCAGACACGAATACGGTATTAGCTGGCGGAGGTGTTATCTACTGAGTGACCACGCTTTGTCCATTCAAACAAAAACGAATTATTCAACACTCTTGAGCGAACTCGTCGTCGTTACCTTTATCAATTAGATAAAATCGCGTTAAATCGTTTCGTTAAAATGTCCCATGCGATTAAAGAAAAAGTGTTATCACAACATTCAACAAATGTCCCCAGATAGACAAGGGCCACATCGATACCATTTCGCGCCTATCCGGGTCGTTTGTGATCATCTCGCAATATTCGAGGAGATTTGGTATTTAAATTCGCCAACGCCGATCGAAGCGTTCAGATTTTATGAGATTTTGAATTTTTTGAGAAATCACATGTGGCATTCCGATTGTGTAGAGTCGGAGTCCGTAGAAACTAAGTACGGCCATTGTATTTGCACCGTTCGTCCTTGTAACGTCTGGCAATGCCAATACGACACTTAATGCTTTGACATCTTTGTCGATACATCGTTTTCGCAATGATTCATCCAGCGCTGGTCAGTCAGTCGACGAGACGCGATCAATCGAAGAGGTTGCACCCAGAAAAAAAATTTATTTGTCGGCTACCGTTTATTCGGACTCAAATAAATATTTATTTCATTTAAGTAACTCTTTACCTGATTAAAATAAATATTTATTTGAATCAAAAAAATATATTACTCGAACCAAACAAACGGTGGGCGTCGAAGAAATTTTTTTTCTGGGTGTGATTCGCTAACGCCTCCCCCCTCGACCCCTCATATCTTGCGTCCGCCGCGAAATGTTCCGGTGGACTTTCTCATAAATTACGATCACCCCGAGGCTGTTTCCGTTGACTCGTCGGAATCGGATGTGGGCACGTAATCAATATATCTGTGTCACTAAATAATCGAATCGAGAGCGGGCAGTCCGATGGCTTTTTCAATCGCCGAATCGTTCCATCTCCCGGATAACCGCAGAGCTTCTGCCCCGCGAACCGGGTGGCAACGTACGGTGGACCGGAAATCGTACAATCATCTCCGCATGTCGTGATTGCAACAACAAAAGCGAGAACGGAGCGAAGCGAGCAGGGAGTCGTTGCCGTTGGCTACGGTACAGTGTATCGCTGCTGGTATAGCTGTCGAGTAATTGGCGCGGCGTGTAAACATTGCGATCGAGCTACGGCTCGTAGCCGGAGGCCTGTTTACTCGCGAATACGAGGGCACTTGCTCGATATCGTACAGAGCTTTGCTCGAAAAGGATCGTCTCCCTCGTCAATGTACGCAACGAGACAGGGCGTTTCGAAAAAACGCGATACGGTCATTGGCATCCGAAGGCAACTAAAATTTACATTTTAGTTGCCTTCGAAAACAATTTTTTTTTGTCAATCGCAGCAAATTTTTATAGACGACAGTTTGTCCACCACGTTTCATGGAAATTTCAAGCGTTCGTGGTTTTTGAAAATATTTTTTAGCGTTAAAAAATTATAACAATCATTTGGCAGTAAGTATCGTCGTAAATATATGTAGCTGGATTAATAGAGAATTTTGTAACAAAGAAAATAGATGATCACTCATCCGAATCAGACCTGTTTCACAGGTTCTACAATAGAAAAACAAGTTTAGTCAGGCTGCATCCGCGGAAAGGATATTTAAAAAAAAACTATTACTTCATTTCCGAAGATCTTAAATAAGGTGAGACTTGAAATTTTAAGAATTTATTTATTTGCCCGGCGAACATCTCCTTTTCTAAAAACGCTGAGAACGTGTGACTTTTCCGAATAGGAGCCATTCTAGTGTCAAAACAAAATTATTTTTACTGTCGTTTGTTAAACACAGAAGGTACAAAAAAAAAAATAGTTTAGAGTAATTTTTGTTGTACCATGACGCGATAATTCGATTATTTGTCGATACCGCAACTGTATTGTGTCACCGATTACATATTTATTATTCGACATTTTTTTGCCCACATGGCATTGCCATTCGCTGAACCCGTGCTCAATACCTGCGGGGATATGCGTGACGCGTTAATACAGTGAGAGCTTTATACCGTTCGAGTACGTTACCCGCACGCCTTTCCGTATGTTTACGTTCATTTCTCCTCCTTCGATTCAGCCACTAATATGCAGCATACATCGCGAGGCTCGATACATCAGAGCCAAATGCGAACATGTGGCAAGCGAGATCGTTCGTCCGCTTTTGTGTTACAAATAATGTTTGCGTTATCGTCGTCTCGTACCATAAGCAAGAGGGGCCACTCGTCGTGCTCTCGACGCGACAATAGCCCGAGGACACTCGAGGTTGCCGATTCACGGGCCTCGTGGGACACACGTCGATTAGTTTGATCTTCGCTCTCACCACTAGGCTCTCCGGCCGCACTCGGAATTCTCCCTGCCGGTCACCATTCGGCTATCTCGCGTCGCTAGTTTATCGAAAAGATCAATCGCTTTCATACACATCGGAAAACTTTTCGATCACAAAATCTCGTTCCGGCCGCGTATCGATCAAAAAATTGTTCAAATTACTAATCATTTTTTTGATTGTGGCTTTCACTTGAAAACATTATTTTATAGAAATCCTGTCGCCACTTTTGCAGAACATTGTTCCGAACATACGGAGGGCAGCAATCGTTGCGCCTGAAGAACTATAGTACACTTTTTTGAGTTCCTTACTTTTCAATCACTCGCGTATGCTATATTTTCGAGATTTCGAAACTCATAGCATACGGGAGTGAAATTTGAAAATCCTAAATCACTCCAATATGCTATATTTTCGAAATTGAAGTTATGTATGAAATCGCGACACAAAGGGATGAATAATGACGAGGGCAGCTGCAGCGCCGTCTATTTTCGTCGAACAATTCTCTACCCCACCATCAAGAGTTGCGAATAATGAAAAAAAAAAAAAAAAAAATCGTGTTCTTTAGTGTCCTCAAGGATGTTTTTTTTATCGCTACAAGACACACGTTAGATCTTAAGTGCTTCATCAGCATGGGAATGCAGTGTACCGCAGAGTTAAGAGTCTTATTCCCGCCCGAGTATATTTTACGAGCGCGTTAATGAGCCAAAAAGTCCGGGGCGTCTCTCGTTGAGATGCCGCTGTGGGTCTTAATTGAAAAAAATATGAACTTTTTCATCGTCCCATCGAGGTTGCGGAGATGGCGAAGGTACTTTCGTAAGGGCGTGGTGAAAGAACCGGGGGAGTGGATGTCGCGACTTTGTATCAGGGACCCTTCCCGTGTAATTACGAAACGTCGTGGACCGGTTGGAGCAGCTGCTAGCGTGAGCGACGAAATCAAGCTTTCACTCTCTATCTCCGGAGATCCGGGAAGATGCTTCGAGGAAAATGGTTGCCGCGCTCTCCGAGTATTTCGAGGGGAGGAATACACGTTACAAATACCGTTTCAAATCAGCGAGTTGGAAACGTAGCCCGATCAACGAACGAGATATGAAAAGTGCGGACGAGCATGCGAAACGAGTCGAACTATTGAAATAGCCGTTCGGTAGTGCGTCGACAATAAAACATATTTCGCTCAATGTCATCTTGTCAGCACCTTCCGTAGCATTATTCTGCGTCTTGCAATTCCTCAGGTAGCACAAAAAATTACTACCCATCCAAAAAGTCAACTTTTGGATGTAGGATAGCTTACAGATATCATCCGGATGGACATGTGCAATCCATTTGGATTACTTTTGCATACCAGATGTCTTTTCGCTACCTGGGTTGTGTTGTGACTTTCGAACAATTTTTGCGGAAAACGTTGGTTTCATTGATTCTGTGAAAAAATGTGCGTCTAAATTTTGTTAATGATTTTACCATAGTAATTTCACACAAACATCGCTCCAGTAACATAACGATGTGACGACAAATTTACGAACGGCGGGTTACATCATTCACCGCTCACTTTTGTCAAGGCTTCAAAGTAGTGATCGAAATACAGATTAATAAAACGTTTGACAGAGCCCAACCCTCGTATCACGAGTATTGAATTTGCGGACTAAAAAAAGACGTTCGAAAGTTCAGTTCTCCGACGCAAACAACTTTTCCTGTCCGATGTTCGAGCGGCAATAAAAAAAAAATGCCACATGTCACGCGATTTTGTCGGCAAGTAACCGAAACTATGTAACGACAGTAAATTATGCGAAACAAATGCAACCAAATTGCGTTTGTCAGTTCAGCAGGTATGATCGAGGGTCTTTTCGCGACGCACTTTCGTGGTGTATGTTCGGAACATCGATTTGCGATGTGCATTATTCAGATTCGACGGAAATGATCGGCGTAAATCATACTGTACCAGAAAATTCGCTCAATAAAGTTTTCGTACGATTCATGAGCAGTCTTTTCGCGATCCGCCTCCGTCCGCTTCTTTCTATCGAGAACATTTTTCACTGTTTCAATGTATTCGACTCGCGTCGATTCCGCTCGCAATATTCCACAGTTGATTTTTAAGGGAGGCGGCATTGCAATAAACATGACGCAACGCAGCGGTACGGCTTCTTGCGATAATTATTTCATTTCACCGAGCTCGCGAAAGCTGGGGGCTATCGCTATTAGGAGTGCTGCAGCGTCTTGTGGGAGAATCGTTAATGCCTGCGGGGATCGGAAGGCGGGGGTGTTGGCGCGGAAAGGCTAATTGCTCGGTCGTAGGACGCCGAAGCGTCGTCGTCGTCGTCGTCGTTCTCGTCGTCGTTGGCTTTCCGTCAGTAAAAACAGCAGCTTGTAATCGCTAATCAAGGTGTTTGCCTTGGCTTAATCCGGGCGAGCTTAGCGGAGACTTAAATATTCCTTGCAAACTCCCGGCCAACGTCCGGGATTACCGAACGGGTGCGATGCAGACGCAAGGCAGTGAGGCCAGCGAATGCCTCATTGCTGTTCCCGCTCTCGTGAAGTAACGTCGCAAGTTTTATGTATAACCCGTCGAGTTCCAGCTTAAATTCAACGCTGCCTCGACGCTCTTAATTCTCGCGGAGCATTCGAAGAACATAACGCTTCAATTTACGCGAATAAAACTGATGTAAGATTTCTTCGAAACATCTTTTGCGTCCGGAAAGATCGAAAGCGAGAATGTAGAGACGGTTTTTCTGTCTGCACCGGTTGCCCAATTATCACCGTAATTACACGGCTCTTTCGGTTCGTTGAGACTCAATTCTCCGAGTTAAAAATAGCAGTCGGATTCTGGTCACACTGAGAAAAAAGATGGCATTTTTCCTGCTACAGCGAATAGTTTGCAGGGGGAACGTCTATATAGATACTTTCTGATGGTATATATTTAATTGATTAAACTATAATAATGGTTGCAATCGTGATGTTTTGTCATTGTCGTAACTACAAAATTTAATGGTAAAAAAAAATCAGTCTTGTTGCTTTCACTGTGTAATTTTTTCTCAGTGCAGGCTCTCGAAACCTCACAAGGATCTTATGAGCGTTCGGTCATGACTTCCGGAAAATGTATGCTCAAGAAAATTCCGCCCCTCGTAAAATGCCAAAAATCTGACGTGACAAAAATTTGTTTACGATCGATTTGTGAACTTTCCCCTCAAACAATAGAAACAATGAAGCAAATCAATTTCGCGTTTAAAACAAAGGAACGAACGGTCGGAGGATCGCCGATCATAATTAGTAGCGATAGAACGGGACAATAGTTTCACGGGAGACGTGGAAGTTGAGTGCCCCTCGCTGGGCCCCGAATGAGAGCGCGCTGGGAAAGTGGTCGGAAGCGAGCGAAAGCCGTGGAGAGAGGAGAGGGAGGAAGGGAAGGGCGGAGGGATTACGGAAGGTACGACGTCGGGGAGTTAGATTCCGGGGTTGGTGTGTGTAGCGTGTGGCGTACAAGAAGAAGCGACAACCGTGATCCTCGTTCAAACCCGCGAAGGTAGTTACACACAGTCGAAGCGGATACGGCGTCCGCTCTCACGTATGAAACTTTCGTCCGTTGTGTCGTTCCGTGCGGTGCCGCGCATACACCGAAGCAACCGCCTTTCCTGGGTTTGTTTGGCTCTTCCGGAACTTCACGAACTTGAACTTCTGCTAACCCGGCAGCAACAGTAGCGGCAGTTCATGCACGTACTCATGGGCGTAATCTTACACTTTCGGGAACGCTTGCGCCGCCCGACAAGTATCGTCGGGCCGAATAGCAGTAACGCGTCGCCCTTTCTTATATCTGTATGATATGCGCGTGCTCATACGTGTGATGCAGTAAAGTTACAGTCACAGTTCTTGTGACCAATGAGCAGCGGAAAGATACTCCCTCACTCTCAAGGGTCTTGTGGAGCTGTCGCAAGTGACAAGGTCGTTGTTTGAGTGTGCCCTGGTGAACGTCCCTGCGTGAGTATTCCTGGGTGAATGTCCCCGTGTGAGCCCCGAATAAATGTCCCGTGTAAGTATCCTCGGATGAGTCTCCCCATCTGAGTATCCCAGGATGTCTCCGTGTGAGTAAGCCTGTGTAAATATTTCCGTGTGAGTTTTCACCTGTGAGTGTCTCGTGTGATTATCCCGGTGCAGGTGTTCTCATATGAGTGCCCTCGTGCGATTGCCCCCATGTGAGTCTCCCCGTGTGAGTCTCCACATGTGAGTCTCCCCTTGTGCGTGTGCCCGTGTCAGCGTCTCCGCTACTGCGCTATTTCACTTCGCCCCACGTAGAATAGTCAGTATTCCTCAACTTTAATGAATTTTAATCCGAGAGAAATTTTATAAACCGGAATTAGTAACGTTTTTTATAACATACGGACAATTCCACTGTACACATATTTCGCGATAGATGCCGGTGTACTGTAGCATTGTCGCCCGAGTCCATAATTCCGTGTCCACTAAGGGTGGTTCGTGCCGCATGCGTACGGAGCGCGCAAAAGCGGGACAGAGAACGAAAACACACGAGGGATGAAGAGCAGCGGTAGATGGAGAAAGCGAAGGCGCGGGGCTCGGGCTGCAGACGTAGGAGCGCGTTAGCGAAGTGTGTATGTTTTGAGAGCGGTATTATATCGAGCATAAAGAGCGAGCCCCGTCCCATGGGGACCGACCGCGTGCGTGCTCGCATGCACCCCGTGTTCCGCGCTCCCTTTCCACCGTTCCTCATCTCCGTCTCTCTCTCTTTATTTCTCTTCGTCGACGAGGCCGGGACACCTAGTCACCCCCCGAGCGCTTTGCGAGCCCCTCGAACGGCATTGCCCATCCAGTGCCACGGACTTTCTCTTCACCCCGTTCAGATCGCCGGGATCCGGCAGGTTGATAATCTCCGTATAATACAAAAAGTCGGGCCCCCCGCGGCACGATCCCTCGAGAGTCTCAACCCTTCGGACCGCCCCGTGCCATCCCGGTTCGAGGTTTAACCCCGGATTCGATACGCCCGACCCCTGCACTGTCCACCTCAGCTTATTAACACTCTAGTTTTTTGTTTTGTTTTTTTTTTTTTATGGTAATTCACGCTCATAGAATTTATTGTGCATACACCTCAGCTTATTAACACTCTAGTTTAAAAAAAAAATTTTAATGGTAATTCACGCTCATGGAATTTATTGTGCATACACTGTATGTTTCTTTTTTCTTTTTCATTATTGTTCTGATCGTTGATTTATTTTGTCAGTACCTCCGGCTTTGTACAGATGGTTTGCGCTGTCGGAGGCAGTGGAATCTATTCTCTGTAAGAGCGCATCGGTGCGCCGGTGAGAGCCGGTCGTGAGTCAAAACGCTCACGACCGGCGGATTCGATACGCCCGACCCCTGCACTGTCCACCTCAGCTTGTTAACACTCTAGTTTTTTTTTTTTTTATGGTAATTCACGCTCATGGAATTTATTGTGCATACACTGTATGTTTCTTTTTTCTTTTTCATTATTGTTCTGATCGTTGATTTATTTTGTCAGTACCTCCGGCTTTGTACAGATGGTTTGCGCTGTCGGAGGCAGTGGAATCTATTCTCTGTAAGAGCGCATCGGTGCGCCGGTGAGAGCCGGTCGTGAGTCAAAACGCTCACGCTACCTGTAATTTTGACAGAGTTGTTTCTTTTTTTTTGTGCGTTTCGAGAAGTTTGGAGTCTTCGTGCACACCAAGAGAAAAGTTCTGCTGCATTGAAATAAATCGGTACATTGGAAAAGTGTTTATTTCAATGGAATAAATGTTTGTTTGTGCGAAAAAGATTTTTATTAGAACGCAGCGATGAAAGTTATTTATTGCAACTAAATAATTTCATGCCCATGTGACTGCAGGCATAGAAAAATTCTTTATATATCGAATAAACGGGATATTTAAAATTGAGAAATTAAATCAATTTTTCTACCTTGGTCACTTTGTTTTTGCACGAAACATTAACTGTCTCGGAGACAATCAGCAAATCAGTGAAGACGCTATCTTTCTCGCATCCGCGACTCCGTGGAGTTTTGAAAGGAGACTCGAGAAACGTGGGCGTTTCCTCAGTCCCGAAACAAAAATCTGTTTTCCGTTGTATGAGCTTCTTCCCCGATCGGAGTTATAGTGGGGTTCGAAAAATCTTGGCTAACTTGAATCGGGACGGTTATTTATTGCAACTAAATAATTTCATGCCTGTGTGATTGCACGCCTAGAAAAATTCTCTATATATCGAATAAAGTGTATATTTAAAATTGAGAAATTAAATAAATTTTTCTACCTTCGTCACTTTGTTTTTGCACGAAATATTAACTGTCTCGGAGACAGTAATTCTCGCATCCGCGACTCCGTGGAGTTTTGAAAGGAGACTCGAGAAACGTGGGCGTTTCCTCAGTGCCGAAACAAAAATCTGTTTTCCGTTGTATGAGCTTCTTCCCCGATCGGAGTTATAGTGGGGTTGGAAAAATCTTGGCTAACTCGAATCGGGACGGCCGACTCTGGTCGCGAAGAAAACTGAAATGGACGGGGCTCGCAGAGTGGAGGAGGGGTTGATCGCACGGCTCGAAGAGAAGCAATCGAAGTGGCGGCGGCGGTTCGCCAAGGGAATCGCGCTAGCCGATACTCTTGAAAGATTAAGGCGTTCTTTTCTAGGTATGGAGCCGCGCGACATTAGGAAAGAAAAAGAGAGGCCGATGGAGACAGAGGGAGGAAGGGAGAGAGCGAAAGTGAGAGAACCGAACGCCATCGCCTCCCGTCGCTTCACCGACTTCTCTGCTCTCTACGCTTCTTACGTTTTCGCCGCTATCTCCACCTGACTCGACTACCTGTCTGACCGGTGCGACGTTTCTCCACTCGACGCTACGCCTTCTTTGCAAACGGTTTTTCAGCCCCAAATCACCACTTTTCATAGCCCCGATTTCTTCCCAGGCTTTGTTTCTATTTTTATTTTTTTACATCAAACTGAATTACTATTATTTTGGGTATTTTTTTTTTTTTCACTCAGAAATGATTTAGCACGTACCGAATCGAATCTTGGCGAACCCTTTTGTTTTATTTCACCGCGATTCCGAAGCTCTTTCGATCCGATCTTTTTTTACGCTACATCTTTTTTTTCTTCTTCGCGTCCTTCTCCGGTCTCGCTTCGTTGGTTCTCGGGCCTTCGCTATCCACGGTTGCTACCATCGCGAATTCCCTATCTCACCCTTCGCCGTCCCTCCCGTCGTCCGTCCGCACTGTTAAGTGACCCGCTTTGATTTCCGTCCGCAAATACAGCAAAGTTCTATTGACCGGTCCAGCAGTCGAATGTCGCACACCCGCAGTGTCCACGGAATTGGCGACCCGCGTCTCCTTCGCTAATCCTGTCGCATTCCGTACGACGTGCGTTACCGCCGATACCGAACGCTGGCCACAACTTATTCTCCTTCGGAGCGGTTCTGGCATCGATGTCGGTCGATCCGATCGACCCGCCGCATACGGCCGGTCCGAACGAGAACTCGACTTCCAATTCCATCGCTCCAGAAGAATTTCTTCGTCGAATAAATTATGTCGAGTCGACGTAAAATCTCGACGGTCCACGTTCCGGCCGTGGAAGAACAAAAGTGTCGCGACAAATCGCCGTCGATGTCCGTTCGTGCGGTCGCGAACACCGAAAGCTGATCCAATTTCGTACGTTCGATCGAGCCTTCGCCATCGTCCCGTCCACGAACGGAAGTGAATTATCGATTTCTCGGACATGGAATCGGTAGCCGGTGCGCCGATGATATCCGCTTCACGGTGAAAATAGGACGCAGCGTCGAACCGCGAAATCGGAGGTCGCGTTCCGCGACAGCCTTGAGACGGAACTTCCCGAGAGCTTCGCCTCTTCGTCCTCGTCGAGGCTGCTCCGGGGGTCGCAAACAATTCGTACGCCCACGACAATGGACTTTTGTCGACCGGGACCGAGCCACTCCGATTAATTTTTAAACTCGTCGCGTATCGGTGCAAGTATTATTAGAAGGGGCAAAGCTCCTTTTCACTTTTTATCCAGCTTTCCGGTTGCCCTCCATCGAGTTTGAGACAAAAAAATTTCTTAAAGAATACGTTAAGGATACGAATCCAACGAAATAATCCGGTATGGTTGGCGAACAATAGGATCTGACTCGGTATGAATGGCGCACTCTGTTTCTTCGCTTCGTCTTGTAAAATGCAACGTCCGCTGTTGCAGCGTTATCGAAGCAGCCCCCGTTACCGTTGCGAGTCTTGAGGTTCGTATTCCGCGTAACTCATTGGTAAACGACGAATCACGGCACGGATTGCTATTATTATCATTTGTGACTCTGGACTCTTAAAATGAGGCAGATCGATGCTCACTGTCGTCGGATCATGCATTTTTGACTGCTCATGAGATTGCGAATTAAAGTTATCAATTCACTTCCCGTCCCCTCCTCCGTTTAGGAACGTGGAGAACTGGCTGAACAGTAAAACGTTTTGATACTTAATCTTTTATTCATTGCGTTTTTATTACTTGTCGATTCTTCAAATTGTCATTTTTTTCACAATAAAAAAAAACTCATTAAAAAATTCCCTTTCTTCATCTCTCACCATGGATTGGACATATTTCGATATTCCCTGTTGCGGAATGAGGGTGATAAACTTCGATGGATCAACGGACAAATAATGTGAATTTATATTAAAAATCTCAAAAATATCACATCATTCGGATCTCGACGATATTTATAAATTTTTCAGGCGAGCGTACGGTCCGGTGTTCCGTTGGGAATCCGTGCACGGAGTGGTTGGGTGGGCTCTTTTTTTGAATGGAACAAGGCCGGATGGAGCGTCATCGGTAGTGAAGGAAGGATGGCTGCTCGCCGGAGGGTGCTTCCACCCCTCATGGGCGGATTAAGCAGGTGGACGGAGGTATCTTTGACAGGGAGCGGACATCCATTAGTCGGCTTTGTGCCGCGTCGTTCTCCGCAGATTCCTCTTTCCCTTTCCATCTTTGCATTGCCCCCTTCGCATCCGGAAAAGCCACGCGCGACGGAGCCGCCGATACTGGTCGATCCCGGCTCGCCGCGGAGTATTTTTTTGTGTCTTTATTTCGCTCTCTGTCGCGCCTCTCGCGCACTGTGTCCTCGGCCGGAGACCCACGGGGATCGGACCTTTGCCGATACTTCTGGCGACAGCGCGAAACACAGTCGGCTGGATGTCAGGTTGGGTATTCCTCGTTCCGACGGCCGGGTCGCGCCAAGCCGATCATCTCAAATTACAAAGGGTATCGGAAACGGATTTATTTCGGCGCCGCACTCTACGGATCCCGCTCTCGAAACGTTATGATCCATTCCGTCGTACGCTCAACCGTGCCGAAGTTCCTCGCGACGGCACGAACACATTTCGATGAATCGAAAAAAAAAAAAAAAAAAAAAAAAATCGATCTCTCATCGACGAATCTTCGTGCGACTTGATTAACCGGTGTTCCACGGGCTCGCGACGAAATACCGTCCTCGTTCGTCAACGCCGTAAAAAAATTGTTTCGAAAGAATTTCCCGGCGAAGGAGACAAGGCGACCGACGTTCGAGCCGGACGAATTTCTCCGAGCCTCGGTCGTGATTCTCGGCCAGCCAGCGGTTCGTCGATTATTAATCCGGGGCATGATACGTAACTCTCGGAAAACTCGAGGAAGAAGTGGAAGACGAGGATAACGGTATTGCGTGACAGTGGACTGATGAATATTAAGAGGGAGGGGAACGGAAGGGTGGGACGAACGCGCTCGCCGGCAGTGCGAGAAAGAAGCCGCCGGGATTACGAAAGACACGGGGAGAGAGAGAGGTGAGAGGACGGAGCGGAGAGACGGAGAGATACGGAGGTACCCGAAACTTGGCAGCTTTATCTCGGCATTACTCGAAAATTTATTCATATATAATGAACGAGTGAATAATGCAGCGGGTTAACCCCTTGTTCCTCGCCCGCCTCGGCCTATAGCCGATGAGCCCGGGGAAGCTGGGATCTCCGCAGTATCAGAACCAGCGCCTCCCGCCCGACCGAACAGTTTCCCTCATACTGCGTACTACGTTGTTGCCCGGGGGGGGGGGGGGGGGGGGGCGGTGTAGAAGGGGGCGTCGGCAGAGTAAGAAGTAACAAACACTACGCCAGATTATATTCAACAGAGTCTGGTGCGGGGTCGCTGCTTTTCCGTTCGTCCTCCCCCGTCCCACGCCGGCATTCCATTACCGAGAGGTCGAATATATATTTTCCGAAATTATGGGGGACGGCGAGGCGAGAATTAAGCACCCGGAGAAACGAGGATGAGCGAGTATCTGATTATTACCCTTTTAATCTCGGCGCGCACCTTTTGCGAGTACCTTCGAATTAGTCGGACGGTGAATTCGGGCGTGTCGTATATATTACACTCTCGAGATTGCTGTCGCCGATTCGTCACGCGGCGAGTAGCGCTCGCTAGGTTTCGAGATCGCTGCGCATTTTGATTCGACGGATAAAACGGAGAATCGGAGAGTCGCGAACCACGGTCGACTTAAATGTACGGCCAGCGGGAATGCAGCGCCGTCGGTTGCCCGCTCGCGTTGCTATCTCGCCGCGCCGCCCCGCTCCTCGATTATTTATTCAAAGGGCATTACAGGCTTCGCTAATTATAATTTATATCGCAGAGAAGCAACGACATCGCGAGGCCGCGGACGGGATTCTGCCACCGCCGCTCTCCCATCTACGTATTTCCGGCTGTCCGTCGTTCGGCTCTTCTCTACCGCGTTCCGCGCGTACGAGCAACGTACACCGATCAATTAGATGCAATAAATTGAATATGAAGTTTGCGGTCATTCAAAGATTGATTGTCAAAAATGAAGTTGGTAGAATTCAATGATTCAATCGATCGCCGGCTCTTGGAGAACGGTTATTTACGCACCGGGATTCATCGAACGACGGAGAATTATCGGAAAATTTTCGTGTCAATCCCGGGGGCCGATAAAAAATTCGTCGCTCGCTATCGACGGTCGCGGATCGAGAGGATCGAGCCGAGCTCGCTGGCGGTGTTCGATTTCTGTCCGAAGCCAATGTACGAGGCATGCGAGGGAGACGTTAGTTACAGTAGGCACGCGGGGAGAGTGCACAGAGGCCGATGAGGAACGAGCCGAGTGCCTCTGCCCGAGCATGTGCAGCCAATCAGCGGTTTTTCCTAGACGACGTCGTGCCCCGTCATTCAGTCAGCCAAGTGGAAGGACAGGAAACGGCTTGTGCGGTTCGGCTTCGGCGCGCATTATTCATTATGCAGCTCGCAACACGCCGTCACCTGCCACCGCAACCTCCTCCCCCTCCTCCCCTTCCTCTTGTTCTCACCCTCTCTCCCTCCCTCCCTATCTTCCTCTTTCGATTTCGAAGCTGCTGCGAAATCCCGCAGATATTGACCACCGCAGACCTTCCCGGTCGTCGATACTTTGACCGGGAATCTCTCGGGTTGTTCGGTGATCGATTACTCATTCGACTGATCGATTTAAACGTTGTATAAATTTATTCAAGCTTTATAATCAATTAAATCAATTGAATATTATCATTATTTAATATCATTATTCGATATTAAATTTATATCAATTAAATATGTCGGTTTGATTGATCTTTACGAGCGATGACAAAATTGGGGAATCAACGCGCTCGTATCGAATGCTTGTGCCTTTGTATTTGAAGCCGCAGTGTTGTCTTTTCTCCTAAATTCTATTTCGAAATCTGAAACCACGGTCGTACATGCAGATCCGGAGATCCCAGTGGTGGGGATTGCATGCGCTATTAATACCCACTTTTGAATTCCATTTCGTGACTGTGCGGATCGAAGTGGTCGAGGAGTATTTTGAATCCGTCTAGGTGGAGTCGAGACGAAGCCGGACTCTCTGATCGCCACCATTGTTTTGTCTGCTCCAATGATGGACCCATGGCAGTGATTGTGCGACGCGTCATTCAGTCTTTTCCGAGATTTTAGATTTTTGATTAATTTTATATATCGTTAAGAACGTGCAATTAATGTTTGAAATGGCAAACTGAGTGCGCAGTGGAAATTTTACCTACACTACGAGAGTCCGTTCGGGATTGAAATATATTATCGGAATGCTTTATTGCAGAGTGAAGATTCTTGTTTCCAACGAGATCGACCCCTTTTGCGCTCCTTATCTAGGTAGCCCGTGAGAACCGAAGGTCCGAGCTCTTGGAAAATGTTCAACCCCTCCTCGAAAGCAAGATCGACCCCTCGCGTTGAATCGCAGCCGGTTCGTCCGATCGTCGACACGAGACGCTAGCCGGGGAATTGGAAACTACTTTAAAGTAATTAGAGGATTGTCAACCCATCCCCCGGTCGCTGCTGGGAGCCCACGCTCTGCCTATTCCCATTAGGATTGTCCTTCAAGTGGCGTGCCCCGCTCTACACTGTTACATCCTCTTTCGAGTGGGATGAGCTTTGCATTGCCGATTTTTTCTATTTTGCGAGCACTCGAACTCTCTCGCTCCATTATCATTTCTGGCAGCAAAGGGTCGTAAAAACAGTGTCACAACAACGAAACGCAGTCGATCGTAAGCGGCTCAGAAAAAGGTGTCTCAATAAAGGTTATTCATAGCCCCGATAGAAATTTTCTAGCATTACCGTCAAGCTCTGATAAGGCTCTGACATTTCGTGACCTTATTAGTATCCGATTTAGCGCTCTGTGATTTCTACCAGGGATATTTATTCATAAAATGTCGAAGAAACCGCACGATGAGGGTTGCAATAAAAGCGATCGAACTGTTCCTTCGTACTTTTTTTCTCAAATCAGATGAGGTAAAGGGGGCAAAATATGAACCAGTCTCTACAACATTGATTTACGTGCTAATCGAATTGGAGCATACTCACCAATTTCATCCGACATGTTTAAATAGATTCTTCTCGCGTTTCTAACTACCGTTCTAATTTTACTAAAGGAAACTTGACGCTCGAAATTTATTATGCACAAAAGAAGCAAATTGCATTACGAAAACCTGTGAAGGAATAAAAAATGAAAAAGAAAAAAAAAGTTAAATATTTTTAGTTAAGGAGAAAAAATGTAAGCAAAAGCGCTTGCCTAGCTCGAAATACCAAACGGGCGAAAATAAGAAAAATAGTCACGACATCGCGAGGCTTAAGCGGTCAGAAATTGGACTTAAAAAGTCAGAAACTGGGACGCTCGTACCATTGCTTTTTCGGAATTCACATGGCGCGGGTGAAAGGAGCAAAAGTGGGCCTCGGCAGCAGTTTCCGCCGAGAACGCCCTTTGCACGCAAATTGGGTTCGGCTTTAATATTTAATGCCCAACCGCGGTCGAGTTGCGAGACGGCGGTGCGGCGGAGAGAGAGTCAAGAAAGCGTGCTGGGAGACGCACAGGCGAAAGATGGAGAGAAGCGTCGAGAGACGCGAGAAGGTGGGACACGGGAAACAGTGAAATGGAAGGAACGAGAGAGACGCCGGAAGGTAAAGGAAAAGGTCGCAGCTAGTGCAGCATCCACAGCTCTCGGCGTTCGTCCGAGGCGCCAATTTGATTACGCCGTCTAACCAGTTTCACGCGCTCGCTTCTCCGCTATTTCTCCTTTCCTATATATACATATATCTTTTTCTCTTTCCATGTCTACGTCTATCCGCGTGATATGTCTAAAACGTTTCTCCTTCAATTTCGCGAGTTTGCCCCGATCTTCGAAGAGGCTACGGAGTTTCTCCCTATTGGTACCTGGCTATCGATCTCTGTACAGCTCGCTCGCAGACTCCGGAGGTTCGGCAGTCCGTCAAGGGAATTGGGTACTGCGTCTCCCGTTCTTCCCGAACTTGCTTTCTGTGTCTTCTGTGTCGAGACTCGGAGGCACCTACAAGATCCTACAAACAAATTTTGCCACTCCGAGGAACGATGATGAAGCAGTGATTGGTCGTCGCTCCTCGATTGAACGGGACCAAGGCGGAGGTGAAGTAAAAGTGGTGAATATGGCCCGACTCGATTAACACGTAGATCAATGATATATGGACCGGGCCATATTCCTCACTTTTACCCTATGTGGCGCACCGGTGCAAGACGGGGTATGCTATTTTTTTTATCACGGTCGTCCGATGACCATCTTGATACTAAAAAATGCCGGTAAAAATGGAAGCAAATAATTTTATTTTAGACTTTGGTCATTCAACGCAATCCCTTCGGATTTTGGTTTGAGCTATCAACGATACAACGCTTCCAGATTGCTTAACTATTTTTTTCTGACTTTTTAATCATACTGTACAGCCGGTTAGATTGAAGACGGTGCCAGGTCAAAAACTGACGTGTCTCTCTATATTGTGAAAGAGTCTCGCGGCTGTGTACAAGAATCGAGACGTGGCGAGAGGGACGGAACTTCCACCCAAGACTTTTATTATTCTCAGTTCTCTTCTGGGCTCCTGGCCCACGCTCTGATTATGGAAGGTTCTAAGGTTCCCTGAGTTTTCCTGCCGTAGAAAAGCGCGCGAGCACGAGAAAGATTGAAGAGAGTAACGAAAATACTTCGAGACCGGGTTCGTGCTCGATGTAGATAAAATCGTACACGAAAACGCGACGTGCGCTTCTTCCACAGTAACGATACTTCTCCATTTCTCGCTGTAGAGACAAGAAAAATATGCGGGAATCGCTGAGGAAGCGATGCACCAAGGATCGCCGTCCGACTTTGGCCGTAATCTCCTTTCCGGAGGTCATTCCATGCTCTTTGGGTTTTCCCAACCAGTACTCGATTGCTTATGCCATTACATGCCGAAGTACGGAAGGAAAGCATAATGGATTCGTCGTATGTAAACAGGGAATATGCACAAAGACTCGTGAGTGGGACACCGAGAAAAATAGACTGTAAGATTTTGAGTGTGGAGGCGGACGACTGCAAAGCTTTCGATTTCCGTGGTAGAAATTTCGGAGTGTTGCATCAGGCCCGGATGATGTCTTAAAAAGGTCTAGTGAGGCCTCGATGTACCGCTCTGAAGTTGTTACTATGATTTCTTTTTGAATAGGGTAAAAGTGTTGAATACAGCTATTCGATATGCCATGGAAAAATCGTACTACAATTTCGGCAGGACGGTTTTCATAGCGTATGGAATTTATTTGGAAATTTTGAAATTCCACTTCATATGCTATACTTTCGGAATTACTGTATTCATAGCGTATGAAAACCATAATTCGGACGTAATTTGGTCGATGTCATTTATAATCCACGATTAACGGTGCTTCCCGAGGGAAATATCTGGTTTGGTAACGTGACCCGAAAAGATGCTTTGTATTCCTATCAGTACCGTGTGGATAGTTGACGGCAAATAGATACCTCTCGAACCTAACGCCCATAAAATTATCGGCCAATGAGAACGAGCGAAATCGCGCATTTCCCTACGAAAGCCAGAGTATCTACTTCGTACAATTTCTTTGTTTGGCACGGTCTCGTATTATCATTGTTATTACTATGGGACACTTTCAATTCAGTTTAGCGTTAAAAATAAGTGATCAAGAGCTACGGAAAATTACCATTCTTTTAATTTTCACAAGGACGCCCCCTCATACGTCTTCCCTCCGAATTTATTCACCAGGAGACTTAATGAAGATGATATTAAGAGTAAGTGATTTGATCATAACATAGTTGAGTCGATTTTTAAAATAGTGAAAAAAAAACCTGCGTGCGGCAAGAGAGAGAGAGAGAGAGAGAGAGAGAGAGAGAGAGAGAGGGAGCGAGATGTTTATTCCGTTCTCTGAGACCAAAATCACTCAAGAGAACCGTGCAACTTACTAAATTGCAGCAAATAAGAAGGACCAGACAGATAACACAGAATAATAGTTAAATAAATAACATGAAAGACAATAAAATAAAAAATGGGACATGGCAGGGAAAACATTCGCAGATATAACAAAAGTGCAGGCAGCTCAAACTATAAACCACACGCAGTTGCAATACGAGGTGCAGAGAGAGAGAGAGTGAGTGAGAGTGAGAGAGAACACAAAGAGGATATAGAATCTCGATGGGAGTTACCGGATGAGGCTCCGTAGGAGCTATCGTCGTGGTCACTCCAGTCGCATTAGTTAGGACTAACAACGCCGGCGGACAATCAAAAGCTGATGGGCCATGATTCGCTATGATAATGAACCATGAATACGGCATGAGGCGAGCGAGCTAGGGACGCCAACTCCTCGCTTCGCTCACCGGCCTGACTACACGGGGGTGGTTCATCTGATGGTGCGGTGCGCGGTGGCGGCAGACGGTATAGGATCCGAGAGCGAGAAGCACAAGAGAGCTGAAGGGGGTTTGCCAGCTCGCTCGTCGCGGCTGAAGGGGATTCAAGGGATAGGAAAATCGGGCCATAGGGTAATACTGTATACCATATACATATATTCACTAACCCACGGCCTCGATGCAGTACCATAATTCCTCCGTCGACGTTGGGATTAACTTCACTACCAAGCGGAATTGGTACCTCCATTGCTTTTATCTTCTATAACATGAATCGTTAATTTCTTACGTCTTTAGACGGCAAAAAATTATTTCGTAAAATCGAAATATAAAGTTTCGTAAAAATAATTTTGTTAAATCAGTGACCATCTTTTTTCAGGTTCGAATATGCAAACCTGTCCTTTTATTTCCTGTGTCATTGACAATTTTAGTTAAGCCCGATCGTGCGATCGGAAAAGTACCGAATTGAAAATTGTGAATATTTGTGAACAATAAATTGTTGTAAAAAGTGTAAACTTTTTTGACTACGTAGGAAGCAAAAGGGAGATAATATCGTTACAAGTGCTTAACTGTATTTGAGTCATAGATCGAGCGAAGATGTCTGATCATTCGAAAGATCAAATTTCACTATGCCAATCTAAACATCAAAGCGCATCAAATCGGCACTTGGTCATACGAGTACATCGAACGAAATTCATGGAAAAAAATCTCCGGTGTCATCGTGACCGGGTTGGGGGGCGTCAAATGATTTATCGGTCAAGTGGCCGAGCCAGGAAAATGACGACGCTTGGGTTATCGTTTACGCAAGGATTGTCGTGAACGATGGAGTGGCACGGAGGTGTACGAATTTGTTGCCGCTTATTGGATGCCGAGCGCTTGGAAAACTTTGCACCGACTCGGATACAGAGTTGGAAAGATTCGGAAGGATTGTACAGCGCCGAGACATCGAATGGTGGTGAGCTCGAATGCTGGCCCGGGTATGTTACGAATTTTTTTATATAGTATTTTTTAATATATATATTTATTTTTATATATATATATTTTATATATATATTTATTTTTATAAATATATATCTTATATATATATTTATTTTTATAAATATATATTTTATATATATATTTATTTTTATATATATATATTTTATATATATATTTATTTTTTATATATATAGGGGCAACCGCTACAGTTACTGGATGCTGCGGTACAGAGTATATACAGCATACCGGTCGAGTACAAAAGCGCGGGTACTTCGGGGTGAAGAGGAGCGGAAGCGAAAGGCATGGACCGACGGTGTCGGGAAGCTCCGGTGAGATGGAGAAAGGCGAAAAGGGTGAACGAGAATGCGGATGGGAGGGAAAACGCGGGAGAAGGTACGAGGGTGGCGGTGGATGAGGCGGAGAGGATGCGTGAGTGCGTGGGTGCGTGCGCTCTGGCGCCGTTCCGGCGTTTGAGAGCGGAGGATATGGCGAGGATGGAGAGGGATAAACGGGCCGAGGGTGAAAGACAGAGAAGGCCGAATGAGCGAGCGAGGGTGCGGGGACCCGCGTGGCCCGCATTGGCTGTTGAATTATAAATGAATAGAGCGTAAGGGCTGTTGCCTGGCAACCCTCGTGCGACGCGTTAAGACAAAATGGAGGGACTACGGCGAACCGAGAGCGCAGCAGCCCTCGTGCGTTTCCACGCGAGCACCGGCGGCTCCGATTCCTCCCGTCTCCCATTCTCCGACGTAGCAACGCGTTGGCTTCCGGTCCCGATACTTTTTCCTTGTACTCTCGGTCTAACTCCGTTCGGGGATAATAAATTCGACCGGAAGCCTCTCGTACTGTCCTCATCTCGTTATTCTACACTCTGGAGCTTTGATAGGTTTTGTAGGGTTGTCGTACACGAGGTATTCTGGCCACAGACAGTGGCCAAAAACAGTTAGTGGTTAATTGGTTTTTTTTATACCTTTTCTGTCAAATAGTTGTAGATTATTTATTGTCACATTTTGAAATTTTTAAACATCGATTTGAAAATTTGTGAACAATACTCGAAAAGCTATTGGAACGAGAGAATAATTCAGAAAACGGTAGGTAATCAACAAAATGTACTCACTGAAGAATCGCATGTGACGACTACTGGAAATTACTCGAAACTGAGTGGGATCCGTAACGCTTTTTTTTATTATCCTTTCGGCTATTTTGCTTAATTTTTTATAAGGAGCGTAACGCTTTTCGAAGACACTTCTGGCACTTTAACGCAATTTCCAATAACAGCCCTTTCGCCTTTTGCCCTTTTTCGCTCAATTTCGAGTAACGGCCGTGACGCTTTTTTAGACCATTTTACTCAATTTTCAATAGGGTCATAATGGGTTTTGAGGACACTTTTCGTGCAGAGTCTCGGTAAAAATGTTTTCACATAAAAACGGATGCAACGAGAGTATAAAGTGGTGACACGCCGAGTTTCCACGGCGGAGCGACGAATGCGGGTGGGGATCGCGGCTAGAGGTGGCGAGAGAGTAAAACCAAAAGAGTAGAAGAACGGGAGTGGGGAGCCCGAGAGAAAACGAGACTGTTCAAGCTCGCTGTGGACAACTTGTCGCGAGGCAGAGACCTTAAGTAGCCATTCCTTCGCCGTACTGAATCAACCTGTGGTTACTGTTCCAAAAACGTCGAATACACACTTTACATTATTTTACTCGTATTTTTTGTTGTTGATGACAATCAAGGCAACCCAGATGCAATTGCCAAATAATCTTGTGCAGTCGAAATTTCTCACCAACGGAGACTATCACAGACACGGAGCCACGTTATTTTGCCGAACCTTCAATCGGCCGAATCGACGTATAGCCGAAAATCACGTGACCGAACGCCCTTTCTCCGAATCGTCAAACTTTGCAAACTTTATTTTTTCGAATTTATTTTTTCTCACGGACACCACTAATAATGTAAATGTAAAGCGAGATCTCACTTGAGTTAACTATTCTAGCAAGGTATTGTAAATGTCACAGTGTCCGAAGAGTAGTAGACTCATCATCGGTCGGGCTTAATATTGACCAGAGCCGGTAGGTATTTGATTTATAGAATATCCGTTTCTATAATGAACGACCCTAGACCTTGACTTCTGAGAGGCCAATCGCTCTGATGGACTCGTATGTGACCAATAATAATAATAAATTCACCCCGCATTCCGTGCCTGCTCGTACTAATATTCGGTAATTATTACTCAAGGACATTCATAACGGAAGAACTATAAATTCTTCCGATCGTTTCTACCGAGCCCGTGAACTAATTTGAAAGTATTATAGGTCGCGTGCCGATTGGATACCCCGCGTGTATTTTCGATGCTCGGTCGGATCGAACGTAAATCACACATTCGTCTCTCGTCGTCTTTCCTCGAAATGAAAAATCCAATAATCGGAGATATCTCGCCGCTTCGACGACGTTGATCAGTCCCTTCGAGGGTCAGAGCGGAAGCCTCACAAAAAGCAACGAAAAATATTGATTGATAAAATCAAACCTCGAGGGTCGTCCTCGTGTCGACGGGAATGAGATAAAAAAAAAAGAAGAACAAAAAACGAGAAGATCGTCGCTGGAAACGCCCGGTAGGTTAAGGGTCCTTCCGTGACGGAGAAGTGACTGACAGCCACGAGGGTATGGCAATATGTTTGTATTAGCCGTATAATGAATTCACGCTGAGCCGGGGGGGTAAAGTATTTGCGAACAGGTTGCACCAGCGTCGGACCCGATCGGGCAGATGCTCTTTTGTCGGCAGATGAGCTCCCAGAAACCCAGGGGGGATGAGGCTCGGGGCAACTTCGGGGGGCTGGCTCGTCGCACCAGAAATCACCGGGGTGCGATAGAGAGGCAGACCGGAGTTAGTAAAATGCAGGGGGGGGGGGGGGGGGAAGATCCGCGTACTTTGGTGAGCTGCAGTGGCAGTCCGATGATATCCCCCAGGTCCCCGGTATACGCTCGGGGACCACCTAGGGGACTCCGCGACAATCCTGACCATTCGATACAGCTCAAACGCTCGTTTGCGCTTGTTTGTACGGATTATGATTGCTTGTACTTATACCCTCACCCCTCCGACCCACGCCGTAATGAGATAAAGTCGACGACGCTTGCGGTCGCAGTCCCGCATACTTTTCGCGTTGTACAAAGTTTGCGCAACGGTAATTCGCGTGGTGGAATGCTGAACTCGACCGCGAGCCACGATAATCGTCATCGTCCGAAAAACTTTCGATATCGGGACGAGTTTCCGTTGTCCCTCCGAAAGTTTAGAACCGAAGAGTTCGACCGACCTCGCTGAACTTTCCATGCCACATATATACGTGAACGCCGTCCACAGTGCCGAAGGTGCGACGGAATACTCTTTATCGGTATCTTTAATGCAACGCGTCCGATACGATAACCGAACAGAAATTTGTCTACGACCGTTCGAAAGAAGCGGAACCTATAATCGCGGAACGAAGCTCGAGTTTCGCGCTCGGTGCGCGCGGGGCGGCGAATCGATACGCGTGTTAATATTAACGACCCGTGTAGGCCCACGAGCGTTTACACATTGTTCGTACGCGTACTTTTACAAGAGTGTCTACGTAACGCTCGGGGGAGGAAGGCAGCGCTGGCGTCAGCGTCCTTTATCCGAGTCAATAGGTGTAGTATAGTAATCGTGCATGCGACAAACGGAACCTGCCGCCATTGAACGGGCAGGTGGAAGAGCGCCTATGTACTTAGACTTCGTCTAAAAATAAGTCGTGCCGTGGTGACCGAGCGAGTTGGACATTTAGCGCGGTTGGAAGTCACGTGTCATCGGGCGACGTGTATGTCCATGGCTTAATGCCGTAAGGCCATACGGGCTTTGTACGTGCATGGCCCACACGCTCCTACCCTATCCGGCGTCGGACCGTCGACATCCATGGCTGCAGGAGCGTGTGTGTATTACATAGAAGTGAAAGAGTAACGCGTTGAAAAATCGAACGCGTGGATAACAACAATGGAGAAGCGTATAATACGCGAACTGTACGTACAGTTGAGAGTCGTACGAAACGCTCGCACGGACCTCGGTCTCTCGGGACAGGAAATCCCAGGCGGTTATATCGACCCTCATAATATTTACGAGGCCGGCACGGCGTCGAGACTCCCAGCCGGTATCGCCGACTCTCTTCCTATATACGTACCGGTATTCGAGAGAAACGGAGTGGCGCAAAACGCGTATAAAATCACACTTGAAAACGAAATATCGGAATTTATATGCGAGCGAGCCCACCCCCAATGCCCGTCGGTGTGTTCTCGTACCGAGTCGGGAGTTCCCCAAGGCGACATTCTTACGGCCGCATTACTGCTCCCAGCGTGACGCTGTACGATCGGCGAAGTCATTACCAGTCAGTCGGAGGGATACGATACGCTCCGAAGCTGGAATATCGTCGCTACCCTCTTTCTCGTGAATACCTTACGTGAGTATTGTTCTTTCGTGATGGAAGTGTACAATATGAAATATTGTGCTTCGTCGTAGAAGGAATTCGTGACTTTAGTCACGAATTTCTTCCGCGTCGGGGCAATTAAAATAGTTTAGAACTTCGAGAAATGTGATTTTTATTTGTGTGTGTAATTGATTTGTGTATATCATTTATTCCGGGCCTTCGGAATCGCTATAACTTGCAAACACTTCCGAGCAGCTGGTTGAAATTTGGTACACGGGTAAACTGGTCACTCCCGTTTGTTCAATACAATTTTCATGAAAATTCATAACCAATTTGAGATTCTGAGAAATTCAGAACGCCTGTATCTATTCGTATATCGCTGCCGAGTCAACTATGCCACTTTTCGCTCTTGACATTTTGCAACGAGACGCTTTTTTTGCTCATATATATATTGTTTTATGTTCATGTTTATGTTTGTTAGTTTCACGAGACTATTTTTTTCTACATAGTAACAATGCTTGTTGTGTAGGCATTTTATAAGACTTCTTTTATCGCGATTATTCACTCTGTCCAGTGAATATATAATTACTTATTCCTGCGGCATACTCTCTCAATCTGTTATTGTCCGTTTGCCGATGCGTATTAATTAATCAACTAATCAATTAAATAAATACATTTATTCACAAAAGTTAGATCGAGTAGCATGCGATGAAGTTATCGAAAATCAGTCTTTGCACGACGTACCTACCTTCCATCGTTTCGTTGAATAACAATGAAACACGATTCTTATTTTCCCCATCAAGTACATCGAAATATTCCCGAAATAATCTCGTGCCCCGTGACGCTACGTGCGAAAACCGTGAGTCTCGGGCATCTCCCGCTTTCTCCCGGACTCATCGCACATTCCTACAGCCAGACAAGAGCTTCTCGACGTTCGTTATTTATTCGTGAACCCCACTAATTTCATAGATAACAACGCTACTACTCGAGAGAGTGAGCGTAAAGCTTAGAGCAATATACGGCATGCAATATTGTACACCGGTATTGTTTCAGGGTTCCGCACTATCCGGTATCATAGAAGGGGAGGGGGGGGGGGGGAGGGGAGGGCGGCGCTTCCTTTCATGTATACGCATATCCATCTCGTCCCGGTAATGCGACTACGATTTTTCAAGTACCCAGATTCACGTGCTGGCACTATAGAGGAACGAGAGAAAGAGAGCCGGTGGATCGAAAATCTTAAAAGCTCGCAAAGCGCATTGAATTGGGATTATGAATAAGGGATTCGGAAAACCCCAGGGGCGTCGATGGATGAGATGGCCCGGTGGAGCAGCGGTACAGCAGGAAGCACGGCCAGAGAACGAAAGGATGAGGGGGGAGGCTAAAGGCCAAGGGAATAAACATGCTTGTTGCTCGAGCTATGATACGCTCTCAACATATGCGATGCATTGTCGTCATATGCCCCGGTATACAACACGGGCCGATACACATTCAAGCTTTGCCCGACCCTTCCCCCCCCCTCCCCCCTTCCCCCTCTCCTCAGCAGCCCGTGTCCTCTGCGTCGCTTTCCCTGTATCCGCTACAGTTGGGTCGCGTACACTCACACACCGGCCTCGTTTAGCCAAAGAAAAGAACGCCAAACGCTGACGAAACTTTTCTCAAGAGCAACCGGGCGAGTTGAGAAGAAGCAAGAGAAACGAATCCCCTGTTTGTGACTCGTAGCTTCGCACACACGCTTGGCTCCGCAATCGAGAATTATTTTTTGGGAATGACGGGAAGATAAAAATGTTTCGTTGTTAGCGCAAGAAAAAGGCTACGGTTTCGAATAAATGTATTTTTTTCTTTTACTTCCCGATCTGATTTAACGAGAAAAAAATGCTCGATGGGATTTTTCGATACATTCGTAATGTCAGGAAAAAATTAGGCGTCGATCGTTTCTCATGTGATTTTGTTGCGGCTCCCTTGACTCTGTTTAACTAGGAAAAACGAACTGCAGAATCCGAAATAGAATCTTGGAAAATTAAAGCTTTATCCGATCAGCATAAAGTAGTGTTCGGCGTTTTCTCAGTCACTGTTTAAAAGTCTGAAGTGAAAAATTCTAAAATTTAAAATGGCGCACCGAATTTTGAAATTTTAATGATCGAGCGATTCTAGGATGAAAACTTAATCCAACCATTTTCGTCTCGTCAATGAAATCAGAGCAAACTGCAGGACAACTGCTGATATTTAATTCTTTCAAATGGTAATAGCTTTTTAAACCGTAACATTTTTATTCAAAATATCTGTTACACGTGAAATCAACAAGGTTTTTTTTTTTTTTTAGCTCAAACGCATTTATTATCGCTAAGTTGTGTGCGTCACAATATCATACGAGATATTTTGCGATGCGAGAAGTAGGATGGAGAGAGCAAGGTGTTCTGTCGAGGATAATTATCCGTTTGCTAGTTATCAAGTAAAAAAAAAGTTTTTTTTTACAATAAAAAAACTTTTGGTAACTTTTTGTACTCGTTCTTAAGGTCGAATAAAATTATCCAATATATTTAAACCTTTAGCAAAGTGGATGTTCGGGGATTACGAAACGTTCGACGGTAACCGAACGCCATCTGACGTCGCGAAAGGCAAGTACAACAGCGAATCTTCGCCTCGACGATGCACCAAAGAGATTTTGCGCATCAAACATTGATCAGGTCTTTTCGGTACTCTAACACCTTGTCTATACGGATTGCTGGAATAATTCCAATTACTTTTTTTATAGTCTTTTTACTCACTTTTTCTTTTTTTACAATTAATTCGATACCAAAAATATTGGACAATTTATTCATAGTCGCAGATACATCCATTTTACAATACGGATGAAGTAACCGGAGAACTTCTTTTTAAAAATCTTTATTACCCGATTAGAATTTTTGTTTCGTCAACGACGCCTCGACGCTTCAACTGTACCTCTCATTCCTTGTATCTATTCACTGCGCAACTTCGAAGCTATACTTTTTGAAAAGTATCGAATTATCGAGAGCGCATTATTTTTTCTTCTGATTCACGCTAAATAACTTTAATTATTTACACATTATCGTTGATACGTCGACAAGCTAGTAAGACTGCACCGATCTCTCTCCCTTCCTCATTGACTCACGATGTTTTCACACTCTGGATATAAAAATGACATTCTGTATCAGAATATAAACATTTTACGTCGAATTACTTCGATCGTAGTAACATTTTCGCTATCGGTACACAAATTGGGATCGCCTGAATGATCTTTTTTCTTGTGCTCGATAGGAGAAACGTCAAACGTGATTCGTGTTGAAAATAAAACAGCGAAAAAACTACTCCCATGCGCGGTGCTGATGAGAAAGGGTTTGTATGTGAATAGAATTTCAATTGTTCGATCAATGACGATGTGAAAACGTCAATTGTATATAACGAGATATAAATTATACTGGCGAAACGCTTTGCTCTCTGGGATACGACACCTACGACACTCGGGTCAGATTTTTTTTGTTCACTTTCTCCGTCGAACTGCATAAACTTATGTAAGTTTCGATCGTATTTACATAGCTTCTCGCGAAAATTCAATAAGGCTGGAGCCGCCTAATACTTTATATATTGCTTGATAATCGAAGAATCGAGTGTGCAGGGGAGGGAGAAGTTTTACGTTCGTAGGTTTACGAGACTCGCAACGGAGTGCCAAGTGCCTATGATAATTGACTTAATCGTTGTCACGAGCGCATGGAGATGAAGAACCAAAATAAAACGATATAACTGCGCGCGATATTGTCGATAAGTTTTGAGAAAAAATATAATGAACGAAAGCCGAGAGGAAAAAAAACGGTGCTTTTTCCTCGGTGGCTTTGATGATCGTTAAATCCATAATAATCGTCCGATACACTCTGTTACAACAGTATCGTAGGAGACAGGTCAAAGTTCAAGTGATCGGATAAGAATGTTAAATGTTACTTGGCGGCAGTGTCAACAGGTGTCGCACATCTTGTTGGGAGCGCGTCTGGATCTACTTCCGGTACTGTGCTCGTCACGGCTGCTGGCACACTCTCATCGGCCGAGGCTACCTCCATCGGAGGAGCGGCATCTGTAAGACAGTCGATACAACTCGTAAAACTTCTCGATTCGAGGCGATAGAAAGATAAATATTATCGTCCAAATCCAGTGCTGAGATTATGAAAATTGATATGCGGCTCATTCTTCGTCAAGTCATTCGCCCCACTTTCGCTTGGTCTCAAAAATGGCAAATACATTATTGGCAAGTTGTATTAAAAAAAAAAAAAAATGGTGGTAGTTGATTGCACATAAAACATGCGTTTTTAAAATTTGAAATAATACTCAGTTGTACTTGGTACTCCAGACAAGTCTTGTAAAAAGTATAAAACTATCTTTGGACCATACGAAAATGGAAAGTTTTATATTTTTTGTTGTATTCAAACTGATAATATAATAATTTTTTTCACAACTAGCGTTTGGAATGTGTCGAGACCGAATATTCCAATTTGAACGTACCGGGACACGCTGGATCGGCCATTAGAGAAAACATCTTTTCCTCGGGCATGTCCTTCGTCAATTCTTTAAAGTGGACCACCTGATCCGAGAAGGATTGCCAGAAGGATTGACCTTCGGGAATCGTGAACATCGCCTGTATATCCAGAAAAATGTAGGCAATTGCATCATTTTACGTTACATACAAGATTTGCTGAGGAATTCAATCATACCTTAAATTTGTTGTATATATGCTCAGCCTTTTGCCGTATCTGTTCGGCTTTCTGTTTGAATACAGTCTGCAAAATGAATGGAAAGCATTCTATTTTTAACAACCATCGATTATAGCGATAACTTGAATCTTTTTGAAGTGCATTTAATGAGAACGTACCACTTTCTCTTCGCTCAGTTTCCAGTCCGTCAAGTTGCCAATATATCGTCGCAACTGTAATTAAAAAGAAAGTGAACGCTGCAGTAACTGTTATGCAAGATTTTTCTTGCATTGTTTAGAATATATTCGTAGAGCTATTATATGACGAATTGTAAAGTTGCCAAGGTTCGTGTTTTCAGTTCATCTTCCCTGTTTTCCAAGGTATTGACAATCAAACATACTCTGAAAGAATATGTTGACATTTTTTTACGATCCTCCTACTAGTTTTTAAGTAAAAGGGATTTGTCGTTTTCTAGTTGTATTTCACTAGCCTACTTTCACTACCGTCATATAATAATAATTGCATATAATTGGATCTGAACTCTTTTCGTATTAAAATCTAACTCCATTACCCTTTTGACAGTTTCAACGATGTGAGGATGCTTTTTGAGCATCAATGGATCGATAGGGAGGGCCAGCATTTCGTCCATCGCTTGCAGGCATTTGTCTGCGTCAGCACGATCCAGGCCCAAGTTCGACTTAATCTGCGCGTCCAGTTGAAGCAGTTGCGATTCTGTACGGAGCCACCTACAACACAAACGTAACATGAAGGATACGTTTATCAAGTTACAGCAAGATTTAAAACATTTTGTTCTGCTTTAGTTCTAGTTTATTAAGTCATCCCGATTATAAAAAAATGTAATCGATTTTTTTATTCTAAAACAATTTAAGAGTTATTATACGTCGAGATTTTTAAAAAATCAGCCTTTTAATAGTGATCTAAACGGGATGGATCGAGACGCTCTTCGCCGGCTCGTAGGTATTCTACTTCATTTTCGAGTATTTTTTCCTCAAAACCATATTTTTCAATACGACCTTTCAGTAACGGCGGAAGCCAATATAATATAAGAACGCTGTATAAATATTTGTATAGAACAAAAAAAAACCTATAAAATATGTAAAAAATTATCGTAGGGAAACAATATTCAAGTTACCTGAGCTTGTACTTTTTGCGCTGCATGACACCGTCCTTGGCGAGGAGTTTCTTATCGTCCTCTGGAACATTTACATTGAAGTCTAGAGAATCTTTAACATGTTCCGATAAAATTTCGCCGCTCTCTAGTCGAGCCTTCATTTTCATAGCGCTTCTCGTGACCGAGTTGTCCCATCGGTCACGAGCCTTTTCGCTGTCAAACGATTTCGGTCTGTCTATATCTAGCTTAATTCCTACATATTCCCCGGCTAAAGTGCGTGCTAGAAGAAATCGTGCTGACGATGCATCCGAGGATGTTGTTATCGGTTTTAATTTATCCTCTGCCCCAGTTGCGTCTCCAATGGCGCTCTTTTCTTAAAAATCAAAATTCATGAACTCAGCAGCGCGAGTGACGATCGCGAAACAATTTATAGCTTACACGAAATTCCTCAATCTGTCGCGATTTATATCTTTATATAACTGTCGCGAAATTTTATCTATTGCATTGCAGTAAAAATTTAACAGCGATTACTTACTCTCTGTACCTGTTTTTTTTCTGTTCGGCCCGCTGGACGGGGATGCTTGGTTCTCGTTCGATTCATCGATTTTACTCTTGCCTCTGGCCCGCGATGTATTTTCTACAACACAACCATTATCTCATTAACACTAGAAGGACCAAAGTAACTATAATCTAATGGAGATAAAAATTCGAAACTTATGATAAAATAAATTTTGTCGGTTTCAATGCGAGACAGTGAGTTTTTATCAACTGTATATTAACAATAAGCTTCATGAAAAGTGCTCGATGATTTCAGTTCAACTTCACTTGAAATTTCTTAAATTTCCGGGGCCTTATGTGCAGCATTTTTTCAGACAATCCAGACAATTTCCAGCATTTTTTCAGAAGGTTCACTTGACCATGGAATTTTTAATAACAAGGCAAACACTCGTCTTATAGTCATACACACTCGTCATTTCAACTGTGCGGACGAAGTCTGAAACCCTCTCGGTCACATCTATAATCGTCCTAGTGTTAAAAGATTGATATCGCTCGCTGGATAAGGTACAACATTGACGCCGATAAACTATTCATTCAATCACTTCTTTAATAGAATTTCTCAATGTTTAGTACAAAACTTAAGTAACAAAAGCAATGTGATACATAAAATAAGTGTTTGTTTGGCATTTGCGTTGTCAAAACCTCAACGAAAACGACAGAAAAATCCGAGCTCATATCGATGACCGGACAAGTCGGTCGTGGGGTGATGTAAAAAAGATAAAATCCCCAAAGTTATCGCCGTAGAAATTTCCCTTTCCTCACACCGCAGCAAAATAGTTTTCTGTCCCGCGAGAATCGGAGCAACAAAAAACAATGTTATATGGTGAACGAGACAGAAACACTCGTTGCTCGGGTTCGTCCAATTTATTCGTAAATATAGTGTAGATCAAAATCGAGTGTCAAAAAAAAAAAATCCCTTAAAGCAATCGTCGATAACCAAGGAAACCTTGAGAATGCCTTTCATGGAATTTTTTGCGAAGTTTTATCAAATTGAAAGACCGCAGACTTTTCTTCTCGTCTATCAGGAAAGAATTTGTTTTTTCCTAAAACAACGTCATTTAATCGCAAGTAATATGTTCATCCCGTGACAGATAACTGTTTTACCTCTGGGGAGCTTCGACATCACATCAGTTGTAATTTTTATTTTTCTTCAGTTATAAAACCGCTTTCGTTATTGAGCATTATTCTTCGGTATTCGCTGCATCGCGCTAATCAAATGTCTTCACGACTCTAGTAACACTTCTAAAAATAAAAACAATCGCCAATAATTTTCTTTAACGGAGAAATAACCGAGTTTCGTCGAGCATTTTCAAATATTCCTCATTCATAAAACAGCATTCGTTTTTTTCAGAAAAAATAACCGAGTTTAATCAAACAAGACAATTAGTTATACACCGGATCTACGAGTCGGGCGGTCTGCAGACGTATGAGTTTTAGCTGTTCCAAGAGAACGATTCTTTTCAATTGTTTCGTCGTCAAATCTCGTGTCTCCTGACTTTCCGGAACCAGTGCACGACGATGATAGTTTGACGATGCCACGCCATGCTCCGCTCCCTTCATACTACCCGATGCAACGGACGAACGATCTACGCTGGCCGTACCTTGGAACATTTTTTTTATCATCACCGTAACTATAGAACGTTTAACGCGAAAGACTTGACGGTCCGCCCAAAAATCGATGACTACCTAACGCTTTCTCTGTTAACAGGCTCACTGTGCGACAAAACTTGTAACTTTGAATATATAAATGTATCTATGCCGTAAATGTAGAAAAATTGAAAATGTATTTAAAAAAACACCTCCTACAAACATTAATAAAATATTTTCAAAGGGGGGATATAACTCTCCGGTATTTTGTTAATATATGTGTTACATCGTCGATTAAAAAAAAAGAATCGAATTGCGAATTTACTTGCGAAAATAAGTAGTGAACCTGTTAATCTGTGTAAAAATGTTAACTGTGCAAATGGCACGAATGCCGTAAATCGCTGACATACCATTTTTTTCGCCAGTCTCAGCTTCCTCGGAGCTCGAAAAGTCAGCAAAACGTTTTGGCTTTATTTTACGACCGCTGCGACTGACAACTTCCTTGCCGGGAGATGTTTCCTCGCCCTGAGAATCGCCAGCAGCCTCTTGCTTCGGGGTTCCTTCGCTCATCGAGGCGGTTGAACCTTTGGCACGGCCGCGCTTCTTCTTCGATTCGGGTGTATCCTGCATCGGATTTGTAAACATTTTTTATCTCGCCGTGCAACAAATAATTATTCGATTTGTAAGGAGCGATCGCACAAACACTTTAAACTTGAAAAAGGCTTGTCGACTAGATCCTATTTTGATATTGGGATACTTTGCATACGGCATTGCTTTCTTAAACAACGCCGGTATGTTTGATACTCGATCCCGTTAAAAATATCGATACACTGCAACGCAGCTGAATAATACAGAACATTAAAATACATACGTTCATATGGCCTGAGTAAAATTGAAAGGGCATTTTTTCTATGTATATACATGGAAGATACGTTACTAGTTTCGATCAGGCAATATCGACAGTATTTCACATCAGGTGGTGGAACCGATTTTCGGCAAGAGCAAAAGAGGGTTAATCTATTTTTAGAGAGTAGTTACAAAAATCAAGAAACATAGGTACAAAATTGTGGATCCATAAAAATCGCAATATCAAAATAAACATTTTTGATGGGATTGTTTTTTATAGCTTTTTGTTGTTTTAGGAAGTACTTAGCAATGCATGTGTGCAGCATACTAAAAATCAAATCGTGAATTTTATAGTGATCATACATCTAAAAAAGCTTCCTCCGTGAGGAAGCAAAATATAGAATATTGAAAAATGTAGGATTTTCTCTACACCCGACAGTTAGCGGACTCCTATTAAATTGTAACAGATAAGTCTTACAGTTTTAACGGATAATATTTTAGTCAGGAATAACAAGAAGTGAGTAGACATTGGGAAATTGTATTCTTCATTCATTTTTCCCTGGGATCCTTTTCGTTTGCGAACCTAAACTCACCGGATTGTTAGGAGTAGGCGCTAGTGATTTGCGTTTCACAGGCTTCTTTTTGTCGCCTTCGTCGATGACCAATGGCCCACTCTCCTGTCCACTGTCGCTGTCAGCAGCTGCAACTGCGGCAACTTTCGTGCTAGTTTTTTCAGACGCCTCCCCCGCGAACACGGGCTCTGAGGACAAAACTATTAATTGGCTCGCATTCCAGCGTCAGATTATTAATTATCCAACAATTTACCTTTGAGATCTTCCAACGAAGCTGCCTTTCCCTTGTCGTTTCTAAGTTCCTGCTCGAGCTGCTGCAGGCCTTCGTGAAATATCTTTCTCTTAAGAGGCTTTGTGAATTTGTCCTTGTTATCCGTATACGTGAACAACTCTTCCACCTTGCATACCGCCCTGAAATCAGACGTTCGTTAAAAACTTGCAAAGCGTCGTCGGAATAATTATTTTAAAAAATATTCGTGATAAAAAAAAAAAAAATTGCAAACTTACGTTTCTCCGGTCCCGTAGAAGTATACGTTGTATTTGGCATTCTTGGTATTCGCATCGGTGACTCCCTCCACCTGTGCGTAACAAAGTCGTCGTAGTGTTTCGATGCGACTCATTGATTTAAAAAAATCGATGGGACAAATGAGAGTATAATAAAACGTTTTCGGAACGTAGCAGAGTGAATAATTGTCGAACGAAATTGCGTTACGAAGCAACGAGATTGATATGTGTGTAATAACCAGAGGAATGGCGGCTTCGGTCGTACGATCGTCCACAACGAGCGAGCACCGATTAAACGTGAGAAGTCTCCAAGTTTACGGAGCAGAGCGTCGAGATTACCGGTACGACGGGACATTACATAGTTTACAATCGGCGCGATAGATACATCGAGATCGTTAAATTTTACTCACTCTCGCTGGCCACGCTGGGTAACCTCGAACTTTGGCAAACACTTTGTCACCAGCGAAAAATTTTCCCTTCAGTTTGACCATGTTTTCGTTCGACCTTGCGACTATCGATGAGCTTTACTATGAGACCCTTCGCCCACGCGCTAAACCCCTCGTTGATAATATACCTCTTTTTACTATCAACTTTCACACAATGTATGCAATAATATCGCAAAAACCACCATTTGCACAAATACTTGTGTGTCGTTGCATGCCAAAGAAAAACACGCTAGATACGACGCCGCGCTCGTGTGCGTCTGCGCGTTGCCCCAGCGCCCTCTCGCTCCACCACCATCTCGAGCCGGCGCTCCCGCCCAATCGTGAGCATGTGTGCCACTGTGCGTGAGTCACCGAACAACTCACATACGCAAGCTACGGTAGCGACATCTTACCGTCTGGGTGATGACTTGTCCGAGTGCCCCAACTATTCGAACTTCCTTGGCCCAGTCGAGCTCGAGACGCTTAGAACGCAAGTTTAGATTCAGTAGTCTTATATTTATTTATTTATTTATTATCAACGGGCAAAGCCTCTTTATATACATAAAAATTGTATTTTTTAAATAATATAACATTTAAAAGTACATAAATAAAAAACATTGGCGTCGGTAACTTCTTCCTCCGTAATACCGACGACCTTCACAGCCTTCTTGTCTTCGCGAATGGCGTCGATTCGCTCGTTTCGATTTTTTTCCGAAAACAGATTGTACAGCTGTTCCTGGCGCAGTTCCATGAACGAGGCGGTGACTTTGAACGTATGATCGTTCATAGTCTCCATTATGTTAAAAATTTCGTCGAACGCCCGCGGTGTAACGCCCATGACTTCTTCCCCGGAGTAATTTGTTCCCATCGAGTGGGCCTTCCCGCTCCCGGTTTGACCGTATGCCAGGATCGTTACATTGTAGCCTGTAAATTCAAAGATTCTCGCTTTAATTGCCAGTTTTTCATGAATACCCTAGCAGCAATTTTTCAGATGTCACGATAAAGTTGCCCGTCGGTTGACTTGTGACAGACAAAATAATCATAAAAACAAGAATAAAGGGTAATAAAAATGATAGTAAAATGATTCTTTGAGAAATGTTTATTGAACCATCGCTCGGTGTTCCGTATGTCGTAGTACATTGTACAATACAACTGAGAACATTTTTGTTGAAGTACTCTTCGATTCAATCTTAAAAATAAAAATTGTTTTTTACACAAAAATAAATAAAAACGCATTATTATTTATCACGTACACAATCGAATGCTGCAACGTCAGCGAATAAATAAATATTAAGTTTGGCCCTCAAAAAAATATGTCCGGCTAATTAGTAGCATTCCACAATCACCGAGTTTTCGGCTAAACTTATCGAATCTTAAATAATTATTACTTTAATTCGAGTCTTTTAAAATAATGTTGCAGTCGTTTTAGAGCAACTTGGAAGCTTTCGTGACAACGTTGACGGCCGAGAGTGCCTCCTTAGCCGTTGGAACGATGTATTCAGCCGGTAGAATGAAGCCATGCTTGCCCTTGTCCCGCAACTCTATAGTGTACGCGTACTTGATCTTGAGTATCGCCTTGGCCCAGTCGTCCGCACCACCGGAAGCCGCGTACAGGGTTGTGGCGCTGTTACCTACGGTGTACACGCTTCCAGCACCCCCCGAGCTCTTCATCGACGCCGCCGCTTGGTGTCCCACTTTGTCGAGGTCGGCGTAATCCGGCGGCACTCGTCGATCGTATCCCCAGGGATAAAGGATGTACTGTCCGTAACTGTGGAACGTCAGGTACGCCTGAAACAGATAGTAATCTTGTCAAAACATATTTATCTACGAAATCATGATTTTTCATTCGATTTTTATTCAATCCTAGTCCCATCGATTAAAGCTTCAACTTCCCTTCGCATGCACAATTTCGCACAAATCCGAAGAAACCTCAATCTTCGTTATTGGATATGATAAGAATGGGTAGGACGAAAAAGTTGTACATAAACGGGCCATTATCAATCGATGGTCGACGAAATGGCATTAAATTTCGTAGGGATCGATCCCACCATAAAAATCTTATGACATTTTGAATTTTTTAAAATTTTTTTGTGCAAAAATGATTGACGTATGGGAAACTTCAATTTTCTCATGTTTCTTCTCAGTGTATACTTATGCGAGAGCACTGCCTAAACTTTACCGACTAATGTCGAAAAATAAACTTCAACGATCGTCGAGTCTGACGCCCGACCGTGTTTCACTGTTGACGAGAGATGAGCAGGTAGAACTGACCTTGAAGTCGGCCGCGCTGGCCTCGAAGAAATTCTTGATGGCGTTGGTCTCGGGTTCCGAGAAAGGTCCGGTACCGGCGAAGATTTCTCTGCAGGGTTGTTTGCTCGTGCCCAGTCCGCCCCATCGATATCCGAAGTTTCTATTGAGATCCACCCCGATGCAAACGCCGCCCTTTTCGGGGCTGCTTCTGTTTTTTCTCCACAACCGATCGCCCCGGAACGTGTACTCGTATCTGCATTACGTAAATTAACATACCGCATTAACGGTATAGAACGCCGCAATTTCAACCTTTTCTCACCGGCGATGTACGCAATGTGATTGAATAATTGGATTATTCGAGTGTCGGGAGTTCGAGAAACGAGGTCCACTTACCCGTCAGGATTCACAACCGGTAGGATGTAATAGTCTGCCTCGAGCTCGTCGCTGTTCTCGACCAAGTGATTGATTATGTACGTGACAGAAGCCGGGGAGATCCATTCGCGAGCGTGAATACCACCGTCGATCCAGATAGCTGGCACGCCTGGTTCTCCCTTGCTGATACGAAGCACCTACGAAAAAAAAAAAAAAAAATGTCAGCCGATTTTGTACGAGGAAAACGAAACGTGCAACGTCGGTACCGACGATCGCGAGAGAGCGCGTACCTTCAGCTCCCTACCCTCTACGGAAGTGCCGATGGTCATCACCGAGCAAAGATCGGGAAACGTTTGGGCCAGATAATCGAGAAAGCCATGAATGTCCTCCAACCGATGGTAACTCGACCATTCCATTCGATGACCTGCAGCAATTCGCCAATTGTAATCATTCCGTCGTAGAATTTGTGGTCGAATGGGAATAAGATGGATGTCCTACAATCGTTGGCGGGGATTTAAGCTAGTGGAATTTCCATGGTTTGGGCTTCCCGAAGTAGGACGAAAGAGGGGCGATTTGGAACATCGAGTATTAACGTATATTACGTTATCCGGCGTCCAGCGAGCCCTGAATTCCCGGGTGACAGCGATATGCAGAAATAAATGAGATCGCGACACCGATATTTTTAATTTTTAACGTAATTGTCTTAATTTACCGAAATTTTTTACCTTGCTGATAGTTTTTCCAAGTCTTTGATGGACAGTGCCGATTACTAGGACATCCAGCTCAATCTCGTTTCAGCAGGAAGCAGAAGCACGCAAATTTTATTTTTTTTGCTATCGAGAAAGCTCACCCCTAAAGTGCCATGTATCACTTCCACCACCAGTACCACCACGCACACTAGCTACGGGATAACGAGGAGGACGTATGGGACGCAGATGGTAATGTCTACGTTGCGACTTGACCACGACCCCCTGCCACCAAGTGTAACGAGCTAGAAAATTACTTTGATCTTTCATGAGGAGACTTTGTCCCTGTACTAATCTCTACAATTATTATCGAAAGTATTGTGCGTTGCAGTTACATGTTTGGACACACGCAACTGCTCGCTCTTATACGTTGCAAACACAAATTTTAATCGGCCAAACCATCAACAGTCTGGCTAAGCTTCCAGTGCAGTTGGAAGCAATGAATAGTGCGTCACTCCATGAGGGCGAAAAACTTTTTTCTACCGAGTGTGAGTTCGCAGCACGAGCCGAAGGCGAGTGCTGTAATCACACGAGTTAGAAAAAGTGTTTCACACGAGGGATGTACGAAATTTTTCATCACGAGGTGCGAAAATGGCGGTTTTACGCACGCGAAGCGGGCGGAAAAGTGGCCCGCCATTTGCAGGCAATTTTAGGGATTCGATGAACATTCTCATATGTTACTTCGCCGAGACGTTGAGGCGACCACAATTTCGTCGTTACCAACAATTATCGTTTCAGTGTATATACCAGCCGCGCTAACGCGTACCAGAATAACTGTTATGTTAATCAGTATTGTCGATCACGAGGAACTGGGTTAGCAGGTTGAATCGAGTTGCTGAGGCCGATAACCCCGCTGGAAGACGATACGTAGGACTAGTCACACATGGCATCGTATAGGAATCACGCTTCCACGTCCACGTCTACGAATGATCTAGCGAACCATTAGCATGAGAAAGGCCCGATCGGATATATCCACGAGAATCGGCGGCGCGAATGACGAAAAATGAACGCGTGTTAATCAAAAAGTCAACAAGATGGGCGACTTTTTTTTCTATACCCAAAACAATGAGCGTAATATAGTGAAGATATTGACTATGAATATAATTACGCTCAATTTAGAGGAATTTTTTGTTGGAAATTATCTAATCATCTAATGCTAATCGAAAAGTCAATAACATGAGCGACTTTTTATTTCCATACCCAAAACAATTAACGTAATATAGTGCAAATATTGACTGGCAATATAATTACGTTTAATTTAGAGGGATTTTTTGGTGGAAATCATGCTCGCGATTAAAAAAAAGCCATTTAATTTATGTTACAGCGAATGCTTTAGCTGTTTATTGAAGCTTAGCAGTATGCGAGTTTGACCCGGATGACGTGTCTAGACCGAGAAGCGAAATAGCGCAAAGCAATGAGTCTGCGAAAGCATAGCATCAGTAACTTCCTATCTCAGTGTAGAACGAGCGTCAATCAAATATATATATATATATATATATATATAGTATACATGGAATTATGATAACAGACCTTTGCGACCTTCCAATTCTTCCATGTCTTCGAGCGACGGTAGAGGATTTTCCTGGTCGATCGCTTGCTGAAGATCCGGAATTATAACGTCGTATTTGACTCGTCGTTCCCGCAGGAAACGTGAAACCCGTGGAATGACATCGGGACGCACCAGAACGTCTACTGCTGAATCGTTTCCCGACCACATTGAAACCTCTGCGAGTTTTTTTAACACACACAAAGATATTAATTACTCCAGCATCTTGAACTCCCTTCAAACACTTTCGCAGTTAGTGCTGTTATTATAATAATCCACATTACGAATTGCGCTATCGAGTTACTTGTCGTCCTAAATGGTCACAAATATTTTTTTGTTAAATTGGCTAGAAAATAATCGCGGACGTTTTTGGACAAAAAAGTTTGTTGAATGCAAAAATCTTTTTTACCGTGTATACTCGGATTACGTACGAACCATGTATTGATAATTTTTCACCTCGGTCGCAGAACGGTATCTTAATGACGTAAGCAAGAAATCTTACCTCCGGTTTCTTGCAAGTAAGAGACGAATTCAGCGTGTTCTCCTTCGGCGAGAACCCTCCACAGTTGAGCGCCCTCGTATGTGACCCTTTCCTCCGGTATCTCCACGGCTTTTATGATAACCGAATCAACGGGCTCTTGTCCCTCGATAATGGGCACAGCATCCGCTCGGAGAGACTTCTTCGAACGTTCGGTCGGAGCTCGGAATCGAATATCGAGACTGGAGGCCTCGAGGACGAGGAGGAAGCCGACAAGAAGATGAACGACGCCGAGGCGTCCGGTGCTTCCCGACCACCTGAACGAGCTCATCGCAACAAACTGACCTTGCTACGATACAGCTCGGCACCTTTTATAATATCGGCTCTCAGTCGGCAGCGAGGCGACCGAGACTCCGCAGGAATAACGGGATCCGCGAGAGTTGGCGTCCTCTCGTCTCACGCGGAAAACCCGAACCGATCCGAAGAAACGATTCCACGCACGAACCTCGACGGAGTTCACCGTTCGATTTTATGGTTGACGCGAAGAAACACGCGGTAACGAACGCGATCGACGATAAAACCGCCGGCCATCTCGCATACACCGATCGCAACTTCAATAAAACGAACGCCCTGGATTCTCCGCGCTGCATCTCGATGGTTTTGTCGTAACTGTACGACGCGAGAGCGAAGTTGTGCAACGAGCGATAATTTATGAAGATTCGAGCCGCGAATAACGATGTACGGTCAATTGCGTGCAACCGCGGGAAGAGAACTATAGATTTTGTCGATTCTGCCTTTTACGTTTCACCTTTTGCACGCGCGAATCACTGAACAAGGAATGTATCGATATTTGTTTGAATCTAAAATTAAATAAGACCGTTAAAGAAGTCAAGAATTATTTTTACATTCGTCGTAACTTCGAAGCTTCGTTTTCGTGAATCTGTTTATTCACTTTCGAAAGATCCACGAAAACGTGATCGAAATATATTAAGAAGTCTTCGTTCGCTGTGGCGTCGAAGCGACTCGAGCGAAGGAACGAAAATCGATGCGTCGATGATTCACTGAGGTTCGCAACCGAATCGCTTCAGCCGCTTCGGAGTGGCAGACGCGTAAAACGTGTGCATTGAAAAAAAAGAATTTGTTCCGTACTTCTTCGAGGTTCATCCTCCGCACCTATGAAGCGGCTGACGCGAAGGCGCGTCGTCCGTGAGCGCTGTTGCGGAAATTTACGAACCCTTACACGTATTTTACGTAATAAAATAATGATAAATTTTGTATAATATTTTTGTCTCGCTGTCCTCGGCACACGTGTCAATAGCATCCAACATGTACGCTCCATTTCTCGTTTCTCTGTCTCAAATTTCCCTTTAAAAAAAAAAAAAAAAAAAAATTGGTTACATAGGACGGGAGGGACCAGCGGGAAGGATCCGAAGGGTCTCGACTGTAGGAACGAGCTGCCAGCTGTGGCTGGTAAGGTCCGGAGGTGCTTCGCCGTGTCGCCAGTCCAAACGAACCAAAAGCACACACAAGCAGCCGAGCAAGGAAGATGACGCGTTGGTCGAAGACCGTTGCGTGTACCGGGGGCGGTTGGATTCCAGTTAACGCGCGGCCCCCGAGCGTCTAGTGTCCCCGGTGACGTTGCACAGTGCCAGCGTCGGATTAATACGCGCCACCGCGGCGGCTTCGTACCAACGAGCTTGCTACAAGCCTCGCGTAGCATCTCCGGCACCGACGCCAAGCCCCCTGCATCTCCCGCTGTATCCAAAGTTATTGCGCCGACGGCTTCCACAGAGTCGGTTCGCATTTCGATAAAACAAAAAGTCTCGTCGCGTTCGGCATCATTCACGGCGTGTACCTAAACGAAACATCATGAAGCTACAACTCGCCGTTCTCATCGCCGTCGCGCTCGCGTCGACGAGCTGCAAGGTACCGTAAACATCACTAAATGTACACGCGAATATGCCCTGCATCGTTATTTAAATATATATTATTAAATATATATATATATATATATATATATATATATATATATATATATGTGTGTGTGTGTGTGTGTGTGTTTGCCGAGTTTACGACAGCCTCCGCTCTCATTAATGACGCGGTTGAAGATCGCGGAAGCAGCTTAACTCGGCACGATTCTCCAGTCTCTTCATTACACATCCGGGAAATTATAGAGGGAATATCGAGAAAGTCCCTCATCACTGTGAATTATTTAGTACTAACGACGGAACGAACTATTGCCGACAAGAACCTCGATTAATAAACGATAATTTACGCAGCAACGATATTTATAATTTTCTTGGTTTTTACGGCCGAATCTGTCGAAGAGTAAGGCTGTTCCGGTGCAAAATAGTGATGAAATGTTCGTTAAACTGAGTTCGTCATAGTATGGATACGTGAGTTCAATAAATGCCGAGGCATCGATTAACAGTCGACTGTGCCAATAGACACGAACCAGCACAATAATTTATCCAACGAATGCTTTTTAAAAAATTTATTCGGTTCGATTAAATAGAAACGAATTTCTGCGGTGCTTTCGTTAGCTCGATTGCTTTTGTTTCTTCCCTTTCGGAGACTCGTTTTTTTTTTTGCACAAATTACGTTACGTATCTTTTATTGGATTGTCAATTACAGAAATTGGAGCAACCTCTCCGGACTTCATTGAATAAGAGAGGCCGACAATTTGTTTCGACGTTTTTTTTTCATCGTAAACATTTTTTCTCCCGAATCGAGGCGAGTCGGTCGCGTCTCGTTTCCTCGAATCGGAGGGTGGAAGACGCGCCGGAAATGAGATTAGCTCGAACGGCCGAGCAGGCGAAACGTATGGCGTTACACGTGAAAAAGACGGAAAGATCGGTTCGAGCTGCGCCACCAGCGGCAGCGATTCTCGTTTATGTACGACGTAAGGTTTCCCTCTGCGGCGTTGCCGTCGTCGTATCGCACCAATACCAGTACATTGACTCGGGCACACGTGCCTGTATCCCTCTCATACACGCAATTAAATGACCAGAGATGTGTTTGACCCTCAAACACTCGTACCGTTGAATGCGCCCCGAGTCCCTTCTCCTCCTCGCTGATACCAAATACGATGATAAGGACGCGACTCGCGTGTCGACGTTCGAATCTTCGCGTTGGCGCACGCACTGGACCTCCCACCCACGAAATTTTCCTATCGCACGATACCACAACCGACATTCGTAAATTCTCATGATCATCGAACGGTGTTCGGCTTCGCGTTCTCGCAGCATCGTCAGGAAAATTCGAAAAAATTTGTCGCACGACATTACTGCTCGTATTCCCACGATGGGAAGAATTCTATTCGAATCAAGGATGCGATCGACACACGCATGCCCGATCAAAAGTTCGATTCGGTCGGACTTTCAATACTTTCTCGGACAACGGAAAAATTAAGAACAAAAATCGACCATGTCGAGGATGTTACGGACATTGATTGTACACAGTAATAGTGTTGAAAAGTAATCGACAAATTTATGAAAGAAACAATCGTTAAACAAATAATTGGGAAATATTTCGTTCGGCTTTACAATCATTTCGTCGGTTTTCGAATCTTCTCTTCAGCTCTCGATACCGAAGACATTGTGAGCGAGTAAAAAAACTGTTCCAGACGGACGGTATTCACAAAATGACGTAAATTTTTCAGGCTACGAGTTACAAGGTAACGGAGCAAGTGTACATGGACATAATGATAGACGATTATCCAGCTGGCAGAATAGTCATCGGATTGTTCGGTGAAACGGCGCCGAAAACTGTGAAGAACTTCGTGACCATCGCGACCGAGGGTATCGAGGGCAGAACTTACTCGGGCTCGAACTTCCATCGAGTCATCAAGAAGTTTATGATTCAAGGTACCCGGACTTTTTCGTTGCGTCATTCCGTTTATTGTTTCGATGAAAGAGTCGACGATCGATGCTACTTCTCCCGTGTGTTCATTCAGGCGGTGACATCGACAAGGGCGATGGCTCGGGCTCCATCAGTATCTACGGCAAGTACTTCGACGATGAGAACTTCGACATCAAGCACACGGGTCCCGGTTTCGTGAGCATGGCGAACGCAGGTGCGAACACAAATGGTTGTCAGTTCTTCATCGCCACCGTAGCAACACCGTGGCTCGATGATCATCACACGGTCTTTGGAAAAGTGAGCAATTTTCTTCAACTTATTTGTTCATAGCTTTTAACGACAATATAAGCAGTAGCAATAATGATAGTAATAATCTGGCACACATTTCGATACGCTAAAAAATTTTTAAGCTTTTATATTCTACGATTAGTTAATTAAGGTCTATGATTTATCGAACGACACTGACGAGCTCCGCGTTCCGTTTTCCTGTTTCTCAGGTGATCGAAGGTATGGACGTCGTGTTCAAGATCGAACAGACGAAGACGGACACGGACGACAAGCCCGTATCGCCGGTGGTTATCCTCGAGAGCGGTTCCATTCCCGTTAGCGCGCCGTTCTTCATCTCCGACGATCCTTACGAGTAAAAAAAAAAAAAATCGTTCGCTTAACTTTCACGACTTGTTTACCGGCCGGCGGGAATCGTGGTCGATCTTGTGCCTCACGATTCCCGAACGGCATTCACGAAAAAGGAGAACCATAAATCGCGGCAGTCCTTAGTTCTGACGCGTACAAATCTATTACGTATGCCTTACTTCACCTTTCGCGGTAAAACTCGACGAAACCATAATTAGACTCGTGCAAACTAAAAAAAAAACATACGGTACACTAAAACGTGTAGTAGATACTTCATATATCAGTATTGTATATGTATTTCTTTCGGTGCCGTATACGCATAAATACGCTCGTTGCCAGAATGAAAAAATCAATTAAAGAAATGTATCGATCATCGATCGATATATTTCTCATTCCTATCGAGCGATGACAGAGATTATAGAAAAAAAATTGGGCTTTCACATGTCCTTAATATTCATTGACACGCGTTGAAGAGACGGGGGCGGGGTGAAATTTAACAATGTTTACATTGGAGCGAGAATCAATGCCAAGGACTGCTAGCGTGGTGGAAGCTCGGTTGTAACATATCGCTATTAGCCGACCTACATATCAGCACCGGCAACCCTAACCCGGCACTCTCCATCCTCGTGAAGCATCATTACGTGACCGATCTGGGACAGTGGTTGTCAGTTGCGAATCGGACTCGTCCTCGGAATCCCTGTAAACATGCTTCATCGGCCATAATATCCGACTCGATTGAGAGAAAATTATCTGCCGAGTCTGAGAACCGCTGATAGCACGATTAGATCCTGTCTGCTCCACACTAAACTCGCCGTTGCGACGTTCGCTGTCGCGCAGTTCGTTCCTCGCTCCCTCGACCGACACGTCGAAATTTGTGGATCCATTAGATGCAGCAAGAAAAACAACCGTGGATCGTAGATCCAACAGAATCGTGCTTTTTTTTTTTTTTTTTTAGCTATTCTACAAATTCGTCTAAACGCCTCTTAAAATCATACGAAATATGTGACTGCGCGAATATATACAAAGACTGAGATATAGAGTTCCGTATATAGTTGAGTAGTTAAGCCCGGTTTTGTAAATAGATCGTAGTAAATAGCAATGTTTTTTTTCGCACTGATGTAACTACCAAAAAGAGCGTAGATTTTTAAATTTTCTACAAAACGCAGGCCGAGCAACCTGTAGCCTAATTAAATATTCATTCTTGTATTTTTATTGTTGTAATGAGCGACAGAATAAATTCGACGACACGCATATTGTTTTGCTTTGTATGTGATCCCAGTTGATCCTTCGTGACGATAAATTTATTTCAGCATCTTAGCCATTTGTGATGCGAGGTGACAAGTAGTTCCATCTATTATTACGACGTTTAGTAAGAATCATCATTCGATAATTGTCCATTTGTGTACAATTTTTTTGTCTGATATCTCAAAAAATGTAAAAGCTAGAGTGCAAGAAGGGATTTTTCGGAAAAATCATGAAGTCTAAATCCACACACGCGCGCACACGCATACGCACTCGCACATTCATTTTTTTATAAATCTTATTTTTCGACATATTCACACACAAATCTCCAACCACAAAAAAAAATTAAAGTTAAGCTTCTTTTATGTGAAAACAAAATTAGTTAATTATTTTACCAGGCCAGATTAGTTGGTAAGCAGTAGACGTAACCCTTGATTTGCTTCCATCCCTTACAGATTGTTGGTCCGATAATGTAAAGGTATAATTAACCATTCAGAGTGTCGAGAAGATGACGTAATGTTTCAGTATCTGGAGCTGGTTCAGAGCAACGGCGATACCGCTTGGCTTCAGCTTCTCCATTCTTGGTTTTTTCCACTGGATGATGAAACAGCTGGACATATAAATAAGTTAATCGCAAAAATCAAGTGTACCATGGCTGCGTGTACTCCGTAATACGAAGTAACCAAGGCACACGGAAGTTATGAATTATCTTCCAATTCCTGAATAATCGGGGTGAAACACGTAACTGAAGAGTCGATAAGAGAAAATCTCCCTTGCAACAGGGATACTGTGTACCAACTGTTGTGGGGATACCGTCGATCGATAAAACTGTGATGGCTGGCAAGCTGGTCATATTCGAATTTAAATGTCGCTAATTGTAACAATTTACAGATAATAAAAAAATTGAAAAAAATCAGCTGCCATTTATCTATGCATATCCTATTGATCAAATTATCGCAAGGAAATTATATATACACGTTTATTGATGAATAAAAAAAGTCGGAATTTTCGAAAAAAATTCTGAAAATTCCGACGAGAGTTTTCTTGAGGCATAATTATTTGTCGTTAAATCTCTATTTAGACATTAAACATCTTGTTTTTTATTCTAAATGCATTTTTAACTATAAAATTCGATCGCGTAAGAAACGTCCGATGGTCGGCAAGAAAGTTTTCACCTAGCGCCACCGTTAGTCAATGCCGTAACTAATCGTAACAATTTACAGGCAATAAAATTTTCTTGAAAAATAAAGAGGGTCACGCTTTGCGTCTACGTGAATCGTCAGTAATCGTTCGATGGCCTCACCTGTTTGTTCGCAAATTATCCGTAAGATTATCTTTCAGTGAACATTCGTTTTTAGGAACAGCTCATTCACGAGTCCCCATCGAGTTCCCCCGGTAAAGTCTCGGACCGGCGCAACGTCGCACGACGCAGCGCTTCGCAGGCGTCTCGCCGCCTGCTGCCATCAACTCAGTCGCAGTCTGACGGCCGATCGTTGCTGGTCCCGGCCGCTCTGTCCACATTTTGTTTGTCGCATCGTCGCTCCGGCTGTTCATCGCGTGCGACACCGAGTGAGCGGTCGTTTCATCCACGAAACGCTTAGTGAAATAAATAAATTTTAACGGGGGGAAAAAAAAAATATACGATCGGCTCGATTTCGAAGCCAAGAGTCGACACAACCGCGGAACGCCGGTCTCGCGTGTTCCAGTGACTCAGTGATCTCCGACCCGAAGTGATAAAAGACGGCCGTGACATACGGAAAGACTGGAGGGTGCGTTTCGCATAACACATGATATCGATGATTGAAAACAACCTCGCGAGAGTGAAACAAGGGTGAAGAGATTCGGCGATCGAGAGAGATCGAGAGGCAACGCATCGATCGCCGAAGATCGCGGATATCGATCCGCATGTTGTTCCATTCGGGGGTAGAAGAGCGCGTCAACGAGGTTAAGGCGATCGGACTGCACGAGGGATGTATTGAGTTCGCGAATCGATCACCACTTGCAAGGTAAGCTCGGGCTGCGCGACTATGCGTAACTGTAAGACTACCCGCTCTTACTACGAAGGGTAAGAGAGTCTTAGGGTCTGTCAGCGACTATTCTCGATCCCCGACAACCACCCCGAGTCAGCTGACTCGGCCGGTGGATGCTCGACTGTCTCGCTGGATTTCATCCAACGGGAGGGCACGTGGAATTCACTGGCATCAAAAACCGATGTTTTTTTGTTGTTGCGAAATCCGAGTTAGAGTTCCGTTACTCGAGCCGGTTCCCTCTGTGAGCTCACAGTCTTTAATATTCATGAGATAAGGTTAGCCCGCAGCTGCGACGCACGGGTTACGACATTTCGAAGATGCTACGAGGTGCCGGCTACATTTTTTTTTTTTTTTTTTTTTAATTAGACGGAAGAAATTTTTGTTTTACGACGAAAACGAATGACGAGACGTAGACGATCGAATTGTGAACTTAATGTCTTATACATTCCTACCCATCGCGTATGTAAGTTAGTGACGAATTTATTACCGAATTTTTATAAACGAAATAATTTTGTTTTTACTTTTATTTCTAATTTTTTTCCCATTTAAAAATTGCAATCTAAAAAAATTCTGTGCACGTGCAAATTTTCATTTCACTTTATTTTCAAATTTTCATGTCGGAATTGCATTCATATCGCCGATTGCAATGCACCTTGCAAAAACTTTCTGTACTTTCTTAAAATGTGTCTTCCCGCTTAATGTATTACTGACTTAGTTCCGGTGCGAATTATCTATGCTAAGAAAATATCGTAAGTGTCACCGGTTTCCTTGCATTCCTACTCCCTTAACAACACTGAAGAGTCATAGTTTTTCGCAGATAAACGGAGATAGCGATATACCGTAGTGACTCACCGCGGACAGCACACTTGATATTTATTTATCCGCAATGTTGGTGTATCCGGCAGTTACATCATTCTTTATTCCTCCAAAGTCGTTAAATTTTGCGTTCACAATACTAGAACACGAGCTCGACCTTCTCGAGCTTTACGATTCGGCGCCAACGCTGGAGACAAAAGTGGAACGAATGCCACTAAAATATGGACGATTGAAATATCAAGCCTGCCTACCCGTCACATTTTTACGTCTCAATTAGACATTCATTTATTTGTAAAAAAATTCTATAATGCAAAATGAATAATTCAATGTATTTTACAATTCATTTGACGAACGTTTGGTTGACATACAGCTGAGAGGTGCATGAAAGGCGGCGAAAACTGGTTAAAGTATCGATAGGAAGAGCGCACACCTGATCGTCAACGTAGCGATGATTAACGCGCGTTTCTCGCATACGGATGTCAATTATCGGCTGCTTTCGCTTCCGTGCCGTGGCGTGCCGCTCGCTATTCTTATCATTTTACTATCAACCGAGCGCGAACACGTAAACCAATGTTTACCGAGACCTTCCATACTACCGAGCAACGTCATGGCCGCTACAGTGCTTAAAAAAGTATTCCTTATTCCAACAAGATGTGCATCGGTTGTGGATCGTAAAGTAAAAAATCAGTAAAGAAAAAATTCTAAAAAAATTTTTTGAAAAAATTCCATTCCAGCATAGGGAATCCTATGTTAAATTTTGCGAAACGGCACTTTTTTACAAAAAATTTCGAGATATCGAATTAAAACCTTCGCCATTCTTTTCAAGTGGCATATTTACCAACCGATTTCAGAAAAGAAAAAATTCTAAATTTTTTTTTTTTTTAAATACCATTTTTGTCGAAAAATTGTAAGGGTCACCCCTTATCATTTTTCCATTTTCAAAATTTCGAGATATCGAATTAAAACCTTCGCCATTGTTTTCAAGTGGCATATTTACCAACCGATTTCAGTAAAGAAAAAATTCTAAAAAATTTTTTTGAAGAAATACCATTTTTGTCGAAAAATTGTAAGGGTCACCCCTTATCATTTTTCCATTTTCAAAATTTCGAGATATCGAATTAAAACCTTCGCCATTGTTTTCAAGTGGCATATTTACCAACCGATTTCAGTAAAGAAAAAATTCTAAAAAATTTTTTTGAAGAAATACCATTTTTGTCGAAAAATTGCAAGGGTCACCCCTTCTCATTTTTCCACTTTCAAAATGGCAAAATATTTTTTTTCGAGGTATCGACTTTTTAACACCTCCATTGGCTTTAAGTGGCCCATTCCGGCTCAAAACACATGCAACTTGTATTGTTGTTCCAATTCCACCGTATACCCTTGTCGGGTTTTTACGGAACCCCATCCCGATTCCCCCCTAGCACTCCCTACCCGCACTCAGCTAAGCTACCTAACTTCCAGTGCGTCCGTAGCCGACTTAGCTACACTGTACCGCATTTGCCGGGGACACGGGAAAACTACGGAAAACCCGTGCCGGTACAGACGGCCATATTCTACTGATCCACTGGTATTTTTGCACTTGAGTAAAGTGCAGAAACACCAAAGTCTCAGAAGAAAGCGCCTTCCGCTCAACGGTCGATGCGCCAGCTAGCGCACGGCTAAGCGGTCACCCATCCAAGTACTGACCGCGAACGAATCAGCTTGACTTGGGGGACCACCAGAGCCGTGCGCCAACCGCGCATCAACCGCTGTCGGTTACTTTTTTTAGTATTAGTACAGTGTATTCGGTAGGTACATCAGTTAAGACAACAAAATTCTTGCTGCAGCAAACTTTTTTTTCTCCGTGCGCTAAGCACACAGCGTTCAGGCTGTAACGTTAGTAATGAAAGAACGAAAGGATATCGTCGCTTCAACACGCACGTGGTCGCCGAGCGTGACGAACTTATCAATGCCGCGGACTCCGCGAATGATTACTACCCGACGCGAGTGATGTCATGTCGTGAGACTCGGAGCAGCAAAATCGCATGAAGCACACTTTAATAATGACACGAAAATATTCACTAACCCTCAATACGTCTGCGGCAATAAATTTTCGACACACATTCATTTTATGCCACCAATAACTAAAGTTCAAAAAAGCGGTCGAACCATATAATAAAGAATCATTCGACAAACGTTTACAACTCCCAATTTCACTATCAAAAGAACTGTCCAATCTTCTACTCAGCCGATGTAAATAGTTTCATATTTGCAACATACACGCACCATTAACAGAAAATTTTGAAGGATTATTTTAGTTCTACGTCGAATACGAATATCCCAATTATTTACTGACGATGAGACGCTCTCATTTAATTAAGCAATCCTTCGCAGTCGCGTGTTGCACGCAACGCGCGTTAACGGGGGTGGTTACAGGGTTGTCTCGCGTACCGCATTAATGTCATTATCCATGCGTGTCCGTGCTCGGCCTTCCGTAAGGGTGTGACGCAGACGAGGGACGGAGGAAGCGAGCGTGACAGAAAGAGACTTACGCGAATCAGGGCAGAACCCAAAATGCTGATTGCCCAATGAATCATCGGGGGAAATGCGTCGAGCATCGTAACTGCTTTTATCGCTTAAATCCGTCGGATAAGGACGGAATTGCAATTAAAATATACCGAGACGCATCGGAAGTAAGAAGTTCAACGCGCATCGCTATTATATCTTTTCGTAAGCCTCCGAAATTTAATCTTTCGTAGAATCCATTGGTACGTGTACACGTCGGCGTCATCGCAACATTTTCGTGTATTTTTGTCGTGTCAACCGGAGACTTCTCCGGAGGTCACGAATTTCAGGCGTGGCAACAAAACCCCTCCCACGTACGAATTCAACACGAAACTCCACGCGTTCCGCGGTCCGGCGATTCGACCCCAAAAATATTTTTCTACCGGTACGTTTACGCACAAACGTTTCCGGACGGACGGTTTCGGTCGATCGCGCGATGCGAGTTTGAATTTTATTCGGCAGATCGGCCAAAACGGTGCCGCTTTGTCGTAGAATTCTCCGATCGAATACGGCAAATTTGTCGCGGCCGATCGAAATATTATATGCGTGCCGTTCCGGATGCAAGCGCAATAACGGTGTAATAGCCGAGAGCGCGACGATGAAACATCGCGAGCATCGATACGAATCGACTCGAATCGGGTTATCGTCACGCGGCTTATTTACGGACGAAGCAGTGCGAACATCGAGAGAGTATCGACCCTGTAAGGCGAACCATATGAGAAGCGAGAGTATCGACCCGAAACTGAACTGTACGTGAGACAACCAAGAATCAACGGCCCCTCGTCACAGCGGCCCCATTGTGACGAGATACGCCCGATTGATACACACCTAGACACCGTGCTCACTTTCGTTTTCCGGTTAGCTATCCGACTACCCGCGACCGAACCTTCGTCGTATCGCTGTATTTCCGGTCGGGCCCTCGAATTCCAGCTCGCGTGTGTGCATCGCTTCACAAATTTTACGAATCGTCCGATCGATCGGATGTAATTAATGTAGCGATTATCGATACATGACGGTAGTGGGGAGACTTCTAATGCATCGGTCGCTTGAAGCGATACGGAATATTCGTTTTTTTTTTTTTTTTTGCAGGTGATTATCTTAAAAATTGTATTTTTAAAGACGTTTTTTCATCCAATTTGATCCTTCTTATTTTTCGCCAATTTTCGGAGAATCTTCAACATGTACAAACTGCAGATAAATGTTGTGTCTTGAAGTATATTTTAAGAAACAAATTATTTCTTAAGTATTACAAAATCGTGATCGAAACACGAATTAATTGTGAGCCTTACTAGTCTACTGTATGTTTTAGCTACGAACCTCTCAGCTACGGACCTTCTCTTTAGAAATGTGCGATGCATCAGTAAATAATCTAAAGTGCATTCCACACCGAGTTCTCTAGGCTTCGCAGTCTTCGTTGCATATGAAGAGTGGGCTTGTGTATTTTCTCGCGCGGCGCTTTTATATGAGTTGTTCGTACGTCTTCGCGTGTCGTACGTACATCAGTCACGCCTCGTCGGCTTTTCGACGAGGGGTCGATCGAAGCCTCTCCAAAATTGTGAAAAAGAGGGTCGCAATTGCTCGGTAATGACCATGGGAGCAGCTATCGTTACACGCAGATCCACGAAACCACCAAACTTTTTTTACTTTTAACCTCTTGAGGAGTCCCTCGTAGAGCAGGTATTTGAACATTTTTCAAAAATTATTGTAGATCTCCAGCAGGTTACAATGGCTCGCGCGCCTCGAGGGCTCGCAACGATTCCGTGAAATAGTTTTGGTTTCATCTTCGAATCCACCGTGACCTGCCATGTATGTATATGTTACTCTATAAAAATTGAACCGCTCGAGAGTAAAAAATAACGAACCAAGAGATTTTCCAATAAACAAATTTAAGAATCAAAATCACACACAGCCGTCGTGAACTGGAAATGCAGAATAGTATCAGAATAGTATTAAGGAAATAATAGAATCAGGGCATGGGAGAAGGTCCTCAAGGCGACTTAGAATAATACGGGCTTATGTCGATTATTCTGCCCGTATTATTCCAAAGGCTTAAGTCACTTGGGCGACTCTACGTTACATCAGGCTGACCTGAAAATTTCAAGATATTCGGCTGCGTCCGGATTCGCTAAGGTTTGTCACATCGAGCCAGCGTTATATGCCAGGTAGGGATTGACGATTCGCGAAACGCTGGGTCAAGTTCGGGTGCCAAACTTGCAACGCTGCGTCGAAACTCATGTCGAAGCCACGTGCCGGAGCCACGTCGGACCTGTCCGTAGTCATATCAGGTAGTTCGGACATTAGTAAGCAATGACCGATCAGGCTGGGCGAACATCGCTCGGATCCGGGCCAAGTTAGATATCACTAATGCTTGCCATATCGGGGCAGCCTGAGGTGGTCAACATTTGGACCGAGCCGATGTTTTTTCTAATAGTCAAATTTTTTATGATACCCACTCGACCTGTATAACTATGATAATTTTATACTTATCGCTGATAAGATACTAACTTACACTGATTCAAGCGGCACTCGTGGAGTAGAACACTAATGTACGCATAATGGAGAACGTAGTAAGATTTGATCGACGGTGCCTTTGAAACTAAAGATGTACCGAACTGGGGAAACCGACTTTACAAGATGCAATAGTAATAAGTCCATACAATTTAACTGACACCCCTCGAATCGATAAGTTTATCGTTAAATTGTCCAGAGACTTTTTTAGCCCGTTACCGCAAATCGTTAATGACATACTCGACAGTATAACAACCGTCGACGATTTTTCGTGGGCTCTTTCATATTTCATCGGGGCTCGCAGTTTCCGAATAGTCCAGGTATGGCTGGAGTAAAGTTTGTTGGCTAGCCAAGCACGACCTCGAAAACGAGGAGCACCACGCCGAGTCCCTTTGATCACCAGATCGTGGATGGAACGGTCCGTCAGCGTTTACCTCGCCCGACGTCCTCCGAGCGAAAGAGGACGAGAATTCGTGAAATCCGAGCACACTTCCCCTTTTTCCCCCTTTCGTCGCATTACATTTCAACGTACCGTTCGTCGCGACTCCGGCGTGGCCGGACAGTACAGCGTGACAATTGAAAGTCAAACCTTCGGCTTGCAATCACTTGGGAAAACGAAGAGGTTTATCTTGTCCGCTTATGAATAGAAAGTACGCCTATCCGATTCGGTCACGCAATATCCGCGATCGACGATACAACAAAGATTCAACGAGCTTCTCTAGCGGAGTAAGCTGAGCAGTATTTTGCAACACGATATTTTCCGTGCGAGTTTACCGAGGTATAAATTTGCGACTTTAACATAAGTCGAGCTACGAACGGGAAAGCTGTATCTGGGTCGGTCCGCAGCGATTTAAGCTTCACCATAAAAAGACGAGGACCGCACGGAGGTATCGGACTGCGGAGCTACCAGGTTACTGCATCCTTATCGATCGTCGTCCTCCCCGCTTCACCGCTGCAGTCACGTGCTTCCGCAGCCCGGTCAACTTCTCGAGCTTGTGACGCCACTTCTCGATTTTATGTTTTCAGGGTAGGAGTTCGGGAGAAATTCGAGGATGGGATCCTACTGGCTGAACGTCGCTGTTCTCAGGGTCATTATTCCAGCGACCTTCGCAGCGTGTGAGTAGAATCGACTTTTTAACATTCATCGGTACGAACCGCTCTTAAGGCCGCGCAGTAGAAAGGTACGAAGGACAATGGGATCGAACTGTATTATAAATTACGGTTCCGTGACGCAACGAACCATATCTTCGCGGTACCGAATCACGAACGGGTTTCCTGAACCCGTGTTGTGGTGTTGCGACACCGGCCGATGAGATCACAGCGAGAAATAACCTCTCACATATTCACTGGGAAAAAGGATGGTGTTTCCTACTATAACGAATAGTTCCCCGGGGGGGGGGGGGGGGGGGGGGGGCGTCTATACAGGTAGTTTGTGATAGTATGTACTCAAAATTAATTAAACTATAATTATAGTCACAACTATGATTTTTTGTCATTGTCGTAACTGTAAAATGTTGACGTCGCCCCTGGGAACTATTTACTATGTAAGTTTTTCTCGGCGTTGTGTGTGTGCGTGTAACGCACCGAAAGATAAAAATTATTTGTTTGTCGGGACAGTTAACGAATTTGTGATTATATCTATTGCCTTATTATAATAAATACAGCTACGGCTTTGTGCACCCAATTAAAATAATCGAAACAAGCACCATTTTTTGGGTACTGGTGTGTTATACTTCGTTCGAGCATATTTATTTTTGGGCGGCAGGATAAATGTTTGGCTCAGGTATTTTCTTCTTTGGATGTTTTTGGAGATCAGCGAGTAGCGTGGTAGGGAAATATTCGATGAATTACCAGGTTTCAATCGCGTCGAATGCCACATAGAGTATGTCACGATATGAATTATTGATGTTCTACGTCGACCCACGCACGATTAATTGAAGTAGATTAATTGAAGCCAATAAGGTCACAAAGCTTGTGTTTATTTCGACTGACATCCGGTCCTTTTCAAAGCAAACTATTAATAAAGCAATAGAAAAAAAAAAACGAAACAAAAGAAACCAAAAACAATAATAGGAATGAAAATAATTCCAATCCGATACGAAGTATGTAAGGAGATAAAGTACTGGAGTCCCAATAAAAATTCGATTGTCAGCTTATGGTCTGGAAACATTTTTTGCATGTCCCAGAATGCAACAACGCGTTTCTCGATATTTTAGACTGTTTTAAGCACTCTGGCATTAAAATCCCGATTTTTTTTTGTTTTTTAGGAAAAAATAGCTTCCTCTATGAAGAAACAAAAACTTGATGAAAACAAAGCTTCCTCTAAGAGGAAGCAAAAAGTCATTACTATGCCGAAGTAGAACATTTTTTTTAAATCTTCCCAGAGGTTCCCTTGCCGTGAGCTTAATACACGTGATAAACCTGATGAAGGTCAGTGAGTCACGATATCGGAATCAAAACGGTAGAAAAAGTAGCAGCCGGCATCGAGTCTCTCGAAGTATCATGTCGTCGTGCGGGAATTTCGAGAAGGATCACAATGTTGCGTGTTAAGATGCTGGTTCAAAGGTTCACTCCATCTTCCCGTTCCAAAAATAGAGGGACCACTCTCTTGACTCAGCAATGCGACGCCACTATACGTCTCCACTCTCGTATTATATACCTACGTCTGTTGCGTACCATTGTCGTGCGAATGGAAGAAACTGTCCAAATACACGAAAACAACGAGAAACCAACGTGCAAATTTATTATTTCATTGCAGTTATTCGACAGTTGCGTCAGGCCATTATTTCGAGAAAAAAATGAAAAACGCAATATTTATACGGGTGTGTAGCCTTGTCAGTGAAAGATAATGATGAGGAAGCAATGTGAACAAATCCAATTTTCAGGGTATTTGTTTATTTGATAAAGTATTAACTAATCGATGATTAACAAATAAAAGAAAGTATAATCTTCACAATATCTAAGAGCAATACCGGAGTGGAAAGGATCGAGTAGAAAGGGATTAAGTATTCAGACGCCAGTTGTTTTCAATTGTCAATACAAGTGCGTCAAGCCATTATATCGAGAAAAAAAATGAAAAACGCAATATTTGTACGCGTATGTAGCCTTGTCGGTGAAAGATAATGATGAGGAAGCAATATGAACAAATCCAATTTTCAGGGTATTTGTTTATTTGATAAAGTATCAACTAATCGATGATTAACAAATAAAAGAAAGTATAATCTTCATAACATCTAAGAGCGGTACCGGAGTGCAAAGGACCGAGTAGAAAGGGATTAAGTGTTCAGACGCCAGTTTTTTTCAATTGTCAATACATTTTCGGCTAGATTCGGTCTCGACTCTACGTTGAGATCCCATTTCTGCGACCTTTCGCCGTATTCCCACCGCTTCTGCAGGAAGTGGGTCACTGTGCTCAGTGAATCCAGACTCGTTACACCGACTCGCTAGTCGGACGTCGTCGGTCGCCCCTTCCTCGGCAAACGAAGCTACAACTCCATTCTTTGTATCGTTCCTACCCTCGGTCCGGTCTTACACGACTCGCAACTCCAGACTTTATTCGAGCCACGAATAAACCGAATTCCTCACCACACAACGCTTTCGCCGTCCGAACGAAGGCGTTCTGATTTTAGAAACCCTCTTGTGAACGTATGTAAATACGCGCTGAATTTTTTTGCAGCTGCTATCGGCACGCCAGGAAATAATTAGCGTCGCGTTTTCAGAGCTCGGCATGTGTGTCGTTGAAGCGGCTCTCGCTCGTTAGCTGTCTGTCGTTAAAGGAATTATGACGATATGTTTTTATGAAGAACATTTCGAAGGAATTGCGAGGGAGAGAAATAAAGTGAGGACTTCTGGCAGTCGTTGTGACTTCCCCTAATATTATCGATGCCCTTTAAAGAGTTGCTCACGCTCCCTGCATTCGTAATTTCTTGCTCCCTTGTTCGAGACTGATTTCAACGACCTTTTTTAGCCCCAGGGATTCGAAGTAATGAATTCTCGCTCGTAGAGTACTTTATATGTAAAAGCTTACTATGCGCTAAGAAAAAACGAACAAGAGACTTTTTGTTTGATATTCGTTGGAAATATTTTCAAATCGAAGGGTTCCCAGTAAACACAGTAATGTTACAGCAATGCAACTGAAAACAACAGGTAACATTACCAGAGTGTTAAATGTAAGTTACATGTAAGTTGCCATTCACGACTCAGCAATATAACACTGGTATTTACATAAGACATTTAAATTTATGATCGACTGACATAAAATATTTTTTGCTCGAGTGTAGACATCGGAAAAATTACACGTCAGTACTGCGGCTCTTTCCTGTGAGCCGGTATTCATATAGGGCTTCTAACGCAAGTTCACTCTCGGTAATTTGATGCTCGCCGCTGTAGACAGCGATCCATAGATCGCGAGTATCGTCTTACCGAGAGACGATAGAGTCTTCCTTAAAATAAACGTACGGCAAAAGTGGTCGGGTAAATTATAACTGAACAAAAAAACTTCACATGTAACAAGTACGCTCAGAGTTACAATTGCTGTTTACGAAGATGAAATTTGGCTTAAAAAAAAAGTATGTTAAGGTTATGCAAAAGCGGGTGGACAACAAATTGCGAGCCAGATCTGAATAACTTTTTCCTTATCTTTTCTCTTCCCTTTCCTGTGGTCAGTACGAATAAAGACGTGTCGGTCTAGTGTTTTTCCGCTGCGCATTTGACAAACAATCACTCGTCTATCTTACGTCGATTAGCCATAGTCGACACTTTTATCCTACATACAGATAGTTGACGATATCGTCGTTTTCTGCACAGGTACGATATGGCGACCAACCGGCCTGTCCCTAGTTTATCTCGTGTTGATGCTGTACTCGCCGATGGTGCCAGTTCCGACGCACGAGACGATGAACGGCCATACGGGACGTTATCTCATGGCTTGCACGGTTCTTAGCTTTCTTACTTCTCTGACACAACTCACCTTCCACGTGGTACTGTTGTCGCTTCCGCCGTACGGACACTTCCTCGAGGCCTGTACTTTCCTCGAGGAACTCTTCAGGCATTTGGGACTCGTGAGAATGGATGGCGCATCGGTATGGGAAGTCTTCTTCTGGCTGCTGCCGGAAATCGTAGCACTTCCCATTACCGTCGCCATGTACTACTTCTGCAAACGTTTGACATGGGAAGCCGTGAAGGAAGATGACGAGAGCTCAACCGTACAGCCGGCGAAGAAAGCCCACGAGGATGGAAAAAGCAAGGTAATATATCTTCCTAGGAGATCGACAACATCGAGTAAAACCACGCAAAGTTCTCAGAAATTCTATTTATATGAAATAAAATTCCATTGATTACTTGTGTTCGAATTTTCTTGTATTCGAATGGACCCCGAAAATACACGGGGTACCCCCAAGGTTAAGAACCACTGCCTGGGAATCGAAACAAACTGACATATAGCGTTCAGCGTAATTTTGATTCCTCGACAAAGAGATGCGATGAAAACGAATGAAAATTATCGATCACGCGCGTAGGATCTCTGTTCGGATCGATGCTAGTTTCATCGCACCTTTTCTCCGGCGAATGCCTTTGGGTATGTTTATGAATCCCTGAAATGCTTTCAGATCATCAACGTCCTCGGGATGATCGGAACTTACGTAGTTCTCGTGTCGTTGTGTTGCGTTTCCTCGCTGACACCCTCGGTCGAGGGTGCCTTCTACTTCCTCATTTTCATCGGAGCGTCGACGTGGTGGGCTTGTCACAAAGAGTTGCTCAAGGGTTTTGCGATCGTCTGCAGAATCGTGATGGCGGTCGTGGTCGTCAACATCCTCGTATTGATGGCCTATCAGAACCAGTGGTCGCAAGAATTCGTACCGGTGAACAGTACCTGGTCGAGATACTTCGCACTGAATCCTTACTACACCAGCAACTGCAGTGATCCGAGATACGTTGACTACGTCGATGAATCCGACGAGTGGGCGAGTTACGGATACGCTCTGGGACTTTTCTGGCTGTATTATGTACTAGCTCTGCAATCACAGTTTCTGTCGAGGAAACCGGTGAGTAACTTCGAAATACTCAATCCACTACATCATCAAATTTCGTAGCCAAGGAAAAGAAAAAAAAAAAAAAAAAACTGTCTGGTGTACTCGTGTCGTATCACATAAGTGACAACTAATACTACTTTCCGACTAACGTACGTTATCGCAATTCTATTCGCTATGTGGTATTCTAATTCTTAAGACCGCTGATATATCGCGTTCGGTGACTGTGAGTCTTCCTGCGGCTCGAAAGTATTCTATGCAAAGTCCAGGTAGCTTTGACTAACGAGCTCCGAGCTTACAGGCCAAGGAACCGGCAAGACTGAGCGGAAAATTGAAGAATCTGGATACCCCGCTGTCCCGTCACGTCTCCATACGGCGGAGGACGCCATCGCAGAGATGGCAATCCGCAAGGCGAAAGGCTCGCGTAAGGATCGTACGAGCCAATCAATATGAAATGAGACTATTTCTCGATGTCGCATCAAATTTTTTGTGTTTTATAAGTTTCATAGGCGGAAGAAGCATCGACAGCACCGTTAATGCGGTAGTCCTGTGTCACGCTTTGCCAGTCGTGATTCACGCTGTACGGTAAATGTACCAGTTTTTGCCGTAAAAATGTAAAAATGAAAAAAACGTTGTGAGTACAACTACGTATACGCACTAACATTTTGTGTGAAAACATGTTTCCAGTTTTAGAAATTAGATGGAAGTGAATGAAGTACGCACCCTGCGCACCCTACGATTATTCTAAGTTCGACAAAAATCCACTCACAGGCCTTAACAACTCTCCCTAAGAAACTTCTCCTTGGGCTTGATTACTCTAAAGACCCTGTCGAGGTCAAAGTCTCGCCAAGTGCCGTCCTAAGTGCTGGTTATTTCAAATCGCTCCCAGGTCAATGCCTCCCCCTGGGAAAACGCCTTTGAGGACACATTCAAAGCTTTCCGGGAAACATGTTTTCACATCAATAGATACATAATTAACGTAAGATATGGCAATGGTTGCATTTACCGTACCACGTACAGGATTGATTGTAGCTTTTGCTTCCTCATAGAGGAAGCTTTGTTTTTATCAAGACAATCACTCCAACCCGGAATCCTTACTTATAGTTTTCGATTTTCGAAATTTACCGTTGCCTGCCAGAACTTCGTCGTCTTTATGCTAATCTTTTTTCATCTACATATCGTTTATGCATCTAGATATAATTTTGTTCTTCTTCCACTCGTTCGATAACGCCCGATAGCACATTATTTCACCTCGGATGGCTGCAGCTGTTTTTTTTAGTTTGCCAATGTTCTAGAAGCCGACAATGCCAGCGTCGATTCAGCCCGACGAGACAACTCCCGTACGTACATTAAAATCAAATGCTTCTGTCAGATTAACTAACCGGAGACGGGAGTCAACGTGCTTGCATGCGTACGTCATAGATCAAGTTGCTGCAATAGAATCGAACATTTTTAGAACGAAAGAAAGAAAAAGTCTGGTGTGAGGTGTAGGACTGTCGCGTTAACGACACGGTGAAGGTAAATTGTTGCTGTTTACCGCACGTGTTTCGCACTCTTGGCTTCGACTAACGTTCACTTTGTCAGTAGTTCCTAATTTTCGTAAATCATCGTCGTGTTCGCATTCTGTGATTGGATATACGTAAAAATGTAGTGTACAGAATTAAGTATATGAAAATGTTAAAATCGAGGAACGGCCCGGCGAGACGACTGATCGTTAATTATTCCGGGAATTAGTTGATGCGCTTCGGATCCGGCCGTACCGGGCTTCTTCAAGACTCTACGGGAAGTGTCATCGTGCAAGATGGTCAGCCGGACGACAGTATACAAATGCAGTCGCTGAGCGAGGGTGAGAACTCGTTAAAGTAATCAATGAAATCCAAAGGTCTTCGGCTTATTTGTGAATAATTTTCAAAAGTTGTTCCAGAAGATACACCCGGAATCGTGGAGCACGTTATCATGGCTGTGTATTCGATATTCCAGCTGATAGTAAGCTCGTCTTATCTGGCGACGAACATAATGATGATGGTGAGTCACGGATTTAAAAAGACTACCCTGCTTGCTCATAATAATGGCTTTGTATTTTTCTGACAAAACATAAAATCACGTCTATAAAATATTATCGGACGGGAAGAAAACTTCATATTTATATCTGGCGCGTAACCGAGGCTTTGAGAGCACTTTGCAAAAAATTGTTATTAAAAACGTGTCAAGGTCTTGCCGTAAGATGCCTCGTATGTGCGTTACATTAATAAATTTTGAAGTTTCATTTGCAATTTGATGGTGGAGGAGGAGTGTCACGTATCTCTGATTCATCTTAGGCATGGAGCATAATGTACCACAGCTGGACGACTTTCGCTCTGCTCATGTGGGCTCTCGTTCTCTGGATGGTGCCGAATAAGCGTAGCTCGATGATGAAGTGTTCTCCGTTCATCGTATTCTACTCGACACTGTTGCTACTCGTAGGATACGTTTACAGCATGAACCTCACGGAGGAAGAATTACCAACTACAGTGTACGGTATTACACTGGCTGAGATCGGTTTCAGCAAACCCGACCAATTGAGTAGCTGGCATCAAATTGTTAAAGTACGTACATCGATCACATTTTTCGCTAAAAATCGATGTATCGACTGCTAAAAAAAAATCTGCGAACTACTTAAATATGTTCAGTGCGCCTTCATGTCGATGTTTTGGATCACCATGAGGCAATACATGGCCGAGAGACAAAAGCAGCGAAGAACGTCGGCCTTGAGGGACATGGTAGCACCCTTGCATGTTTCCGTTTCCACCGCAACTACGGCAATGAATCAAGAGACTCCGGAGATCAAAAGTCAATTTATGAAAGACGTTGGACGAGTCGTGAAAAAATTGCTCATCAAATTTTGGATCGCCGTTGTCGCGATTATGCTCTTTACCAGTGGCATCACAGGAGAACGCATGACTGTCTTCCGAATCATTTACATGTCGTTGTTCCTGCTATTCGTTATCACGTTTCAGGTGATTAGAATTAACAATTCAAACCCATCTCAGAATTGCTATACTCATTTTTTTTGTATTGTATCATCGTGTTGTAATTTTGTTGCAAGATCTCGTGGACCGCGTGGAGAAAGATGATGTACGGTTTTTGGATCACCGTGATCGCTTACTCGGTCGTCATGTTGATTCTCGTCTACACCTATCAATTTCACAATTTTCCGAGCTACTGGGAGTACTTGCACATCGACAAAGATCTGTAAGAGTCAGTTATTGACGGAATTATTAGCTTTCCAAAGCGCTCTTACGATCCTTACGAAGCACTTGCTCCGCAGGCAAATGGACATTGGTTTGGAGAGTTACGAGACCAAAGACCTCTTCGTGCGTCTTCTGACACCTACGTTCTTCGTGATAATCACGGTTTTACAGATTCATTACTTTCACGACGATTTTCTTGAAATAACGAACTTAGAAAAAATTGGGTAAGTCTTCAATATTTTACTCATCGTACGGCAAATGCGGAATAATGATATTTTGTTCTTATCTCAGGCTCGATACAGTATCGAAACGCGGAAGCTTAGGACATTCGCCGAGCACTGTGCCAATCGCCTCACCCGTGGAAGTTCAACTCGCTGAGAATGAAGAAAAGCCAACGATATACACGCTCAAACAATTGAAGCGTACGTATATTTTTTAACAAATACTTTTCTACGAGTAACAGATAATTCTCAAGTGTACATAGAATACCATGATTCTCAGACATGTCCAAGATGGAGAGATTAGCCCTCATCCGGACGACACTGAATCACGTGAAAAATTTCTACAACTACGTGTGGTTAATACTGGAGATCCACATGCAAAAAATAATTTATATCTCACTGATCCTCCTCTGCGTTAACGACGTGAGTACCAAACAACTTGTTAAAAAAAACACTACATCAAACGGCAGCGTAAATAAGCTTCTTCATCACACCAGGTATGCGCGATCAATCTCATCTTCGTAATCGCGATCGTTGTGGCAATTAACTTTCAACGAAATATGCAAATAATGACGATAAACGCGATGGCGAGTGTCATAGCGTTACTGATGGTCACGAAGATGCTTTATCAAATAAAGTACATAAATCACGAGAACTGGAACGTCACGTGTACGGTACGAATTGAGCTAAATAATGAAGCGATTGATATATTTCTCTCGAGTGAACTAATCAACGATTACCTTGTCGACGCAGAGAGCCGATACAAACGACACGAACCCCAACACCGACAACGGTACGGTCTACAATATTGCCGAGTGGATCGGAATGAGAAAAGCTCAGCGTGGTCAACTTCCGGACTTGCTGAAGGGTTACATCGGCATCGTTGTAGTGACGACGATACGAGCGATCATAATGATTCGCCAGTGTTTCCACAGACACGAACTGGGTGAGCCTCTGGAAACGCCGCTGGTGATGTTCCCGAGCATTACCCGAGCGGTCGCCGACAAGGGTATCCCGGAGTGCCTCAAGTTTCTCTTCAACTACGGTTTCTACAAATTCGGCCTGGAATTTTGTCTCATGGGTCTCGTGGGCCTGATAGGCATCAGACTCGATTTCATCTCGGTGCTCTACGGTGTCTGGCTTCTCGTTCTTTTCTCGATGAAGAGAACCGTTACGGCGAAAATATGGCCGTTCTTTCAGGTCTTCGCGATTGTTGCGCTTCCGATCCAGTACGCTTTCGTCGTTGCCCCACCCACGTGGCTCTGCATCGGTGAGTTATTCGCCATCTGACATATTATCAAACGGCTAGATTAATATCTAATAATACATCCACGGGATGTTAGTGTACCAGACAACTTGACACTTAGACCGACGAACACGGAGATTCTAAGACACTAACCCTAGCAACTCAAGCGACCATCGAAAGACCCAAAAACGACCGGTCGTTTTGTGACATTTTTCGACCGAAATAAAGACCAATTGTTGAATGAAGTATGGGTCATTTTTGCAGTAATTGATGGAAAAACAACCCATGCTCAACCTCACAATTGGTATTTTTTTGGTCGTTATTCTGGACGAAAAATGTTACAGAACGACCGTCATTTTTTGGGTCTTTTGACAGTCGTTAATGACGGTCGCTTGACTTGCTAGGGAACACAGCGTTGTGCCCAGACCCGATCGAGATTCCATTCGGTTTAGGCACTAAGCGCGAGTCTGGCGAACTATGTTAATACTATTATTTACTCCCGACACAGATTATCCTTGGGGCTCGTCGGAGACACTTCGAAGACTCCAGGAATGGATGTACTTCCCCGACCCCGAATTCCCACCAGATCCGAAAAAGCTCATATGCGACTTCATCCTTTTGCTGATGATAGTCCGACAGAGTCTCGTCTTCCGTATCGAAGTTCGAAGTCGTTCGACTGGCGAAGAGTTCGTAGCTGGCCACAATTACTCCGTTTTCCAGGAGATGGAGAAGCCAAATTTTGTAAATCCTGTAAAGGATTACGTGTCAAACATTCATTGCTGGCTCGATGTCGTCAAGCGCGGCAGCATGATGAGCTTCATGTGGATCACACTTTCGATAATGTTTCTCGCCGGCACCAAAAGAACCAACATATTCTCGCTCGGATACTTGATCGGCGCGTTCATCTTTCTGTGGCAGGGAAGTGATTTTTATTTGAGACCGATAAAGACTATTCTCAAGTGGTGGAACTTTCTCATTGGTTACAACGTCGTTGTGATAGTCTCGAAGGCTCTCCTTCACGGTGTGGGATGTGTTCTTATCAAAGAGGTGAGTTACAATCGCACTGTTGTTGAGCGTGCGGCTCGCAATACGTATTATGTTTTCCTGGTAGAATCTGGTAGACATTTTCGATTGTTACAACAGGCCCTTAAAGGGTCCTAGTCAGGGCCTCATCAGTTCGCGATGTAACGCTCCAAAATTTCTACCACAGAAAGTGTTTTCACAACTTCGATAATTGTTCGATACTTCTATCTTGCATTTCGAAACTTTCGTCTTTGATGTTCCGTGCATGAACTAATCAATTTTTTTGAATCATTATAATCAGATTTAATGACCGTCTGGACGTTAAATTTCAGCCTGGTCCATCAATCTCATGGTTGATACAACTGTTGGGAATCGCGTGGCATACAAAAGTTCGTGGTTCGGGTATGGATCACGGTGCGATAAACAGTCAGTCGTGCGAGGCGCTACGCGACGACATCGACATGGTCTGGGACGGCTTGTGTTTTGCTTTTCTCTTGATCCAAAAGCGTCTCTTCAAAAGCTACTACTTCTTCCACATAGTGGACGAGACAAAGGCGATGAGTATACTAGCTTCGCGAGGAGCCGAGCTCCTCGAGAACTTGCATCGCAACCGAATCGAGTATCAGGAGAACGAGGAGAAGGCAGTGCTTCAAAAATTGAAGTTCAAGATGGACAAGATAAAGGCCGATCAGCAGAGGATTCAGGGTCCGAGTTACAGGGAACCGGCGACCCACAAAGTTGGTAAGATATCGACGTTTACAATTATAGCGTATTGTTCATCGGTCTAAAAAATGTTACCCTCGTTTAATCGAAGACCATGCGATTGGTCGACAAGTAACGATTATCTACAGCAGAGATGCATAATTTTTCATGTGCCTCAATTTGCGAACAGTAATACCTACGAAAAACGATTCCTTAGCCAAGATTGATGTTGACGCGAATCAAGTCGCAAGAGCGCTCTTGACTCGGTATTACATCCTCACAGAGACATAAATATTATATCTTCAAATATCCGCGCGATGTTTTAATCGATCACGCTCATCAATGAACGACACGGTCGATAATTATCTCATGCCATTATTCGTGATTACGACAGTAGTAACTTCGAATGCAGAACATTGATAAGTTTAAGGATTACCAAAACCGACTAATCGTCATCGTTTGCATAACTGTTGATTTATCGCACGCGTCCGCAATAAGGAGAGGCACCGTTGGCGAGAGCATCGAGCGTTAGTTCCTGCGTTTCTTCGGGTCACACGCCACCGCAGGGTTACAGAACGCCGATCGACGAGGACGACGACGACGACGACGAGGGCGACGCCGATCCGCCGCCGTTGACGCCGCGCGCAGCCTCACTGTTGCAGGCACCTTCCCCGAATTCCGCGATTTTGACAGTAAGCCTCGATGGCTATCTAGAACCTACACGAATATCGTTCGGTTCGCCGCCTAGCAGCGAGCTCAATCCCCGTGGACCCTCGCCCGATGAAACCTTTCCAGTATTCTCACCGCCTCCATACGATCGACCAACCCCGTGTCATCGTACGTGCCTTTCCAGTAGAGGGCATCGAAGACAATCGAGCTATACCGGCGGACCATGGCTCTCGGACCATGGCTCTCTGCTGACACCGAGAGCCTCGATCATCTCTACAACTTCGCGATCCCCGCACTCGCATCACACATGTAACCCGATCCGGATATATTCATCGAAATTCATGGAAAAACAGAACGCCTGCCACGATGTCCTGTACATAAGCTTCCACGCGTTACCTAGTCCTGTACGCACTTCGAAGACTTATTGGAATCGATTTACTTGATCGGCAATGTTTAGGAATTCTACGAAGCGGGACTTTCGCATGCTGCGTTCCTTCAATACTGCGTATTATTTGTATACATATTTCAGCACCCTTTTTTTCTTCCGTTTAGGAACTCTCGACGAACGATGTACAGATCTATACCTACTATGTGTCCCTCCCCCTGGCGGATCCGGTCAACCAATGATCGATCGAAAGTCAACGGTCGACACGTCCAAAATGTTGATTATAAATTGCTCGTAAGTCCAGTCATGTGTGGTGGACTTGGCCAGTTTTTATGATTACGAAAACTACCGACATCCGATTTTCCATGCCCCTTTTAGTCGAGTTGTTGCACGAATGATTCGATCGAGGTCGATTTGTGACATCCATTTCGAACGGCATAAAGTTGAGTCGATTTTTGTTGCAAACCACCGGATCCGCCAGGGTCTCGTCGACGCTCGATTTGTTCATTAATGTGGTTTTTTTTTTTTTCGTTCGAATCATTATTCTTTATGTACGTATAAATGTGTATGTTCTCGTTAGATTCGCTCTATCAACGAGATCGGCCATTGTACAGACATCGTGTGCCAAAGACCAACAGAGAGGGTAATTCTGAAAGAATTTCTACAGCTTTGTGGCTTTTCACTCCATAATATCTTATGATCCCAAATCCGAACTAATATCGTTCCCTTTTTCTCTACATTCCAGACGTAATTTATTCTGTAAATTTGTGTATATACATATGTATATCGATATCAGTCGTTTACTTGTTAAATTTTATCCGATCGTAGATAGTAATCCTTGGTAATTAATTTCCCAAATTTGTAAATATTTTCATAATTGTACATCCGTCCCGTGTAACTATGCATCCTATCCAACAGTTGGGATCAACGAAGGATTAAGATCTTCGATGCATGGCTTTATTTCGTCCGTGTGTTGTCGCTAAAAAGTAATTTTAAATCAATCTATTAATCGATCGATTTGTCGTACAGCCGTGAGATCCGGAGACTATTACATGTTCGATGACCTCGACGATGACGACGTGACGGATTTGGTTCCCGATCCGGAGGAGCAACAGGAGGACGAGGAACGTCAACGTCGGCAGCAGCAAAGAGGACGTAGAATGACGGTCGCCGAGGTGAGTTGATATTTTCAATAAAAGTCCGATAGAAGTGCAGTGAATCGCCGAGAGCGTTACTCGTTTGTCTGCCAGAATCAATTGCGAATGCAGAATATCATTAATTCATTACCTGCACGAGTGCATTTGAAACGAGCGAAGATATCATTCGACACAAAGATTTGAATTTGGTGCGTTACGGGAATTATGTGACATTACCTAAATATCTTTTCGTACACGATAAAATTTCACTATCGAGTTACTTTACGAAAAAGTGTCTACGAATTTGGTACATTGAGTCGTGAGGATAGTGCCTACAACAAACGATATTTTGGTACTTAGTTATAATCTTCAATGAAAAGTGAGAAAAATTGAAATAATGCTCTCAAAAATATTTATCATTCGTAAAACCGATCTATAATTTACGCGGACTGGTAGTGTGCCAAAAGTGCTTGTAATCAGTTAACGTCACATCGTGTTCCATGCGCCCAAAATACGGTCTTACCGTGCTGTTACTCGTTGCCCAAAAATCATTAGAGATCATTCTTACCTTTTTACGATTGCACTTAATATCTACCAATTATTGTGCGGCTAAGGTTGTGAAAACTTCAAAAGCATTCGTTGCAATCGAAAAAGGAATATAGCAGGTATATTCGTTGTAGTCGTGAGCGTCGTTAAAATTTGCTCTCACTTAAAGTCCGGAGGATAAGTAATAAAAAAAAAAAAAAAAAAAAACGGGACGGTAAATGATATCGTGAGTAAATGGATTTACAGCTGATGACGACGCTGTTAAAGACTGACATAGAGATCGCGACGCACGTCGCCATGTACGGAGGAACGCAAAAGGACGCTCTCCGACTCCGACGTCAAAGTGTGCCGCTCACTCGCAAGAAATCATCCATGTCCTATCTGAGCGCACGTTCCGAAACCGACACTGCCGCGGCCACCGATGTGAGACCCTCCCTTAAACCTGCATGTAAAACAAAAAAGCGCAAAAAAAATGTATGCAACAAAATGCTGTGGCGCTACACCTCGCCGTCAGTTGCCAATTGCTATTTATCATTTGTTAATATTCCTTCCTGCTCTCAAAACCATACGCCACTTATTAAACATCGTTCGTACTGTATTATGTACGTTTGCATTTTAACGGACAAGGATCTTTAATTCTATGCCTTCGTAGCTGGTGGATCGATTATATGTGAATTCTTCGCTTTCGATCTAATATTCTTGCTCATCTCGCTCATCTTACTAAATCGTTCGTCTTGACGATTTAGTGAACGGTAACGGAGAAGGCGTCCTGTCACGCTACCTGTATCATCTGCCTTGATCACCACCGCCTACGCTCTTTTCACGCCATTATCGCAGATTCTACGCGAATATCGGCGGCAAAGAGCAATCTAGCATTCGATCTTGTCGCTTCATCTATATTCACCATTTTATTTTTCAACACCCGTCGCTAGTCAAAATGGTCGGTCGACTGAAATTTAATGCACGCTTGCGTAGTCGTTGATTATCGTATAACCGTCGATGTCCGTAACAACATTGAGCTGTAAATATGACGTATATATTTTGCGACCCTCGTTATTAAACGAGCTATGTTTATTGATTGGATAATAATAATCTCGTCTCGTAATAATCAGGGTCCAGATCGGACGAGCCTCGATTCTACGGAGGTCGAAGATGTCGAACGTGAATTGAAGACTGACGATCTTGCCAAAACACCCGAACCATCGGAAGACGGTGAAGATCTCGCCGAAGACGATGCGGGCGCACTTGATAAAGATGCATACAAAGAGGGAGAAGAAAAGAAGAGTGTTCCTTTCTTCACGTACTTTAAATTCCTCTTGGTCATCGTTAACAGCACGATGGTATCGATGACCAGGTATCTCAACAAATTTTCTCGGGACTACAGGTACATCCGTAAAGTACTGTCGAAAGAGAAGACAATTTTGAAGGTAAGTGAAAAACACTGAACTCGATTAACGGACAAGTCGACAAAACTTGAGACTCAAATCGTTGACTTTTAAGGCAAAGCCGGACTTCAGGATGGGCACGCGTCTCGGAATCAATCAGATTTGGCAACCCATACCGATGATGAAACAGAGGTAAGAAACCGGTCTTTTTGTGGGCATAAAAAGAAGCCAAGAGTTTCGACTATGTTTAGTAACCCCCTAAGCAACGCTCGAGCAACGTAGTTTCACTTTTAATTTTGGCACACAGGGTAGAGCCACAAGCATAGTAAATGCCTCGAAAAAAAAAAAACAGAGCCGTTACTGGGAACGCAAAAAATGACATTAAACACTCCGTCATTGTAACAAAGGTCTTTTTTTGCAGTCCCAATAGTGACTTTTATACGCAGAGGCTAGCATAGATGTGCAATTTTTTTGACGCTCGAAGATCCCGAAGACGACGATCGTAAAAAAAGGAGAAGAATTGTAAAAATTTTGCTTCGAGCCTCTATCGATAGAAAAGTAGTCCCCTAGGGTAGCCAGTCGCCTATAGATTATGGTTAAACGTGCTTGCTCTGGTAGATCTGAGACCGACGGAAGCGCCGAAGAGCCTTCGGACGCTGGTGAGGGCACCAGCCAACCGCGCAACGGCGCAGAAAGGTAGGAAAAAGCTTTCAGCTTGCATAGAACCTTACGTGAGCAAGTAGAACTAGTCGCTCACTTTTCATAGTTGTTAATTATTATAGTTGCTTTTTTTTAATGCAGCTGCATTTTAGAGGCCCCGTCGAAGTAGATTCACAGTGGAGAACAGTTTTGTTGCCAGGGAAGAGTGGGGTCAATTGCATCACTAGCGTTTCTGATTGCTCTGGTATTCCTACACCGCTGCTCAGCCCAGTTCACATTCTTTGTGACGATAACCATCTTCTCGACGAATATTTTGACCTACCGACATTTTTCATTCAGTCCAAACTGTGATCCCTGCTATCACGCTTAAATCAGCTAACGGTTCGTGAACACGACGCAGGGTGGATCTTCAAGCTTCAACCCCACCGGTACATTTGCCCGTGCGTTCACATCGGTTTTCGAAACAGCCCATCGAAGCACAAACCAGTGGGTCGGAGCTGTTAAGCACGCAGCTATGAAGAACTTATAAAAAATTCTCAGGGAAAAAATTTCAACTTTTTTGTTGAGTGTATGGATAACAGATAACAGCAAGAAACTTCCGCGCAGTAGGCTCTTCATGCTATGTGACTAACAAACTCATTCCCCGAGAAAAAAGGTACTTTCTATGATTTTCATTTGATACGCATTCGAAGAAAATGGATCATACTGCGACTGAGTGCCAATTTTTACTGCAGTCCCCTATCGAGGGAAAACTACTTTTGTGCGATGGCTTGTTTGGCCGTTTATACCCGATTTTTCGAGGTGTCGCAAATGACCCTACTCACTGATGCAATTGACTTGACCGTTGATGACGATTGCAATACCGACATGATTGACTGAGGTGTTACTGCGAAACCGGTGGAGGTGCAAACTACGCCCGATTTTAAGGGGAAATAACAAAGTTCCTAAACCGCTACATGACGGTTAATCAAGGGACTTCGTACCGGAAATAGCCTGAAAAGCAATACTGATGCAATTGACTCAACTGTACCATATTATCGTTACGTCAACGAAAATGCAACTCATTGATCATCGACCCTGAATGGGATTGTTCTCTTCCTGTTTCTAAAAGGCCCCTAAAATTAAGCTAAAGAATAATCCTTAATTACCGCGACGTATACATTTCTTCGATCAAAAATGTCTTATTTCACGATCCTAAAAGTATCCCATATCCCTAATCCCAGGCACAAGATTCTGTCCGCATGGTTCAAAAAACGTCTGCGACGTTCTCTCGATTTTACCCCCAAGACTCATACGTAAGTTCCCAATTTCTTACTAAAAAAAAAAAATCCCGTTCCCTCTGACACAAATTTCTGAAATCATTCGGGGTAACTGAAAAGCCCAACAAAATCAAATCTGTCGAAGTAAACGTAGAAAGAGAGTGGTGTTGTCTGTGCCAGGAAGGAGAGATCGCTGACAGTGCCACACATCCGAATACTGGCGCCGAGTTTGGAGCGAGGATTGGACGGGTCCTCCTCCAGGTATATCCTCGATAACGCGCGACAGAGGAAGGCAGCGATTTGAAAAAAAAACAAAACAATCTAACAAGCAAAACAAGAAAAGAAACGGAATAATCGTTATCAATGATATTCGATCATCGTAACATTGTTATTCACGATTGACAGTCGCTTGACACGCTCGCAGTGCACGCCAATCCCCGCATGAGACACTAAAATCTCTTATTTAATATTAAATATCACTTCTAACATTCAATTACCTTTTTCATCTCGTTAATATTGCTCTTTTCGTCTTCATATTTACAATTTTACAATTTTCAATTTTTATAATTATAAAAACTACAACTGCGAGAGAATTTCCAGGAACGCTTTTGATATTACAGGTTCGTCTCCACCCGGCTCCCGAGCTGAGCTTTGTCTGTGCTTTCGTGATTTCGTCGTGACGTCGATAATTTTCTTTATGCTTTACTGATATGACTTTTTTTTTTTGCAAAATGCAGCTCGATTTTTTCGGCAACACGGGTTGCACCACAACCCGAAGAGGACGACGAGCAGCCCGGCGAACTTTCGGAAGTCGATCAACCTCCATTTATTCAAATGGCGGCATCTATGTGGTTCGGGATTCTCGCTCATTCGACGTTCATGTGTTACTTCATGGTCTTCCTTCATCAGATAAAAAATGCATCGCTTATATCGATACCGTTACCACTGATGGTATTTTGTTGGGGTTCGCTGACGATTCCTCGACCATCGAAGACATTTTGGGTCACCGTGATCGCTTACACCGAAGTAAGTGCTCATTGTAATATCATAATTAAACTATAGTCAAAATTTATCGATTTCGGCATCCTTGAGGAGAAAGCTTTGTGATAAGTGGTAAAAAATAAATTAGATATGGCCGGATAGCGAAGGATGTCAAAAATTTGGGAGCTTAGCCCCCGAACGGTTGTGCCCCGATGATTGTCCCTCGAAAAGAGTAACCCCCCCCCCCCCCCCCCCCCCCCCAACCGAGCCGAGATATCGATCTTTGAAAATCACGAAAATCGACATTTTTTCAAAAGTGGCTCAATAAATGAAAAATCGTTGTTCAAGGCTGCATTCCACGTATTTTTTCCCGCTGATCACGAACATAACAATTATTTTACTCCCAACCAAATATTTTCGATTTAAATTCCAAAAATACGATTCTTCGTGCACAAAATCGAGACTTTCAATGTCTCACTGAAACGAATCCCGAGTGACAGAAAATTCCAGTTTCTTCCTCCCGCAATGATCGGGTTTAACATCGCTGACTCTTAAAGAAAGAATAGATAATAGATTATCGCACATTAACGTCCTACAGATAATTGTCATCGTGAAGTGCATCTTTCAACTGGAGCTCGTCCCATGGAACCAGACCGTTGCGCGAAGCCATCCTCTCTTTCCTCCCAGAATCGTGGGAGTCGAAAGCAAACCGAACTACGCTCTGTGGGATCTTTTGCTGCTCCTCGTGGTCTTTTTCCACAGGTATGCTTCATCCTCAGTAATAACAGTATGAGCATTTCAAACGGTCATGCGAAGTCTGTGTATTGACGTTACGGCAACACGCGTTATCGTTGCAATATTCTTCATTTCCAGATTCATGCTTAAATCGCTGGGTCAATGGACGACTCCGGCGAAGCCAAGAAAAATTATTCCGTCCCAGATGACGATCGCAACGGCAAGGAATATGGATGGGCAAGGACCCGGCGAGCCTACACGTTTTCACTGGCAGAATGAAGAAACTAAGTAAGAATGGCAAGCGTTTTAAATGTCACGTTAAGTTGCACGTTACAACATTATTTTTTTACATATTTCTACGAATCATGAAACATCTTTACCGTTTCAGTAACCGATCTGAGCTCGATACGACTCCGAAAGCGCAAAGCTTGAGCCTTCACGGGGATGGCGGAACGGAGAGTCCGAAAGAGGAAGTAACGGACTCGCAGGAGAGATTGGTAGCGATTAAAGCTGAAGAGACGAGTCCTTGCAACGAGGATCTCAAGACCGCAGTTAACATGACGTAAGTCTCTCGAACTCATGTTGTACGGCCGTTTTCTGTGAAATTACATAATACTAAAGTTCATAAACACACAGATATTCACTGACACTCGCAAACACTTGGACCATACTCTGTGAGAGGCGTCTGTAAAAATATGACGCGGATCACAGGGGATTGTACAGATCTGCCCTATTTTACGATACCCGTGCGAGCGCACGAACCTTGCGAGCCGCCACAAATCGCTTGTTTTGTTATAATTTAATTACTCTATTCTCAGAGCTATGAAGTATTGGGAACCGGTCAAATCCTTCTTCGACAATATTCTCAGTTCCGAGGGCAAGGAAAAAACAAACGTGTACGCGTACATGTTTCTGTGCGACTTCTTCAACTTTGTTCTCATAATATTCGGTTTCTCTGCATTCGGGGTAAGTAACAGCGATACAACTTACAACATTCTTGATTTCGTAACTTTGGGGATTTTTTCAACCGATTAAAAAAATGCGAAAAATGGCTAATCTAAAAAAATTTTAATTGCAGACGCAACAAGGGGACGGCGGAGTCACCGCATACTTGTCCGAAAATCGCGTTCCCATGCCATTCCTTCTGATGTTGCTGCTACAATTCGCGCTCATCGTCATAGACAGGGCTCTTTTTCTGAGAAAATCGATCCTGGGAAAGCTCATCTTTCACTACCTTCTCATCGTTGGGGTTCACCTGTGGATGTTCTTTATTCTACCCAGCGTAACAGAGAGGCACGTTAGCTTCAATGGATCGTTTGTCTTATGGAATTAACAAAAAAATGATAACTGATCAATTCTTGCAGGCAATTCAACGAGAAACTGCCACCCCAGATCTGGTACATGATGAAGTGTTTTTATCTCTTATTGGCGGCCTATCAACTCAAGCTCGGCTATCCAACGCGTATACTCGGAAATTTTCTGTGTAAAAATTACAGCGTAGTAAACTTCGTTCTCTTCAAGGGGTGGGTTACACATATCAAGACTAACGAATCTGATAATCCTTGTGTAAATCTTTTTTTCCATGATATTAATTTTTTTGTTTTCTGTGTCACTCGAAAGATTCATGTTCGTCCCGTTCCTGTTCGAGCTGCGAGCAGTTATGGATTGGATCTGGACGGACACGTCCATGACAATAATGGATTGGTTCAAGATGGAAGATATCTTCGCCAGCATCTACCAAATTAGGGTAAATTTTCAGTTGTATTTTTTTTAAAACTTTTTGTTAATCGATATTAAAACTGTGCAGTGTATGCGAGGCGTCGAGACGGACTTCCCCCAGCCAAGAGGCGTGAAGAAAGCGCAGATGAGCAAATACATGGTTGGAGGAGGTGCTCTATTCCTCATGATCGGTCTTATCTGGTTCCCTCTGCTGCTGTTCGCTCTCGGTGGAACAGTCGGTGTCCCGAATCTTCCGTACGAAGTTTCGATGAAAATAAGAATCGGACCGTACGAGCCGATATACGGAATGTCCGCGCAGACAAGCTCCATCTACAAATACACCGAAGCGGATTTCACGGCTTTGAGGGACTTGTACTCTCGAGAAAAATCGGCAGTTACTTTCTTGGATAATTATGCCTACTCGGATATCGCTGCGATCAAACTGAGCGGATCGTCGAGAAGACTCTGGGGTATTTCACCACCGGACAGAGAAAGGTGAATAAAAATCATTCCTTCCAATGTTGAAAATTATAAATTTCAATTGAGCGAGTTATTATGATTATAATATTTTGCGAGCTCTACATTGTGAATGTGCAATTTACTGAAAAACTGACTTAAAACGTCGATAATTAGATGATAGATATCGTTTTTCACTCGTATATTACCGGTGACTCATGAGGCATCACAATTGTTATTTTAGATTAAAAGCGGAACTGGAGTCGAACAACACGGTGGTCGTTCACGTGGAATGGACAATCTCAAGGAAGACGGATGTAAAAGATTCCAGCGGCATAACTACGAAAGGACGCGATATTAAACTGGAAGCTTGGGAAGATGGTAAATTTAATCCCGTCAGGAAGAGTCTTGCTGATCTGCTTTCGGCCAACAACGACACGAATGCGGGAAATGGGACTATAGTATTCAAAAATGCATTTCCAAAGTTTCTCAAAGTCACCAGTCGAATGATCGAGCCTGTGCCGCAGTTGATGAGAAGCTCATTGCGTGAGTACAACTTCAATTAGCTTAGATAAGTATGATAGTGTGTAAGAGTAAAGTACTTGCGTAATGTCCTGAGATTCGGATGATTAATTCACGGTATATTTGTCGAAAAGCAAATTAGGCAAAGATAGACGAATCACTCCCACATGCTATATTCTCGAGTTTTCGGCTTTCATAGCATATAGGAGTGGAATTCGAAAATCTTTTTAAAACCTTGGTTTTAAAAAACCAAAGTTTTGTAAAATCAAAGAACTCCAAATATCTGTCAAACTTATTGCTTCCTCGTAGAAGAGATTTTATGAAAAAAACCGTAATTTCGGTATTACTATTTTTAAAGTGTATTTAGAACAAAATGTGTGTGTGTATATATATATATTAGGGTACTTCAAAAAACGAATGTGTTTCTAAAATTCTTCTCGCACCCTCTGAGAGTACAGATTTTTATCTCAAAGTAAACATCGCAAAGGGGTGCACTTGCAAAAGATTTTAAGAGGTGCCGTATTTTGAGTCTTTGGCCAAAAACAAATGAGGTTCATGATGAAATCAAAGTCAACACATTTATAGAGTGGGAGAAAAATTAGAAAAAGTCAATTTTTTAAACCACCCTAACATATGTATTTCAATGATTTCCTTGTTGGACGAGAAGTCGACGTCATGTACGTAGTCTACTTCTGTCTCCGTTGAGTCGACTTCATTTGTTTTTCGACAGAAAATTGCCCTGGTTTTTTAATAACTCGATCTCCAAGAATTGCCTTACCCGTGGAGGGCTATCATATGACACTAATAAAATTTGTGCATCTCATGGATTTTCTTTAATGCAGTGTTTTATTTCAGTTTCCCCAGAAGATGAGTACGAAGAGGCCGACGAAAGAAGCAAGGCTAAGCTTTATAGAAATATTAGTGTGCAGCTATCGACGAATCTCGATTGTTGCGCTCATCAACAGTGGTGGGTCGTCAACGAGAATTGTGACGATCCCATTGCAAATGTGCTGTTGAAAAAAGTGCCACTCAACGATTGTAGATACATTATGATGTTCCTCTTCAACGACAAAGCCTTCCCCGAGGGACTCAGCTTTATCAGCGGATTTGGGTAAGTATTTTCGCCTGTTGAAATTCAACTTTTTCAATTCAAACACTTAGACGTACGCATCACTGAAATAAATAATAAGAACCATCGTCACTTATAAAAGTGACGAGTTAGTGGGTTTAAACTGAAAATACTAATTCGGCATATTATTGATATATATTACACAGTGATCGCTATAATTTTTTTTGTTTTAAATAATTTCAGTATATTGGGTTTATACACGACGGCCGTGATCGTAGTCAGCCAAATTATAAGAAGAGGGGTCAGTGAAATGGCACCGAAGATAATGTTCGACGACCTGCCATACGTCGACAGGATACTTCGTCTCTGTCTGGATATTTATCTCGTTCGCGAGAGCGGCGATCTCTGTCTGGAAGAGGATCTGTTCGCGAAACTTATTTTCCTCTATAGATCACCGGAGACCCTGATAAGGTGGACGCGGCCGCCTGAACCAGGGTCGCAAGCGAATCGCGGTGACGACGATGACGATGACATGGAACCCGGAGATGGGAGTGAAATGCGAAACGCTTGAACGTCGTTGAGAAAGGTTTTTCCCTCGACGGCGCCTACACATAAACTAGTCCGTTCACCGTTCGACAGATATGAACTGTAGTAAAGCACAGATGGGCAAAATCCGATCTTTTCGATTAATGGTTCAATAACATTTTTTCAGATTTTCGTTGCAAACGTCATTGAAAACTGGCGATTCCATTTTTTAAAAATAATTTTAGATTCGAATGTTAGCTCATCTGTGAAAAAAGGCAGCATTTGCTGGCTCGATGTTTACCACGGTGTAAAGTTGCATTGACTTACGCGAGAATATTGCGGCGCTTAGTAAGAAACTGCGTGGAAGGATATTGTTATAAGAACACGAAACATAATGTTTCTACTAGAATAAAGGGAGTGGCGAACGGAGAAACTGCGTGGGTGATCCGGTGAATCGCCCACTGCAATCGCAATGATACGTGAAACCATTACTTTCATTTTTTTTCGGCCAGCTAACGTAACTTTTTCTACATTTATACTATTATTTGTGTGAATCATGTACTCGTTATTTTACTTCAATGTATCCTGCATCGTGCGGTCGCGAACATTTTTTTCAGCGTTGATCGATTCCATGTTTGTATATATAACATTAATTGTCTGTAAACGTTATGTGTTCGAATATCGCATAGAAATATATATAAAAATAAATATATGTATTACGAAATTACTAAATGTTTCGCAATACGATATGAATAAATTACGAACTGTTTCGAACTGGGTTTTTATTTTTATACAAAATTTATACGAAATATTTATTAACATCGGGCAACGGTTGTTTACCTTAAAATAAAATACGGAAGTAATCGAGGATCTTTCACTCACAGCTCTGCCGACACGAATAACTTCTCTTCTTCATTCAATGAAAAAGACTGATGTTATTTTGAGTTTCTGTATAGCTCTAAGAATGCACGGGCCGTCGATTTTGAAGCGCTGTGTCTGAGAGAGGCTGTCGGACGACGGTTTTCCTCGTTCCTCGGGCTAACCCGGCCCTCTTTTGAATTCACCGATCTGTCGAGTATCGCGATAATTATTGTCTCTATATTTGCATAAATTCTCACAATACAAATATCGTTAGTCGCATAGCGTAGAAGAATTATGTACAATAACGAATAGTTACTTGAGAAGCTCCTTGCAGCGTAGTTTGAGTTGTAAATTCTCCTGTTTTATCTGTTCCGACTCTTCCACCGTTTTCTTGAACTCTTCGTTTCGCGCTTCGAGAATCGCAATGTTTTCTCTCAGTCTAACATTCTCCTCCAGCAAATATGCGACGCGCGGCGACTCTTCGCCGGAGCCGCACTCCTTGACGATTTCATCCGTCTGCTGCAGCATGAGCTTTATGAGATTGGCCTGCGAATTTATGTACAGTTCTTGTATAAATCGAAGAATCTTTGTGCTCTCGTTTTTCGTGTATGTGCCGACGATCTCCTTGACCGAGTTCAGCATCGCGACCTCAAATTTTTCGACCGCCTCTTTCCTGTTGGAGAGACCGTCGCCGGAACCTCTGATTCGCTCCTTCGCAGGCTCGGGCTGCGAAACATTTTCACGCGACGATTCCGTCGGACGACTGTTCTCCTTGCTCGATCCATCCGAGCAGCGACCGCTCTCTTTGTTCGACCCTGCGGACCAGCGAGGATGTTCCTTGTCGTCTCTCTTTGCAGTCGACGTCTCGATATTTGCCACGTTCTCTACGGGTTTCAATTTATTCTCCGTCAGCTTGGTTCTCCGCTCCGGCACTCTGGATTTCACGGTCTCCAATATTCTGGCCTCTCCGCTACTCGGCCTTGCGGTTTCCTTGCTCTTCTCGGCTTTTCCGCGAGTAACTTTCGTCGCCGGCGACGACGGAGACACTTTGAGCTTTGCGTTCTGCTTCGCTATCAAAAGGTTGAACTCTTCCTGCTCAGGCAAAGCGGGCATCGGCGAAGGCTGCGATCGGCGCCCGGTTACGTTGCGTTCCGCACGAGAGAACGTACTTCCTGGTTCACGGTCCGGCGGCACAAGGATCGAAGGAAGATCCAGATCTTCCAGAAAGGAGTCGTTCATCTCTGAAATATTCGTGCACCGTAAGGCAAAATAAATTTGACCTCATGAAAAAAAAAATTGAAAAAGAAACAGCTTGATTTCGAAACAATTTTTTTTGGTATTAGGGTTAATAACGAAGCGTACGGATCGTGCTTGGCCCACTGGGAAGTGATTTTTTTTTTCACATAGGCTATATCTCGAGTATTAAATTCGATTGATTCGACGATTTTTCAAACTCGCTATCAACAAGTGTCTGCTCGTTCGTAACGGAAAACGTTACGAAAAAAAATTGTTTACCTTTGATGGTGGCGTTTCGTTGATTCCTGGCCGAGCACCGAAAAGATTTACTATTCCCGATTTCGGTAGAGCTCGACTTTTTGTGTGTTAATTACTTCGTGTCAGACTAATAGGACATCATTGCCGGCCTTGACAAGAAAAAACAAAGGCATGTGAATTGAAGCGTCCATAACGTAACGTGTCCACGAAGTTTGTGCGGTACTTTCGTGCGTTCCGCAGCCGCCCGAGATGGTCCGAGCCGATTTCAAAATGACTAGTTGCCCACTCGACCGGTAGAGGCTAGGTCACCATTTTATTACGCCCTGACTATCGACTGTCGGATAATTGGAAATGGGTGACGTTAGAAGGGTAAGATAGAGTAAGGTATGACCTCCGCCGAACGGATCTTCGCCAAAAAGTCGAAAGACTAGTTTTTTTTCACCGGTAGTGACGTCATCTGGACGAATCGTCGCAATCGGTTTTAAAATCTCATTATTCGACCGGAAGTGACATCGTCCAGGAGAAACATCATTTCCGGTTAGAAAAATGACAATTCAAAACCGGAAGTGACGTTTCATGTTGGAGGGCACATTTCCCATACCGGGTCTCCTTCAGACTTTCGTTCTTCTCGATATGTCGTATTTTTTTAGCCAATAAAAAAATTTGACCTTGAAGTTCAAGGTCGCGTCAATTCTTGCGGCACCTTTGTGTGTCCAGTTCTTCTGGCCAAGAGGGGACGAATAATCGCTTTCCACCCTGTATTTATGAATACAAATGAAGAACTTATTCTGAAACATTTTTCCTCATCGGTGCAGAGGCGAGTACGCTTTGTACGGGCGATAACATGCACAGGAATTTTAAATAGATGGATTTCGCTATGTATATAAATTATATGAGTAATTCTTCCTTTCGCATTGATTCACACCCATGAGCTGCACGTAAAATATACAAGGATTACCCAATTTTCGTTAAGACCGTTAAAATGGCTTGGCCGATGTCCTCACGAGAATTCACACGGAGCCGTATCGCAGTTTATCTGTTATAGGAAATACACACGGATTATGGGAAAGCATACACAGCGCGTCGTCACTGATGCATGGCCTATTCTGTACAGCAGCAACAGTGAGTCGTGGCAAATAAAAGCACGAAAGCGGCGCACCAGCACGTCGTCCTCTCGATCAAGTAGATTGAATGAACGAGTTAAATTTTCATTACGGAACCTATGCTGGCGCTGGATAGCAGCCAATTGCCACTGATGCAGTCGTGTGCGCACACTAAGAACCCACACACATTATCCCCTTCGAAGATCACGCTACTGTAAGCAGACGTTCAATTGTTCTCCTCGGTTCTTCTCCGTTCTTATTTCTCCGAATGCCAGCGGTCCGACCCATCGGACGTTACTTTCATCGCTTCGCACATAAGTTTTCGAAATTTATTTAGTCTCGATATTAGTTGCTACATAGAAATATAAGTCTTGAAATTTAATTATTTCTTCCATTCGGCCACGCAGAACAAGACAACAGAGATACGATCGAACAAGACATTTGGATACAAGACATTCCCGAGATATAATAAAAAAAAATACACAGTCGAGGTTCACAAGTTTCCTCTGTAAGGAAAATAAAAATGGTTAACGTGTTTTACATGCAGAAAGTCATAGGTTTCGTGAACGTCGGTGACAAATGAGAGAGCATTGTGCAAGCTTTTTTCTACGTCTTTTCGAGTCGATGTGAGAGTGGTCAACGTGGACTCCCTCTTCGGCATGGTTCATCCGCGTTCCATCCGACCCCTGTATTCACCTATTCGCCCGACCAGTTCGATCCGCAATCGGCTCGATTTCAACAAAAAAATTCCTGGTCACTCGAACCTACGCCACGCCGATCCTGGATGCAATAATTTTTCATCATTTTTGTGTGGTTTCTAACACTTTTTGTTTCAACTTTATTGAGTGAGAACATTCAGAATAGGAGACAATCGTTCTAAAAAGTGCCAAACGCCTACAGTTTCGAAGGAGTCGATAAGCCGGATAGAAAAACGTGCCGCGAAACGGGTGTCACACCGTCGGTACCGCCACCGTTACGTCGCCGTGCCGTCGTTTTTCTATCTGGGAAGGATTGTCGTCGCGCGATCGATTACCGCGGCCGCACGGCGTTTTATCGTCCTCGTCGTTCGAACGATCGAACGGTGGTTTGCAAACGTCGTTAACAGTCATTTTTAACGTCGCCCGTCGGATTTTCTTTCCGCTTCCACCCGGCTTCGTTCCCGGATCGACGGTGTGCACGTCCGTTCGACCGGCAGCTTTGTCGAAGCTCGCGTTCACCGTCCGTGCGACGACTACCGCGACGTCGCGACGGTGCCCAGGGACGCGCCGTCGGACGCGCCGCGCGCGCGGTCCGACGCATCGCTACTGGCAGTACAATACCTCGGGTAGAGCCGAGCAGAGCGGAGCGGAGCGGATCAGTACGGTACTCCCAGCGGTAGAGCGGGAGGACCGCACTTCCAAGTACACTCGGAACAGCGACAGAACCGACGACGACGAGGACGACCCTAACGTCGGAGTGCTATACAGCTCCGTCGAGTTCACATCCTGTGGCAGCGGATCTGTACGCGTGTGTGTGTGTGTGTGTGTAAACGAATGTGTTTATGGGTGTTCGCGCGCGAGGTCGAGTCACGAATTAACAAATTCGAAGAAATTAAGTACAGTACTTCGCAACCCATCGTATCAGTCTTGTACGAGCTTTCATCTCGAGCGTTCGCGGCGCTACAATTTTTCGGGAGTGCGCGCGCGATGTCAAAGATTTAAGGAAACTTTTTTTTTTTAGATAAAAATAACGATAATCAAATACAGCGATAACAGTGAGACTCGTCGAGCGATTCGAACGAAGTAACGAGGTTTTCTTCGAAATTCGATCACCGTATCGGGCTCTCACACACGAAGAGCTTCGCGGTACAAGATTCGTCCCGGAGATTCATTTCCGCGAAATAAGGACCCGTTCGATTAACGGCGAACCGGAAGTGAAGCGTTACCACCGGAGGATAAGATGGGAAAGGAAATGAGAAAGAAATGAAGAGAGATCGGACCTCCGACAAGACGTAACGGAAACGAACGAAATGCGAATCAACCGTCGAGCGACGACGCAAGCCGTTCCCTCAGCCTGGCTATCTTAGACCATCGATGCTCCGTTCGATCGCGATTTCCGTGGATATTCGATCGTCGACTTCTCCACGATGAACGAATATATGGTGCGCGAGACGGCGATCGAGTGTCGTCAGATTTATCGGCGATCGAAAGGTCGGGCGCACTTTTGAAAATAAAAATAAGCGGTCGGTGGAAGATCGGAAGGATCGAAACGGAAGTCGAGGTGTCGAGAAGTTATCTCTGCCGGTCACGTTTTTACAGAGTCGATAAACGCGACGTCCCGTCGTCGACTACGACACTGAGTGGTAGCGTCGTGACACGCTGCGCGTGTACGGCAGTACGCGAACAAAGCCAAGCGGAAAGGTTTCGGTGTAAATCGTTCGTGCACCCCGGTTCTCCTCGAGCCATCTTTCGATTCGAGTCGTTCGCGTGCCAACCCCGTCGCGCGATCAACCGTCGGACGAACTTGGTTCGGTGCTCGTTGTATTTTAAAATTCGGATTCCGATGCGTATCGTTCGCGATAGTGAAAGACGTTTCGGCAAGTGACACGACGAACGGTTCGTTATACTTTACAATAGTTCGGGCGAATAAACTGTTGTCCGCAGATAATTCATCCCTGCCCGTTCCGATAGATCGTTCCGGATTATTGGCGGTCTTCTCAGGAATAGACGATATACGGTACTCATCGCGAGACGAGAATCGTACATGTAATTCGCTGATGTAAACCGACGAGTGTACGCTCGTCCACCCAAAATTCCCTTCGTTCGTCCGATAACGTTTAAAACATTGATAAAAAGTGTCGCACTGTAGTTCGCCGAGGAAGATTGCGTAAAGGGTAAAAGGCCGCCACATGATGGTGACGATGGAGTGGGGCGTGCTCGTGCTGTTGATTTTGGCCCGCAGCACGTGGGCGGACAATGCAGTCGACTCGACGGACTACTCGTCAAACTGTCTCAAACTGAAGTCTCAGGAATCCCTCGATCTCGACGGGGTAAGCGACGTCAATCTACGTTTTAATTGGAAAATTGTAGTTGTTGTAGCGAATTATTCTATCATCGACAATACACCGTTGAAACGACTACGATAAATTATTGTTTTCTAAACAATGTCGAACGAGCTGAGTGGTGACGTCGTGCGACACATTTTCTTGCAAGTATCGCGTACGGTTGATCGACACGCGCAATTTTTACGCCGGACTTTGGAATTCATCGTCTCTTTGATCCGTCACGGACGGAAGCTGCGCGCTCGCGGCTCGCGAACCCCGCAACTTCGAAACTCTGATATTGAATAGATTGAAAAAAATTTCGTCACTGTTTTATCCTCTTTAAAGGGCACCGTAATGCACTATCGAACTATCGCACTTGCCGAACCGAGTAGACGTTTTAAAAATCTGATATCTCTACGCATTTACACATGATCTTAACGATAATTAGACCTAAACATTGGTTGACGATCTCCGCCACGATGCACTCTAAATTGCAGCAAGTATTCTTTCGTCGTTATCGAGAACACCGATGAACTGACAGCAGCGAAGCGCATAACTCACCTCGTCTCGCTTCGCCGGCCATCGGGCGCTGAAGATATAAACTGTCTAAAATCTGATATCTCTACGCATTTACACATGATCTTAACGATAATTAGACCTAAACATTGGTTGACGATCTCCGCCACGATGCACTCTAAATTGCAGCAAGTATTCTTTCGTCGTTATCGAGAACACTGATGAACTGACAGCAGCGAAGCGCATAACTCACCTCGTCTCGCTTCGCCGGCCATCGGGAGCTGAAGATATAAATAGTCAACGTACATATGATTTTCCAAGTCCGGCTCTCGTCGTGGTCCACCAACGACGTCGATGAGAAATTGGAAGACGATAAGATGTGGAAGATCGCGGAGAATGAGGACGGCAACGTGCCGGCACGTCGCGACGACGAACGTAACTCGTAATCTTAATAACGCGGGCGCGCAGTTTAGGAACAACCGGTCGCCTGCGGGAGAGCGGCGGGAAACATCGTTGGCAGCAGCGGCTGTTCTCGCCTTTTCGGAATCCTGGCACGTCTGAATAATGGCGCTAACGAGGGTGAAAACTTTGCGAAATTCGTCGGATGAGATGATACGCTACTGAGCGATGTCGGCTTACATCGGAGTCGTGACGTCAGAGGTCGAAAAGGGTCTCAACGTCGTGTGAAACACCCTCTCGTAGTGTCCCTCTCGCCCTCACCTGGCGCGGTCACGTGACTTTCACCTCCCCTTAAGGGCGGGTGAAAGTCACGTGACTCACTCCCAAATGCGTGCAATTCAAGAGAGGACAGTCGAAAAGATGCTGGTTTACTTGCTTACGAATTATCTGTAATTTTGCGAGACTGCCCGCATGCATTTTATTGATATCTTCAATGGTGGATCATTTTGAAAGATTCCTGTATTCACGCAAAGAATATAAATTCACATAAGATAATCAAAAGTAACTGGGCCTGGTGATCCAGAACGGGGGGTCGCACTCGATTGCTAATAATCGTTGATAAATTATATTTTTCACCAGACAAATCTCAAAAGAATGCCCAACTTCTGTCACCGAAACAGGATAAATGTATCAACAGAGTAAGGGCTGGATCGTCGTCTCGATCGGAGGTGTGATAGATCGCGATAGAGATTGTTAACCGTGATTTTTATTAATAACATCCGCCTCTTTACCAAATATGCGTTCTCACACAGCTCGATTATTACATTGGAGTCACAATCGTTACAGTAGCTATAAAATGCAATCGGTTGCACAGTGCCTGTTTATCATTTTTGTTAGAGACCGTGCAAACAAGCAGAAAAATTCCCGTCTTGACGGTAGCGACCACGCAGGATTCAAAAGTTTGACTTTAAACTTTCCTTACATTATTTACACAATAGTGGATACCACAGTGAAAATACCGAATGGTTCTTATCAATGGAGAACGCAACGGAACGAACACAAAACAAGTGGAACGAAGGGAAAATTCCTTATGAGCAAACTTCGAAAAGGGAAGAAGATGGAACAATAAGATGACAAAAACCAAGAGAAGAGAGGAAAGACCCGAACGCTGAAATGGCTCCCTGCACGCGGAATCTCTGCTCCAGCATGGTGACCGGGTGATAGACCGTCTTCACCGTCTGCTCCTGATACAACAGGAGGGCTTTGTCGGGCGGCTTGCGCGAACCTCGAAGAAACTTGCCGTACGACCCAACTCGACGAACAACTATTAAAGTTTCGTTAAATACAGAATATAACAATGTTTCTTCCTTGCTCTTCCGCCTCTCCGCCACTGTTTCACTTCCTGCTGCCTGCCTTCCGGTCACCCCTATGGTAAGCCGGCAGGCACTCGCAAGAACTTACCGCGCTGTGTGCAGCTCCTGCATCCAAAACTCGCCGAAACTGCTACCGCTGTCATTGCAATCCTCGTCATTGCGTAACTCGAGCCGTGTGTTTTGCGAAGATGATGTTGCCTTGTGCGGAAGCGTGTGGATTGTAAATATTGTTAGGCTCTCAAATCCTCCCAACCATCCGTAGCACAGAAGATGAATAAATCGGACGACGTTTTCCATTTCCCAAATACTCGACACATACTATGAGTGCCGAAGACGTTCGCAATGACACAGAATGACTTTAACGAATGTGTGTGAAAAAAAAAAAAAAATTGCCGTGTGGTTGTCAGGTGAAGTCAAACGTCGCTCGACTGGGATAAGAACGATGTATTTCTTAAACTGTATGGATCCAAGAGATGCATTCTAGAGTGTAGCACTTCGAGAAATTATGAGAACCCCCCATACGCGTGGAAACACCGGTCCTCAACTATCAGAGTTGGTCGCACCTTTGCGAAGGGTGGATGAATCTTGGCTGGTCACAGACCCTAGATTAACGTCCCACAACGTCAAGAAATCGTACATGTGAAGCGCGTCTCTTCAACCACCATGGTTAGAGGATTTTGTGTATCTATGTGTGCACGAATAGATACTGTACATACCAACAATATATATGTGCCTATGGTTGACACTCTAGCAACACGCCGGTAGTTGGTGTGCCATAATACTACCGATGGATGTAGCTGTGTCTATTCATAGTACTTTTATGCGTGCAGGTATGCGTCGTGCGACGCGAAGCCATAGGCAATGGGGAAACTTACCCCGCCTTCCGTTTGATCGAGCATGAGTCTGGTTGTTTTTTTTACCTTTTGCCTACTCTTCGAAGCGCGCGTAGAAGCCATTCTCCGAAGTAGGGTGGCTCGCGAGCCTGCTCATGGCCCCTCCGAAGCGAAATTCGCTCGTTCGATCATACCGCTAAGAGTTTCACCTCTTTGCATTCTTTTATTCACCCTTCGCACTCTTCCACATTGAAGGAACCTTCTCGACGCCGAGCTTTCTCTTCTAAAAATCCCTCGCCACTGTAATACTCAACAGAACCTCGTGAGCAGCGAAACTTGAGGGACACGTACGTGTGACTTTTACGGTAACACTATTCACAAAAAGGCTGCGAATGAACTGACTCATTGCTTCGTCGTTGTTAAAGATAGTTTACAAAGCATCGCACGAGGAAATGTGCTAGATAATTTTTTACCGCCTCGTAAAGGAAGGTTTGTACGCAATGGAGAAAAATAAGCATGCGACGTGAATACGAAAAGAAAATAGAAATTTAACCAGTAGAGCTAGCCAGGTAACACGTGGATCATCGGTTTCAGCTCCGTATCAGCCCGATAATATTCTCTCGACGTGTAACGTCGTGATTGGCACGTAAACAAGAGAAACAAAAGAAGACTATCATTATTTTTCAGGCCAATATTTTTGAAATAAAGTTCGAATCACCTTACCGATTGCCCCACCACACGCAATCGCAATCGCAATTGTTACTCGCTCCTGCCGATTGCACACGTGATACAGTGAGGATTCGGAGATTGAGGGTGAAATGGGGAAATTGATCTGACGACTGCATTCAATGTGCAGTACGCGATACGTGATTAGGTGCTTAGCAAGGCAGCAAGAAAGCGTCCGTACAGAGATACCGTAGTCCTTTCCGGAACGCATACCGAACAACGGAGAGAAGCCGTCGAGATTTTAATATCAGATCCACGGAAGCACCGAAATCCGCGGCTTGTTTCGCCGGTTCAGCTTTGCCGACACAAACCGGACGAAGCTATCTATATGCACTCGCTTGCTCGTATGCAAGCGAGTGCACATTTTTTGCCCATGTTGGCAGAAACACCACCACGTCCTATCTACAGCACCTGCAGCCAGTACGCCGGGGAACGATCTCGATCCTATTTCGATTCGCCAACCTGTGTTGGTTTAACTTTTGCCAACGCTGTACGGACGAAAAGTAGAGTGAAGAGCGAAGCCCGCCTTTGTTAATTTCTATACAGACGACCGACGCGAATCGATATTCAGTCAGTTTTGACGTACATTGAATGAGAATAATAGAACTCAAGTCAAATTGCTGTTGTCTAATCTGGCATTCGTCACAGCGGAACTGTAGGTTCGGTGTCCGTGAATTATGATGTAAACAACTTTCCAAACTATAAGTTTTTGTGTGGATTACAGGTGACCCATCAGTTTGCTTTACTATAATATACTGTATTTTGTTTCCATCAAATCCCAATAATAAATCAGCCAGAAGCTTGCAGACACTGACTCAGCTGTCCGGGACTGAGAGTGGAGATTTTTTTTTCGCTCTTGTCACACATAAGAGGGTTTGTTGTTGCGTCTCGATTTACCAGCAGTTTGACCCATAGAAGTCGCTAACAATGAAATTTACTCATAGGATACGACGCCACGCGACAGCTCTACGGTACATAGAACAGTGCACGTAATACGATGAGTAAAGTTGGGCTTTACGTATCTTGGTTAAAACGCGACCAACAAGGTAACAGCACACTATATCTACGAGCTTCATACCAGCGTCGGAGCACATAGCTGGTTGTCTGCTATGCAGGAGTCTCTGTGTTCGTTCTACCGACTGACCGTTTTATCTCGGCCGATTACCCCACGTAATTTTCCACGTCGAAACCCTGTTCCTCTACCGTGCACCGTTATTCCAACGTTGCTGAGGAAAATAATGAAAACACAAACAAAAATAATCAAATTTGTCTCGACTCGCTCGTAAGCGCCAACAATGCCGGTGTACAAACGTGGTTAAATACGGCGGCGGGGTTGTGGCCGTATGCAAAAATTTTAGTGGGGGAGGATCGGACGTGAAAATAGTTTCACATTGAAAGGCCTCAAAATAGATGTTCACTCGCGACCCGTACGGCCGCAGTACAGAAAGAGCTGTATATGCGGCCGATGAATCGCACGCGAATCGTAAATATTAGCGAAACAAAGTGGAATTAGCCCGATTGATCGGATCCGCCGTTGTTCGTTCTCCGGCGTAGCGCGAACGGTATTTTGGGTGTACAAATTAAAAAAACGTTACGTTGTTCGCGCGAGCATGCCACACGCCGAGTCACGCTCCGGCGAATATTTCTCCCGGCGACAAACCAAACGACCAGCCGCACGAATTACCGTTGCAACAGAAGTAGGGAGCGAAAAAAGAAGGCGGTAAAAAATTGGATAAACGGTGGCAGAGAGAGAATGAAAATCCGGCACGGGAGGAAATGGTGAATAAATTTCGTTCGTGAAACCAAAAGTGTCGACGAAATTGTGCACAGTCTATACGTATATACCGTGTACATATTTTGTATGTATACACGTATAGTTCTATATTTCTCAATACAGTATATCGCCTACGTATGTGTAAGCAGAGGCTGATCACGCAGGACCGGCTGCGCGTCTACGGCAAGGCTCCAAATAATAATTCCAACGGCATCTGCTGCTCGCAGCTCACACGACCCGCACAGCACATCGGTGAGTTTAGGAATGGAGAAAATCGATGAAGACTCGGGATGGTGCAGAGTATGAGCGATTTGTTAACTTCTTGGAGTTCGACACGGATAACAAAAAACCGATGGAAAAAGGATGTTGCGGTTTGAGGGTGTTCGATGTACCTAGAATATTTTCACGACTCATATTCTTGCTTAAGATCCATAGGGAGCTCCGGCCTAAGGACGGGACATGTGTGTTTTATCGATACCGTGTGTACACTTTTTTTGTACGCAATGTCCTTCGAAAACGTTAAAAATTGGTGACATGGGATTGGTTGACGATTAGGATTTACATGAAATACGGATACAGGATAAACATGAAATTACACAGATTACTAAAATAGGTCGATGAACGCGTGAATCGATAATCGGCTCGGTAGGATCATGATGACACGATGACATGACATGGCATCGGCTAAAATCTGGTAGCGTACAAACATAGTGGCGCATCGCGACCGAGCATCCGTATTCGCAGTTGCGTAGTTATTAAAATCCACCGTTACGTAAAATATGCGTATCGTTATTTCGCTCGATGGTTGCAATGTTAACCGCATCGACACATACTTTCTGTAATTCGTTAGCAACGTGTTTATACATAGATTGTAAACATCGTCATGTATTTTTCGGTAGATCAGTCGGAGAACAAAAAATCTGAACCTCGAAAACGTCAGCTTTGGCCGCGAATGTGTGAATGGTCTCCACATTCGGAATATAATTAAACGTTACCCGGATGGAATTAGTTGAACTATTCTTGAACATGGACAATATTCAAATAAACAAAACTTCGATCGTAATAATGCATTATTTATGTACGAATCCGTACGCCCAAAGATAACGATCTTTCTTGGTAAGACGTTGGTGAATCTTCGTGGCATTCCCTTATGTGATCCGTCAATGTCCGAAATATTTTGACGCAGCGCGAAGCGACGAACATAGTCGTGTATCACATTATTTTATGATTAAAAATCTCACGATTGAATACCTCTATTTACAGCTTCAGTTGTTTTTCAGATAATGGGCAAGTGGTACGTCGTCGAAGTGTTGGACCACAACAGAGGCGAAACATCGGGACAAATGGGTACCGCTCGAGTGGTGGTCGACTCCTGTCCGATAATCAAACTCAAGCCCGACGACGGGAATATTCTGAGGCTTCTGTGGAGCGAAGAGGCCGGTGATCTCGAGTACACCTTCGAAGTTCCTAACCGTGCGAGGGGACCTGGACATTGGGTCTCCACGGCCCTTCAAAACGGTACACATTGAAAGACTACAGCTCTTATACCTACATATTTAAAAAAAAACTGTGGATTTGTTTGATTGTTAGTTTGTGGTTTGTCGCATCCCCCCCCTCTCGACAAAGCTGATTCCCCGGGCCTTCATGTTCCTTAGTCCCAGAATCGTTGAAGTCCCGGAGTGGCTGAAGACCATTTACCCTCGCAGACACTTTACATGCAGACACTCGCAAACACACTGTAAAAAATGTCTGAAAATTCATAAATGTATATGAAGTTTTATGCATATGCAGTATATGAAATTTCATTTACACGTATGTAAGAATATTGCGTTACCGGTATATTGAAAACAATATTATTTAAATAATTTTTGTAATAATAACATAATTTTCATGTACGGATGTCTTAATTTTCAATGCCATCACCGGTAACTTTGATATACAGGTATCGCACTTAAAATTAAATTATAAAAATTCGAATACAATGCACATGAATTATAATTTCGTATACCGAGGTTGAATATTTTATGTAACTTTGTATATTAAACGTGTTGTAAATTTCATAACATTTTTCACAGTGCACTCTCTGCGTAAGTATTTGTGTATGTATGCGAGTGTCAATGAGCGTACGCACGAACGGCTGAATGAGAAAATAACGAATTGAGATTGATAGGGTTTTGCCGTTAGACATTATTGTTTTGGATTCTCCTGGCCGTTTCTTTCCAAGTTGTAGGACGTCCCTTCTAATTTGCATACGACCAATTTTTTTTTATCCACTATTGGAGTGTAAGGAGAGAACCGCAGGCGTCTTTTATCGGCAGATTTCAACGGTATTGGACATGCATATAAATATGCATGCCGCTAAACAAGGCCGGTATGCCGCGGATCCCGTGCGTTTCGCTTCTCTTGATCTTCTTCCTCCTTCTCGCCGGCGCTGGCGCTGACATAAAGCACGCATCGAAAACTTTACGTGTATATAACATGCGGTATATGCATGCAGTGCCTGGAAACTTGGGAACCTAGATAAACCAACACGCGTCGGTAACTCGAACCACGTTTCTCATATCGCTACGTCTCACCCAAGAAAGTTTTCAACTCCCAGCCGAGGAGCAAATTAAATTAACGATCGCTCGCGGGCACTCGAGTGCTTCGCTTGAAATCACTGCCACAGTCAGATTTCCTCTCTTACATGTTGGCAAATTATTAAACGTGCTCGGTTGAAGATTCTCGTAACGGAAATTTGTTAAAAAAAAAAATACAAAGTTTTAGTTCCGTTTCCAGTGGGCTTGAAATGTGACTTTGAAACTAACCATTAGGTACAAGCTCAGTTGTGCATTGCGTAGTATCGGCGAGTTTTTCATCTTTTGAATCGGGTAACGACGGAAAAGCTACCGGTTCAAGCTAGCTGTCGATGAAGATGGTTTTTGCAACTTTGTTGGCAAGTTGCTAATACATCAGAAACTCCATCGCATATCGTGGGATGTCATGCATGGCAATGAGACGGCAGAGCTTGTAGGTAAGCAATTAAGCTCGTTTGTCTGTGCTGTGGTCGCACATCCGGGGAAGTGGGGAGGGGGCTTTTGTGTTATTCAACACTCTTCGTAATGTACCGGAAGGCTGATGTAAGATGTGTCCATAGTCGAAATCTTTTCGATGTCGGCAACAGTGTGCGGGCGATGATCGTCTACGATTCGCGGAAAGCTTTGTACGCACGACGGGTCGTCGATGCGGACGACTGAAAGTCATTTGGATAATTGAAATCCTTTGCTAGCTAACGATCTCACCCCCTTGCGAAAATCCCAGGTCGCACTCTACCACGGGGGCCGTTCCATCCTCTCCCCTTCCATAGGAAATCTTCCCTATCGTATTCTCGAACGAAAGAATGAAAGCCGCCTCCTCCTCTTCTCCCGCTCCATTCCCAGGCAAGCGTCATATTCAATTAGTCTTCGCACGGCTCTAATTTTAAATCGCTTTCGAGTCCTCGGTAAATTGCGATTCACATGGGATTAATTAAATTAAATTTGTTTGAATCCACCACCGTTCCGACCATTAACGTTCTTTCGGATTGTTACATGGACTCGTTACGGACCACGCTTTACGACTATGCCGGCACATTTTTTAGGATTCGGGTTCCTACCACCTATGTGTGGTCTATCGTACAGAAAAATCTACAGATATGTCAGAAATACTTATTCATGCGTCCCTGTAGGTACGGATTTGCTGTACGGATAAACATATAACAACTGTATCTGATTCTGTAGATTCCGTAGATTTCCATAGATTTTTCATGGACGATGGGATTATACTCGTAGATTATACTCGTAAACAAATACGTCGTATTTGTTTAAATCCACCACCGTTCCGACCATTAACGTTCTTTCGGATTGTTACATGGACTCGTTACGGACCACGCTTTACGACTATGCCGGCACATTTTTTAGGATTCGGGTTCCTACCACCTATGTGTGGTCTATCATACAGAAAAATCTACAGATATGTCAGAAATACTTATTCATGCGTCCCTGTAGGTACGGATTTACTGTACGGATAAGCATATAACAAACGTATCTGATTCTGTAGATTCCGTAGATTTCCATAGATTTTTCATGGACGATGGGATTATACTCGTAGGTACTTGTGAGAGATCAATCGTATTCGGTCAGGCTTGCACACTTTGCCACGCACGCGTCCGGCGTACGCCGTAAATTCTCGCCGCACTTCCGTTGCTACGTCAGTCTTTATGAGACAGCGGCCGGGTATCGATACGTAATTCGATTGTCGGACTTGGGTTGATAAACTAAGCGAAGCGAACAGCGCGGAAGAGGTGGGTCTGGCTTTAGCAAACCGTCGCTCTCGAAGACTGGGCGGCGATCGCACATTGTGTACGGAATAATACTCTTTTATCAATCGATGAGTTTCATAGTCTACGACATGGGAAAAGCGTTGCGTCATAGAGGCAGCTCCGGTAGGTCAACGGTTCGATTCAATCGTTCCGACTTCCATGGAAGAGGATTCGATGGAGCCAAAAGCGCGTATTCTGTTCGTTGTATGCTCACTCGAGTGCGGCGTTGATAGCTGGCGGCAATTACTGCGACCTGCTAAGGCGGAAAATCTATGACTTTTCAAATGTAACGACTGTTCCAAAGAGCGCGACCGGATGCTTTTCATCATGGACATTTCGGAAAGTCAAGTGTGTTACATGTTAAATGCTACGACGTAAACGCGGGGGCCGAGTATGTAAGACGCGGCAAACTCGACATGCGAACATCATTACTCGCGACGTTATTAAATTTGTGAAATGTACGACGTGTCGGCTGCGATAATTCGGTGCTCTAATGCATAACGCGACATACCGCGTTACACATTAGGGAATGGACCGGGCGACTGTTATTCCTGCGACTGTACACTCAAACGGGATGTATTAAGCGTGAGAAGTAAAATACCACTCATTGTCGGGCAGCCCGGCAGCCCTCGTCGAGGTTACTCACTTAACTCTCCAATTATCGGCTCCTCAAATTTTTTAAACGTTTCGGCACACACATAATTTTCTTGTTTACGTAACACTACCCTCCATTCCCTATGTGCCTGAAGACCCAAAGTTCTAATTATAATTATTTTAAAAAAGTCTTCCGCGATATTAATATTAATAATTTATAATTATATTAATATCAATAATATTAATAATTTGTAATTATATTAATATCAATAATATTAATAATTTGTAATTATATTAATATCAATAATATTAATAATTTGTAATTATATCAATATCCATAACATTAATAATTTTATGGAAATTATTAATATTATAAAATACATGTTTCTGTTTGACAGGCACACTGACCCAAAAGTTGTACTCCCAATTCACGGGGACCGTCCATGTAATGAAAGCCGTCGGGAATCACATGGTGTTGACCTTCTGCTCCGGAAGCCAGGACAGCCAGTTGTACTCGGTGCTTATGTCACGCGAGCATATTCTCCAGAAAAGCAATATCAAGGGTGTGCACAACCTGTTGGAACGACGCAATCTCAATCTCGTCAGCATTCGGGAAACCTGCGCGAAAGGAGCTTCATCGTCGACAACTGGTAGTCTCCTCGTATTAGGACTTTGCTGGCTCGTTTCAGTGAGATTCTTACAGACCTCGTGGTTCACCTTTGACTCCGATGCTTTGTCACTTTAGAGCCGATCGTCGTGTGACCCTGAAACAACGATCTTTTTTTTTATCAGATGCCCACACAAAAAAATATTAAATCTATTGATTCTTATTTAATAACTGAAATGTTAGGACATTATGCACCGAGCTGGTGTCTCATGTTTGTTGCCATTAATTCGTTCAACGTTCAACTCGCTGCCACGACACACGACGTACGATGTACTTGAAAAGAAAACTCAGAGGAACCATCTACGCCTAAACACAACTTCCCCGATCATTGTTGCAACAATGTTGGTGAATCAGAAATTGCTGAGCGCGAACGCAGACACCGTACAGTAGTTACCATTCCCTTAGAACAGTTAGTATTGCGATTGTTTGTGTACAAATACAATACAAAGAAAATTTGTGGAAACAACGTTCTATCGCCTTGCCAGCTGGCTCGAGCCCTTGAAAGGCAATTGCATTTTCTGAATCTAGTACCACTCGATCATCACAAAGTTTGAAGTATGTGAATATGCGCAACTTCTCAGTGTATTATATTACTATTATTTCCTCTCGTTTCAGCGCCAAAAGAGATAATTATTGAGTATAAATGATTTCACTACCAATCAAAATGATGGTACTCTTATCCTGTTAGAACTTAACATTAGATTCACCGATAAGGATATTATCCGTGAATACATATGCATATGATACAATAATATTACCGAACCGAGAAGACGGTAATCTGACAGCGACAAATCGCAACTGATCTTTTTCTGAAAATATGACGTCGATCGCCTTCGGATCAGATCTGAATGAAAAAATCGACAATTAGAAGGAACACAAAGGAAAAAATAAATACGGCGGTACCCAGCATTGCGTTGAAATAGTATTTATTTATGTGCAAACACTCGATGTTATATATATGTTATATAGTACAATAGATACCTATATATAGTGACGTGAAATGAATATTCGTGTGTTCGACGTATACGTATAAACATGATGAAGTAATAAAGAGTGACTGCGACTTATTTAATGTACAACTCATTCTATATCGTAACACCTACGCTCTCGAATTTATAATATTTTAACGTCTCGGGTATTGTCGTCGTTTGACTCTTACGACAATCTGGATGATGCATAAGGGTCTTTAAATGCTATTTAAATGAATCATATTGATGAGATGCGTCGGAGTGAATAGATTAGAGAAAGCTAGCCTCGGTGTTCTCTGACCGATGGTACGTTGCGCATGCACTAAATCGCGTCGGTAACTCCTTGTTATTAGGAAGGCAATGTGGTCGGTTCGTAGAGGAAGCTGCGGAATAGAGGAGGCCACAGGGTATAATAATTAAGGTTAATTGCACAGTTAACCTAACCCGCCGGTTTGGCACGTGACAAAGCCTGGGTCAATTTTTTTGTTTTTTTCTTTTTTCGTAAGTTCAAAGGCAAATTTCTTTATCGGCTCCTATTTTCCTCGTCTTCTTATTCGGCGAATTCTTCTGTACGATTTTATCTACCGTCGCATCTCTCCTCTTTCCGATCTGAGTTCCATGGTTTTGTTGAATCTTCCGCTTTGGCTCGTCAGCTATTCTTCGTCGAGTGGGCTTTGTGAACGAAGAAGCTCAACGGTCAAAGGAAACGAATACAAAGGGCTCGATTTTCGTAAAAGCTCTCGTTCGTCGAACCTGATGCCTGTCAGCGCCTGAGAGAACGCGTGTGTCTGCGAATGCAGTGTCCGGATTACTCGAAGCATTACTTCTCGAACATGTAATGCCCGTATTCTAATTCCTTAAAGAATATCGATCGATCCGCAGAAGTCGTTCAAACCAGAACCGCTTAACCCTCTGCCGGCGAAGGAGCATCGTTGATCGATCGTCGACAGAACGGGCAGCAGAAGTCGCGTGCTCGATACCCGACGGTCATGTCGCTCCGCTAATAACGTACGAAACTTATAAAACTGCATGTAGCCAATGCGTAACGATGAAATATAATTCTCAACTTGCTATCTTACCTACTGATGTATTCAACGGCGCCGATAATATGTTCTTATCTCTTGGTAGCTAGCGACACACACGGTAGGAACGTAAGATTATCAATTGTAATACTGAAAAATACAAAGGTCTCTACCAAAAGTCCAGCAGCGCATTTAAAACTTAATTGATTTTAAAAATCAAGAACATCAAGCCCTGCTTCATTTGTAAGTCCAAATTTCTTGCAACGTTCAGTCTCTAATAATTTCAGCATCAATGTGATCATAAAAATTTGAGGTTATCGGCCTGTTTTAGTTACAATAACATTATTTCTCGACAGAAATCGGGGCAATGTCTTCGGCATTTAAAATAATAAAACGAGGTATCGCGACCTCGTGTACTTGTCACGGTAAACGAAACTTTCGTAAGTTTACGTTAATTAACAAAAGAGGACCCAGGGAATTCATAGAAAGACAAAGAATAAAACCAGACCCGGATATTCCCATTAACAGTAAGTTTCACATATTTTCGAAAAAAAAAAAATCGATAAAAAAACGTGATGTTACTTGACGATAAATATTACAGAACGAGGTGTCAGGGACATCGGATCCGTGGTTGATGGAAAATTCATACCGACGCCCGAGAGAATTCCAGAACTTGTAGTGCCGAATCTCACAGGATTTAAGTTGAAGCCATATGTTTCTTATCGCTCTACAGACGTCGTACAGGACAAGTTTACCGCGAAAGATCTGTTCACGGTTGTGTACGCAGAAAAAATTAAGAAAGATTTTCAGGAAAACAAGCTTGATGCGGACGGCCAACCGATCGAACCTAATACATTTGAAAAGTTGACGCCGCAAGAGGCTAAAGACGCAGCCGGCAAGACTGGTACCGATATTTTTGGATGAATATAGTGAAAACAATCGATGAAACCATTCAATCGTCATGCAATTTTTCTTGTTATCGATTAACCATTTAGCGATTGACCGTGTGAAAAATGTCTCGCTTGTTCATAAACAATAAATGAGAAAACTAGCATCTTCGTATAATTCAATGATGCAACATTTATTACCATCCATAATTAACACTTTTCGGAAGAAACGTGAAATAACTAATAATACAAGTACATGATTTTGCCAAAGTAAAAAATTGATATTTCGTATGCACAGTGAATACATTCTGCGGGTTCGTTCATGCATTTTAGTGCAAAAAAATATAACTTCCAATTTTCTGAATCTTGCGTTACGTAACTATAATAGAGAGAATAAATATCATAAAAACTTACGTTGACAACAAGAAAAACTCACAAAGTTCAGCCTGTATATGTATTTTATTAGATAATCATCTCTACGTGCACTTGTGTACATTCTTATTAATGATTCTATTCGTACTCGATAAATTGGTAAGTATTCGCTATCATCATGACCGCAAAAATTGTCGGATTACACCGATCGCAGTACATATGTTTTCTTTTTTTATGCGTTTTAACTATTTCACCTAGCGCTTATTTCACGACACCATTTTCTCACCTCATGATATGCTGTTCATAAAACCCATTTTGTTTAAATCCTATCGCGCAAAAGTCTTTATTTCTTGTTAGCAAACAATTATCCCTAAAAAATATTTGCAACTATTGACTATACGTTAGACCTGGCATTGCGAAATGATTAATACATTATCACATATACAATCCTTAACGAAATAGTGTAATCGATCCTCGACGTAATCGGATATATACGTACATATACCATTCTTCTTCTTGACTAGCGATTAAAATGAATTCGATTATTGCTGGTGGACGAACGATGTCGAAAACGATCCCTAGTTACGTCATATACGTGCGAGCGAATCCGTTATTCTGAAAAGTCGGTTCAGCTTTTATTTTCACTTTTTCGTGCCGATCCTCGATGTCCTATCGACATCTACTGTTCAGAATTACACATTCGCCCCGCAATTTGGCTACCTTAATCATTGTTTTTTCGCTTTACAAAAACCCTCTTTGAGCCGAGTTTGATTGTTTTTCTTCCTTTATTTTATTTTTTATTTTTTAATAATTCATTTGTTTTTTGTTTTTATAAAAAATTGCGGAGATTTCGAATAATAGCGTCGTTGTCGGTTGTGCGCGGCCGGTATTGCTTTCTATATAACGACTATAGGTCTTCTACTTATATAATTATATATCCGATGAGAATCTACACTGCGACGAAGTGCTGCACGCGAATTATTAATAGTCTAACAGCTGAAGATCATGCTGGAAGGCATGCGCAGATTGCATACTTATCTACTATTACATTGTAAACAGGATATAGTGGAATTCGTTTATGAAATACGTTTATCGCCTAGACACTCCGTCTAGCTCGGACTAGATTCGAGCGCAGTGCCTAGCAGTTCACGATGATAAAATATTACCAGTCGTTCGTGTTGGAGAATATTCGGAAGTGATCGGTAATATCCGAAGCCTCGTAAAGGCAGAGTGGTATAACGAAAATTTTATGAAAACGATGGCAATGTCTACGGTATCAACGACAAAATTAATCACTTCCAGCTTTGGTTTCACTCTCGAAAATGCGTTATTCATAATAATCAATTTAACCATTCAGTCAAGCTACAATGACGTAAATCGAAATATTGACGATTAGCTCCGATATGCAGCACTTCATCCTAATCTAATGGTTCAATATTACCCTTTTATTCTTTGTTGTAATTCTACATGATTTATTATCAGACCGTTTTGCCATAAAAACATCGAGAGTAGTAAAACAGCCTCGTTGTTTTTTTTCCCTTACATTTCTCGATTTATTCGGCATATCTTATTTCTTTAACGTCGATGCATTTTTTTCTAACCATTCGGCGAGCTCAAGATAAAAACAGAAACGTACAAATCTCTAACCGATATACCTTCGTATTTTTCTTCAATCCTCTCACGTCAATTCAGTTTGTTACACGCGAACAATACTGTCTCTATTTTTCTCTGTTTCTCTATTCAGTGTCAATTTTTTTCCCTACGTTCTTACGGTACTACTTATTCATTTCATTGACAAACTAATAGTTATATCCTCCAAAGTTCTTGTATAATTAATATCAGTATCTATATAAAATCTTTTCTTCATCATTTGTAGTTTGAGCATACGTGTCCTGATTTATGTCGTTGGCAGTACAGGATTTTTTTTCTATTAGATCAAATCGTAGAACCAATATGATGCGGCTGATAGTATCGTATTTTTTTTTTTAACTCTTTTACTCGAGGTACAAATGACTGTATAAAAATGAGGACTGGGCTACCGACCAGAAATCACTGCTGGGATTTTATCTGAACTTAATAATCATATACGTTTCGAATACGCTTGTTCGCTTACTCCTCACAAATCGCAAAGTTTCTTTTTTACCTAGAGCAAGACTATAACGCCACATGGGTGTGTACCGCTCGACAATGGGTATATACACCATTTCGTTTCCGTTCTCAGTCTATAATGAAATTGGATTTTTTTTTTATCGTGGAAAATTCAGTCGAGTAACAAGATAGAAGTGCATACAATCACGCAGATTCAACCTCCGCTATCGAACATTGTTCCAGTGTCAATTCTCTGTATGCACTCGTTAACAGAAGACTTATCGACAGAAAAAAGACTTTTGTAGGCGTTTTCAAGATCTAAAAAAATTCAGGTGACCACGTTTTTCATGTCGGACAATATATGCGGGCTGGAGCACCAATTTAGCGATGAATAGCATTCAATGGACAGCATTTCGAAAAAATAACGTAATTCGGTGTAGGCACAAAGCAACACTTAATGGTAATATTTTTGATGTGAGTAATACTACATTTTTTAGCGACTTATCTGCATTTGTTCAGCACTAGATCAATTTTCACGATCAAAACATATTTGTCTTAAATGCATTGTTACGCCTATGTAAATCGAATCAATATTCTCCTACCTATATTTTAATGATGTCTGAATGGAGCAAGAATGGAGTCGAAAGTATAACGGGGAACGTCTAACGCCAGTACGAAAGTTTTTTTTTTAAAATAAATACTAGGTTCAGTGATTTATGGTCAGCTCTGTGATAAGGAGAACTAATCGAGTGCTGTACAATATTTGTGAATGTAGTACGAATTTAAGTTCTGAACCGTAATTATATTTATTTACATAGCCTTTTTGATCGCGTTTCGTTTCTTTTTTTCTTCTTCCTTTAATTAATTTAAATTTCATTAAACCCTGTACCGTGTAATAATGCATTTCTTTAATATTTTGATCGTAAAAATAAGAGTACTGCTAAAAAAATTAAGTCTAAACGCTAAAACTTCTGTACATATTCAGAGGCACGTTTAAGAGAAAACAAGCTTTAGAATTTTGTATAAAAATAATTTTACGATTCTACCGACATTTTACGTTGTACGGTCAATAGCTACATCGATCCTCGGACTCAGATATGCCTTCTGATATAATAAAAGTGATAACGTGCATTTTTCCAGTATTCAAAAGCCCACCTAAAGTTTTTTTTTTATGAGTAAGTTTCCCGTTAAGGAATACTCCGCAACAGAGCAGCGTGAAATCGTCGATACGCGGCTGATTTTTCTCCCCCTTTCTTGCATTTCTCATGTATGGAAAGTGGAATAACGTAAAAACGAAAAAAAAGAGGAATCAGCGTTATATCATGTATTTCGGACTGCACTGTTGAGATGGTTCGCTCAACCAATTCGAGGGATTTCGATCAACAAGATCTCACCTCCCTCCCGTTTTCGTACAATTAAAGTAGTGTTTATAGTCGTAAAATTAAATGACGAAATGAATGATGATGATTAGAGGTCACATCGAAGCTATACAGAAATCTACTTTCTAATCTTGAACAAGTTTAAATACTTGTGGATATTATGAAGAAAAAAAAATTTGCTCGTTTCAACGTCAGCGACGTTGCGATAACAAACAAAAAAAAAACCAAAAAATGTAAGATCCTCGCTGTTGTGTGTTCCGAAGAAGCGTGGTCACTCTCGGTCATATGCAGTATTCTTTTGAATGATGTGATGTTGGAATGTTGTTTAAACTATGTATATTTCTCGGGGACTCGTTCGGAGTCTTCAAGAACCCGATGTCGCTAAAGAGTTCACGTGAGGCATTTATTCCATCGGGTCTCCAGCATTTTCGAATATGGTTGCATGAGGGTTACTTCCGGTTGGCCACAAGAAGCCCCCCACGCTACCCGGCGGTAGATACGATGCCCCTCCACCCAGCCCAACCTGGCATATATTATATCACAGTCATTTTTTATTTTCATTTTCAAAATTCAATATTGGCGTCATCTAGTTTTTAATTCACGAGGTAATTGGCATGCCGGATGTGCGGGGTAAGACGAAGCCATGTTGCGCAACTCTTTCTCAACCCTACGATTTCACTCATCAAATTCTCGTTGAGAAAAAGCGCACGAGGGTGTGAGGGGGGCGGGGGGAGGCAAATCAGATATCATAGATAAACGGCGCAACTTAACGAAAAATAATCATTTATTATATTACGTCAAATAAATAAATAATAGTAGGAACAAATCGCAGGTACAGGCTACGTACGTATCGCCATATTAAAACTAATGAGAAATTATAATATTCATTGCTGCTCCTTGTTGTCTGCTAATCGAAAACAAGATTCAATATTCCCGGCAAGTAATACGCAAAGTAACGATAAACAATAAAATAAAATAAATAATCAATCAGCGCATCGCTCTACGTTTCAGAGTACATGGATGATAGAGTTCCAGCCTCATGGTAAAACTCGATTTTCTATTGTCACATTATGTAACACGCATACGATGTAATAATTATACATTTCGATAACCAATTGCAATCGATCAGAAATTTTGAATTACAAACTGTTGCCTCGGATTATATATAAAAAAAAATCTGCTTTATGGAGCACACAACGGATTTTATAGGCCTAGAGTAATGCCTTTTGGATTCCTCCCATGAGTGTTTACTAGAACCCAATGATCCCCTCTAATTCTAATCTATCTCACTCACGAGATTACCTGTTGACTCCATAGGAGTGTTCTCTCTGCCAATTGACAATCCGCTGCCAATCGTGATGGTAGACTTTTCCATCTTTCCTCGTCACGTTCACGATCTCTCTCAAAATCCGGATCCCCATGGCCCTGTGACAAAGGCGGTAAAATCTGCGTACGCTGTGCCATTTTGTAACTATCCTGGCGTGGTACGTGTTCGCCCCGTCGTACGGTACCGCTCGACAGTGACGGCATGGGCGTCGGGCTTCCTCCACCTCTGTGCCTGTGATAGAGGTTCCTTTTTTGTTGCAGCATACGCTGCTGAACCATCAATTGAAGCTGCATACCCGAATCTCCTCGTATTTTAAATTGCTGCGGACTCGGAGACGTTGAACTTGGCCGCAGATGTACAAGATCCAGGTGACCTCTCGCCTTTCCCGAGTCTGAAATCGATCGCAAGTACACATTAAACGGTGCGCATTAAAATATATTAAACGGTGCTAATTACTATGGATTTTATTGCAGTGAAGCGGTTCGAAAGTTTTTATCACTGGCACCATTAACGCACGCCCGGCAGCCCTTGAGGTTTTGCTATAATAATTCGCACATGAGTTTGGCCGAAATTAGAGCTGTTACATTGGGGGTTGGTCTACTGTTCGAAGATCTTCCTTCGGCAATTAGAAATATTAAAACCAGTAGAAGAAAAGATTCTAGCGGTCACTGAAGGTAAACGCAGTTCAATGACTGTGAGCTCATCGAGTATGTGTTCATTCTTGTTTCCGTAACGATTTTGCGAATGTAAAATGGAATTTTTAATTCCTCGAAACGTTATCGGATGGACTCCAGCAATTCACCTTTCGTACGATCGTTTCAGCTCTGACAGCAAAAATTCTTGAAGCCTTAGAAGCGGTAATTATCGTATCTCAAATGTAAATTAAAGTGCGACTTGATATTTTTTTTATCACAAAGAGGTAAATTAATTACCTTGAATACTGCGTTGCTTTGCCGGTCTGTCTCCGGCACTGGCTTGTTGACAGAACAACATCCGCGATCCTCCGTCGGAGGCTCTGCGAGCCTGGCTAGCTCGAGATATTCTGGCGGCTATAGGCGATGGACTCTTCGGCGGCGGTGGCGTGCATGACGGCAGGCTGCTCGTGAAACATCCGGTTATTGTAAAGTCGGGTGGACATCCCGAGTCGAAACTCGACTCGAATATTTCGGACGACGAGCTGCCGCTACCACCGGCACCGAAAAGGCTGGCTCTGCTCGGTGGATCGATCGGATCCATTATCGGGCTGTCGAAGTGATGTTGCTGATAATCGCTCAGACGCCGATTGACGATCTGGCTATCGATTCGCTGGCTGATATCGCGATCCAGGCCTAATCGGTGTTCCTGCAACTTGATCTGGGCTTCGCGCAATTCGTCGCCGCTCGGGCCTTCCTCGAAATCACCCTCCGCGCTGCAGCAACCTTCATCGGTCGAGGAGCTCGTCGAATTGAAACGTTTGCCACCCCTGCCAGTCTCCTCCCGTCCCCTGTAAAATAATGATCGACCACAGTTTTATCATCTTCGTCCGAACATCGAGTCAAAATAGCACGCTCTCCGAAAATCGGAACGTTCCTATCCAACTTCCTAGCCAGTTTTGTCTGGATTTTTCAATGAAGGCACGATATGGAGTTTAGAAATTGTAATTAACCGAGCGATGTATTCGTCGGGTTGGACAAAAGATGAAATTGTCTGTTATTTTAAAACGAAAAAAAAGCGCCAACACAAGCGAGACAGAAAAAATAATGGGAATTGAAAGCAGGTAGGTTTAAAAGAAGAGTTACCAAAAACTGAAAGGGACAGCCTCGATCTTCCAATCCAACCTATCCCGAACAAAATCTTCAATTTTCCGCACCGACGACGGTCAATAACCCAATCAACGTCCGACTAAGCTATCGCTGGAAATGAAAACCAGATTCATTAAAGCCCTGCGCACAGTCTAGCATTTGCTTTTCAAAGGCAGGATTGGAAGTTTAAACGCTCGAATTACATGAACAGCATCGGTACTTCACACACGCGGCGAAATAAAGTTTGAAAATTGAAAAAAAAAAGTTAATCTTTACCTCGACTTAAATTTGTCATCTTTTGCTCTACTAACGGGAGGCCAGCAACTGTTATTTGTTGGATTCCCACTTCGATGTTGTTTCAATCTCTCCAATAACAGAAAGTAGATGGCTGCGTGATGGTCGTAGCTGTTGTTTTTTAATGACTGCGAATTTAAAAAAAAAATGAAAAACATTAAATTATTTATGATCGTTACAAGCGGGATTCAACGAAAACGAAAATAATTTTCGGAATCTCTTACTTCTTTGGTGCGTGTAACGTCTATTCCTAAGCTGTGCATCAGCCTGAGTATCTGTTCGTTAGGCTCCTGGAGTGCCGACGGTGGATTTGGTATTATTGTTGGGAATACATCTCCGGATCCGACCATCCATCGATGTCTCTTTATTTGCGGAATCGTGTAACGCTTACCCGGCTCCAATACCAGCATTTTTCTTATCAGACTTTCACAATCTGTCAGGGATTCAGAAAGAATTAGTATTCAAGTTATCACCACGAATAATGTAGTTTGTACTCCAAAATGATAAAATCAACAAATAAAATTGGATCAAGAATGACTCGCAATTGATTATTCGTAAAGCTTCTCTTATCACGTGAAATAATACCCCGATACGAAGATAACAAATTTGCCCGACCGAAAAGTCAGTCACAAAATTTTTTTTTTTTCGATTGATTAACGTGAACGTACCTGTGCTCATGAAATAGGGAATGCGAAATCGACCGCTGAGAACACGATCGCGCAGAGACTGTAGAGTTGATCCATCGAAGGGTAACGCGCCGCAAACGAGTACGTAAAGAACCACTCCAAGACTCTGCGAACATGAGGAGAGATCACATGAAGGAAATCTTCGAGGGGTGAAGGAAAAAAATATACAAGACGAGTCGAACCGAGAGAGTTTTTTGTACACGAGCGACTTACCCACACGTCGATCTCAGGGCCGGCATAATGTTTTCCTCGAAAAACCTCGGGCGCAGCGTAGGGAGGACTACCGCACCACGTGCTCAGTCGTTCGCCGGGTACGAATCTGTTACTGAATCCGAAGTCTGCGATTTTCACGTTCATCTGTGCGTCGAGCAGCAGATTCTCGGCTTTCAAATCCCGATGCGCAACGCCAGTTCCGTGACAATACTCGACGGCGGATAATATTTGCGCAAACGTTGATCTCGCACGTGACTCACACATGCGTCCGAATCGCGCTATGTAATCAAATATTTCACCCTTGTTCGCGTACTCGCACACCTGTTGAAACGAAGAGTGTTACTTAACGATATAAAACATAAGGACGATTTAAAAAAAATATTTATACGCTATACGCCGAACCGATATTACGTACCATGTAAATCATATTTTTCGTTTCCATTACTTGATACAACTTGACGATGTGAGGATGTTCCAACTGCTTCATGATTTCGACCTCGCGATAAACCTTTTCCAGATTCGTCGAATCCAATTGTGTTTTGTCAATAATTTTGATAGCAACCTGGTGGATTCATATCGATCTTTAATAAGTTGGTTCAAATTTTCGTTTTATCAATTAACAACCCACTATTGCCCGAGATTTATTAAAACGTCAATGTTCAAGTTGCATAGTATGTACGTTCGATCAATGTTTTTTTTTTCACATTCTTGTGAAAGCCGAAAATTTTCCAAAATAATGGAAATTTTTTTCGGACGATCAGGCTATAATAGGCGATTTTTCCGTTCAGAATCATTTTGGTACCTCTGTTTTCGTTATGCGATGCCTGGCCAGCTTGACGACAGCAAAGTTACCTTTGCCAATAGTTCCTTCGATGTCGTAGAAGCCCACCCGGATCTGTTTTTTGTTACCCTGACCGGCACCAGCATCCATTTTTGTCATAAATCGGGATGAACTGGACGCGTTCCTTTGTTTTCAAACCGACCCTTAATCGACCTTGACGGCCTTTCTCATAGTGACCTGAAATTAGTAACGTCGGTTAGTGCAATGACAATAATATAATAACAAAAACTATGTAAACACTGATCCAATCAATAATAAATTATTATTCCAAAAAAAAAATTCTAACTGTTTTCATACAAGAAGTGAAGAAGCAGGAAAAGACATGAAAGGATTTAAAAAATTGTTCTCACATAAGAAGTAAAGAAGCAGGAAAAGATGTGAAAGGATTTAAAAAATGTGGTGAGCGATAACGTTTGTTATAGACAAGCTAACCGCGAGTTGTAATTTAGAATTGCCGTTTACTTTGTATGCTTTTTATTTTTAGACTAATAGTGCGCAAACTTAATGGAGGGATTGAAAAAAAAAAAAAAAAAAAAATAGTTTCCTAGCTCGTGCGTCACTGCTTACGCATGGTCGGGAAATATCTGCTTTTTTTCGCTCTACCACTATTGCTCGCTCGCTCGTGGATGTCATTTTGTACCGCTACCGAGTTAGTATATTGTTGACGAACATTGGTCATTTTTTCCCCTCTCAATGAATAGAGCATCTCCATTTCTGACAATTCTTCCGTACAATTTACTCGACCATCACCCTTATTGACATCTTCGTTGTCTACAGCACGGACGTATCTTCCATCGTTGTCAAACGCCGTTTAAAAATAATTATTAAAAAAGAAAAGTTGATGAGAAAGCGCGTTCGCGCACTCTCGCCAATTTGTACCGCCGCGTCTCGAAACTCGGGCTGCTTTCTCGTTTGTACGGTGGCAATTGTTTTTAGTGCCTAGAGCCGCGTCATCGGGCACCGGTCGATAAGGCAAAGGACCTCGGAAATGGATTTTCCGTTCGATGAAACACACGTCCGAGCGGCACGAGCTTTTTCGTGATCTTTCGCATGCATTGATTTAAACGACGTACGTCCGAAGTGTCCTTCGACTTTGTCGCCGATTATCTTATTTCGAGCATATGACGTGTGCACTATCTACGCGGAAAGATAAATATTAAATATCCGAGAAGATAATTGTTATTGTCCGTTATCGGTCGATCCTACTGTCGAAGCGTAAAAATCAATGTGCAGCCGGCTGTATTTTTTATGTACACATTATACGTACCGGTCGCGAGTTCGGAAGTTGTCTCAGAAGCTGCGGCGTCGCCGATCCGAGGGTGACGAGCGAACGATGAATTTGGGGATTTCGAACGCGCGAGGCTGACTCCCAGGAATATATATCGCGGTAATTCGTTCCGTCGAGCAGTCCAACAGCGGCCCGCAACGCTGCAACAAGTACAATCGTCCGGGTGTATTCGTACGAGTGACGTCACCGGAATCTCACGGGGATCCACCGACGCGTATGATCGGATCGATTGTCGTCATAGGAGCTATACTCGTCTCCGACTACACAGGACAGTCGGCGCCGATGGATAGAGACGAACACGTTGCAGCTCGCGGACTAATCGAACGAATAGAAACTGTGCGAAACGATAGTGCGAGCCGGTTCGGTTCGAGCACAACGAAGAACCGACTGTTTTCTTTTTTGTTCGTATAGGTAAACGGACTCACTGTGTAACGAAACGCTGTTCGCCGTAGATCGTTTGAAACGATTGGTCGCGAAGCCGATCGAAGCGGAGGTATACGAGTGAGTGCGGTAGATCCGATTGAAGTTAGTAGTTTGTAGCAGTAAAAAGTGTCGTCGTCTCACCAGGAGGCGGTGTGCGAGGCCCGGCGAGAAGTGTTGCCATCGGCGTGACCGCTGAACCACCGCCACCACCACTAACGCCGGTCTTTCCTCTCGTCTGCCCTCACGAGATTTCGAATATTCTCTGTGCGTCAGTCGTCATGACGATACCTAGCTTCGACGGCGGTTCGATACCGACTGAACGTCGGCCATGTTGCTACCCTCAACCCTGGCTGCGCGATCGTTCGCGCTCCGCGGCTTTGCCCCTCTGTCCGTCCGCGCCGAGTGTAGTTTCGCTAACCAACACCCCACCCGCTCACCCACGACGTCGACGAGCCGGCGCGAGAGGGCCCTCTTCCTCGTCGTTCCTTACTACGCATAGCGTAACCTTACGCCGAACAGCTTCGTTTCGCTTCGCCCCCTCTCACGCTTCTCCATCCCACCCAGGCCGATCCGCCCCTCCTCCGGCTCTCCCACTACCGGGAGACCCGACCGAAGACGGCGTACGACCACGCGCATTATTATCTTCTTCGACAATTGACGTCAACGCTCTCCCCCCCCGAGCAACCTTGTCGTACCTAGCCGGAGTTCTATCTGTCTCTCCGGCCGGCTTAATTGCCGAGACATGTAATTGTGTCTGGCTCACGTACCGACACCGGCTGGCGGAGTCCCTTCGTCGCCATCGCTTTTCGCGGCGAACGCGCTTGCGTCCGCGTACGTACGGATGAATCACCGTACCTTTGTTCCCGCGACGGGTATTTCGCTTGCCATGGGAAAGCGACATTGCATACGCCGAGAAAAATTTCGGGCGAGCCTGTTGCACTTTGCGGGGACGAGTTTTCGGTCCGCTCTGTTCGGTCAATGGAATAATTATTGGCTCGCTCGGGTAACTTCTTTGAGTTCCTACAGCCTGACGATGAATCGCGGTCCTGCCAAATAAACGTTCTGTACGGGACCGATTGGTCTGCTCCGGCGAGGATGTCGACTGTGGCGACTCTGGCCTTTTTCCGTTTCGAACATGGTCGAACATTTTTTTAGAGAAATCTTTCAGCAAGTTTCCACTCGACTCGTTGAGTTTACATTTTTTTCAACTTTTCAACCTAAATTTCGGCTTAGGTATCTAAAATAAGAAAGTTGTGTTAATGGAATAATGAATCAAAAATCGTAAAGATAAAACGTCAAATGAACGGAAGAGGTGAACCCACGTCACTCGATAGAATAAATAAAGCAAAGTCGACATTAACCATACATCAGCGACGCATACGCCGTGCAAAAGAAGGAAAGGACGTGAGCGACAAAGCGATAAATTACAACTTCGTACCGTGCAGCACTTACCTCATTTTCAGATAATAATTCAAAACCTGAACGCGACCATGACTTCCTTCTCGCTATCTTGCTCTTTGCCAAGCTGGCACTATCCGTACGAATTGCTTGCAATTTTTCAAATCTAATCTCATTGTATTTCTTTATTGACGATTTGCGCGAAAAGGTTGCCTTCGGAAAATATACTTGAAAAATTAATTCACCGGAATACGAATTTTTATGCATAAGCGAGTATACATTAAATTCGTTAGAAACCGATGTGCCGAAGTTGAATTACCGACTTACGAAGGATGTAAAAAAAATTCCACTCGCTGTGTCGAGCCGAAATTCGAGCTCCTGTGCAAATTTTTTAGTTCGTATCCATCTCTCGGCATAAAAACTTAATATTCTGTAAAAAAAAAAAAAATGATACAGCCAATTGATCCGTTAACAAATTTTCCGTCCATCTTACGGCCCTGATGTTCTAAGCTTGTAGGTAAAATCAGTGTCCTCCACCTCCCACTTCGTCATTCGAGCGTCGCCGCGATAACCGTCACGAGATTCGTCGGGGCGTATCGAGATGACAGATACTCGATCGCGGCTAGCCGTCAAGTCAGCCGGCCCTGTATTATCGCTTCGGCAATTGACGTCAGCCTCGATGTACGTACTATACGTACGGGAAGGTTTGCGTTCGATAGCTTTGACACACGACCGTGCAGAGTTCGGATCTTTTCAGCTCCGATATGCTCGAGACTCGACCGCTAATAACTCATCAACATTGAACGATGGCTTTCTTTACATTTGCCTCGCGTTGGCTCTTTTCGGGGAAAAAAAAGCGAGCGCCTCCGTCCGGCCAACAAGTTGAAACGAGCAGACGGAACATTAAATTCTTACAGACGCCAGTTTCCTCCGTCCGTCCGCAACTTTCAGACTATCCGAATCTTCCTGTACGTCTCAAGAAACTTCCGCGTACGCTGTTTGCACCGAGTAGACGCACATTCGGAGTCTTCCCTCTCGGCTTTCTATCCTCATTCAAATGCGGTGCCTACCGCTCGGGACTCTTTGAAGCAACCACGTTTCGGGCACGAGTTCTATCTCAGGAATCGTAATGTCCCGCGAATTTCTATCGTCGATGTATATTTTCGGCTCGGCTCCTCTGCACGCGAGCCTCGACCGTAATATGTATGTAGCTATGTTGGGCGTGCGTCATAATTAAAGGAGACTGAGATGTACTAGAAAGGCGGATAAGATCGTGTTTCTCGCGGATCGACGTACCAACGTACACGTACCGCATGCCATCGGAATAGTCACTAGGGGAAAACGACAATCGCGACTCTGCCGACGTCAATGCTTCTTTGACGTTGAGATCGCGAGCCGAGCTTTATCGACCTATATATATATATATGTATTTTCGTTCTTTGTCGCAGCACCTTGGGATAATAGAAGCAGTAATGCTATCGAGACGGTAATGCTATTATGGGTCTGAAAACGGAGTACAATTTCCTATCACTGCGAGTTATAATTCCTGCTGGCAATAATAGTCATTTCAAATTTATTCGAACGTAGTACGAATTCAGTGAGTAGTAACTATTTCAGTAACAACACAGATACAGAATGTAGAAGTTTGAGACGATATATTTGATGTTTGATTAATTGAAATGATTTTTCATTGAGTCCACACGGCGCGGTCTGCTTCGATGATTTTGTTCGGGGGCCTGACTCACCTACCTACCCTTTACTGTACGATTCTAGCCATAATATATATTTCATATTGTTGTGATGTGCGGAATAAATAACCGAATTTTTGCGACACTCCGCAAATCCTTTGAACAGTGCCTTCTACTATCGAGCTTGTATACGAAGACTCTAAAACATCTACAATAACGAACACACAATCTGTTGAACACAAAAGTGCAAGCGCACATTCGATTGGATGAAACTCGCAGCCCTGTACAACTTTTATGATGAAGTCCAAGGTGAACGTCCCAGTGACCGAACACGTCCCCGTGGCCGGACAAAGCACGCGTGCAAGATAGACGGAAGTACGATTTTTTATGCATGTCCAGGGACTGGGACTCCTCCCGTAGGTGTGCGGCCACTGGTACTTGTACCTTATATCATCGTGAGTGGTAAAATAAATTTCTACTGCACTGCAATCCGTAATGTCTCCGTGGAGTCTGAGTAAAATTTATCGAATTTCTGCCCATCGGCGCCCATTCGATGGACGAAGTGCATATCCGTAAGCTTAAATTGGATTTGAAATCCAATATAGTTGGAATTGCGTTAGCATTTCTAACTATTTCACGCGAGTTCGAATGTTGACGGACGAAGGACGTCCCATTCGTTGATCAATTTGAGATTCGGATTGAGATTCGGAACATTTCGAACACTTCCATCGAGCCTCCGTAGACGAAACACGGATGGCACCTCTGTAAGTCATGGGAACGAGAACTGAATAATCTCTTTTACGAATCGTCGTAATAAAATTTTTGGGGAACCAAAGTTTTGAAGCATTAAAGTATACTGTGATGAATATTGAAATATCGATTACTTCGAAGTTTTTCAATTTTCGGAAAACTTCGAAGAAAATAATAATTGCATTTACTATTTTTATATCGACCATATTTACCATTTTTATTCCGATATTTAATGATTTTGTATTCTGAGCTCTGTATTGGGTCTAATGTAAACCGATAAAGAAAGGGGAAATGCATAGAATAAAATTATACAAAAGAACGAAAAATGTGGAGATTCCTACATTGGTCTTCCTACACTGGACGTAAAAACGTTATTTATATCCACATGATATCGGCTCCAAGGATTAAATTTTGGTTCGCTGTGGCTTCACAAATTCAGATATTGAGGTACCATCGATAAAAATAATAATAATAATATAAGATAAATAAATAAATAAATAGACAAATAAATAGCATCGTGTATGCTTACGCGTATGCACGACGTAGGACGTTGTGCACAGCAGATACCGTACTTTTCGAATTATCGACCTGTTGATAAATCTAAATGCTGGGTTTTTGACAATAAATAAATCTCAATATTATTTTGAACTCTCAATACGGCTCAAACCTCAAAAGGTATTCGATTGCAACAAGTACGAATCAGTTAGCTTTCCTGAAAGTTGCGAAAGGCTGTGCGAAAGTCCAAAGTGTAAGTGTACTCTCGTCGACGAGGAACGTGGCCTTTCCGAGCGAAAGATGGAGAAAGAAAACGCGAGGAGGCGAGGGTGATTCGCCCAGGATCCCAGACATTCTCGCACGGACCTGTTTGACGTCATCGAATGACGTCAATCCTGGACCCCTCCAGATCTACGCCCTCCCTACCTCTATGTCCGTTTCTGTCGTGTCAACACAAGAACGCCAGCCATCCTCCGAAAGTGCCCACGAAATCCAATAAAGTTTGGCCGCTCAAAGAAATAGTATATCGGTAACGCGGAAATCCGAACACATATACCTATATGTATATACACATGCACACCGCTCGCGGCTTGGAAAAAACTTAGCTCGATGGAAAATCGATTGCAATTAATCGCCGTGAAAAATAAATACTATTTTACTGTCAGCTTCAGTTCAATCGGCAGTTCAACATGGAAGAAGCAATGATTGCATGATGTGCTCCCAGGGCGAATCAAGCCGATCGATTCGTGTATTCGCGCGCCGCAATACCCACGTGTAAAGACTGTACTCGAATTTATTATCGTACTCTTGAAGACGATAATCCAATCCGATCGCCAGCCGAACAAAAATTACACGACATTAGGGTTGCAATCGTTTCTCTTAAAGTTCCAGAGGAGGTCGTGAAATTCCGTCGTCGGCAATAGAAATTGCTATTTTTTCAAGAGTGCCGAAACTTCAGCGTTCAAAGTCAGCGTTCAAATTAGTCTCGACGTCTTAAGACTATGTAAAAATGCATTCGCGAAAGAGAGAGAAGCAGACGAGAGCGCTCACGGCAGACCGAGAGGAAAGCACTGAGAATTTATTCTGTCATCGTCTCAAGTTTGATTACTCACGTATTTCGAACTTCCGAACCAAAGATCAGCGATAACGATACCATTTTGTTTCCTCATAGAAAAATCTTAATTTTTATCATTTTCATGTCAACCTGTTCGGAAGACTATCGAGACGAAGCCTGAGTAAATCGAACTATACACGAACAAAACATGCACAAAAAAAACCGACGAGTCGCTTGTGTCTGATTTTTTTGTTTATTTCCAAAAAAATATCCGTTCTTTTTCTGTATCCACTCATTTACAAAGCTTTCGCTACGAAAGAACCAAAAAATTGCAGAAGATGCTATGTTTCGGCGCGTGATTTGCAGATAAAATTAAGAAATATTCCAGAAAGCAGTGTAAATATTTATAATCGTCAGGGTTTTTTAAAACGTACTTTCTCTTCCCCGGCAGATTCGATCCAACCAAATAACAGATGATGTAACACATGGCATCGTGACTTGTCAATATCTTATCGCGAACTATCGCGGAAGCCATGGTTCATCGAAATCTAGTCGACTTTACGACAGATTCCGCTTCCGAGGTGCACTGGGAAGGGCGGGCGGACGAGTCTAAACTTTCATAGAGGTGAGTACAGAGAACATAATTTATGTTTCATCTGGTCCCGACAATAATGCCACTCGACTCCGTACACGTACAACGTACTATACGAACAAAGATACTAGTTCTCGTTGGTTCCCAAATAGCGAAGAAAATAAATTTATTTTCTTAAGTCATTGGAAATATGCATTAGTTAATTCTTAAAATCGTTTAATGTGTTGATTTTTTTGGTACCTCGTGAAGGAAACTTTGTTTTGATGAAACATTTATCAAAACGTCGAAAATTTACATCTAGAAAATAAGTGTCTAGGTCTGAGTGTGTATTGTGCATCTTTAAAATGGCTTGAGCTATCAGGGTGAAATTTATCACAGGGTACGGGACTAAGTCCGCGTTGGACGCTCAAATTTTTGGCCAATGCTTTCACCAAGTCGCATAAAATCGAATGCTTTCGCCTATTGAAATTTACTGCGTAACGTAAATTTTATCGGATATGTTCAGCGGACATGCTAGCTCTACAATTTCAGAGCTACTTATCGACATAAAAAGTTGTACAGAAATCGAATCTTGTCAGCCAACGATCGTACCGAATGTGGCAAAAAATCGATCGAAACTGTTTCAATTTTGTTTTATCTTCAAGCAGCCAAATCTTTGGTTTCCGATGATAAGGCTGAAAAACCCTAACTTGCAACTTGTCGTAGGTGCCTAACTTGTTCACGGAAAAAAGTACACGTTCCGCATTATAAAACAATGTCTTCGGGTTGTTACAAAGCAATAAATTACCTCCCCATTGTTATTCATTTATCTTTCTCACGCTTTTCCAGCTAGTTTTACACTTCGACTAGTGTTCATCAACGTTTTTTTTTCAAAGAGTTTCCGTCCGAAAACGATCGACAAACTATGCATCGAAAGACTCTAAGTATACCTTTCGAAAATCATTGCGCTGTGTTCATTTTCATTGCTCCTCGTGATCGTATCCCTGGATATTTCAAATCTCGCGCCCGAGCGATTCCGTAACCATCCTCGTTGTCCGATGATTCATCGCGGGAATATCACTGACGTTGAGGGCTTAGAAGAATGCCACGTCGGTAACCGAGGCTGCAGCGCGCTGATACCAAATCGAAAGCATAAGATGCAATTGTTTGTTGACTCGCAGTGATAGGTCGAAGAGCTTCGTTTTGCCGAGGGTAGTCGTCTCGCGACGTCACAGCGAGATCCGGAGGGAACGCACGCGCACCATGACCAACGTCGCGTCGTTGCCTTACTTCACGTCTGGCCCGATAGTCGAAGGCTTCGGCAGAGGATCCCAAGCCCTCGGTATACCCACAGGTACATTTCGATGATAAACGCAGACATTATTTTTCCTCGCCCATAATCTTACGATCTTTCGATTGACCGACGATTCACAATGTTGTCGTCTTCGCTCCAATGATTCGACCGACGTCACGAGTTTCACGGTAATAAAGTTGCGTAAGCGCGAACATTTGAGTACACGTCACTCGGAATTGCCTGGACATATGACTGACTTGGTCACCGATCGCCGGAGACATCACAATCGCCGTAGATCCTCGGATCTGCATGACACTTCAAGTATTTATTCGTTGTTTCCAGCCAATTTTCCCGAAGATGTCGTCGCCGGTTTGCCCGATGACTTTGCCACCGGAATTTATTACGGGTGGGCGGAGATTGATGGGGATATTTATAAAATGGTTATGAGCATTGGATGGAATCCATTCTTTAAAAACGAAAAGAAAAGTATGGTAAGTAAAGAATTCACAATATTTCACGTAACGAAATTGTATTATCGGCGTTGGCTTCAAGGCCAACGAGTACCGCGCGGTACTATCGGAGGTAATCGAAAAATGTTATCTTCGGATTGATAGGAAACATCGTATACTGCCATAAAAAATCGGCTAATTCTATGATACACAATTGTACAGTTGAAATGACAAAGCTTAGCAACAACGTATCTTCACTTTGCTACGCCGTCGAAATGTCATCGTTTTTTTCATTGTTTATTGTAGTATTTATTTCGTGTGCATAACTTTTTTATATACCGTTTATATGCGATTTGATACTGGCATCGAGGATGACAGTTGTAACCGTACGCGACAAAGTTCGATTCACCTTAATCGTCATCGTTGCACCGCTTTCTGTAAAAACGATTTTTTTTTTTTTTTTTTCTAACTGGGATTACAGTGAAATCAATTATAAATATGAATGTCTTGTATTTACCATCCATCCGATATTCGTGGCTAACGTAATATTAAGCATCGTTAAATTTCGTATTGATTTCCTCTTTTTTAGGAGACTCACATTCTCCATAAATTTCCGGGCTCTTTGCACGGCAAAGAACTTCGAATAGTTATCACGGGATACATTCGTCCGGAAAAAGATTTTTCTTCGATCGGTGAGAAGACACGCACATCTCAGTAATTCGAAGCTCTTCCGTTCGCTTGTAACAAATATTCACAAAATTTTACAGAGGCGCTGATCGAGGCGATAAACAACGACATTTCGATTGCCGACCGAAGCCTCGACGAGCCAGCGATGTTGCAATACAAAGAACATACCTTTTTTAAACGGAAGTCTGAATAAGCTCATAGAAACTTTACTTATTTTGCAAGATTAATTCGAAATACTAAGTTAATTGTGTAACGGATAATTGGAATAATTTATTATACTCTTTCATTAGTTGAGTCTTATAGGGTTTATGCATCAACAGGCGACTGACTGGATCGACATTTTCCGTTGGTCAGTCGTTAATGGCACCATCCGGCGTAACCATTTTTATGACGTCATTGAGAAATCATCAAAGAAGAATGTTCGATGCCGGCGTCGATTCGGCGGTTTTTATAATTCAGAATGTATTCGAAACGAAGTTATGCGTATTTTGAATAAAAAATAATGTTCATATAATCGCAAACCTATTATTCGCTATGCATACATACGTAAGTATGTAAATATAAATTTTGCTCTGCAAGGGTCGTGAAGGGACCTTGTACACTTTTACATTCCAGGTGGGGGAGGTGGTGGGGGCGGGGGTAGGCTCCACGTCATACCGGGTTGCCGAGGGGATTGAGATCGCCACGGGAAAACCGCGCCCGGGTATCTAGCGGAATTTGATTGCTGTGCGTAAGGTCTGTTCTGCGCGTATGGATTGTGTCCGGGCTGAAACGATTGGGGTGGCCTGAAAAATGGACGGGCGTTCGGACGTGGGTGCCGATTGCCAAACTGTTCGGAATAACCGTAAGCATTTTGTGGACAAGCTGCGGGCCAAGCATTTCCTTGATAAGGTTCGGAGGTGGTAGACCACGGATTGTTCGGATACGCCGAAGGATAATGCCACAAGTTTGTCGGATGACACGCATTCTGTGGCGAACTGTCGGACCAGTCCGGTGTGTTGTACGTTTTAGCCGGTTGTTGCTGCATTCGGCTGCTACTCCACGGATGACTCGATTTCCAGGCGGGCCCTTGGGCTGCTGAATAAAACATAGCGTTATCGTTACGACATCATTTATCAGCCGATCATCAATCACATCTATGTGAAACATATTCAGTGTTTCTTTCTAACTCTACTATGAGCGCCGTCAGATCTGTCTCTCACACCAATACATGTTTCACATCGTCTTAAGGTCCGTCTAAGATTTTTTAGCGAAATTAATTGGTTACATTTTGTTGCTAAACGACAAGTATTGGCATTCGTGGGCTGGTGAGCTTTGAATCGTCATCAGATGAGGACGTGCTCGAGGAATTGAATGGGAAATTGTATGCATTTATTTTCTGTACTATCGTTCGTAAATTATCTAAAAATGGAAAAGAATCTGTTTCCGATTTCTCACCCATCCGCTGACGTTTCTGCGGAACTTCGCCACCAGATTTTGCCTTTTCGTTTTTCTGTTTCTGCTTTAGAGCTGCAAAATAAGCACGTTCTTCCTCGTCGTCCGAGAATTCTGGTTGCTCGTCATCCCCTAAGTCATCCGTGACCTTCATTCTGTAAAGATCATTTAATAATTTTTTTTGTATAAGAACAGATGCGTTAAGGATACATTTTTTAAAGGAAAATGAATTTTAACAAACATACTTAAGCAAATCTTGTAAAAATACCACCGATGTGTACTCGGTGTTCGGACAAAAGTACACTGTCATGCCCACTTTGATGTCAGACTCTTTGATGTGCTCGGTACTGTTGAAACGAACGCAATAATGGGGCTCCGACACCTGACCGAATACATCGAAAATACGACCGAGAACTCGTCGACCGCGTTCGACGAATAACATTGTGTCTAGATTCAATGTTGGTTTGCCGGGCTTTGGTCGTACGACGACCATCTGCTCCACCATCCAGCCAACCTTAGATTTAATAAATTAAATTTATATTGTTCATTATCGCGCTCAAAAAATACGTCAGACTTATTGTCTAACATCGTGTGAAATGATACGGTCGGTAATAAGAACTATAATCGATTTTTTTTCACGGGTAATTGCATGCGCGATCAAATGAAAAGTCGCGTTCCAAGCGGATATCGTGTGAGCGTTCGATGCAATTTTTCATTCGACCGTACACGCCGGTTCCAGTGAAAACAGTTGCCGACAGTTTTTCATACCGACCGGGCGCGGCTTTCGCGTTTCCCTCAGTCTAAATACCTCGCCCAAAGGATCGCAGAGCACTTCAGGAACAGATATTTTCAAATCTTCTATGGGAGGCAAATTATCAAATTCACCCTTTAATTCCTTCTCATGGCTCCCTTTTTGTCTGCGGTTCCTCTCATTCCTGAATGATAAAATGAAACAATCATTTTTATCTACGAAGAATTAAATACACATGTTCAAAATGATTGTAAAAATAAGCAAACATACTTTTTCTTGGAATCATTGGTTCTCTTGTCGTTTTCTCTGCTGTCATCGCTTTTGTCGCTATCCGTGTCGGAAGACAAGCTGCTTCCAGCGGAGCTACTAGAGTCGTCACTGTCGCTGTCTTCGTCGGACGTTTCAACAATCGTCATGTTCCTATACTCTTTTGTTATCTGCACTTCCTTTTCATTCTCATCTGTGCGATTATTTTCCTCCACACAGATGCAATCTGGTTCTTCGCTCTCCGAGTCGGAAGTATCGTAAGCCGTGGCTATGACGGACAACGAAGTGACGGCAGCTTGTGCCTGCACTTTTTTTGTAATTTGCAGGTTTACGGATTGTTCATATTTGTTTTTGGAAATAGATAAATTATTTTCCATAATCGCTGCCGATTCTGTACGTTCTCCGATTGTTGACGGCGGTGCGGCGCTCGATTCCAGGATTCCACCGCTTTGCTCGTTTGATAATGTGGATCGTGTTTCGAGTCGCTGTTCAATTTGCGATTCTTTCTTCGCAACAGTTGCTTCATCCATTGATAAATTATGTGTACCCATTGTTGATTCTACACAACTGAACGATGCAACTGACGACGGCTCGTTGGTAGACGCATCTACCACCTGCACGCTGCTTTCCATCCCAACTGCAACATTGCCGTTCGTCTCATCATTGCTCGGCGTCGTTCTGTTTGTTTCTTTCGGAACAATGCAATTTCTATCGGTCCGGTGGTAATTTTGTGCGACTGGAATTCTCGACGCTACGGTGTCAGCGACCGTTGTTTTTAATGGGCTCTCAAACACCGTTTCGACATCCTTCTCATCAGTATTGATTAAAACCTCGACGTTTTCCTTCGTCGTAGACGCAGTGTGTGCAACAATGGAGTGAACGAATTCCATCGATGTTTCACTTTCGAATTCCAGTGAATTTTCGAAACGACTTTCTACATTAGACGCCACCTTTGCGTCGATGCCTTTTACATCACTATCGCCATTGTCGTCCTGCACTGCAATCGTTGTACTTTGACTGACAATTTCGGCCGCTTCCATGATTTTTTAACGTATTCTTTTTATTTTATTTTAACGTAATGTTGAATTGTACGTTTTATCCGATGTCAACAAAGCTACGACACGCGGTTCATTCGTGTGTTTGAACATAACCAAAAAGTCCCTTGTTTTCGCATGGAAAAGAAAAGTTTACACTAAATCTTATAACGCTACGGGAAGGTAGTTAAGAATTATCATTATTGTGCGGTGTGAAATGCATTTTGAGAAATTATGTCAATCAAGAAAAAAGCGTGCAACAATAATATTAGTAATGCTGATATTTCTTTCAAGCGTAACACGTGCTGAAAGTTAGATGAGTTAGATACTGCGACTTTAAGAGCATGTGGAACACGTTCTCAGCGTGTTTCTCTCGCTCCGCCGAGAGCGCCACTGATGCTATCTCTCTCGCACTCCATAGTGCTTGACATGCTCTTGAGGCCATGTGAAAGATGTACCACGTGACATATGACTGCGAGAGAGATAGATGCATTTTCCGAATCAATGCCATTTAGGCTGCATGGAAGCTGCCACAATCAACGATCCCCCGCACTTTGAAAACCCCGTAAAATAATAAGCCTTCGAAAGAATACTGCCACATCCCAGGTAGCACAAAAAAATTTGTTATCAAAAAGTGATCCGAATGGATTACATATGTGCGTCTGGACGGTATCCGAAAGTTTCCTCCCATCCAAAAAGTTAAGCATAGTCGCCGGCTCCCGCCTCGTTGTAACGCGAATTTAGATTCGAAGAATACATGCAGAAAAAATCGATTGTGAATTAATAAGAATTAGGTTACAGAAATAGTCGTAAAAATATATTTCATCTGTTCATCATCTTTTTACAATGCAAACTCTAATGTTCCGAAGTATTATACAATATTATCTCTCAACGTTTTTTTTCGTGTCGCGCGCACGTATACGGAACTTTCGTTCCACGTGTTCGCATGTAAACTTCCCAGCACTGGCCACTTGCAAAAAGCCTATATTTAATTGGTACGTGAAATTAGACTAGGTTCGTCAAAATGGACATGCAGTGGCAGTATTTCATAAACATTGTGTGTCAGACAAGTATCAGACATTAACACAAAAAATTGCTTTTGAAAATTTGTTCTCGAATATTCTTCTTTCCGAACGGCTTTACGTTGTAATAAAATAAATATTGGTCTATCAGAAGCGATTGTTCCGAAAGTATTTTAAAGAGTAATTGAGCCGATCTTCATTAAATACTATAATTTATATTGAAGCGAAGAGGATTTGAAAAATTATTTTGCGTATTAAACTTTCTATAAATTCATAGTCGACCCTTGATTTTAAAAACTTCGCTCAAAGGGTCAACGAGTAACAGTATGACTACCAATTTAAAGGAAAATAACTTAAGCAACTTCAGCCAAACACGAATCGGAGAGTCTAATTAACATTAACGATAAATTCGATGTAACAATTTTCTAATCTCGTTCTAATACGTCGACTATTGTTTTTATTATCTTTCTGCCGTTCTGATGGTTCAGCAGATTGAGCAACGGATCTTGCATCTTTAGTTCCAAGATTTTCACTAGTTCGATTCGCATGTGCTGCAACAACTGGGCAACCTGAAAAAAGATAATAATAATAGTACACAAATCCGCCAATAAACTCTATCACAGAACTCTCCCCTACACGGTGAGGTGGTATCGACTTACCGTATGAGATTCGACCGCAAACATGATCCAGCCATCCGCCAAGGACAAAATGAAAGTTCCATTGTGCTGTTCGATGTTCAGACCGTATCCGGAAAATAAAACTAGCGGCAACATCGAAACCATCGAAATTTCACGAATGAAAATTTTGCTAGTTTTAATTTTTTCCTGATAAACGAGATAAGGACTCGGAAAATATCCTACAGAGAAGTTAACGGAAGATGGATGAAGATTGACGTAGCCATCTTCTTTGGTCTGGAACTTGAGTTCCTCTGGTTTTGGTTGTCTCGGTATAGCACCGCCGGATTGCACTTGAAACGACTTTTCGGGTGTGAAGATTTTCACCACGTTGGGATACAAGGCCGCGCACAATAAGCCTTGAAGTAATTTATAATTGTCGTTGTTTCCGTTGAGATCGGGACCGGTAATTTCAAGAACTCGGTCGACACCCATTTGTCGCCTCGGCATATTTACCGGTACGAAACCGATGGATACCAACAATTCTAACAGTTGATGCTTTATGTCTGCCAATATGTGAAGCGTTCTCTGCGAGAGAAAATTTTCGTTGGCGAACACTTGACCGGCGTAAGTACTGCGCGAACAGGCTTCCAACCATTTCTAAAAAATAAAGATTGGGTATGTTAAAAAATTTACTAGAAGTACCATAATCTTATTGCGCATTAAAATAAATGCAATTGTTGTTCGAGGAATTATCACTCGTTTTCTCCATCTGTTCGCGAGTATAAAATCATAAATACCTTATAAGCTTTTAGAATGGTCAGCTGGTCCGATTGTGCGGTTGTAAATTCTTTTCGCTTAGCGTCCACCTCATGCCGCTTATCGAACGGTGAAACGAAAGGACTTTTGTGGGACAGACAAGCCGCGATTGTCAGCGCCGAATCAGCGCAGCAAAATATAGCGCCGTAGAGTATGAGCTTGCCGATTCGTACGTCGACTGGTAAGGCACCTAGGTGATGGCCGAGTGGCGTCAGATTGTACTCCGAATCGAAGGCGCCAACGTCTTGCAAACGCTTCAATGCGTCTGATATACTCTGTTGTGGTGGCGGTTCTAACACCCGTTCTAAGACAAAAACAACAAAAGAATAGTTTCATTCTAACATTTAATTTTTGCTTATCAGAGAAGAAGCTTCGGTTTCACGAAGAAAAACTTCACCATATTATTAGTATCATAGTGTAAAAAACATTTCCTAGTAGTTGGAAAATTTTATTTAGAAGAAGAATCCAAATGTATGGATTTGTCTATGTGTGTCTGATGCCTTGTAAAATTGAAACCTCAATGACTCGAAACACTTCGATCTCGAGCTGAAATTTGATACACGAGTCGAGAGGTAAATAATTTTGCCGCTTATTAGTAGTGAAGTTACATGCAATAATGAAATTGTTACGTCGTTTTTCATTTTTTGAAAAATGTCGGTCATTAATGAGCCGTAGCTTAAAATGTTATATACAATATTAGGTATTGTATGCGGTTTCATTGCAGTTATCACACTCACCTAAGACACCGTGAAGATCAGCTTTCTTGCCCATGTGCATAATTTGAATGCGCAGTAATAATGGTTCGAGGGGTATTCGAAGTATCTCAGGAATCGGCTGGGCCAAGAAGTGATACTTGAATCTGCAACGATAGTATTTGTAAAGTATATAATATATATAGTGCACATGATATAAAACCGAGTTTAACAAGATAAACGATATGATTCGACAAACCTGTGGGATGTGTACAGATGAATCGAAATTCCAGGCATTACGCGACCGGCTCTACCTTTCCTTTGCAGAGCATTAGCTCGTGAGACCCAACAAGTTTCCAAACTTGCCATATTCTGATTCGAATTAAATCGGGTTTCCTTCATTTTTCCTGTATCGACGACAAAGACGCAATCGTCTATCGTCACGGATGTTTCAGCCAAGTTCGTGCTGAGTACGATTTTTCTGACCCCCTCTTTAGTCTTTTTGAAAATAAGATTCTGTTCTTCGCTCGACAGTGTCGAATGCAGCGGAATGACGAGAAATCGTCCGCTTCGAGGAGAAAGTATCTTGTTGTCGTTGAGGCAATCCCTTACAGCGGTTATTTCAGCGATACCAGGTAAAAATACCTGTAAGTTGGTTGAAATTATCATTATCCCATCGTTTTCTCAGTGACACCTGAGTACTACGTAATCAGCTCCAAATAATGTGAGCTGAAAGGAAGAAAACACATTTGAAGAGAAGTCAAGTTAGTTACCAATATGGAACCTTCCCGCGGATAATCGTGATCACCATCCACAATCCATTCCAAAACTTTTTCGATCAATTCGTTGTTTATCTTTTCGTGATCCATAACGTACAAGTTTTTATACGTTTGACTCGAATAACCGGGGTATCTTCCGATAGTTTGCGCCAACGTTAAGTTTTCATCGAGTATCGTATGTTTGGGCTGTACAGCGGATGAACTTTCAATGTCCGCTGCTTCCAACTCAATTTGCAACTTTTCCCAACCACCCTTGATTCTCCGAGTGTATCTAGAGTTCTCTTCCAGAACGTAATTCGTTGCTTCGAAAACATCTTCGAGGAAAATTTGTTGCACGAGAAACGTTCTGCCTGGAATATCCAGAACTGGTGAACCCATGAAGTAGGACGAAAAAGCGTCTGCCTTTAACGTTGCGCTCATCAGTATTACTTTCAAGTCGGGACGCTTTGGAATCAGCTCCTTCAGCAGCATCAACAAGAAATCGCTGAAAAGTGTATCGTGTCAATAAATGTTCTTGTTTACTTGTCGTCAATAATTTCGTTTTATAAAATCGGCTGATGAAACATGGAGACAGTTAACGTTTTGGAGTTGAAACAAAAAATAAATAAACATTTATTAAAAAGTGCTTTGGCGAAAACGGCCTTGTCCCGTGAGTAAATAAATAAATACATAAATAAATAAATAAATAAACAAACAAATAAATAATCAAACAATGATGATAAATTATTACCTTTCGGCACTTCTTTCGTGAACCTCGTCGACGATTACGTGCGTGACCGATTTAAGACGCGGATCGCTAGACATCCTTTGGAGTAGTATACCGGTTGTGCAGAAAGTCAATCTAGTCGAACTAGACATTTTGCTTTCCAATCTGATTTGATAACCCACTGTGTTACCGATCCTTTCGTCCCTTTCCGAAGCAACTCTTTCCGCAACACCGATCGCGCTTATTCGTCGTGGCTGCGTACAAATTATTTCCGCGTGTTCTTTGTTCGCGTCCGATCGGTTGACCAGCCAGTCGTCCAATAAAAATTGTGGTACTTGTGTACTCTTACCGCAGCCAGTTTCGCCGGAAATAATCGTTGTTTGATTCTGTTCTACCATTTCCAAAATTTCGCTCATCATTTGCCAAGCAGGAAGTTTTCGTCGAGTTTCTTTCATTCTTTTGTACGCCGGAGCTTGTTGTTTCTCGAAGAATTTTTCACGTATCCTGTCGTCCTGCTTGACGATTTCTTCCCACGGGACTTGGGCCCTACCGCTTCTGTTCGTCGAACCCATTCTGTAGTGGGAAGCCAATGTGTCGAGCGACATAGCGTCGGATAATTTTGGGAATAAAGGGTCGTTTCTGTCGGGAAATTGTGGCTCGTTTTCCTGGAGATAAGCCTTCATCTCGTATTCGTTCTCCAATAGCGAGACAATCGAGAACAAGGACGGTGTTCCACTCGTACAAAGATCTAAGGCCTCGTCGTAAAGCCTTCGAACAATCATGAGGTATTCGAGGCTCGGATAGACCATTTCGTTCTTGTAGAAGTACAGGTACGGGGGCTCATAAGGGTACTTGCAACCTAAGTATATGTAAATGGAAAAATTATTATCCCTTTTTGCTATTATTCTATTTATTATATATTATATTATATTAGTTTATTAATATAACGATATTATACAATGCAGCTTCCGAGACCGAACAATGTTGGAAAACTAATGTCACGGACTCTCGTTTATCTTTTGCATTCCAGCTTTTTTTAAATGAACTATAAATATCGCTATACGTTTTATTCACATGATAAATAGCGTACCTTCCGGAAACCGAATCTCCAGTGTGTAGTGAGGATCGTGGGTCACGGCGGAACTGGAGGCTGATCGAGCTACCTCCGGTTGCTGGTGAAGAAATCTGCACTTCGTTCCAAATCTGCATTTACCATGCTGGAATAATCGGCAGATGTCTTTACTCTGAACTTTTGGTTTTTCTTCTGTTTTTTCTTCGTTATCGTCCAATAAATAATTCAGCTTCAGTGTGACTAGCCAAATTTGGTTTTTTATTTTCTCAACGAACATATCGCCGTAAATAGATTCCAAGGCCAATTTCTCGTCGCTTCGTCGCTCCAATAATTCATTGGAGTCTAAATTCTCTACGCCGTCTGTTTGGCCGTAATCCTTTACTTCGTAATACTTTTCAAACAAGATTTCCAATGCTTTTCCTACGTGTCCATTTGCGTATGTCAAGGCTTCGTTGCAATGCGAACCGTGAAAGCTGGGAATAATTGAATAGATTTAATTTTGATAAGGAATTATATACATTTGCGTAGATTCCAAATCAATGTGAACCTAAATTCGGGCATCGAAAAAAAATTCCTTTCTTTGCAGATTCTTTACCCCGAAACACTTTTAATTAAAGTGAAATTGAACTATGGTGCACAGAGACGACAGAAAAGTTTCATTACAGAAAAGATAAGGCAGTTAGAAAAGTTAGGATCAGCACCTTTTTCGGGTCCGTCTACTTGCGTTTGGGGGAAGACGAAAAACTCCTTTCATTATGTAATTCGCGATCAAACTCGTTGCGTCGCTGGGAATATCGCCACACCCGATGTATAAAGGTACCCAGAAAGGGAAATTTTTATACGGGAAGGGAGAGTTGGCACGGGGTGTAACTTTCCCCGCAGTGCCTAATTGGATATTCTCTCGAGGCCGCGAATTTTCGGATCGTCTGCACCGTCGCCGATCACGCCTGTAGTTGCGAGCGTGATCGGCAATTGGGCCGGTGATTCGATAGTCTCGATGGGCCATCGGAGTCACCCAGGAGCCATTAGAGTATACGAAATCTTTCCGGAAGGGTGTGTGCAAGATAGCCGAAAAATATCCAAATTGGTATGTGTCGATCTGGTAAAATACCTGTAACTTTCCAGCTTTGAAGTGGCAAATTGTCTCGTGAGTTGGTCATGAGATTTCGGATTAGTATCCTTTGTGGAATAATCTACTACTCCCTTTATCACCAAGTTGCCTCTTTCCAACCAATACTGTCTACCCAGGTTCGTTCTTTTATTTCGAAATTCCGATGCGTCGCTGACCTTGAATTTCTATAGACAAATAAAGAAATACCAAGAAACAATCGTGTTTGCATAAATTTTAACGAATTATGAAATAATTGATTTATTAAATAGACCCTTACCGATCCATAGATGTGCTTTAAAGTTTCGTACAGTTGCTTTTCCGATTCGTCCGCTATCCTCAGCGTTTGCAATTCAACTTTGAGATGACTGTGATGCCGTGGGCCTGCGTCTTGTTTACTTTCCGGTCCCTTCGAAACCTTTGGCACAGCTATTTTTGTTGGTTGGCTGTAAGTGAATGAAGCGAAGTCAGATATAGCAATTCTGATCCCTCCCACCCTTCTCCGTAGAAATATAACATTGTTCTCCTATCATACGAATCATATAAATGAAATAAAAATATAAAGTGCATATTTTATACCCATGTACACAGCAAACATTATGTACCCATTGTAAATATATTAAATATACCGTCCGAATTATGGATATTATCGTCAATTGCGTACCAGATCACATGTTTTTTCATCGCAGCTTAGAAACAATTTTGTGTGACTAAATCAGAAAGGCATATTTTATACGCTAACAGAAAGAAGAAACGTTGTTCTAATTATGGTAACGTAATATTTATTATAATATCATCTCCGGAAATAGACCAATCGAGTACAGTCATTTTACATAATTTTTTAATTCATTAGTTACTTTTTCAGCACGATAATTAGGAAATGAGTAGGACGGCGAAAATATGTTTTCGTGACCGAAAGTAAATGCGGTAGCGACGAAACTAATGAAAATTTGTTGACGAATGGTTTTTCGGGTGAGAGGTTAGGGCACGTTTTTCATCTTACGCATTTGTGTGTTTTCCTCGTTTCACTTCCAAACAATAATCGTCCATCAATTGGGCGCTGTAGTGATCCATGGTGGCTTCAAAGTCTTCACTATATATAAATAAATTATTTTACGATTTTGACATTATATATTTTTTATTTATTTTTGGTGACTGTCACTTGCAGTAACGGATGGCCGACCGCACTGGAGTAGAGACAGAGAGAGAGATGAGGTGATTTGGTTTTTTTCGCCCGATGTTGGCTCGTCCCCTGGCGGAGACCTGTGCCACACTGGCAACAGGCCACATGACCAACGATCGTTGTCCATATTTTTGACGATTTTTTCTAACTGCATGCAGATAGCGTTAGCTGATCTGCCAGGTAGGATCTGAAAAATACAATGAACAATTAGTATGTTACGCTACAAGGGAGGAGAGTGCGTCTTTTCACCGAGTGTAAAGTTTGATGCCCGAGCGAAGCGGGGCAGAAATTCACACGAGGTGAAAAGGCATAATTTAGCATCACTCGTCGCGGAAGTGGCCGCTTATCCGCCTGCTTCGTGTGTGTAAAACCGCCATTTTCGCACCTTGTGATGGAAAGATTATCACATAGCTTTCTTAATGAATTTTAGTATGGAAAAAAGAAAAAAAAAACTTACTCCGTAGTTCACGATCTGCTTAAAGTAGTTGGCGTGCTGACATTTTTTGTACGAGTGATTGTCGACAATAAAGCGTATCAAACGCTCCAATTTCATCCGCATCCCACGTTAGCCGGCTTTGGACATTATCATTTGTACGGAAGCCGGGAAGGAGAAGACCACGCCGCGTGCTTTATACCGATCACCGATCCCATGTACTACATTGCCTATCCACGAATACTTGAACGCCACAAAATGTTGCGCCAAAGCCGTATTGTAGGTGGAAATTCTTTTTTTTTCTGTACCGAACAGCGACGCTTTGAAATTTGCCCGTAAATGATTCTGGAATGGTTGCATTCAGGTACATCGATCATAAAGCAAACTCATTTGTTAGTGTGAACTGCTCCATGACTTTTGCGTGCTCGGTTTATTTATTACAGTTGAACTGTAGTGGCTTTTTATTTCGTAGGGACTGTTGCATTTTAGTTCAACATCGATGCATTTACAGTCATGTAAATTCAATCATACCGAGTTTTAACTTATATGTAATGATAATGCAATGCAATTTTTAAATCGTGGTCGCACCACACCGCCAGATACATGGCCGTTAATGGGATTATTTGTTCTCTCTTTTCTTTATGTAACATACGTGTTCTTATATCGTCCTACGCAAAAAAGTAATGTTCAATTGCAAATGCGGCGACGAAATCATCGATTCACTTCGGAAATCTTGTAGAAAGAATTTATTCATTTGACTTAACTGTTGTCCGTCGACTCCGCTTCAGAGGGCGAACAATAGATCATGGCGATGAAGTTATACAAATGCATTCACACGTAAATAGATACTAGATTGCGGTAAATCGGAAGTTTAGCTCATCAACCTATTAAAAAATAAATAAAAACAATACTGATAATGGGATTTAGAGATAAGAACAAAAAGTATACATAAAATATATATATATATAAGCGGACAAGATAAAACGCGCCGGTCGATTTAAAAAAAAACTGTAATCGTTAAAAACGGTTGAAATGAACCTGTAATAAATAGTCAACGTATATAATAAAATGATTGATGAATAATTGTTATAGGAGTGGTGTAATAATAATAATAATCGATAGAATGCCTTTTCCTTTCGTGAAATAAAGCGGTTCAAGTTGCATCGATGCCGCGATTGTATTCGAAGCGAACTTTGTCAACGTGTCCGTTCAGAAATGACGTAACCGAAGTAATAAATATATATATTTTTTTAAATGTGCGTTTGTACTGCAAAACGGACGTTTTTGAACAACATACCTGGGTCTGATAAGAATTCAAAATTTTGTTTTATACTCTCACGTTGAACATAAGTTATAGATTACAATGCTAGTTTACATCCATTAGTTTAGAGACATCGCGAAGTTAAGACCAAGATAAGGTACTTCCATGTTCATAATTCGCCAAACTCAACATAATTTTCACATTTCTGTTCTCCAAACGTTTGGGTTACTTAATAAGAAAAATGCTGCTCGCATCTTGCCTCGCACCGGCGCAAAAATTGTTAATTTTCTTTGTTGCGTTTTCATAAATCCAGATTCGAAAAATGGGCGAAAGGCAGCAAATTTTTTTTTTTTCATATAGCCATCTCGAGCTCTCTCTTTCTCTCCGCGTCCCACCAATTTTATGTTTATCTCGAGACTTAACAGCTTAGAGAGCTATCCATCTAGGTAGATGAAATTTCTCGATTTAAGGGCATGTGATACAGAGTCGGGAGATAACAAATCTGTTTCCCTATTTTCTACGCGAGTAATAATATTTTGGACCAAAGTAAATTAGGTTTTCGTAGACTATATATAGATACATGAAAATCTAATCTCCTTTTGTCTGACACATTAACGGCCGCGGAGGAAACAGGGAAACGTTTTTTTTACCGACTTAGTCTGTATCACATGCCCTTAAAGTATTTCTACAGTTGCAAAATCTAAGGAAATACAATTATTCTCTTTCTCATCTTTATCGTACATTTATTCCGGTCGGCTGTAATTTTTCGAAACTCATAGTCCACCTTTCCGTGCTATATCACGGGCTCCGATAACGGTAGATTTTTATCAAGCGTCAATTATTTTTAGAGTGAGACTTCAGGTCCACTTGCCTGTGATCCGATCATTAAAAATTTTGTTTAAAATTATAGATAAAGGGTTACCCGATCGATAGAATTCTCGCCGCACTTTCGTCGTTAGGGCAGCGGATAATCTTTGGTCACCGAAGAAACCTATTGATATATACTGTTACGGGTTGGCGCGGACCATTCGTTAAATTATTTATAATACATTTCTACGATTCGTCTCTTTTACTCCGATAGATTTGTTTATCTGGTTATAGAAATTGCTTTTTGACCAAACTTGAGCCCGTTCGAGAATACCAGCTTCTGGCGCGAAATATTTATTACAACTATAGGTTTATCTTTATGTTAATACCGTGGAAATGTCTTATTTACTTCTTCGTTTCAGCACGCGCTTCAATCTTTTAGAATTCTTTATAACGAGACTAGAAATTCGCAACTAAGAGAATCGCATTTGTGTCTCTTTCCCAAGTATTCTTTTCTCGGCGTCGTTTCTTTTTTCTCGAATTTTCGTATGCGGGCTATCGTTTTTTGTTCTATAGTCTTCCAACACCAAGATCACACACATATTCAATACAAAAGTGTTTTTGCTCGTTAGGTACTGCAAGGTTAGATCCTTTCGCACGCCGAAACGAAATATCTATCGCGATACAAGTTGAAAATTCCGAGTGAAAGTAGCGATATCAGACTCGAAAACTCAATCGTTTCAGTTCGGAGCTTGACTATTAAAGGAAACAGGTAAGAAATCCGATATTCGACGAGTGTATAGGGAATCCGGTAGTACATTTCTATGCGTAATTTGGTAACCTAATCCGAGTCCTCTTCGACCGTTGGTGGCAACATGGCAAGATGCTGGGGGCTCAGCATCTCTCTGGATAGGGCGTATTCGGCGAGAGCACGATGGCAAAAGACATACTGATCTGGCATTTGAATACTGTGGGCACGCTGGGCTCGTATTCGCTCGACTGTACCACGAATATCTACAGTTCCGGTGTCTTCCAGCCGGGATATGCAAATGTCCAGAGTGCAAAACGTTCCTGAAAATTGCAAGGAACGTTTTCATAGTTAATATTCATTTTTGCTTCGTTACAGAGGAACGTATGTCGATATGATTAGTTACTAGTTTTATTTCATTAATAAAAAAAAACGACATTGGGATTCCAATGGACGAAGAACAAACTGTCATAAACGACTATTTTAGACGATAGAGAGACTTGCTCGCCTTTCTGATTTTAATAAGTAGGTAATTTTTCATTTGCGTCTTGCAATTGAGCAGATCGGTACGCTGTATCACAATGTGTTGCGGTACAAGATCTCCACAAGCTCAGCAGACAACTATAGTGGTGACTGAATAGAGATGAATTAATTGTCCTTGTTCGAGGATAGAAAGACGTACGATGTACAATAAGCTTCCTCACCTGTCCTGCCTATGCCAGCACTACAATGCACAACTATAGGCGGCCCTCGTGGGTGACCAGCCCAAGTGTCGCCTCTGCTCGCTAAAAGCTTATTCTGTTGCTGTCTGACTAAAGACAGGAACTGCAGTAGAGCCTTGGCAGATTGTGGAACACCGTAATCCGGCCAAGCGGTGTACAACATGTGGCAAACTTCTCTGGTCTCATCAGTCTATGAAGAAGAACAAAACGAAAAGAATAAACACTAATCACACACGACCAATATTAGCACCGGAAAGAATGTATGAACCTTCTTATTGGTGAGAAGCAGCATGGATATCGTGTAGTCTGGATTTGTTTTAACTTCGAGAGTGGTTACTGTGAAGTTACCAGCGGAAACTTCGTCTCTCGGCTCAGGGCCCCAATATTGTGCACACTTTGTCCGGCCCCGTTCCACGACTCTACAAATGAAAAGACATGGCTTAATATTTTTATTGTTATTTGTGTGGAGAATAAATAGGAACAAAATGGGGATACGGCTTCGATGTACGGAAAAACCCTCACGATAATAACAATCGTACCCATCCTTTCAGTCGATAGTAATGGCATTGTGAACAATAATCTCACCTAGTCGTCATTACGACGACGAGAGTTTGCTGTTCCCAGATCATTCTCCAAAAGTCACCGCACGTTTTCGGCAATGGACCCTGTGTACTGATGAACGCGTTCTTTTGCTTGTAACCATCGACGAAATTAGCGTTGATGTAATCGGATGTTGCGTCCCCGTCAATTTGCGAGAGACAAACTCTTGTGTGGTCGTAGCATAGAACGTCCGTATATCGATTCTTCGATTGATTTGGTGTGAGTCTGAAAGAGAAAAATATAATATAAATATTTCGATCGATTCGCATTGAGTTGAACAATCGGATACTTGTTGACTCTGGCACCCTCTAAATTTGACCCGGCAAAATCATAGGAATAAAACAAACAAGTGCAACTTTGGAGTAATTTTCTCGTGGCGATCGATCATCAACTTTTGTCAGCGAAAACAAACTACGTCGCACAACGGTTATTTTGTGACTGCCAGGATGCTTTTTCGTTTAATTTCATTTAAAATTTGACCGGCTGCTTTCTGGATTCTTCTGCCCGCCCGAGTTCGCTAGTGATATTGCATGTTCAGTAGATCCTTGACGTACTTGGCATTGTTGAAGGAACCGTCGAGAGGTCTCTGTTTGATCTCAACGTAATCGGCTACGAGGCCGGCGCGGCCTCTCGAGTGTATGGCCTCGATAAGTTGCTCCATACTGACAGCCTGGAGACCAAGATCCCCGTGAAGGCTATCATCGTCGCTGAAGCCGGAACTGGCAGAGGACGGAGGCTGTACCGGCGACGGAGCTTCGTCGCTCCCGATCCATATATCGCCATTGGTGATTTCGATGTCGCCGATGTTGACGACGCCGTTTTTCGCTTTGTGCTTGTCGGTCACAGGACTAGTTGGATTACTGACGGACGTTTCATTAGGATTTTGGTTAATTGTATGGCTCTTTGATATGGGCGATAGAGGACTACCCACTCTAGGGGTAACCTGCATAGAAAAAAACGAATCATCAATTATTTTTATTTATTCGCGAACATCGAAATAGTTTATCGATCCATTTAATGGTCCATTATACATGAACTTTATCTCTTATTATGCTAACTTTGTTCTTTTCTCAAACGAATTGCGAATTCTATGGTAAATTCAGCGGCAAACAGTGTTGTTGATTTTTTTAATGCATCAATCAATTCCATTATATTAGAACCGTGTTTATGGGAGGTAATGTGGGTAGCCGGTACCTCGGGTACTTTTTTTTACTTCAATATATTTTTAAAAAGTAACAGATAATTTAACTGCATGCAATGAAGTAGCAATCATGGAATACATCGTACGTATGGCGCAGGCATAGCTGCACCGTCTATTCGATCTGTTTCTTCGTATTTTGCGATTATGCACCTCGGTTAATATGGAGTGCTCCGATGAGTTCGGTGTCTCAGATAACCCTGAGTCTCGGTTGGTCAAAAGCCGGATAAACAAGGCTGTACTGTACTACATTTCATGTGAGATTACTAAATTCGCACAGACGATCGGTCGTACCGTTCAAGAGTAACGTATATGTTCCTCCCTTTAGTTATTTAATATCAACACGAAGGACGTGACAGAGATTTCTAAATTCACAACACTGGTTTAAACACAAAAAATCTACGATTATTTAAAATGGCAAAGCTGACGATTTCATAACGAAAACTTGAATACCGCTAAATCTCCGTGTTTACTGGTCTGTATAGTGACGATGGGCAATTGGTTGTACCAGTTAAGAATAAAGTATGGGTTTTTTTTTTCATTTTATTAACGTCGGTGCGAAGGGACTGGATGGAAAGACCATACCTGAAAGAATAGGCTTAAATTGAGAAGACGATTAATCTTACCTCGCAGAGTTCGCCCCCGCTCCGATTCGTCATGGACTTGAGACAATGGAGAAGCCACGCTTCATGCTGTACCTCCAAGGTGCCCCCTAAACGTCGTGGCAACGATTCTCGAGGTATATGAAGCGTCAATTGCGGAATCGATACGGTGAATACTCTGTCTCTCAGTTTTTCGCGAACGAACAGTCTGAGGATTTTGAACGGTGCCTTGAACCACAGCGGCGCTGTTACGATCAACACTTTTTTCAGTTTCGCCGGATATCCACCCTGAAATCATACAACCTTCTTTAACGATAATCGGCCGATTCTCGATGTTCGATGCAACAGAATCAGAATATCTATTCAACTTAAAATTTTCAAGATCGACGAGACATTAAAAATTTATTAATTCAAACACGACACAGCAATTTTAGTTTCGAAAACAAGTACGTGGCTTCGATATTTCGAGCGACGGGGAAGGGGAAGGGAGTTGAAATAATTACTAGCGAGTGACGTTTGGGGTTAACCAGGTGAGTTTTATTGCGAAAGGTCAAACGTTGAAAAAAAATTGATTCTCGATTACGGGTGGAAAGGAAAAGTTTATCCTGAGACCGAATGAATTAACGGCGAAAAGATATAGTCAGTTCGATGCGGTGAACGAGATCTGTTCGCGAGAAAATTTTGTCGATGTCAACCCCCGCCGAGAGAGCCCCGGAAAAAAACTACCCTTCCCTACGCCGCCTTACGGTCAGAGGGCGGAAGTACCGCGGCAACGGTACAACCGCAACGCCGCAACGCCGCTACGCGCTCGCTCAGCCGCCGCTGCTACTGATGCTGCAGCACGGTCGAACACAAACCGAAGAAACTTAACGCGCCCTCGAACGGGGGTAGCTGCGCTACGGTAACTTTTCATCAGTGAAATTTATTGACAAACCATTCTTCGACTTGCTCGAGAGACAGGGACTATGCTTTGGGATGATGAAAAGAAAATTGCAATACCGTTACTGTACGAAACGACGCACGGACTCGCTGTATATACTCGGCTAGTCAATCGATAACGCTCGGTTAAATTCCCCTGTCCACAGTCGATAACCGTAGCGAAAATGAGGAAACAGCTGGGACGCGAAAAGGTCGAACGATCGAATATTCCGAGTAGCCGCCAAACACTGTGCTCGTATGAAAAACTTTTGCAGCTTGCGACAATGGTTTTCGAGATTTTTCAGTAACACGGGTTGAAAGAAAACTTGTGTCTCAGCTGTGTGTCACTTTCTGTGGTAAATTCTTTGAAATCCGGGCCAGCAACGTGTCGCAAAGGTCCACCAACGATTACTGACCAAGACCGTCGTGACGTTTCAGATGCGTCTGCACATGCGCGACTCGACAGCAACCCCTCTCGGGTTTTCGCTTCGCAAGCCCCCCGTACCCCTAATGCTTTCCGTGCCGTACCTTCGCTTCCCCCAATGCCGCCGAGCAAAGGGGATTGCGTGGCGCACTGAACCGTATCGAAAAGTGGCATATTAAGGGCCAACGGCGTTCTAACAATAAGAGGATTCGTAATAGACGAGAGCTGCCTTGTTAAACCGTGGCATTTCAAGGTCAATTTTTAGTGGGCGATTTAAAAACTCCTGTCAACGAAAGAATTCGTCCGCGAAGAATTTAAAAACAGTCTAATTACGTCGGTCTGCATTACCTCGAATCGAACCACGCCGCGATTTTTGAAAATCTTACAATGCGTCGTTTTTCGATTGGTCTCAAACTCTGACTTGTCTCAGAAATTAAGACATTAAAAATATTTTATGCAAACACCCTATAAAGGCTCATAGGATATGCTCATACACAGCCATACGGCGTTGAGCCATGGATATGAGTTGTAATTTTTCAGACTTCATCAGATTCATTTCCAATGTTCCGTCCGTATCAGACGCAGACTCTAGCGGACCAAATACACTCTATTTTGGAAAACTGATTTTACCGGATGATGCGGGTAACGAGAATTTGGTAGCAAATTTGAGTTTTGCTGAAATATACCCATTCTCTTACCGATTCTAGTACAGATTCCAATAGTCGACTGATCCAGAAAAAAATGAGATTCATTTCTAAAAAACTGTGGCTTCCCGGATGATGTAGTTTTAGATAATTTTAGACAATACATCTCCTCATTGTCGCACTCGCGCCCATCGTAGACTTTTTTATGTAACGTACGCTATACTTGCGTAAAACACCGATTTCCTAGAATAATGCAGGTTTCAGGAATTTTTTTCTGAATGTTCAAATTTTTTTTTTATGACGTGGGACGTTATTCTCAAGTGGAATCTAGGATTTGGTTGTTAGATTCCGAACTGGCGTACCCGTTCTCGCAAACGAACCGTAGCCAGGATCGCAATAATTCTCAACTGTCCCAACTAAATATTTGGATCGTGGGCTCCATGCTATCACGGACGTTGGCTCATATTATTTTTATGGTGTATGTTCACAATTGCGTTATTAGGCCCTACACTGGTGTGAAACCCGAGCACAATGCTGGCAGAATTGTGCATGGAATCGCCGGGTCATAGATTTTCAGGCAATTTCGAAAAAGTTTGGTAGACGAACCGAGCGCCGAAGGTCAGAAAAAAATGTGCCTTTCTCTGATACTTTCTAAAGCTCGTCTGACAGTCATGGAAAATTGAAATTGCGATGAAAGCACTTTTACAGTACAGAAGTGACAGAGAATCAACAAAGCTCATATATTTCGATAGTTATTGGCTGAGATAACTCGGAGAGACGATAATATATATATTCCGAAGAGTTAGGAATACGTTCAGAGAATACTTCTGCTTTCTCTGAAAAGTGCGAAAGCTGTGAGATTCTGGAAACGTTTCCGAGGACCTTTCCCTAATTTTTCGAAGTGCGATACACTTTGCTAACTATACATTATATTCAGGTGTTTATTTTATGACAATATTGGTGATTACAGCATTTGGAATCGCGAAGGTATAGAGTTGGGTAAGAATACAATTAAGGATCTGTTTCATTGTGTGTATTGTGGGTTAATCGTGTTAACAAATACTTACCTGCTTCACATGCATGAATACAATCAGACGAGTCACAATTTCGACGTGAATAATACATTGCTACAGTGCTAAGTAATCGATATAGTTTACCTTCAATAGGGTGAGTATTTTTTGCGACAGATCATAATCAAAGTTCTGATATTTACTGTCTGACATGTCATAAATGAAGACCAAACCGTGCCTCTGAGTTTCCGTACTTTCCAATGCTGCATCCAGTTGATACACGACGCCCTGCGCGATGTGACAAAAAAAAAATTAATAAGAAAACAATAAGCAATTTTTCGTTTTCGCAAAGTTTGCGAGGACCGAGCGCCCTATATACCGACCTGCAAAGTGGTTTGATGAGTGGTAGTTTGCGGTAGATGCAAATGAGCTGTAAAAATGGCTATGGCTGCACCTGTAGCATCTCGCGAGGGCTGTAATCAAAACGATATGTTCTTTAACGGAAAACAATTCGCACACAATTAATTACATCAAAAATATGTTATGAAATTGAAATAGAATTTTATTAAATAATCAATCAATTCCGTAAACATTGAAATAATTTTTTTTGTTCACTGCAACAAGGAGAAAAATAGGAGTCATACCAGAACTGTAAATTTTCCGGTTCGTAGTTCACTGAGAAGAGGTTCCTGAGTAGGGTAAAGAAGTGCAAGTCCTTCCCGTCTTCGTGTCGCTTCGTGCTGTTCGTAAAGCGCCAAGGCCCTCGATACTTCGAATTTTCGGGCGGTTAGGAACTTCAATGCTGTGCTCCAAGATACAGGACCAGCTCTTCTGCCAGCTCGACACTTATTAACCGCTTCTATAAACTCCTTCGTAGCCTATTCCGAGAAGATTTTAAATATCTTTTGGTTAATCAGCGTATTAGGGACATGTGATTATTATATTCTAGACATTAATCCGGATATTTTTCCAACAATGCAATTCTTGTTTTCATAAATGTATAGCGCGCAATATTAGTAACTACGTGGTCAGATTTCGAAGCACATGTCTGGCGATTCTTAAGCAGAGCTGAGCAGCACTTGAAGTACCGCATCGAACAAATACCCGCGGGTATTTTTTTGGTACTGTAAGCGCGTATTTCAAGTACACAAGTACTTTTCAGTACTTCACGTACGTTTTTCAGTACTTCACGTACGTTTTTCAGTATTTCAAGTACCAAGTACAAGTACTTTATGAGTACACGTCATTTCCGTTTTGAAAATCTCATTTTATGACCGGAAGTGATGTCGTATAGGGAGAATGTCACATCCGGTGTAAAAATCTCTTTCTGACGGGTAGCGGCGTTTCCCCTAGATGACGTCACTCCCGGTCAGAAAATGGTTGTTATTAAATTGGCAGTTAAGTTTACCCTCGACTTAACTCCCGGTCGGGAAAAGCGATTTTCAAACCGAAAATGCTGTTTCTCCTAAATGACGTAATTTCCGGACGAAAAATGAATTTTTCAAACCGAAAGTGACAATTCTCCTGAATGATGTCATTTTCGAACGAAAAATGAGATTTTCAAACCGGAAATGACGTTTCCCTCTGTTGACGTCACTCCCCAAATTTTGGTTAAACATTTTCTACAATACATTTTGCGGCAAATTTTGACCGTTGATTTGTAGTCGCACGGTGATCTCTCGAGTCCGTCAAAGGAGAGTTGCATAATGGTTAAAAGTTTGAACAAAGCGATCGGTCTCATTTAAGTACACGCGAAGTCTCGTCATAGTCATTGCAACTCGGAGATGCATGTGTAGCGAACTCTGGTGCAACTGCGACTACGATGCAACTCTGAATCCGTCGTTGCACCAGTTCTGCTAGGGTTTAAACGCCGGCAATCCGGTGCTGTCTCTCGCCTCTCTGTGTACACAACTGATATATGTATATGTGTGTGTATATATATAAATATATAATTTATTTAACCGTGTGTATTATATAATATATATGTACAACACATATAGCCGCGGCCGACTCGTGCAAACGACAACCTTGCTAATCGAGAGTTAGGCGTTACGTACTACGATACAGTACCGATGTCTTAGAACTGCGGAAGTTTGAGAAACGACAAGCGAATATCAATGAGATTCTTAAGCTCTCGACCCTTCATGAATAAAATCATTCTCGTCGTCGTTAATCGTATATGATTTCTTACGGGCTCGTGGCAATCCAAAGTACGAATAATGGGACAATGCTGTGTTTTCCTGTCACGAGCGATCGAGAAAGTTGTAACGATAGAGCATACGTGCGTCGGTTGTGTGTGTAGTCTGTACATAAATTTCGTACAGGTGCCTGTTGATACGATTATTATGCATGAATCGTTAGCTGGATGTGATATATAGTAAGCTAGCGGATGTTTCTTTCGTAGCTCGCTTTTTGTATACAGCGAATGGTTGTGGTATGTATTTTTTGGATTCTCGATGTATTTACATGTGTCTTACATTCGAATTTTGTCGCGGCGTCGGAAACCCAAATTTTACGTCAAAGAAGCTCGAATGGCAAAGAACTTTCTAACGTACATGTGACGTAGGGATATTAGGCTCCACATTACACATTACCAGTGCGCCGAACGATTTTTTCTTCGAATGTACTTTTCTACCAACATGTTTTTAGTACACATGCCTGGGATGCCAGCATTATTTCCGCTGTCAGCTTCCGTCTCTCCCGCCCGCAGTTATTTCCGGTACCCCACCCTCTCAGGATAGACGGCAGTGAATGCGGAGGATGCTGCCAGGGACGACTCGAGAGCTGACTAAAAAACGCACTCTATTCACGCGGTGATACCCACGCATATATCGGTGGTATTAATCACGCCGCGGACGATCGATTATTGTATTATTAACAATAACGATTCGCCGGTGACATTGATACTAATCGATTCAGCAAATGCGAGTCACATCTTTTCCCAAGTTAAACGTGATTTGTCATCGTGCGACACTTTCAGTTATAACATTCATGATGGCCCAATGACTTAAAAACGATTTTTTTCGAGCCTCATTTCGGACAAGTGCATGTAAAAATCTTACAATAACGCGGAGTATAGAAAAAGTATTTCGTACGGACGAATACGACGTTAAGTGTTTCAATGGAATTAAAAACAATGAATGTTCTTTTGTTTCTTTTATACAATGTCTTTGCAGATTCAATGTCTCTATATTCTCGTGCGATGTGCGAGACACGTTTGTTCGTTGACTGTCGAATGAAATTTCGAAAGACCTTACCGAGAATTGCATTGCTCACGAGTGACCAACGTGTTCGAATGACTATTCGATGCGAATAATACAAACGGAAGAATAAGCGACGATCGTCGCTGAGTAAACGGTATATTGAGGGCTTACATGGATGTTGCTAAATTTCCGATTGTACATAAAAATGATGTAAGATTTTTTCTTTGAAAATCTAATTTGTCAGCTATTCGAAGTGTTAACATTCGGCTGTCATCTCCGGAATAGATAAGCCCCTTCTGAAAGTACAGTGTTTATTTTGTCGACGATGATCGATATTGGAATCGTTAAGGTGGGTTTCGACGTAGGTTGGAAATTCGTTATCATGGATCATTCCGGGCTGTTAGATATTGCAACGACCTCAATGTTTGCCTTGCACGTTTGCGTCGCGAACGAAACAATTAAGAATCACTTACTTGTTCCTGTTCAACGGTTAACACAGCCGCCATCTTGGCTCAACACCAAACACAAAACTTCGGCCAGCTAAGATGACTAGCGCCGCGTAGACAACGCACTCACAACTACTATTTTATAACGGTATAATCGAATCATAACTTTAATCAATCGACATATCAAATTCACTGGCCCATACGCGCACGCACACACTATGTCGCGTGTACACGGACCCGATGTAAGACAGTAACACTATTGGTCGTAGAGCCTTCGATTAGCGAGTACCATGTCTCCGGCCACGCTGATCCTTCATGTGACAGACAACGAGACAACACACTTGTTCGAGCGTTCGATTCCTTCTCCTTCGACTATGTATCTCGAAAACAGCCGACTAGAAGGGGCTGATGGAAACAAGTCTGCGGAATCGTCACATCGCACCATCTAATTAACTCGGATGGAAAGCCATTCGATTGTGTCTAGCCGAGTTTAGCGACAAATGGTAAAAAATAATCTTCGTAAGGCAATGTGAAGTATCCGCGGTCGGTAACAATAACCAATTAATGCCATTCAGACATTTTGAAGATTTGAAAAAATATTTAAAATTAACGTGGAAGGGAACATAAGATGGACATTCCGTCTGCCCCGGCGCCGAGTCCTGTCGATATCGAAAACTGTACTGCCCTTTCTCGGAGGAGCATATTATAGTTTTCATGGGAACTTCAGTTTGAGCCGAGTGGAGTCAGCACAAAACGGTTAAAATTTTCTACGGATGCGACTTATAAATTGATATTTAAACGTTGCGCCCGAGGTGAGATGTATTCCTCATCTTACGGTGCATAGCTCATGCAAACATACTGGAATGCTCGCGCTGTTTTACCCTCGGAGGACCATAACACAATTTTAGAACAGCTGTTTCGGATTTCGCAAAGATTGCGCAACGGCGCTGGCGGTTGTGCTGTCATTTTCAGTCAGCAAATAGTCGAGTGATTATCGCGACTATAAAGGGGCAGATTAGTTACTTATTACGTGGAGGTCTGAAAAATATACATACAAACGGAAAAATGCCAACGAAATTGTTTTTAGATTTAGATATAAATAAGCTTTTCGAGGAACATACTGTCAAGGAAATTCAACAAATTCAGAAGAAGATACAGTATGAAAGTGACAGAAAGAAGATCGAACTGCGAACTTTGGTTGGGTTAGTTTCATTGCCTTCCTATTTTTGTTTGTGTTTTGGAAAACATTGAATGCCAAATTTTGTAAAAAAAAAAATTAGGGAACGCTATCGCGATCTGATTCAAGCCGCTGACACGATAGCCGAAATGAAAGAAACTTCGGAAAACGTTATTTCAAGGATCGCCGAAATCGAGACGACCTTTCGTCAACTACAACAAAAGTATCTCATCGGCTTCAAAATAGACACCCCGGACAAACCATCGGACAGGTAACAGCGCGTCTTGTGAATCGTTTGGCGTCAGACTTTTTTTGTAACTCTCCGCACATTGGATTCTCGTTCGACAATTACCAATGACTCACCATTTTACAAACACCAAACTGTACGTTTAACGAACAAAATGTGGTTGTAAAATTTCGAAATAATTTCACCAAGGAAACTTGGAGTATAGTTTCCATGACAGCGCAAAAACAAATTCATTGTAAACATTTTTAGCATTGGCACAAACGATAGAGAGCAAACGTCATTTACTTTTAGCAGAAAGTTTCTCGAAGGATTGTATCGGTAGCTCAATGTTTCTTGGCATTTGTGCTTTGCCACCCAGCAATTTGTTATAACCAAAAAATACAATACCATACCATGTTGACCGAAGAGCTTTTTATTCCAAGTTGTCGGAAAGCCTATGTTAAACATTTTTATGAAATCTGGAATTGTTATGTTGCTGTGGAATGTTTGCTCGAATATATAGAGAATAAACTGTTCGCTTATATTAACATTAACGTATAAAAATATCTTACAGAGCTCTGCAGGATGTATCAGACTCCGTGGTAATGCAAATAAAGATCTTGATGGATATCCCGGAACATATTTGGTCAGCTATCGACAGCAGAGATCTTTTATTGGCTGCCCAATTATTCATCTTAGCACAGCACATCAATTACAGTTTAACATTCGAAGTCGGCCACTCCATGTTGACACAAAAATATCCAATAGTCTCAAAACAATGGAGCATCATCAGTCATTTTAGGAATGTCATATTCAGCGAGTGCAACAGTGTTTTGCAGTCTTTGGATTTGTCGACAGAGGTACACGATTCTTTTTTGTTTTTTTTATATAATAATAATGATAGTTTCACCCGCAAGATTTACACTCGGGACAGCACCGTTTCTCTTTAACTAAATTTGTTGTAAACGGAACTGAGCTCAATATAACGCTGGCTTAAATTTTCGCGCCATTATACTGTAAACTACATGATACTAGTCGATTGTAGTCGTGATCTTTTGCTTCAGCTTTCAACATTCCAGACTAGTTAAAAAAACACCTATCGGTCGGAACTCTCTCAAAGTCACGACACATATTAAAATGTTGACATACGTCATTGTTTACAGGCCAGCGCAAATTGTTTAGCTGCTCTCGTGTTGATGGATGGACCAACGTCAAAGGACCTATTGGAAAAATTGATTAAACTTAGAAGTCAGGCCATAGAGTCCATCATTAAAGATGAAAGTCCTCACAGCGTTCGCCACAGGATCAAGCTGAGCGTTAAATTATTAACTGATGCAGTCACCCTCATTCATTCTTGCTTCATCAGTAAGTACTATAATTTTTTTTTCTAGTCCACTGTAATTATTGACATCGAACTTTTCTGGCCATAGGTATTGGCCACCTAATAATCTAAAACTAATGAATTAATCATAAAAAGTATCCGATCATTATTTGCATTTAAAAAATGAATATACCCACTCTTATGACTGTACATTCCGCATATATAGATTATAGATTCATTAATAAAGTGAGTCACAGTGATAATTTCAGCCCGTTTGTTCTCACACTGTGGCAGATGATTTTTTAAATCGATTTCTTCGATTTTTCAGGAGTTCACGAAAAGAGTTCTGGCTTAGTAGCTGAGTACGTTAAAAATTTGACGAATCAAGAAGCTTCTAAAATGCTGTGCAAGCTCGATTTGGACAATGATTTGTTGGAAAAATACCTTCCCACCGTCACCAAAAGTCACAAACCATTTGAGAAGGGTCAATTCATCGACCTGTCGTCATCGGATTTCAAAAAAATTGTACTAAATTGGTTGGAGTGGATCAGAGAATTTACTTCGCGTGAAATTTTTAAATTGCTCAATCTCGTCACGTCGATAAAAGGTATCTATAATATTCGCGAAGAATCACTGGCCGTGGATCTTCCAGAAAACTGGGGCCGAATGTGGAGTGAATTGTCGTTACCGACGGCTAATTTTTGGGCTGCCTTTTATCAGCCTTTGTTGACGAAGCGAGTGAAAGCTATAATTGTCGACAAATGGGCAGAAGCTCTTAAATCTTTGAAAACAAATATCAGCGATTTGCTGAACAAAGTTAATAACGATAAATACGAATTTCCGGAGCACGATTTGCGTTGGTTCGTGTGGAAAGATTCGCTTTCCGACATTCCGCAAAAACTTTCGAAAACCGGTGGATTCGACGGTAAACGCTCCTTGTTGATGAAAGCGCGAGGTTATTCGCCAAACGTGGTGAAGTTGTGTGAAGATTTTGACAAAAAATTACATCTTCTTCTGCTGGACCTCGAGAAGTATTTATACGATAGCGAGAAGACACAATCAGTGAAAACCGATTTACTTGCTATGAGTCTATCATCGGTTTCCGACAAATTCATCGATCGATCGGAGATACAGGAAAACCTTCAGGACGTCAGTGCAACGATGATCGAAGACCTCGTGAAATTTATTAGAAACGAATGTACAGCAGAAGAACCGAAGTGTGGTCGGCGCGAAGTTAATGCGATAATGATGGCTCGATTTCTTCAAGCCCTTACAGCGCTCTGTCCTAGTCTGAACAAATGTTTCACTTTGTCAAAATTATCTGGCCTCGTCATAACTAATGTAAAGTGGCAATCGATCTGTGACCACGTCAAAGAAGAGAGTATTTCCGTTTGGATGGTTTGGGCCGCCTATTACAAAGTAAAGGTACATGACCATCGCAACAGGTATTTGACCCATGAAACTTTGGATGGATGCCGCGTCAGTTCGATTATTTCGGAGTGGGAAAAAGTCACGATCGAGGAAGAGGCCGAAGAAGGGAAACGAATCAAATCCGAAATTCTTGTTCCCTATCAAGCATCCGTACATCTGCAAAAATTCTTAGCCGCCGTGATGAAAGACTTGAATAAATTAATTCCGCACACAGTTCCAAAGTACGTTAAAAGTCCGTGTGTAAGTACGTTAAAAATGTTTTCCTTTTTCTAATTTGTTAATTTGTTTTCAGAAAGGTTATTCATGAGATCATCGATTGTGCTGCCGGAGAATTGTTCGACTATTACGAAAAGGCCGCGAAAGATTCGAATCTTAGGCAAAAACAAGCATTTCAAGTTCTATTCGATATAAAATACGTTACTCTGTTGATGGTGCCACGAGAGAATAAGAATCTCTTCGACCGATCGACGGAAGTCTGCAATATCGTTCTTACGAAGATCGATCCTTTCGATTCTGATGTATTTTATCCGTTTATCCATACAAACGTAAAGAGGGGTGTCCAAAGATCATTGGTAAGCGATAGCCAAAAGCGTGGCATCAAAGGCGTTTACTATTTAGCTTGCCTTACCGATAAAACTCTACACAAGCATTATTTTTTTAAGGAACCATAGACTGGCAGTATGCTAAAATAAAAATATTGCACCTGCAATAATTCAAATTTCGTAACTGATACCGATTTGCTGCAACTCTTTTAAACATTGAAATAATGCACAACTGTTACTAATCATATTAATTTGCCTGTTCACAATTTTACAGCTTATCTTTGGAAATTTAGTCCCTCACATCGAACAACTTCACTCGGTGTTGGGCTCGCGCAGCGACTACGCTTCCAGTGACTGTTCGAACTCGATGGCCGATCCTCCAGGCGGACTTGCCGTGTGTACTGGAGCTCCATGGTTTCCCCCCCTGGCAGTCACGGTACCAACGAGAAATTTGCCACTGATGGCTCTCGCGACACCCGATAAAACACAGGTATTTCTTTTCAGTTAATTTGCTGCCTTTCACTTCATACATTTTTTACACGATCCATCATTTTTGCACAACCTTTGCATTCTTATTGTCGATGTATATTCGTAGATCGGAGCTTGCTTGATGTAAGACGGTTACATGCTACTGTGGTAAGCCCGGATAGATGTGCTTTCCTTAAAATTGTCGAAGTGAATGCATGATTTTATGAAATTTGTAATTGAATGTGGATTTCAATATTTTAATGACTAAACTGGTAGGTGTTTGGGAAACATAATTTCCATGTGTGTATGAGTAGGGTCAGGATACCTTTGGCAACCGCTTTTTCACTATCATTCGATACTCTTTGAATCAATGGGGTCGGGTAGGTCTTTGTTTTTTTTTTTTTTCGTGACAAAAATATTGTAGGCGCATCAACCATGACTTTATGCAATTTTTCTTTCAATTTTCAAAAAATTAATATTGCCATCGTTTCTAAGCCGTGTATCCTATGGTTTTAAATTCAGCCGCTTTTGTCGTTTTTCGATCGGAAGCGACGTTTCCCCGAGAGGACGTCACTTTCAGTCGAAAAATTAGATTTTCTAACCGGTAGTGACGTATCCCCTGGATGACTTCTGGTCGGAAACAGAGATGAGACCAGTATAAATATTTATTGAAGCCAAGCAAGTAGCATGGCTAACAAGTCATGTCATATACGACTTTCTTAAAAGATGCTTAGATCGTTTCATCCTAACAAATATTAATCATAATATGTTTAATAATTTTTTTTAACGGTGTTTTTATTCAGCGCGGAGAACCGCTAAATCGAAACTGGTAATAATTGTAAAGGAATCATTTATTTCTTGTTTATTCAGCGAAAGAAGACTCCAGTGAAGGAAGCTCCAAAAAATGACTTCAGCGGGGTGACGATAAAATCCGGAGCTGCGGCATTCTTCGGCGCAATGGGATCCGATTGGTTCGGTACCAGTTAATTTAGGAACATCATAAGGATTTTTATTATCTATTGTAAATAAATAAATACAAAATTACACTACCAATAAATTGTACTGATTTCTCATAATATTTGTTGCTTTCCTGAAATCTCATAGACCTCTCAATTTTTATAATGTCTTGTACATTGGGGTCAGTGTTGGGGTCAAAGAAACAATCGGGAATCATTATAAGAACAGCACGTCTGTTTCAATTTCCATTCAAAAATGCTTCATGAAAATTATTATTTCTAATAGCTAGTACATTATCGTCGTACATATAACAGATCAATCATCAATGATAAAGTAATTATCTTATATGTAATGACTTATAAGATCCAATACGTTAACTGGACATCCGCCAAATCGATTATCGCAATCCTTTTCGTACTCAGCTTGTAGTATATCATGCGCAATGTTTTCTTTTTTCGACGAAGACGGGCTAAAATAAGCCCCCAAGTAAATTAGTTATTACTTACATTCCACGTAAATTCTTTAAATGATAAGCTTACGTCAAAATGATGTGCAGCAAATCACCGATAAGACCATTGTTAGTTATGGGATTTTTGGCAGCCTCACATATAGCGCGCATTAAGCAAACTCTGCCGGGATAACCTGCTCTATATAACGTATTTTATTATCCTTTTGCTTGAGATTCATGACGTTGAATAGTTTATTTTTACCTTTCCAGATTGTTTTCCACAATTTGGTAAGCTAGTTTTCTGTCCAAACTTCGCTCACCAAAGTAGTCTCCAAAGTTGCTCGAGTTTTTGTCACCAGGAAGTTGATAATTGGCTTCGAAATAGAAGGATAAGGAGACTGCCTTGTTGGGAATATCCAAGGGAATACTAATAGCAAAAAATATCTGGAATTGAATGTGAAATTACGAGATGTAAATGCTGCGACTTAACCCGTCAGTCGATAAGGGCAAGTTGAGGGAAAATGTGGACGTCGCGTAAAATAGAGTTACTCTCTTTCAACACGTATTGGAGATGTTTGACAAAATTTTGCATTATTAATAACCATATGTAACCATACATTGATGACAGTAACAAATGCAGTGAGGGGCTTCGAGAACGAAATTAAAATGGTACGCTGAGTAACTACATTTTTTTATCTGTTCTAAAAAAGTTGTTTATCGAACCAATCTTTTAAAAAATTGGTAAATAAATTAAATCATAGTACAGGTCCATACATATATTTAGTATAGTAATTATGTAGACAAATTTTTTTTTCATCCGCTTTTTTCTTTCTATTTAACTAAAAAATACAATAAGAAAAGAAAATCCAAAGGACTTAGTAGGCGCGAAGAATACATTTAAACTGAGTTTAATATGACCATAAAAATTTCTGCATCTTCAAAAATTAACTTTGGCAACTTGTAGCGCCTAAATTATCGGCTTGGGAAAAAAATCTGTCAGGACTTTTTTGTTCCTTTTTTGATTCTCTACCAACGCATTTTCTCGGATTTTTCTTTAATTAATTTTTGAGCTAGTTTTGTAAAAATACCATTTTTTTCGAAAAATTGTAAGGGTTACCCCTTCTCATTTTTCCACTTTCAAAATGGCAAATTTTTTTTTTTCGAGATATCGATTTTTTATCACCTCCATTGGCTTTAAGTGATAACAAAGTGTTTTTTTCTCTTATTGTGGAATAGCCACATTTCATGCGTGCAACACGGGCGGAAAATATAATAGTTTATCGAGAATTACTGATATAGTACCCCCATACCGCTACCACCAGGAAATCCGACAGAACGTATTTGCCTCGTGACCGCGGAAGTGATGTTCTTCACTCTTGATCCGTGAACGATAAGGCACATCGAGCCGCTCAAAATAAGAAATGATAGCCAAAATTGAATGCTGCAATGAACATTATAAAATGCATATGTTACAAACGATATTTCAATTTTTGATCAATTATTTTATAATTTAGCTTCATTATTCAGTGATCAATTTTAATAATTATGTTTTTATCTATTTCTCGGCGAGGTGTACTTACCTCGACATTGCTTTGTCGATTAGCACGCACAGTGCTCTTTCAAACGGTCGAAGCCTCGAAGTGATGATTAAGACGTAGTCAAGACGTCGCACTTACATGAGATATAAAAATCCATTAGCGCGGAAAGCAATTAAAGGTCTTAATTCCATTGCTACTTGCTTGTGAAATGTTTAGAACAGCGGTTCGCAATATTTTTATTACTACGATAACAAATGGTAAGAGTCAAAAATTTCGAAACCTGATTTGGGGACAAAAACAAGAGAATTTTAGAAAATTATTACAGGTTACCGGTTTGCACGTTATAATTTTAGAATTTCACAATCTGTTAGTTACGAATAATATTGAAGTGCGTATTCATATCAGTTCATGTCAGTTCTTTGCGTAGTCGTCGACGATGTCGACGTTGGCGTCGACGTTGCCACTGTGGTGGAAAATATGTCTAGCACGTTCCTCTCGCATTCCGGATATAGAGCGTGACAATTTTGATCCGGGTGCTTACCCAGTCTTTCGGACGCGTGGTATTCCTGATCGCTGTATTCGTCATACGTTTCATTCGTGCTCGAAGGTCTGAAATAAATGTGTACACGACAATGACGTTAAAATATTCGGTCACATAATTTAACCAGGCAATGTACGATAAACAAATTCAAGGTTGTATAAAAATATAAATCTCATACACAAGAATGATTATTATACAAAACAAGAACAACGACTTGACAAAAAAATCTTACAAAATATGTCCAATAAAACATTAATTTTCACGGTAGCTCCCTCCACTTTTGTCCATCGATATTTGATGCTGTTATAATAACAACAACAATAATCGTGTTCATTTGTATTTATACAAGATATAGTTATTATTCGTTCACTCATATTGAACATATTATTGGTAGACTTACGAGAGAAAGGCTTGAACCATTTCGCCAAAGAGTCCATGATGAAGGTTGAACGGTGTGGCAGCCACTTCACAAATTGCTCTGAGCATGCAGCCTTTGCCGGCTCCGAAACCGTAAAGCTCCGCAGCTCTCTCCAACACTTTGTAAATACTCCAGCGGCTTTTCGTACGGCCAAAGTACGTCCCGGGTTCTGTGAAATCCGTAGAGTTTGTTGGCAGAGTGTAAATCATTTTAGTGAACAGTCCGATGATAACGCTCTCGCTGTCCAACTGCAACGGTGTACCGAGTCCGAAGATCAACTGTGGGAACACAAAAATTGAAAATATCATGTTGGTCAAGCTGAAGGTCGATAAATTCGAGCAGATCATGCGACACCAGACAGCGATAGGCAGCATCATGACACTCAATATAAAAATGACACTACAGAGATTTATCTCACGATTCAGCATCGGTACAGATGCCTGCAACAACCGGTAGTTCGAAGATGAATCAGATTCGTGAAACCAATTCACCGAATCCGTGAACGTCGCGAATTAATGAGACCCATCGCTATTTATACCTAAACCCCTTGCCGGAATACAATATGCTCACCAGAAGAGTCGAAGGATCCGTAAAAGTGAGCGCTCTTCTACGTCGTGTCAACACATTGCTCGCTCTGTTGACGTAGTCCTTTCGTGCGTAGACATTTGCGTCAGTAAACTCCCGTACAATACGAGTATCTTCAGGCATATGGGTAGCCGTATCGACGAAAGTATTCGCATTATAATCAGACGAAGCCTGCATAGGTAATATTTCAGCGCCAACGGCGGGACCTCCCGTGAGATTCTCATCTCCATCTGAAGTCATTGACGTCGGCGCGGTAAAAACATCTACAATGTCTTCGTCTGTATTTTCTTTCGTAAAGGCGCTGACGAAACCAATGCCAGCTGCTTTGTTGTGTGATGAATTGACGATACGATTGTATGATTCCCGATCGAGATGAGCGGCTGTTATTGCATACTGCGGACTTGGACGCACAACGAAGAAGACAATGACCCACATAATGCCTCCGGTGATAAACATTATGTTGATAACACCTTGAATGTAACATTTTTGATCATCTGAACTGTATGAAATATTTGCACAACGACATATCGCACTCTTAAAACAACAGTGTAACATCTCTTATAGGAACACTATACAAATTTTTACACTGTTGTTATAGGCGTGCGATATATCCAAAATGAACATCGGTATCAATAAAGAATGCAGGAACAAGGAAAACATTTGGAAGTATCAAACTGCTGCAAACCGTCAGTTTTAAATGAAAAGGAATCTCACACTTATGTTTATCAATACGTGACTGGCTGCAGGGCAAGGAGACGGGATTTATGTTTCCCAGATAGACAAACGTGCCGTGCACTATGGAAAACTGGCGATACACCCCTTTGTGCACGTAGCGTGAGAGTCTCGCTGAAGCGAGAGAAGTCGGTTGAGGAGTGACGAGCAACGAGACGGCCAGGAGATTATCAAAATAATAAAAATATGCTTCATTTCGGAGGGTGCGTTTCGTACAGGGCTTGGGTCTTAACTGATAACGGTAAGAAAGAAATATAGCGTGTGCGTAGATCATCGGATGGATACAGGAGCAAGCTCTGAGACAGTGGCGTTGGCTGGTGCGGGTGACCGAAATAGTGTCCGGTGTTGCGAATATTTCGAAGCATGGCGGTTTCGTCACAACATTACGCTCGCTCTGTCGTGTTCGACGAAGAGCCTTCTGAGGTTGCATACGTATCGCATCAGTCTCGAAAGTATCAGCATAGTACTGAGGGTTGGTCACAAGGGAAGCACGAAATTACGTTCATATAAAAAAATGTTAGAAGGATCTGTTCGAGGTGTGCAAACTGTACAACGTTACGTACCGGCAATGAGGTCGGCAACGGCGTGAACGGTGTGGATTCCCGGTACGTCAGGTTTCGCGCGGACAGGAAGCCGAGAGCCAAAGCTAGCAGCGCCAAACTAAATTATCACGGTTCATTTTGGATCCATCCTAAATAAACTTTCGAGTTAGCATGTCCAGCGAGGCGAGCATCTTCGCTACCTCGGTTGTCCGGATACAGCATCGGCAGATAACGCCGTATACAGTGCGCGCAAGGAAAATCTACTACACCTAATTAGCATGAATTCTGTTCAATCTACTTTCAGCTAACTGTAGCTGTACCCGTCCGAGATTTGCTTCTACATTCTTCGGGGAAACCGAATTCAAACAATGTCGGCCGACGAGACCAAAAACTTAGACCGGTAGTGGTAATGCTATTGCGTTACGATCGGCTGACCGCGAAAAACGACATGCGTCTTTGCCAACATCAAATATCCAACGACAATCGGTCTGATCAGGCGAACGATTTGAAGCATTTTTTTTTCCCGAACGAATGAATAATTTTGTAACACAACCCAATATTTGTGTTCGTATGACTCCAGTGCGACCGTTCAGTGCGGTATCTCTTCCGCTGCTGTGGCTCAGTCACGTGACTCGCACCTCCTCGTAAGGTGATGTGAAATACTGCCGTTGGTAACAAAATCGTTACTTGATACCGTTCTGAGACCGCAGGCAGCCGAGAAAGTACAAAATTGTGTGTTCCCTGCGTTTGCCGATTCCCCAGGGAAATACCGTTTTCTTTATCCTTGAGGATCTGCGGTCTCAAAACGACATTTAGTACAGATTTTGTTACCAACTGGGGCAGGTGGGCGGGGGGTATGGCACATCACCTTAACGGGTGAACCAGTGTTGCAAAGTTTTTCAAAAAATCGAATGCAATTTTGATTTCCATTGTTCTGCCATCTCCAACTGTCGAAGCAAATTGATAGAGATAGCATGGACCACCCCATTTCTTTCCATCGACCAAAATGGGTTTAGTTCAAAATCAGAGCGTATGTATTCGTAAGAATTTACAAATATTGCGGAACGGATTATCTTAGTTCTGCCAGAGTTTGAGAACTTTGTCCTTTCCACCGGAAGCGACTCGGAGGCCGTCGGGCGACCAATCTACCGCGTAAACTTCATCCGCATGACCCGGCAAATCTTGGCCGAGTTTCTTAGTCTTCATGCTCCAAACTGTAAACACACGATTATAAAATTAGATTTGATAGAAGATCAGTTGTTCGAGAAACAACGATGTAGGCATACCTTTTAGCGTCGAGTCGGCACTTCCGCTGACGAGTAATCGTGAATCGGCGCTCCACGCGACCGAGTATATAGCTTGAACGTGGCCCCTCAATGATGTTATGTATCTGCCGGTTGCCGCCTCCCAGAGTTTGATGGATTTGTCGAACGACGCAGAAGCTATTATACGTCCATCGGGTGAAAATTTCACGTCGTTTATGAGCTGCTGATGACCGGTCATCCTTGCTAAAAAAAAAAAATCAATTCCATTCTCATCGTGTACCCTCGAATTATCGAAATTTATATACGTACCGATCGATTTCTTTTCCGTCTCGGGCCTCCACAGAAACAGCGTAAAGTCGTCGGATCCCGAGACCAATTTTTCCTCTCCTACAGCTTCGTAACGTTTTTTCGCTCTCTCAACAAGATCCGTCGTAGGATCGTTAGCGTTTTCGCCGACTTGGAAGGGTCCCGTTCTCAAAACATAGTCCACGTTAAGTGCCAGCGTGTTCACCCAGTGCGCGTGGCCGTCTAAAACCCTGCAAAGGATACCCTGAACCAAAATTGGAAAAAGTGATTAATTTTCTTATCTACAAAAACGCGCATCGATAACGTTCTGTCGAGAAATATCAATGGGACTTATCGCCACATTCTTGTGCCGATTGACTAACCCACGGGCTTTTTTTAAATAACGAAACGAAGAAAAGACGCTTGTGAAAGTCTGCTGCTAGGTATCTTGAATGTAAACTAGGCGTATTGAAGGTAAATGAAATTTTTAACATCTTACATCCACGGCTCTCCAAACTCTGACGGATCTGTCTTGGGAGCCAGAATAAATGAGGCCGCTGCCTCCCCATCGAACGCACGTCACGCTCTTTGTGTGTCCCGCGAGTACTCGCACGGTTTGACCGAGTTTTGTGTCCCATATCCTCGAATCGCAGTCTTTCGACGCACTGACGAGATAACGACATTCAGGATCGCGATGGTAAGGCTCCCAGCACAATGCGGTCACCCACATTTTGTGGCCCGTCATAGCTTTGCCGATTTGCTTTCCCGTTGTCGGATCCCACTGGAGTATCGTTCCATTTTTACATGCGGAAACTATTTTTTTTCCGCAAGGCGACCATGCTATGCAGAGGACCCAGTGCTTGTGTCCCTGGCATGTGAAATATGGGGTTTGGGTATTTATGTCCCAGAATCTGACTGTAGTATCCCCGGAGCCACTGGCCAGGTATCTTCCGTCCGGAGAGAACCCAACGGAAATAACAGCCTCTTTGTGTCCTGGAGAGAAAAACGCGTTAGAATTTCATATTTGTTTTTTCCATTGCTTCGTACCTTCCATAGATCCGGTACATCTTGTAACAGCCCTGACTTTGAATACAGCCTGAGGCTGATAAACAATCTCGACCACATCCTCGCTGACACTGAAATTCTTTTCCAAGTTGCGCTCCAAAGTGTCCGTGACTTCGACATCGTTGACGAAGAATGCCAGAGGAAGAGGATCTTCCTCCTGCAGCAGAGCGTTGCAGATCAGCTGTAACTTTTCCACGGTAATGTCTATCGGAAGGTCTAGAAGGCCGCCCGGCAAAATTTCTCCCGTGTCCGACTTGAACCTCGACAGAACTCGCTTTGTTTCTTTTTCCGTTGCCTCGCCCCCGACCTCGCCATTGTCCTTTCGTTTGTTCATCTTTTGATCGACAATTAAAAATATCAACAGCGATAAATAATTGAGGTTAAGTCAATTATTGTCGAGTCGGAGTATGAAAATAAAAAACAACAGCAGAAACGAACTATAATCAACGCTCGTTGGGTACCTTGTGTGTTTAGAGAGTAGTTTCTGTCGATGGATTAATATTTATCGGCTGCAACAGCGATCGTGACAAAATACACAAAAACACGTGCCACACATCGTTTCCTCGATGAGGAAATACCAAGGCGCGCGTAGATGAATATTGTTAGAAGAAGCGATCTGTCTGTTCGGCTGTAGGTTCGGCAGAAATTTTCGTGGAGCGGGGCGCCCAATATTATTGTATCCGCGATTTCGGCGTCTCGCTTCGTCTTCTTCTTAGCAGTTTCCTCGTTTCCCCCACTCGCACAAAAATCCTCCGCACAAGCATCGTTCGTGCACCTGTCAGGCGGATTTTCGAGGCTCTCTCCGGCCACTGGATTGTGTGCGATTGTCTATCTACTGCAAAAAAATGTATCTTCGCGAGGGTCTTCATACTGAGGTTTGACGCTCTGCGATGTCCGATACGAGTACAACCAAAACGGACACTGGTAGTCAAAGCCTTCTCAACAATCTTCGCAAATTTCGATTTCACAAGAAACCCGAGAAGAAACTGACCATGTGTAAGATATTTCATTTCATTTCACATTCGTTTTATACACAATTCACTTTTTTACAGGCGAAAGTGCAGCAGAGTCAAATCTTAGATCAATTCTTTGAAACATATTTTCCGCATGGGGGGGGGAAGAGGGGGGGGGGGAAAGTCGTACACGATTGTGATTTTTTGTTTGATTTAATATAGCCGACGACGACAGCAATCTGGGTCCCGAGATTCACATGCGTAGACGAATCGTTAATCGTATAGAAGACAGCGACAGTGACTCAGGATCTCCTACAAAGCCTGGAGCTTCCAGCTCCGACACGGACGAGACCAAAGAGAGGGAGAGAAAACTCAAGTGCCTCATTGCTTTGTATCCCAACATCGACGCGGTGGTAATTCAGACTATAAAATAATAAAATTATATCATATATATTTATATATACGCACAGAGACCCCTTGTAAAATATATGTTCCTTTTGCAGCATGTCCAGGAGGTACTGAACAATGCAAACTGGAATGTGGAGGAAGCGGAAGAGTCACTGAAAAATAACAGAAAGCGGACTCTGAAACATTCTGCAAGGACGAGTAACAAGAAACGACGAAAACGTAATGCAGATGAGGATGTGGATGTAGACTCCGACGAGGCTCACTACAAGCACAAAGTCTTCGACAGGTAATCCATGCTCTAATGCCGATTATCTCCCATCCATATGATCTATAAATTCTAGTAACATTTTTCGTACGAAACTATCTTACAGCGACGATGATTCGGACATCGAGGTATCGAACGAGTTGACTGGCGACAAAAAAGGTGTCCTAGAGTTCATGCAGAACGCTGTACAGATGGAGCTACTATTAATGAATCAATGTACACAGAAACGCGCACAGGCGATATTAGATGCCAGGCCATTCGAAGGCTGGCGCGACTTGATATATAAATTTCAGAACAGCAGGTATCTGGACACAGAGTTGTTGAATTCAGCTCAGCTGTTATTGGCGACTAGACATGTCATAGCAGCCTTGATGAAGAAGTGCTTGAGACTTTCGGCGAACATGGAAAAAGCCGTGGCTGCCGGTGCGTCGACGGTCACTCAACAGCCGGTAGGATTGTCGGAGGGATTGAAATTGGCACCTTATCAAATGGTTGGGCTGAATTGGCTCGCCGTTATGCACTCACAGAACGTTAATGGTATTCTGGCCGACGAGATGGGACTCGGAAAAACCATCCAAGTTATAGCGTTTCTCACATACCTGAAGGAGGCAGGCCTCGTCGGGGAAGACGATGGACCACACTTGATAGTCGTGCCCAGTTCTACGATGGGTAATTTTACCTAACATCTAATACGTTCTATTAATTATTGCATTTATTTTCATTTATTTAATTTCATTTTACCAACAGAAAATTGGAGCAACGAGCTCGAGCGTTGGTCACCGGGATTAAAAATCGTTCAGTATTACGGGTCGCAGGATGAGCGGAAAGACATGAGAATGGGCTGGCGTGCTGGAGATCTCGACGACGTTGACGCTATCCTCACAACTTATAATCTCGTCAGCAGCACACCCGAGGAACGTCGATTATTCCGCGTGATGCCAATTAAATACGTTATCTTCGACGAGGCTCACATGCTCAAAAACATGGGCACTATACGATACGAGAATCTCGTTAGAATCAATGTGAGTCTTCACTTCATAATTAATGGAACATGCCTTTTACTCCGTTTTGTCTTTATTTTTTTTTTTTTTTTTTAGGCCAAACATCGAATCTTGCTGACTGGCACACCGCTACAAAATAATCTACTTGAGCTCATATCGCTTCTGATATTTGTAATGCCGGCAATGTTTGCTGGAAAACACGACGATCTCAAGAGTCTTTTCTCCAAGAATTCGGTTAGTAAACAGAGTTTAATCGAAGTGAATTTGTTCGTAACACGTTTGACTTGCAGAAAATAGCGGCGATAGATAAGAAAAAAAGTCAGCCGTTGTTCGAGCAGGAGCAGGTAAAAAATGCGAAGCAAATAATGCGTCCTTTCGTCTTGCGACGTTTGAAATCAGAAGTGTTACGGGACTTGCCAGAGAAAACGGAGAAGGTTATAAAGTGCACCCTCGTGAAGAAGCAGCGTGACATGTACAGGGACCTCTTATCCGAATTTTCGGAGGAAGCCGGTAGAAATAGCGAAGTCAACGGTGTCGTAATGATGATGCAGTTAAGAAAACTCGCGAATCATCCGTTGTTGATAAGAAATTATTACGATGAGAACAAGCTCGAGGCGATATCAAAGAAGCTCGCCAAGGACCCCACGTACAAGCAGAAAAATCCTCAATACGTTTTCGAAGATTTGTTATGGATGTCGGACTATCAAATCAATCAGTTGTCGCGCACTCACAAGTGTCTCGCTGGTCAGGGGTTGCCTCAAGAGTTGATACCGAATTCGGGAAAATTAAAGAAACTCGACGAACTTTTACCGAGTATGAAGGAGGATGGTCACAGGGTTTTGATATTTAGTCAATTTACAATGGTACTCGATGTACTAGAGGAGTATCTAACGATGAGGGGTCACAAATTTTTGAGGCAAGTCGATCGAACGTTAAATTAGTTCAAATTTCACAATAAATATTTTTGGGTATATTGTCAACAGGTTAGACGGCCAAACTCCGGTGACCGAGAGGCAATCTTTGATAGATCAATATACCAAGGATCTTTCGATATTTATTTTTTTATTGTCAACGAGAGCAGGAGGTTTGGGCATTAACTTAACGGCATCGGATACTGTCATTATTCATGATATAGATTTCAATCCGTACAACGATAAACAAGCCGAGGATCGTTGTCACAGAGTTGGACAGAAAAAGTAAGTTAAAACCACGAAAAAAATGACACTCTTATTGCACGGAAATTTATTTTCAGACCGGTATCAATCATCAGACTGTTGGGCGAAGGTACCATAGAGGAAGGAATGTACGAGATTGCGCAAGAGAAATTGAATCTGGAACAACAGATCACTGGAAATGAAGGCAAGAATGAATAATAATAAGAATTACTTGAGACCATTTTTTTTTTTTTTTTACTAAAAATAAGTCTATTACAGAAAACGAAAACACTGACAAGAAAAGTATCTTAAAACTGCTCAAAGCGATACTGGGCCTGGATCCTCACAATCGTTCCTTATCGTTGTCACCCACCAAGACCACAAACGGTTCATCAAACGGCTTTAATGATCAAGATAAAGATTTTTAATTTTTAGACATTCTATACCCAAATTGTGTACTCTACGTTTATTACTGAAACACCGGCGTCATACTCATATTATTCTTTTATACTATATATTTTTTTGCGTTTCTCGCAGTACAAAAACCTTCGACCGTCGACAAAAATTACTCTTGGTAGATAACAGTGGCAGTTTTTTTTTTTTATGTTGATTTTTTAAAACGTATCTACCAACAGTATTTTTACTCGTAGTGAAACATGCGTTAATTGATCTATGTATCTGTGTAACGATAACGAAATTTGTAATTCTGGAATTATGCGGTCAACTTTCGCGAGTAACGGATCGTCGCAATTTTTGTATGTAAAACGCTCATTAAAGCATTCCTTTATTTATCTATACATAATATATATCATATCTACCAGTTCGTTTTGACCGGAGTTGAGTTTGAAACCGCAAGTTTGTAGGGCGTCAAGAAATCCACTTTATCGGCAGGAGGGAAATTGTTGTCTTGATGGTAATCCAAACTAGTGTTACCTCAATTTTTATCTAATTTTTAACAATAAAAACAACAATTTTATAGTTTTCACACCGTAATTACTTCAATTTTAATCTTCAACTAACGAAAAAAAAATGAAAGAAAAATTCTGAAATTTACATATCCTCTGATCGAGTATCGTTGACATGCCTCGTAGTTTCATCTATCACAATGAGGGAACGCGACATACATATTTGTTTATCGAAAATAAATTCGTACAAGCGGAAGAGCGAGTGCATTTGTTGCCCAACATTGACAAACTGACAGTTGATTATCGTGTTGTGTTTCGCGCTCAGCTGTTTTAGCGAGGCTGCGTCGGTGTGCGATTGAGCCACCCAGTAGCCACACAGAAAGATAGGAAAAGATTGAACACATAAAGAAAGGATTACCGTTATTTTGTAGAATGAGATTGACCAACTGAGCAAGCGAGCGCGACGACGACATAGCATCCGTTGTTTCGTATCGTTGTGTGCGAAGCAGGAAAAAAATAAAAACGAGAATAGGCGAGAAACGTAGTTCACTAGTTACAACAGTGAGTCTTTCGATGCTCAGGCGATCGGGCCAGCGTCATCCGGGAAAGGCAACGGTTTAGTTGTCACCGTACATTAGAGAATACGCAAAGATCGCTCACGAAATTGAAAATAAAATCGATTTTGACAACGATTGAGGATAAACAAAGGAACCACTTCCGGCAACTATGGAAGTTTTGGATCCAACTGTTACACGAGACGATCATCCGCTCTGCGTGAATGACTCATTGGACAGAGGTAACATTCCGATAATTATTCAATAATTTACGAGAGTCCTTTGTTTAGCGTATATTCTTATCCCCTTCACACGTTTCGTCTGTTACCCCCACTCGACGCTCCAATCACACTCAATTCTGAAAATGATTCGAGGAAATGAAGCCTCGATATATATTTTATTCTGTTGTACACGTAAAAAAACGTACAGAGAATTTGTATTAATGTTTTATTTAACTTTACAGGAAATAACTCACAACTTCCGCACGATTCCAGATCTTGCATCAAGGCGAGATACACCCTGGGATTTTTAGGATTTCTGGGATTCGCGCTTGTTTATGCCATGAGAGTTAATCTTTCGGTCGCTATAGTTTCCATGGTTAATCAGACTGCTTTTCCTTCCAACGACGACAATGACACTACAGATGTCTGTCCTTCTCTCCCACCTATCAACGGAACTTTCGTACCTGTGAGTATCTGCTTGTTTGTTCGTTTATTAATGGATTTCTTCTTAATCAATAATCAAAATACAAATAAGTCTTATAGCTGTAGTTCTATAGAAAGAAAAAAATTACTAAAAAATAATTACTTGTAATTATTTTTTAGTTTTTAAAAGTTTTTTCTATCTCCTTTTAACATAGCTTATATATTATTGAATTTTAGGTTCCCTAATCATACACATATATATATAGATATATCATCTCTCGTGCTTGATTCTGAAAAATGCTAAGAGTTTGCCTAATGAACACTATCGTCAAAATCATATATTTATGAAAAATCCCTTGCCGTCTAATCTACCCGCGTCATTTAATGGTACACCAGTTACGCATTCTGATTTCATTATCAGCGTATTACTCATGCGTACTTATCAATTCGTTCACTCGGTGACCTCGATGAGTACACGCGTCTGTATAATCTCTCTTCGCTTTATAAATTTTTATGGGCCGAGAAGAGTAGATAGATGAGAAAAAAAAATAGAACCAGATGTTTCCGCATAGATATTCTGACAATGCCCAATCTCTTTCAGAGTGCCGGAGAGTTCAACTGGGATGACAAGACCCAGGGAATTATTCTAGGATCCTTTTTTCTTGGCTATGTAATCACTAACGTACCCGGCGGAAGACTCGCCGAGAAAGTCGGTGGAAAACTGATATACGGACTTGGAGTTTTGCTCACAGCGATTCTCACGGTCATAAGCCCTTTTTCCGCCTACTGGGGACTCGGACCATTTCTTGCCGTTCGAATAGCCGAAGGATTCACCGAGGTAAACGATCTACGAACAAAAACATTTGGGAAACGATAAAATTAGCTTCAACATTTTTAAATTTACGAATCTCAGTCGGTCGAGGATGTTTATTGATTATCTTATTTATCTCGTTCGTCAGGGTGTCACATTCCCGGCGATGCATTCCATGCTGGCTCACTGGGTTCCGCCTCTGGAGCGTAGCAAATTCGCTGCGATAGTATACGCAGGTGCTAACTTTGGTACGGTAATATCTCTGCCGATGAGCGGATGGCTGTGTTCTCTGGAACTCTGGGGGGGCTGGCCTCTGGCCTTTTATCTTTTCGGCACCCTCGGTATCATCTGGTACGTCTTCTGGCTTTTCCTTATCTACGATACCCCGGCGCAACATCCGTGGATCGATTCCAATGAGAAGGCCTACATAGAAGCCTGCGTCGAACCGAGAGATGAGGTCAGTTCTCCGGTTTCAATTCTTAGCAATGAGTTTGAAGAAATAAAACGTGATTTTTTGTTCTATTCCATATTTAACAGGAAGACGATACGGGTGTGCCATGGCTCTCAGTATTCACATCTCTGCCAATGTGGGCGATAGCGATAACTCAGTGCGGTCAGTCTTGGGCATTTTACACCCTTCTGACCGATCTTCCCACCTACATGGACAAAATATTGCATTACGACGTCCAAGCGGACGCTTATCTGGCGGCTGTGCCGTATCTAACGGCCTGGATAGCCGGTCTCGGGATATCAAGTTTCGCTGACGCGTTACTGGAACGTCGCTTGATATCGCCGTTGAATTCGATGAAATTGTGGAACACCGTGGGATCGTTGGGACCCAGCCTCAGCTTCGTCGGTGCTATATGGGCTGGCTGCGACAGTGTTTGGGTGATGATCATGCTTTCGGGACTCGGGTCCCTGCAGGGAGCGGTTTATGCTGGCAATCAGATGAATCACATCGCTCTCGCGCCTCGTTATGGAGGTACTTTGTACGGGCTCACCAACGCCGCTGCCAATGCATGCGGATTTCTCGCACCTTACGTCATCGGCCGAATCGTACAGGGACACGTGAGTTACAAATATTTTCGTTTAGCGCTCACGAGCATTTCCGTAGCAAATATCGAACTGGGAATAACGGAAATAGCGACTATTCGTATTTTCAAAGGATAATATTTTGGCAGTTAATATTTATAAAATGTTTCGACGATGATTTTTAGGAAACTCTCGCCCGTTGGCATACCGTATTCTGGATGGCAGCAGCTATAAACATGGGTGCAAATTGTTTCTATCTGCTGTTCGCATCTTCGACGGAACAACCGTGGAGCCGAGGTAACAGTTGATGATCGTGTCCGCTTAACGATAATCCCGATTACTGCCGTCGAAATGGCAAAGGTACGTCCTTTGATCGTATGGCTGTAAGCGCCTTTTAGTTACGCAAGGAAATAATTTTGTTGTCTTTACTATTTTTGTTATCGACGGGGTCCATGTATTGACTGTGGCACGTCGACGCTCTGAAAAATTCCACCCTAGCTCTACGGTTTCGTGTCTTGAGTTTAATTTGCCTGTTGGTTGATTATTCAATGTTGCATTCCTCCTTGGACTTATGACAAAACGTGCGATTTTCGGCGAGGCTGACTCGTGTCCTACTTTTTGGGATCGACACACTACTTTTGAACAGTATTCAGTAACGTTGCACACGTTTATACATAATAATGATAATAAGTATTCGGTGTTTGGGCTGGCTTTTTACTTTCTGTTCTACACACAAGGTGCTGTTTCTGACTCGATCGTTTTTTTCATTGCTTATCTTTTCGTTCGAAGCAAAAAAGATATAAGATCGGTACAAAAGATACACTTTGATTTTACGATCGTTCGGTTATTAATGCCAAAGGATTAACATGCATATACTCGGAATTGGTAAAGTGTGAGATTTTTTCGTTGCTGGGGTGTATAGGATGTATACAACTGTTTCTTTCAAACGCAGGATTAATCTTTATCGCACAATAAGTCGTCGTTAATTTTTTTTTTACGATTGTAAAAAAACAATACTGTTTATATCTTGCCTATGTACGAAAATCATACCCAGTTAAGAGTTAAATTACGTACGATGTAGGAATAGTAGGGTAGGGGTCAATCGTAGCGAGGTGATAGTGGAGTAGAAGCCTATGTAAATTTGGGAATTGGTAAACGAGAACGAGCGTCGTTTCCATTCTTCGGCAATCGTAACGTCGCGCCAGCAGAGAATCTCCGGCTCGAACTTCGTAAATGTACAAATCTCGTATAGGCCTTTATCAATGAGTGTGTGTGTGTGTGTGTATATATATAGAGTATATATATTGTATATGCATACGTTGTAAGCATATACACCAATCGTGAGGGAGCTGGACAATACCGCTTTTGTACTTGTAAACTCAATGTGATCTACTTAGAAGGAAAAAAAGGAATCGATAATGATAACGATGAACACAATTGACTAAATAATTTTTGCAATGCTTTTGAAGAGGAAAAACATCTTTCGACTACATATCTTCCGTACCTTCCGCGGTCTCGTTCGCATAGCGTTTCAAAATATCGTCAGAACTATATTAACGATAATCGAAATTATTGGTATTGAAAAAGAAAAAGAATATCGCCGAGTGATAATGACAGAAATGTTTTAATGACGTTTTAAATGTAAATAGACATATGCGTTTGAATAATGACACCGTGCTGTAGCAACGTGGAAACGGGATATATAATATAGAGCGACAATTAATTCTTTATACATAGAGAAAATTATATTTAAAAAAATATATGTATAGAACATATACTATCACAGATATCGAAATTATTCGTTCGATACAACTATTTACTTTAATGCATAGTTTCGCTAATTATTGCTGATTAAGGTTACATGCTCATAGGCTAGAAAAAAAATCCTTATACGTGTCCGAGAAACTAACTATTCTCCTGCTCAGGGGATAGAGATATGAGAGAGCGAGGCCAATGAATATGTAGCCAAGTTATCTTGGTGGTACGATATATTTATTTATAAATGTAGGTATAAAAAGAAAAGAGGTTAATAAAAAAAAAATAGGGACAAAATTGGGAACGTCGAAGAAAATCACAGCTCAATAAAATGAGTCTTTCGATATAAATCTATTTCCGTTTACGTTCTCGTTGCTTTGACGCCGTGTTCTGATCTTCTTTTTTCTTCGCTGCCGTTAACTGATGGATCATGTCGGTCATTCGACTGAGATCCCCAAGCTCTGATGACATTTTTTGTACGGTTGCTTCCTTTTCCGCTATCGTTTGCTCATACGTGCAACACTGACGTGTCAGCTGTTCTATTTCCAACTTCAACGCCGAAATTCCATCTAGATTCGAGGCGATCTCTCGTTCCTTTTCCGTGATTAACTATCGATGGAGAACATAAGAAAAATTATCTTCTGTTACACGTCTCGATCGAAGTATTTCTCGATGATCGTTGATATTTTTAATTCTTACCTGTTCCTTCTTGTTCAGATTTTCCTCAATCTCTCTTATTTGCTTATTTAACTCGGTATTTTTAATACCCGATTGCTTGGCCGTAGCTTCGACGGTCGATAGTTCACTCTCTAATTCTTTGACCTTTTTAGTCAAAGCATCGAAATTGTTCGAAGATGTCTCGAGTTGCCGCTTGAGATCCGCTATGACCAAATTATTACACTCTATCGTCGCCGTTTTGTCGGATACGATTTTCTTCAATTTTGGTATTTCCTGCTTTACGAAGTAAATTTTACTGTAATGCACATATCCTCTTTTTTTTTTGTTTTTTTCCTTTACCTGGATCTTTTCGACTTTCGTCTGTAGTGTCGCACTGAGTTTCGCTTTCTCTGCTCGTACGCCCTCCAGACACTGCTGATTGTCAAAGAGCAACTGGTGAAGTCTACTAGATTCGGCGACGACCTGGGCGAGCCTATGTTGAAGACTCGTCGCGTGATTATTTGCCGCTTCCAGACTCGCTTGCGTCGCCCTTTCCGCTCGTCTTATCGCCGCCAACTTTGTTACATTTCCAAAGCGCAACAAAAAAAAGTTGGTTACAATCGATAAAACACCTATAGAGTAAAAAATTAGTACCTTGTAATCGTACAACTCCATAACGGCGGAAGTCGTGATGTCTCCTATTTGATTATTGTTGTAAGCTTCTTCGAGCTTTGCGAGAAAAGCGTCCAAGCGACTTTCCTGATTGAACGAGAATAGAGGAGCCATCTCGGCGTTTTGTGAGTGAGCGAGATATTTCCCGGTCATCGCAGGCACAGTTACCGTTGTGTTTTGTATCAACACGAGCGGCTCCAGTTCGCACATACATCGAGAGACTGAAGACATGCTGTTTAGTACACGATAAATAAACATATTTTTTAAAATTAATTTCGAATCGAAGGAACTTCACTGTAAAGTATCCATATGAACAGTGAGGAATGATAAATCTTACCACTCCTGAGGGAAACCCACGGACGAAGTCAATTGAAGAACCTTCTGTTTGACCTCGAAACTCCCGGTGTACAAGGCAAGTGCCATAATCATGTGTATCTGTTTCTTCTGGAGAATTTCCGAATACAAGGTCAACCACGCAGAGTCGTGCGCCGCTAGATCGGCGGTAAGCGCGAGTGCGTGTACGTAGAGACTCGTTGCAGGATCGTTGAAGGAATTTCCTGGCCATTCACTCGCTCCTGATAGATCGTTGTCCTCCAACATCGGTTCAAGCAATTTACGCATCGACTGTTCGCCGAAAGTTTGCGTAACTTTATTTTTCAGATCTGGTATTCTCGCCATCTCTTGAAGAAGCTGCATCAGTTCGGTAAGTTTGGTTTGCGTTTCGTTACTTCGTATCTCGTCGTCCTGGTAATTCGATACGAGCATCAGTACCGACAAATCGAGCTCGGCTAGAACTTGGGGAGAGCTCTCAATTATTCGTGAATCGGTGACGACCGTTCTTATCAGAGCAAGAGCTTCCGAGCACACAAGCTCGGAGGGTACCCAGCTCATCGCGACTTTGACGCACAGCGGATAGAGAGGAATCAACGATGGGAGTTTGAGACTCGCCAACGACAACAAAAATTCCATCACGAGAGCCACGCACTCGGGCTCCGAATCCCTCTCGATCGTCGACAATATTTTTCCAACGTCTGCAGCATAATTTTCATAACTGACGATAACTGCTTTCGAATGCGGAACTTGACTTGCGTCAACGAAAAAATCGACTATGTGTCGCAGTAGAAGAACATCGCGATCTTTCAGAGCTGTGACGAGACTGCTGAAGGCCATTGCCACAAATTCGAGGATGTGTCCCCCGGGTGTGCTGTTGTCGGTGCTCTCCATTATTATTATCAATTTGCAACATTGTACTCTAGTGTTTACATTGTTGCTTTGAATCTTGAGCAACGTGCGCATTAATGTTTTTGCGTCCACCGTGCGCATGAGGGTGTAAACGGCTGATAAATTCTTGTAACATAAATTAACCAGGGTTCCCAGAGACAGCGTTACAATTTTCTCATCCTTCGACTGCATCACCCATTGCGTCAGCGACGATATGAGATAAGGCAAATGAGCCTCTTGCCACGATAGTTTTACACCGTAGGTCAATTCTTGAAGAAGCTGCAGCACTCTCACCCTCTTTTCTGGAGTCAAATTTGTCTGTGGAATCAATATTTTCGTTTATTAAAAAGTAAAAGTAGCGAACGGATGGTAACATTTATGAATAATTTACAATCTCGCCTCCAGCAGCCTCGTAAGTATCGGAGCAAATTTATATGTGTGTATGATAGCCTGTCTAGCTGCCCTATTCCTGATCGCATTCTGTAGAACGTCCAGTGCGTTCCAGATAAGCGGAGTTCTCGAACCAAGCAAATTCATCAGCTCCCCCAGGCTGACATAAAATTGTGCCGCCGTGCTGGAGCCAGGCTCGAATATACTCAAGTCGAGGGAGACACTGATTACCTATAAGATGGAAAACATATTTCTCATGATGACTCGCAGGCTCCGAGACAGAGTGCAGGCACAATAATTTTATGACAGGAGAAAATTTCGGTGGATTTCTTCCTTTTTCTAAATCTCATCCTTCTAACTGCTTTGACTGCTTTATCAGTTTTTTTTCTACTTACACCAAGGTTTCGTTGTAAAATCGAAGTTGTCGCTTCGCTGGGATGTTTCGTGTACTCGACCACAGCGGAGATGAACGATTTCATATGCTGATATTTCTCCATTGTCGCCTCTTTCGTGTGCCCGACACTCGACAACTTAAGAAAATTTACTCACGGACCTTTTTTTTAATTAATTAGCACGGAATTATATTGCATCGATGAGGCGAACCGTTGCGACGATTTAATGGCGGATAATGTCCTCCATTTTTGAAGCCCGTTGAGCGTTTGAATTTTCCAATGAACAAGCCTGCCATTGGTTCTATAGAAAGACACCAGACGTCTCGGTCTCCAGCGAATCAGGAGGCTTGTATTTTCACCCCAGCGTCTGCCCCTCTTTGCGCGTTTGCCGACACGTTTGTTCTGAGGTGCTTTCGATTCGCCGTTAAAATGATCGTGCGCATGCGCATGGTCGTTTTCTGCTACGAATTCTTGCCAAAAAATACGGCCGTGCGCATGAATTTCGTACTCGTGGAACTTCGCCTCTTCCGATCAAGAAGAAAAAGTATTTTGTACTTTGTATTTTATAAAAGTACTTTAAGTACGGAAAATTACTTTGTACTCACAGTACTTGCGGTATTTAGAACTTTAAATACTTTTCGGTATTTTACCCAGCTCTGGTTAGGACCACATAAAACATCTCTCTGCACCGTTGATTCCAGGTTCGGTCGGTACAAAAAACGGTAATCAACTTTTTTCACGGATTTTCGCATGTACGGTCGAAAGAAGAGTCTCATCCGAAGCGGATATCATCTCGACTTTCGATAAGATTTTTCTTGTGACCGTGCATGCCAGAATCGGCGAAGAAAACTGATTACAGTTTTTGTTATCGACAGCAGTATTGCACATGCTCTACAATGTCTGTCGCGTAATCTACTGGTCCAGTCTCGAGGAATTTATCACGGTCATCAAGGTAATGTTGATTCTACGAGTATTACGTCAATTCGTGTCGAAATTGTCCGATTATCTCTCGCGTCATTACTAACGACCTCCGACTAGTAACGTGGAGAATTTCGTATGGCCGAACAACGCAAGTCCCCGTACTTATCGATGGTAGAAAATAATGTCAGTTATTACACCTCGGAAAAACGGGAATGCATCAATTTCGTACAGTGATCGCGATTGATTGTAATTAACGAACAATCCTCCAGAAGATCGTTACAAGTAATGCATCAACAGCCGTTCTTATACGAAGCTTATCCACGCACGGATCGAAGTGAAATTGACCTTGAGTGTATTTTTTTTTTGCAAACAGTGCAACGAACGGCATCGACGCAATCGTTCGGTAAACAAGGCACTTGACTTTAGCGACTTTAATCGCGGTCAGCCTCTTACACACATAAGAAGCAACAGATTGAGACCCCCTGCGAAAGCTTGATTAGATAAAGGAACGAGTGCTCGATCGTCCATGCGGAATATTCCGAACGATGATTTATCCATCCAAATACATCAGGAGAGAAGTAAAGAATTCACGATGATATTAGCAGAGAAGGCGGAAGGAGTAAATCTCTTTTTGTTGGACGTATATTCCACCTTGACAACTGGAGAGAAAAATAAATATGTACACATCCCTCGATTGTCAAATAATGCGCCATCTTTTAATAATAATATATCTTTACGTACTTCGCTTACGTAATACTTCACTTTTTTTTTAACCGTCTCACCGAATACATGAACAACATTTGCCTTGCATAATAATTCTGTCGAGATAAGGGTCGTTTTCTTTTCGACGCTCTCGTCGGTAATTGTTGCACTCTCTATGGCTTCTCCCCGGACAGAAAAACGTGCCGTCGAACGGATATCGTACCACTGGTACCGCCACCGTTCCGTCGCTGCGCCGTCATTTTTCCATCCGGGTCCGAAGGTCGAGGAGAATATTCTACATCCATTAAACAATTTTTCGTCCATACACCGAAACGCTATTCTGTACATAAATTTTTATCGGGAAACAATCATAAGGCGTTTCTTAGCTCGGCAAAATCCGTGACGAACCATAACGAGCCTGTTTTAACGCTTTCTCGAACGACGTTACCACCGTACCCTGAAATTATAGGACACATACATGATTCAACGAACGTACGCGTAGCTGCGTTAACTTTATGGGCGCATTTTTTAATGCAGATCCCGGCTCGACAGTGCGTTTCGATTTGTTTCCCGGAATAAATTTCATCCGTTTTGTCAAAGGAACGTTTGTCAAAGGAGGAGATTTGTGTGAAAACTAAACTTTCCGTACACCTCCGGAATACTTCCGGATTTAGCGGAACAGAACGAAACTGCATTCAAGAACGCACCCGTTCGTAGGGATAGAGTTGGGTTCGTTACGCACCGATAAAAGCGTCCGCGGGCGGACGAGCCTCCAAATCCGTTGCCCCATCGCCGACGTGAACTATGCTTCTCAAACCGTGTTGTTCCTTCAATATCCTGAGCGTCTCGGACTTCCCACCGCTTCGGGAAGTCGGTTCCGTTTCGTCAAAGCCCGCGAACTCTCCTGCGATCAGCGCAAACGATAAATGACAAAATACAATGTTTCGTTCTTTGTTCACGAAGACGCGTGTCGATTTTAGACGAACCGTCGAAGAAAAATTTTAGCCTATTGGCGCACACATTGTCGGCAGGGATGTCGAGCCGAGACGCTACCGGTCCTATGAGACATCGAAAGCCGCCCGAAACGAGAAACACTTTTTTGTTCCTCGCGTGCAGATCTTCCACCAGTTCTCTGCAATTTTTTGAATGAAATTTTCCATGTTGCGGATAAAAGATCGGTTGGACGTGGACTTCGTAACGATATTTACTTGATGCCCGGCGTTAATTTAGGTGGATGATTCCTGATAAATTCTCGAACTTGTTCCAAGCTCGGTTTTATTATATTGAGCCTGACCGCGAGTGACTGTTGGAAGGTCATGTTACCCTGCATCGCTTGCTTAGTCCTGAAAACATTGCGAATTGTATACGAGATGTTGCAACAAAATTATGAAATTCTATGAGTTTATTTTGATGCAGAAAACTTTGGCAAACACGTTACAAAACGAATGACGTTACGACATTAAAATAAAATAGTTTTATTGGGTAAATTATTTGAGCACCTATAGATAGATAGATATACAGCGATTGGAATGAATTCGCCGTTCACTTACAGGTCAGCAACCTGGTCCCCCTTGCCGCAGAACTTGGCGAGCTCGTCTATGCCTTCCTCTTGTATCACCGTCGAATCGACATCGAAAGTTACCGCCTCGGCGGTTCTCCAGGCTGCCTTAACAGCCTCTAGACTCGCCATTTTTCTAACGGTCGATGATCTATGTAGATCACGCGAAAAAAGACAAAACACCGTCGGGACAATGTTGAAAAATTCTCTTTTATAATCAAACACCGCGACGAGTTTTAATTCTTGTGTGTCACGAACGGACTGACACGCGAGAGCTTGTCGACGATTTGTGCGAAACTGTCCGCCTCGATACTCGAGAATGACGAATGCCTCTGTCCTCTCGCAAATATTATCGTGGTAGGGGCATCGGCACAGCCAAGCTCTTTTTACTATACTCTAGTTCGAGCCGATACAACGCGCTCGACTAACCCGAGAGCGACGACGATCGACGACCGCAACCGCGTGCGTCTCTAATCTCGGATTTCCTGAGGGCATTCGAGATATAACCAATCGTTTCGTGAAGCGACGTGTTTCTCAAGAGTAGGGGGCAGGCAGAAACGTTCTTTCGTTAAATTTCGACGTTTGACACACACCGGTTGCCTCGTGAATTTGCAAAATCCATCGGATATCGATGATTGTTCCCGATTGATACCACGAAATTTGATTCTTTGCGCATTCATTGACACAATCAAGATCGACTTGAGACAATTAGAACGATGCGATGATAGTTGATAAAACGAAATATAGTTTACTAATTTTCGGAGTACATCCGCTTACGCTCTGGAAAGGATAAATTACTCCGTAAATCTCTCGATAATTGGGATATCGGTTTTCTATAGCACGCAACTTTGAACGCTTATCTTTTGGAGTGTTCAGATTTGATAAAAATTTGTTATCTCGTTATCTTGGCAACTGGATGAAGAGAAAAAGTGAGATACAATTAATTTCGTTCTGGAGTTGGGGAATTAAATTTAACGTGTTTTCTGCAATATATTCACAATTTATTGAACACTTACAATCAAACACCCCGTACAACCGACTTTGACTATAAATATAACATTATTTTCTTTTATTATACAGAAATTTTATTATTTCGATAAATTATCGCGTACTTTGTACTCGTGATACAACTCGATTTCACGTCTATTCAATCGAAGATAAATAATACACATTACCGTAACACTCGTTGTTACGGTACCGTGTATCGTTTCAACAGTCACAGAGCTCCGCTGTATATATGTGTTTATACAATTATAGGTATATCCATCGTCCTTAAATACGCGATTCGTGTACGAGCGTTTTTATTTTTTATTTTAAAGAATCTTTGTGTCGCGTGTCTCAACACTGCTCGCTCGATGATTTTTCTTGCTTCTTCTGTTTTATCCACTCTTCAATCTCTCTACGGAGCTCGGTGTTCGATTTTACCATGTCCATCGTCAGCGGCGAACGATTGAAAGGGTCCGTTTGGTCACTCAGCAAGTGTCTGTAAAATAATTTCTCGTTAATTTTATGGTTAATTTCTCTGTAGATCGTGACAAGTACCTCGCTATTGTTTGACGATCGACAGTCATTTTTGACGAGGGCAGTATAACAGGATCGTTCATCAGTGTGGACATTATAGGATCTAAGAAATCGTCTGGCGCGTTATTTAATATCTCGTCCTCCTCTTTCTTCTCGTGAGCGGCTTGCTCGACTCGCTTGGCGAAGTTGTCCAGATCTCCAAGTATCCCGACACCGCCGATCCGCACTGAAAAAAAGGAGCGAAGCCGATAAATTTCGGGAGCGTTCCATTTCTTATTTAATTGCCGAATAATATTTGTCCAGTCCTTACCTAAAACGTTGTCAGCAAGTTTAAATAATTCCGGGCTGTACGAACGTCCATCTTGCGAGACGGCCAACGTGAAACTTTCGTTTTGACTGAGATTTATGTATATCTCGGAAATGTTGAGAACCAAATTAGCCGGGTTGAAGTCATACTCCTTCTGATCTTTCACCTAAAAATTATAACGTAGTTTGCAATCTTACACAGATTTTGTAATTATTATTATTATTCGTTACTCGGCTACGGAATTTACCTTGAGATTACGTTTGTTAGGTCCCACGAGTTGAAGCAACAGGTAGTTAAGCATGGATGCTATCCGATCGACCATAGTCGAGTGGCAGAATATCGATTTTATTTCCGTTGTAAGCATCTTTAACATGTTTATCGTTTCGCGTCCGAGAATGTTGTCGAAACGAGCTATCATTCCTATGTGTTGAAGGTAACTCGCTTGCTGGTCACGTTCCTGCTGCGGGAGCTTGTTCCATTCTCCACTTTCTCTGCGAAATTCAATCCCGTGATTGCGTTAAGGAGACTTGTTCGAACGTTGCAAACTGGCAAATTTTACTTTTATATTAGTAGGCTTTGGATAATAATTACATACCGCGCTTGATGCATTGTTTTGAGTTGGGCCATATTGGAAAGCGCCTCGTCCAACAGAAATACAGCGTCGTTCATCAGAAGATTAATAAATCGCAAAAACAAGGGTGGCTGCACAGCTTCCATGTTTTGCTCAGCCTCTTCAGCAAGATTCCTGCAAATGCGACGCAAATCTCGTTATTAATTCGGCGTCGTCGTACATTAATTCGTTAGCTCCTCGAGCTGGAATCTCCATTCATCCTTTTCGCGTATATACTTGAAATTTTTCCGATGCTCGTCCAGTTTCCACAGATAATCCATTACGATGTACATGGGTCGACGGTAATTAAATTTCTGCTCGAACTGAACACTTTGTCCGGTCATCTCGATACTCACGAATACCTCGAGTAGATTCGCTACGATCTGTGGCAATGGATGTTAGCATAAGAACAATTTTTAAATTTTGGTTATTGTAAATCTGAAACGGTACAAAAGTACCTGTTGCCGGTGTGGATGCTCGATGAATAACCATTCTCTGTGCATCGTTCCCAGCGATGTTTGAGCTCGACCCGCGCTCTCGTCGTTCGTCGGCAACAGAGATTCGAGTCCCTCGGCCAGACGGGCGCGCAAATGCGGATTGTAGAGTCTCTGCGGCGACTCCATGAGGGCTATTATCTTTTTGAAGAAAAATGCAATGTGAGCGGAAAAATATTTTCGAAATTGAATTATCGTCACCGAAGCTAACTTACTTCCGTTAGTATAGGATTGAGAAAGCTCGTTCCTTGTTCCTCGAAAGTATTGGGAGACAAACGTCTCAAGAAGCACACAAAGCCCACAGTATTTTCTACAACGAATTCGGGTATGCATCTGAGGGTATTCGGTACCGTATTCGGTAGGGGGAATGTAACGGGAATAAACTTTTTCGGTGCATAACTGCTTCCGGCGGAATTTTCAGTGTTCATCTCGTCGTTGAGGTCCAGATTAACTTGAATCAACCAAAAGGCTGTCGTTGCGTGAAATTTTGCTAGAAGGTTTAGCATTTCCGGAACGAGTAGACTCGCACGTAGAGACATGTATCTTGAAAAAAAAAGAAGTTTGATCGATTGTATCTAAGATCCATAACGTTGCGCTTTGCCCAAATTACTAACTTGGTCATTTCCATTTCCATTCGCTGCACGATAACTTCGAGAACCGCCGAGCCTCCAGGCTCGTTGTTTTGCGCGTCGGAGTGCAGCCTCTGTATCCTGGCTAAATCTTGATTGGTTCGCAATAATTTATCGAGTACAACTCGATAGCCCAGATCGAGAGCTCGATGAGTAAGAAAAAAGCACTCAGTGACGAATCCGAAAGATTCGGCTACGGGTCTCGTTTCACCTTCCGGTGTCGGGATCAGGCAAGTTTCTGAGCTCATTCCTTTCATGTGCAAGCCTCTGTTACGACTCTCTTCTTCAGATTTTGCCTGCAACGAAAATTCGTTTTATCTTTTATTTCGATTCTAATTGGGTGCGCGAAAAAAAAAAACGAAAATAAAACATTTATCATCTCCATACCTCGGCAGCGCAGTAAGTGGGATCGATCTTCAGGACTTTGGGATCGTTCAATTTAACGCAAAATGGTTGGCACAGTCTGAGCAATACCGTTGCGAGATTGAGCATAAAACCATCGGACACCAATAACACACCTCTCATGGCGACTTCGTTCTGAGCAATCCAAAGCTTGCCGCGAGGGCTATTCGCGTCTAGACAATTACCGACCCATTGTAACGTCAAATGACGTACTTCCGGGGAACACTTTAGCAGAGAGTGGAATACAAGGTGTAGAGATTCGCTGAGGGCGTCGAGAGCCGTCCAAATGTTTCCGTCTACCATTGATCTGGCCTGCAGCATTAAAAATTCAAGTGATTTTACTTTTTAAAATTTAACGGGACTTTGATAATTAAGTAAAATCGTCATACTTGCTGCAGAGGTTTGTCAAAGAAGTCGAAAGGAGCGTCCACGGTCTTTGGCAGACAACTGAGCGTCAACAGGGCCCCCAATAGGGTATCCGAGTATGCTCTGCCGTTTTTGTGTTTCGGTGTACTGTGACGAATCACGAGCTTTGCCAGGGCCTCGACCGATGCGAATTTCTGCAGCATCTCGAACCAGTATTGACGAAAAGTCAAAAGATTGCGATTCGCGGCTTCTTTGTGAATTATGTCGAGGATAGGTCCGAAAGCTGAGGTCACAATCTCTTCGTCGACTTGACCGTTTTCAGAAGCGAGTTCGGTCACTATTCCCACGGTGAAGGACGCTAATTCGTCGGTTACGGGAACACCGTAGTCGAACAGAGATACGAATTGTGCGTGCACCTGTGTACAGAATTTTACATCAGTTCCATCATTGAAAAAATTGAAAAATTAAAACTACCAATGTTTGTAGAAGAAGGAAGCTCGTATGCGTTATATAAAAATGTTCACACGAATTTTATAACCCAAATTGAAAGGAACAATTATTTTCTGTGCAATAATTTTATGCATCACCTCTTGTCCCTCGAAGAGGTCAGGTTCTTGGAGCGCAGTTCCAACATTACGTAGCGTTATTCTGCAAAGCTCGTCGGCCGCTTCTTCCAGCTCGTCGTTTCTTCTATGCTGCTGCAATCTGGAGAAACTCTCGAACAGATACGGTATTATGGAACGCTGAAGGGTATGACTTTCGCAGGTCCATCCTTTAGTGCCGATTTTAGGAACGACCCTCTCCTCCGGATCGGTCAACATAAGTCGCTCGAAAACTGCATGCTCTACGGAATCTGTATCTATGAAAACTAAGAGTTTTCTATATTCGTCTGATGGCTGTGAATTCAGGGTAATGCCAAACGCATCTCTGAGAAGATCATTCTCAGATTGGTTTTTCTGAGCGATCTGCACTCGGTGGACGTTGGACGAAAACGATTCTTCTGCCTTTTCTGCGATGCTACTTTCCATCGGACGACCTGTGTCATCCTGGAGGCTACATTCGTCGGCATCGGATGCAGTCAGCGATGAGAACGACAGTGCGTCGTTGACTGTCGAGAAGAGGCCGGCAAAGGGATTGCTATTTACATCGTCGCACATGTTGGCTGACTTTTTAGATCATTCCATCGGGGCGAACATGGTCGAACTGCAACAACGAGTTTTTTCACATTATCGTGCATTACGTGTCAATCACATGCTCACTCGGAATATAATTTTTTTTTTTTACTCATATCACCGCAGCGACGAATAATTTGTGACGCATACGTTTTAACAGCCGATAGGCTCACCTGTTACTTGTTTGTCTGTGAGTCCAATTTTTAGACGTTTACTTCCTCTAGTCGCTCGTAAACAATTGTTATCATTCAGGATCGGGATCCCCAGGTTGCTCCAAGTCCTGATAGCGGAGCTAATACGCTGAAGTCATATATATGGATGTACTGACTAAGCCAAGATAGAGTTAGTGCTGGATTCAGAGATACTAGCGCCGCTCTTAGGAACCAGGATACCGGCCGAGAAATGTGCACAGCTCGCCAGCAAACCTTCCAGCCGACTTATCGACGGTAGCTTGACAAGATTGAAAGACCGTGTGCGCTCCGGAAAGTCCATTGGACACACCAAATTTGATAATCGTTAAAGTTTGGTATTTGGCTTGGCGGCGTGAAACCTAAAGGAAAAAAAATAATCGTTGAAATCTTGGCCTCGGTCACTCCACATTTCGTGTGTTCTCTGTATAAAGTACTCGGCGTCGAGACGCCAAGTACCGCGTCTCTTGATTAAATAACAAAGGAGTTGATTAATGTAATGTGAAATACGGCCGCCGGTAAAAAAAACTGCATTGAATGCCGTTTTGATAACGCGGAACGCCGAGGAAAAAGAACATTATTGTTTTTCCCTGCGTGTGCCGATTCCCCAGGGAAATGCAATTTTTTTTTCTCGTTCTGCGTGCAAATGTTCGGTGTATCAAAACGGCATTCGGAACAGTTTTTGTGACCAACTGGGCGGGTGGTTGTACCGTACATCACCGTAATCGAAACGGCCCTTTAGCTCCACCGTCCGAAACAGCTGATGCAGCCAAACTCGGCGAATTCTAACGTATCGCGTGTTCGAGGCGACCAGCACTCAAAGCCGTCTCATTATCGCTACCAAAGAATTTAATAACATTGCGACTGTAAGCAGTTAGCGGAGCGATCGGTAGTGCTAGCGAATCGGTCCAAGGGTTACCACCGTCGAATACCATCGAATATATTCATTTGTCGACAATGACTACGGAACGAGTGGTTGAGGGTTCGTTCTGCATATCTACAGTAAATTCCATTTCCTATCGGTTATGCGAAATAAAATATTTTTTTCGAATCGCAATCAATGAAAACTATATCTAAGGGTTACCTTTCCCTTACCCTTCTCATTTTTCCACTTTCAAAATGGCCAAATATTTTTTTTCGAGGTATCGATTTTTTACCACCTCCATTGGCTTTATGTGGCCCATTCCGGCTCGAAACACATGCAACTTGTATTTTTTTCGAAATTTGAAAAATTCACCATTTCCAGCATAGGGAATCCTATGTTAAATTTTGCGAAACGGCACTTTTTTTCAAAAAATTTCGAGATATCGAATTAAAACCTTCGCCATTCTTCTCAAGTGGCATATTTACCAACCGATTTCAGTAAAGAAAAAATTCTAAAAAAATTTTTTGAAAAAATACCATTTTTGTCGAAAAATTGTAGGGGTTACCCTACCAACGAAACTACGGACTTGATCCGTAAAATTTGTCTCGAATCTCACTATACAGTATACATTTTAGCGGTGTCGAGGTCTTCGAGATCTGAAATCGCGTTAAGGGCTTGTGAAACGTTGTCGAGACGCGCTGTGTACGTGGACGAAAAGTTTGAGACAGTATCGTCGTCGTTAACAGTAGCGAGCCAGCGGGTACCCCCGGACGTGCATCGCTGGCGTATTTATAAACCTTGCGAGATGAGACGGAAAGTCGTGTGTCTCCGCTACCTTCTCGTCAGCTCTTTCATTCTACTGGGCGTAAGTACAATCGTACAAACGAATTTAATCATCGACAATCTCGAGTTCGATCGAACTTCAATAAATTTTACGTGATTCGTGAGATATCAATAGTGCGTGAGTGGTCGAAGCGATAAGATAAAGACCGATCGTTGTCAGGCTGAGAGCGGAGCAACGTCGGGTGGGATTACCAACGAACGCACGGGCGATGTGTTCTATTCTTGAAAAAGTTGTTTCGACAACTATTTCCGATACAGCGAATCGAGTCACTTTGGATTTCAAATTCTTTGTTGGATCTGCACATCGTACGAGACCGCACGATCGAATTTTGAAAATATCGTTTTTCTTTGCAAACTTTTTTTTTAACACACAGCAGTGAATCAGACTGTATCATCATCGTTATCGAATGTCCAAAAAGGCGTGTGTTGTGTTATCTCGAGAGATACGATATTATACGAAGCAGTGTGAAACCTTCGGGGAAAAACTTACCGTCTCGATTGTAAAGAAAGAGCATTTCTTGCAGATTTCCGGTGCCGTTGTATGCGGCACCGGAAGTTACTTCCTCCATCAGCTTCGCGGTTCATTGACTCGGCCCGATTGGTACGGTCCACCTGCCATTCTTTTGACCACTGGAATCATCAATGTCATTCTCGGTCCTTACTTCTGGCACTACTTCGATACCAAGTACAATCAGCCACAACTTTTTATGGTGAATTATCGTTTCTTCCCCATCATCAAAGCTCCCTCGAAGTTTGCGAAGAAAGAACGAACATTCTTTTGTTGTTGCAGTTTCTCATGTCCGTCGTACTGGTCGCGACGAGTCAAGTTGGCGCTGGTGTTTGGTCGCTCGTCAGTCATGCTGCTGTCGATTCTTCGATATCGGAAATGCTTCACGAAAAGTTGGCTTCCGTCGGAACGACGAACGACGGATCAACGTGGAACATTACGGAGATCAAGGTTCTCTCCGACCCCGCATGCGCCAAAATAATTTTTTTTTTCTACTCTCGTGAGATCATTCGTTCGAGAACATTGACGCGAATCAAGTGTTTCAGGTGAACTGTTGTGGTTTTGATAATTCATCCGAGACGGGCATCGACGAGAACGACAAGATATCGTGGTCGTGCTGTAACACGAAAAGGTACAGCGTCGACTCGCAGGAAATCCACATGTGCGCCGTTTTTTACACGAACGAGTGTCGCCATCTTGCTCTCCATCGATATCGATCGATTCTCTTTCACACTTTTGTACTGGCATTGTGTGCCTTTATTGTCCAGGTAAGTTTGTCACTCTGCGTTTCCTTTTCGTAATCCATCGAGTTACAATTTTAATTTTTTTTTTTTTTTTTTAGATACACACGATGATCTGCATCAGATCTTACTCGAGGGCTTTGATGAGATCATTGAAGACAAGACGTGCTCAGAGTATCGTTGCTCAGAGTACTTTCAGTCAACAGCCTCAAAAGACATGTCCCGCAGTGAATCTGGGACCTCAACATGTATGCGAAGGTTGTTCGAACGCTCGATACCATTAATGACCTTGTTTTTTTACATTTTTAATCCATGTATTATGTGGAAGAGTGTCTTGCCCCGAATGATTCGACGCTCGACTCGGAGAAACCCGATAGTTTTCTCGACGGGATTCTTCGAGAGTCTTACGTCACTGGACGGAAAGGAGAGCGTGCAATAAACGCGAACGCCCAATGACGAGATCGCATCTATTAGTCATCGCTGGCGTCACACGTGTTCACCGTCTGCTCACAATCGTACGGGTCTCAACCGTTAATCGCAAAATTTTATCTCTCTCAACTCGAAAATATCTTATCCCGGGATGGTTTTTTAATGATCGAAAATAATCATACCGACGTTCTTGGAACAACCGCGTCTAGATTATTCTTCCCGGCGATCGATACACAGAAATTGCCCGGCAAAACACTCGCGTTCCATCGGTGTCATTGCTACAGCTTCGTCGAAATTAAAAAGTACGTAAAACAAAAAAAAAAAAAAAATTAAAAGCGAGCGGCAATGGTAATCGTTATCTTGCGATAACGACGATATCTCCTCTGGGGGGGGGGCAGATTCCCGATAGATCGAGAGATAATCAATACCTACATAGGTGGTCAACGTCGTGGTACTACGGAGTGTTGGACTGCGATTCCACTAGTTGAGCTCGTAGCTTCGATCGTTTCCCGTCTCTGGTATAGCTCCCTTTTTCCGACCCTCCCTTCCTTCACGATACTTCGTGAAGTAAGTTCCGTGGTACGCTTTGCCAACGGCAACCACCGCGCTCGCGACACACATCTTGTGGCAGTGTTCGATCGTCCAGTCGCGTCCGGACGCAGAGTTAACGGTCCTTTCCATTTTTTCGTTAACTTTCCAACTTCACCAACGAAACTCTTAGTTAATAAATCGGTGTGAAGCCGGGACATCAAGATGAATTGCGGGATTAATTTCATTAAGTATCTGCTCTTCGTCTTCAATTTTCTCTTCACAGTGAGTATTCACCTTTCTACAGAGAAAAACAAAGGTTCACCTTAAATTCAATACTTTTAATGTCGATAAATTCGAGGCTGAAGTAGGCGGCATGACGCATCCGAGATAACCCGTTATCTCGAATGATTTTATCGGCTCGAGGCACAACCATCCTGCCGTATCGGATATACTTTTACCGCGAGTGTGAGATGTATCGTTCTTGTTTACCGTTGAAAATAATTTGCCGACGTACACGTCGATTAGGATACAGTGTATACATTCGGCGCTGACGTCATACTCGTTCTATCTCTCGCGAGTGTTTACATTTACGGTACGTTTCGGTATTTTACGATTCTTTCTTCCGAACGGTACCGTTCGAGAGTCAATAGTTTACAAATAATGCGAGTCACTGTGGGAAGGAGCTCAAATTTTCTATCCCTTTTTCCCATGATGTTTGAGGGGTCACGTGGGTTGGCTGAATCTCCGTTACTATCGAAACTCCCCGGATAAGCGTGACAATGTCCACGAATTTTCACGACAAACAGTTTTCTCACGGAGTTGACGAAGATGAGAAAGTACGTTCTACGGTGCGAGATAAGAAGAAAAGGGTCTTCGCCGTTGAACCGTGTAGAGAAGGTCCACGCAGAGAGCAATGGCAGGTATGCGGAATCGTGGGGAACCGGTACCCGAGCGACGGTTATATACTAAAGTATATTCACTATAACGCGAACTGCGTGGAAGCTGTTTCATCGCCGAGAGTCTCGCAGCCGCAAGCGGCGGTACGAGAAGAGCACGAGAGAAAGGGAATAACTGTGGAGGGAGTCGAACAAAACATCCACCGACCACGATACGCTATAGTGCATCCTGTATAACTTACGCTTCGAGAAACAATCTTTCACCACTGATGTCCCCAGACCTCGCCAGCGGTTCAAACTTTCCATATTCGGATTTAACAAATATTCTGTAATGACCCGAACGTTCGCTGACTCACAACGCATTCGATTTTGGGTGTAATAACTTTTTAATGGTCGTCCGATACTTATACTTGTCGCTTCAAAATTTATGAGAAACTATGAGTTTGTCGAGTAAACTGACGCTTGTGGGCGGAGCCATTCGGGATAGAGGTCTAGCCGAGTGTGGATGCTTCAAGGGCAAATTCGCTTCATTCTCCGAGACAAGACAATGACGTAACCGTCGAGAAAAACAAACTCAGATTTCGGTGCACGCCGTTACCCTATTGGTCCTTGGAGTATAGGACTATTGAGATACTTTACACTGTAGTGGGGGGGGGGGTAATTTTCGAACCGAATAATTGCCGAGAGATTGAAAAATCAAAGCGGACGTTCTCCCATCGGCTGAAAATCCCCACCGCTGCTCTCGAATAATCTCGCACTCGGTTATATACATATATACATATATATTTCCAACAGTTCTCAGGACACCGGCAACATTTATAGCGCTACACGCACCCGGTAATAGGGAGAGATATATACAGCCGTGTCGAAACCCACGTCGACGAGTCGGGAAGATAACGTTGCGGTCTCGAACGACAGTCTCGCGTCTCTCGTCGAACAGCTCGCGTACCAATTTTTATTTCACATTAAGGCAGAACGCTGTGCTTCGCGACTCGTGTGCTCGCTCGAAAGGATTTATCGAGTATCTTTCTTTCTTTTTTTTTCTTCAATTTATCGAGTTAAACAGAAACTCGAAAAAACGCAATCATGAGTTGTGCCTTCGATTGTGGCAAGTGGCTGCTCTTCATCTTCAATTTTTTCTTCACAGTGAGTCAATCGATCTGTTATTCGCGCGAGGCAAACTGCCCATCGACTAATCGTACAATATTTTTACATTTTTTTCGGGTCGAATGTGAATAACGGTAACACAAACGATAGACACAGGGAAAGAGTTTTTTTTTTTTTTTTTTAGTGAAAAAGAGTAATTTCGATTTTGGTTTTTTCGACGAAAGATTGGCGGAGAAGTGGAAGCGTTAAGGCGCAGAAAACCGGGGCGTACACGCGAGTATACATCGCGTCTTCCGGTCTCCGCAGTTTGTTTTGCTCGTGGCAAATAGGCGTGACTCTTCTGTATGACGCGACTTGCTTCGCCCCCCTCGCTCTACTAACCGTTCCGTATGAGCAATATCCATCAAACCAACTATATACATATCTAGACGTTTCTTTCGGGGTTTCCCCTCCAGTAATCGTTTCTCTTTCTCGGAAACTACGTGTTTACAATAAACCAAGCTATACAGCGATCTGGCTGATCGCCGTGCTCCGGGCTTTCATCGACTGACCAATTTCCCAGCCGCCCACGTATAGAAATAAATTACGATCGATAAGGCCTTGACGAATTGGCACAATGGAACACGAACGAGTGTACGATGAAAAAAAACGTTTCGTCATCGCCGCAACCAGCTTCAAAACGCCTTTCCGTGCAAAACTTATTGTTCACTCGAACTATTCGGAACTAAAAATTCATTTCTTACTTTGTCCTCGAGAGATTGAACGGGAGCGTGTCTCTGTAAGAGATTTTGGCATTTATTAGGATTCCGATAGGTTGGTGGAAAGTTACGGATGAGTAAGACAGTGCGTTCGAATTCTCAAGCCGCCTGAATCAGTTTCTTTGCTCCCTCATGGAGGAAGCTTTTTTTTGTGAAGATTATCTATCGTCTACGTCTAAGGATTCGGGCGGTGGTTCTCTTGAGCGGAGGAAGGTATAAGAGAGAAAACCCCCAGTTTCTCTCCTCTCGATGATGTCATCGGATATCTAAAAAACTTGGAAATTTTGGTCCTTTGAGTCGGAAGATGTTGGCGAAAAGGCCGAAGTAAAAAAAAAAAAAAAAAAAAAAAAAACAGGAGAGGATGGAACAAGTCGTAGCCGCAACGCTCTGTGTTTCTGGCTGCGGGGCGTAGTTTCGAGGTTAGCGAATCGCGTTCCCAGCGACGGCGCAATTATGTAATCGGCAACTTTTGCACGCCAAACGCGCACGGGTTCGTAGTCACGAGCAAAGATATTGCACGTAGGCGGAAGAAGATGAGGCAGAGGTGGAACGTTTTTGTTTATGAAATAATTAATGCTTCGAATGATTTTGGTATCAATTTATTTTTCGAGGTCTTGGAATCTCGAAAAGGATACGAGAGAATGGCTCAAGGTCGATTGGCTGCCAATATATGTCATGCACACGATACTTCGTAGAATTATAAGTAAAACAAGAGATTAACAAAAACTAATCTTAACATTTGCAACAATCGAGCTTGCACGAATGTGATGGATGAATAATGGAACATCGCTCGTATTTTGGCACCTCATTAACACCACATAAGAGTCGAGCGAAATCGTTTTTTAAAAATTTGTTCAATTTTTGATTATTTAAAGTTGAATGGAACGCAGAAATTTTCATTCGGTTTAATAAAAGTATTGGCGCGAAAATAAAGGACATTTAACGGGCAAACATTGACGAGCAGTTGCGTGAACGTTAAATATAAATGAACAGAATTAAAAAACATTATTTATGACCAAATATCGCAAAACGCAGCAAAATGCATGCCAACTGGTCTCTCAATCGTAGCGCCTGCCGTTTCTCATCGATGAGTCAACCAACAATGTCCGGACGTGACGCAAATAAAAAAGAGACTTGACGCCCGTAACAACGTGTGACGACTGCGAGCTCACATGACTAATAGGAACAATAGACATTTTTCGCAATTACGTTATCGGACCAGTGTTAATAATTTCTTTGTTCCTACTACACCAGTTTTAAAATAGATCGTACAACATTCATGGAAGTTCTAGAGCGCAGTCGACCAGCTCAGTTAAATTATTGTGGTACATGTGAAAAAAAAATCTCATCGGGTCAGTGGGTTCCTGCTTCGGCATTTGCGTACAAGGTTGTCCGACAGAAGTTATTGCACTTGTTGTATGTACGACCCAGTTAATTTCATAGAACGTAGTGGTGTACACCACAGGCCAGTTTGATTCACGAATGGACACGGCCTCTATGCGTCCAATGACGACCAGACTGGGCACTATATCGTCGTTGCACAATATAGCGTTTCGTCTCCAGAGGCCTTCGACCATTGAACATATATAAAAGACTTTGGAAATTTTATTTAAAAAAATAAAATGAAAACAAATAAAAAATGTACAACATTTTTATTACGAATTTTTTACGAAATTTACGAAATTTTATTACGAATTACGAAAAAAATTAACGAAAATTTTTTCGTTGAAAGCTATGCGGCCTCGCGCTACTCATTATCGGGGTCCTGATTCACCTCCAAGTGAAACAGGCGGCTGAAATTCTCGAGGAGAATGTCTCCTTTCCAGCGATCGGACTCATCGTTATTGGAGCTATCATCTTCACGATCGCATTCTTCGGATGCTGCGGAGCTATTCGCGAGAACCATTGCATGATCGTTACGGTAAGTCAATCGAATTTACTCCGTTGATAAGATATCGCTGATAAAAATAATGATCGTTTGATAATATTTAGTTTGCGGTGCTCCTGCTGACGATTCTCGTTGTCCAAGTTGCCGTCGCGATTTACTCGTTCGTCAAACTAAAGGATATTGGAGACGACGCTGTCAGGTTGCCGTACAACAAAGCCTACGAAAAATACTGGACCGATGCGGATACTCAAGAAATGATTGATTTCGTCCAGTCAAACGTAAGTTCTAATAATGAGGAAGAATCGTCGGCATATACGCAAAACAACGTTGCACCCAGAAAAATAATTTATTTGACGGACCGCTTGCAAATAAAAATTCGTTCAGTTCAAATAAATATTCGTTCAGTTTCAATAAATATTCGTTCAGTTTAAATAAATATTCGTTCAGTCTAAATAAATATTCGTTCAGTTTAAATAAATATTTATTTGGTTTAAAAAAATATTTATTTGATTTAAATAAATATTCATTTGATTAAAATAACTATTTATTTGAATTAAATAGACATTTATTTAAATCAATAAAAATATTTATTTGCGGATGCTCGTCAAATAAATTATTTTTCTGGGTGTGCCTTATTTCATAATTACTTGGTTAATTTGATTATTTGTTTCTCTAATCACAACATAGCTCGATTGCTGTGGTGTCGAAAGCTACAACGACTTCTACGTAAAATACAGTAACAATAGCGTGGTGCCGTGGAGCTGTTGCGAACACCAGAATGAGAATGACAGAACGCCTTGTAAAACAAACTTTTACCCTGTCGGGTGTGCTGCGAAAACTGTTGACCTTATGAAGCGCGCTGGAATCCTTCTCGGAGGTGTCGCCATTGGAATCGCTGTTGTTGAGGTAACTTAACGATACTTTTTATCCCGCAACAGTTTATCGAGATGGAATGGAGTACAAAAATTCTTTATTCGTTTCACAGTTCATCGGCATTATCTTCGCTCTCTGCTTGGCCAACTCGATAAGGAACGCCGAGCGTAGAGGCTACAGAGTCTAAGACGAGTGTCTTGTATCCTAAGATTATTTTTCTATTCGTCGTGGAAAGTGGAGAGAATTCTATCGTAACAGTAATTATTTTTTTCGAGAATTTTTTTCACAACTTCCCGCCGACACGATCGTATCGGAAGGGATTGAGAATGTTTCTGCTATATGTTAGAAACAGCAGCAAGATACTTACTATGAGAAACAATTTTACCTCTTGAAATTGTCGTGCAAAGTGGGGAGGGTTGAAGTTCATAGTTCTTCGTACGGAAAAGAATCGACTTCTTGCGATAATGTGCAAGCGAATCTCTTTTTTGATTTATCCTCCTCTCGTATCAGCTGCACGTATCCTGTCGTATAGCTAGCCTCGTGTATCCATTACTATTATCGTTATTAATTATTGAATATACTTAATTTTACGTACAAAATTGATCAATTACATTCGGTTAAGAATATATTTTCAAGCTTCGAATAAAACCATTTTTCCGATTAGAGTAAAGATAGAGTAGGGGTATACTTGTCCGTTTCGCAAGACTCGTTCCTTGGATCCTGAAAAATACAACGAAATAACCGAGGAAGTTTTGGATGAGGAAAATTAACATACATAATAATGCCGGTATATTGTCGTTATTTATTAAGTTTCGAAGAGAAGATATAACTTACATCTGTCGTGTGTTTTTACTATGATACATACTATTTACAATTTAGTTTTTTTTTGTCATCATCTCGTTCAACTTTGCAACGAGAGTTTAAATCGGGCCGGGACGACAACTGTTTTTTCATTCTTCATTTTGATACGAACGTGTATTTAATGATTTAACGGAGCCTCCTCTAGGTAATTGAATCGAGGTTTTGAGTCGTCATTTTGTAATCTACAGAGGCTGCAGAACGATGCCTGTCGATATTCGAAATACGCGATACAAATAATTTAGATGTGTTTTTCGTTGGAATTCGGTTTTCGTGACGCTAACAATAATAAGGAAGTTGCAGCGCTTTTTTTTCTTTCTTGTATGCAAGATCGCAACTTGTCAAGCTTTGTCTTTTCGTTCTGTAGCATACGGGGTTTGCACAATTCACTTGGAAATATTTAAAATACCTCTAAAGAGTACGTGTAAAATGCCCCCCTCCCCCCATAGTATTTTACCCTCACAGTAGTACATTTCTTCATACCGACTTTCTATCTTTAAACGCGACAACTAATCGTTGGCTGCCTATCTTCACACCAACTCAACTTTCCAATTCTTTCGCCGATTCATCGATAGGAAGTCCAGCTCGTCGTGGAGCACACCTCGAGGTAAACAGTCATCAGGTTAAAAGTATTTTGTAATTAGAAATTACAGGCTTATATTGACTATGTGTGTACTCCATCGAGCACTCTCGACATTTACGTCGAGCAGTAGTTCTCGCCTTCAGTCCATAGAAAAAAAAATTTACGATCGGCAAAGATTGATTTAATACGAATTAAAATTAACACAATTCTAGTTTGTCATTAACAATATTCAGTTTACAATTGTGCCGATCCTCGTCAACGATCGTTCCTTAAATCTATGGTTTCAGTTACTTCGTTTTCTTTTATTTTTCTAAGCTCAATTTTTGTTGTTTTTTTTTTCTTATCCGGAAGAATAATTACTCTTTCTATAACATTAGCTAAAAACTATTTATTCACAGTTACGCAAGGGTTTCGTTTGTTTTCAAACTTTTTTAGTACTCTTTGCTAGCTTTCATGACAGCCAGGATAAAATTCATAGGGGCGAGATCTTCATGAATTCCGTTGGGGGTGTCTTGACGAGAAGTTCGTCGATCGACGATGACGAAAGTGGGGACGAATTGGTTCCGGTTGATCCGTAAACGGTGATATCGTCGAGGAAGTCGAAGGACGCGACAGCCTCTCTCTCCTTCTCGCCGTAACGCACGAAGAAATCATCGCCACGACCGATGATCGAGGGCCTGGACGTTCCCCACGCCGAAGGTAGTCGTAGAACTCTCTGGGCCTGGGCTGCCGACGCTGGGAAATCAAGCGAAGCCGGTCAACATCAGACCTCAGACCTCACTTGATCTCTTTTTCTCTTTTATTCTTTTATTTATTTTCATCTCTTCCCCCCCCCCCCCCCCCCCCCCCCTTTCTCCCTCTAGCCTCTCTCACTTTTTCCAACTCTAGCAGCAGACATTGAGTAGCTCGGCTTAGCACCCGTTCGTTTCTTTATTAATCCACACGCACTTTTACGACCTTTTATACACCTTGCCTGTGCCTCTTTCATTCCCGCAAGTCTCACAACATTCATTCAATGACGGGGAGGTTAATAATCGTGTCACGTCTACGCAAGAAACAAATCGAAGTCTCCGTATTAAAAGAACCATGAAAACGAGAACGGACAAACTGCTACGAAAGATAATTTTTTATTTGTTTGGAGGATATTTTGATTATTCCACAACCCTGATAGTGGGGTCGATCGATCGTAGCGTAGAATTCGATTGAAATTTCTTGTCTCGGACGCGACACGAAAGTTTAAATCTTTTTATACTATGTAGACTATAAATATTATAAAATTATTATAGTAACACTATAATAATAGAGAGAATAACGACGTCTGATTTTTTTTCTCTTCCTCTCGAATATCGAAGGTGCGGGGGGTAAGGTACGAGGACAATCCGCGTGACGCGCGACTGTGTACCCTATGTGTTTCTATAGTCCACTTCGTTTAGTTTTCTCGTTTTTTTTTTTCTACAGAAACTGATCGTCACTAAGCCGAACTACGTAGCTTTTCTCGTGACAATCAAAGCACACCGTGTAGGCGCTACCATCTGAACAGAAAAATAAGGAAAGATGCTATGTACAATGTGAGCGACTAGCGTGTAATGCATTTTTTTTTTTAAGTCAGGTGTGATTTTTGTGTGTGAACAAGTATGTGTGGAATTATTATTTTTTAACAGCGAGCATTTCGAAACGATTTACAAAGCAGTGGCGAAAGCTTTTCTCGTGTACAGAAACTATCGTATAGAGAAAACAATGGACAATGGATTGATGAACATTAAAATTAAGTTGAACAGCACGATAGAGATGCGCGATAGGATGATAGCAGAGAGTTAGTCTTGTTAGCTTGAAGTTTCGAGCGATACAGAACGTGGTTCGAGTGTTCATGTTTTATGCTGTACTTGCGTTCTCGTCTATGTTCGTTCTCTTTTTTTTAAATCTTCGCATACAAAAGCAAGACTCGATTCGAACTTTCAGAATTTTCATGATCTCACGTTATGTTGGTGCAGTTTTTTTTTTTTTGCGTGTAATGTTTATTGATTTTTTTAGTCTGTTTTTCAACGTGTATGTGGCTCTCGCAAACCTTTCTTCTGGCGTCTGTAACGATGAAGCCTGTGCAGATGACGATAGTCCGGCGGCTCGTCCCCGGAATCACTACCGGCCGACCCGCTGCTCGATGTCGCCGATGAACTCTCGCTGCTCGCTAGCATCACGTCTAGAAGATTCGCTCTAGCCTGAAAAAAAATAAATTCTATCAGCAAATCAGCCACACATGCAGAAGTAGCTAATATCAATAAAGACTGTAGGCATTTTCTTGCAGTGATCGGATTACCTTCGTGCAGATATTGCAATACATTTCGTTGATATTTGAGCACTTGTTTGATAACGTTAGAAAATTTTACCTTTGGGTCGGTAAAGTCAATGTCGCGCTCGACGTGAACCCATCCGGTTGGACAGCAGCAAGCGAGATCGAGTTTATCCAAAACTACTTGTGAATCCTGACACGCGGGATTATCCTCACCCTTTCTTATCATTCTGTTGAGTTCGTTGATAACATCTTTGGACGTGGCGTGTTCGTGGAAGCTCAACGAGCGATCTCTACCCTCGATAAGAAGGGGCGCTCTCGCGGGACTCACCTTGAATTACAATCAAAGAGGCACACGTTTTTTTTTTTTTTACATATCTCTCTAGCCTCTACTCTTAAATAATTATGTGCCATTAGCCGCATTATTACTTTAGTCGGATCTGCCACGGAACTCACCACAGTACTGGGTGTCGACGAGGTCGCAGCCTCCTCGTCCTCTTCGGGAACTGCACCGAGCTCCGATGCGGCACCACCACCGTAGCTCAGTCCACTCGCGTTACAACCGACGGAATTCAGAATTCTATCCTCGCCCATGTGCGACGCTGGGAGAGTCGATAATCGTTCGAGAGGATCGACGCTTGCCGTGGCGTTCTCGTTCTTTGCCGAAGACTCTTCGATCTCGGCACTTCCGGTTGTCGTCGTTCCGCCATCGTTCTTCTCCCCAACGTTATCTGAAACTGTCGATTTTCCATATTCGTTAAAAGCCGATCGATCGACGGTCGACGGTCAATGAACAGGTAAAAAAAAAAAAAAAAAAAACAAACCTTCGACAGGGTTCTGCTCGGTCGAATTCTGTGGCAGTTCGGCAAGGTACATCTGTTGCTCGGCAATGAACGAGAGAACACTCTGCAGAGCTTGTTCTCTGTCGGGCGGAGGTTTTCCGCCTCTGGAAGACGTGCTCGCGAGGCTCTTGGTGCTTTCGAACTTAACAAGCCGATAAAAGTCTCTCGTGAAGTCCGTGCCGATAGACGGTGAATCGGGGTCGTCGCTGCAGCCGGAGAGCGCGGCCGACGATCTTTTGCTCGAATTGTCGAGTGCTCCCTCCTCGCTGCTCCACGAGGCGCCGGGACTCGACGCGTAGGGCCAAGGTCCCGTGGCTCTCGCGTCCATGAGCAGAGCCACGAGCTCGCCACCCGCTCTGTCCGCCAGATAACTCGCGCCGTTCCACAGACACTCGTTCGCGTCTTCCTCCAATTCAATCGGATTGTGCTCTTTTATAGCCGGAAGCGCCGGCGTCGTCGCCGCACCGGAAGACGCCGATAGGCCTGCGGAATCTTTCCAACCGTTGTTCGTCGATGCACCGTCGCTTCGGACGTCCTCGCTCGAGAGTGAAAAACTCCAATCTTCGAGCTCTGCTCTGTCGTACTCCAATTCCAGAAGGTCACGATGTTGCTGAGCGCTTCTGCTATCGTCCAGCCTGTAAATATCGATGATACACTGAGAAAAACTCAGATGGTAAATAGTTCCCAGGGGGGCGGCTACGTTTTAAAGTTACGACAATGACCAAAAATTATAGTTGTAACTACGATTATAGTGTAATCAATTGAGTGTACGCTATCACAAACTATCTATATAGACGTCCCTCCCTGGGAACTATTCGTTACGGTAGGAAATATCGTCCGTTTTCTCAGTGTACGGGTAAGAAAAATGATTTTATCGAGGGTCTGTGGAATAAAATTCGTACCTCAGCCACTGCTGAACGTATTCGGCGTCCCATCCTTCCTCCTCGACGAGTAGAACGGACGAGGAACCCTCGGCAGGGCTGGCGATGTTGTACGGCGTTGTTGTTAGATTCGCCGTTGTCGTTGTGAGCTTCAGATAAAGATGGCTGTCCGAGAAGCTGCGCATCACGTGCTGATACGGAAGCAGATCTTTGGTGGGCGGATAACTGTGCCTCGGATTGATACCGACGGTGAGATTGAGCGGTAGAAGAAGTACATCCGGGTCGCCGGTGTCGAGGGCAACGAGACGGACGTCCGGCGAAACGTCGGCTTCCGTCTCGTCCGTAGCTTCCTTGAGGTCCTCGAGGCCCCGCGACGAAGGTTCCTGTCTCGCACCCTCGCCCTGAACGTCGGACGACATCGTCGAGTAACCCTCGTCTCTGTTACCGCTCTCCGGACTCTCGCTTCCCTCCTCTTCCGACGGCTTCTGACCTGCACGGTACACGAGAACAATAGTTTCGTAACTGTTCCGTAACGCCGCTTCGACGAGAAAATTCGTCTGGTTAAAAAAACATTTTTTTTTGGGCACCTAACGGTCGATTCCTCCGGCACTTTGTCGTGGCCATGACAGGAATTTTGAGATTGAGCGATCGCGGCCTCGAGAGGGGCAACCATGCGGGATCGAGGCCGAGTGCAGCGACGAGGGCTCCGGGACCAGCCTCGATGATGCCCTGTATCAATTCCGTCGGACTCCCAGGATTCGCGGCCTGCGCCAACAGTCCCGATAGCGCTCGATTGTGGGCCTCGAGCTCTCTGATGCGTCTCTGCAGACCGCCGATCTCTTCCCTCAAACCCTGCCGAACAAAAATCAACGTACATCGTCAGCTCTCGGGACTGAAAAATGCATCCTCGTTGCATAGCGAACAAAGCGAATCGACGCTAGAAAATGAAATGCGTACGCTGAGAGAAGGATCTAGCGAAGATTACCGATCGTCCAAGAAAAATTACCGTGGCACAAAGTGGTAGGGCGCTAGGGCGCCTTGTGTGGCATAAAGTCTCAGATTTCCAAGAATTTTTTACCATGATATCTGAGAATTTTTTTTTATAAATCCGGTACGTCCTACCGTAGGTGGCGCCCTAGCGCCGTACTACCACCCAGAAAGAAAAACGTGCCGTCAAACGGTCATCGTACCGTCGGTACCGCCACCGTTTCGTTGCCGTGCCGTCATTTTTCTATCTGTGACATGTGCCATGGTAATATCTCTCGAGCGATACAGTCGTTTTTACTGGTTCCTTCTCTCAGTGCAGAAGACCGAGACGAATGCCAAAGGTTAAACTAGCTTTGCGTGAATGAACCTTTTGGGAGAGAAGGGCGCGGACCACCTGGTTGGCAACGTCGTCGAGACAACGTTCGTACTGTCGCCTCTGCGCGTCGGCGTCTCTCGCCAATGCAACGTGCTCGGTTTCCAGTGTCGCGAGCCGTGCGACGAGGGCTGCGTGAACTTCACCCGCACACGCAGCCTCCAAGCCTCGCAGTTGTCCTCTCATCGACTCGTTCTCCAGTTGAAGCTTCGATATCTGCGCCTGGCATTGGTGGACTCGAGTCTGCAATTAAACCTTCCATCATCCATCTGTCGTCTCTACCGATTGTCCGCTACATTATTTCTTGTTTCTTTTACATTTTAATTTTACGCACTTCTCCGGCTGTGCGAGAAGAGGCGAGCCAAGGGAACGCTTAACGACGCCTCTGTCGAGCGTTGTGTCAGCGCGAGGAGGGCTCAACGTTAAATTAGGGATGGCGCGCGGTAGCTGCTGGAGACAGGGGCGTTAATAGAGGGTGCGTGTGTCTGATTTATAACGTCGAGGCTACCCCGAAGAGCGAGAGTGTTAGCCGAGAATTCGGCGTCGGGACCCGGAACCTCACTTCAAGTATCACTGCGAAATGATACTCTGGCCGGAAACCTCGTAAACGCGGCTTAAATTTTTTTTTTTTTTTTTTAAACCACCCTTCGTCTTGGTAGATTCGAATTAGCAATAGGGGGTTCGTTTGATCAGCTAAAATAAGGTTATTTTGTTATTTTCGATCTCGCATATTTATCATTATCGTTGCCCGCGAATATACACAGTGCAACGTGGAGTCCGCATCTTTCACTCTCTCTATCCGGTCGTTCGCGAAGGGACGATCGATAATAAGCGTAAATTCAAACCCATAGCTCGAATCGAGGGTACGACACGCACACTCTCTACCCTATAACTGTGCATTGGTATACGGTACAGTCGAAGGAAGGGAAGGTTCGCGGGATGAAAACCCCGTGCGGTCGCCAACCCCCGAATATACGAGTCGAAGCAAACCGTCCGTAAACGAGAGATAACATTCGCATTTGTATACGACGAGAGCCTCGTCGCTTCGGCCTGACAAGGGCGATGAGCGGCGCGTAGCGGCGTTACACTCGATTCCGAAGTGTGCGCGAGGCAACCGATAAAAAATTTCTACCCCCTAACGACGAGCCGGCCTTGAATATCCCGTTTCGAAAGTTCGATAATCCAAACGCCATTCTAACTTTCGCATCCGCAGCTCTGCGCGCGAGACGAAATTAATTTGCACTACCAAACTTTGTTGCGCAGTCGGTAAAAACGGAGATCACGTGACACGAGACTGCGGACCCGAAGACGTTGCGAGTGTCACGTACTGTGAAAGTGTGTCCGATTGTTCGACGTTACGGTGAACAACGAGGGCTCGAGGAACGATCTTCGGTCACCGTCTTACCAGAGCGAACGGTGTGCAGATCGACTTTTGAGGAAATGTTCGAGGGGGACTTCGCTTCGACGAGCGGAAATCACGGATGCCGATAACGACGTTCGCAACGAGAGAGGTTAGTGCGCTTGTGCGATACACTCGATCTTCACGTTGCACTCCTAACCTTTTTTACCGTTGTTTTTTTTTTTGTACCGTTCTCCGCGTCACGATAGTTATACTCACTTCGTAGGAAAGTGTGAGTGCGGCTCGTTCCTGCTTCAGCTGTTCCGCCTTTTGCTTGTGCTGCAGCAACCCTCGCGACGACTCTTCCATCCTATAGTCGAAAACAAAAAAATAAGTCGTTAGCTCGGGCAATTTTCGCATGGATTCTTCCCTTCGTCACTCGGTTAGCTCTCGTGGGCTTTTATACGTATACAACAATAGGTAATATCGAACGCGAACTGAGGTTATTTGGGAACAAAGGTTCGAACAACGAAGCTCGTCGAGTCTTCGCGGTTCGAGAGAGCCACAGAGAGAGAGAGAGAGAGAGAGAGAGAGAGAGAGAGAGAGAGAGAGAGAGAGAGAGAGAGAGAGAGAGAGAGAGAGAGAGAGAGAGAGAGAGAGAGAGAGAGGGAAAGTCCTCGTAAAATCGATGCTCAGAGCATGACACACTTTTCTCCAGTCTCGTTACAAGTAGACTCGTTGATTTTTCTTTTGTGTGAAGAAAAAAAACATTGAACACTTTTTCTCGGCTTTCACTTTCTCTCCGAGCAATGAATTTTCGGTGCTGGAAAGCGAGCTAGCCGAGGACGTACCGGCCGCGGGCAATTACCGCAGCCCCCGGCTCTCCGGGCTAGAAATTTCCTTTCTCTCCGTTCGTTGGAAAACCCTCGGAAAAGCACCCTCGCCCAATTCCTATCGGGAACACATGGCAGCGTAACCGGTTGTGCTGCGCGCACAACTCGTGATTTACAGCTATCGGGTGCAGACTCGCGCAAACTCGATTATAACGATGGCCATAGAAGTGGACCGGAAACTCGGTAGAGCAGAGAAGCATATTGCCGAGGAGTTAAACGACCCTGAATTGCGTTAAAAGAAAATCGGTTACCCCGGACAGTCTGATAAGCTTATAATAAAAGAAACGTAGTTCTACGTTTCTTTTGATTCACCTTTGAAATTTTTGTCTACTTCTATTTCGTAAATTTATAATTTATTTCAACTATTAATCGCGTGGATGTTCGAGCTGTTACATTCACTGTCCGTCGCTCAAAACTCTGATGCCTCGTCGAGATGTATAGATATATGCGAATATACGTGGCTCGATCCAGAGAAATGAAGAATAATCGTTGAATCACGTTAAAAGAAAATCGGTTGGCCCGGACAGTCTGATAAGCTTATAATAAAAGAAACGTAATTCTACGTTTCTTTTGATTCACCTTTGACATTTTTGTCTATTTCTACTTCGTAAATTTATAATTTATTTCAACTATTAATCGCGTGGATGTTCGAGCTGTAACATTCACTGTCCGTCGCTCAAAACTCTGATGCCTCGTCGAGATGTATAGATATATGCGAATATACGTGGCTCGATCCAGAGAAATGAAGAATAATCGTTGAATCACGTTAAAAGAAAATCGTTTGGCCCGGACAGTCTGATAAGCTTACAATAAAAGAAACGTAATTCTACGTTTCTTTTGATTCACCTTTGAAATTTTTTAAATTTCTATTTCGTAAATTTATAATTTATTTCAACTCTTAATCGCGTGGATGTTCGAGCTGTAACATTCACTGTCCGTCGCTCAAAACTCTGATGCCTCGTCAAGATATATGCAAATATACGTGGCTCGATCCAGAGAAATGAAGAATAATCGTTGAATCACGTTAAAAGAAAATCGGTTGGCCCGGTCAGTCTGATAAGCTTACAATAAAAGAAACGTAATTCTACGTTTCTTTTGATTCACCTTTGAAATTTTTGTCTATTTCTATTCCGTAAATTTATAATTTGTTTCAACTCTTAATCGCATGGATGTTCGAGCTGTTACGTTCACTGTCCGTCGCTCAAGACTCTGATGCCTCGTCGAGATGTATAGATACATGCAAATATACGTGGCTCGATCCAGAGAAACGAAGAATAATCGTTGATACGTCTCCGACAATTACGACGGTAACGAATGAGCAGCTCGGAGCGCGAGCCACGCTCCTCTCTCCTCCTCCCGAGGGATTCAAGGTGAAAAAGTAATTCGGGTTATTACCGCTGCACGACAGTGACTAATCGTTCCGATTTCATTCGAACGCCATCGTATCCTCCGCGATACACAAAAAGCCGAGTGGTCTTATTTTTTTTTCGCTGGCCCGCCATACACGTAGACAAAGTTCCATCGTTTGATGGATTGGTCCGCGTATGCGTGAGCCCTGCAAGTTTGCATACAGCCTACGACCCCACGGATACTTTGTACTCGTTAATAAACCGGGAGGGACGCGGATACACGCGTCGTCTATGTACCGGCGTGAGGCGCGGGCGCCTTTGTTTGCTATTTCCAGTTTGTTTGGAGTTTCTATGGGAGTATCTCGCGTGCCGGAGGGTCACGGGTTTGCCCTTTGTATGCCCTGTCCATTATGATATGGAAATTCGTGTCGTGGGGGTGTTTCGGACCGTAGGTGTACACGGACGGTTAAATTTCCGCCCTCCTCTGGCTTTATCTCTTACGCTGCTAAAATTTGCGCGAGTCCGGTGTGTTCGCGTTTAGCCTACGCAAAGGACACATTCGTGCCTCGCGGTGCCGCTTCGCGTTCCGTCCGAGGACTTTTATTCTTATGTTAATTTTTTTTTTTCGCGACGCAGCACAGACGCGAAATCGAATTTTCCATTGGCCGCTAGTTTTGGCGAAAGGCCGTTTTTCTTGCGTTAAGAGGAAAATGAAGAGTGTGTGCCCGCGGGCGTACGAGAGTATTAACGGGAAGCAGCTGTTGCTTCACGTCGACAGCCTCGACTACGGTAGTTGAGACTCGCCGCCCCCCCCCCCCCCCCCCCCCCCCCCCCGAACCCCCGAACCCCACCGACAAAGGGATCGGCAGTATGCGAGATAGAAATAAATAAAACGGTTGAGTAACAACGAAAACCGACTGTCCAGGGTGGTCGGAAAGGTTTTTTTTTTATTTGTTCTACACGAGCGAGAGCATCAAACTCTCGGCTCTGCGGATAGAGGCGTGTTTCGTCGTTGATTCAAGAGACGCTTCGCCACGTCTACCCAGCAATCGTACGACCCGTCGTATGTCCGGCACGTGGACGAAAAGAAGAAGAGAGACTCCGAGAGAAAGATTGCCTGTAAATTGTAATGCAGCTTGTCACGTCGATGATACGCGTACCACCGAGGTTTCTTATTTATTTTAATTATCGTAGTTAAACACGAACGAAAAAGTATCTCCAACTCAATCACAAATTGCTTCATCGAACATTGAATCGTTCATTCATCCGGAGGGAAAAGCTTCTCGGCGTTCTCAGATGCAATTTATTCCGTTCACGTACGATTTTCTACGAACGTCTACGACGCTCCCTCGCTGGACTGCGGACGGGAAGGAAGGAAGGAAGGAAGGACGGACGGGTCTTTTCAGCGTCGCTTTTGCGAACTGTTAAAGTACAAAAATAATTTAAAAAAAAGTGAAGCTGCGGGCCAAGAGTAAAAAAAAAAGACTCGGTAAACTCGTATACGGGGAGCGTCACGAACGCGTTTAAAAGGTTCTGGTGCGATGATGCAGCAGTCCCCTCGAGGCGGAGACCGCTTCGCTCTCTTTCTCTCGTTGCATCGATCCGCAACCCCTCTTTTTCGTTCGGGGTAGATTCTCCGGGTAGAACGTCTCCTCGCCAGTCTCTCTTTCCGTGCTATATACCCGGGCCGAATATCTGTCGTTCCTTTCGTTCTTCCGCCACGCGTTGCGCCACGCTCGTCTGAGCGGAGCAAGCCCGAGGAAAAAGGGAGACCCGAGTGCCACTACGAACTCGACAACCATCCCCTCGAACGACCCGGCACTCCGAAGCGCTTCGTCAAAGCGTCCACGTTTGCTTGTTTCGAAAAAAATTATGTTTCCTCCCAAAACGGAATCGCAATTTTTCATCGATCGATCAGGGAAATATCATCGTTCGACGAAACAACAAGACGATTTTTCTCCGAGGCTTCCGACAACTTTATGGACGTTTCTAATTGATTTTTTGTAGGGACTGACACTTTTTTTTAAATTCGAACTACGAGTCCGTAAGTGAGGAACCGCACAGTGGTTGCATACGACGAGTTGAATTCTATTTTTTTTTTTTTTTTATTCTGGTGTTTCGGTTCTTCGTTGGTTTCTTCCGCATCGTTCGACGAAACAACAAGACGATTTTTCTCCGAGGCTTCCGACAACTTTATGGACGTTTCTAATTGATTTTTTGTAGGGACCGACACATTTTTTGTTATTCGAACTACGAGTCTGTAAGTGAGAAACCGCACAGTGGTTGCATACGACGAGTTGAATTCAATTTTTTTTTTTTTTAATTCTGGTGTTTCGGTTCTTTGTTGGTTTCTTCCGCCTGACCTACTGTCTTATTCCATCTTTGACTTCCCCTCTTCCGCTCCTTCGGGCTTTCCGACCTCTGGACTAACTCACTTAACCCGGTGGCACTTTTACTTCCACTCAACTCCACTCGCTCTCGGCACACTGGTTCGTATCGATGCAAACTAGCTTTCTTCATCTTGTCCCTTTCGCTATATGAATTTAAGTGATCGAGGGAATTAAGGTATGCACTCTGCTTTTGCGTTTGCTCCTTCCACAGTTAATGTTTGATGCCCGCGAGGCACGAGCAAGATGCACGGAGCGTGAACGAGAGAGGTTTACGCTCGAAGGGTCTTCGCACTCTGCTCCGCTGGCAATTACTGCCCCTTTTTTCCCTTTCTGTCTAAACTTTCGTCTCCTCTTGTTCGGCTTCACTGCAAATCTCCACCGACCCACTTAGTTCTGACTAAAGTCCAACGACCTCGTCGGCAAGATCCGTACAATTAATATAATTAATAGGATTCCAGTTTTTTAAAAATATATCACTTGTACATCACTTTTTATCAATTTTCGTCGAATTAAATAATACGGAAAAAGTTTTATCAGTTTGTTCGTTTTCTGCTGTGGCGCATCGTACGAAGAAAAAAAAGTCGAAAAAAAGCAAAAGGGACGAAGCCGATTCGAGGTCCGGGAAAAACTTTGATGAAAGTTAATCCGGTCTGCCCTTGGGCAACTCGTCCTTTCTTATTCAAGTGTTTTTTTTTAATTTTCAATGATAAGACTGACTCTAGACTGATGTAAGAATAACAACGTAAGGTCGCGTATAATTCGAATCGCGCCGGAAAAAGAAAGCATATAAGTTTCATTTTACTTCTTTAGTGTTTCGCCAGCCTCGTCTGCCGCGACAAATTTGCATTTTATATAATGACGTACAGAGCTTGTTAAAATAAACTACATCGAACGATGTTTGATTTTTGATTTTATTTGACTGCCGGATTAGTCAATTAATCGAGAGCGCGTTACACCGGAAATCTCGAAGCTTCGGGTCAGATAATGTTTGACCGATGCCGAAAGGGTCTTACATCCGTTCGACGATCGAGGGCGGTCGCCGTGAAGCACGAACGACGAAAATCGAGGAAACAGGCGATCGTGCCACCGGCCCAATGTGTTATTGGCTCGATTCCAATATCGATGATTTAACGTTCGGCCCCGAGCGTGGTTATTGCGCTCACGGCGCTGACCTCTCTCTCTCGTTTTCTTACACGTATCAGCCGCGACGTTATTTCTTTATCTTTTATTATATCATTATCGGCACGACCCTCGCGATCACTTTCTCCGGTGTCCACATACTATAAATAATCTTTAAGTTTTCATACGAAAAATTTATCCGCGAAATAAATTGATGTTGCATCGATATTTTTGTTTCGACGCTTCGAGACTGCCTATTTTTTAAAATTCAAACGGTCAAAGAGAGTTCCTTCATCTATCGTCGATAAAAAGAGATTCGATTACATAAGAAATATAGATATTCAATTTTTACCTAGCCATCTCTCGCTGCAAATGATGAACTCGTGCCCGAGCTCGTTCCGTCTCGGCTGTGGCCTCCCGTACACGAGCCTCGGCCTCCATCCGTAATCGTCTTTCTCGTTCCACATCTCGTTGCGTAGCCTCCCTCTGTAACACGAATAACAAAAAATCCGTCGAAAACTTTTCTTTCAAATACGCTTTTTTTAAATTTCAACCATTATCTAGTTTGTCACCGTGGCAGCGTTATTAGCCCAAGCGAGCGGAGTGGAGCTGTATCCGTTATTCCAGCATTCAACACATATATTCACAGCATTCAACATGTATATGCGAACGGTATTTACCCCTGGGTTTTCAGCTCGCGAGCTTTCCTTCACGGCCGAGTTTCGAGTTTATTGAACGCACTGTACACATACACACACATTCTCTACTTCCCTGTTTCGAACGTGGCTTTCGACGTCCCAACGACTATGAGCTCCCGTAACAATGCCACGTACTAAAGGGGGAGGATTTTAGAGAGAGATTTGAGAGCGCGCGAGAGTTCTCGCGAGTCTGCCGGTCTGCGAGGCGATAACAATTTTTTTTTCCATGTCGATGCAGCAGCACCGTAGGTAAATTCCATCGACACCGATACAGCAACCTCTCTTCCGCGATCTATTTACTATCGGGTTCGAGGCTCAAAAATTTCTTCGCGGCGTTATCGACGCGCGATACGCTCGTTGGATGGTGCGAGACAGAAATGTAAGAATCACTGTAAGAAAATAAGATTGCCGAGCTTCGACAGACTTTTCTCGAACGGCGGAGACGAAACATTCGAACGAAGCCTCGAGCGCGAGTTCGAACGATGAATAATGGTCGAACGATCGATGCTCGTAGACATTATTGCGAAAGAAAAATGACGAAGAAGGGACGGCGGAAAGTCCCAAGGGACACGAACAACCGAACAGCTTCCGCCAGCCGGTGGCGAAAACAAAGCCCGTCGATATCTCGCTGGCTCGAGAAGATCTCGGAGAGGAATTATTCATGAATTTAAATCGAGGTGTTGTATGCTCCATTGGCCTTGGAGAGAACATATATACACACACACGGTATGGGCGACTGTCAGGGAAAACCTGTAAGTGTTAGGGAATCTTTACGCATGTGCATAAAAATATTAGACCCTTCGTTGCGTACCGGGAAATCGTTGTGTTCCGTTCCTCGGAAGTATCGACCTGCGTAACTTCTCGCAATTTTTTTGCCGCGGGTCCACGGACACTCGACAACCCCATGCCGTCAATATAATAATTGCGTGGCTCCAACGCGCCGGAAGCAGTATTTCACGCGATTTAACCCGACCAGCCAATAAACAGTGTGAAAAGCGATGAGGGGAAGCGGTGCTCGAGTTCCACACGAGATAGTACGCAGCAAATTCCGCGTCACCTATTTATACATTACATTTTTCAAATAACATTTCCAGTACAATTTTCATAAATTTTACGTGAGCATCTTGATCGATTAATTTATCAGTAATTTTTTATTTCTTCTAATCCGACACCGTTTCATCGTATAGAAAGGATCGAAAGCATTTTTTATTTATTTATAATTTTTTCATCCATAGCTCAATACATAACTCTCGTCTCCGAGAATTTTAGTGTAACGCCACGTGTGTGTAGGAAAGAAAGGTTCGTGAATCGAGGTGTGCAGAGAGCTCTGCGGTCCGACTTTCCCATGACGATTTGCGAAGATACGATTTCATAGGATAGATAGCCGAGTTTGAAAAGTGCAGACGGTGTTCGGTGCGACCGGGCGCGGACCGGGAAATTTAAGAAAAGGGATCGCGAGGAGTGCGAGGGAGTGAAACGGCGTCGAGGGACGGGCAAAAAGCGAGGCCGGCCACGAGAGTGGCGAAGTTATCGACGGGAGGAAGAGAGGCAATCTGGTAAAGGCTAGCTGACTGGATGGCTGCTGCATGCAACGAACCAACACTCGGAGGGTTTAAGGAATGGCCTTCGGGGATTTATGGCTGGTCTTAAATCTCACTCTCTTTGTCTTTCCGTTTCTCTTTCCACTTTCTCACACACTCCGCAAGCTTTCGTGCATCCCGCTCTTTCCCTTTCGATTTCTCGAAGCGTCTATCACGTACCGGCTATGCTTGTCCGGACATTTGTGCGGTTTGCCATCCGGAGCGGAGATAGATGATTGAAGGGGGCCTATTTATTTTTTCAACCTTATTTATTTGGCCGTAGAATTGCAGCGCACGGTGAGTCGAAGCTCGAACTTCGTTACGAAGGATGATGAGATGGACAGAAGGAGATGTATGTATATATATATATAGTGGAGTGACTGCACGTGATCGGGCTATCAATCGCACGGCGAATCCCTTCGACTGTAGTGGTCGGTCAATCTCGTAGGGGTCACGAACCTCGAGTTTACAGCAGCTCCATAGAAGACAACAGGAGTCTAGTAATATGAAGAGGCCTCGGTGACAATCAAGTCGTAGGTCGCCACTGGAGGATTCTACACTGTGCAAAAATAATGATTTCCCCCTACTTCAAAAATAAGCTTAAACAAAAGATTTGCGGCCTTTCAGCATCGGTGCATATATACAACACCTTTGCACAGATGAGGATGATATTATTATTTTTGCTATGTTTCGTAGCGAATCATTGGGTGGATAGCGAGGGTAAAGAGTAATGTATAGAGCTTGAAAGTTTCAATCGTTGACCGAACGATCTGCACCTTTCATGAATTTTTCCCATTCGACAGGGGTTTTAAAATAATGGGGCGAAAATTGATTAAAAAAGTGAATTTTCGGTACAAAGTTAATCCCCTCGGGGCACCTGGGTACGAGTAATGACTCATTTAAATCGCTGCGCCGGGAGGGTTGGAGAAAGTATACGTAGACCGTAACGTTTATAGCTATTAAAATTATACACTCACACGTCGGGAACGCGCGTGTATCTCGATAGCATACACGAATATATGCGTTGAGCGTGCATTATGTTGCCCGGTGGTTTATTGTCGCAGCTGTGCGAGCGACCAAAAGCCCTCGTAACATCACCGCCGTCGGCCACCATCAGCCAGCAACAGAGGCGGAGCTCGCGAATTTTCGACGACGCAATGGTATTAGTGCTCCAATAAACGCGAAACGAGTTTCGCACTCGAAATAATACATCCGCGCGTATGCCCGGTAATTTCGATCACAAATTTATAACTGCCGAGGGAAAAACGTGAGAAGGAGACGGGATATTGCTGGCGGGCGGGCGAGCGGGGAACCGCAACGAATTCATTAATGCATCGGCAATATCGGTTTCTAATTGAAAGCTTCGTTAGCCGAGTCGACTCGCCGAAAACCCGAACGGGCAAGAGTACGGGGGGAGCCGCCAGTCGACAATTAAATTCAATCAAACGTCCGATAAAACACGTTGTATTAAATTTGCTCTTGTTTACGACGTTGTAAACACGACCAAATTGTGTTTGTCACTGAATTTGTTGGCGGTGAGAAAAGTTTGACGCTGAGAGGAATGTGACGGTGAGAACGATACGCCAGCAAAAAAATTGTATGTATCATAGTGAATCGAGAGAAGAGAAAAGAGTCCGAGACGGAGATTCGATATCGCAAGAAGGGGTGGATCGATAGTCTCTTTTGTGGGAGGATTAGCCTCTGGTGCGTCTTTGTGAAAGAAACTCGCTAGAACCCGGTTGAAGCCTTTGCACAGTATCTCGCACAGATTTTACACGTAGGATACGTGTACGATACTGTGACTGTGTATCACATTGAAACTACTGGGTTGCCGCCGCGAGACGTATGAATGCTTCATTCATCGGAGAGCCGGGAGAAAGAGATAGTCGGACCCGAAGTAGATAGCGAACGTGCTGATCCGGCCGATTGTTGCACTCGTAGCCGGCATCAAATGACGCGCGGACGGACGCGATTCGTTTCTCTCCACACTTCCTCGAACTCCGATCTCGAATCTTAAAGGAGGTTGCCGGGTGCTAATTGGAATTTTTCTTCGTTCGTTTCGGCCAGAGTTATTATTTTACTGTAAGCGGCGAGTCGACAGAGAAGGGTCATGGTCCGAAGAATTACGAAATGTGGTGATTAAAAAATGTGGTGATTAAAAAATGTGGCTGTTATCTGGACAAAGGTGACGTCCGTTTGATCGAACGATCGTCGGAGCGAAGTTTCGTTCGGTTCTTCGGACGAAGAAGAGAGCGCCGGAAAACTCACCCGGCTCTGTTTAGTGAGGTTGGCGCCCATGAGGCGATGAGCAGTTTTTGATGCGTGGACGGTCCGGGGGTCGGTTCCCTCGTCGCCGGTACATCCCCGTCCCGAACCCGCAGAGGGAGAGACCCCTCCGGCTGCTCCCCAACTACGGTGAACTCGTGCGGCCACCCTGCCTTTCTCTCTTTTACAACGTACCACTATCCCTACCACGAGACACACTCCGTACTCTTTTTCTTTATCACGCTACAGCCTTCCGTTGGCTCTGCCGTCGGCTTTGTCCTTCGCGACCCTCCGAATCGGAGAAAGAATTATCGTACGAGCAGCGATACCGCGTACTCCGTCGTTCTCCGTAACCGGCGAACTCAAAAACAGCCCGCATTCACAGGATGCTCTCTCTTCACTTCCCTGCCGTTTTTCTACACTTTTCCATCCTCCTTTCAGCAGGCTGTCTGTAATTTCCCTTCCGCGAGCCGTCCTCTCGCCACCGATACTCCCAGTATCGACCAAAACGGAGACAGGTTTACATTTACTTTGAGGTAGTTTTCATTCAACTTTGAGCTCTCTTATTCGTAAGTTTTGCACTCGAAGATTTTTGTTATTTTCGTTTTTTTTTTTTTTTTAGATCTTTGTACATAGGAGGCACGTTTTCACGAATCGTTTCTTTGGCACTTGGGTGTCACGATCGGCATCGGGCGCTTCTGCCCCTCTCTCGATTCTCCCACCTCTTTATCGTACACCTCGACGTTGCGCACTGTGTGTATCCTACAACGGAAATGGAGAAACGTGCGGGACACGCGATTCTCCCGACAGCTACAGTTATATGCTCGCGCATGTACCGTAGTACCTTCTATTTTTATCTGCGGGGTCGACAAAAAAAAATTGAGAATTCGATCGATGAGCATACGCGTTGATTATTTCACCTTGTCACTGTTTCGTACTTTTGCGTAGATCATTTTCGGTCAAAGTTTTCGCTTATCCGTTCCACCTCGATGATTCATAATTCAGCACGTAAAAAAATTTCATTTCCATCGTCGGGCAGTGCGCTGGTAATCTTTCTTACGCTCTCCGTTCTTTCGACCCCTTGTTTTATCGCGTGTGTACGGTATTTTTATTTTTTCGAGATTATCATAGTTGCGACGAGTACCGAGCTAGTGCGTCACGCGTCGAGGACGCCGGCGTACTGAATTCTCCGCCACTGTTCAGCGACGTACCAAGCTTCCAGTTAAAGGGCTCTCCCCCGCAGCCGACTCGTTCCTCGCCTCGCTCGCACGCTCGCTCCGTCCGCTCCTCGTCTCTCGCTCGCTACGCGTCGGCCACCCCTCGCCGGTCGAGGGTGCGCACATGCGCGTCCGCGAACACCCCTCGGTACGTCCACATGGCTCTCCCGATATTTTCTTCCATTCCGTACTCTCGACTATGGCTCGGTAATAAATACATTCGTAAAACGGAATGGAATGAACGTCCCTTCGAGATTCAACGTTCAGCCACTCTCGTGAACACTCTCACGGACATCGGAGATCGGGATCGACGGAGTGCCAGCGTATCGTCAACGCGTGCCAACGGAGTGGTCATTTTTTTTGCGCTAACTTTGAATTTGTCATAAAATTTCGAGGACGACGGTGAGCCTCTTAATGGTGAATATAGGTGAAGCTTGGGAGCGAAATCGCAGTACGGGCTTTGGTGAGAGCGCGTCGAGGGCGTATACAATCCGCTTAGGGAAATTTGTCGACCGCGCGGACGTACCTCTCCGCAGGACCGGTAGAGAATCTGTGAAATAGGCGAGAAGAGGCGAGACGCGAGGGGAGTGCGTTTCGTGTATACGTGTAGCGCCAGAATTTCCCTTTCTCTGCCGGTCGAGAGCACCCTTTCTCACCGTTAACGCGACCCTAATCAGTTTCGCAAAACCCCGTAAAGCGGATTATGCAGTATAGCTCTCAGGGTTCGGACACACCTATACCGAACGCGCATAGCTATAGCGATTCGTATGGGTACGTTAGAGCCAGGCAACTACACGCGTGCAGTGGAACGTCGACGGTTGTTACGGGAGGACCCGGCCAATCGCGGGCTTATGAATTTATTAGATATACTTCGGCGAAAACGAGATTACAGCGGTATAGGAGTCGACTGTGTCCCTCTCTCCGGTGCGTGATCGTTTCGAGAGAGACTATCGCCGGCGCTCGCCGATGACCCTGGCTTTTAACTTCCAAGCAAAACGAGCTCGACACCGCGGAAGCGAAGCTTCCGAACTGCTCATCGCTCTGGACACAAATTCCCTCTCGGACACCCAGAGGGGTTGAAAGGCGCTCGATTGTCATGTGACGGTTACTGCGAAACGTTTAATCCGTCCGATTCGTTTGAATTGCCTCCGAAAATGGTGGAAGGTCATTTTTATCTCGACATCGAGGCGGATTGTTGTCACTGCCGTTTTTGTTTTTACGAGCGAATCGGCGTAGAAGGAATTTTTTCAAGTTCCAATATTTGTTTTTATCGTGCGCTTCTCACCCTTCGACAACGTTTCGACGGGCAAGCAATTTAATATGCGTGAGCCGAGGTTCGGGGGGGAAGAGGAAGGGGAAGCGGAAGCCTCTCGACTGATCCTTCTTCTTCCTGTGAGGGGAGTATCTCGGGAGAAGATTTCTTCTTCCTCCCTTCACCCTCGAACCGAGTTGTCGCGCTGCTCCTCGGATACCTTATCTGTCTTTCCTGCCGGTCACAAAGCAAAGATTCCCTTATTCCTAACGTTTATTGGAAAGCACCGGGGTAGTAAGGAGTCTCTCGAGCTTCCGTGCAGACGGGGAAAGGAGGGAGATCTCCCTCCGTGGACCCGTGGCAAAATAGCCAGAGCAGACAACGATCCTATCGTTCATCTTTGACGCCTTCGAATTTGCTCCCGTCGGGGCGGGCCATAAATTCTCGTTCTGGATTTCACCTACCTCTCGTGCAAGCCTCACCCGTCTCGTGTAACTGCGTTGATCGATGCGTCGCGTCGCCGCGGACATTCTTTTATGCCGGACTTTTTTTTTTCTGCACCGGGAAAACCAACGGGGAAAATTTAAATGTAAAGGGCGGCCCGAAAGTCCGCCAGGAAATCGAAGGGGGAAAGCGGTTTCCTCGGGTAATCTCGAAAGCCATCGATTTTGGGGGCTCCAAGTTTTGAATAAGGCGGAAAATATTGTCAAAAATTTATTCATCAAAGTGAGATATGATGAGATAAAATTTATACTCGATATAATAACGCGTACTACGCGATCGTCCCTCTTTTAACCCGAGGAGGACACCGGAACTTGAACACGAATTTTCGAACAACTCGAGCAACACAAAAATGCACAAAGATTCTTTCCATTCCGTCATGCAAAAAAAATGCCCCCATAGGCTCTCTTATCTTTGTTTCTTGTCTTCCGCGTCGTATCCTCGCTAATTACCGTTCGCCCGCATCCCACTCTAATTATCCATGATTCATCGTTCGGCGAGCAATTAATCTTCTCGTTTCGGTGTGATAATAAATGGTGTGACATACGTGTGCGTGGAACATCGCAACAGAGTCACGCCATAGTTTCAACTCAGATAATGCCCTCGACCCGAGAAGTTCGATAATGCGGGTACCTAAATATGATACCAGCGAATCCTAGCATTTTTTCTTTGTCTACATAAATGCGCGTCATTACGGATATCACCGTAAAAAAAAAAAGAGGGGCAATCTGCCAAAATGTCAACTGGCCGACGTTTCGAGAACACCGGGAGGGTGCAGGAGAGACGTTGCGACACCCTCGGAGGGTGCAACGACGTCTCGACTGGCGTACGACTCGAGTATAGAAGAAACGGGTGCAGAGCCGACACGTCAAGTTTCCTGGGAGAGCAAGCTGCTCGCTTTTCCCTCGTTCGGCTGGCTCCGAGCGAAAAAACTGTACGAAAGGCCCCGACACGCACATACATTCGCCGAGTTTCCCTTCTCACTTTGACGGGCTAACACCGCATGTAAATTGCTACAGCGTACATTAGTCATCATCACTGCTCTCCGGCTCGCGGGAAGAGACGAAAGGTTCACCGAGAGTTTTCCCATTCCCAACGAAAAGCTGCGCGATGCTCGAGAACTATAGCCCGTCAACGACGCTTGACAGTGTCAACGCTTTCGCTGCTATCTTTTTTCTGAATGACCATGAAAATTTCTGCATCTTCAAAAATTAACTAAATCGTCCGGTGACTCTTACTTTCCCCACTAAAAAAAATATCTTATTTTATCTCAAATTTTTACGATGTAATAAAACGAACCGTTGAAAATATTCTCGGGAGAGCTTTATAGTTGCCGGGCATAAAATCCAGCCAACTCGAGAAGAAACAGCTCCAGCGACTGATTAATCAGCTGCAGGCCTGCGGGCTCTCTACGCTTCGAGAGAGAACTTTAACGCGACTGTGAACTGCTGCACGAAACGAAACTTTACCGCAGCAAGCGCAAACAAAATGTTAATTAACCGTAGCGGGAGAGGACGGTCAGCGGTCGAGACGTGAAAAATCTCTTCGTTACCAAGTTTCATAAGATTCTTAACGAGACCCCTCAGCGCAACGATGCGATTTTTGTACTTGCGCTTATTTTTTGATTATCAATATTCTGAGGATATAACATTGTACGATTGAAGAGTCGAATGCCTGAATGAAATTCTTTGGACTCCGAAATGAATTTTTTTCTTCTGCATCTTGCACGATAATCGAAAATCGCTATGCTCTAAGAAATCGAGCAAGACTTATGGAATAGTTTTAGGACACGGATAGTTACCGTAGAAAATGGAAATATTCTCCAGATGCCGGTGCGACGAGAACAAGTCTGGAAAGGAGTCGGGACGAAGGAGATACAGGAAATCGAACGGTCTGGAGGAAATTCAATGCAAATTCTGTCTCGTTCGAGTCTTCTGGCATTCGGCTCGGAGGGAGGAGGAGCGGAGTGTCTCGTATATATAGTACACCAGAGAGCGGCATCAGCGTGGTAACATCGATGTTCGCCTTCTGTCCCCTTTACTCTGGCGTGCGCACAGTATTATAGGCGGGCGGGAGGGGATCGTCGTCGACGTCTTTGCCAACCGGAAACCAGCGTCGAGACGGCGCCTTTGCACACACGGATAAGTACGTGGTGCATTGCATTGCACCGGCTCTCGTCTCTCTATCATCTCGTTCCGCCATTCGCGAACTCTTCTCGTCTCTCCGCCACGCAATACACCTGTCTTCCATCCAGCTCGAAGATTCCAACAATACGTTGTTCAATTCCAAGCTTGATGATTTACTTGTTTCAAATTTTCTCCCCATGTTCCCAAAATGCGAAGAAAATGTATCTAAAAAATGTTCGAGTACCTAAAACCCCCGTGAAGTCAACTGTATATTAATAATGTTATCTATTTCCACAGGTGATGCAGTGGACGGAAACGGTGCATCTTGTTCTGACCTCGATAAGTCTTCGTAATCTGATCGCGAAATGCTTCGGTGAGTTGAATATATTATCCTTCCCACAAGAGAGACAAGAAAACATGAGCGTTATTGTCTCTCCATGGACTCCGGGTCGAAATCCCCGTGAATAATTTCCCGCCAATTTCGAAGATGAGCGTGCTCGATAACGGAGCGACATCGCCCGTTTCCATCGTTAGATCCGCCAAAGGCGTCTTTACGAAAAAAGGAAGAAGGGACGAAAAGAAGGGAAGGTTCACGACGGCGTCATCTCCGTTTGGGCGATGATCTTACCTTTTTTTCGGGCCTTCATTTCCTTTTCCCTGCAGAATCGGAGTCGACCGCTTTTTCCGCGTTCGCTCTACGCTTTTGTTCCCTGGAGTGTACAACGTTCGATATAACTACTGGTCTCCGTTCCTTCCATAGTGTTACACGTTCGCCCAACTTTCGGAAAGAGGAACCCGTGCCATTCAATTAAGTTTATCTCCCGGGCGTTTTAGGGCGACACGGATATATCGGTGTTCTCATCGGAGTCCTCGTCGTCGTCCCATGGCCAACCCCGATGATCGCGTGGCTACTCCGTCAAGGCTGCACCCTCCGCACCTCTTCCTCCTCCCCCTGCGTGCCTCACCCCCGCAAACGGAGACCTTATACCGAACCCTTCGGCCAGTTCCCGCGAGTATAAATTGTTATACCGCGACTTATCTCTTACCGGCGAACCCCACCAACGGTGACCACTTTCCGAATGGAAAAAAAAAAATACCACGAACGAGTATGGCGACGAGCTTTCCCGCTCTCCATTGTCGAGAGACATCGTGTCGTATAGAGAGGGAGAGAGACGAGATGAGGATCGGTAGGGATAAGAAATATTCACTATAAAACTCAAGTGTCATAACGGTAGGATTTTTTTTCGCTGCGCTCCGAGATCCGCGGACCGGGAGTCGCCCGAGGTCAGAACAGATACTTTAAATATTTTTTGTTGTTTTTTTTTTTTTTACCAATGACAACCCTTGTTTCCGTTACACGATATCCCTGTAGCTTTCGGTAAATTTTACATGTAGAAATGGATTCGAGTGTCACAACAGAGCAGAAGTCGAACGTAGTAGCGTATTGCATAAAAGTAAAATCGTTTCCTCAACCGTGAGGTGACAGTTTCGTTGAAAACTTGTTTTATTCTCGCCTCTTCCGTCTCCTCGAGAGTGCGAGACGTGGAAAGCAAAAAAAAAAAAAAATAGCGAGAGGACGCGAAGCTTATCGTGTCTCAGACGAACGAAGGGCCATAAGAGAGAACCCAAGTGCCAGCCCAGGAATATAAGGGATACCAGTTGGCAGTCCTGGGGGAACTCTCGGCGCGTCGAGACGATTTCACGTCTTCCCCAGGGCACTCTCTGTCCTTCCTTCATTTTTTTTGTGTCCGTTAGGTTCCTTCTCGTGCGATTTTTTTTTCGCTTCTTTCCCGTCACAGTTTTTTGTCCGACTAATGGAACGCGAGTCATCACGACTGTCAGTTTGTTTCCGATTGCTGATGTTACCAATCGTACCGGAAGTGCGCGAAACGTTCCACCCGCTCAACGAAAAATTGCGGTCAACGATCCGAATATTTCAGTGGTTTCAGAGGCGAGTAAAGAAATTGCTCTTTGAAAGCTTTGTCTATTCGAACCGTGAAAGAAAAACTAGCACGTTGAAACTTTGCTTTCACCCTGTCGACAGAGTCGACGCGGCTCTCGGTCTATTTTCATCCCTTGCACGCGAATTCCTCGCTCGTTTATTCGAGGAATCTAAACATAGTACCTTCCAACCCTCTTATCGAAGTTTCGACGAATGATACGCGGGCGCGCATATTCTTTATTCCATATGTACACATATCGTCCCTCTGCTAGCTAATAGAGAATTTATGCTAAATCGGGGACAATCGAAGAGACCTCGTGTCACGCGAACGGAAATAACGAAAAATTCCACAAACCAGCAGGGTCGATGCCGGGCTGTACGTTAAAGTAACGGGCAGCTAGTTTCGTTCGACTTTTGTTTGCGACCTCCGAAAATCCACGATAAATAACTTTGGTTCGGGCTGATGGCTGTAGGGACGTTTCGCGTCCAGAGGCAAAATCGAGCAATCGCGCTAACGCCCGGCATAAATCAGCCGAGATTACTCTTTGAGAGTGGGGTATAACACGAGCAGCCAACGATAATATATATATTATGCGTTCATGCGAGCGAGAGAAGCATGTGGGTGTTATTCTTCTTACACTCTCAGGTCGGTTCTCTCTCGCTTCTTCGGCGTGCTTGTTTTTGTCATAATACTTTATAGTCCTGGGAAAATTGTGAGGGAGGCTCTCGCTCTTACAGTCTATCCGGTATTCCCTATCCCTTCGAGACCTCGTTTCAACTTTTACCGTGGGCTCGACGCCCGCAGACTGGGCGTTTCGTGCACCGCTTCCCTTATTCTTGCGATAGCGCAAGGGTTGAAAAAAAAAATCCACGCACACACACGCATACGAGTCAACTAATTTTGTGTCTACACAAAAATATCACAACACTAAACCCCTAAAAGTATGAGATTTTACTGATTTATTTGACTCTCACCTTGCAATTTTTAACACGAGCAGCCAACGATAATATATATATTATGCGTTCATGCGAGCGAGAGAAACATGTGGGTGTTATTCTTCTTACACTCTCAGGTCGGTTCTCTCTCGCTTCTTCGGCGTGCTTGTTTTTGTCATAATACTTTATAGTCCTGGGAAAATTGTGAGGGAGGCTCTCGCTCTTACAGTCTATCCGGTATTCCCTATCCCTTCGAGACCTCGTTTCAACTTTTACCGTGGGCTCGACGCCCGCAGACAGGGCGTTTCGTGCACCGCTTCCCTTATTCTTGCGATAGCGCAAGGGTTGAATAAAAAAATCCACGCACACACACGCATACGAGTCAACTAATTTTGTGTCTACACAAAAATATCACAACACTAAACCCCTAAAAGTATGAGATTTTACTGATTTATTTGACTCTCACCTTGCAATTTTTAACACGAGCAGCCAACGATAATATATATATTATGCGTTCATGCGAGCGAGAGAAACATGTGGGTGTTATTCTTCTTACACTCTCAGGTCGGTTCTCTCTCGCTTCTTCGGCGTGCTTGTTTTTGTCATAATACTTTATAGTCCTGGGAAAATTGTGAGGGAGGCTCTCGCTCTTACAGTCTATCCGGTATTCCCTATCCCTTCGAGACCTCGTTTCAACTTTTACCGTGGGCTCGACGCCCGCAGACAGGGCGTTTCGTGCACCGCTTCCCTTATTCTTGCGATAGCGCAAGGGTTGAATAAAAAAATCCACGCACACACACGCATACGAGTCAACTAATTTTGTGTCTACACAAAAATATCACAACACTAAACCCCTAAGAGTATGAGATTTTACTGATTCATTTGACTCTCACCTTGCAATTTTTTAGAGACTAGTCACGACCGCTACTCAACCTCATGACATGCCAACATTTTTTGAAGAGGGATATTTTAACAACTGCTATCTTCGTATTCAAGAGACTCACCTTGTTGACTTGACGCTGCAATTTAGTGATCGTTGCTCGATCGCGTTGCGCCGCTGCTCGTTCGTTCACCAATATTTTCTCGAGTTCCTGAACCCTCTCTTCCAAGCTCTCCTGCAATAAAACACAAGGCAAAAAATGTTGAGTATCGAATCGTTGAAGTTCAACTAGAAATTATGTTCGATCTTATACGGTTGCGGCATAACTGGAATTATCAAAGGATAAGGTATGATATTTGGATGGCTGAAAACGCAATGGTAATCGAAGGGTGGTATTCGGTAGAGGTGCTCCGATTTGGCCGAGCAAGTATCGAAGCCATTCGATTCTCTACTCATCCCGCGTTCACCTCTCGGTACTCATACACTATCCCATAAACGTTAGTCCCACAGTTTCGTAAGCATCACCGGAGGGAAACAGCGTTCCAGCGGGGAAGCTCTCGCGCTTCCGCGGGGGATGCTTTCGTATGCAGGGTCACGTACTCTCGATTCACCCTCGAATCGCACCGAGCACGTTTTACTACTCCTCGTGCAGGCGCGTGCTTCCACCGCTGCTGCAGCAGCAACCTCTGCCCTTCGCGTGTGGCCGAACGTTGCTCTCGGCGCACCCCTCTCTCTCGGATGAAAGGGTTCGCCGGAACTCCGGAGCACCCCCTTTCGCACGCGAAAACATTGCCTACCTCGGCACCATTTTCAACCCGCAGTCCTTCACCGCGCCCGTTCAATCGTCGGTCGTGTTTTAATACGATTTTTCATCTGTACTTTTGTGAATCGTACCCAAATGTTCCGGCTTATTTTCGATACTCGTGTAGCGGTTTGAAATTCTTATTTTCTCAAAAAAAAGAGTAGCGGTTTGAAAATTTTTTTTTCTCAAAAAAAAAGAGTAGCGGTTACCCTTTCTAAGGATTGAGACCCAGTCCGTCAACCCTCAGGGCTACATTTTGGCAACGGACTCTCCGCAAACTTCAACAAGATTCGTCTTTCGCTCTCTGTCTGCTCGCCCGGTAATTAACTATTCTCGCTGTTGTATACACCGTGCCGCAAGATAGTATGCATATATACTATGCCCGTGAACACAGTTAGTAGGAATTAGTCAAGGGACCCGCCACAGTTCGGGATACCGTACAGTCCGCCGGTGTCTCTCACGCTCGATGAGCTCTATCTATATGCAGAAATATTGCCGCTTCCGGCGATACATTTCGAATTAGAACTGTTGGGGGTTACTTGTCAACGGCGAGGCAGTCACAATGAGGAAACTTTAATAATACCTCCGACTGTATATAGGTGTCCTAAACTTTCAACCCGTTGTTGTTGTTATCATTATTATTATTAATATTATTATTCGAGTCTCTAATGATTAATTCACATGGATTGTGGAAGGATGGTGTTCCTTCATCTTAATATATATCCGTCGTTGTGGTAGAGTGTGGGAGGGAAATGAGGAGGGACTTCAGCTATCTCGCTCACCGCTTTTCACCGCGTGCATAAACTAGTTATGCATTTCGTAGAACGTTAGTGGGGAGTAGTATACAGTAACGGACGGCCCAGCCAATTACTCGACGCGGGATGACACGGAGAGGCACTGTGCATTATCAAAGGGAGCGCGAGAGGAAGGCACTGACTGTGCACCGCCAGTGCTACCGGAAATCTAACACAGGTGATGGAGAGATATAGAAGGATAGATAGAGACGGGGAGAAATCTGCTTCTGGCGTCGCTGTAATACGCATATGTGCACGATGCGTACATCACGCACCGCCGAGCATACGATACGTGTTACTGTATCTGCGGAGAATTCGTGCGTCCGACATTAATTGCTCATCTCTCCCGTTGGCAAAACACGCATATCCCTTTGGCAACGTCCGGCAAAATTTTTCATGTGTAATAATAATTTGTCGAGATGGAAAATAATTGCCTTTTAAATGCATTTCCACATGGAAAAAGCTATATATAGAATGTATCGGTATATTTTTTTTTTACTTTAATTTTAATATTCCGAGTGTCAGCTTACGATAAATGTAAACTTGAAAAAGTTTACAGAAAAAGACACGATATGTAGGGATCGTTTTTTTTTTTTTTTTGTGATAATTTATAAACGAGCAGAATTGCCGTGATCGCACTTTATTGGAGGCGTTTGTGGGATATAAAAAAAAGAGAAATATCCGACGCGCAGATAAAGGGTCGCGAGTGCGAGGGTGATTTATCCGTCGAATTTAACGCACCAAGGGCGCCAAGAGACTCGGACACTTCCCGCTGGTTACTGGCGCCCGGACTGGCTGTGCCGGAAGGTCCATCCACCCACAGGAAATCACTGCGATATATCCGAAGATGTGTCTTTATATAGAAGGCCAGTATGCACACGCGTTCTACGATCCAAAGCTCCGCACAGTCATTGATGGAGCTGTGGAACTCACGCGTCATGTCCGGCTGCGACACCGAAAGTCAACCCCCGCTGAGAAACCACGCTCTTCTCTTTCTACCTCTCTCCCATAATTCACGTCGCTGTACGAGCACTAGGCTCATTCCCCACAGCGAACCAATTTGCATAGAAGGCTTCCTGCGGTTTGACAAATCAATTTCGAACCCATTCACAAGACAGCCACGCGCGCGCTACAGCATTTTCTTATCTCCAATTTTATCGATACGGTCGTAGACACGTTCAATTTTGAGTCAAAAGAATTTTTTTTTATGCTTCTGGTAATAAATTCCGGAATCGACCGACGCCCTCTTCGTCGAAACCCCGAACCACGCAAGTATTCGGCATTCGATTCGCGACCAACTTAAAAAATTCCTTTTGTTTTCTTGGCCGATAAATATCGCGTTCGCGTCCTATCTCGGAAACGTGTTTCGAGCCGCCACCGAGGTTGAAGAACAGTGGCTCTCGAAGGGGAGTTCGATAGGGAACGATATCAATTCCGACGTCGTAAGGTTTGCACGTTGCCTGCGCGGACGGCGCTGTCGTTCTATACCCAGTCGATATAGTTTGCAGCGCGTACTGCACACAATATACTCAAGCGCTCCCGAGGGGATTGATTCGCGCGTGGCGAGACGACCGAGAGCACCCATGGAAGTCGAGGAAACGGGAGACGAGACGACGAACGGGGGGGGGTCGTGGAACGAGGGAAGTAAAGATTACGAGTAGCGAACGGGATCGAGCGAGAGAGGGGAATGAGAAAGAGGGCGAAAGCTCCCCCCCTCAACCTTTCCCGTCTCGTCGACGAGCAGCACGCCGACACGCCACCGAGTCTCCGAGAAATTTTAATTCACGTTTCTTCCTTCCGATCAAACTCCGACCAACTTTCCACCCTTCGGTTTGCCCTTCCGCCTTCCTTGACGCAAATATCGCTTCGACGATTGTTTCGCGCTTCGGTCCTCGGCTCTCGTCTCGACTTATTATTGTTCTGTTGTGACGATGTGTACGGGAACCACGACACCGGCCGAACAACTCACGCGTCCTCGGAGCCAAAATATTTCTCGAACTTTTCTAGACTCGCGGTCTGGATCGCGAAGGGTGAGATACTTTGGAGATTCGCCAAGAGACCACCTATACACAATATACATCTGCATACCGTATACACAAGTAGGAACATCCAGGAAAAATATTTTCAGGTATCATGTACAGTGTCGTGAATGGCCGGAGCGTAAATTATACGTACGTTTGTTCATTCCCATTCCGATGGTCACCACCGAGATATCGGAATTGTCTGCAAACGTCTCAGCAATTTTTTTCAACGTCGTCGAATAAATATCCGCCTACTCGGAGAGTCGCGGACCACCGAAGCTTCCTAGTTTTTTTTACGATATCACTCAACTTTTTGTTCCCGAAGAGATTCCACCAACAATGAGAGTTCGGAGATTTTCCCTGAAGAATATTTATTTTCCTGAGGCATAGACGAATTATTTAAGAGTCCCATGAAATGTCGTAGAGTTTCATCGAGTCCGTGTCTTCCTTTCGTTTTTTTTTTCTCTTATTCGATTTTTTTCTTACCGTCGCTTTTCGCCGAACGCAAGCTCTCCTCTCCCCGAAGTTGGGATTCGGTCGGTGCGGCTTTAAAGGCGCACCGAAGGAAGCTCGACGAACAATGACGGGGGTTGTAGAGAGAATGGAGAGGAAAGTCTGTGGCAAGGGGATGAAAAGCCGAGGAAGAGGGGGGAGGGGGGGGGGGGGAGGGCACGAGCGAGCGAAGCTAATAGAAATGAAGAGCGCTATCGGGGAGACACCCCTGAACTCCTTTGCCGCCGCTCCTTGGCTTGGGAATGGTGACGGGCAGGTGCTGCACCGTGGAAGCTCGAAAACTTCAACCCTCCCTCTCCCCCTGTCTCTCTCCGCATACATATATGTATCGCAAACTCTCGCACCCCTTCACCCTTGCCTCTCCGTCGGGTCTCCCTTGCGAAGAAATCTGGAAGGGGAAAGAAGGAACTCGCTGCCCTCGGAGCGTTATCAAAGTTCCCAAACCTTGAGGAGAATGGAAGTTTCGGGGGTAAACCTTGAGAATTCCAGAGAGTGAATTCAGAATCAGCCTCGCCAGCTTCCTCGCTCTCGTTCACACATAATCGACGGAGGCAAAAGTGGAGATATCTCTCGAGGGAGCCGCTCGAGTCTTCGCTCTCCACTTGAACTCGAAGACCATCGTACCGTGGTCTATAGATATGCGGTAGAATATCCCGTAAGTTGACAGCGTTTCGATTCGTACACTACTATGGAATCTTACGATAACGAGATCACTCTCAAAGGTTTTTGGGTTCATTTCTTCGGGTTTCATCTTCTTTCGTCCAGTTTCGTTGTTGTTCGGCCCGTTCAGAGAGACTGGGCTGTACGCAGAAAGTGAAAAGGTCGAATGTGCGTCGAGGTGGATCGAATTTATTATCAGTGCCAGTCAGCGATCAAAAGGGAAGGGTCCCTCTCCCGTTTTCCTTTCGTCGCATCACCGAACACTATTCGGCTTTCCGAATCGGAATTCGATTGAATCGAGAGACGTTTACCGTTTAGGGAAATGAAAAAAAACGGTAGGGTGGCATAGCCCCCGAACGGTTATCCCCCGAAAAAAATAACCCCCGAAACGTATATCTTCCGAAAAGATTAACCCCCAAAACGTCAATTTATTAAGATAATGCGAAGCGTATCGAAACTATCGGATCGTAAGTGCATTCCGTTGGGTGCAAAAGATAAGTGGTGTTGAATTTTGCCTGACCTTGAAAAAGTCCTGGAATGTCCTTGAATTTCACGTAATGTCCTTACATTCGTTGTTTCCCCGAAAATTTGAGTTTGTTCAAAAATGTATATTTAGTTTAGTAAATGTCTTTGACTTTTTTTAAAACGAACTGCCACGTATTACAACGTATTATTTTAACGTATTTCCCGCTGAATACGAATCCGCTGGCCTTTTTGGGGCTAAAGTACGGTGTGACGTTGAAAGTCTCGATTTACGCACGAAAAATCTAAAATATTGGGTTTGGAACAAAATTGACGTCATGTTCGTGATCAAAGGATCGCAATATTTTACTAAAGTGACGTTTCGGCGCTTAACTTTTCAGGGGATACGCGTTTCGGGCGTTACTCTTTTCGGGAAAAAACCGTTCTGGGGTTACGCCACCCTTTCAAAAAAACGGCAAATGGGAAAGGGAGCAGTGATTTTTGTTTAGAGCTAGAATTCAGTTTACTCTTAATATCACGTGCCTCGAAGTCGGCAAGCACGTAGAATCTCCCGATCGTTCCTCAAGACTTTCCGAGAGAGGTGATGAATCGAACACTTAACGAGGGGTTGGTCAGTTATCGCGGAACGAGTGGGTCGCCAGACACCTCATCCCGTACCCCAGGAGACTCTCCTCAAAGATAACAAGGAGAGTGACGGCTACGAGTGTGAATATCTAAATATTCAATCGATTAATCCCGCTCCCTTCCGATCGTCGATCAAGTCTGGATTATCTTAACGAGGTACACGAGAGATGAAGACTCGGAGACGAAAGCGAAGCAAAAGCCGTCTTTCGGGGCTTGGGAAGCGAGAAAGACAGTCTCCTCGAAGAAGGAAGCCCTAATCCGCGAGGGTTCTTCCCCGGGCGTACACCCTCGGACGTTCTTGGTGCTCTCGGCTGACGGCGGTGTTCGGTTTCATTATCCTCGCTCGCGACGCACCGTCGAAGTAGAACGAGTTATGGGGGTGTGCCTCTGGAACGTATCAGTCGAGCCGTCCATCGACGTTATCCCCAGTGAGTCTATCCATACATTTTTCGCGTGGACGTCCGCGCCCTCGGTCGCCTGACGGATGATGGCATAATTTTTGTACTTCCGAAAAGGTGAAATTGCACAACCGCTCATTAATTTATCAGAGACTGCGTCCTCGCAACATGTTCCATACCGACATGCATGTGTCCATCGCTCGTCGTGGAAGATGGACGGAAAATTATCTCGGGCAATTCGTAGTTTCGGATAAGGGTGGTGTTTCGCGTTCGCGGTTGACGGCGCAAATGGAGGAGGCGGGGGAGGGGCGTTCGGCCGGGTCCTCAAGGGTGAGATATAACGGACGAAGGGATCGAGGGGGATGGAAGGAGCGAGACGGGGAGAGAGAGGGAGAGCGAGAGGCAAATATAATTGGGAGGGAAAGCATTGTGTGCCCACCGTTTCGGTTCTCTTTGTGGGATCAAGGTATTACCGTGCTCGGGCGTTCGGCACGACCACTGCTCGGCATCGCCACCGAGGAGAACAACCAGCTTCGTTCGCTCGCTCGCCGCTCTCTCCTCATTGTTGCTAACCCCCGGGGTTTTCGGCACACCGGGGCCAGGCGGCCTCTGGGTTTGCCGCCCGGTTCTCGTACCCATTGTGTTACGCTACGTACACTCCGTTCCACCGTACACACGACCACCCCCTCGCGTCACCCTCGTTCTCCGCGAGCCAAATGCGGCCGATGCAACGGCACTCTCGTCCGACTGTCTCCTTCTCTCCTTTACTCGTACGCGAGGCTTGTTATTTGTTGCCAAACTCCAGAGTAAAACTCGTTGCACATACCACCTACGCGCTACCCAACAGTGAAATCCACGACCCTTCGTCAAGAAGCGTTTTCTCTCGTCGACGCAATTAAAGCGAGCCAACTTTTTTTTTTTTTACACACTCGCCCGTTATCTTTCGTACCGTAACTCAATATGGTTTTTCAATTCTCGAATGCCGGCAGTTCATTTTCCTTCCCGAAGATTACACTTTTCGCCTATAAATATTTATCTTCATTTTTACGACCCGAAGATCCTTGAACGAAGCTACTAATTGTAATTGGTTCCGGATTAAGCAAACGCTTCTCTGACGATTATGCAGAGTAGAGAGTCTCGGATGGAATGAGTTTTGGTAGTTGTAACAGGACGGTGCACATTACACAGGATATCCCGTTTTGTTGCTCCGCTCGTTCCGAGCGCGACGTACCAGTTTCGGACACAGGGATCCAATAGTCGTAACCGGTAATTCCCACCGGTCTCCCTCTCGTCTAATACGATACAGAGATAGAGATCGAAAGATACAGAATTGACGGTTGCGAGAGCGGAGGAAGGTCGAGATGGAGGAAGTTGAGGGCGAGCGGCCCGTGGAATCTGTTACGCTACGTTAAACTCAACATCGAAATGGTTAGCAGTTAAACTTTACCGGACGGGTGTAAAGTCTCGACTTTGGAGTCCCTTTAACCGAATCTCATTCGAGATCGGGATCACAGAAAGTTGAAATTTTTTTTACTTCGAACATCGACGCGGTATCGAAAGAATGTCGACTATGAAAACTAAATAATTTACCCCCAAGTTTGTACCACGTATTTGTACAAACGTGTAAACACACATACACCGGAATCAGTGCACGTCGTAGTATTGCAGTCGAGAGGAATGGTCGCGCGAAGCAGAGGTACCCTAAAGAGATCCTATTTGAATTTCCTCACTGATTACCGAGGGGATTTCCCTGCCAAATACGCCGCGGCACTCACGCGCGTCGGTCCCGTTGGACCCGAATGCAAACACACCGAAGAAAAAAAAATCCGTCTACGCTCCGGCCTTGATGATCAAGCGAGTTAGAGTACGAGCGAGCTACGGGGACTTTATTCTATACTATTTTCTTCCAATGCCGAATAAAAAAAAAAACAACACTCGTTTTGTTTCTCCCTTTGATTTTTTAGTACCGTATTTACCGTTCTTTTTTCTTCTGCAGAGTGGATCGATCTTCTCTAATTAATATATATATTATAATATATTATATAATAATAAGAAAATATCCGTCTACGCTCCGGCCTTGATGATCAAGCGAGTTGGAGTACGAGCGAGCTACGGGGACTTTATTCTATACTATTTTCTTCCAATGCCGGATAAAAAAAAAATAACACTCGTTTCGTTTCTCCCTTCGATTTTTTAGTACCGTATTTACCGTTTCTTTTTCTTCTGCAGAGTGGATCGATCTTCTCTTATCTCAACTTTCGCATTTGATCTCAAAGTACAAAAGAACCGAAGAACAATGAAAACGAGATAAGACCGAGCTCTCGGAGTACTTTCATGCAGAATTGACTCTCCCGCTCTCTCGTTCACCGACGAGTCGGCAGCAACGCCGATGGAAGCCATCAGACCCTCGTTGCACTTCCGAGGAGAGCAACGGACAGATGCTCGTGCACCGAACGAGTCGTCGAGACGGGCGAGTGTGGCGAGCGAGGAAAGGAGAGGTGAATATTCCCGTCAGGAGCAGTGACCTTGCGTCCGAGAGTACCGGAGAACATCGCATATGAGAGAGAGGGAAAGTGACGAGACCGGAAGAGGAGACGCGAAACCGGTGCACTTGAGTCACATACGTCGATAGGTAAGTTTCATTGCATTCGGTGCAGCAATTTTCATATCTGCAACGAATCATACTCGGATTCATTTCTGTTGCGCAATTTATCCGCGATTAGTAGATTTGCCGATATCGGTCGAGCAGCCCGTGGTAACAATGCGGTTGCCGTAACTGGTATATTTGCCAGTGATTAGTGAGCTCTCGAGAACAGTGCGGGAGAGTCTATGTATCTATCGTAAGACAGACGTCGTGCAAGCGTTCTACGCTTTTACGTGTACAGACTGCCGATAGTCACAAGGGCGTAGATTTTATATCGAAAGATAGGAGTTACGCCCCTTTTTATTATTCGGCTTCCGATGTAGGAAAGTATGTGTATGGCTTCAGCGTATAGCATATAATTATCGCCGAGTTGCGTTCAACTTGACGATAGTGTGTCGGTCGTTCGTGTGAATAAGAAAGTCTCTGACGGCTACTGAATACTTCTCTCCTTGCACACACACACACGTAAGCTCTGTATATATTTTCCCGTTGGTACAAAATTGAGGTCTGCTTGTGTACAGTTTACATTCACTGGCTTTCGATGCTCTTGCAGCTATTTCGTTATCGTTAGGTAGCAATACCGGCTGCGACGTACTCTTTTGTAGTAAAAATAGCCTTAATTTGGAAACGCAATAATTTAGGACAGGTTCTATCTGCTCGAGAATTCTGCACGGTATCTCGGGTATGAAATTTTTTTTCTGGGCGAGTGATACGAATCAGCTGGAAAACCAGTTAATCAACGAGACGCGAAACATCCGGTGCCTCGTTAAATCCACCCCCGCGTCTAATTTTAATTGTTATCGGAGAAGCTATTGCCAGTCTATCGGCTGTCTTCGCTCGTGTAATTTGCCTATCGATGCAGGAGAGAGAGACGCTCCTATCATGCACTTTCCACCCGTTCTCCTTCTTTTGTCCCTTCCCTTTTTTTTTTGTGCTCGTCCCTCGTTCAGAGTCTAGTTACCGGTCTCTACAGCGGAGACGACGGAGTGGAGTCAGGAAAACTTGGTCGTACTGTAGCGCACGACGAGTAATCGTCTCGCTCGATTGGCTTCTCTCCTACGTAATTTTCGAGCCCACAGGAGAACGGACTACGGTGCTTCTTCTTCCTCCTCTTCCAGCTAGTATCGCTCAGCGAGCCTCCACCACCCGCCCAATCCCCTTTCCTTCGTGTTCCTTCTGCCTCCTCGAACTCGCCTTTCTCGCCTTCTTGTCATCCGTGGACAATCTTCGACACGCGAGAACTGCCCCGCTGTGCCCGGTCTCAGTGCTGTGGAACGTTAAGATTGTTCGCGAGGAGAGAAAAAATGTCGGGCGAGATTGTAACTCGGAGAGTCCAAGTTCGCTTCGCTAGATAATTCAGAAACTCGCGGACTAGCCATCGGTGCTCATCGATCCGCGGACTGAACATACATTGGTTATACGCTCCGTCCTGAGTACATATTATAAATTTCTTTCGGAATAGGAAAATCGTTCGCTCGGGAGCTTAAGCGGAGCGAGAGTCCGTCGAGTCGCGGTCTAAGCCGGTTCGAGACAGTTTGCTTCCGTTTAATATGAAATTTCGTCCGTGTCCCTGGGCAACTCCCTCCCGTCTTCGTCGTCGGAGGCTGAACGACGAAGGCTCTTCCTCCTGTTCTCGTCTCTGTCTCGTATTTCCCCTCTAACGTTGTGCACGACTAGCCCCCGACCACACACAGCACACACTCCATTCACCGAGCTAAGCGTTCCTCCTCTCGTGAAAACGATTGCTCCCACGTGAGAGATGTCTGGCTCATTAGGCATTCCTTCGGTCTGTGCCCTTCCCGACGAACTTTCTGTCCGTGCGGATCTACGCATGGAATTACTTTACCCGCTCCACCTTTGCCGCCCTCCGCGTCCTCGTCAGATCTGTCGAACATCCCCGATATCAACCGCATCAGCTTTATTTGTTTCTTCAATCCTTTACCTGATTCCTAGAATCTTACAGTCGTCAGACGGTCTTGTGTGTTAATAATATTTATAATTTAAATGTATTTTAGCTAATAAGCGCTGAACCGCGAACCTTGCATTACAGTAGAAGTGTGTATGTGGGGAGGTTATAATAAGAAGTATAAACGATCGTTCCGATAAATGCTCGGGGCTTAATAAGAAGGCAATGCATCCGGTCTTGCCTTAAATTCACGATGCCGGGTTCGCCACCGTGATACGTGCCGCTGCACTACCGAGACCTTGGATGCACCGCGGCAGCGGCATCATAATGCAATTACCGTGAAGGAGGTTCCCTCACACCGAAAGGTTGCTTCTGCTTCTGCTTTCACTGTACCGCAGCTTCTCGCGATCCCTCGAGATATCTTGCACAGTTGGCACACCCGTACGAGATATCCTCGCGGCAGCTTCTATCTCGCGTTAATTGTTCAACAAATTGTGCACCATCCCCGGTGCGCCGGAGCACGTTGTACACTGAGTTTGATCGAGCGTGCGCATTGCAAACATTATTGCCTCGGTACTGCCGAGAGTGTGAGCTCTTCTCGAGAATACGACGCCGCGGAAACTTGAGACGGAATTTCTGTAGTTTCTGTGCGACCGCGGGAGTCGCAACGTTGGTGAAATAGTTGGGATACATCTGTCTCGTAGCAACATATTCGTGAGGCATTTCTCAATCTCCGTCTCAATCTCCGAAGAAGAAAAATAAAGAAAAATTGTCGACGAACCTCTTTTACCAAATGCACGCGAGAAAGTCGTGATACTAATTGTCTACGATAGGAACAAAATGGTAACGACAGTAACATATCTCCCTCTCTCTCTCTCAGGACTCGAGAGAGAGGGAGCTCTCTCGAGTCCCATCTGCCGCTGCACATCGCTAGTTGCACCGCTGTTGCAACGAACGAGGTAATTAATTGAAACCCCGAGAAAACCGCGACGATACTTGGCCGATGAAGAAGGTAATTAATTAGACGTTCAATTTAGATTCGGCCGTTCGAAAAGGATTAAACAGTGAGAAAAAAAGGCTCTTTGCCTTTCTTTATCTCACCGAAGTGTTCACAGAGACAGAAAATGCAGTTCGTCTTTCATCCTTTTTTCTTTCTCCTTCTTCCCCCCCCCCCTCCCCCCCCCTTGCAGAATGTTAATTACCCGCGTGCCGTCGTGGCCTCGACCGTCGTCCACTTCGTGTGGAGAACTCTCGCGCTGCGAGAGTCGTTTATCCTTCGTTCCGTACTTTTATCCTATATCGGCCTTCTCTCTCTCTCGCTCTCCTTCCTTCGAGAGCTTATTTTTTCGCGGACAAGTTTAATTATGCCTGCCGGTGGTTGAAACGAGCCTCGGTCACTGCCGCCGCTGTACACACGGGTTCCCTTGCCCCGGAAAGCCACGACCGCGAGAAAGGAGGATACAGGAAAAACGTAACAAAACGAGAAGAGGAAGAACGGAACGATACTTGAGAAATAAAATAACGAAAAGAGAGGAAAACGTGATTACGCGGGCTCTTAGACACGCGATTCCGACGAAACTCTCTGTACCGATGTACCCGCGAATTTACAAGGTACGAGCCAACGTATGTATACATATTATTGCTTTGCGGCGTATTCAATACCGAAGCTGCATCTTTATTTCCGTCCGTGCGCTCGTTCGCTCTTTTTATTCGGCTCGATCTTTGTACACACATCGAGCTGTTACCGCCTACCGCATCGCATCCGGCCATCGAAGAACGCTCGTTCGTCATTCGCTAATGAAGACATTCAATTAAGTATGCTAATTGATTCGACACACTGTCGCCTCTCTGTGTACAGTCGGTCGTCCTGTTCTGTCGTGTTCCCACTCCATTGCTCACGTGTAGATGAGTTCTAATTTTCTTTGGGCAACGAAATTTCGTAGTTCAATCCACTTGGATCTTTTGTTCATTTCTTTATTATAAATTGGATCGAGTGCGGAGGCAGCAATCTCCGAGAGTGGCTAATAAATTTGTCATTGTTCGAGATCCCGGTCGGAAGCGCGTTACCGATCGTGTATTATACCGGAAAGCAGAGAGGAAAGATCATGTGTTCGGACAATGTCCTGTAACAGGGTTTAGCCCGCATTCTCCTGTCGCTACCGGCGATGCTGATGCTGTACCTACGTCGTCGTGCTCGTAAATCCTGTCGAAGATCCTCGCCCGAAGGATCGCCTAACTACTTGGGATTTGACCGGCGGCCCGAGACCGAGAGCAGCGAGCGAAGCCGTTAGGGGTTGCCTGCCTGCTAACGGCATCCATTAGCCAACGGCGAATGTCTACTGTCGGGAACCGAGAAATGCCCACCTATCGTATCCTCGAGAGCTCTCGAGTCAGCGGTATCGCGGTCGACTGGACAAACTCCAGATGATCTCCATCTAATCGACAATAGCGACGAGAAAAACTGAGCGAGTTAAACCATTTTTCATAATTTTAATTCCAAAAAATTGTTCATCATCAAAAAATGCCCACCTATCGTATCCTCGAGAGCTCTCGAGTCAGCAGTATCGCGGTCGACTGGACAAACTCCAGATGATCTCCATCTAATCGACAATAGCAACGAGAAAAATTGAGCAAGTTGAACCATTTTTCATAATTTTAGTTCCAAAAAATTGTTCAATTATAAATTGTAAATTTTAGATACGACAGTGGCAATGAAAAAAAAAAGTACAGGTATAGGATTATTGGGAGGGATTATGTGGTAAAAGGATTAGAGAGGCGCCTCCGCGGGAACGCGAACACCTGGACGAAATTGTTTCTATTACGTCCGAGCTCTATACACCGACACACCTTTCCTGGTGGTCTTGCCCTTCCCTCTTGTTTCTTCTCTATTCCACGGTTAAGTGAAAGAATAAAGCCGGCCCATGTAAAAAGAGGATAACCCGGACATCTCGAGGGACTTTGGGGGAAAATCCTACCATCCACGCGCAGCGTCGCCCGCTTTCCTCTCGTCCATTTACTTCACACTCACAACCCAGTGTGTGAGATCCTCGTGCCGCATGGAAAAGCTGTCGGATGTATAGATAAAACATTCTTAAAAAAAAATAACCGACAAAGAAGGATAAGAGAAAAAGTGTGCAAACATATACATATATATATATATATATTTTTTTTTTCTATAGCCCCTTCGAGGACAAAACAGCACATCATTGACGGGCTGTGTTCAAAAGGGAATAGAGTAAGATAAACTCGACAACGTTCTATGTATTATGGAATCACAACGCACCGTAAGAGTTCCTTGAAAATGACGGACGGTTTTTTTTAAATGTGCATACTAGAATAGCATAGCGAAATTTAATAAATTATTGGATAGGACGGCACTGCGATCGTAAGTACGCTTTTCAAGCTGAAGGTTCTTATTCCCATATCCCCCCGAGCATCGTCGTCAAATCTCTTGCAGGCCAGAAGCAGGCCTGCAAGAGTCCCTTGGCTTCTTCCCTCCATGGCTCGCTTATTTCCTCCGCCTTGCGCCTGCCTGTCGTTCGCAGCTTGCGAATTCCGAGCCGACGATGACGACGGGATAGGAGAGTTGATGTAGATATCTCTCGTGATAAGGGTACACACAAGACCCTCCAGTCGTTGCCCTCTTCGTTCGCGAGGATTCGAAACTTTTGCGCAACTTGCCTCCTATCTGCAGCAGCAGCAGCGGCAGCGGCAGCAGGATGAACATTCCTATAGTTTCATGATGCCAAGAAGCCGGCGTGGAATCGAGGTTCAAGCTTTCCCGGATCTCATCAGCCCGCAGGACGTTTAATTACACGGGTTTACCGACGTCGAGGCACACGTCTCGAGATCAGAAATGGATTGAAAAAGAAAGGAAAACGATCAAAGAGAAGACATGAGACGCCTGCACCTGTCGAAGCGGCACGAGGCGAAGCCAGCGTATTTTCCGTCATCCCCACGTCGCTCGCGCACCCCCTAAAATTTTTCTCTATTCAATACGGGCTGCTTCTGCAAGGTGCGCGGGCAAGAGACAGCTGACCGGAGAAGTTTCAAGACCGTGCGAAGGATCGAGAGGAGTGACGAATAAAAGTAATAAACTAAAAAACACGTCTCTCGCTTCGTCGAGCTCTTCTCGTCGAGACAACTGGTGAATGAACTTGCCAGTGAGAGATCACGAGAAGGAGAGAATAAAGAGGGAATCGCTTCGATGCACCAGCCGGTTTCTTTCGGTTCCAGGTGCCCGAGAACAGCACGCGCCCGCAGCTCGTTTCTCTCGTTCCCCTTTCGAGCATCGACTTTGATCGCCGTGGAGCGGAGTCGAAAATAAGGCGAAGGGAAAGTTGTGAATGGGTCGGCCACTTCGAGATCTCAACCGAGTTCATTGAAAATGATTTTTTCTTAAAGAATATTGCGAACAGCGATTTAATGTGTGTCAGCTTGGACAAAAAATTCAAAAAATTCGTAAACCTAAATAAACAATAAAATAAGTCGTCGATTCGCCAATATGTGTTTCTATCTATGAACGTATCATTTAGCAGAGTTGGTGAACAAGTGCCTGGCAAAAACAATCTTGCGGAGAAGCTTCGATTGGGAGATTATGATATACGAGGGTCAACACCTCTTCGAAGTCGCGACAGTAATTTGTATCCAACTGTATCAACCGGTGAGTATTCGATGTTTTCTTTCTGTAAACCATTTCAATGTTACAAGTGCAATCGATTTTCAAACAGATCGTCTAATAATATAAGCTTATCGAAATAACTCGGGAGAAGCAAGCATCGACGGGGAGAGCCTTGAACGAAGTTGATGGCATATAAAAACGTTTATTTTAAATATCCGGTTGGATTAATAACGGATTCATTGAAACGTCGAGAGTAACATGAGAACATTCCGCAAGCGTCACATCGGACAGAATCGCCCGACGTTTTGTGCGTTGGTTTTTTTCTCATTTAATTTTTATCGTTGAAATATTATACGGAGGTATGACGAGACAGGGGCGAGGGATGGGAGATGTGGTTAACAGGGTGGAAATTGGCGTTTTCGGAATACGTAGGACAGATAACGCTTGTATGAAAAGCGTAGACCGGCGCTTTTGGTAGATCGGAAAGAGGATGAGAGTGGCGCTGTACGAGTGCGGAGGGTGCGACTGAGGGTTGAATGAGCGGACAGGGAGGGAGAGAAAGCGGGGCACAGAGGTAGACGCCGGCGCCGGAGCTTGCTCACGTCACGAACGTAGACACTATCTAGGACTCAGGACAGCAACGATACTTCTTCACCCTCCGCACACTCTTGCTGGCCACTGTGCGCTCCCTCGCGCTCTGTTATTACACATACACACACTCTCTTGTTCGTCTCATCCTCGTCGTCCTGCTTTCTCGAACAGCCACCCGGATACCGTGATAAGGGTCGTCTCATAGAAAACCGACGAAGAAGGACGAAACAAATTTGTGATCCTACTCTCGATATCAAAATAACATAAACAAATAAATAAATAAATAAATAAGTAAATAAATAAATAAACAAATAAATAAATAAATAAATAAATAAACGTTTTTGACGTTTAATTAACACTTCAAACGAGTGTGCACACTCGTGAAACTACCTCGTCAAAGGTCAATCAAAGGACTATTGGTATCGATTTTCTTTCTTCTCTTTAAATAGGAAAAGTTTAATTCGTCTATAAAATGGATTCACGCGGAGCTCGGGGATAACGAAGTAGAAAAAAGAGGAAGTGGGAGTCTGCAGAGTGAAACCCGAGGGGGGTAGAGAGCGCGGCGCCAGGGCGCCGTGGCACTTTGCCGCTTCGACGGCTTACCAACTTCCACGTCCGTGCCATCCGCGCCTCACCGGCGTCGCAACCCCCGATGGACTCTCGCTGACTCGAAGTAGCCAATTAAAATCCATCCCTCTTCTCCATATCCCGCTGCGTTACGTATCACGCGCTGTTAGAGGTTTCTCCTTCTTTTGGCTTCGCTACACTATACCTCGTCGTACCTTGCTGACGAATAGGGTCCGTTTTTTTTTTCGCCTATATTTCGTTCGATACACCCATCACCCGGTATTAGTTTCAATTTTGCAGTAAAATAAAAAGTTATAGTTTGAATTTGATGTACGATCGATATAGTAATGTGTCCATTAATCGTATCGTAATTTCCCACGCTGTCCGGAATGCAAGCGACAAAGGATATTAGAGTAGCCTGACGGACGCTGTCTACTTCCAGCTTTCAACGCGATGCAGAGTGTTCTGCGAAAGGGGACCGTGTAATAAATTTTAATTAGCCATTATTACGGAGACTCGTAAGCAGTACATTTCTTCCCTTGTACTTGTTAATCTCAGTCGAGTCTGAAACGAGGGTTTTCCATTAAAAATACATACGGAGCCAAGTACAAAAATTTACCCACACTAATCCAGTTTCGTCAAAATAAAGATGATATTTATATATCGATTTAGCATAAGATTTCACCGAATCCCCGGTGATATATTTATAAACTTCAGATTGAATTGATATGACGAAAAATTAGACTCACACAGATTGATTAATTTTTCCATCCAGCGGATATTGTATTTTTCTATGTAAAACACCTATGCACGCATGACCAATGCCAAAGGTCGTAAATAATGTCGAGTCTCGCGATCACGTTTGCATTGCGCGGATTATAATTCCTCGCTCCCTCCCTCCTCTCTCTCTCTCGCTCTCTTCTCGTTCGTTCTGGCTAGTGCCTCGACCGCTTTGCTACATATTTTACCGATAATCTCGCTATCTACCGTTCTTATTTATTGGCTACCGTGGCACCGAGCTGCGAGAATACAGTACACCTCCACACACGCGCGCCAGTATTTATTTACGTTATACACACGTGCGCACACGTATAGCTCTAGCCGTAAGCAAGCGGATAATTCGTAATGGAGTTGCAGACCCGAGGCAATGTGTGTACACGTCGTTCCATCTCCGGCTTAAGTGTGTGCTTGAATAAACCGTCCAGATAATTTTTTCGCGACGCCGAGAGTTCGCGCCAGAGATTTATCTTGATCCCACTTACATACAGCCCCCTGCCGGAGCCCCGCCGTTGGTATACAGTTCTTACCCCACGGGATACTCTCTGTCCTCAACCGGGGCTCAACCACCTCGATCGAGAGATGAAGTCCCCGATCATCGTGCCCCGCGATCTAGGCTACATACTTTATAATATATATCATTAGTCTATGCACTCACGACGCAGACCGTATTTTGCAACGAATAACGTAATTAATATCGCGGTTCACGGCTAATAACGTGTTGTCGGAAAAATATCTGTTGCGGCTAAATAGAACAAAAAAAAAAATTGCCTCGCTTTCCCTTTCGTTCTATGTCGAACGTCCTCCCGTTTATAGAAAACAATGCGTTACCGCAACACTTGATACACGAAGTAGTAAACGTTGGTAGAGATTTTTTTATAGCGATCGTCCAATCGTCGCGGATTGTTGTTCGTGTTTACAGTTTGTAAACAATTCTGGGGCGCGTAAGGCGATGTTAGATGCTATGAACGCGATATATTTTCCGCGAAACGAACGTGACCCAGGGCTCTTAGACTGTTAGATATTCCGAAGTCGTTTTCCCATTGCCAAGGCACTGGTTATCCTCGTGCTTTTGCTGCTCGAGGCCAGAACGCGTGAAACCATCTCGGTCTTCCTCTTCGTCTCGGGCTCCGTCGTTGCTGAAACCACTACGTGTCTACTGCGTCCCGGCACGCAACACCACTCTTCGTCGTACTTTGTGCTACGAGCGTGCAGTTCCTCCTCTCATCTACGTGGTTCTTCTTCCTCATCGTTATATCCCGTGTAGCTCTTATTTTCTTTCGGTCTTTCTTCCATGTAACTCTTCGTTTCTCTTCTCCCTCCCGTGATCGTGAGAGTGAACCTCGAGAGACAAATGAAGCGGTAGTAATATTAGCGAGAGAATCGGAGGAAAAGCGAGATTTCAGCTCTGAAAATGCCCAAAGGCCTCCATCGAACGAATCTTCTTTCTCTCAAAATTGTTAGTAATTTTATGCCACTTTCCGTGCTAATTCATATTCATCAGTATCGATCCGCAGGTTCGACAGGTCGTCGAGCTTTGTCGAATTGTTAGGAAATATACGCGAGGAATTTTTTTCCATTCGAACATCAAAGTACGCAAAAATAAAGAGTGGTAACTTGTCGCGATATTATTATTTCCACGTCGGTAACGCTTCGCGAAAGCTACATGCGCAGCTTGCCATGTCGCGCCGTTACAAAGGTTAATTAAGCGCCCGTTATAGCAAAATTCGTTTTGTCAACCGAGTTGAAAGCCGAAACTTTTTATTTGTTGCGGTTCGGTCGTCGACTCGTTGGTGAACGGAATTATGTAAAAATTCAGAGACGTACGATTTATTAGGAATGTTCGTAGCGTTGTTCTATTTAAGAGAATGCAACGGGTAAATCTGCAGAAAATCATTCTGTCTCGAAAAGCAGTTTTTCTATTAAATTTAAAAAAAAGTAAAATCGTTTAATTTCTCACGGTTTTGGGCCTGCCGTCACCGAATTCACATGGACATCGTTCCGGTGGGATAATAGGAGCAGACACTCGCGCGGATGCACGATGTATCCACATCTATAGCCTCATGTGTTGCATACACAGTGATATTACCGTGCAGCGGGGTGACTTGTGTACATATATAAACAAAAAGTTACCTACGTATGCACAGCCGAAGGGAGTAGACGCTGAGCTGGCAGTTAACGCGTGTCGACACCGAACGGACGAATGCCCGGCAGTTATGAACGATATATACATATATATATATATATATACACATACACACGCCTCCGGGAAACGGTATATATATGTATACAGGGCGCGTTGGCATGTCGTACAAAGTCACTCGTGCATCCATTTCTCGTCTGTACGCGCATTTCGCAGCGTATATCGTTCTTTTTCAGCTTTTTTTTTTTCTTTTTTTTAAGCCCACAGCTGTCCAGACTCTTTCCAGGACAGTCTGGACATCGGGCGACGGTACGTACAGGCGGTTGAAGCATTGACTGGCCACTCATCGATTCTGTCAGTCAAAAACTCAGCCTCGCGAGAATTTCCTTTCTGTCTTGCGAACTCTATCCACCTTCTTTTTTTATCAATTATATTTGCGCACTTTGTTGGGAATACGATTTTAAAAAAACGAGACTGACAAACGGGACGTAGACGTCCTTTGACCGTGAAATTGGAATCGCTGAGGTCAACAGACAAAAATTACGTGTCGTGGGTGCGTATGTTTTTTTTTTTTTGCCTGGCGCCGGACTCGCCTGGACAACGAATATTTTTCCCAATTCTTTTTTTTTCAAGTCTACGGAGCAGACTATCGTGTTGCGAGGCTCTTTTTATCCGAACCGAGCGCGTTATGTACAGAGAGGTCCTTGCGCGAAAACGTACTCGATAAATTCCCGATGCACAGCTTACCTCGTAGACTCTATGTATATATATATATATATCCATATATATGTATAACGCGAAGGAAGAAGAGAGAGATCCAGTTTTCCTTCGATATCTCCTCTGTTTATCTCGTCGAACCTGCAGATTCTTCCGAGTACATTTTATCTCTCTCGGTTTGCTATAAAGGTTCGGGTTCTCTTTTCTCAGTACATTGGGACGACCGAAGAGATCATTTACGACGTCTAGACCGCAAAAGTTCCGGTTCGCTTTGCGAACAGCATTCGAATACTTATATCATTCCACTCGAATCCACCAAGTCTCATTTTCCTTCCCTCCTCGTACTTCCAATCTGTCCATTGTTTCGTTACTCCATTAATCGAGCTTCTCTTTTGTTTTTTTCTTTCACACTAGTCAGCTTTCATCTGAATCGTGATCATTAATCTCCTCAAATCTCCACGGAACTCCTTCCCTTCATTTTCGTTTACCGACGATCGAATGAGGTGAGTCATTGAACAGTATTTATCCTTCATCGGAGCCCGGTGAAGACGGCGACGACGGCGATGGAAAACCTCGTAACGATTGTTTTATTATTATTATTACTTTTAGGTCTTCGACACAGTCGAAGGCTTCTTCGTGGGCGAGGGTGCGAGAAAATTGTGTACGTAAAAGTGTAGTTTTGACGCGGTTGGATTGCGTGGCAAGTTTCTAAAGCTACGCGACTGTCGCGCTGCTTTTCGACTGTCATTAAGGTTTAACTTGACACAACGTCCTCACCCACGCTGCTCGTCATCGCGATATAATGCACAAGCCTCTACTCTTGTTCCTCCGCGTCTCCGGGCTTCCTTTACCTTCGTGCTTCGTGTCTATGGCTTTGTTTAAGGGCCCTTCGTCACGACACTATGTACCGTCGTGTACATAATCGCTCCTATGTGGCTCAACCGCATCTCCACCACCCGCAGACGCTCCCATTGGTTATTCATAGACAATTATTATGCGAGACGTAAGCGAACGTTAGCTGTACACCGAGACATCTAAATGGTAATTTGGGAAGACGTACACATGGTCTGCGATATTCTGAGATGACAAGGCATTTTTATTTTTTTTACTCCTTTTCAACACTGTAACACCGCCTACAAGTTTTTAATTTTTGCAATATTATATTTTATATATTATATTTTATATATTATATTTTATATTTTATATATATATTATATTTATATATATATATTATATTTTATATATTATATTTTCAAACAGTATTTTGATTTTATAGATGAGGCCAAAATTGATTGCAATTATCTGTATAAATTGTTTGTAGCATAAATAAGAGAACCATTTGCGACGGGTGTTTCGTTAATTTTGTGTCTCGAATATCCGAAAGTCCTGGTTTAGATAACCTCGTGTGTTCCGAGACCCGGCAGAGTTTCACTCTTCGCCTACGAGTTTTACGTGGGCCGTGTACCCGAACAGTTGGCCGAACGACTCTCTTTTCTCTCCGTTCGTCGTTTAGAAATTTAGTCGCGAACGATTGTAATATCGTGCACAAGAAGGAATCACTCGGCTCGTTCGATTATTGCAATTGCCCAAATATTCGCTCTCGAAGCTTTACAGTCTTTGCCGTCGATAGTATTTAATACTCGCAGTTACATAAAACGAGGCGGAAAGTTAAACGCACGCGTGAATCCTCGGCGTTAGCGGCTAAAAGCGTTCGTAAACTCGAACTCTCGTCTGCGGCGAAGCAGCTAGCAAAAACGCAGGATAAATATATGCTAATTGCTCTCTCGCCCAGCGAGAGGCAAGCAGGCCCGAGTAATGTAATTAACTGTTGCAAAAGTTTGTGTCGATTAAATTGGCACGAATTAGAACGTCTCTCCCATCACTTCTCTGTATATACATATGTGAATTCTCCGAGGCTTCGTAGTTTTTACGAAAATCCCAAAACAAAACCCGCAGAATATTTCCTTCCATTTCATTGCAACATCATCATAAAGGAATTCCCTAGCTCTGAAGCAAAGCACAATCCCTCGTCACACTTGACGGGGACAGTTAATAATTAACGTAATTAAATTTTCCAATTTCACATGAAAGGGGATCACTGAAGCCGAAGAGTCTGTGTCCCGAATGTGACGTTGAGTGCTCAGTTATCCGTCCTGGGGAGAGAGAGCGCGAGAGAGAGAGAGAGAGAGAGAGAGAGAGAGAGAGAGAGAGAGAGAGAGAGAGAGAGAGAGAGAGAGAGAGAGAGAGGGGTGGGGAGAGTCATAGGTTTGAATATTATGCTTTTATCCCGTTGAAGTAACCGTCGAGGCGTATTAATAATTCCACGCAGGACAGCAGGTTTCATCGAGTCCTCAGATTTAACGCTATCGTTCCCGAGCGGAAGAGAGGGCACCTCGAGAATTACGTTGAGGCGAACAAAACGTCGTTAATTTTGGCATAATCTCTCCAAGACCCATAGCTCTTACCTTCGCGTCGACGTTTCTCGTCGGAAGTTAAAGGGAGAAAGGAGCATCGAGCGGCTTTCAATTTAATATGGAAATCTCTGGCGAGACCTCGCCCTATCGAGAAAATCAATTACGCACGATGAATACAACATGAAGGGGGGTTAAAAAGGGTTTTCTCGGGATAGAGATTCGATCGCATCCCCGGTCCGCGAATCATGCTCGCCCATCGTTACCTAGCATAATTCCGTCGTTCAATTCCCTGTGAGCGTGTGTGTACGTCGGGGGTGTTGTGTGTACATCGAATCAATGAATTTCACCCCGTGGCGCGTAATCAGAACCCTCGCTCCTCCACATAATTAATCGGTCAATTTACACCTGTAATTAAACTCGTCGGGGGACGACGGAGGGACGTTCGGTAGCCTGCGAGGAATCCTAATTAACTTGCAATGAGCGCTGCTATAAAAAAAGAATCTCTAAGGCGTGATAAAATCCAGAGACCGCAAGTCGTGGGAAGACCGTTCAGTCTACTTTCGCAATTGTATTTTGGGATCGTTTTTTAAATGATCGGACTCACCTTCGCCGGATCCGATTTTTCCGTTTGCTCCGTAAAAGTCTGCGAACCTCTGGATATCGTGCTGTTTCGTTTTCCGGTTGTCGCATTAGTCATCGTGTTGGTAGTCGTGCCATCCTGCGACGGTCGTACGAATTCGATTCTTCCACCCTCGACGACGATGTTGGGGGCTGGTGGAAAATTCTCGGTGTTACCGACCGCATCGTAGTAGCCGAGGAGACCCGCTTTCTCGCCGTACAGGGGATGAATTTGTCTGCAACAGCCGGTAACGAAGGGTGTGAACCTTGTAGCATCAACCGCTAAGCCCTGGCGTAACGAATTCTCCTCTCGTTCGACAGTGTCGCCGGTCGATAAGCGGGTGTAGTTTTTTTTTCTTTCTTACCTTGGAGATGGTACGGGGCGCGGTTTGTCCAGCGCCAAGTCGGAGCTCAAGGGTGAGTCCGGGCCGCGGCCGCTGGAAGCCCTGCGCAAAACAAAAACCAATAACCATATCACAATGTACATTTTCTACGTGCATACATGCGCGTGTGTGTACGAACATAAATACATGTATAATCGGATTAGTCGGTTTCAAAGGGGATCACACGAGCGTTACAGCGATGGAGTTTCCCCGGCGATGACCGGAGCAACGACGCACTATGCGCCAGGTCAACGACCTCTTTGCTCTACGCTCGCATATATTATCATTTTCCGTCATGTTCATTTTCACGCGGCGATTGTGATTTATATTTTTTTATTATTCGCCGCAGGAGAGAAGCTCGGCGAGTCGAGAGGGTTACGAATGAGAAACAAAGGAGGACGAGGACTCTCCGGCAATTCGCTTTTCCTGGCCTCATTAGTAACTTCGAGTGTTTTCGGCGGAGGGAAGAGACAGCCGAGTGAGCGAAATAAGAGACGAGAGGGAAGAAAGGAGGGAAAGGCTGGTTGGGATTGCCCGGCGGCCACCTCTTCACCCCCTTTTTCCTGTATATCTCTCTGCACCGCGATACTTATACTCTCGAAACTCTTCAACCTACTAGTCGACTGAGCCGAGATAGTGGCTGAGCTGGATAGTTGCGACGCGGCGGGAGAGGCGGAGGGCAAAGTGCTCGATCGATTCTAGCCACTGGGGAGTTTTCAACTCCCGCAACCAAGCAACCGAAATGCAAGAATAAAATAACTTTTAGTCCTGATGCCTGGGGGGTAGGGGGGGGGGGGGGGGAGGTGCATTTTATAGCGTACGAACTCAGAAACCCAGTGGCTTCGTGCCCGGAAAATAAACGGCTTTGCTCGAGAGAAAGCTTTACCCTCGGACTCTCCGGACCGCGCAAACACAACACTTCGAGGAACAAATTTTTTTAATTAACCGTAGCATTCGGCGCAGTGTCTAATGAAATTCAATGGAAATTGAGAGAATCGGCGAGCGAGGCTGGGGTGTATCGAATAGGTTTTTTTATTCAATTAGACTTATCACGGCTCGCGATAAATAAAAGGAATATAATATTATTCGTAACTCGTCTGACACGAGGCTCAGTTCGATTTCTTCGTTCCAGAATTTCTCAAGATTGTTGGGTGGACTTGTCGCGCTGTCCATTGTATAATACCCCCATTGTACGTTCATGCCGCGACTCTCCCGTAAATATTGGCGTGTACACACGTCTCTAACTCGTTCATTGTGCGCCTCGGACAATGGGGCCCACGGTCGAACGATAAGCGACGATAATCGCGCCAACTCCACACAAGAAATATATCAAAGGGAGTGTCTCTTGTTTTTTTTACTCTCGATATATATCGGAGCGGAGTGGAAGTCCTATCCCATTTCGGTGTCGGCGACACACTCCGCTTTTCATCAATCTCTGTGAGACGACGGAGAGAGGGATTTTCTATTTTTCGAAATCCTTTCGCAATCTCGTGATTAAAGCGCACTCGTTTCTGCAGCAAGTCATCCCTCCGCTCTACTGTGTTCTATCGCTCGTATTTTGTCATCGCGTGATCGCGGCAGCTCTGATTATTTTTTTCTCAACGCGTACTTTGACAATACCATAAAGAAAATATATACGAGAAACAGAGTGGCAAACCTTCAATCACTCTTAAAATTCTTTATTTATTGTATTAAAAAAAAAAAAAAGGAATTCGTGCCGGACTCAAATCTTCAAATCTTTCATATTGACTGAAATATATAGATTTAAAAAGTCGATTCACTAAAAATTAGAACGATGACGTAATAAGCTTTGTAGGATCTTTCATTCAAGCGCGTTAAATATGCCTTCACATTTCTTCATTTTTTTTTTTCCTATTTTTTCTCTAATTCGCGACCTGTTGGATAGTCAACGAAGAGGCACTTTGCTCGCTCACGATCAAGCGCCGCTTTTGCATCGAACACAACAGGCAACGAGCCTTTGGAATTCGCTTGGTTGCACGTACCTCTCGCATCGTCGTCGACGTTGTCGTCGGGGGGCTCCTTTGAATTTGCACGCTACGCGACACGCGAGAGGTACGACCTCGAATAATTCGTATGCATATGCATCGTCGCCGCAGTCGACGTCGTCGCGATGTCTCTTCGAGTCGGGGCAAAGAAGTGCAGCCAGCTCGACGATGTGTAGAGGTTTCGAGAGTGAGAAAAGAAACAAGAAAAGTAACGAAACGGTGAAGGAAAGGAGAGGAGACAGGGAGCGAGTCTGCTTCACGGCGTCGTATCATCGAGTTCGAAACACCGTTACGTCTCCGTGTCGCAAAAGCACACACCGACGTCCGGACAAAACAGAGAAAGAGAAAATACAAGACGCAACTCTGATTTTACCTTCACTATTTTATCCGAATTATTCGAATTTATTGAGTGAAAATCAAGAACAAATGATTTTTTGTGACAATTCTTGAAGAAAAAAGAAACTTCCGCGCGAGGTCATGTACAGGCTTACTTAATGACCGATGCCTCCAACCGGTAGAGAGATAAACGCCAGACGGTGCAACAAGATTTTTATTCGCGTTCTCACTCGATCTCTTTCCCGCCCATCGGCGAAATCTTAGATCGTTAATGCTCTTTCGCCGAGAGGCGAACGAGTCAATGGCAGACCTACGGTCGTCCGGTAGGCTAAATGGGACATAATCCAAGTCGCTTTATGGCACAAGATTCCCCGGGTGGTCTGCCGTTCCGTCGCTTCTGTGTCTTATTTTATTTCATTCGTTACAGCTGTAACAAGAAAATTCTCTCATACAGAAATGCTGCTTTGCGCTAATGCGACTTTTGTAAAAAAAAAAAAACACATCTTTTCACTCTCTTCGCTCCATATTTCGCGTGTACTGGAACTAGGGATAGGGAATAATTTTCTTCTCGTGTCGCATGTTTCGAACACCGTGAATATTTCTCGGCGAACTTCCATACCCGCGTGGAGGATCGAGTGCTCGCTGCATCTTGTCCTCGTACCGAACGACAAGCGACTCCATTAAATCGGATTGCCGCCGCGTATTCGTAAGCACGGTGCAGAGTAATATGAGCAGTGGAGTTTCGCGATTAAAAATACACAAAAAAAGTTGAAATAAAATAGAAATAGGGGTCCAGGTGGTAAGAATCGTTTGAGAAGCGATTACAACTTCCGGCGGATGTACCAGTCAAAATGTTCCAAAAACTTGAAAGATCCGAATGTTTCTTAGCTTCTTCGACTTCTTGTTTTTGTTGAAATTATTTTATTCTTCGCCACGTATACATCTAGAAGCCATTCGCGCCCACGTCTCGCGGAATATCGAGTTAAACGGATTACGGATTATGAGGAAAAATAATCCTTCCCTCGTCCTCAACAACCGGCACCTCCTGCTTATGGTTATTGGAGATATATATATATATATATATATATGTGTGCATGTAGAGCAAGAGCCGGACGCAAAGCCCTGTCGGGATTATTAAAGAAATTAAATTCGCGAAAGCCGAAGAGAGAAAGATCTCGACGTGTCCAGATGACACAGATGGAGTCGTCGGCCCGGCTACCAGACGACGGCCTCTCTTCTATACTCTCGTGGAGGCTCGAACCAGTTGGCAAAGTGCCATCGATAATCCGCGTGGCTCGAATCTCCAAACTCGACGAGAACGATAGGAAACTCGTCGACGTTATTTCTCAGAAAACGAACACCCTCCCGTATTTATCTGCGTGCCGGGCACATTTTTGCAAAGTGAAAAAGAAGCCGGTGAGCTTTGACGTCCGAGGATTGTACACCCGTAGTTGCATTGTACTTGGAAGAAAGTTATATACGAGCCCGAAACATCGCGCAACTCGTAGTTGTAAATAACATTCAATTGTAGTTCTATTTTTCACATCTTTTACCTCAAACTTTCTCTGCTACATATAATTTTGAAAAACACGTTAATAATCCATTTAATCGACGGAATAATAATTGGCAAATTTCTGATGCGGATGTATTTTGCTCGGCGAGGGTGAGACGCAACGAGCGTATCGCCCCATCTGTTATATCTCGCCGAATAATTCAAACTCTCCGAGAGGTGCATAGAGATATCTTTGCTCTCTCGTTAACCGCTCGCGCTTTCTAATTTGCCAAGCTTTCGCACAGCCGCATTCCGTGAGCTTCCTCATCGTTCACCCATTGCTATTTCCGTGGCGGGTTGTACGGGAGAAGGAATGAGACTTCGGGGCTGTGTGTTACCTAGATAGATATATACTGGGACGCACCGGTTCCACCACCAGAGCTTAAATATATAATTACCGCAAGACTCGAGGTTGAATCATAACTGCACTCTCAAACGCACGGATCCTCCCTCTCATTCCCTACTCGTTTTCTGTACGCTTCTGCTATTCACGTCGCTGCTTCTTAGGTGTGCGCCACATGTGCGACACTATTAACTCGACTCCCCTTCGACTCACTCTTCTACCCCCGGAGCCCGGTTTAATTTTCGATGCTTTTCGCACTGTGACTCACGCATTCACGTTAAATCACCAGACACGCGATCCGCTTCCGGATTGTCACACGCGATGCATTTAAATGTTTATTCTGCAAACGCCAGCGGTATTGTATTCACCGTGTTTACTTGAAAAAAGTTGGAGATGCGTTCGCGATGCCGAAGTTTCGATGGACCAATTTCTCCTCCGATTTTCCCTCGGTTGCGAGCGGGGCTCGCCTCTTTCTCCCGTTTTTCTTTTTTTTTCTTTTTATTAAAATTTTTATTTTTATCGTTTAAATTTTCTTTTTATCAAATGCATCACACGCGATGCATTTGAATGTTTATTCTGCAAACGCCAGCGGTATTGTATTCACCGTGTTTACTTGAAAAAAGTTGGAGATGCATTCGCGATGCCGAAGTTTTGATGGACCAATTTTTCCTCCGATTTTCCCTCGGTTGCGAGCGGGGCTCGCCTGTTTCTCCCGTTTTTTTTTTTTTTTTTTTTAATTTTATGAATCGACCGCCGGGGGATACACGTACAGAGTTACGATGGCAGAAGAAGGAGGAGACGCGAAGAAGCGGACGATGAAGAAGAAGGAGAAGAAGAAGCGTAATACTCCCGGTACGCTCTCGTCCGGAGCCGAGTCATTACGTCATTACGGAGTTACACGGTCGAATGGCCGACGTGTACAAATTATAGGGAGGCATACTCTCGCGACCGAGACCCCGGCTTTTGCCTCCTGCTAACCGCGGACCGTCCTGGAGCGTCGGCGTTGCTGGTGCATCACGCTCGGTGCATCATGCACAGCTCTTAAACTGACCCTCCTCTCTCAACTTTTTATGAATTTCTTGTTATATCTCATTTATTCGCTGACTTTTCCGTAGCTTTTCATTTCGGTCGAGTGAACGTTTCGATACTTTTATAAAAAGACACGAGGAACAAAATAAATAAAAATGCGACGCGTACAATATTTATGCGAAAAATGTATACAAGGCGCTGACGAACTATCGTACGAAACGTGGGATCAGTGTGGGGTTTGGAACCTTTTTTTTAAATTCAATATCTCGCGTTCGTATCTAGCGTGAAATGATTCACCGGTGCGAGCGAAAAAAAAAAGCGAGACACAAAGATAGAGAGGTCGGAGAAGAGTTCATCGACTTCTTCGACGCATCGTTCTGTGTCGACGTACGTTCCAACCGAATGAATTATAACTGCCCCCGATCCCCCTTGCTCGCGCCCGATCCCCGGCTCGCGCACACTCCGGACTGTGTCTTCCCTGTACGGCTTTTGCCATTGTATAAATCTCTTTGCTGGAAAATATGGAGCGTTCGCTACGGGTGCGAGAACCTCGCTGCCCGTGTGTTTCTCGAAAATAAAAGGAGAAAATAGAGGGAATCGAAGACGGCATGCATGGAGCTCCGCGCTCGATTCGCCCGGGACTCTTGTTACCGCTCGTTTTATATTAGTTCCCGATTCTCTTGTACGAGAACCGTACGAACACGTGGATGCATCCCAGCGATGCCGGTTGTTCGGCTCGAAAGACACTCGCGGTGCACACACGGCGAACGGAGTCCTCGCTCTGCCTTTTATCATATTTTCGCTCTCGCGTGGAAGAACCGAAGCGAAGTGAAGCTTTTTTCCTCTCAGCTTTTCGAAAATTATCTTTTAATTTTTTCAAAGCTTTCAAAGCCCTTACTCACGCCCCAAAAACTCGGATATTATCTGTTTGTTGTTCATTCGTAAAAACATCGGCCGCCTCGAAAGCCTCGTTCGTCGCGCTCAACACGAGATCCTGCACGCTCGCGTCTTATGCGTGCGATTGCTCTTGCGCCTCTTCCGCGCTGTACATTCGAGTTATCGTGAAACACGCATCATGAACGACCTTTTTTTCCTGCGTTGTCGTTGTGTCACGTCAGAAATGTCTCCACAACGATTCGCATCCTGTAATTATATGTTCGATTTATTCACTGTTCTATTTAAAGAAAAAAAAAGTCTGCTTTTTTTTATGCGATATTCAAACAAGAATTGCCACGTTTTGTACTTCTGGCTGCGGTCCCAGACTGCAGAAACATCCCCCGAGGATGCACTTTGCGGTTGCAAGAACCGAGGATAAATTTTTGTTTTTGTTGACTCCACCTCGGCTGAGGCTTCGAAGTCCGCGATGGCGTTGCGAAGTTAGGGAGAAGGCGTGAATATCAACCCTTTCAATTATTGTCCTCGACCGCAAAGAGGATAGGCTACAGTGTAGAAGCTCCGAGCGAAGAGATAAGAGACCGCGGATGGAACGAAGATTTTACGAGTTCGAACCGCAAAATCGTGCCCGGCTTCTCGTGTACCCGAGCAGTTAAATGTTTAACGAGCTGCGCGCGGCGTTCGGGAGAGGAAGCGCAGCGGCGGAGAGTCTGGAACGCGGACTGTGACAGGACGAGACGGTTCGCGTGACGATAGAACCTCGCGTCACGGCGCACTCGGAGCGGGGTTTCAATTATCGTCTCTCTCTCTTCCCCTCTCTCTTCGCGAAACAAAGAAATTTTCCTCGCGGCAATAAAAACCGCGTTCAAAACAAACTTCGTCACATTACTTTGAATTCGATATTTTTAAATTTCTCTGTAGATCTGACATTTTTGAATATTTGTGCGATTGTTGTACGATGTCACCCGGCCCCCTTTGGTACCCTCAGCTTCGGATATAACAAGGTAGATAAGGTGAGGCGGCTATCCGTACGGCGGAATGATTTACGACGACTGCTTCCACGAGAGTCCCGGGCGGAAGCCTCTTTTCTCTTCGGTTATTTCTCTCGTTAGTATCCGCGAATTGTGTCCCACTGTCGCGTATTATTACACTTCGTACCTCTGTAAGTCCCAGACGACGTTCTTGGCTTCTCCGTATTGAAATCATACAAACTAAAATTATTCGAATAAAATCGTGTGAAAATGATATTTTCCCGTTCCTCCGTACGGAAGTGCGTTTCGAAAAATGTATCCGATCTATAAATCTAAGAATCAACCCTCTCGGTCTTTGAACGAAAGGGCCCTCGTATGAGCTAATTTATTTTTCTCTCGCGACCGCGAGCTGAACAAACTCGCTCCGAGATACACAGAAACACGTAGTACGAGCATTAAGCTTATCGTTTCTTGATTCTTTCGCGTACGCACGAATAGTCGGAGGTAGGCATAATACGCGTTGCGATATTATTTATAGAACGTGCGGGGCTCAAAACTCGAGAGAGTAAGTAGAGGGAACTCTGGCGAGCGGGACAAGTCCGATAGGCAATCGAGAGGCAGGGCCCTCGAATGCGCGTGCAGCATTCCACTCGCAAGACTCGGAGTTGGCCTGAGTCATCGAGCGAACGAACGAGAGTGCATATAGCAGCGGAGTGTTCTCTCCGCCGCCGCCGCTGCCGCTGCACTCTCGGAGTTGCTCGTACACGCGAGAGATGCGCATCCCGGGTAATGGAGGTAGGGAGAATCCTGCTCCAACGTCCAACCCTATCGATTCACCGTATCTCGATCCGAGCCATCGTCAAACACCGCTCTTTCGAGCCCCCAACCTCACGCTGGGCTCGAGGTCGTGTTTTTTTTTCTACTATATAAGCTCCTTTTTTTTTTTTTTTGTCCTCATTCGATTCTTCCGAACGGAGATTGACTGTAATAATCTCGATCTCTCATATTCCTGGTATCATCGGGGCGTTTAATAGACGAGAAAAATATAATGATTCATCGTCGAGCAGGTAATATAATGCTGTAATAACTCATAGGTCACCGATGTGTGTGCACAGTGTCTCGCGGAGAATTGTGCGGCTTGAAACAATGGGGCTCGACACGAACGTGCACAACCATACGTCTCGATTAAATAGCCGAGTCACGGGTCGTACTAATGAGAAATACCGAGAGGAAACTCACGCAGAGAGCACAGATGCATATAAATTCAGCTTGCAGTTAAAACTGGATGCACTCCCGGATAAACCATTTGTAATAGTTTGATGCAGTACAGATTCAGTATAGAATTCATGGGCCTATAGGGATTCACTTTAATATATATATATATATATATATATGTCTAATGAAATATTTTTGAAGTGCTTGATATAGAATTTTGATTTTTTCGATCTGATTACGACAGGTCGTCGAGTTGTAAGCTCTGAGCTCATACGCTCATTCTTAATATCCAAATGCCCTCTATATCCGTCCGACCATTAAAAGGATAAAGGATGAACTAAATACGGACTCGGTGTTAGAGTTCGTTGTGACCTGAGCGGATCTAGTGGCCCGTGTGAATAGACCCCAATACTGCTAATCCTATTAGTCGAACAAAGTTTTGTCGAGGAACCAGTTTATTAAAGATCCAGCGAGAGCAAAGCAGGCACAGGTAGAGAACGCGGGAGAAAGAAAAGGGGGGAAAAAAAATTAAGCCACAGCCTGTCACCGACGGCCAACCGACTGATACTTGTCGACGGTATAGAGTTAATCACGCTCATGTGATTTTTTGAGGTACGCTGACGATGAAGGGTCACCGATAAGGGAAACTCGCGCCCGACTCCTCTCTCCGCGCTCAAGCTCGCTGGCCTAGTTCGAAAATCTATCGTGTGTGCGTTTTTTTATTATAGCATTTTTTAAAATACATCCTTGTATGACCGGAAAATTGTACGAAAAAAATTACGATTTTGTTAAGATTGAAACTAAAGAGTAATTTTCATCTCGGACGTTGAGTGTGTGATTCCAGATTTTTTACTCGGAGTTGTGAGTGAAAAATATCGGTTTACACGACCGAAGAGCTCTCGTGTGAGTTCCCTCGGTAACTCTGCCGCTTAACTTGTGTACGTCGTAAAGCGGCGACGATGTTAAAGTGTGCTCGTTTATCTATCCAGGTTACTATGCGCCGTATACATGTGCACAGGCGAGATGGTACATAGCTCTGCGTTATATTACGTGCTCCGCGGGCAAAGCGGGCAAATCGAGAGAGCAAAGCTGGTACAGAAATCTCATCGCCCGAGCGGCACAAAAGTTACGTACCGATGTACGTGTATACATCCATGGGGAAGCGAGTCGAGCTAAAAAAGCCAGCGGTAACTCGCCGACCGCGCCGAAAACGAGTCCAACAATTTACGAGGGAAAACCGCGAGGCAGTCGCGATTTGCAAAGCGAAATATCTGCAGGCGTACGAGAGGCAACGAGAGCTTATCTTATCAGTCGCACGCTCGGCGTACCCCGCCGAAACAGCATTGTTCTTTTACGCTCGGTCATTATTATAATCCGTTCGAAAAACAACAACAATAACAAAAATTTTAATCATCGAAGAGGCCGAAGATATTCGAGACCGTGCGGAAATCGATGACCTTGACGGATTGGATCTTCCCAAAAGATTTATCGGCTAACAGCGATAGTCCGTGGATTTCAAGTTTAAGGAAACTCAAGTGGTTAAGAGTAGAGCTTAACGGTGAATAATGACGCGCACGCCGCAGCATGTGTGGAATCGTGGCTCGGTGAGTTTCCGGTGGGCCAGGGTCGCGCCGACGGCTCACCTGCCGCCGTTCCTTCTCGGTGTTACAATTTTCCCACTAAAAAATTCAGGGTCTCTCGCGGTACGTGCGGACGTGACTGCGCTCCGCTCGCAACGCCGCTGAACTAATTCTTCCCTCCGAACCTGTCGAGCTGCTATCGTGTATCTTATCGGACGAGAGACGAACCGGCGCGCTTTCGACTCTTAACACAGGAGCGTGTCGTTCGAACGAAGATTGACTATCAAAAGTTTCGAGACTTTGTAAAAAGACTGGCAATCGTTGTACGCGTGCTGGATACCATTATCAGATTCGAGTCTCGTTGCAACGATACGCAAGAGCGTACAATCGTCTTTGTGTGTTCGGTTTGTGTAGCCGGTGCGCGCTCGGCTACCAAGGGTTCAGATACGAATCGCATCCGTGGACCATTCGCTGTTCGCTAATCGTTACTCTCAATCGTTTTCCTACTTGTTCACTGCGGCTATTTTATATTATTTTAACTACCGTCCAAGGATTTATGCGCTAAAGAATTTTTTCACATGTAAATCCACACAGTAACGCCTGTCTCGTGACACAAAAATTAATCATTTGACTCCAATTAATCCACAGTAATACCGTTATCCAACATACTACAGTTAAATCCCGGTTACAACGCTCTGATAAATTCCTTCCGTTTGGTCGTTAATACGGGGCGCGATTTATAGGGTGAGATTGGTAACGAAATTTCGATCGTATATTTTCATTGCGTATGTACCTACGCAGTCGTATAACGTTCATTCTACAGGGATATTGTAATACGAGTAGGGCTTGTTGATTTTCCTCAATTGTTTGCCTTTCGAACGTAGCGCTCGCTCTTCCTCTCCCGTCGTCGCAGCCCGACACAATCACAGAAACGGTCGCGAGTATTCCTCTTTCTCTCTTTGTTGTTCCACGCTCAGCTCGCATCACCGGGAATTCTTTGCCCGCCGTTCATCGATGCGGTTAACCAAACATTTTCGCGAGTTCGCAATCAATTCTAACTGAAGGTTAAATGCGTGTGTATGTATACATATACATTCGTGATCAAGCGGCCGCAATATTTTGATAAAGTGACATTTCGGGGCTCACCTTTTCGGTTATATAATGTGTATCTTACGGTTTTTTTTAAAACATGACTATACCGAAACGATTGGTAAATTGTTTGTTTATTTTTCGTCTCGAATATGTCGCGTGTTTGCGAATGTATGTTAGGTTGCCGGAGCGTCGTACGACGGTGTGTACGAGCAGAGATCGTATCGCGATGTCTGTCCGTTATTCGCGACGGTAACTCGCGACTCGCGGGGGTGACGAGCGCGATATACCGGGAGTAACAACAACACACGTAGTTAATATGCATGCGCACCGGGAGAGCGAGTAGGCTTAATTTGCATTACTTATACGCGGAAGCCACCCGCACCGGTGCAGAATCAGCCGCGAGAGTTTATCCCCCGAACAGAGAGAAGTGAAGGGGACTCCGTCGGAGAGGCTTCCAGTCCCGTTGGAAACGACGGGAAAGCTTGCTTCCTCTCTTTCCCGTCGCGTGCGAACGAGCCAACGTTGCAACCCCGTTTCACATACCGACAACTGCGTCCAACTCGGAACGCGCATTCCTCACCAATTCTCACATTTCTTTCTTACTTGAGAGTAAAAAAATGATTGACACGAGTGTCAATCGTTTTTTTTTCAACGATAAGTTGAAAGAACGGTCGAAAGAACAAAAAATTTTCGATCTTCGAATGTTCGTACGGACCAGCTCGTTCTGCTTCCATCGTTCTCTTTCCTGCTGGTAGCGTTGCGTGTCTCCAGCGGTAACGCGGACGGCACGCTTTCTCGCGATTTCCTATGTTCGCTCTCGTTCGTCGCGCGCGCTCACCTGGCGGCGTCGAGGGGGGCGTATGTTCCCCGACGAGGGAGACCGAGAGAGATACTCGACGAAGCGTTAATGCGACGCTAACGAGCGGACGAGCATACCCTGCCGGCGATGCGGCGAAGGAACACACAGCACCCGCCATACTGCGCATCGTGCACCGCTGGTAGACGAGGAAATTGGCCGCGATATGCGGGCTCGATCTTGAATGTGCAAAAAAAATTTTTTATCGAGATTTTTACTTCTCATTTTTTTATCGATCGCTCCCAGACCGCTCTCGTCCCGACGGCGTTTATTCCTCGAGCTGACGATATAAAGAAGATAATAATGCAAATGAATTTTTTTACGACTACCGGTAGAAAAAAAAAGATCTCGTTCTACCGGCCGTTGTCGACGAGGGTAACGAGGATAGCGCAAGAGTCTTGTGCGCGAACCCGAGACGCGTGCGTGCGGTTCAGAATTGCGAGTCGAATCTGCGATTCCCTTCGTATCGGGGAAACTACCTTGGCACCGAGCTCCAACGAAAATTCTATCCTCGACGCTCTCTGCCAACAGCACTTGGCTTCCCGCAGCCGGGACTATCGCTCCGACGGTCTGCTGGACCAGGGCGGCGGAGGGTGACTCAGTGAGAAAACGTTTCTCGATTTACGACACTAACCGGGGATACGTAGCTTCGCCGGTTTCCGTTCACGCCGATGCGGTGCGCCCGGCGAGGATAAAAATTCTCGCGGGAACAACCGACTACTGTGGGAAAAAAAACCCGACGTTTCTATCCGAGCATTCTCAAACTATTCGCCAACTTTCGCCACGAACTGCGATTCGAGTTTCATCTGTTCCTGCCAATTCTTAGGATGAAAGAAAACAGTTGGAATGTTTATTGAATCTCAGCCGTTGTCGGTTGTTTCTTTGAAAGGACGAGGGTCTCAGAGAATACGAGGAAGGACGAGAGTTGAAGTCGAAGAAGTTTAAAGGAACTTGATTTGGTATAAAAGAGATCGAGCTAAGAGCGCGAGTATCGGAAGCGCAAGGTGCGCTGACCTATCGCGGCCTCCTGCCAACCATCCTGCAGCTCCGACGAGTCTCACAGAGGAGTTAGACTACGACTCTGCGATTCAAGTTTCATCTGCGATTCAAGTTTCATCTGTTCCTGCCAATTGTTAAGTTGAAAGAAAACAGTTGGAATGTTTATTGAATCTCAGCCGTTGTCGGTTGTTTCTTTGAAAGGACAAGGGTCTCGAAGAATACGAGGAAGGACGAGAGTTGAAGTCGAAGAAGTTTAAAGGAACTTGATTTGGTATAAAAGAGATCGATTTAAAAGAACTCGATTTGGTATGAAAGAGATCGAGCTAAGAGCGCGAGTATCGGAAGCGCAAGGTGCGCTGACCTATCGCGGCCTCCTGCCAACCATCCTGCAGCTCCGACGAGTCTCACAGAGGAGTTAGACTACGACTCTGCGATTCAAGTTTCATCTGCGATTCAAGTTTCATCTGCGATTCAAGTTTCATCTGCGATTCAAGTTTCATCTGTTCCTGCCAATTCTTAAGATGAAAGAAAACAGTTGGAATGTTTATTGAATCTCAGCCGTTGTCGGTTGTTTCTTTGAAAGGACGAGGGTCTCGAAGAATACGAGGAAGGACGAGAGTTGAAGTCGAAGAAGTTTAAAGGAACTTGATTTGGTATAAAAGAGATCGATTTAAAAGAACTCGATTTGGTATGAAAGAGATCGAGCTAAGAGCGCGAGTATCGGAAGCGCAAGGTGCGCTGACCTATCGCGGCCTCCTGCCAACAATCCTGCAGCTCCGACGAGTCTCACAGAGGAGTTAGACTACGACTCTTAGACTACAACGAAGAGTAAGAGGCGCAACGTCTGTCTGCGTTAAGCTACGAGTGCACAGCGCACAGTCCGGTGAGTCGGAGAGTGCAGCGGAGCGATTCTTTCACTGTTAGCGAGGGTTACTCCGTTAACAAAGTATCCCTCGCCAAATATAATCTCAGAATCTTTCCGACCGAATCTACACTGTTACTTCCTAGTCTCGGAAAAACATCTCGGCTGAGAGTTCGTTCCGAGCCGAGCGATATGCGGCCGCAGACTCCCGCTGTCGCACTCTCGTTAATGTGTTTTTACGATCCCGTCGACGCGAATGACCGGTTGCCTGCGATCTTTTTCCCGCCGACGGCAGTTTTGCGACGAGAGAACGAGTCGCGAACAAGAACTCACCGAGGGTCACGATTAAGGTCACTGCGAATCCTCTGCGCACAGCTTTTGCCTGGTAACGAAAACGAATTGCATTATTTTTGTCGCCAGTTTAGCTCGAACAATGAGAACATCGGCTAGAAAATAAATTCACGCCGTAATACGCGAAATTGCCCGAAAGGTCAAACCTCTCGTCGTCGACCTGTACAGGGGTTGATTACGAAGCGAATACACGATTATTGAAAGCTCGCTCGCGGTTTTTCCCCACTTCTTTTTTACTCGCGATAATCGCTTCATCGTCAATTTAATTACCGCCGCGTTAGCCCACTTTCGGCGCGCCACTTGGTACCGAGACGGCGAACCGCGGGAGTTCCTCGCTTAATTTTTATTTATTCGACGTCGGAGTCAAGAATCTCCGCGTCGTCGTCTCGTCGTTGCATGTTATTCGCTGATACAAAAAAGGGGGCCACCCGTCACTTATTCCCTCGAGGAGCGACGGGTATCGCTGAGGACGATTCAATTCCGCTCCCGGATGCGCATCGGTTTACTTCTTCGCATCTTCCTTGCGGCAGGTTCGATTTTTCCCGACCTGTACGTGCGTGTACACTTTCGCCGTGAAAGATGCGACGAATTCAGCGCGGGCTCGTACCCGATTTTCTCGTGATTTGCTCGACGTTAATTATCGTGTCTCGTTCCGCCTGAGACCAGATTGCTCACCTGTGCACACACACGCGCATCTCTCTCAATTCGAAATCGTTGCTTTTTTTCTCTAATTTTTTTTCTTATTCCTCGGTGCATGCACGACTCCCGAACGTCTCGTGCGCAGGTTTTCTTCGCTAAAATTCTTTCGCGTTTCTGTTAGATTATTATCGTCGTTATAGTTAATATTCGCGAGGGAAAGTTTTGTCCTGGTGGATACGATGGGAATCGGTTCAAGGTATTTTTCTTCGCTATATTTAATTATCGTAGATTACGCGAATAATTTTTTGTCCGGTACTCGAAGCGCTCGTGTCGAGAAGAGGAAACGACAGCTGTTACCCCACGCCTCGATCTCCGTGAGTGCTTATTTTCTCGAAGAGAGAATGAGTTAGTCGCGACGACGCCGCGTACTCGGCGAAAGAACCGAGCGAAGCAGCGAGCAAGCGCCGTACGGGACGAGAGCACAATATTTTATTTCGGTTTATTTTTACAGTGTGGGTGAACGAGTCGACGGCACGGTTGTACGGCTCGTTTGTACCGCCGCGGCGCAAAAATCTTTGAAGCTCGAACTTCATATTCGCATGGATGTACGAATACGGTAGCTCGCTCTTTTATATTTTTTTTTTTATTTCGATTAATTTTAATTTTATTTTATTTTATTTTTATTTTATTTAATTTATTTTATTTAATTTTAATTTTATTTTCGTTAAAAAAAAAACATCCTAAAACGCCTCGTACGAGTACAAAGGGCATCGCGAGTTCTTGCCTCGATATTCAAACTCGTTCGCGATGCCGACGAGTCATTTTCTCGGTAAATAATTCATGTTTGTTTGTCACACATAACTGAGACTGTCCGGCGACGATCCGTCATTCCGTACACGCGTTTCTGTGACCAAGTAGGAATTCGGATTAACGACGTGCTCTTCCCGGGCACTCCGGTACCGCGAGATCTCCCCGGTGGGACGGCCCTCTTCTCCTCTCGCTACGCGCTTCGTACCCGAAATCTATTCCGGGGTTACTAGGAAAACGCGTGTGCGCGTGGTACCGCACAGCCGGTACGGAGCCACAAAGTTCCCTTTTCGTCGCCGTCCGCATATCTTCGCTTCTCCTCCCGGCACAGATGTAGTTACACGACTCATCTATACCGCATACTATTATACAAATACCCATCTCCGTGTGTGCAGCCCGAGGGACCGTAAGAAGAAACGAGAAGTCGTCTCGGTCTCGTGCTAATTGCCAATAGGAAAAGTTTAAGTAGCGAGAACGCCCGGGATGCGACGGGGACGACTCGACGACGACGGAGAAATTTTCTACCCTCCCGTGTATACATCTTTAACGTGTGTGGAGTCTTGTTTGCATACAGAGTCGTCACTTCCGAGATTCCCACTGTGCGCGACCGCTCAGTGATTCACCGCTAGCGTGCAACATATCTTCGTAAACGAACACGCCTCGCCCGTACTTCAGGGATGAATTCCACGGTGCATTACCGTCATCCCGGATCGTCGCGAAATCACCCGAATTCGTCGCGACTCCGTCGACGGGTAGCTCGGATAGACACATCGCTACGGGAATTCATTCCTCGTACGAAAGCTGTTCGACACTCGAGATTTCGAAAAAAAAAAACTAAAACAACAATTTCCTCGGATAGTTGACTTTCTCCGACAGGAAATTATCTTACGTACATTTTGGAAAAAAAAATTGAATTATCTAATAATTATCTTCAAATTTAGAAAATCTAATGTTTCAACCCAGAGTGACGTCATAACGGAACTGTGTGACTTCTAGTTTGAAGATCTCATTTTAGAACGACCGAGAGTAAGGAGTTTGATGTCCAACACGATAGGAAACCTTATCTCGCTCCAACGAACATTTTATTTTTGTTCTGACGACAATGTAAAACGTAACGTATACGAAAGAGGTTTTCCCGGCCGAGGGTGCATCTTGCTCGCTGAGGCCGTCGAAGAATATACGTGGATGAAGATTCCGTGACAGCTAACAGTAACATCGAGCCGCTGTGTCTACACAATGCACCGCCACAGCTCGTCACTGCAGCTGATGCATGCAGCCCGGCCAGTCGTCGGTTCTGGTTGCACGCATCGCGGAGCGACGCGGTCTCTCTGGCTCTTGCCGAGCCGGTGCGTTTCTCGATCGAGAGAAGACGCAGCAAACTCGCACACGCACGGGACACGTTCGGACGCCGACCTGTCTGCCAAGTCCACCGGCGAACTGCATCAACTGTGCGACCGAAGCGAGATCAACGCTCCGAGCGTCTCGGTACCAACGACGCAACGTGACTTCCAGCTATTGGCCGTTCAACGCATTCACCTCGTATTATATTCCTTTTTTCAATGACAAACTTCTTCCTCCTCAATTAGATTTTTTGATTTGTTTCGCTAATTCTACTCAAACGTCGCTATTTGCTTCGAGCCAACGCCTCGAATACACACAGTAACTGCAAATGACCGGAAGCGTGTTTGCGTGTGTGTGTGTGTACTACGTTGAGTAAACGGGAATGTTAGGGATAGCCGAGAGGGTTGCCCAGTCACTTGGTGCATACAGAATTGGACTGCCCGGTGCACACGGACTTGATGCATATGTTGTTTTCCCTGTGGGTACTTCCTCGATGACACACTGCGGATCCAGTGAAACGTCATGCCGCTTCTGTTAGTTCCACGTCTACCCTCTCGTATACCGAGCTTACACACACACGCATGTGCATAGCTATATAACAGTTTCTGCGGTATCCTGTCTCCGGTTTCGTACCAATTTCCATGCGCCGTTCGTCTTCGGTAATGCTGCGCTTTGAATCTCTCTCCGGATCGTCCCTCACGATGCAGGATGCGTTCCTGCAACGGTCCGATATGGGGGCCAACGGAAGCTTCGGATAAATCAAGCTATAACTATATACATAATCCCTACGGAAGCGTCCTAGTAATAGGACGCTTCTGTAATAATAATGCCTTCAGAGTCTCAAAGCCAAACACGCTATAAAACTTGATGGGTTAAAATGTCATTTTTTACGATTCACACCTACAACCTGTGCGGTTCCTACTGTACATTTGTTCCCTAAATACACGAATGCATTCAATGTGCGTTGCACACGGGAAAAGTTTTGAAAAGCCGTGAGCAAAGGACAGACAAGTCGAAACACCTTTCACCCGCTCAAGCTATTGGCCCGTTGGTCATTTGAGAGGAATCCTTTTATGCCCGTAACGAGTGGTTAAAATCCCTATGTCAGCTAGATTCTTTTGTATGCCGCTTGAATTCTCGGCTTTCCCATCGTTTCGTCTCGTAACGGTCGTGTCGACCGACAAGACTCGGCATGCCCCACACCGTGATGCATTAAAAATATAGTGCGACTCTTTTTTTTTTTTTACAAATTTGTACACAATTGTCATTCTCCGTTCATATTATTCCCGATGACAAAGTTCAACATCGATAGTCCAATTATTTATTTGCTCCTCTCTTTGATTCAGTTACTTTCAATTACAATAATTTTTTTTTTCTCATCGCTCGGTCTCTTTTGATGATCTCACTCTCGCATCATCGGGAATGAAACGAGGTCGTCGAGCGGATTGTCGGATTAATGGCGAAGCCCTTTGACACACTGCCGCAGCTTTAAATAGCTATATCGAGGTTCCAAGGGGGATGGATGAAAATGGAAGGGAAAAAAAAAACGAGTCAGGAATGGTATATAAGTGAGAGGTTAGGATCCAATTAGTCGTCCTGAATTCCTTGCTATATCCGTTAGTTCCTATAAATTGGGACGCCTCCGCATTTGACTCTGCCCGTTCCATCGCGTTGAAGAGAAGGACCCGGGAGAGTGGGGAATCCCTGATTCGCCTTGAGAGAGCTATTCGCATTTTCGTGTAGGAGTAGGTCAGTGGTATCGCGAGCGGGTGGGTGAATTCTGCACCGAAGCTTCACATACATGTATGGTAACATGTATATAAAACTGTATACATGTATATAGGAGCAAAGCGGTAGGGATGCAAGGGGATGCGTGCGCTGCTTTCCTGACAAAGTTCAAAATCGATAGCACGACTTGGCGAAGGTCGAGCGAGAATTCCAGGACGTCGTGAGCCTCTCGCCTCTCTCCAATGTTAAAATGTATTTTAACATTGGAGAACAACTCCTCCGTCCATTAAGCGTTTCATTGAAAGTTATTAAACGATGTTTTTTTTTTCTATTCTTTATGCTGTAACTGGCCGCAAAGCATGTAATCTCTACACAAAGTTTAAGATCGTGGTAGAAGACGAACTCGACGAAGATCGCCGTACGTATGGTTTAACCGTCCAACAGATCCGAAACTTGAGGGCTACTTGTAAGAAAACTCATGTCTAAACCGTCTTACAGATCGGACTTTTCGGATTACGGAAATTACGAAAACTCTTTATTTTCAAGAATTACAATAACTTTTTTTGAACGAGTAATTTTTATTTCACTCCACATGCAGCAATTTCCCAGCATGTTAAATGAGCTGCGAAATCCGCCGTGCGCGTCGCGCAGTTCTGTAACAAGATCGTTGAATTCTGCATGAGGCAATGCCCAATGGAACGTCGAGATCGAGTTCCGAAGGAAGGTGGGCCCACACCGCAAGTACGCCCTAATATTATCCTAACAAGCTCACATAACCATGTAACCATGATAGGATGTTTCTCGTCTCGAGAGAGCACATTGCTTTAGTCTCTCCCTCAGCGAAGAAGTAGTAACGCCGTTAATTTTATAGAACCAGAACCTTTGTGAATCGACGAACAAGAGCGTACTTTACCAAAATGCATCGTCAAATTCTTTAAATAATTAAGCTCACACCTTTGGTCTGATGGATAAGTGACGTGAGGAATTCACTTTTTGTTACATCATTCGATCGCATCTCCAATTGCATCAGTTGTTCGGAGACTTTAGCGTCGCCGAAAGTGCGCAACGTGAATGTCGTTTGCAGTGCAGCTTCGGAGAGAGTCGTTGAGGATATCGCGTTTTGTAATGTCTCCGACCAAATGGCCCATAACAGTCGTTTCATTGAACATCATCGTTTCGAATATCACAGGCTGGTGGTGAAACCACCACCGGATAGGATTTACCAGTACCGTTTATTAACCGGCGGCTTAACGAGTGCTCGCGGCAGTCCTTCGTCGCTCGTCAAACTGTCAACGTTTTACATCGAACCGCACGCGTTTCTCCATGCGCCACTGACTATGACGTGCGGTGTGCGTACGGCAGTCATCCCTCAACGGACATGTGTTTCCAGCAGCTATTGCTTTTTCATCCTCATGCACGTCTATGCCGACGTGTACGAGTCGAGATCGCTGCGCCCGTACCGACGAGTCACCCAAATTGTGTCTCCACAGGTTAATACGTTCTTTCATAGATAAAGCTCCTTCGGCAAGGAATGCTGATCGATCTATACCTTATACGGTTCGTAACAAATGTTTGCTTCCTCATAGAAAAAGGTTTGTTACAGTGAAAAGAAAGGTCGAGATTTTATTGAAAACGTGTTTAGAATGTTCGAAAATATCGAAAAATCACATTAAAAAAATTTCCGGATGTGTGTATGTATGTATTTATATGTGTGTGTGTGAAAATCAGACGCGAAAAATCAGAATCCCTGTAACTCGAGAATGCCTCGGTCAAACAAAAATTTCACACACAGCATGTGTGGTTGAGTCAATGTTGAGACATCTTTTAAATTCCGAATCCTACTGTAAATACATTCATCCGCACCTTAATATTGAGGCGAGAAATGTTCGTCTCGCCGAACACGATATGAGAAACATACACCTAACAAAAATAGCACGGTATCAATACAGATATATTGCGACACGGATGAGCCGAAATATGACGAACAGCTTTTTACCACGATATACGAGATACAAGCGCTACAGTATCGTTCTACCCTTTGAAATATACAAAAAAAAATGAAAACAGCACGCAGGGAGGGAGACAATCGTCTCGATATATTAATATACCTCGATAGACAATTACCCAATCATTGAGACAACAAAAAAAAATCTTTGGATTTATACGAATCGATAAATAATTCGTGACAGAGTTCCTTCTGGAACTGTTCGCCGCGAATCACGCGAGGAGCGACATAGAATTTCAAACACGAGAATAATAATAATTTTTTTTTTAAATACCAAAATTTATACAACGAGCGTTCATAGTCGCCACATAAAGAAGCTCTTGTCCTGTCGGTATGTTGATGTGCTCTGGGAAGTCAGCCGGGATAAATGATATGACGGTATTTCCTTTGGGTCTTCTCAATCCCCCAGGTCATCGGTTTCTACTTGTAAACCATACTTTCAAGAGGATCGTGTCCCCTTTACATATCGTCGATCAATTGTCTCGTGTGGCCGGAAGCGGTTTACTCTTCGAGTGTCAAGGGATGCACACCTACACTATACATCGCAGTAACCACGTCCGGCAAAACGAGGCCTCGCAAAAAAAAAAAAAAAAAAATCCCTTCTCTTCAGCTTAGCTTTTTTTTTAAATTCACTCTTTTTCTCTTAAACATATACCCGATACGAATCGCACCTGAAGTCGACGGTAGAGCCCGAACAAGCCGGTAACATCGATACCGGCTCGACGATGACGACGGGTACTAATTTAAAACACATCGCGCGCTCATCGTCGCAAAGGGTTCTCGCTGAAATCACCTTGAAGCAATCTCGCCTTTGTCCTGTGCCGTCATTTATTTTTTGACTGATATGAGAAAGAGGGAGTTTTATATCGAAACGAATCAGCGTTGCAAAGCCCGTACCCTCGACACGACCGTTAATAGCGCAATGCGTGTGAGTAAAGGAAGAGCACGGTGCGAGACTCCGAATGCGTAATGGCTCGTCGAGGGGCTGTTAGTTCCGCCTTGAGTAAAGATAAAGGAAAGTGACGGAGGAAGCGAGAGGAGTCGACGAAGAACGGAAAAAGGACGGATAAAGTCGCGGTGTGGGTAGCCGAAGAGGACGAGAAAAGGGGAGTTTTGCGGGTGTGTTGCGAGCTCTATCCAGGCGTGTCTCGCTAAGCTTTGGTTCTCTCATGCGTCTATTATTCGCCGGACACCCCTGTCCGTCCGACATACAGCCTGCCTGTTCCCTTGCTTACATGCCCGGACGAATTATTATTCACTTTGAAAGGAAACTACCGATGCGCCTCTGCCGACCAGCCTTCGCGCTCTCTCTTCGAAGAACGAGAAGCGACTCTCCCACGATATTATATACATCGCGACTTCGGTCATGGCTCTCCGCACTTTGAGAACAACGTATCTACGTGTCTTGTGTTCTTCTCTCTCGCGGTATACGGGGCGCATACGTTGTTTTCCGGCTGTTCGCTCGTCCGAGAAAGTATTTTCTCCCTGTCTCCTGACGGCATCGACTTTGTTCGTCGTGGGAGAAAAATTTTCTCGACAAATTAGAGAAAAGAAAATTAAAAGAAAAACAAGCCAGCTCTGCGAATTGGTGGAAACTATATTTATATGTATAGATAACCTAATGGATTATCGTCCTCGTGGGCTAAATTTTATTTCAAGAGTAATGAGTTTATCGTCGAATGAAAAATTTGTCGACCTGCCGGACAGGCTCCAAGCGTCTGCTGTCGAGATAATCACGACAACTTTATCTGTACGATAAAGTTTATAGATAATTCATCGACTTCCCGATGGCCGCCCCGGTCCGCTAGAAGACGCTTCGCTTTCTCATATTCCCTCGCGATGTAAATATAGAACTCGACTCTTCAGGGTCTTGATGTTCGAGGGTGGACGGGACGTTCTTAAATTTTCCGTACCTATCCCATGTATCTCAAGAGCTGCATCCAATGATCCGGATGCGTCAGACATGACACTTGAAAATTTTTCTCACGCACGTTGCTCTCTGCTTCACATAATTAAAAAAAAAATGAAAATTGTAAGTGGGAATCACCGAATATAATTTATAGCCATGTATTTTTTTCTTTACATAATATTTGTTTTTTTTTTAAATCTGTGCTCCTCTTCGATTATTCCACAAGTCACAATTCTCTGGAAACTGATCGAATTAGGAAATGAGATTGCAACGTCTCATAGACACGCGTCCACGTCCCACCAATTCCGAACTCCGCGACATATTAACGCCGGTGAATTGAACGCAAACTGTCGTGTGCCCTCGGTTCGAGTTTATACGCTCGATTAAATTATAACGAGTGCGTGTAGAACATGGCGGTAAATAGAAATAAAAAGAGAAATCGTGTGAGTGATGCACGGCCCTGTCCTCTGTACATTATACGCGAACGGGAAGAGCGGAGCGCATGGAACGCGGCATAACGCGCACGAATTAATTGCTCCGCGTACGCTGCGGAGCCCTCCGTAACATTTATCTGCAAAATTAATGTTTCGTCTAATCTACGGTTAGGGCGGCGTGCATTTTATCAGTCCGCGAAGTACGAGGGAGCATCGGGTGTGGCCGCTATGAGCGCGTTAGCGCGATCCGTCTCGCGGTTCCACACGTGCGCACAATAAACTCGCATGTGACATACAAGCGCGACAACAATTAACCCGAGGCTCGAACACCTTGCGATACCTCGCGACGGTTGAAGCATGCGAGATGAATAAACGACGTTACCGAGTCTCGTGAATTTTAAACGGGCGTTTTAACGCGTGCCGCCGAGCAGAAAGAGGAAGAGATATGCCCTACTGTACGTACATCGCGAAAAAGAACGAAGACGATGGGACAAAGCGAGAGTGACGACACGACGGACGCGAGGGGACGAAAAAAAAACATGAACGGAGCAGGTGCCGAAGGAAGGGCAAGGGCGATTGCTGCGAAGCTTGCAGCAGGTGCAACAGCGAATGACGCGTACGAGAGAGGAATTTTCAGTTTCTCGCAAAAATATATGTTCGTTATTTTTCCTTTGTTTGATAAAGTCGTTACTTTACATGAATTAGATGATATTCCTTGCATCGAAGAACGTTTCGACTGCACGCCTAAGATGCATTCCGATAATAATTAATGTCTTTACAAAAGTCATGAATTCTCAGGAAAAGCCGAAGATCCTCTCAACCACCTGACCAAGCTTCGTAGTATTTTACTCTTCTTACAGGTGAATATAAAACGGTGCTGTTGATGCTTTGGCCTAGACATCTTTCAACCCGCTCGTATCTCGTTCTCGTTGCGCGTTTGAATTTTTTACCGATTGGCAAACACGCATGGAATCTGTTTAGGGTTTCGTATCGGGCGCGATTGGGACCTGCATTCGTTTACTTGCGTGCGTGCGGGAGAGAAAATGCTGGACCACATAAAAGAGGAACGCAAAGTACCGGGAACGAAATTCTCTCCCGGCGCCTCACCGGCAAACGAATGTCTACACTGTCACCGCTACTCGCATATCATATTTCTCGCTGCTCCGTTGACGAATGGACAAAGAAAAGGTATAATACAACCCGACGCTACTGTGCACTCAAATATCTTTAATTAACAAATTTCACCGTAGTTCCATTTTTGTTAAGTGAAATATAAAATATATATTTATAAATATATATTTAATAAAATCCCTGTACCAACTATGATCCATAGAAGTTATGCTCGACCCGGCCGTGGAGTTTTTTAGGCTTCGCCTTCGAGCATTAATCAATGTACGGTCAATTTACGTTTAGGATCGAGTAATCGTGAGCGCGCGCACATAATATTAATTAGCCGTGCTCGTCCAGTCGGCTCTACTCCCCGCGTGCACACACAGATCTCATGAATGTAACCTTCCGATCGGGCATCCATATGAACGTATTGCATTGCATTATTCATCTAGTACTATTGATTCATCCATATAAATTCGATGCATTCAATTAATTTCAATTAAATTCAAGCATTAACAGGATGAATTTGAAAAAATGATAAACAATTTTGAGTCGAATAATTATACGTCAAGCTCGTGAATGGAGCACCGGTGAACAATGCTTCCGGAAAGTGCAATGATTGTCAACTCACGAGATCTCGCTCGAGTGCTTCTGCTTCGATATTGCTTCGGGGAGGGGGGGGGGGCTTCGATGTTGCAACACACTCCCTTTAACTGTATCCCTTTAACTGAATGAACGGAAAGTGGGCGCCGGGATGACAACGGAATAGAGAGAAAGGAGGCATCCGTTGGAAGAAGATGCATGAAGAGAAGAGGAAGGCAACGTGAGTGGAGCGACGAGGCTTGCCCGATGCTCGACGTCGTCTAAACTTAGACGCACCTCCGCATAACTTTGCTCCTTGGCGCTGTAACTACGAGGCTAACGTAGCGACGCAACGAGCGGAGGCGTCGCGACGTCGTTCTCGCTCTACGGTGCATATCTTTCTTCCTGCCGTTCCATATAGGCTAATGTATCCAAACGTACGACATACGTCACTACTACTCGTTAGTTTTTTTAATTTTAATATCCCCTTTGTCTTATCGTCGCGAGTTGGCCGAATTATTTATTACCGATCTATCGGATCGAGATCTTCCTATTGTATATCAACGATATTCAATTGTTTTGTGTAAGATCGTCAGGAGGGAAAGTGTATTTGCTACAGTTTAATTGTCGATCCGTTAGCAATGGGAGGGGAAATCTTTGGTAGCTTCGCACAAATGCAGGAGTATAAAAACGAAAGGAAAGTCGATTGCTCACCGCTTAGAAGGCTTCCAGCGCCGCTTCAGCACACCGAGCATGAAGATGAGGAGACCGATGAAGGTTGCCAGGTACCAGGGGATCTTCTCTCGATCCAACGAATAAATCCACCGGCACAACCGCACCAACGACGATCACCAGAGTTTACGCTAAGTACTCTCTTTCGTTTTTCGTTCTCAACGCCCGAGTTATTCGTTCACTCTTCGATCGACAAAATATTGCCCAATCGACTGTCGTCACAACGCTCGCGTCGACATCGTTCCGTCAGTGTTTTCGACTCGTCCATCTGGCGCGACGCCCTTTCTTCTCTCAATTGTTTTTCTCTCTTCTCTTTTATTCCCCCGATGCCTCGAGCGTCCTTAGATATTCATTCGATGCACTAATTCGACGATCATCGGTTCTCGGAATTTTTTTAGATCAATTCGTCAGTCTCGTTTTCTGAATCCCTCGGGCTTGTGGCAACAAGTAGACGAAAACTTTCCGTTAAAATTGTATCCTTCTATTTTTCCATTGATATTCCAGGAGCTCGCTCATTCGTCATTCTCAGCCCACCTCGAATCACGTGCAAGTGTACCGTCGCCCTATGTGCACATACGATACGAAAAACCCAACGCAACGGTGCGTAAGATACAGTTGAACACCCCCTCGTACCGAATCACCGAAGAATCGTACGAAAATTACCGATCGTTACCCGATCATTTCTCAAGTACGCTCTTCCGTGCGTCAGTGAGTTCGATTAATTCGTTCATTCTTGGCGCGAACAATAAATCTCTACGCCGCTGCAGACGTTATAATTAATTGCGTGCGCGTGTTGCGTGTAACTGTATAATTCGTTTAAGCTGTCTGCGATTCGGTCTTTCCCATCGAAAGCTTCGCGCGCACATCTAGCGACGCGGTGGCTTCTCGACGCCAAGTATTATTATAGTCTCGAAAGAAACGGCGAGTTACACTTGCACAAAATTCTCGGTTAGTTTGATCCAACTTTGACGCGATAGAGAGCGAGCGAGAGAGAGAGAGAAAGGGGGGGAGGGGGAGAGGGAGGGAGAGGGAAATAGAGAGATATATATCGAGACGAGGACGCCGACTATCTTAACGTCGCCGCGAACTTCTCAATTCCATTCCGGCTGACCTCCACAGATCATCCACGGCTCGCTTGCATCGATACGCATAATTCTCATGCAACTCTTCGATGAAACTCCGAACGATCGAATTTCATTTTTACTCAATCGATAAAACAGTATTTTATCGAAAACAAACAGTTTATTTTTACTTTGTTTTTCTGTCTATCGTCGTTGTTTTTTTTTTTTTTTTTCTCAGAAATACGCAAAGTCGCTGCACCTCAACGATATCGGATGTTTCGTCGTTAATACTGTGAAATGGAATACGCAGCGTGGGTTGCGAATGTGTTTGTGAAACAATATTTTGTTGAGATAAAATGTCGCGCTAACCGAGCACACCGGCTGCTCGCCGAGCACCAACTAAACTCGACGAGACAGGCTCGTCGACTATAAGGTGGCGGCGGCGGCGGCGTTGCGCGGTGCTCTCGGCACACGAGGTTCTCTTTCCCGTTCCGGCTGCCTGAGCCGAGCGAGCGCTGGTCCGCTCTCGGCTGTTCGCCCTCCTGCACTCTCGCGGTAACAGTGCCGGCACGAGAAACGAGTTTCCGAGGTGCCTCGTCCTGAGATTACTCCCATTTAAAACGAGTCTGGCTATTATTTTTCACCCTTCTTTTCCGGCCCCTTCGATCTCAAATGATCTGAAACTTGTTAAATCTTTAAATATTATTCACATACTTAAATGTCATATTTGCCATCTTTCAAAATCGAAATATACAGCTATCAAACGTTCTTATTGATAATTAATATTATTTACTGCGATATCGATTTTGTACTTAACATAATTAATTGTTTTACCGATAAGTTTTTGAATCTGTGACGATAATGTATACAGTTAAAAGCTTAATATTTATAATTTTATCGATCTATGTCCTTATCGACTCGTTTATCGAACTTTCAGATGGACCGCTGTTTGTTAGAAGATAACGACGACCGTGGAGAGCTCGCTGACAGTGGAGCACATCGCGAAAGGGTGACGTCCCTGACACCTCCGGGAACGGGAGACAAAAAGACACCGGCCATTCCACCGCTCCTTTTTTTATTAACGCTACTATACCTACTACGACCAGAGTGGACGGGGTGTATCAAAGGCCTGGAGTAGTAGATCCGGACTCAGCATCAACGGTCACGCATGGATCTCGACATTAATTTGCGCATCGAGGCGATCAGAGTCCTCCGCGAGTAACTCAAAGACCTTATCTGATCGGTTCGGCCGAATTCGTTTCGTTGCTACGTCAATCGTGCGCCTCCCGAATTAATAATTATTTTACGGTAATCAATAAGGTTTCAATGTTGATCGATTCATTATTCAAAGTATCTTATTGCTTTGACTGGAAAGCAGTTGTATCATTGAAAAGCAATATAGCAATTTTTACCGCTCGAAAGTCCAATCTATATGATAAAATATCGTAGTGGCTTAAACTTGAAATTCTAGCGGTAAATTCACAGCAATTAAAAGGCTCGAGTTTCAACAACAATAATGAAGATACCAATGGGACTTAACACTTTTGGTATTCATGCGTTGATTGTCCCTTATATATTTCGCATCGTATAATTTCGCGATGAATTCTAGGACGCGCTTTTCGACGTAATTGCCCTGCGGATAGAAAATCGCGCAAAAGTCAGGATTGTGTTTGAGGCCTGAGTCATTCCGTTATTCCACTTGTTCTTCTTCCTTTTTTTTTTGTCGACGAAGGTTTTTTTCTACGGGCAAAGCAAGCCTGGCTTTGCGCCGGTTCTACCCTCGTTTTCCCCGCTTCGGAAGAGCTCGGTCGTTATCGCATATGCCGATGCAAGGGTCGATCGATTTTTCCGTTCACACAACCCCGCTCACCCGCGCGGCCCACTGCACTGCTACGGAAGAGATGCAACTCGAAGCTGCGATAGCGCTATTCTTCAACATTACGTAACGCAATACACCGACGATTCAATGTACAGGTGACAATCCGAGAGACATCTTAGCGAAATAATTTCCCTCGGTAAAATAGTCGAACCACTTACCGTTCTTTAAATTCTTCGATCATTTATCCCGGAACATTTGCTTTGTCGAATTTCTTCTCACTGGCAAACCATCCTATCGTATTTTATATATATTTGGAAAGCCGTGGATTTTTTTGTTTGTATGTTATCCCCCCCCCCCTCCCCCCCTTTTGGTGAATTGATCCCTCCCCTCTCTCGTTCCCTGACCCCTCCCATCGCCTGTCGGTAAACTTGAAAACCTCAGTTTGCGATGTCGTACCGTAAATACGTCACTTCCGGTTCGGAAATTGCATTTTCAAGCCGGAAGTGAGATGTTCGAATCGGAAAAGAGATTTTCGAAACGGTAACGGAGTATTTCCGGTATGACGTTACTGTATGTCCGGTGACGATATCAATTTTGAAATGGTGTCTTTGAAAAACAATTGCAAATTAATAAAATCACATCGCTAAGTTATTTTACCCTTGTCATTCTGTTTCCAGAAGTAGTGACACAGAGATGCATTCGTTGTCTTCCATGCGCAAAACATAATTTCGTGCATTCGGTACGACAATGCGGCCAATAATTGCTAAATAGTTTACCAACCGTTTTATGCAATTTTTGAAGAATGCGAATACTACTAGAATAATGCTATTTTACCGATAAGCACCGCAGTACAATTTTCAGTATTTGCCAAAGCTTCGACAACAACTTCGCAATCGAAAAATAAAAACGAAAAAAATTGTGGTTCCGGCCGGGATCGAACTGGCGACCTTCTGCGTGTAAAGCAGACGTGATAACCGCTACACTACGGAACCAATTTGAAAATATGCACCTTTAATTCCTTGTTGCCAGTCTTTCCTTTTGAAGTGAACATCGAAAATCTAATCTCTACCTATTTTCAAAGTACTACATCAACTTTTAATGGTTAAGAATGGTACGCCTAGTGGGGGGTCTGGTATTAAAAATAACGCTCTACCTCATGGTGGTGCATGGAGATGAACATAACAAACAAAATTTCTTAGAAAGACTCTGTGCGATAAGTGTTCCGCATAAACCGTCAATGAGTATTTCAAACCAACCGTTTGTACTTTTTCCCGTAGAATACGACAAGCATCATTTCCCGTGCCACAGATGAACGGAAATTGTGCGTGGAGAGCGTTTCGTGGGCTGACACCACAAGATTTTCCTTTCCATTGCAGAACCATGCGCGGTTTGTGCCGATTGCATAAAAAAAAAAAAACTAGGAATAAAACAATCAATGCGTAAATTATTTGAAAAATATTTAATAATAAACATTGACAATATACAGAGAAAATACGCCATAAGAAGTCGCTATGGGAGTAATAAGAACCTAATATCTGGTCCAGACTTACAAAATATCATCAAATAAGATAATGATAAAGGTATTACGTTGACGCCTTACGTTTCTAACAGTTTTTTTTTTTTTTTTTGCAACTAAAGGTCGAGGTGTTCATACAGTTTAAAATCTCATATTCCTTGTGTTTTACGTGTGCCAATCTTCAGAGGTGTAATATGTTAAACTTCGCCACATTCGCTACTGTAGCGAGTTGTCCCCGGATGATTTTATTTATGCACCGTTCAATCACAAATTGATTAATTATTACATTATTTCCCTCCATTTGTCTCCCAATAATTCATTTATCAACCGTATACACTGCAAGAAGCAAAAAAAGTGGCATAGCTATTTAATTGTAAGTGAAATGGTTTTGTTTTCTTCTGTTTTTCTTTTTTTTTATCATATTTCTCATTCATTTGCCTTCGTGCTACGGTGCGATTAGAGTGTGCACTATTGATTTGACTCACTCAAAGAGATCGGTCTAAACTTGCCCACGGAGTCCCATTAAACTTTATACACGCACGCACCCAACGTATTCTAGATAGTATAGATAAACGCTCTTATGTCATGGAACATTCCAACTCCTTTCTTTTATTTTCTACTTTTCAACAATTCGCCTCAGTTCCGCTACGCTGTCTTGGTAGAGACAAGTTTTTCGACTATGTGAAAATATGAGGATAGATCTGAAAGCACGTTGAAAAAAGAAACGCACAGGTCCAGAAAAATGTGACACACAGCATTATTACTTACTGTCGTCAACTTGCGATTGAAAGCAATAAGCCAATTCGTGGATTATCAGTTTCATAATAATTCTGTTGAACCTGGACTCACGATTTACAATAATCGTGTCAAGACTCTACGGACAGCGCTCCGACTCATACACTAGGATATGTTGCCTCGTAATATGTGCCATATTACGTAATCATGTATTCATTACCTACATTTTTGTTTGTTTTTTTCTTCCTCGTTTGTTTAAAAATTCATCGAAGTTAGATCGTTTATGATGGTGCGTATCATTAAGAAGAGAGAGAGACGTTGAGACCGGCCCCAAAGGATCGTAACAAATTTCCGTTTTTCCCCAATAAAAAATAAACGAATAGATCTCGATGTTTCTTGCAATATCGTGGCCGAGACGAGGAGCCGGCGGGAAGGGCTGAGGTCTGATCTGTTCGTAAGGAATTTGTCAACGACTCGATATATTATAGGCCTGATCTCGAATAAACGATTAGAAAAAAAATCGATGACCCAACAGTTTTTTTTTTTCAATAATACGCGAGATAATGTGTAGATTGTATTGTGCGCGTGACAAAAAGATAAAACGAAATAAAAATGAGAGCTTTGTTTTAGCGCGCACCTTTCTATTAATTTGAGCTTGACCTTACTCTAGCTGCTAGTTTTAATCTTGTATCCTATGGATAGAGGTAATAATCACGAATAGTATAAATTGTAATTACAGTATACAATATACAAGGGGGTAGTGAGTGGCAATTGGAGTTGCTCGCGAAATTTTTATGCTCAAGTTCTTTCCATCTCTTTCGCGTATATTCTGGCCACGTTAGCCGTAAGGTGAAAGACTCGACGACACAACGTGCCAATGTCAACAAAAATACTCGAAAATTGATGTCAAATCTTTTTTCTGGTATTTACCTTGCTTCCGCATTTATTTTTACTTCTTTGTTCACCTTTACCGGCGTATTCACGAAAGACTTATTTTAAACTGTACGTTGACGACATTGTTCATGAGTTTCATTTACGAATCTAAGGATCATTACGTCACCGTTGTTACAAGTGAGTATGTCTGCTTGAGTATAACACTCTAATTAGACAATTAATATCTTCACGCTTCGACTCGCTCGCTGTGTTTGTGCTTGACACTATTATCTTATTCTTTTTATTTACATTTTGGAGTCCATACACTGAATTCGCAAGTTATATTCTTACTATTCATCTTGACCCAATGTAAATTTACTTGTTTAAATTTTTTTATTGTTTTCTTTTCTTCGTGTATTCTGGTTGTCATCAAACTTTGCCCGAAGTTTGTATAGCCTAGATTATCCTATCGAGATTATAATTAAAACATAACGATGGCTCTAATTATCATACTTTCTAACATCTTTGTCATATTTGGCTATTTCACAAAACTCATCGGTTATCATCGATCGTTCTCGCTATCTCGTTTGTTTTCTTTAATTTATAACGTTTTGTTGTTCGTGTATCGTCTCGCCGACTTTCCTTCCTCTCAAGTTTTCGATGCACGCGTTAAACCATCTCTCGCGCTCGCGCAACGAATCAATCTGCTTATACTAAGTCAACAGGGCATATTTATCACTCACTCGGTTAGATGTGTGCGTACCATTTTCCATCTCTCTTACAAGAATTCTTATCATAGATATTTGCCTGGCTAAGCAACGTTCGAAGGGTAGATTATCCGCTGACAATTTTATTCATCGAGGACCTTTTTTTTTCTTTAACTCAGTGAGATTCAATGTATATTAAATCTTCGACGATGGGCCTGTTTTTTTTTCACTTACGATTTAATGTCATAGAAAAAAACGTGTCATGTCGGTTACCGCTTAACTTAAGAAATAAATAAATTACGATTACGATTACGTTCCGACGTTCGGCGCCTTCGAGTGAGCGCAAATATCTCAATCGCGTTTATGCTGAGTTAATTGTTTAATTTACGTAGAGATTAATGACCCGGGAGAATGCGACACAGTGGGCGATCACTTATATGTTTGCTTTTGTTCGTTCTTCACGCGTCTCTCGTGCAGTTGAATATGTATTTGTTTTTGTTGAACGTTGTGCCGCGTTCGTTTACTCTCGACATGACCGAAATTACTCTAGTCTATCGCACCAGAGTACGAAAAGATATGAACGTTTTGTTTTGTTTTCTCGCAGTGACGGTAGGTTATCCCGCTGCATCGAGGACACGTTTTCACATTTTTTTGAGTACTCAAACTAAATTAATCGACATGTATTCTTCAGGATAAATCGATGGGTCTACCCATATCGAGCTCCGGAACTATCAATGAAATATTTGTGTGTTTTGATTAAATAATCGGTATAGTTACAATAATAATTAGAGAGGATAGAGATAAAGAGAGACATAGAGAGATTGAAAGAGTTGTTTTGACTAGACCCTGTTTCCCAGAATCCGGTACGTACGGTCTAGTGTCTCGTACATTATTTTTTTTTTCCCCCTATCGCTTGACCTTTCAGAGTTATTAATTCTCTACTTGCATTCCCTCTTTTTTCGTTTGAGTAGTACTTGTTTTTTTAGTATGCATTACATCGTTTGCAATTCACGTGGTTTTCGTGTTTGAGTGTGTTTTTCCACCAACATTAAACTCTAAAATCCTATTATACCTAGACGTTTGGTTCGTGAAACGACCTACACACATATTTGGCATAGAAACCTACCAATTTACGCACCTACCTATAGCTATCTAACTATGTAGAGTTCCTCGATTTTACAATTACATTTAGCGCGCTGCGGGTCAGTGGAGCAGCGTATTACATTTTTAATATTATTCGTAAATTTCTATTGGGACAGGGATAAGGTGACAAGTTGTATCGATCCATAATCAATACGAGCATTCTTTTTCTGTTACGTGCCGTTCGAGTTTCGAAATTTTGTCGAATATCGCAGGGACAGTCAGCCTCTGAAGCGGGACAACGCCTGACACTGCGCGAACATCTCGACCTGAGAAACGTACGAGTTTGAACATATATCCGTTTTTTTAATCTACGTTTGTGTTGTTGACATTAAAAACCCGCGCGCGAGTCGCCCAATACATTATAATACGAAGAACAAATGTCCGGCGCGTCGAAGGTGTAGTGATAAACTTTTCGCCCTAACGATTCGACAATTTAAAAGCGATTTGTTTACGATTATACAACTATCTTACAATTTGGCGACGCCCCGACTCGGCAAATATCGAATCAATTACACGTTTCTCATTCATTCATTTTTTTTTCAGCAATTGTGCGATTTTTTTCGACACACCCGATATACATTAATGCCCTCGGAAAACCCCCGAGATTAATGCGGTTTTTTTTTTCTTCTCTGTTGCTTCGTATTTTTATTTTAACTTTACGTACTATCACGCGGTTCGCGGTGTCACCGGCGTTGTTGACGCGTCACAAACGACTGCCACGGCGTATCTGCGAGCTGCAGATTTGATAATTTGGCTGATATAGGCGAATCTGCGCGACTTAGCAACATAAATATTATATACATATATATAATATTTATGTGTACAGACATATATATACTATATATGTAAACGAATGATGATATCGTTGTTCGCCAGACTTGGCGTGACACGTTGGAAGTTTGAACGTCGTTACGACGGTGTGCGATGCTGACGTTGAGGAATCTAGCGTCGGCGGGTTCCCGTATGTTGGGTATATCGTAATAATCGGGCATCTTTTCTCGGGGTGATGATTGTGTTGTCGATTTCTGGTCATGATCTGTTGAGTATGTTATTGCGGCACCTCGCTTGGAAAGTATCCTCGACGAGAATGACGTTCTTAGTACGGCGTGAACCTGTTGTAACCACCTCTGTACACCGTTGCCTGTTGAAATAAATAACACAAGATTCTATTAGTAATCCGGCGATCGCAATATGGTCGTTAAACTCTCGACGCTCTTGACGTAGATTTTTCTAGTCGTCAAACTTCAAAGAGCCAAAACTGTGGTAACAAAGCAGTGCACAGTCGAGAGTTTGGAGGAAAAAAAAAGTGATAAGGATAAATCTTACCCCGTATCCAGCGACCGGACCAATGCTGTGTCCGAGGTAGGGATCCGCGTACTCGCGACCGTATCTGTAACACAATTTCAAATCCATTAGCGCGAAGAACGGCAAACTCGACGGGATGAGCGACGTAAGCAGGATTCGAGAGGAAATATCGTACGTGACTGGGACACATCGGTATGGGTTTACGAGCACACTCAAAGGTATCGGGTATTAGCGAGTGTCAGGAGTATGAGGATCTGGCGTGAACTCCATATCGTCGTCAAATGGTCGACTACGCAGAGCCCGACCGTGTCTACGTACTCGTCTGAAAAAAACATACAATCAACTAAAACGAACGAATGAAAGAAAGGAAAAAAAAAAAACAAAAGCGCGACTCGCGTCATTAATTGTTCGCGGTTCGACGTCCGTTGGCATGGATCATATATAGGAGTATGTAGCGTAGCAAAATGAAGATGAGAAAAATATGATGAAAAAGTGGAAAAATAAAAAAAGGAGTAATGAAGTGCGATAGAGCGGTGCTAGTGTCTCACTATGGTAAGCGAAACGTGCCAGAAATGCCAAAGTACACGGGACAACAAGAACCGCTGAGTCAACGAATGGAGTATGGATATCACACCGCTGTAGCATCGCTTCTGCCGCTACCGTATTTTATATTTAGTACAGAAATGATGGAGAGTCTGGACGTGAGTCTGACGCGAATTTTCCAGCAAACGTATTGCTTTTTGATTTTAGGGATATATTAGTATTTTTTGTTTGTTTAGTTATCCCACAGAAAAGTATGTGTATCGCTTGTTGACTCTGACCCGGTAATCCGTTTTCACATCTACTGTACTGTAACGAATATGTAGCTGACTGTTCGTCGAGGAACACGTTTTACATGACGATCGATACAAGATCGATCGTCATGTAAAACAGTCGGGACTGACACGTCTGAACGAACAGACGTGTGACAGCTCGTGATATTCAGACGCGATTGTATTAACGATATCCGCCCCCAAACTAAATACGCGTGTTATTCATTTGCTCGGTCGTTACAATACTATAATTTTGGATAACTATTGATAAGCTTACCCTGCAACGGCGGCGTATCCTGCAACCGGTTGTGCTGCAGCTGCAGCTGCACCGTAAGCCCGTGCAGCTACGGCCGTGTACGTCGCTGCGGCCGCGTAACTGGCCTGCTGTGCAGTTGACAACGGTGTCTTCAGTAGTGGGGAAGCCGCTGCGGCTGCTGCCGCTGCCTGTAACAACCACAACCCGCCATGCAAGCTCAAGCAAGCTCCGAGAGACAACTAAGTACGCGACAGAGGGGATGGGGTTTGCTCTATCCGAACTGTCTCGAGTCCTGAGCGAGGATCGATTCACCGACCCTCATAATTATTTCGAACAACGAGATGTGTACTGAACTAAGATAGATAAGAGGGGGCTGTGGTAGGTGGTTCTCACTTAACTGCGTGATTTTTATAACGAATCATTATCATTACGCAACATTGCAATGACGAGTCGACAAAACACTATTTCCAAATATAAAAACCAAAAATCTATTCGTATGTATTATTAAATTTAATTCGATGCTTTTGAACCCTCAACTGTCACTGTGAGGACAGTAAATAATTTTCGGAAGAATCCCAAGTGGAATTACTGTAAAATAAGATTTTGTTTACTCGTCACTACAACAGGCTCTCTACTCGGTCCTGGGTATTGGTAGGATAAAACTTTTCCAAGTGTGCACGCATCTTTCGATAATTATGATCTCATGATAAATATACGCAGCTCACAAACACGAAGAATACGACGAAATGCCATTATACTTGTATAGTATAAGGTTGTGCTATGCAATGGTAGTAGTATAGTATTATTTATAATAATAATGATTAATACCACATTGGGAAATCGAGTACTATGTGAACTTTCCATGCGTGAGTGTGGGCGACCTCGATGATAATGATAATGTATAGCCAGGCGGAATTATTTATATATCCCTGTTCGTGCAGTAAGCTATTCAGAGAAAAAAAATACTAATCGACGCATTTTATTTCTCATATTACATTTATATATATATATATATATATATATATATATATTTTATTTGAGCTGCGAGGCTCAAAATCGAAATCTGCATGCACGAGTCAGCCGGAAAAAATCTCACCAAGTATAAAACGCAATAGTGGCTTTAATGTTCAGTTAACATTTCTACGAGTGTCGCTGCGACGAAAATTGTTATCCCGTTTTCTTACTCTTACTTGCAATGTTGAAATATTTCTATCGACAAACTGGGCTGGTATGAAGAAATTATTTGCTCGAAAACCTTAGCGGAGGACACGGAAGTTCGGGTGGTAGAAAAATCGAGGGATGAACCGGACCGCAGCCTCGGGGGAAAGCTTGCCCGTCCCGTGCAAAACGAAATGACGACTAACGGTACGAGGCCCGCGTGAGTTACGATCGGCTTACAAAGACCGAGAAGGGTGTTCGAGGATAATGCAATACGCGTCGGTTGTATGGTCGAGAGCGAATGAGATAGAAATGGAAAGAGATGGAGAGTCGAAAAGAGAAGCTGAGCGAAATGCTGCACCGCAAAGCACAGCAGTGCCGCAACGGTGTATCGTAAATTCTTGTCACGACAAGAGGGCTCCGCGTGGGTGAGTGTCCGAAGGCCTGCAGTCCTACATCGAGGGTTGAACTTTTCCGCCTGTCCGTGCGACGGGGAGGTTAAGTGAAGCTTCGACCGTTACAACGCCAGACGGAGAGGCACGAGAAATTCGTTCACGTACATTCGGGAGTCTCGTGGACTCGAGTTCTACGGTAGACGACTCGGAAATAGCCATCGAAAATTCTTGGGGACTGGCAAAACGTGCCGGTAGAGAATAGTCACAAAAATGTTACCCTTATTAATTACCTGGGTTCTCCCACCCCTTCGAGCCTTCACCGAGGTGTTCCTATGTATGTGCATATATATATGTATATGTATATACAGTAGTAGGCAATTGCAGTGAAACACGATTTTTCTCGCCAGTTTTGGCGAAAGTTGGACCGTTTCATTCATACGTTCGCCAAAATAATCTCGTTCCACTTTAATTGCCTACTACTGTGTATAAATATGCATGCAAGCAGTAGATCTCTCATGTAAGCTCTGCTATTTTTTTCTTTTTTTATTTAAATTTCTCATCCTTTTAAATGCCTCGTCGTGAAGAGGACGTGCGAAGCTCGTTTCGCCGGAGCTTTGGGAGGACGACAGATATAACGGGCAGAAAGGTACGAGAAATTCGTTCACGTACGTTCGGGAGTCTCGTGGACACGAGTTCTACGGTAGACGACTCGGAAATAGCCAACGAAAATTCTTGGGGACTGGCGAAACGTGCCGGTAGAGAATAGTCACAAAAATTTTACCCTTATTAATTACCAGGGTTCTTCCACCCCTTCGAGCCTTCACCGAGATGTTCCTATGTATGTGCATATATATATATTTATATATATGAATATGCATGCAAGCAGTAGATCTCTCATGTAAGCTCTATTTTTTTTATTTTTTTATTTCACTTTCTCATCTTTTTAAATGCCTGGTCGTGAAGAGGACGTGCGAAGCTCGTTTCGCCGGAGCTTTGGGAGGACGACAGATATAACGGGCAAAGGGTAGAGGGTATGGCTACGTGACCTTGTTTCCCTGCCACCATCTATCTTCCTGGACTCTATCGCGGTCCGCTTAGGCCACCCGTAGTGGTTGTACCAGCGCGGTAGAGGGAATAAACGGGCGAATTCGTGATCGAGCTCACGCTTTTTCGTTGCTCCTTCAAAGACTCACGAATCCAAGGACCTGCTAGCGAGCTTCGGAAAAAAGCTCGATACGAACTCCCATAGGCTTGAACACATCGTGGGTCGAATCGGCTCGAAGCTACCTCACGAGAGTCAAGACGTTTCAACTGCCGAGTCCGAGCTTAGAATATCGGCATGCTTTATACATATCCTATCGAGGTCTGTCACACTTCGCTTTTTCAATCTACAAGCGCGACCCTAAAAGTCATATTGGATTTGTTTACGCAATTTCTGGATCGTACACCGATGATTGTCCTGCACTGCCAAAAAGTTTGTCCGATCAAGATAAAATCAAGTGATCGTCAATTTTTCTGATCGACTAAGCCCTTGTCTGATTAATAAATTTGTTCCTACATGCGTCACGTAAGTACACATCGATCGGTTCATAACTACTTTCATCGACACAATTGTAGCGTAGTTACGTCGGAAAAACTGGCACCAGATTTGACCATTATTCGAACACGTATTTTCGTGAAAAATGTATGAAGATTCTTCAAGGATTAAGGAAATTCAATTTTGGCGTACAGAATTGAGAGAAGATTTTTTGGGTGTCGGATGCGTTTTCAACATACGTATTAGAAATTACTCAATTCTGATTTTTCGAATGCAAAGGCGTTGATAGAACAAGTTGTGCTCGGCATGACAGCTGTGATCACTGCGGTCAAGATCCTCAAACGGCTATCGGCATTACGATGAAAGAAAAATATATCGGTTTACTTTGTATTTCAGGGTTAATCGGGGTATGCTCAAACCCGCAACGCTTCGTTATCTCAATTACCAATGAATAAAAACTCAATTACGAAATGAGGCGAGAGTAGAGACAGAAGAGGTGAACTAAAATGAAAAATATACGCCCGACAAAATAGTGCGACGAGCATAGGGCTTGCTCTCGTTCCCAAGCGAAACATTATAATGTGTATGTGTGGTTGTGTGTGTGTGTGTGTTTGTGTGTGTGTGTAATAAAAAAAGAAGAATTGGGGAAAAAAACCGTGCCACTCGACTAGACGTTTATGCGACGAGTGTACATGAGCGAAATTAAGTAAAACATTTGTGGATAGTTACAGAGATAAACGGCGAAGATGAAAAATGGATAATAAATTATTCTTTTTTATTCCATCGGCTAGAAGGAAAAAATAACACGTCACGTACACGCTAAAACTATGCGGGTTGATAAAATTACTTCGAAGCGATATGACAAACAACTTTCGATAAACGACAAGATGGAAAAAAAAATAATAAAGTTGTAGCTTCAAATTTTGACTGTGTAGATGAAAAGCATCTCAAAGATAAGATAGTAGATACATAAAGAAAGAATAGTATTCGAGCAGACCGTCATTCCTACCTCCAGAGCGGGCGCTTTAGCCTGAAACACAAACGGCAATCCTGAAAACAAAAATTGCTGCCGGAGGGGGAGGGGGGGGGGGGGGGGGGGGGGGGGGGCACCCGCTCGCGATTTTTTTCAATGAATCATCTCGCTGCGAGGACCGTTCGCTTACTTTCCCGATAAATAATGCTATGTCAAAAACCCATGTGTAAAATATAAATGAAAATGATACGTTTAAGCAACGTATTCGTGCAATCTTCGAACGATGAAGCTTAGGTGTAAATGAAGTTACTGACTCGTTGCCGCCTTTTACTTTTTTTCGTTCAGCGTTCGCAATTGCTTCGACCGGTTTTATATTGTAAGGACTCTCGTCGTGTGCATATGTTAGAGGGTAGAGACAGCAGTGAATGAACGATTAACGAGTTATTAATAACGATTAATAACTTGACGAATTATTACAGGAAATAAATGATTGATTCACCGTTAGCCGTTCGATCAGTGCCACCGTATTATGTTGCAATTAACGATGGGGGTAAATGAGGTTCTTTTGAACAATCAATTAATTATGCAAGCTTGGTCAAAAACGTGTAAACTAACGTCGTCCGTTGCTTGCGGCCATTCCAGCTGTATAATTTCCCCCCATCAGGGTGGACGCTTTAGTTGCGATATGTACTTTCATTTTCGGTTTATATAAACGTTTCACATAATTATTAACCAATTTTTTGTCTTTTTTTTTCCGTCTTTTCATCGAAGTTATTCAAGTTAATACGCTCCCGAGAAGTTGTCTTACCTGGAGCCTGTAGTTGGGATCCTGTGTCGCTGCGTGAGCTGCTAGGAAGGGGTCATAGTAGACGCTGCAAAAAAAATATGCAAACAAATATTAGACAATAATCAAATGAAGTGTAAGCTGCTTGGTCGAAGAATATAATAGGGTTGTTCGTGTAGTGATAACCTGATAACAAAGATCATTAATTATTATCGAATTGTTTAGTGAATGAAGCATCTGTATCGTCTATGTGTATTTCGTGTGTATCAGTTGTTCGCGAGTCGTTCGAGCGTAAACCGCGTGTGCACTGTATATTTATATACATTTAACGTTGACAGACTTCTATCGACAGTATATAAGTATATAGAACGCGATTTTTTTTCGGCCGGTTAGAGAGGCACAAGTGCGAATACAAAAATTGGAGGACGTGCACGGATGCTGTAAACATATTGGGTGCAAGGCGAGAAGGTACGAGAACGAGCATCAATCCGCGTGCGATTTGTTGCAGCGTGTCGACAATAATTTATTCTGACGTTTAAACGTCGTAGAAAAGAAGAAGCGAAAATATTTATCACGACTCGCTGCAACGAGATTACTGAATAAGAAACGTGTGTTAAGTATATGGTGAACAACAGGCAATGGGAAACGAAAATTACATTGTGTGTTAATTCAATGTGGAGAATGCGTACTTCACATAGTGTGCAACGAAAATACATATATAATTCAGTAGCGTTGACGGTTTTTTTTTTTTTTTGTGATCTCGTAATTTTTTAACGTTATGACGTGCTACTTACGCAGGTGCGAAGGGATGCAGGGCCGTTGCAGCAGCCGCAGCTGCAAGAGGCCCTGGATTACGGGCAAGAGCTAGTGCCGCAGCTCCGGCTCCTGGAAAAGCTGCTCTCGCCGCACCGACCCGCCCTCGCTGTATGGCGACACCTCTCAATGCTGCAGCTGTAACAGACATGCCACGACGGCCTACCTTGTAATTTATAACGTTGAGAACACACAGAGACTCGCTCCCTTCTGGGTACTGTTGTAGAGTCCGGTCATCGGTTGAGAGGCAGCAACATCGTCGTCAGCAATCGGCAGCAGCGGCAGAGCAGCGACAATAAGTTTTTTTTTTTTTTTTTTCTTTTTCGCCACGGTAAATCCAAAATTCCTCTGCGATACGTATTTACGATGTGGGAAAGAATCTACCAGCATCTCAAATCCTCGATTCACTTTTGGAATGCATCTTACAATAACTCTCGCTATAAGCCATATAGGTATGTTACAAGAATTATCACAACATAAATTCCAAAAGTGATTCAATATTCGCAACTCTGCTTCGCAGTTCTGGGTGTGAATATGCAACGGAGATAATTTAAAAGAAAATTTGTTTGACCAAAAGGTATCAAATTTGAAGAGAATATATATATAACGACGGCCGTCAATGTTAATCTCTAGGAAGATCAAACCACCAGGCAAGAGATTGAATCTAGTCGAACCATTGAGAAACAAGAAGTAACTCGTACGAAACGGCGTGCAAATTTCGGTCGAAACAAGGAAAGTTGACGCAGACTCTAGTCGCGCAGTCCTAACGTTTACGGTATACCGAGAGAGCCGGTACGCCGGCGTCAGAGGAATACGAGCTCGGGAAACACAGTTGGACGTGTTCCGGGTAAATTGAAGCTGAGTAATGGAGTCACTGGGGGGTCCGAAGTACTGGTTTTGAGAGAGCGAGGAAGGTCAGAATTGTCGAGACGAGTCTGATCCGATGAATAAATCCTGATGTCCGAACAAAGTTCAGCCTACGGTGCAACGGGCAAACTAGACAAGACAGGGAACAAGAGTAGAGTTAAAAATCCTGAGCGCAGCAGTGATGCCAAATTTGAAAAGGAAGTTAATAGAAAATCTCTCGAATTATCGATGAGTCCGGCGACGAGAGACGATCGATCCGATGCTCTTTTAGATTCGAGCGAAAGACCAAAGCTCAGCGAAGGTACGATCGAGGCCGGAGTTCACAGAACTGCGATAAATGGCCTAGCTTCGATATTAGGGTCCATAAGCATCGTGCCGAGTTTCGTCCGAAGACCGGTGACGGAGTCACTGAGAGTCGATCAATTGGCGGAAGCTTCGACGAGCACGGCGACCCAAAGGTCGATACTTCGGGAAAACGATTGTTCAACGTCGAATCCAGAGCCCGATAGGTTTTGGAGGATCAGACAATTCTTGGCAAAGTACTCGATGAAGGAGATGAAGAAATCTATCGTATTCGCGGATCAACGGATGTCCGACATTTCGCTGGCGTCTGTGGTGACTCTCATAGGAACATCAAAGCCACTGCTTAAATCTGCCATTCGAAGCACGGGATCCTTACGAAGCATCAGCTCGTCCGTCAGATTTTCCCTGCCAGTGGAAACTCTGCGAGAAGAAGATAATGCGTTAATGAAGATTGGAAATTGGGAGGTTGTCTGCGATGTCAGCAACGACGAGATTGCCGATGGTTCGTTAGTAACGTGGAGATCGTTGAGACGTACGAGACTGTGCAAGATCGTAATGTGCTTGGCTTTCGGCTTGATCGTACCGTCCGTTCTCATTGTGCCGGTTCTCGTGTACGAGGACAAAACGAACGACGCGACACCGTGAACAAAAATTTCTTCACGAAAGTTCGCACAAAAAATATGCACGGTTTTTTCATTACATACATTTTTGTAGTAACGATGTTTCACTAATTTTCAACTGCGAAAAAGGAAAAAAAAAAACACTGGAACACGCGTTAATAATATTCGTATTTCATGACTGGCTGCTCACCTTCGAACGTCGTCTTTGTACTCCACTTCTGCCCTCAGGTGTTTGCATAAGGCCGAGCTTTGTTCCAACTTCAATTGTTAGACAATCAAGGTAAAAAAAATGTAAATCAGACCAATAAAACAGGCGCATTCCATGTAGTTGTGAGTTACATTGAACAAACAAGAGGGAAATTCTGAACTCAACGGCATTGCGTAATCATTCGCTCCAGAGCGTTTAGATAATGAAGTATACAAGAGAGAGCCCCAGGTCCAGTGGCGTGAATATATGGATACAGATATACAGTTAGAAGTTTCTAAGCCACGAGTGAGGCATGCCAATGACGGGTCGCCCTAAGCGGCTCTCGCAGAGGATTCGTGTTGAGGAAATTTTAGACACATCTAAACGCGTGCCTGATGGACAATTTTTCTAGAAGTGCGATAAAAGTAGTGTTTTTTGGTTTCTCTCTCCTAACGATTCCAACTAACGAGATAGCGAGATGCAAACAACCGTGAATCGCAAAGGACTCGTCGTGTGTTTTAATCTAGTACATAATTGTCTATGTAAATGTTGTCAAGGTAAAAGTTGGATATCGTGCAGAGGCGATTAGATAAGGGCTGTCGAGCAGCAAGAGGGTAGGTTTCTCGGTGCGTTAAATACGTTGCGTAAAGTTCCAGGCACAATAACTGAATAAGGATCAGAGAAAAACAGGACGATTATTACGAGAACGTGAAGATCTAGCGAGCTGTTTGTTCATTTCACTTGTGTGTGTGTGTGTGTGTCTGCATGTGTCGTGTCAATTTTTGGGATACTTTGTACGTATTAGAGAGACCGTGGTGGTTTTGTTACAGAGAAAACTTTTTAGGCTATAGAGTGATATTTAGAGGGTATAGAGAGGGTGATGTACAATCTGACAAAGGCTTAAGGTGACGGTACCTCCGTCTCGCGGCCGCCCTTGGGGCGAGTACGAGAGGTGCGGCTGTAGGGGATGGCGTCACTGCGGCTGCTGCCACTGCCGCTGCTGCGGCTGCCGATGGTGCGGCTGCTCCCAACCAACTCCAAGGCATCGCCGGCAATCTGTATCCTGTCAAAATAGTTAGTGGACCGTCGCTCGGCCCAATTATCGATACTCCCACGTCTGGCTCTTTTTCTCTTAATCATTTTCCTTTCTCTTTCTTTCGTTCAATGCAAAACGGTGGTCGTTAGTCTGGCGGAGATGGCTGGCTGGTGGCTTGATCGTTGCATTTACACAACACTGGAAATCACTTTTGTAAAGATTTTTTTCGTTCGACAAGGTAATCGAGGGACGGAGTTTCGGGGATTCGAAGCTTTTTTCCAACACAAGTTCGATGAGCTCGATTAAATTTTGTGTCTAGGACTAATTTTTAAGATAACTCTCACGTGGCAACTCGATCGGGACGATAAATTTCCCCAAGTAAAAGTTCCATGCGGCTAATGATCTTTCTCACGGAAATAGGCAACACTTTGGTTGATGTACAACCGTAAAAAAAAAAAAAGCTAGATCAAAGGATCCAGCACGATGTGAAGTCTATAAATAAAAAATAAGGCAGAAAAGTATAGTAAAAAACTGTGGCAAATTTGACGGGATAGTAGTTTCCGAGAAGAATTTCGAATGGTTAGGTCGAGGAATCGTCCATATGTCAAGAGCCATCGCAGTGAAGGCGAGCCAGGGATGCTGCAAGTAATTAATATGATTGAACCCTCATTCGATGGATACGGAGCTTGCGGGGAACGGTGTAGTGAGATGGCAGTTGGTTGATAGGGTTTGGTACAAGCACCGAGACTCGTGAGCGGGGTCGAGCCTCGAGTCTGGCCTCGCTGGCTGGTCGAGATGAACGGAGACGAGGGTCGAAGGGTGGAAAAGGTGGTCGAGGGAGCAGCAGCACCGGCAGCAGCGACGGCGACGGCGACGAGGGGGATGCTGCTGCTGGCAGGGTTGCTCCGAGCGATCAATAAATGCCGGCGCTGCCAGCACGCAGCTACCCCTGGACCACTTTCACATCCCTCCTCTCTGCGTTCGCTATTCGCCAACCCACCTATCCTCTCCCACCCTGTCGACTCTCCCATGGAACTCCTATTTCTTTCTTACTCCGACGTCTCGCTCCGTCTCACCGGGAAGATACGCCGCCCGGAGTCTCGTCGATATAGTCCAACTTTTCATCTCTCGCACGAGCGCATCGGACGCCCACCTTCTTCTCTAGAAAACCACCGCGCGATCGTAGAACGCGATTGAAACGTCTATGTCGGACATTGTTAGATCTTCGAGGAATGTGGAGACCATAGAATCTCCATTGGAGAAATTATCATGAGACACTGTACATTCGGATTTTATCGAATCGAGTAACGATATTAACGGTTGAATCTGAGACTGTGAGATTTCGATACTGAACGAGGATTGCCAGGTAAGACGGTGTCAAGGGTTCTTGGTCAATAGATAAGAAACAAATGAGATACCATCTGTCGAATGATAATTTGCCTCTGATGTTAGTCGATCGCTGAGTATATATAACGAGACAGGTCTTGCGAAAAAAAAATTTCTAAAATGAAAATTAAAACAAAAAAGTTATAGTATTAAAAAAAAAAAAAAAGGTAAAATTATTCGGATGCACTAAACTACAGTCGCATAACCCACGAATAAAGCCACAGTAATTAGGTGCGTGTTTTATGTATCTCTCAATATCCACTTAATCTTCCACAAAGACATTAATTATTCGTTCAAGCTAATAACCGTAAACTAAGAGCAAGATATCGGCTTTTCGGAAAGTTTCAATGGAATCAAGAACGAAACAAGAAATCTATGTATAACAACATTCGAGATCACCGTGACAAAGGTTCGAGCGATTGTGATAGGCTCACAAAAATGACAAAATAAACAATTTATGACAAAAATCTACTCTCTACCGTTTGTACGTAACAGGAGATATTTTGTCTCTCGAGTTCTATGCGAGATACGTGAGAGACGAAGAGCTACCTCCCCCGAGATTGAGTCACCGAAGCACAATTACATGTGTGTATTTTGTTGAGACAACACGATTAAGGGAGCGCCTCGTATTGACCTGGTAACTAGCCGAAACTGGAGGTGGAATTATAACGGGAGAATAAACACGAACGATATACAAACAGCGGCTAGACATTGTGCGTACATAATGCACCTATATGATTCCAGTGCTGGTCAACTAGGGTTTCTGGTCTCGAAAGCTCGACTATATACAGTATCATACTGTGGGGATGTTTCGGAGATATTCACGAGATGGGAGAGTGGAGAAAGGTGGATATAACAACCGGAGATGTTCAGCGTCGTCGTTGTATCGCGGACGATTACGAACCATGTTCGTTAACGCATGTTATACTAATGAACAATAGTATACACATTATAATAGTGAGTTTTGAAGAAACGGGGTGGGTTTTCGGGGCTCAAAGGGGAAACGTTAAAACGTCACTATATTTGCTGGTTTGGTGCTTGCACGCTTAGCGGTAACTAATTAATAACTTCTCTGTGCAAATGCCAAACAGTAACACTAATCAAGTGGATGTGACAAATTTCCATACAATTAAGACTCGAACGTTGCACGTTTGCATTTTCCCCGACACGTGCACATATGTATAATAATAGCAATGATCGTGCGACAAATCTAGATATTGTTATTGTTATTCGCGAAATATTTTTTTGGAAAATGCGAACGTTTTTAATGTTGTTCTTTTTCTTTAATTAGTTACCACTAATATAAGGCGTCACTTTGGAGCATGCAGCAACCACGCCCGGCCATTTCTCTCGCCAACTAACACACCGTGCCACGATCATTAACATTAAATTCAATGAAAATTAAACGGTTTCCAAAAATATTACAAATCTCGTGTTCTTTTTTTTTCTATTCCGCCTCTGGCGCCTTGTACTGACGTAGTTGTTACTAAAAAGTTATCAACGGCAAATTATATTCACTCATCCATAGTTGTGTGAACGCTATATAACAGTGAAATGAATAAAGGGTAAATAATAATATTAACGCAAATTCAGGAAATTTTTCCAATGCCAGCAGGCCCAAGGACGGACAGATCAACGTGAACGAAATGAACGAAAAAAAAAGAAAAAGTAATTATAAGATATTTCGCTAGTCGAGTATAGTATATACACTTGATAAATGTGTGTGTGTATTTATGTGTGTATATATATATCTATATATATATACACATATATATTATAGTATGTTGACAGGTGAATCTCATATGAAGGCAAGCCAAGGCCACGACATGAGACGTGCAAATTAAATAAGGTAATAATAATAATAATAATAAATATTAAAAAAAAGCAATTAAAAAATTCTCTCCCAAAACCGCTCCAACCACAACCAAGCACAACCACAGGCAAGGTACGGGCCTTTGTCAACGAGACAGTCATCAACCAGTGAATGTGGCGCATTACCGTGATTATTGTATAATATAGTAAAAATATATATATGTAATATATATATGCGATAAAGTATGAGAAACGAAAGGGAAATTCGAATAGAAAACGAACAAAAAATATTAATGATAAATAAAAACTATATAAATGATAAATCAAATGTAGTAATAAGTGTTTCAATCAATCTCAAGTCAATTCAATAAACATGGCGGTGATTCAATATTAACAGTAGTTGCAATCAATAAAAATGCCATTCGGATATTAATCGGAATATTTTCATCTAGGAGAGGGGGTGGGGGGGGGGGGGGGGGGGGGGGGGAGGCGGAGGACACTTCGAGTAATAAGTATGAGGACGATCGGACTGGGATCAGAATCGGATTAAAATTTATAGAAATTAAAAAAAATTGATCTGCCAGGAGTATTGAACAACGAGCGGAGAAAGAGGGTTTGATGGTCACGGTCGCAATTATAAGTTAATAATCATTAAATTACGATAAGAAATGATAAATAATACGAATTATAATATTATGTACGAAAAATACCTCATGCGTTACCACTGGATAGAGAGCCCTAGACTAGCTACTAGGCGATAATTCGTTTTTTTTTTTAAATATATACGTGTTAACAAAAAGCTATTATATGGCCAATCGCTGAGTCTGCAGCCGCCAGGGTGACGTTATTTTACGAACTTTTGTTGCGTCTCTCTCCCTCTCTCCCTTCGTTAATTGGTGCATTTTTGAAAGTTTTCTACTCTTTGCGCTCTTTCTTTTATGCGTTATCATTCTCTCACCATTTTTGTTACCACAAACGACGTGCTTGATATATTTTTTGTTCACATACGCGACAAAGAGTTAAACTAATTATTGATGATGGGCAATTCCTATTGGTAATTGTGTGTCGCGTTAATTATATACATCGCGAAATTATCTAACGAACTCTCGTGGGGTCAGTCAATGATCGAGTGCATCGTCCCTCGCATCGAAACTATACGAGAAATGCTCATCGTTACGCCTCGGCAGCGGCTCGCGAGGTTACCGAACGTTGAGAGTTGCGTAAAAGAAAATAAGCGGTAGCCCGAAAATACAATTTCTCGCAATACACCGATGCCCTGAGTGGAAGTAATAATGATCTGAGATATGAGAAAGAGAACGCGGTAAAGAAATACCCATATAGTTATATAAATACAAATATTGTCGATGACGAAAATGACGAGCGAGAGAGCGAAAGAGAACGGGTGCATTCAGCATTAAAATCTTCTGAGAGACAGAGAGATTAAATAACACACGAACACTGACTGACGATGCAGATGCATGCTAGAATCAAAAGATTTGCTTTCTTGCGTTCCATTCGGTCGTTCTCGACTAGATCGTTTCTTCCTTTTTTTAAACTCTTGTTTTTCTGTAACTTGAAACGCCATGCGGATCTTCGGCAGGCTCCCTTTATTGTTCAAATCAATAAATTCGTATATAAGATTTTTTCCGTTGCTATTCATGACATACAAAATCATCGTTTCCGACGCATTTTCACGCTTTCGTCTCGTACAAAATTATTGTTCACGTTCTATCTATTAATTAATGTATGTATTTGACTATGTTTCATTGTTAGTATACAAAAAAAGAAATAGCTCTCTTTCATTGCATATGCAACGCTTTTTATTTTTCGCTCTTGTTGTATTTTTTTTTTTCGTTTGATCATTGCAATTGCCTCTTTTAATTCAAAATATAGGCTAAACTAGATGGGGTAAAAAACAAGACGGCTCCGATAGATTCGACAAGCTGTGCCTAGACGAGAGTATAAAGTTGTCCCGCGCCTATAAAAATCTATTAATCGTCTGACTTTTTTACTTTACCCTGCTTACGTATCCCTTAGACGAAATAAGGCCCGCTCAAATTAAGTTTTGGCTTATAAAACAATAGATAAATCTCGTAAAATCGAGAAATTCGTATTTGCAATACTTTGGAGGAAAAAAAGTCAGAACTATCTTTATGTTCATTGGAATGAGTTTAATTTAAACGTTAATCACTGTGAGTACCCTGTATTCGTTTTGTTAAATCCACAGTGGAACCGTGGGGGTTAACGCTCGATTAGTCGCTATTACCTCGATTCCTGACTATCTAATTAATTTACGAAACTTAAAAATAAAATGCGAACTATTCCACTGCCTTGCACTGACCAACGGTAAAGTCATCCTCGCGTTCACTAAACTTGCCCTATCTGCGAACCTAGAACGAGGATAGAGGAAGAATTGTAGAAGAAAAAGAAAAGAACAGATAAAAGTACAAGGAAAGAAGGAGTGGGATAAGTTTTCGTCCATTCCGAATAATTAACGATACCTTTGCGAAGGTGCTTGCTTCGCATAGGTAGACTTGTGAAATAAAAAATGGACCCACCTTAGCTGGACCATGGCCTATAATAAAAACAAAAACTGTCCCTTTTTCCCCCGTTTATGCTGAGATGAGCCTGTACCGGGCCAGTGTTAGAGACAGGGACTAGCGCATCCGCACACTCAACACTCGCAGACGCGTAAAATCGTTACAGCGAAAGCCCGGAGTAAAGCGACACGAATCGAAAACAAAGATCACAAGAATGACTAGAAATCTATTCTTCAGCCGATCGGTGTGACGAAGCTTTTGCCGACGTTCGCTGTTACGATTTAAGATTTTTCTCACGTATTTCACTACTATCGCTACTGCTACCATCGCAAATGGGTTGACTTTTGTCTTTCGTTCTCTAGTATAAAAATACTTTCGATATATATAACTGTAGTATATATCATTTTTTGTATGCTTGCTTGGTCGTGGTGTGGCGGCTGTGGTCGGTAGTTTTAACTCTGGGGCAGAGCGGACTGTCTCGTTTGTACTTTTTTCCGTTTCTCAACATTTTCCAGGCCTTAAACACACCGAGCGTCTCGCGAGTGCAGCGGCACCTCGCGAGAGCACCGTTATTCGCGAAGATAATTAACGACGACTGTCGTCTGTGCGTCTGCCTTTGGTCAGCCGTTTGCGAATGATTTTTTTCACGTGTATCAAATGTCTCATAAATATTTGTCGTCGCCTTGGTCGTTATCACCCCCATCACGAGAAACCCTGGCAGTTCTCTCGTATTTCGGAGTAAAGAGTGAGGAGTGCCTCCTCAGGTACGTCGTGGATGCACCTACCCTCTGGCCACTGCACACACACTGTAACATCAAAGAACACCGAATATTTAGTACGATTTCGGAATAATTTTCACGTTCAAGTACAATTAGAATGTGTCAATAGCAAACGATGTATGTGATATGGAACGTGGCAACGACGCCCGTTATTACGTCACCTCGACGCTTTAACGCTTTGACGGCAATTAATAATAAGGAATTCAACCGGGCAGGGCAATTACAATTAGAGCTTGAGGGTGCAATTAGTGCTGTTGGCGCGCGTACCCATCGTCCCTATAACCGGTTATCAGGAAAGTGATTACAGAGATAAATTGGTCGAAACTGTTCGAGAGAAGTGGAGGAAGTGGGGTTGGCGCAACGTCCGCGAGGCGCGGAGATCGGATTGAGAAGGTACTCGTTTCCGGTAGCCAGACTGCAGCCTCTTCCGGTATTCTCTGATTCGAGATCAAAGCTCTTTCTACTACTCTACGAATTGCGACGTAACTTCATTGGATTGGCAAGTCTTCGCAATTGAATGCAAGAGTACAAGTTCCTTCCGAACTTTTTTGCAGAATAGAAGCTGAACTCAATTGCTAACTCGATTCAGTGGATTCATCGAATACAAAGTACCCAGTATGAAATTATGTAAAGAAAACAAGAGTCGAGATAAGATACAAAAATTGCATCTAGTGTTGGTGAAATCGGAAGGCGAGCAAATTTTTTATTAATCGAGCGATAACTTGGATGACGCGCTTTCACGTTACTGGCGATGAATTATCGGGTGAACAGAGATAGTAGTGAAATTGTCGGGGAGGGGGAGGGGGGGGGGGGGCGAAGGCGGAAGAACAGGCACCGGAGCGAAGGGTGGAAGCAGCGAGCCCTGGAAATGAAGTTACATGCCCCGAGGGATAATCGAGCTGTCCCGCAAAATTGAACGTACGAGGAAGCGAGGAAATTGGCCTAGGCTGAAGTGAGCGAGGGAGAGATCGATACAGGTCCTTGGCAAAAAGGGGTTGGGGCACTGGCTGTCTATCGGTACGTACGGAAAGATTGTACTGCATCCATCGTCTCGAGCTATCGAAAGATGTTACGATGAAAAATGTAAAAAATATTTATCACGTTTTTTCACTAAACTACAGAGCATTTGGGGTGCTCAACAAATAAATAAAGCTTGAGGTCATTTCTGTTCTCTAATTCTCGCAACTTTCCTTTCTTCCTGTTCGCCCAGCGTTGCTCCGGTACTTTGCAAACCGCTCTCACAGCTCTCCGTTCTATTGGTCGGAGCCGAGGGATTATTAATTTTCTCCGACAGTTTCTCTACCTCTCAGCCTCGGCGTCAACTTTTATCCGCATCGCAGAGAAGCAACGACGAAGGTGCATTTATTTTTTTATTTTTGTTCTTTTTTTAAGCTCCTGCATAGCCTGCTTGAATGGCGCTTTTATATCGGAGTAGAAACTTTGCTGTTGTATCGACATCCGCGTCTTTCTACGAGGATTAAATTTTCTAAAAATCCGACGACGTAATAATGAAAATGTTTCAAGCTCCTTTATATACGATGTATTATATTATTGGTTAATTCCACAGTACTGTTGCGTCAGAATTATAGTTATAATTAGAAGAACGGCTTGCCGAAATGTTTCTCAGTCGCGATGTATAAAAGCGGAGGCAGCGTATTCCCTCCAGTGTAGACGCGTTATTTGCGGGACCATTAATGAGAGGGGAGGCGAGAGAGGGCCGTGAATAAATTATGAATGCTCCCGCGGCTGCTGGGAAAGAAAAAGCTCGAGGGAAAGCGTATGAAAGAAGAGTGAAAAAGAAATATGAATTTCGTGGAGGATGAACGAGTGGGGAAAAATGTATACGCTTTCCTCGCTAACGAGCTCTCGTACCTCTTCCTTTGCCTTTTTTTCTCTCTTTCGGTACTGCGCATATATTCTTAGTTTTATTTCGACACGAGCTTACTGGTCTGTCGCCATAGTTTCTAAAGAAGAAATGGTGGAGGTCAGTGAGTTGCAAACAAACAACATAGAATAGCCAATAAAAGTTTAACAATTAAAGAACAAAATTGGGAACGTGATTTTTGTTTCTTATAATACCTCTTTTTTCAGACGGAATAAAAAAAAAATCTGAGATACTTTTTCCTTAATCGTAATATCCCTCTTCACTATTTCCGCCAAAGGATCGATTCTACAATCTTTACGAATCGACGACCCTTTCTAGGCACTCTCGGCCTCCTGATTTTTTATACAACCCCTCGAGCATTTATATACCCCTATTCGTTGTACGATACGCCGCGAGCGTCGTAACTCGTGACGCTGAGGACCGGAGAATAATTTAAGCTGCGGAAAATAGCAGGATGGCTCGAGGGAATACAGTTGAGAAAACGTTGCGAAAAACGACACGAGTACCGAGGGCGATGCCGTTTCGAGGGAAAAATTTCGTGTGCGGATAGTCGCCGGGAAATTACGAGACTTAAAAAAAAAAAAAAACCATGTTCAGATGAAACAATCTCTCTTCTCATACTTCCCCGCTAGTGTACGATTGTTGCGCTCGCTCTCTGATGAAATACGAGTGCGCTCGAGAAGAAAAGAATTGATAACTTGGCGAGAGAACTACAATTGGCTCTAAACTCACGCGTAAAATATTAAATTAAGATTCCGCTACTGATAGAAGAGCGAAAAAAAAACGTACCGTTTAAACTAGAATATATTTAAAAAATAATTAAATTTAGCGGTTGAGAGATAAAAATTGCGTGACCGGTGAAGGCTTAATTCAGCGTGGTAATAGGAATAACCTCGAAGAATAACTGAGTTATTCACCGAAGCTCGTTGCATGAAAGTGCATAGTCCGGTTGATGGATGTTTTAACGTCGGTATAGAGCGGATGAGGTTCTCCTCTCGCTACCCAGCCGAGGAATATGTATTAGAGGAACGGAGATATATAGAAGGGGCAGTAGAAGTCGGTAGAGAGAGTTTGGGCAGTTCGATCGAGTTAGAAGGCAGGAGCCACTATGAATTTGGTTATAATTAGAGGCTGAGTGGTGGAACTTTGCTCAGCATCGTCTCGACACTGCTATGCCTCTCTCCACCGTGATGAATCGGTACTCGATGCCATCGTTCAGCCACTTACATACCAAGAGATAAATAAAAGATGGAATAGCTTTCGTTCCGCGCCATGTTGGGAAACCCTTTTGGCACCTAACAGCGATCACTTATATTGTCGCAAGCTTGACCGGATCTATCTTATTTATAACTCGGACGGTGTGATGTGAATCTTGGCCTTGCGTCACGCCTCGATTCCTTCTTGGCACGCGATAATTTAGTACTATTAAGCTTCCCTCGTCTAATTAAACGTTGAAAAAAATTATAACGCACCTTGTCGTTTATCTCGTACTAATTGGCAAATAATTTTTTTAACAAATTCATCGATTGCTATTGACTGCTCAATAATTAAAAGGATTATGAGATTTGTTATCAACAAACGATTATTTCAATTGAAAATTTATATGTCGAGATGTGAAGGGCCTTGGCGCGTATAATATTTTGCACAGCTGCAACGTCTATTGCCGCTGGTGACCAACTCTCGCGTTAATCCGGATCAAGCCCACGGCGCGCTCGAATGCCGACACAATTAAAACGAGATTAGGACCGGATTAGAGAACGGAATCGCTGTCTCTCTTCCTTTACCCTCTTCTCTCTCGGTGGGTCATGTTGCTAATCGAGCTGGGAAACTGTCGCGAAAATCTGTGCGCAAGGCATTGCCCTCGTCGAATTGCTTGCGAAATTACATTGAAAAATTGCAAATTAGCTCGACCGGAAGGTTTATAAAATCGAATAACTTTGATTGTTGATTTGGGTACTAATGCGATTGTATGGAGCGACACTGAGTATCAGTGTGTGTGTCGCTTAGAATTTTCGACCTACCGTTCGGCACCGTCGGTGGTTTTTTCGTCTGTACCCTCGCCGTTGCGTTGTTCACCTGTCGAAGCAATAAAAAAACCGATTAATAATGATTATTTGTGAGTCTAAAAAGTTCCTGACATATATTTACAGATTTGCAAGTGGCTTACATATCTTTATGTCAATTGAATTTAAAAAGCCAGCTTTCAATATCAGATTTGTACAAAGTGTCGAGTTTTTTTTTTTACGAGCGAATAATTGTAATGCTTAATCGTGGGAATCGACTGCGTCTATGACATGCTGCAATTAAACAGATATAATGAAGGCAACTCAGCCGTGTGTATTCCAGTTGAGCAACGTGATTTAATTAAGCCGTTGAAATTGAAGTTACGCTATGGGCATTAATTTCACGGAAACTCGTCCGAGCAGCCACGTGCGAATCTCTATTTATAATACTATTCTGTATAAACCCTGTTTTATATATACATATATACATATATACATGTATATATATATGTATATATACATATATATACATATATATGTCTATGTACATTCTAACATTGTCAGCGTGAAAACTACGCCCAATCGTGCGTCAAAACATTTATCGTGTCGTTTACTATTTACGACTTGTATTGAGGATACATTTAACGATACGACGGTCAGAACTTAACCCCAACGAAACGAACTTATTGGGCGTAAATTTCACATTGAACAAAAATATATATATATATTTTCAAATTTATAATTCTAGTACTCTCTACTCTATTTTTCGGAGATGAGCAAAATGATTGCTTTCATAATCAATGGACCGAATTCGAAACGATTTTTCTTTAAAAACGTTCGTATTATACAAATATATTGTACTCATCTCCCCGCGTACTATTCGACGATTCGCTAACGTGAATATACTGCGAACCTTCATTGAGTCTCGAAATATTTATCTACCGAAATCATCGGAGCCGTTAAAGCACGGAACAAACATTCGTTCGCTCATTACCACGAGCTCTCGCGTATTAGTCTCTGTCCGCGAATCGCTTCTATCGATACTTTCACTCTTTCACTGTTCTTCGTCGTTTTGTCCACCATTTGTATTCATACACTGGTTACATTTAATTCTGTTTGTTTTTTTTTTTTTTTTTTTACTTTCAACCGTCCGGGATGGTTTTTTTGTCGACTTACTCCTCGCACTCGACTTTGTCACCGAACAATCGAGTTGAGAGCTGAGCATGAAGAGCACTCCTTATAACCACTTTCATCGAAACGTGGTTAGATGCAAAGAGATGAGGCACACGTACGTCTCTAATGGGCACGAAAAATCATTGTCCTTGAGAATTCGATATCGATCGCTGGATAGTCACGTAAAGTCTGAGGTAACTCGCACAACATTATTAGCCCGATGTGTCCCGTGGTATTGAGCCAACGAATTCTTAGGATAGAAAAGAAAGATACATACATTTTGACAATCAATTCGTATTCGTCAGGCGAATGCGTGACGAATAGTGTTAGCGAATCGTCGAACGTTCTTAATTACTCCTGGAAGATAGTGGAGCGTGAGAGGAAAAAAAAAATTCGTCAATAATACAAAGGTATTCGAGTAATTGAATAAACAATTCGAGGAATGAAGTACCGACCCTTACTCGTCGATTCATCTCACGCTCCAATTAAGAATTATTCATAAAGATAACTAAATCTATGCGTCCAATATACGAATAAATACTAAATACCGCGAACACCTTCGCACCGAATATAATCTATGATCTGGGGAAATGCTGGTTCTATATTATTTTATCGAATTGTCTCCCATCGAGTATATCTATTGATTTTCAATCAAGCGAATTCGATTAAAGTTAAATCGTAGAACGTTGATCCCCTTCATACCTTCGATAAGCAGATAATACGTTTTTGTCAATAGTTTTGCAATGTCTGTATGGCGAATATTCGATCCAATTGGGGTCAAGATCGATGCTGCGGGTTGGAGTTAATTAAAAATTCCTTAAACTCGATTAATCACTCGGAAGAACGAGAGGAATGTGCTGTTTTGTTTGTTTTTCTGTCTCAAGATTCCTAGTTTGTACACGATAGGTGGTATGACGGCGGGATACCGATCGTTGCGACGTTATACATGCAAGCTTCGCTAATGGCGGAAAGCTCTAGAGAAGGAAAAATAGAAGAACAGAAGCCCGGGGGTTTTGGTATTTACTCGCTAGCGACCCTGCAAACCCACCCCCTCCGGGTATATACCGAAAATACAAGGAACTCCCTTCTGGAATATATTTATAGTTTTCCCTTTCGTCGCGATTCACACACATTTACAGAGCTTTTCCGAGTTTGCCCTCGGTGACTATCCGTTAACGACAGACAGGCATCCCTCTCGAGTACATCGTACAGCCGTGCGCGCAACTCCCTCGAGGGTGGTACTCGTTGTGTAACCCGCGGACTCGACGATAGAACTGCGCGAAAGCACCCGGCCGAGTTTTCGGCTTAGCAAGTCAAATTTATGCAGATACAATGAACGCAGGACGGCTACGACGGGAACCTCGAGCTCTCTCTCTGACTCCGCGACCTGCTTCATTCCTACCCGTGTACCGAGAAATTTGCAAAATCCACTTCTTCAATACCAACCCTCGACGGTTTTGTGTCTACGAATTGCTGAAAGCTCCTTTTCTAATATGTCCAATAAAAATATCGAATAACGATAATATAGTGAATTTATAGTTTACAACAAGGACGCGAATATTTGTAATTATTATTTTATTTTTCTTTACTTTGAACAAAACGATATTTTGAGGAAGCACCGAGCGAAAGGATACAAGAAAATTGAGTATTCCGATTTACCCTGTGATTCTCACATATATTTTAGGCTTGCGAAGCGGTTCGTAAGCCTAAATGTGCTGTTGTAGAGGTGCAGCTCTTCATACAGACTCGCACGCCCTAAATAGTACAAAGGGTGTTCATTAGGATAATGGAGCATTGAACGGGGTTGGCGTGGAAGCGAGTCTGACGCTCTCGCATGGACAGTAGTCCGGGTATGCATTCTGCACGTCGTCCCCTCTCTTGTGTGCCTCGACACTCGTGTCGTTGCCCGAGTTGTCAAAAGGTTACAGCCCTGTATACGCGTGAAAATAAATTTCCCCTGCCCTTAAGGAACTGAAAATTCCACCCGCGGGGCTTCGATTCTGCTGCAGCCGACGTAACAGAAAACATAATATTTCAACCGCATCGCAACTGATATTAATCCTATAGTTTCGACGGAAATAGCAAGCCACGTGTCAGGGAAATGTCTTCTTTGCCCCATACTTTTTTTTTGCCTTAACTTATCGTGGAGCAACGTTCTTCGTGAAGTTAAAACTTTGTAAGGTTGAAAGTTGGCTAGATGAATTTAACTCGAAGGAAAACAATATAGAGGAACTTATCGTGACTCACTTAACCCTTTTTTTCTCACGCTTACGTGCCCATAGAATACACACACACGACCAGTTTTATTCGTGATGTACTATTTTTGCTTTTTTTTTTTTTTTTATCATCGATGGTAAGGTGCGTAGGTGCTCGCGACGAAAAGGTCCACCCGGCACGCGCGGGACCAGCAAGAGAATAGTAAGATTAATGTAAAGACGATAAAGCTGTGTAATTAGTAGAATTCAAAAGAAGAGAAATTTTTTTTTAAACGCAAAGAAATCGGTGACTAAGTTAAGATCTCGCGACTTGCAACGGGCAAACCTTTATTGTGGTGCGTCACACGCACACGCGCACGCGCACGCGCACACGCACACAACTGTATATATGTATTATATACGAGCCACGGTCGTTCGAGAGTTCCATTCATTATCGTATATATGCATCGCGTATTCACGTGCCGCACGTGATCGTGATTGCGCTGTTATATAAGTTATACTAAAGCATAAAACTATCACAATGAAGTATAGTGGAATATGGAAAGTGTACACACGAGATGATGAAGGAGCAGACACGGTCTCTATGTGCCAGAAGAATTTACACTATTTATGGCGATATATAGAGATGTGATGAAAGAAAAACAAAGTTCGCGACTAGACTTGCGATTTAAGCTCAAACCCGTGAGATTATTTTCAACGAGGCTCGCTCGTCTCAACCAAAAAATAATTTAGTAGTCATATAAATTCACTAGTATTAATTAGAAAATATGACTATTAAAAGTGTTTTTTTTTTTTTAAAGGCAAACAATAAAACTTTGATAAATCAGCGAAGCCCCGAGTGACACAATGGTTCAACGAAATATAAATAATCAATTTAGTCAATTTAGCAATGTGTTATTAATACCAAGCAGTTGTAAAAAAAAATAAAAAATAAAAAGAACAGGTGAGCTGCGAACGAAAGTATATAGGTAGAGGACGTACAAATATCAGTAGCAAATGAGGATTAATGACTGGTAGAGATCCAACGTGTAACAGATATATCTCGTGAGAGAGCGGGCAGTGCGAGTTTGTATACATAACATATTATCGATTCGGCATCGATTGGTTTCTTTTCCGATTTATACGTTCTGCCTTACGATTCTTTTTCTTTTTTCATGTTCACGTGTCTTATGTATCTTACCTTTTTGGACACATTGGACGTGAGGTCAAGAGGGGCCCCTCCTCAGTGTCCTAGAGTGTTTGCCATTAAGCTCTCTTTCTCTCTCGATAGAGCAATTGATAGATCGACTCTTTCTCTCTTTCGTTTGGTTTTTCTTTCTTTTTTTGTTATCAACTCATATTGTTTCATCGCTTTTCTCGCTCGCTCGCTCGCTCTCTGTTTTTTTTTTTTTTTTACGATCTATCGATTATTTTTCGTTCTCTTTTTTGTTTCTTTACGTTTTTTTGTTCTATCAACGCCCACGCGAGTAGCTCTACAAGGGACAACAAGAGATATGTTTTGTTTAAAATATATATCGTGAGGGCTCCCTTCCGATGGTCGATGCTAGAGCGGAAGGGCCTCGTCGAGGGTCACAGGTCGCAGACTCTCTCGCAGTTCGCGGATGATTTAACGCACGAGCTCGAATCGCCGGTAGAGCCGTCCAAGCCAATAACGTTGAAGTTCACCGTTGGCTCACAACACGTCGTCGACCACGAACCCCCAACAAACCCTCCGCCACAGACCCTCCCTCTCGGAATTCCCACTTATTCGCCACTCTCTTCGTCTTTTCAATCCTCCAGCATCGATTACTCGAAATTCGAGTCAAAGAATATTATATTGTAATTGCAATCAATTTTTCACCCGATAATCGATCTGGTATGAAAAATTTTTAGCCTCGAGTTACCGATATCGGAGGCTTCAATCCTGAACAGAAATGATCAATGGTCGAGTAGACTTTATATTTAAGCATCGAAATCGTAATCAGTTCAATGATAAATTATGAAGACCGAAAGAGTAAAATAATTGTCTTTCTCGACAATATCTCATTTCTATCGTCCGAACGTCGCGACAATCCTCGTTCTCCAATTCCCGATCGAACAGACTCAAACATTATCTACACATCATATATATGTATGTGTGCGTGTGTGTGCATGTCTGTTCATGTGTGTGTGTATTGCGTGAGTGAGTGAGTGAGAAGAGTGTGTGCAAGCTGTGTGCAGCAACGAATTTTTGGATGCTGAGATGCGTTGCAATAAACGAGGATTGTTACCACGTTCATACATTAACAACAATTACAATCGCGTATTCATATAATATAGCGTTATATGGATTATAGATAAATTACAAGTAAATGATTGTTGAACGCAGATACGTGGATTTTGACGTGAACGTTTCTGCGTTTATCAAACTAGTGTGCCTGAAATTTATAGAAAGATGATGAAGATGCGACGTTAGATTAGATTAGAATTATAAGTAACGATGTCTCCGATTATAGTATATTAAACTATGTCTTTCAAGTTTACTTCTTTCTTTTTCCTCTAATGTATATATAAGTATGTATAGAATATTTATATTTATTTATATAAGTATAAGAAAGTTCATGCACACCTCAATCTTTCTGCCCTCAACCACGGTGCCGTGTAGCCTCTCACGTGCCCGGTCCGCGTCAGCACTATTTGCGAATGTTACAAAACCGAATCCCTGCATGCAAGGACAGACAAAACAACATGCATTATAAACTCAACTTACAGACTGCCACGCTCGACGGGGCGAGGCTTTTATAATGCGTGCGCCCCGCCGACACATCATCTCGATCGTCGCGCATAAAATACGCGATCCAGATCGTGCCCTCGATCACGTTTTAATTCATCGTCAATAAATATACAACAACAACAATAATAATAATAATAATAATCATAATAATAACAATAATATTAACATTGGCATAATTAATATTCATATTCACGTCTTTGTCATATCACAATTTACTTATTTCAGTAGAACAAAATTTGAAAAATAATAACGATAAGTTGAATAAAGATTTATCACATCGTTCATTTTTTCATTGTCTGTCACGCGGCGTTGAGAAATTTGTTGATTAAATATTCGGCTCTCCTATTCGATTATATTTTTCTTCGCTACTATCTTTTTCTTCTTTTTCGTATTTATTGGCTCTCAATGCTCTATTATAGGTTTCTTTCAGATGTACCAGAGATATCGGATCGCAGATAATTAAACGGATGCTGAGAAATTAGATCTGAAAATACGTTAGGCGAGAAGAGAAAATAATATTGTGAGAAATCGGTTGAACTTCTTTGACAGCTTTCATTGCTACGTAGCGACCACGCCATTTTATCATCTTTCGAAGTATCATCATCATGGAAGAAAGAAAGAAAGATTTTTCGGGGTGTATCGAGCTTTGTGTATCGAAGCGAGCCTTCGATAACTTTTAACTAGCAAAGGTGAATTATATAAATAATTCAGCCATTTTAATTGGCACTCGGTATCGGTACGATCGATACGAAAAGTTTCGCTAACAATGGAGGTTAATATCGATTGAATCTCTTGGGGTCATACCCGATGTCATTTTTCACATTTATTTTTTACCTTCTTCTACCCACAAACCGAAAGGAATGGATAAAAATTCTTCGATTAATCAAGACGATATATTTAAAGATCAAATTATTGAAGCGTTTTTAAAAAGTCAGCCGTAACTCACGAGAACGTTTTAATTGAGCCATTTAAACCGGGAGCCACTGACAAATCCGTGAAGATGCGACGTAATCGATTTTTACGAACGCTACAGAAGTAAAAAAAAAAAAAAAAAAGTACAAGCTCGGCAGGGTGGTTTTTCCTCGACCTGCACGTGAGATCGTGTCTAAGCTTCGCCATTGCACCATGCACTTTTTTTCGCGTTGTTTTCTTATCCGATAGGAGGAGAAAATTGCACGTGTCATACACGCACCCCGAGGGATCGACGCCAGAGTAAAAAAGAGCAGAAAAACCACGTTGACGAAGAGGGGTGACAGAAAAAGAACTGTAGACTCCACGTACGGGGGCGAAAAGATCGAGACGATCAGTGACTTAATGAAAAGTTACGAAAGCTCGAGCTACAATAGCAGTACGATCTGAGATTTTCTATTTAAAGTGGACTTTTTCATTTTATTTTTTTAATAAGGTGCACCCGTTACCTTCGTTACGCTTTATAGTACACGATGTGCATAATTATTGTGCCTCCTCGTAGATCCACCTTGTCAGACACGCGATCAAACTCTCGACGTGATTTTTTTTCTCCGCGGCGCGAGTGAAATTTTTTTTTCCCTTCACCCTTTTCCTACTTCTTTCTCATGAATGTTTCATGACTCAAATACGAAACGCTTTTACCAAAACAGGAAAAAAAAAATGAATAAATTCACATCGACAACGAAAAAGAAGAAACAGTAGTAGCGAAGAACTGTTTGTCAGTCGTAGCTAACAAGTATACATGTTTACGGTAGAACATTTTTTATGTAGATAAAATAAATATATATATTATAGATAAAATAATAGAAGTAAAAAAAAGAGGCGAGCGAAGATCGTGATCGGATTAGTGACCGAAGCTGCAAACAACGTTAAGTAAAAGCGTTCTAAACAAATACGTATACACGAGGTGTGATTATACAAGAGTGATAAATATTCAAGACCGGGATCGTGAGTCTGTGCCCGATTATACATACTCTCAAATTAACTTGAATCATTACGTGTATTAATTAATCATGTCACTTTTCGTGTACGTGTGTGTATGTGTGTCCGTAATGTCAGTCTGAAATTGTTGCGTGTTTGTAGTATTTAGTGTATCGTTGTGCCAGGGACTTTCGGTGAAAGCTTTTTCAACCACCGAGAATACAACACGTCAATTGATTTTAAAAACCATCGTCGATTGAATTTTTGTCAGATGAAATTTCAAGGCACGTGTCGTCGGTGATTTAACTGCGCGTCGATCGATCAAAGCAGCATCTGCGTAGCTCATTCTAATAAGTTTTCATTGATGTAATGAGAGATATCGTATATAATATGTAACAGACTCGGACTTAAGGAAATGGTTAATCTATACGAAGCGATTATGAAGTTCATTAAAACATGAGCCAATTTTGTTATTTCTCTCATAATAATCATTAAGACGAGAAGCACCGAATGACCTAACGTAAATCGTGCTGTCTTACTATTTACATAATACAATAAACAAAAACAAAGAACCAAAATCAACTTATCAACTTTTGCCTTTTGATTGAATCGATTTCAAATACCTCTGTGATTGTTTGTGAAAGATTTTGCTTGATGCATTATTATTTTTTGTAGATTCATGCTTGTCGACTCTATCTTAATTTGTCGATATTCGATACAAATGATCAATTTAATTTTACTAACATAGCTAAGATTGTTGGAAGATATAGTTCGGGGTTTGAGAATTCAACGACACTTCCTTGAAATTTCGATATAATAAGAATAAAGGATGAAAAAAAAAGAATTTGATTTTCTCATCTCGAGTGACAATTCGGCGTGGACCCCGAATCCGATTGCATATCTGTGAGTAATATCTAAATGATAACGAGATGCGGAAGGCTTTCTAGCTATAGAAAAATGCAACAGCTCGTCTAACAACTACGAGGACTAACACCATTGGTTATTATTATTCATGTCGCAAAAAAAAGAAGGTAATATATATATATATTGTATATATATGTAACAATAATAAATATATGAACCGCTTACTTCGACACGAAATGTCAGTGCAAAATGTATGTATCTGACACTGAGATGGATCGTTTGAAAAGCACTTTCGAACTTTGTGCTTTTCAAACGACACTACTCGACAGCTCGTTATTCTTCACGTTTTCTATTTTCTTTTAGTTTTATTAAAAATCAAATATGTATACTATATAGTTTACTGTCTCGATCGTTAAAAAATGCTGCCTTTCATTTGGGGGGGGGGGGGGGGGGGGGGAGATGCCACATTCCATTTACATTGACGAAGCAGCTTTGCGCGAGGAATATGTGTATCACAGGCCTCACTTCAATAAGTATATAGTAGTATATATAAGAAAATACGGCTAAAGCACAGTGCTTTTACGAAAAATTGAAAAAAGGTATCTACCCGCCGAGTCTAGCTTGGCGATTTGCGGAAGATATATAATAATTATTATTTACGTTCGTGTGCATCGTGATTTGGTGTGTATCTGTCCTATGTGTTCGTGAGTGTGCGTTTGTCGTATGTTTGATATAATAAGAATATATATGTACGAATATCATTGTAAGAAAGCAGGTATGATGAGACTGAAATGGTTTTGACACGAGGCGAGAGAGAATCTATCATAGTCCATTCAAATGAAAAAAAAATATTTTAACCTTTAATAATGAATAGGTGAAAAAAAACTATGGTCCGCGCTTGGTAAGAGACCAAGCACGAAACCATATATGCTAGAGTGTTATTTTTTTTTTTTTACCTCGTGAAATTTGAAGAGATCCGCTCTCGCTTCGTAACTTACAAATAACATGGTAATACGCTGGCAACGCTTGGAGAATCAATGGTACTTCCGTAAATCGTTTATATTCGGTTTCTCAAGGATCTAATGAATAATCCTAGTAGCGAGTGTTTTCTTCGCTTTTGGCATTAATAGAGGCGAAGGATCGATCGATTTCTGCTCCACACAAATATACACAGTGCGCCTTTTTCCGGAGACGGGAGAGGCACATAAACATCAGCGAGAATATCAACGCCGTATAAAATCGAACTGATTGCCCTCACCTTTCCGTGTCATACACGTTATATGCTTGGTAATTGAACAGACATAGTGATAGTTGAATTCGTTAAAGATCCCGTTAGAAGCGAAATTACGACGATGAAAATTGTCGAAGGTGAAGCACCTTTTTCTCTTTTTTTATTGTTTCGTTTTTTCCTTTCGCGACGTTCGAACATTGGCGAAATCGCTGTTAACGGTCAAAAAAATTAGTAAGGGTCAAAAAAGTATTATATGGATTAAGTGATGCTCCGATAGTTTGTAGGCGTCCCGAGAAAAGCTTGATATCATAAACTTGTCTGGGCTATAGGGTACTTGATGCGGATACGACTCACGTATTAATACGAAGCGTGATTGGTTGTTGGACGCGGGTGGCGAATGTGACACCCGACGCGAACTTGCGCCGTTTGCTGTGTAGACGACAACGTCAAGATGAAACTGTTTTATGTCGGGGTGATAGACTTTCGATTAGTGGAACAAAGTTCGTTCATACTTGAGAAAGCTTTTTATGAACAATAAATCCTACCCGATAACCGTGCAAATGTAAGAAAAAAACATACAAAAATTGGTAGGTATGAGCTTTTTAATACCACTCAACGACGAGACAAATACCGAGCATCGGCATGGCTGAAAAAGACCAGCAGGAGCAGCACCGAAACGGTTAGCAGAACAACCTCTGGTAATTCTGGAGCCGATATCGAACGCAGGTTTTGATCGACGAGTGAACGAGAGCGAGTAAAGCCGGAAAATGGTGGAGCAAAAGGCAGAGGAGAATGAGGAATTCGTGGTGAGGGGGTCAACGAGTGACTGGCCAGCAACCAAGAGAATCGAGTATCGGCAATATCTCTCTCTCTCTCTCTCTCTTCCTCTCTTCACGCTCTGTATATATTACAAAAAAATGTTTGGCACAGTGATTGGCTCAATGAGAGAAAGCCAATCACTGTGTCTCAAACTCCATCGTGCAATATATACGACCAGCAACTATGGTATATCGTAGTACGTATATCGATAGTACTCGAGGTAACGCGGTACTGAATATGCAAGCTCACCCCGGATGCCGCATGTCGGTACGATGTATTACTGCGGGGATCTTATCCCCGCAAGAGAAACGCCGATGTAGTAGGTGGTGTACGCGATCATACAACCACCCTGTCATACATATTAATATTGAGCACTTTTGCATTTCAAACTAACATTCAACAGTCATGACGCGTTTATGTATATGTATGTGTATGGAGTTTTTTTTTTTACATTCATAGATATTTTGAAAGATAGATTAGGAATAGCGTTAATATTAATATTGAGCATATTAATATTGAGCACTTTTGCATTTCAAACTAACATTCAACAGTCATGACGCGTTTATGTATATGTATGTGTATGGGGTTTTTTTTGCATTCATAGATATTTGGAAAGATAGATTAGGAATAGCGTTGTTTCTGTATGAAGGGGACGAACTGTTGGCTCCCGACGTAAGATACGGTGACACAATGGTGCACCAGGGCAGAGAGAGAGAGAGAGAGAGAAAGAGAGAGATGACACGTACTCTTCGGTGGGATGAAACGAGAAACTATGCAAGAACAGCCGCAGGGCTACTTCCGATGTAGCCAAGTCAAAGTGCTGCCTCGCCATGCTTCACTTTTAACTTGATTGCAAAGTTCGGAGGTACCTTGACGTATCCCCAATGTGCTCGACTACATTTGCGAACACTAATGCTCACGACGGAGATGAATACTAGTTTTATGAAGTTCGCACGAATTGCCGAACGAAGTTTGAACTAACCTAAATGTGGAGATATCGATCGATCTTCTGTTTCGCAATTTTGTAAACACGAATGACAGTTTTTTATTTTGCGCAATGCGTTGCCAACGCTTGCTGAAAAAAACGTCGCGGAAGGCACGCAGGGCATTGTCGATTATTTCTTTTTTTTTTATGTGTGTTTATTGTAGAAATATAACGGAGATTATGAAAATTGTGTTACCTAATTTAACGTGCTAAATAAACGATTTCGTTTGTTTCGCCCATTTTTATTCGAAGCAGCCCTGCGCGCCGTTCCGAAACATTGAAAAAATCTCGTTCCCGCGACTTACTCAGTTCCAGGATGTCGTTGTTTCGTTTTAGCAAGCCCACGTGAAACTTGTCCGTTAAACTTTTCCAATAAAGCAACAGCTCGTCACGCGAATATGGCGAGGACACGTAAAGTGCGCCTGGTGAAAGTGTAGTTCGCGGCTTATCGAGTTTTACTCAAGGTGAAAGAGAAGACTCAAACGAGAAAAAAATCGACAAGTATCAAACGAAAAGGAAAATATGCGGCTACGTTGGCAAGAGCTTTCGAAATATGAGGATCTAAAAAAATTGTCGAAAAGTTGCGACATCCTGAAATATATTGTAAGATTGGCTTTACGAGAATAATGAATTATGATGATATTTATTCGTAAATGACCAGAGGGCCGAGTGAGCTTACCTTGCTTCCTCTCTCGTTAAATATGATCTCTACATCAAGGATTGGTCCGAATTGCTGTAACGATAAAGATCGTATTAATTATTTTATGAAAATAATTGGATATTAATACTGCATTAAAAAAAAACGTGCAAAGCGATTTGCACAATTACTTCCTCATGTTTTACGGTTTTGCTCATAACTTCCTCTACGATAATTCCGTTGTGCCATTTTGGCTACCTCGTAGAGGAAGCTATCATTAAAACACAATAAAAAAAGTTTTGAGGCAATTTTTAATATAGTCTTCAACGCTAATTACGAAACTATAACTCATTTTACTCTTTGCGTGATGTTTGATTCAGAAACTCCTGTCAACAAAATTTCAAACATTCAAAAAACTCAATATCCCATAACATTTAAACGGTTGGATCAATTTTTGCCATATTTAAGGTCGATACCTCCATGTTTACTCAAATTAGACAGGTTTTGGTGGTTTTAAAAAAAAAATCAAAATTCGATCAAATCTAATTCCTTAGGTAGATTTCGACCATTTCTAGTACGATGACATCAAAATCTCGAAAAAAAAAAAATTTCACGAAAACGATTCGAACGTCGCAAACTGGAGGGTTAAACAATAAGAATTTCTCACCCCAAACATTGCTCTGAGATCAGGATCTCGGAATCGAAATGGTATATTGCTGACGTGAAGCCGTTTTGGTTGTCCTTTGAGATCTGTACCCTGGCTAGCTGTGGCTGGTGTCGTGGCGCCAGAGGTAACTGGTACTAGAGCGGTGCATTCAACACCGCTTTCGGGACTCGCGTCGTTTCCGCCGCCGGGAGTCGGAGCTGCTTGCTGTCCGCCACCTCCTGCCGCCGCTGCGGCCGCTGCTGCAACCGCTGCCTGAAACACTTCCGACTGTGACGTCGAAAGAATATAGTAAATTTAAAACGTTTTATAAATACAATTGAGATAGTAGTTGTCTGCTGTTTTATCGGGGCGACACGGTTCCAATAAATCGAATGGAAAACTTGGCAGGTCGAGTTTGTTGGGCAAGCCGCAGAGGAAAACACGGTCTGACCGCGAACTTTACTGGAAGCTCTATGTTTAATGTGTAATCTTATACTGAAATCTGCGTTTCGCTTTGACATTTCACAACCAAATGAAGCAATATTTCAGTGTATTTCGAGGAAAAAATAGCAATAAATTGCAATAGAATAAAGAATAAAGAAAAATAGTATAGAGTGTGTGTGTATTTCTACAATTCGCTCTGATCCACTATCGTAGGAGAAGAAAACCGCCGAGTTTTAACCAGAAAATACCACATACTCAACTCTAGTCGGATGTATCTAGCTATCGGCGAGTTTGCAGTAACGAAAGCCGTTCACCGAGAGCACCTGAACGCTACATGCTCATCCCACGGTTGCCAATTTTTAATCGATCAAAAAGACACTAGAATAAACGAATCTCTCTCACAATCGATGTTCCCGTTATAAATCTCGATACTTCTCTCAGTTGAGAATTCTATACCCTCCGTGCATCCCTCGGCTATGCCAGAGAGAGACTAAACTCGAGTGCCGCGATTCGTTACGTTCAACCGCACGTCAAATAATGTGAAAACTCTCTAACCCGGTTACTTATTCATACATGGGTTTTTCTAAAAGTGTAATGCATTTATTTAAAAGTGTCCCATATTACCGATGTCGGTATCAATCTCTGTAGTACCCTGTAGTATTGTAGCTCGGTATTCTCTCGTTGCCCAAAAGCACAAAGTTATGACGCCGGACATTGGTAATCGTCGAAAGAAATTTTAAGGTAGAATCGATATACTTGTATTGGTATTTGTTTACGCTGGGATGACAAATTCCAGTGCTCGAATATGCAAACTGATGTTCGTGAAGACACAGGGAATAGTTTGGGAGCGAAGTGACGACTTGGTCTCCCGTACGCTGATTACGTGAAGCGGATCAGGAACGTGGGAATGTGGCTTTTCCGGGGCACGTGCTCGCCGCAGTAAGCGAACGAGTGAAAAGAGCGGAGCACCGATGTTGAAGTAGACGGGACCTGAAGCATAGTCCGCGACCGGTTCGAGTTTCCTTTCAGCATATACTGTTATTCTGTCTGCACCGTCTTTTAACAGGTCTACACCCAGAAAAATAATTTATTTGACGGGCACCGTTTATTTGGTTCAAGTAAAATATTAATTTGATTTAAATAAATATTTATTTGATTTAAGTAACTATTTACTTAATAAAAATAAATATTTGTTTAAATCAAATAAATATTTTAATTAAACCAAATAAACGGTGGCCGTCAACTAAATTTTTTTTCTGGGTGTAGTGGCTCTTGCTTCGCATATTTTTTCACGTATGTTTCGTCGACAAGAATTTCATCATCCGTCGACACGGTCGTCTTTACGATCGAAGACACCAAAGGAAACGGACAATTTATCGATTCTGGGTGATTTTGTTTCTTCGAGTGGTATTACAGTAAAGTAACGAAAAGTTTATTAATATTTAAATGGTCCTATTAACGAGAGCACTTACGATGGCTTGTTGGTCGACGCCATTGGGAGGAGGTGGAGGACTGAAACTTGCTGTTGCCGTTGCGCCTGGTGCTCCAGCTGGATGTGGAGCTCCGGACGATGCTTGGACCTGCGAACCACCCGGAGGTGGCTGTTGTGGAGCACCGCTGTTCTCCTCCTTCGCTTGTGCTGGAGGCGGCGGCTTTACCTCTCCGGCACTACCGGCAGCTCCGACAACGCCGGTCACACCGTTCACCGGCGGTGGAAATACACCCCCTCCGTAAGGCGCAGCCATTCCTGTCTGCACCATGTGCTGAAATTACAAAAACAAAAAATTATCTATTAATAAAAATCGTTCCATCTATGCGTCAAATTATTCTCCATACATTTTTTCTACCTCAAGTGACAACTGTACCATCGAGAATGAGTGGAGATAAAAAAAATGTCCCCTTAACTCATGATCTCAGATCGGAAACAAAAAACATTAATTTTCTCAATTAATGCTACTTTCATGTGAGCTCGAAACAGATTTCGTTTTCGTGCTCACCGCGAGTAAAAATTAATTTTTGGTATAATCATCGATGGAAATTTTTAAGTGTCGGGTATGATTGTACACGTAGGAAACCGTAAATCAGTCTTCTCGATAAGCCGTACGGCTTGAAGCAGTAGAGCTTAAAGCACACACGAGCTGGCAATGGTGAGATATCAAGCGCATTCAGCGGGAGGGCCGCGGATAATGAACGGTAGGATGATTATCGGCTAGTGTTCGAGGCTCGCTCTCAGCGGGCTACTCTACATTCTGCTATACATGTGTCGACAAACTGACGGGACTGTTCTTACGGTAGTTTGAATATTCGATCTGGTTCGATGTCTTTACAGCGATGGGCACTTTGGTCAGTATTTTTCTCCAGTCTGAAATCTAGCTCGGGGAGGGGGCGGGTGTTCTTTTAAGGGCAACAGCGGCGATATAGCAACAAGCTAGAAAATAAATCAAAGTCCGGATAAGCCAACAGGGCACACTATGAATCGCTAATTGAATTTTAATTGTTAATCACACCCTACCCGCCTCCGGTCCTTTCGGTGCGTGCACGAGGACTCGAAACGACGGAAACAATGTATCGGACCCGCTATAAAATTATAATTTCGATGATCCACAGGGTTCGATGGAAGCCGCGGTGGACGCCGAGATATTCAAAACGAAACGTGCAGTAATTGAAAAACATAAAAAAATATTTTACGGTTTTGACGCTGATGCGTGTAAGATAGCTTCGGCTGTGCGCGTGTGTGTGTGTGTGTGTGTGTGTGTGGTTTCAATATCCAAGAAAAAGAAGGATCGACTTTGTCCGACGGTAACTCGGGAGATACGAGGGGGGGGGAAGGCGATTGATGGGAAGACGCGAACGGACTTGGAATGGAGAAGATAGAACCTCGTGATGGAAAGAGGGAAAGATTATTCGATTGTCCATTCAGTCGCCATCCGGCGTCGTGTGCTCGTGAATGTGTTTTCGCTACTGGCTCGTTCGTGACGAGAGAGAAAAGAGTCGAGGAAACGCACGAATGGACGAACGGTCTGCCCTTGCGCTAGCGTACACTTGCAATGCTGATTGGTATACCGCGCCCGCGACTCGTCCACCCTCGCGAGCTATAGTTACATGTAAGTTTGCCCCCTCCGCGACACTATACCCGGTGAGTTATGCCAAGTGAATAATTGATTGGGCAACGGCCAGCGACGCCGGACACGCGCTGCAGCGACCAAAGAGGAACTGGAGATACTCAAATAGAGATGGAAGCTCGAATAGGCTTTACGAAAATACAATGACTCGAATGATCGGAAACGGGAGAGAAAAAACCCTTTGCTCGGAACTTGCGCAGAGAACTGCGTATCGAATTATAACGTCTCGACGTACACTTTTGGGAGGGGCAACCGATCGAGTTTGTACGATGTACCGAACTATTCAGAATCGATTTATCCTCGTACAAACAATTTGTTAACACGTGTTGAACGATTGTTTGATAAAATCAAAATTTGCCTAATTTTTGTTGTTAATCGTTAAATTTTTTTTCAATAAATGTATTCCACTGATATTTACATTGATGATGTAATGCGATTCCTCTCACACTCTTTACATTGGAAAAAAATTGAGATTTTTGTTCATCCATCTCCGTCGATTCTCCGGACTCAGCGTTCCCAGTTAAATACGCTGATTCGTATTAATGACCGGCAAGCCGCCAGTCTCGAGAGGAAGAGGGAAAATTTTGTTCCAACGTCTCTGATTCTCTGTGATGTACAGAAGCTCGCGGAGGGTTTGTCAAAGCGAAATAGTCGCGACAACGCTCTCACGATTGTACGTCGACTCCCGCAATCCTCGACGCGGGATTCCCCTCTCGCGTTTGTTCCCTTTAGACCGCTGTGCAGGCTATCTTCTCTGCCGTCGCTTCTGTCGGTCTGATGCGAACGACGATGACCTCGGGTCCGAGCGTCGAGGAAGTCGTTCATTGAGAATTCAGGCGGGGTACAAGGGACCTCTATCGCCACGCAGCTCAATCGTCAATCGTCGGGAAACGCGGACGGACGTACAACTTTGTTCTTCGGAGCGTACCATCGGAACAAAAGGGCTCGCTCGAGAGATTGCGACTCTTATAAATACCACACGCGTTGCTATTCGCATCGATCCGTTGGTCGACGCTCACCGTCTATAGAAAGATTCGAACGTAGGTACATGTGATGCGAAAAAAATATAAAAATCTATCGGTGTAGATATTCGCCGAGTTGAGAATTTGATGAAACGAAGAAAAATATTGCCGATAAGGTCCGATGATGAAGGATCGCTTGACGCAATTTTAATCCCAGGTAATCTCGAGAGGTAATAGTTGAGGGGCCGAAGGATTCGACCGAGGGTCAGGTGATGTAAGGTAGTATCGTATTATACGTTTACGTGTAGGTATATCGGGTATACACGGAAGGACAGGGAAACCTTGTTAAGGTAGTCCTGGCGGACAGTCTGAGCCCACGTGAGTTCAGAGAGAATTGAGAGAGAACTGCGAACACTTCTCGACGGGATAAAAATCTGAAAAAAATCAAGCATATGGAAGGTGCTGAAAAGATTGATTATGCATAATAGTAATTCCAAAATGTTATTAACAAATGAATGAAAAGAAAAATTGTTCAACAAATTCCCCGGCAACTTAACTTTTTGTTCATATAAAAACAATTTGTTAATCTATTTGAACACGTATGAATTTTTTCAGAATTTTGTGTAATTTTTTTAAATAACGTTTTTTTATCAGCTAAAAACGCGATTTTCAAAAATTACAAAAAATTCTGAAAAAATTGTAATTCGTTCCGTTCTCCGGCAATCACTGTGTATCTTTTGTATCTCTTTTCTGAGAGATGAAAAAATTTTATGTTCGATATGGCGTGATTGCTACGAGCTGGTAAAGCAGGTCAAAACAAGAACGTCGAGTATCGAAGAAAAGTTGTTTAGTCCGACCACGGAAGATGGAACTTGAGGTTGAAGAGGGTTAAAAGTTGAGTTGGTTAGTTAGGGAAACGAAACGGCTTTCGAAGGCTGTGCTGCACAAATTTCCCGTTACTCTTTTACTTTTTTATACTCGAACGACGCCATCTTCGTCTCGGTCTTGTCTTCCTCTCATATCCGCGGATAATGAGAAAACTTGGATGGATTTTCAGTTTATGAATCGAAAGGAGCGCTCGCTGTGATGAAGGCAGACCCATGAATATTTAATAGAATATATAACGGAGATGTAAGGTTTTAAAAAAGTCATTGGAAGCTTGCGGTGAAGCGAACGAATAATAAATCGATCTACAGATGTACGATTCGATATTGGTCCGTGGCAGAACGCGTCTCCAGAATCCGTCATAATCGGAAGCCGAGACGATACAAAAAAGGTTGAGTGCAACGAATAGGTACAACGCGAGATTTGTACCTATCACAGAAGGATTTCTTCCGAGTTCACTTGCAAGTGAAAATATACGTTGTTTGCGTGAAAAAAAAAATTGATGTGTGTGTGTATGTTTTATTTGTAAGTATAGTGATTGAAAAGTATGGACACAATGCCAACGGGCCTCTGTCCCAGATTGAGCACAGAACGAGAAAGAGGACGGAGGGTAGATTCGGGAGCAATCGTTGCAAGGCTTGTTCGAACGAAAAATATGCTCTTCGTCTGCACGGATCTCGAGAATATGATCCGTGAATGAAGATCCCAAGTTTCGGAGCTGAACAGCACGGAACGCCGAACGCTAAATATAATTTCGTTCGTTCAGTTACTCATCGCCAGAGAATTCTCGCGCTTATAATTCCGCGCGTAGGCCCGAAAATTTCGTTTCACCCGAGAATTCTTGTTCCCGGACGACGTTTTTCGTTCGGACAGTAGATTTCGTGCATGAGTTTGTGTGTCGGGGAGGGAAGCGGCAAAAACGTAGGAAACCGAGCGCGAATGCCTCCTGTATTTAGTTGTTTAGGGATCCCGTTTTGCGCTCCGGTTAGTAGGAACCCTGCTGGGCGAAAACGGACGATGAACGGGGAAGGGATCTTTCTCGCGAGCGCGAGCCCGCCGGCGGAAGAGAGATTTTGGCACGGTGCCATCTTCGAGCACAAAGGTTCGCCACCGCTCTCGAGCTCGCGGCTCTGCATCCCAGTTCGCTGGTTGGTACTTGTTCATTATAGGCAATGGGCCTGCGTCTCCGACTCGTCAATTTCCGAATACCCGTATCGGCGACTTAAATACCAGTTGTATTTTACTATCGATCATTCTAGTCGGTATTCTCTGAAAAATATCAAAAGAACCGGATATGCACCGAGCTAGTAGTAATAAATTGTGTAGCCGTAGAGATCGACGAGTTGGCTCTCGAGCGTTACAACGAGAACGAGTACCCGAGTCTCTCACTGTTCCCGATGCGTGTCCTGACGTCACTTCCGGCCAATCAAAAACCATCAACGCGACCCAACCTCGCGGCAGTTGGCGTCGAATTGTCTGAGGACCTATTCTCGACCACACGCAAGTTTTTTTTATTTAACTTTATACATTGCTTTCTTTTAATTTCCATTACTGATGTTTGTTTTTTTTTTTTAGATTTTAGAGAAACTGACTGTATTTATTGCTTCTAGATTCACTGTTTTCGTGTGGTTATCGTTCGTGGGATTTTCCCAATTTTGACGTCTATCGACTGTATTACAACTGTATTGGACCAAGTCCGCCGGCTTTGCGGATTTAAGAATATTACAGTATATTCTGTACTCGGTGTACCGAACGATATACGAGAACGTTGAAACATCTGCCGTATAGTTCGTTGTCGAAAGGGGACGTCTCGCGCGAGCTTAATTGAACGTAATTCGTGGCTTCGTCTCGCATCTCTTCGCAGTGGCCTATATCTCTATCGTACAAAAGGAAAAAGATTATAGAAAATCACGAGCGAATGGAAGACGAATTGGCAAATAATTTTTTGGTTTTTCTAACGTTCAACGAATCGGACTGTTTTATTCGATTGAAAAATGACAAAATTTTTGTGTTTCGCGTTGTTTTTTTGAAAGAAGGGAACGCGAAAGGGTGTAAAGGATCTATTCTTTGCCGTTCAATCGGGAATTGACGAATGGTTTCGAGGCTTGTTTGCTGGCTGGCTCGTCGAGAGAACAGCTCGGCGACCAGCATTCGACTTCCGGTCGATCGATCGAACGACGAGGTCCAACGTCAATCCGTCGACATCGCACCAACGGCTGAGTACCCCGGCCTGGCACAAACACGGGTGTATATCGACGGACGAGAGACAGAGAGAGAGAGAGAGAGAGAGAGAGACGAAGGTTCGGGGAGGTTAAGCGAACCGCGAATTTGAGCGAAATCAATATAGCTGCAGCGTGTAAATTGTATGCTACAACCTCGACCAGGAAACACAAGGCTTTCAATGGAATTGCGATCCATACGGACAAAGATGTATTCGACAATTTTCAATATTACATTTCCAATCGACTTCAATTACGATCGATAGGTCATTGAATTTTCATCGAAGCCTAGGAAATACGAAGCAGTTATTATAACAGTTCTGACGGATTAACCAGGAAAATATTCATAACCGAGTAATTTATACATGGAAGCAATTCGATTGCGCGGGGCATTTAATTCACCGCAGCGACGTCTTTGATGTGGCGGGTTCAAAAATATATTCATGAGGCATTGCATTGAATCTGTATCTTGTTAGACATTTTGTACATTTTAGAACTTTTCGATTAAAAATATGTTAATCAAGAGAGGCCGGTAGCGTCTCGACGCCAAGTACTTAAAAAAAATATGTATATACTTAAGAGAAATTCTACCAAATAGTTGTACTCGAGTATGGCGGAAGACAATTTTTTGAAAACGAAGCATCGGTTCGGAACTTTAAATACACTTTTCGATGAAAACCGGACATAACTGTTCGGCAGATGCTGCGATATCGTAATCTTGGGGCCGAAAATTTGATTGGTACGACTCTGGGAATACCTCGCATACGATTGGAGAAGTAGAATTCAAGATTTATAGGGGATGTTGGACGTTTCTGATTACAGAGATGAAGTTCAGCACAAAGGAACTGACGCGGGCGCATACACACACACACAAGCACGCACGCACGCATGCATACACGCACGCACACACAAACGAATCTGCCCTCACGGAGATGATGTCCTATCCGTTTACATATACGTACTGTGTGATGAGTATTTTTCCGAAAACCATGGAGAACCGAGAACACGACAGAGTCGTAGCAATCAATTAACTTGGTTAAACCGGCCTTGAGAAAATTATCTCTTGCGAAATAGGCGACGAAACGAGAGATTCGCGGGAATGACTTTTTTTAAATATATACATGTATACATACGCCCGATGACCGTAAAATATCGTTTCTTGCACGGGGTGATTTGGATATTTTTCTTAACGGGAGCCGAAAGCTTGAGGAAAATTGACATTTCACCTATTTTCGTAGGATGTCGATGTTGTTTATTACTAGTGTAAAAAATTCATCTGGAGATGCAGTGAGAGTTTCGTCGAGAAACTGCGCGTCAGAGCAGAAGCAGCAGGAGGGAAGCGTGCAAAAAGTGTCGAACGAGTTGTGTGTCCCTGATGGGAGTGGGAGTGAAGAACGACCGAGAGAGATAGCAATGGTTCGTAACTGTTTCTACGATACTTGAGTCAAATCCCAGCCAGATAAAGTCTAACCGTTGACGATGCAACAACTGTTGCAGAAGCATCGCAAAATTTGCATCGACCAATATTTACAATATTCCTGAAGTATCAAGTGAATTTATTTCGTATTTATAAAGCGTATTTCGTTTGACGGACGCCGAAAAGCCACGGACCGTTACGACTCTGCAATGAGATACAAAACCGAGGTCTGCCCACGGTACGAAAACCGAGGGATCCTTTGCGTATCTCGTCGTGTTCGCAATGAAAAAAATTTGTTGCGTTCTCGAAGTCGTGTGAAATTAAAGATAATAATATGTAGTGACGTTTCGATAAATCTATGCAACAGCGGAACGGAATTTTTTTGTTCGTTGTTTCAGTTGTAAAATAGTATGATCGGAGTAAAGAACAAACGGTAGTTTTGTAATCAGCGGGAAGGCTGATGACGAGTGACAAATTAAAGTTACCGTCTGTCACAGGGACAGAGAGAAAAAGGGAAAGAGATTAGTCGGGTGTTTGCGTGCGTCGAGTACAAACGCTACACTTTATAGTTTGCACTGCCCATCGTAACCGTTTTCGCTTTTCGAGTCTCGTCTTCGTCGTTCGTCTCCGTCGCGATCGTTGGAATCGGTGAGCACCCGATGCGGGGGTTGTCCAAGCTCGTGGATCGTTTGAATTATTCATTTGGTAGTCTAGAAAGAACGAGAGGACCGCCAGAGGTGTCTCTTGCATCCCCTAGCGCCGTCGTTCTCCCCAATCTAAAGATGACTCCGTGTGTCCGTACGATAATATTCAAGTATCCAAGACTCGTTCAACGACAGCGTTGACACGGCATCGTAAAAGGGGTTTTTTTGCCATTCGCCAGAGTTGATTATCGAAAATTAATGAAAATATCGAAATTCATTAATTTATCTGCAACGTGTTGACAATTGACTTTGTGGAAAGAGAAAGGTCGGCGCGCAGATGGTCGAAATATATGTAAAGCGTAGAATTCTCTGTCCCCTCGGCTTCCTTTTTCTCAGACTTACATTCGCCGGCTCGTCCCAGGGGACCGAAAGTGAGTCTCTCTCTGTCTCCCTCTTTCGCGACACACAGGCAAGCGCCAAGTAAGAGCAGCTGCCCCCGGCTGGCTCAACGTTCCCTGATTCTGTCGCTACGAGATGGAGCGAAGCGGCGAAGCAAGCCGAGAGCGAACCGAGAGCAGGCAACACCAAAGACGTATGTGTCGACGAAAAGGACCTCAATCTCTCGCAAGAACATCGAAGCAGCGAAGCTCAAACGCTTTTTCCAACCGCCGTGTCGAAACGATACGCCCGAGCGGTTATTAAAAACTGCGGTATATACTGCGGTAAGCTCGGAGGAGCTTGTACAGAGAACGAGAGATTGTAAAAGGGGTAGAGGAAAAAAACGAGATCCGACGAGCCGGGCTACGAAACTTGTCATAAACTCTCTTTTTATCCAGCAGTCTACGGACCACGCTCGCTTGCCTCCATGCCCAACGAGGGTAAAACTTTTAATAAACTACTGACGCTGCGCCCCTACCGTTCTCTCAACCCACACGCAAGTTCAAACAATAACGGCAAAAAAAATATATTAAAGACAATTAAAGCATTATATTATCGAAAATAAAAGGTACGGTTTTGATTTGATCGGTTGCTACGATAAAATATTGAAAGGATGACACGTAAGGGCAAGAATCGGAACAACAACGACACCAAGTTTTTGAAACCTTGCTAGCTCGGTGCTCGGTCTACAAGGGTAAAACTTTTAATAAACTACTGAAGCTGCCCTACCGTTCTCTCAACCCACACGCAAGTTCGAACAATAACGGCAAAAAAAAATTGTATTAAAGACAATTAAAGCATTATATTATCGAAAATAAAAGGTACGGTTTTGATTTGATCGGTTGCTACGATAAAATATTGAAAGGATGACACGTAAGGGCAAGAATCGGAACAACGACGACACCAAGTTTTTGAAACCTTGCTAGCTCGGTGCTTCGTGAATCGCGTGTTCCGCGTCGATTACCCGTCAGCGAGTAAAACTCGGCAGCACGGCCGGCAAGCTGGAGTTGGCTATTAAAGGGGTTGAGAGACACGGTGTACGGAGAGCCTGGTTGGTGCACATAGAAACGAAAAACTAGAGAGGGAAAAAGGAAAGGAGATTGAAAAAAAGTGAGAGAGAAGTGTGCACGTATAATATATCCGTCGAGTGTACTAGACCCACACTGGTGCGGCAACCACCGATAGAGAACCTCGATCACCGCCCCTCTTGAGATCCACCTTCAAACAGAGTCTTTTCTCCCTTGGGTCGAATTCATTTTTCAATGGGAACACGCAACACGGTCATTCCTACATAAGTTCTAGAAAAAATTCTCACGAGTTTTTTTTTACTTATACCATGTAAAAAATACGATTACATCGCATAGATAATATTTACAACATCAACAAAATATCTGTGTATATATATATATACTAACGAGTTGAAGTTAAGAACCCATCGGGGCGCACAGAATAGGTGAATGGTTATCAGGAACTGACCTGGGGCTCCCCAGGGGAACTTGGAATAGTCAGGGAATAGGTCAAACTTACAAACAAATCCACAACTTTCCTTTTCGTTAGGACACGATTAAACAACACTATCGAACTTTATAAAATATGAGAACATTATTATAATGTAATAATATATAATGTGCAAAAAAAAAATCACATTCACCGCAGAATTTAGTTTCTCAAATGACTCAGAAGAAGATGAACTACAAAAAGCCATATCGTTATTATAAATTTATAAAAACGGTCGCCTCTCGGCACTAAGCCACCACATGCGAAAAATTTCGTTCCTCTAATGTGTTGTACAGCGTCTTCCGAGAAATCGTTTCGGAGTAAGAAAAAAACGCTCGCGTAGCCTCGGAGATGCGGCCTGCTCCTCTGATTAACGGGTCACGAATGACGAACAATTTAATAGAGGGGCTCTGTGGCGCGTAATAACAGAGAGTTTTTCTCGCTCGCTCGTAAAGACGAGGCGGAAAGTGTGAGTGAAAGAGAAGTGGATATCCCTTGGGACCGAAGGGTGAGCGTCTATTCTCGAAGAACGGGAGAAGTTCAGGGGTAAGGAATTACGTGCGGCCGTGATATCAAAGAGACTGTTGCGCAATAGACTATGACTTATCAATACGGGCATTGTCTATCTAATACAGCCACCATCTTCAACGTAAATAGATGTACACATATATGTATGCAACCTACGGTAGACCATGTGCATGTTCTTACGTCGATGATAGCACGAAAGCTACAACGTTGAATCTCGGTAGTGGCGATGTCTGAAACGGTAGCGGTGGAGAAACACGCGGACATGGGTTACCTGGCACGGATCGATCTAACGGAATAGCTGAAACGCAAGGAGAACAGAGCCAAACACTGACATAATACCGCGGTGGATAAGAGCTATGAAACTAAAAAAATAAAAAAACAACAAAAAATTCTACATCATTCAACCCTGTCACCGTCAGAGAAACGTATTTCCCTATACGTTGGGCTCCTGACGACGAAGGGGTTGATTACTAATTTGATTCTGCAGATTAATGATAACGGAAAGCAAAGAAATTGCATCAACTTCATGGATAAAAAAAATAAAATCGCGAGAGGCCGTTGGCATTGGCACTTGGCCGGCGTCTAATCTCGGGCCAGAACGTCGAGAAACTAGAGAGGCGAGACGAAGCGGTGGAGCTCTCTCTATCGCATTTTCGAATTCTGCAGGAATACCGAGACGACCACGGACCTCGAATTTCACCGAGGGATGTGCGAGAATCCTTGGCCGGGAGCCGCAGGAGCACCTCGGCGGGCAGACTCTGAACCAGCTAGAAGATGTGTATATATATGTGTGTATATATATGTATATACCTCTTCGGCAACGCCGAAGCTTCCCCACCTCGGGATTCTCCACCAGTGTCAATATTGTCGGTAGGCACCAGCTTTGACCATGATAAACGTTCGCCAAATTTTCCCACTCTCGTGCATACCGTTGAGCTAGATAATTTAACGCCGTCCCTTGCTCGTCTATTGAAGAAAAAAAAACCTTTTTTATCCATCGATAATTTCACAATTGTCGTTATCTGTTACCAAAAATGGGTATCGCGGAGCTTGAGATGTTACGATGATCCGTCGATATTATATTTTGAGACGACGCACATGTATCGTTTGATTATCTCGGATAGATTTCAGTGTGTTTCGTCAAGGGTTGATAAGAGAGCGCGCTCGTCGCGTCTCGAGAGTTTTGTACGTCACTCTGGTATATTAGAGTTATGTAGTTGAGATACAGGGCGGAATTCTGAGTAAGCGATGCTTCGGTTGTCGATCCTCAAACTGAAAATTATCCATGTATCGTGTAGCATAAGGTGTCATAGTAAACGGCAGCGTAAACTATTCACTGTGCGCGTTTCGCAATAATACTGGCATGACTATAAAAATTTCCCAACTTAATCGCATCCCGATAGAAATTATGAAAAAATGGCACTGACTCGCCCAATACCATCGATATTTTAATTTGACTGTAAAATCATATCGACACTTGCCGACATATCGACAAAAATGTGTAGAAAAATGTTCGTCACGATTTTTGCTCTTGTGCTTTTAAACAATTTGACGTAGAACGTCTACGTGTTACGTTATGGAAAGGAAAAAACCTAGAACCGATCGTCGACAGCTGTGACCGTCACTAGTCGCTCGTGCGCGTCGAATAAGGAGGAACGAGGAGATGACGCTCATGGCAGACTCCCACACGGAGACCCAGAGCGTCGAGTTTTCCCTCGCGTGGATATCGTATGCCCGAGAGAACGGACGAGACTTGTAAATTTCATCCGCGTTCTAATATCGGGAGCGACGTGAATCCCATGCGCCGCTGAGCCGCAGGAAGCGGAGGGGGCAAAAATAGTGAAAAGTTCACCGGACGTCGAGGATTTGCCTCGGGGAAAAACAAAAATTTTGCGATATACATGCACAATGTCTCTTTTCATTGCAATTATATTATTTATTGCCGAAGAAGATTTTGCGAAAAATCGGCGAAACGGACAGACAGTCGGGTAAAATACGTATGTATGTGTATCGACGAAACAGAGAATTCACTGTTCTGTTGTAGGAAGCTTATTAACGAGACGATGGAGACGAGGGGAGCGGAGACCATGCGGATTGTCTCACCCTGACGCTACGCTGTTCGAGTGCCTAGCCGATAGCCCGTGATGACCCTCGTCGTTATCGCCGTATTGCGCTCCGTGTCCGAGCTCATCTCCCTCATGATATTTACTATATCCCCCTCAACGCTCTCCTTTCTACCATTTCCTCCACAGAGGATGCAAGCACACTCTCTAGAATTATTTTATTCATTTTTTATCTTTTAGGTTTTCTACGATTATTGTGAATTTCATTCTTCTTACATTCGTTTTCTATATCACTGTAACGATACAAGAGGGAAATAAATTTTCGTTTCAATTAATTAAATTTCACAAGTAACATAAAAAATGTATCCGTCATTACTTACAAAAATCATTTTTTATTTATTTCCTCGAGAGAAGAAATATTAAAGAATGTGTAAATCCGACTTTCGGAAAGTGACTGGCAGAAAAGAAGAAGAAGAAGAAGGAGAAGAAAAGGAAGAAGAAGAAGAAAAAGATACGTAAAAGAATCGTGCCTGACTGTCGGAGCCCGAGTTCGTCGATAAAGTGAAAACGAGGGTGGTGTCCCGGAGAGAGTTAACGGGGCAGGTGGAATTCGGCAAAGCTTTTCTAGACTGTATAAATTCCCTTGCACCGAGAGACTCGAAGGTCGAGACTGGTGTAACCAGGACACTTGATAAGACTCCCCGAGTGTAGCGAGAAAGACAGCCGTTGCAAGAGAGAAATGGCCGCGAGTAAAAGATGGTTTGCACAAAGACTGAGAGAAGAGAGAGAGAGAGGCAGCCAAGTGTGAAAGTTATTGGGCGAAGGGAGGTCAGGGTCACGAACCCACCGATAAGACTCAAAGATTTTTAAATATATTCAAACGAAAAACAGTTATAAACGCGTGTTACGTTCTACGAGAGGGTTTTTTTTACTCGCATTGGGAATAATCGGACAGATCGAAGACGAGAATGCCGTTTGGTCCGCGAGCCTCGAATCCCGGATGACTTAAAGAGAAGCTGCGACTCCGAGTCCGATCGATAAACTCCGCAGTCTCCCTTTCTCTCTTCCTCCGAACCGAAACGCGTATCGCTGAACCGGAAATTCTACGTATTCACCAATATCATAAAATATCTAGAGTGTGAAACTCGATGAGTCGAGAGGTGAAACGAAGGTGATGCAATAAATTTCATTAAATATACTCTTTCGACTGTCGACAAGTTTTTTCGAGTTTCCACGGTAACACCCTTTTTTTCCATACGGATAGTAGATGTATAATCCTAGAAATAATAATCCTGGAAATAATAAAAAAATAATCCTAGAAATACCAAGATTCACGAGGTTCGTGAATGAAGGAAAAAGATCTTTCAGAATTCGCAGAGCCGAGGCTTCTCAGGTGCGAGAGGGCCAATGATTACGGGCTTGCACTTCGAGAGAACTGTAACACAACTTCCATACGAAACACGAAAATAGATTCCTCCCGAGAGGAAATGTTCGGAAGCTTCGAAATAGATTTGGAAGTCAACGTGTAAAGGTGTTAAATAAAGTTATTATAATAGCAAGACGGAAAGATTGAAAATATCCGAATGTGGAGGATAAAGGTTAAAGGAACGTGGAAGCAACAACTCTGAGTCATTGTTTTTGTATTCCCTTTTCTTTCCTCACTCCTCGTCGTCGGTCGATCAGAAAGTAAATAGAGGGAAATAACTGTCCGTGTCGCATTATTGTTACCATTTCCGTAACGGGTCCACCGCGAAAACAGCTGCTCCTCTCTCTCATCCTCACTCGTGCAAACACCGATAGAAATGAGAAAGAACATATATAAAGAATCAATGGCGGAAGGACCATTCCCGTTTCAGTTCATACAGTTTGTTCCTTGTTCTCTACCATCGTGCTGCACTTTGTCTGGACCAATTTCAATATCGATATCATCGAAATTAAGACAGTTTGTAAATAAATTTTTGATATCAAACGATAAAAAACATTGTCGTTCAAAATCAAAGATTATGCTCGAAATGTTTTAGATTTTTTTTTCTTTTTGGTTCTGAGAAATTAGATTATACACATCAGATGAAACCACAAGTAATTTCACGGCCTACGCGACTTCCATATCTGTACGTCGTGTCACAATACATTGTACAAATAGTATACAATGCTGGCATTTTTCTCAAATCAGCATCCGAGCAACAAAGGCTACATTGTGCATTTGGCAAAGATGAATGTTAAGTTAACAGCTCTAGAAGTCGAGCCGTACACACGTGCGCGTAGTTCTATATATTTGTAATAAAAAGTAACGTCCGTCCTTGGAGGAGTGAGGAAGAAGGCTCGTAAATTTTCGAATGGTCTCGTTTCGTCCCGGCACGGCAAGGAGCGAAATATTTGGTGTGTGCTGCTTAGCGGTGCGGTTACCAGGCCCGGCGGGCGATCCAGGTAGATGGCGAATTACAGTTGTAAGAAGGTGAAGGCGCTTTTTAGTTCTTCTTTCGCTGTGTACGCGGAGCCGGCGAGGATCGCGTGAGAAGACAAAGAACGATTTCGTTCGTATATTCCTTCAACGTTCGGTATTTCACTCTCCGCACACGAGAGCGAATACAACTCCGCAAGGAACGGATACAACTCGAAAAGGCCTTGAACTCGAGTCTGTTGCGACGCATTTGGGAATAGGCTCGAAAGCTAGGATACGTTCGCTAATGTACATTTATTAACGGTCCAACAAAATGTCCATTGAGGTAAAGCGGGCAAGAGTCGTTTACGCATGCGGCAAGGCTACGTCCAGGTCAGCGTACAACGGAGAACGCCATATGGAGAAAAGGAAAGGGAACGATCGAGGCGTCACCCGACAGAGAAACTTTTCAGTCTCACACGTGCGCGTGCGAGAACAAAGAATCTCGACGTTATGCGAGGCATCGCAATTTTTAAAAAATAATAAAGAAAATTTCTTGTCCATTTTTTTTTATTTTTATTTCGCGATGACGAAGACGTCAGCCGACCCCGCGTTGACGAAAACGAGTGCGTTGTGTACAAAGGAAAAGCACGTGGCCGGTGTGCGTCCGAAGCTTGGACTCGACTCGCTCGACGCAGTGTACACGCAAACACGGATAAAGTATAAACACATCTCGTTTGCGTGTGTGTGTGACACTATTCGCGATGGTGCGGGGGGGAAGAGTCGAGGCCCGACACATACTTGAAAGGTCGAGCGGAAGTTGCGGAGGCGATAGAATTCGCGTTTGCCTAATCGTATAAATACACGGGCTTCTAAAAAAACATAACACGCGATGTGTCATGTACCTGTAGTATTCGGCAGGAAGTGGAGCAACGAGTTGCATGCTGCAGTCATTATAAATTATATAGAAAAACAAAAGTTAAATTAAATTACGTACTATTACGTATTTTATGTAAATGTTAAGAACCTCTGAAGCCGGAGTGGCAAAAAATGTACGGAGTTGGTAAATAAATGATGACCGCTAGAATTGGGATTTGAGCACCACGGAGCTCGAAACGGTCGAACGGGTACACACGGGCTACCTAGCTGCTGCCTGCGGATGAAAGGAAAGGTCAGCTTTATTGTGTGCGAAATTCAATCCTTCCGAGTCTCTCTACCTGCCGTCCAAAGGGACTCGTTCGGTTAACGCGAACGCGGGACGGGCGCAACGATGCTTTTACGATGTATACACGAACCGGCTCTTTTCTTTTCCTTCCTTCGTTCGCACTAGGTCCACCGATACGAAAAGCTTCTATATTAGTTCCCGTTCGTCCCTGCCATTCTCGTCTGTATCAATACCGTTTTCCCTTCTCTGACGTCTTCATTTTTAATTCACTTGCATCGATACAATTCATGAATCTTCAATGGTTTCGAAGGAAAAAAAAAAATCATTTGCGACCTCTCCCATACGTCATTGTCTTCGGCACAGCGCAGTACGTACTATTATCGTGCTCGGCTGGAGTCTCGTTACAGCATGCTAGACACAAGAATGACGAATGAAAAGATAATTGAAATCGGTTGAACGCGCGAGCTCGACATTCGTCGAATGTAGCGAGGAAGCAAGAGGGGATTGAAACGAACGGGAGAGGGCGGGGGGGGGGGGGGGGGGGGGGGGGGGGAGCGGAGAGAGCGCGCCGCAATGACAATGGCGAATCCGTGTTTGAAAATATCGACGTCGTCGCGGTGCGGGCACCGACGCCTGGCTGCTGCGGGCGTCGCGACGCCACCGACGTTACAACCTCGTTCGCGCACGTAACCTCAAAAAACTCAAAATTCGATCACACAATATTTCCGCAAATTTCACCTGCGAATCAAAGCATCTTCTCCTTGTCCCAAAATATCAAAACGATTTTTTCTTTCAAAATTAATAATATTTCCCCTTCGTTTTCCATCGCGTGCCTTTTCTATTCTAATAAAAAAGACTCTTGTTGGATAGAATTAATTGTCTGTAGCCGATATAACTCGTTGAATCGATGGTGAACGCGAAATTGAACACTTGTTTCCCGGAACGTGAGGCGAAAGGATCGAGCGAGATAAGAGACCATGGTTTACAAATCGTCGAAACCAAGGATAGGAAGAGAGTTCGACCGGGCTAAAATAGCCTCGCGTGGTCTTCGACCCGACGCCCGACGTCGAGCCGAGGACGCCGCGCTCGCGCTTTCTCTCTTCTCTCTCTCTCTCTCTCTCTCGTTCTTACAGTTTCTTGCCTATGCGAAAATAACGGACAATGGCCGCGTGGTCATAGTTGGAAAAAAATTGAAAACAGTTGGTTGAAAAATGTACGGTAGACTTATTATTGAGACTTACAGGGTAGTACATCCCTTGCGGAGGTAGGAAGAACGCCCCAGAGCCCCACAGTTTGAGGCCGTTTTGCTCCACCGTTGTGCGAGATAAATACGAATCCAAAGATCCGTAGTCGTTTGACCTCCTCACGTAGATTGTGTCTATATATTTTTCTTTTTTCCTCTTCAGTTAATATACAACTCAATTATTGATCTTTTCGATATGAAACAAAATATCCACTTTGACGATTAAGCCCTCGTCCCTCTGGCACACGATTATTAAACGCGCGCACAACAGAGATTAACGAAGCCGAAACATTCCGAGTTTAACAGGCAGTTTCTTCTCTCGTGTATTTTGAGCCTCGTGCGTTTACAAGTGATTCCAGGCGGGAGGATGAGACTCCTCGGACTCGGCGATGGAGAAACACGGTGTGTGTGTGTGTGTGTGTTGTCGCGCGTGTGTGTGTGCGCGCGCGCGTGTGCGTGCGTTTGTGTATGCGTGTTTAATAAACCGGCGAGCAAGATCTACACCGCCAATTAGCAAAAAAAAGGATTATGTTTTTTCTTTTACGTTGTATAATAGTGTAACTCATGAGCTTGATCTGATTTCGGCGCTTGTTCGACACACTTTGGCACCGAAAAATAATGAAATCAATAAAAAAAAAAAATAAAAAAAATTGACGCACCGATCGTAACGGTGTCCACTGTCTCAATCACCTCACACTCTATCTCTCTCTCCCCCTCTTTCTCTCTTTCTTTCGTCTCTTTCTCACGCTGTCGCAATTATATTTTTACTTTTTGTGTATAATATTCGTATCAAGTTTTCGTCCAACCGTTGCCGATCGATGTACCGTTCGTTTCGTGTCCTTTCTCTCTTGTTGTTTTTCTTTCTCTTTTGCGTATTTCGATCTTTGTCTATTCTCGCGTTCGTACACGTTTGCGCTTAAATGTTTATTTTAAACACACTGCTGGATTGTTTATTTTTGTTGCACCGTTCAACTTGTCGTTGTGTTACAAATTTGGAGTTCGAACGCGAGAGGATAGTTTTCGTTTAGGAATAAATACAAGCGAACACTGGAAAAAAACGAGACCGCCACAGTGCGTGGTCCCCTTGCGACTGAGGGACGACGCCACCGGCTAACCAACAACGCGCATCCACAGACGCGCAGACAGCGCCGCTGAACGGCCATCTTTGATATCAATGCGACCCGCGCCGGAATGAGTGTGAGGAGGCAGCGTAAAAGCCCGCTCACGACTCAACGATTTGTCATTACAATTATTTATACCACAGTAACGTATAACTATAATTCTCTGTTGATAAATGTATTTTACGTCAAATTTTCACGACTAAAATATAAGTATTGTTTCACGTCAGATAAAAGAAATGAGAAATAAGTGATTGGTGAGCATTAGATTCATAACAATTTTCAGCTATTTGCTCTGTCAGTAAACTTTGCCTGCATAGACTTTAGTGGAGTACTGGTTAATTACTACAAGATAAAAATGGCTTCCATATCAATGACTGCGAGTCGACATTGAGAATAGTCTTCGAAATCGCTTGCCACACGATGCTTGCAAGTGTTTCCACATTGAACTGGCTACTCTCGATTTCCGAGAACGAGGATGGTCGCCCGTATAACAACACTCCGACGGGTGTCCCAAGCGAGATCTAATCCTTATACGCAACCCGAGGTCCTCTGCAGCTTAACTGAGGGAAGAAGAGAAAAAAATCTATCCACTTCTTGACTCGACCGAGTATTATACAAGTTCGGTAGTTGCCTTCAAGAGCAAGAGGAAAAGTAGCAGAAGAACCAGACGAAGAAGAAGAAGAGCAACACATGGCTGTAACAAATGGCCCAGCTGACGCACGCTGTGGATCCTTTCATTTTTATTATTAAAAACCGGGGGGCTCGCGTGTGTATATCTCGCAGGGCGACTTCGTCCCGCATCCTATCGGCGCACATCGAAACATATCCCTCTCTCATGCTACCATTATTATCGTACATTGTGTTTCCGACACGAGCAGGCTTGGAAATCTGCTAAAAATCATTGAAATATTTTTCATTCGGTAAACAAATGTATTGTTGCCTGAAAAAAATTCTCGGTGCTATAAATGCTGCAAAAAATTATCGGTCAGCTATAAATTTGAGAATGCTAGAGTCGTGATATAGGCATGCAATTTCTTCCTCCCTTTTTTCGACATCGCTTCGATTTTATGTCCTGAGCCTCGTTAACGAGATAAATAAATGCTTCACTGTGATTAACGTTGGACAAAAGTGTAACCATCGAAGTGAAGCACGTGTAAGCCATGAAAGTTTTCTCGGTGAGAGTTTCTAGCTGCTCGAAGTGTGTGGGGGCGAGGTCGAGGGTGAAATCGTCTCCCGCACGAGCTACCCCTGCAGAGCCACCCGCGTTCACCAGGCTTATCGCGTTTCTCTTTCACTATGGGGGTGGGGGGACGGAAGATGTTCCATCTACTACTGTGTACTCTTCACTCGCTGTATTGGGGGATGCTGCGTCACTAATAATACCGTCCGTGACGGTTATGGGGTCACCATGGCAACCCCAAAATAGTGACGGACTCTTTGAAGGATCATTTATTTTGTTATCTTTCGAGAATTTTTTTCACCGTGCATTAACAAAGTTGTAATCATCTCGCTTGTTCTTCACCAAAAACACGTGAAAACTCGGAGTCGAAACGGAAAACGAATGATCGTTAAAAAAATAGAAAGACGACCGAATGTGATTGTAAATTCCAATAACTCAATGCAAAAGCGAAAGCTCAATCTGCATGTATCGAAGAGACAAAAAATAAGCTATTTATCTTTCAACGCAATCTTTTTTCTCCCTTTTCTCTTTTTCTGTGTAAACTATTCATACTTTGCGTTGAAGATATCGTCAAGGTAGAAACCACGCTCTGTGAAAAAAGTGAACGTATCAGACGTTTCTCCTACTTCTCCAGAGTTTTCGAATGCAATTCACGATTTGTATGTGTGCATGCAGAGAGCGGAGGGAGGTAAAACAACGAGTGCTCTTATTTTTAGATCCCCTCGACAGAGAAAAAAAATATGGAAAGATTGAGCTAGAGTATAAGTGCGGGAGAGAGAAAACGAAGAAAGAAAAATAAGGGGGGGGGGGGGGGGGGGAGGGTAGGGGAAGTAGCTTGGGGCAGCACGGGCGTTACAGCTGCGGCGCACATGCGCTTCGCCTACCAGAGACGCCATTCAGCATCCCGCGAGAACTCTACCCAGAGCTATGACGACGAAACTCCTACCGACGGTCTCCTCCTCGTCGTGACGCCGTCGTACACGACTCTCATCCCCCCGCCTATCTTACGACACTATAAACGTTTTATTCTCGAACTTGTGAGAGGTACACGAGACTCCGGAGCAAGAACGCATCGCGGATACGAGAGATATCCAGACGAGTCGGAGGACGATTCAACATTTCAAAATTTCTAAAAATTTCAAATCGAACTGATTTTTCATCAACGAAAATTGTAACTGTTCGGACCTCGTTCGACACCACCGGCTCGTTACGAATTTTCGAAATCGACGTTGATAGATCTTTGAATGTACACATCTATTTCGATCTCCCGAAATGGCATTCGACTCGATGTTTTCGTAAATCGTAACATCGAGGTGAGAATCTCGCGCACGTTTTACGAGTCTGCCCCATAGGCGTTTCGCTGTGAGGTTGTCGAGAAATGGCAGTGCCAGAGGACTACGTGCAAGGGGTTATTCTCGTAATTTCGTGAAATCGCGTGCCGCACACGGTTATACAGAGAATAGTACTGTGAAAGCGACGCACGGGGGATGAACGAGAAGGAAGGACAGAACACGGACTTCACGAATACGACCAAGTACCCTCGGTAGTATCGAATATGTATACTGCGTTCTGCATGTATATATATATATACATATATATATATATGTCGGGACGGGACAAGGGGGCCTATGGTACAGCACAAGATAGGGTGAGATCGCAGCCCGCGCGGGGTTACCATGGAGACATTCAGTACGATACCTTGCTCTGTCTCACGTCCAAGAGAATCGTATTTTCGACTCGAAATACCTAATATTCTGACTTCAAACGCATCATAAATTTCTATAACCAAATTGACTTGTCCTGATTAAATCTTTTCTTCAAATTGTTATAAACAAAATTCTAGTCATCTGTATCCAAACTTGGGTAAAAAGCATGCAATTTTCGACTCCAGGATTGAAAAGACACCACGGTTCTGTATCGGTTTCAATAATTCGTGATGCGTCGGAATAATTGTAATGAAAGTGGAAATTAAAGCGTGCAAACGACCCTCTCATTTCCTCGAACTATTTTCACTATGCACAAGCGGAAATTCAATGAATGGACTTTACGAAGAACAGTGTGAACAGATATTCTTTTCGACTCTCGATTGAAATGTTTCACCCACGCATCAAAATATCTCCGATGTTGCAAATTAAAATAATACTAACGGTAGGGTAAACAACGAGTAAGAAAAATACTCCGACAGTGAGAGATATTACTCTTCAGTAAATAATAATATTTCGAGAGGGTCGAGGCGGTTGCGCTGTGGGCTGGAAACTCGAAAGTTTAACACACCGGAAGGGTTACACGCCTGTGCGCGCTGCTGGTTACGTCGTTAATGAGCGACGATATTGTATAGTGCACGAGTCGTGTACAGTAGTATAGCATCGTCGAGCCGCTTCCGCAGCTGATGCTTTCTGGCAAACCCGAGCGCACCAGTAGCAGAAGCTCCAGTCCGCTGTATATTTTTCCTTACGAATCCTCCTCGCTGTTCCCAATAATCTCGTCTGCTTCAACGTGCGGACTGCCGCACGTTGCCAGTTAGCCGAGCGTAACAATTTACGAGGGCCTCCGATCCAAACTCGAAAAGCCCTCTCGTGTCTACATACCCGTAGAGTCGAGTATACAAAAACAAAGCGTGGTTCGTTTCGGCTACATACAAAGATAATAAGTAAACAAAAATTTACCGGAATAAGACCGAATTTATAAGATGTCAATTTTTCTGCACAGAGCATCGATAGGATAACGAAGGGGTTGCTGAGTTACAAAGGTTCGCAGCATTGCAACGGTTCTTACAATTGTCCTGATTAACCCGCGGTACAATGAACGGCGATCCGACGCTCGGTAAAATTCTTCTTGCTCGCGACGACTGTGGAGCGGTCAGAGAGAAAAAGCGAGGGGAGAGAGAGGATGACATGGAACGAAGGAAAGTCGGATTACAGGGCTCCTGCGTATCCTGGCTGGGATCCAATTCCAGGGCTAAATATACATAAACCGCTCGACCTTATATCCGTCGATACTCGGATCGTTTTAAACCGCGTTCCTGCAACGCTCGAGGCGTGCGAGGATCTTCGAAAGAGAGCTTCACGAATTCTTATCCCGTTTAAATTTCACAAGTAGAAAGGTTTCGGAGGCGTCGGAAAATTCGTACGATTATTCTCGTGGCAAGAAACGAGAAAGCTATCTTTAAACTCATACATTATCCCCGAAATAGATCTCTGTGGGTCTAACCGTTACTGGCTGAGCATGAAAATGCAAATGAATTTTTTTTTTTTAAACTAACCGATGATTCGAGAGCGTGCCATATTGATACTGCGATGCTTGCGTTACCTGTAGAATGAAAATAATTCTAAACACTAGATTAAAATTACAAATATAGTCACTGTTAAAACCGATAAACACTGCCTTTCACTTACTTAAGAGGAATAGAATATTGAGAATATTTTGGTGTAATAAAATTAAGAGATGCGCTACAATAAATTCTTGCTGCGTGTTACAAAGACGCAGGACACAGGAAGTAGGAACTCGTTGCGGCTTTGTAAAAGGAGGATGCGAAACACAAGAAGCGAGAAGACTCACTGCGTCTTCATAAAAGGACGCAGGACATTGGAAGCAGGAAGACTCGCTGCGTCTCTGTGAAAGGAGAACGCAGGAAGTCCAAAGGCCGAAGCATTGAAAATATTACAGCGCAGTGAATGAACATGGATGCATCAGTCGCATAGTGTGCGCAGCGAGTTGTCATTGCAGCGTTGGCTCAAAAAAATTGAACATGTGGAAAAAAAAGTATATTCAAAGGGTTTCTACCGATCGACAGAAACTGATCGGTACACTCTTTGATGCAGGAATATTTCTATCGTCTAAGGGATAAATAGGTTGCATACTTCTCGGACTGCAAACGGAGCCGCTGTGGAATTTTAACCTCTATATCGCGACTGATAAGATTCTCATCCACTGTCCAAATACAATGCCGAAAGTCGAGAAAGGAATTTTCTCGGATGGACGAAAAAGGTTGGGCGTTTGCAAGCAGATGATAACCGTCTTCTCAGCATTATCGCACGTAGGTTTTAACAGATAAAATATACCAAGCGTCGAGCGACACTGAGAAACCTTTGCTTCTCGAGAAATACCGGCGAACGACAATTCCGCCGACTGTCGACGCGAACAGTCTCGAGCGCCCGAGATCGAGCGAGTGCTGCCATCGCGCGGCTAACGGCGAAAGCTTGTCGTGCCTCGCCGCGGCGAAACATGGCCGAGCGTTCAAATATTACTCGAAAAAAAATGCGATGCATAGAAAATAATAACCCTGTATGAAGTACGGTCGAGTAGTTCCCCTTGGATCATCGATAAAGATGTTCGGAGATTCGCAATGCCTATTTGCGGTCGACTAACGTTCAGTTATCGCTCCAAGGGCTCGGGGAAGGGGACGAGCCCCGAGCTTCAAATATTCCAATGACGATGGAACGCGTACGTCCAAAAAATTAGCGAACAGCCACGTTCCGTTTATTCACATTTCAGGTTGAATAGTCGACGTCTGGATGATTAATAATAGGATGATATTGATTTTTTATGGACAAGAAAGGAATTATCGATTACGTTAATGATCGAAGGTCTGCGATGCCTGAGAATAATTGAGATATCGAAGAGCCACGGCAGGGCATTGCCGAGAGCGGACGTTCTTCGCTCTCGGCGAATATCGTATGTAAATCATTCGTTCGACGTACCCGTATTTCGCGATCCAATAGCTTCCATTCGTAGTCCAGTTCGGAATTAATCTTCAAATTGCGAATTCGCACTGCAGGAAGCATCGTGACGATATTTTTTATCGTAAATAAATTGTACGTTGCGGAGCGTCGTGACGATGGCGTCGGTCTTCAAAAACTACTGACGACGCGACCGTTACAATTGCGGCCCAGGGGGGAAGGGTGGGCGGAGTGGGAGATGCGCCGATTCCCCGCATATCATTGGTTGCGCATAAGTTATTTAATTTTTTTTATGTTAATCGAACCAATTATTTCAATAATGAAACGACGATGAAATTTGTGAATGGGCGAACAAGTATTTCGAACAGTTAAATAAATTCGGAAGAACGATACATAGGTTGTATCGTTTAAATGCTTCGATTAAATTCTGATATCGACTTCGAATATTGAAAACTGCTTCGTTTCAGCCTTCCGTGTCGTTCTCTCTTTTTATCACATCACTTTCTCTGTTCTTAATTATCACTTAATTCCGATGAGTTTCCCCGATTGTTCACTAATTAATTGGAATCAATTCCCTGATGTTACCTTCGGGAGAGTTGATTAATTGCATCGACGGAAGTACTTTCGCTCGTTTCGTCTCGGCTACTCATGGTTCGACATAGTTCGAGACATTTTTATTTTCAAAGTCCGCCGGGTCTGCTATTTCAATGGCTACGGATACACAACGGATAGCGGCGGACTCGACACTTCTATCTCACGATTTGCCACTGCTATTTTCCAATTTTATTTACTTAAGGGAACGACGACGAGGGGAAGCGCGAAGGGTGTCAGCGTTGAAGGAGAAACGAATCATGAGGGCCTCCCAGACGAGCTTCCTCGACAAATATTGTCCGACAAAATCGAAACTCCTCGACTCTTTCCATTTTCTCTCGATTTCTTTTTTCGTTTCCTTCTTCCCCCCCCTCTCATTCGGAGCGTAGATAGGAATTTCACGACGTGTGGCAATTTTCAACGGTCGACTTTTCTTCCTCCTTCCAATACAACATTCGACGTCGAGCTTCGACCCGTCTTCTCTGCGTTCACACCCTTTTTCTCTCTCTATATATATATATATATATCCCTTCTACAACTTTCCAATCTCGATAAATCGCGAAAATTCGAGTTAGCACGGGCACTTATCGCCTCGAGCTAGTGCAAACAACGAAATTTGAGAATCGGACGGTTGGCGGAGACGGAGGAAGAGAGAGCGAACGAACAATGAGCACAAGACTGCGTTCAAAGCCTTAAATTGGGATCTCAGCTACAATTCTATATATTGACTGATTCATTTAACTCTGTAATTTATTGTTCAATTTTAATTGTTAATTCGATAGTGCAGCGCGTGGAATTATCTTGCCCTACAATAAAACTACGAATTCCGAGTGTTCGATAGATTCCTAAGGGGAGATAAATTGCTAACAGTCCGTATGTGTGTATATATATTATATACCTTCCTTTCACTTATTCTCATCTCTCGGCGAGGTTTTCCAGGAAAACCCAATTCTGCCTAAAACACATGTATACATGTCAGGCATTGAAAAAATACGTTTGTCGAGAAATCACACGGACTGAGAATACGGATACGGATGTTGTAGAAAGTATGTCGATCGAGGCACATGGCTCGTTCGAGATACGCCGTAAGGCCGCGCATTTATAAACTCGAGTCGAAATAATATTGGCTGTTCCAGTTACTTTATTTGGTTGAAACTCGCACCGAAGATAGAACGAAACTCCTTTTGTACAAACTGCACGCGCGTTATGTACGTTAGTCACCGTTTACCAAATTTGGCCACATCTAAAGGGATAACTGTGACTATTCAACGCAGTCTCCTAACTCTTACGTTTCGGCTCGCAAAATAATAATAGAGTTAAAAAAATCTTTCTTATTACTATTATATTTGTTGTTCCAATTCCACCGTATACCCTTGTCGGGTTTTTACGGAACCCCATCCCGATTCCCCCCTAGCACTCCCTACCCGCACTCAGCTAAGCTACCTAACTTCCAGTGCGTCCGTAGCCGACTTAGCTGCACTGTACCGCATTTGCCGGGGACACGGGGAAACTACGGAAAACCCGTGCCGGTACAGACGGCCATATTCTACTGATCCGCTGGTATTTTTGCACTTGAGTAAAGTGCAGAAACACCAAAGTCTCAGAAGAAAGCGCCTTCCGCTCAACGGTCGATGCGCCAGCTAGCGCACGGCTAAGCGGTCACCCATCCAAGTACTGACCGCGAACGAATCAGCTTGACTTGGGGGACCACCAGAGCCGTGCGCCAACCGCGCATCCACCGCTGTCGGTCATCTTTCTTATTACTAGTTTTTTATTTTTATACCAATTACGCCTTGAATGAAGGTGTCGCAGTTTTTTGATCGTAAGGTAAAAGATCCTCTGATGTTAAAAACTTGTGATACTTCATAAAGTGTCGATTCTATATACACTATTCGCTAAGAGACTATGCCTCGACTCACCGGCCGCGATTCGAGCATTTTATTTCCGCGCAACGGTTTCTCCTGCTTCTCGTGCTCCCTCCCCACCAGTTGTGAAGCTCCTAGAGGGGGTCTAACTTCTTAAATTAAATTTCTGAATTACGGCCAATCATCGACCTGGCAGTCTCCAGTCTGAGTTGCTGCGGGGGTGGTTTTCTCCCTCCGTTCTTGATTTCTCTCCTATTTCGTCGTTCGGACTCGGACCGGGACTCGTGCGTTTAACGACATCGACCATTGGAATCGTGGAGGATTTTCGTTACTACCGAAATTGCTGCGAGCGAGAAACTGTGACACTTGGTTCACATCCAGGGCTGGTCCGTTTCCCGATGCGCGTTAACAACTACGACTAAAATGTACAATACTTTCCCTGCCCTAAATTGTTCGCAATTTTTTCAACACTGTCGAACATCAACATTTTTTTAATTGTATTAAACCTTATTGAAATGTACATTGTCTTTTACACAAAGTTCGAAGCGGGCTGCTCGTGATGAGTTTTAGTTGCGTCAGAGGCTTAACAAAAGGTGAGTTTTAAAGCGATTTCTTGTGTTGGAGGCGAAATGGATCGTATTTGACAATTGACTTTTTAATTCCGTCGATTCGATACAACATTTTTTTAAACATAACGAAAAATATCAAGTCCCATAACGTCAACGAGTAAAAAGTACCTCCGTTTCCGATATTGCTCATTATGTTTTTTTTTCTCAATTGTTTTATTTCTCTGAGTCGCAATTTCTGAGGCGAGACGAGACAGCCGTGACTGGGCGATAAATTCAACGAAGCTTAGGAAACTTATAAGATTAATCGTCGGAAGATGAAAACAAGGCGAGTCATGGACATTCGTCGAATTTCCGCACGCGTCATTGGCAAAGATTTATCGAGAAATCGAGGGAGATGAAACACGATATATACATATGTGTGTGTGTGCGTGCGTGCGCGCGTGTACGTACATATATATAGTAGAATCTAATAGTTTTCGACTGTGTCTGACAGAATATGAAGAAGGCAAATCTTAACCAAGTTTAAAGTTTACCCATGGAAAATCTAGATAGCTCGAGTTTCGGGGCAAATTTGTTCAATGGGAAATAATTTAAATTTATCGTAACCGGATAGATGGGATAATGTGATATTCGATGAGGCGGGCGACAGAGACTCGAACGATAATCCATTACGAAATTTCAATTAATACACACCGATGAGCCGTGATAACCCGGAACGTAGAATTTCCTGCTCTCGTTTGTACGGTACGATCCAGGCAAATGTACAGTTCGATTATTTCGCGTAGTAAATTTCATGCATTCCCACATTATTCTCTGCCAACCACTGAATACGAATGCACGCTCTATTATTTCATTCACTCTCTATGTTCCATCATGAAAGAGTCAACGTTTAATTTTTTCAAATTTAATTAACTATCCCAAGCCAAATATTGTCCGGTAGAGACTCGTACGGTACTTCGTGTGTAGAATTGTACCATTCGATCTGGCGGCTATGTCGATAGCAGGACATTGCGTTGGTATGCCAGAGTTAAAAAATACACGAGTTAAATATCGAGTGTGGGACTGTAGAAGAGGAAGTGGAACGAGTTCCATGTAACGAAGTCGTGCCGTTGATCGGAGCAACGATAATCGTCTTCCTTATCCGCACCGGGCAGTGTCCATCTCTTCACGGTTCTCGTATGAGTGGTGCACACAGAAACCGATAGGCACACACACCGGTAAGTAGAGGAATAAGGGATGAGAAAGGCGGCGCAACGGAATAAATGGCGAGAGAACGAAAGAAACTAAATCGAATTAAGTTTCGCCAGCAAACCGGAAATTCTTGTCTCCTCGTCGTTCCTGTCGACCACTTCCACGCCACTTCCAATCGGCAAACCTCTGGAAGGTACTTGTATACTTTTATATTTCTGGGCGACAGAAAAGAGCGCCGAATGGTATGAAAGAGAGAAAGAGAGAGAGAGAGAGAGAAAGTAGAATAGAAAAGAATAGAAAAGATATAAAATTCGAGCACAGCCTCTGGAGGCTAGGGAAAAATCAACTCTTTTACCCCTTGCATTGGAGAAGCTTGAGTGGCGTATCAATCTTTATTTTTTCATGACTTTTTCGGTGTTAGTAGAGTAATCGTTTAATCCTTTCGACTCTACGTCAGTCCTTTATCCATCCATTTTGCCGTCGCAAAATAAAGAAAAAAAATTGCAAAAAGTTTATTTTCGACCGGAACGTAGTACTGTGTAGTGTCGTTTGTATTTCGTATCCCTGTGCGGTAGTGCAGACTCGTGCGAAAGTGCACTTTCGGTCCAACTAAAAGTTCCCTACCACCGTTCGTACGCCGGAATTATTTTGCATTCTACGGTGCGCGACAAGAAAGAGTACGAGAACGAGACGAGGACAAAAAAACCATTTTTCGCTCGGATCCGAGGGGCGTTGTACCTCGAGCACGTGGGTGGCAACGAAGACAACGCGGGCTCTTATCCGTACTCACCCTCTCATCTACCATTATTCATTCTTTACGGCACACTCTCCCGCTCGTGCGAAAATCGATCTTACTTTACGCATCGACGAGAGAGAAAAAAACTTTTCTCAACTTCACGTTACACTTAATTTTTCATCGTCACGTTTGATATTTATAGATTAGAATAGTGTACGCGAGAGTGCAGCTCGATGCGAAATGGCAGGTTTAAAATTTACGAGTGAAAATTAAAGGGGCATGAATTTGGATAGCCGAGAGAGTATTCTTCGAGCGGGCACAGAGAATTAAACTCCGACGTTCGTCATAATGAGGAAGAGCCGAACGACGTTGAAATAACCACGGAGCTGCGAAATTAGAAGGAATAAATGTATGAGTTACGAGTGAGATATTTAAAGCTCCGTGGAAATTCCGTGGAGCTCTGATGAAGGGAGATGAAGGAAAAAAAAAACGTCAAGATGAAAGATGAGGTTGATGTTCAGATCGCTGACCTCGTCCTGGCGATTGTATCTTTGTACTAAAAGTTTGCAACATGTATTGCTAATTGTATGAAAAAAATAAAAATAAAAAAACGAATAGTCTTCTAGTTTTGACGATTGGTTGCACGATGAAACACAACAATTGTAGTTCGTTCGAATAGGATTCGTTGTGTCAGATATGTCGATCAACGTTGAGTCTCGTCTCTCGCCGGTTCCGTTAATTAAAAATAAGGCCTAACATCTAACGGGAAAACTCGGCGATGGGTGTTTGATGACGATAGAACCCGCGCGTACGTACACAGGACACTCGATGAATAAATTTTGTTCCGTGTGTGCGATCGACCTGTGTTTATACGTTGTTAATTCATGTGTTTGCGCGAGTTATATCTACAGGATCGTAGCAACTGCATCGTAGCAACTATTTTTAAACTCTCTGCAGGCGGAGTTTGCTTGTATTCGATTTTTTTACGCGGATACACACGATTCCTGTATTATATTTCGCATCCATACGCTCATAAAGTAATAAAAACGAATTGCTGTAGATGCTCATCGAGCCTGCCAGCAGATTTTCTTCTTTTTTTATTACTGCGAATGAGCAGAAAAAAGTACGTGATTCGCATCAATAATCCGTGAGAAAATTTTATGGGAAAGCACGAGGGTGTGAAAGTATTGGAACATTCACGGAATGCCACAGTGGAAGAGTATTAACTTTTTGGCTTCGTACACGTATCGTAGACACATGCATTTTTTAAGAATTTCCTCTCATTACGTTTCGTTATTATTCTGCGAGACGAGTAATTAATTAATATTGAGATGGTTGCTCGATTCACTACGTACGAGTTTTGAAGGGTTGGATTTCCTGGATCCTGGATCCTGGATACCTATGTTAAACTTTACGCCGCATATATGTTACCACTTGCGGAGTTGCCGATAATGAAGGACTATCGACTCGAGGAACAATTCACTACAGCTAAATAAAGGTAGAGCAGGATGAAGTTTCGTTTGGACGATGGATAATTACCCAAGGTAAACCGTGGCATCGAATAGAACAAAAAATTAGTAGAGTTGGGAAAAGTGTAGATGAGAATTAACGTGGGTACTAATGTCTCGAGTTTCGCGGGTGATTGAGAAACCGTATAAAATGCAAATAAGAGCGAACCTGTAGAATTTTCATACGCTTTAAATTGGACAGAACGCGCGTGCTCTCTAATTGACGGCATTGATCGAGCGGAAGAACGTGCCAGAGCTCTGCTCGCTAGCGCGTTCCGAGGGTGGATCAGAGAGCTCGAGGGTCTAGCTGTGAAACGAGAGAAGCGAGTAGCCGGGCGGAGCCCAGGGATGTAAACGGAAATCGGATTATAAGCGGTGGAGGCACGTGATTGAATCGAAATCGTGGTGTACTATCCACTCGTTGCCCATTCGACGACCGGATAGACGATTCCACCCACATCTCCGGTGTTCATGTTAAATCGGATGCGATTCATTCGGCTTCTCTCAAAATCAATTTTTATATACCGTACATAATAATCGAGTTTTACATAAAAACATTGATTTCAACGAAAACATCGAGGATTCGAATTAGATTCGATATTCCATGCAAATTTAAACAAAAATTCTTCTATTATCCTCTACTTATTTATAACCGAAGAAGCAAAAACACAGATGAGTGCACTCCGGTTTAAACGCTATCGAAAAGTAGTATTTACTAGTATAATTCCTGGGCCGATAGAGAGCTATGTATATAAAAAAAGGGTCGAAACACGCAACGGTGACTGCGGCACTCAGGTCTGCTCTTCCATTTGAAAAGAATTCTTTAGAAGAAAAATGTAGGACGAGAAAGGGCATGGAGAAAAAAAAATGCGTGCAGTGGATAATAACGGAAACGCTTGTAGCGACATCGCTGAATAAAAGCTCCGTATGACGTGCTCAATTTGTATTCTGTTTCTTTTGCATTTTCGACGTGCATGTTCTCACGTTTTTATATCTCTTTTCCTCTTATCCCCCGTTGTAGTTCCTAGCCACGAAATCTTCTTTCCTTTTCTCAATGCCACGTTCGACGCCCAGCGGCTTTATCACCATCTCATTTCATGCGGTACTCTGATCTTCTATATCAGTGCATGAAGAAATGTGTTTCGTCGGACAAACAAACGTGTAGTAGAGGGTAGGAGGTAAAAGGGTCGCGGAAAGTAAAGGGAAGAAGCGAGGCAGAAGCGTCCTCCGATGCAACTGTCGAAACGACTACATGTACGGAGTGAGACAATACCTATTTTACGAGCTCCAGTGTGCTTTTACAAAAAAATATTTTCCAAGTTACTCGTATTTTTTTATCTTACAAATTAATTTAATGATCATTAAGCGCGATGTAAGCGGCCTATTAAATATTTAACAAAAACTCGTAAAAAATGTGGAATCTTACACCGTCAGTTGTTGTAACACCCTATATGTGGCTCGCTGGTTTACCCGTACATGGAATTGCGAACGACTATCCTCTTTAATCCATTCTGTCAGAGGCGAATGAACAATGCAGTCTGTCCCGCTATATGCCCGGTGGACAAAGCTTTGGGCTTTCCAATCCTCTCCGTCGGTTCGAAGGACAACTCGGACGTGGAGAGACGATTCGCCGCGGGGTCACGGATAGGTCGATCGGACGTCGGACACACGTTGACCCTTACTATTAGATACGTTTTTTTTTTTCGCTCCCACGTCCAACGATTTCCAGCGATATATTGCGTAACTAATCAAATAATTGATGTTCAATCTGCGTTAATAATTTCGTGTACGAAAGCTCTCGGACGTTCTATGGATGTTTTGTCCTTCGGCGGTTGGCGTTCGACAGTTGCCAAGCCTCCGAGGGTCGTGGAACCAAGAGAGAAGAGAGAAGGTCCATTAATCGACGCAGCAGGACGTTAATTCGATGAGCATCGATGCAGAGGATGTACCAGGCCCCGTAGGCAACGGCGCAACTCCCGATGCACACTATAATTATACACGGGATAGACGGGGTGTTGTGCAGTCTCCGCTGCTCGAATGATAAAGCGTCGGGATACACCTTGTCCCGCTGTATTGCTTGCGCTAAGTGCACGCAACTGATTACACGGTCTGCATAGATCATATCGTGCAACAAAATATACCTTCGCAAATCCTACACACATTCGTGTCGAAAATGGCTCTACTTGTTCATTAATCGAAAAATCGCAAATAATCTCCGGTCAAACGGACTCTTACGCGACGAACGAAAGGGTTGTTTTGAAAAAAAAAGCGCACACATACACAATTCTGATGCGATTCATGCATGATAAAGCGAGGGGAAGGGGGAATCAGGTCGCTAATTATCGAGAATTACGTGAGACGAGGAAGCCTAGGACCGCCATATACGATCCGCATATAGTTCCAGTCTGTTTCGGTTTTTCGTCTAGTGGTTCCCATAGTGCACCCAAGATTCTAAAGTCGTATCGGATCTTGTAGAGCGCGGCGCGCAGTACCAACAGTAACAGCATCGCCAAGAGGGGGGGGGGAGAGATTGATTGATTTTTTGAGTTGATTGAATTGAGCTAAACAGAAGAGCCATGGAGGAAAGTACAATCTATAGCGCCGAATCCTCGTTGCATGCTAACTCGGTTGGACCCGGAGCCCCCCTCAGCTACCGATAATGGTACACGGATATCGGCTTTTACCTCATCGACTAATTGGATATATACACTCCCAAATACACATAGACAGATGCAAACACACTGCTTCAGACAGTAGACAACTTAAGCCCAATGCACATTACTAGTAGATATACTAGACATGCTCTTTTAGACAAACTCTTCAGAGTGAGTAACGGAAAGATTTTCCCAGTGCAAAGATTAATCGCCGAAGCCGATTAACGCGACGACACCGAAGAATGTGATCGATCGGTACGAAAATTGAACCGTGCGAACGAATCTGTATCGGACACGGGCGTGTGTCAATAAATTGCATAACAGGTGTGCGGAAATCGATGGACGGCGATCTCTTCGAAACCCTTTCATTGATTTTTTTGTAGCTATAAAAAAAAAACATTTGTCATACAAGTGACTGCTTGGATTTTCATTTTAAGTTTCGCCCTTACGAACGAGCCGGCAAAAGCACTGGGAAATGAAAGTTTTTTTCTATCCGTGTTCATCACACAGTTGGGCATAAAATTCTAGTGGCGAGACGCACTCTACAAGGCGAGAAGAAAGTACTTTTTCCAGGTTTTAACCATGCCTTCTACTACCCCAGGGAGACGTTTGTTTCCCTTGGCACAGCGGGCTGTGTCGTGACAACGAGAATACGCGTTTTCCAGGTTACAGGTATGACACTCGCGGAGGTAGAATGTTGCGTCGCTTTTTTCCCCGTGGCGTTTCTCGTGGGGCATACGGGAAAAGTACAGGTGCAGCGCAAATAATGGTTCGCAGTGAGAATCGTCGACGACCGGAGGGTCGAGTTGGGCGTATTCTGTACTCTATAAAATGTTTCAACCAGGAAAAAATTATCGAATATCGTTAAAAAATTTAGTCGTCGAGGGTAAACTCAAAGAAACTGATTTAGAAAACACGTGCTATTTATAGCAAGATTAAAGAAGTTTAAATAGATGATCGGCGACGAATGTGGAGTTCGAAGTCACGTCTACGAGGTCCGTACGACGCGTATTTCTCTCGATACCGCAAACCATATTTCTTCGTCGGTTAGTTTTCTCTAACTCCGTGCAATTTGAGGTTGAATTCGCCTGGCTGGACACGAAAGGGGGGGGGGGGGGGGGGATAAAAAGGTTTATCGAAGGACGTACACGGTAGGTGCTGCCGGTGGGCAAGCCCGAAGTCGCCGTTGACTTTCTGCCGCGCGGTAGTTGTCGTGGTTGTGTAAGGCAACTCGTCTCGTTTCTCGGACCACAGGAAACTCTGGAAATAAGTATACGGCAAAGCAAACCTCTTACCTTTCCATTACCCGACGCTTTCCGTCAGTCTCACTCTCTCCGACAATCTTTCAATTCTCCCTCTTTCTCTAGCTTTATAGCTTTTTTCCGGGCGACTTTTAACTTTCCGGCTCCTTAATTCTCTCTTTGCGTAACTCTCACTGCACCTCGTGTTCAAATATCACCACCACCGTGACGATTTTTGACAGATTTTTTGTTTCTCTTCTCCATCACGGGCAACGGTCTCTCTTCTAAAGTACGAGCTTGACGTTGACGTTGATGACGAGCTAACAAATTGTCCGATAAAACGTCCCTTCATCGTCGACCACTCTCTTCGCTCATCCTGGGTACTTAATTCTTTACCTATCTATCCGAATCAGAAAGTTTCAAGATCTACTCGCCCGGATGAAAATTTTATATTGACTCCACTTTTATCCCGAAAGAATATTTGTGTGCCTACCACTCGCGGATGAACGTAATTCGTTACAGTCGATGACAACGAATTGAACGTTAATAATGCCCATTGAATATCGTCATCACTCATGATTATTGTAATGGGAGAGCGAAAGCCGGTTGGCATGCTTTTCGTTGATCGGTCGAAATGTCGCTAATCCATGAAGACCCGTGTCGAAGCATCAGTCAAGCTCGCACAGATACACCGGTCTCAAATGACTTCAATATACATATACACTTCGCTCTCGCATGGCCTCGACAAATTAATTTAGAATGATTGACGCCCCCGTGCGGGAGGATATTTCATAATTTTCCACGCACCAGGTGCGAATCTCGCGGCTAGAGGAATTTCAATATTTTACGAGCTTTCATCGTCGCATAAAAAGCTTCGGGCTCTCCTCATTAACAATTTAAAAGCGTAAATTTTTGCGATCCACGCTGGTAGGATACAACAGCGAGATGGCTTCCGGATCCGTGGCTTAAAAAATCAAGCATAAATCGTACAGTTCCCACGCAGTCTCCCTCCCAACGGACGCTATTAATGCAAATAACGTGCGGACAGTAGCGACAGAGCTAACACGGTATCGCGCATGCACATTCGTACAACGTCTCTCCGCTTCCTCCACGGTATTTATTCGGCTCGTAGGCTAATACCGGGAGGGAAGATGGTACGGTTGTGGTCGTCAGCGAAACATTTCGAAATCCTGTGCGAAACCATTCGAGGCTTCGACGCGACGGTAACGACCAATCAGTTAATAACTTGGGCGCCGCTATCGTTACACATTACAAAAATTTTATACGATTAATAACGAATTTTTGTGCGATTAACAAATCCCGACTGCCAAGGAGGGGTTCATAAGTATTCAGATAGCGCGGGCTCGGAAGCTTGTTACATACAACATACATTTACGTATACATAAATCTAGCCAGCTTGCGAGAGATCAAAGTGACGAAATTGAAGACACGAGAGGAGCAAAGCCAGATACGAGATGTTCGCTCGAGACGCGGCTGTACAGGGTACATACGAGCGCATAGCTACGTAGGCTGGCACCCCGCATTGGGAAGTTGCACACTATTTGACGTCTCGCAATTTGCGCAAACTTCGTTTCGCGTTCTCGCTTTGTCCACGCGAAGGATGTCTTCTGCCTTGCATGGGCAACGTTCTCGCGAAAACTTAATTAGAACGTGCCCAGTCTCTCTCTCTCTCTCTAAACGCTGCATCTGCGTTGTCTAAAATTAGACAATGTAAGATCCATGAATTCATCGAAAATTAAATGAATTCTAAATTGGTTCTAACTCATACCGCTGTGTCTCGCTCGCGTTCTTTTTTTCGCTCCACGTGCGCTCGCTGCTGGCGAGAGGACGAAACCAGACGATTGTTCATGAAAATGCTTCGAGGTGTGCGATTCGAGTATTCTTGGTCCTCGCCCTTTTCGGGTTTTTACTCTCTCAACCTACGTACCGTAGTCACTGTGAAGCACGTCGCGCTATTATTTCATGGATTCGCGGGACGGAGCGAGCTACGAGGTCGGCAAAGGAATTCCTAGGACGGTGGCGTTCGCGGAGAAGGATCGCGGCGAAAGGGGTTGGACCTTGCGAGAAACGCAACGGAGGAAATTGCGCGAGTCTACGTGGGAGCACAGCTTGTGCGAGACGATCGTCCGCGACGATTTCCAGCACGAACCCTGCGAAGGAAGCTGCACACAAGCTCCTCGTACCCTTAGAGTCGCGCGAAACCGGAACGAAGTAAACGCTCTTGGAGCAAAGGACGAGTTGCAGAACGAGACACCCGCGCACTGGATAGATAGGTGCGCTACGGTAATCGAGTCACGTACGTAACGTCCCTCGTGGTCTCCGAGCCGGTGTACAAATCACCCCTCCATCCTCAACCCTCTGTATACGACCCGCGGAGGACGGTAAGAAACCCAAGAAGCACGCGGAAACTTCTCTAAGAATTCTGCAAGGACGTCAACTGCCCGTGATATTGTATACCTATATATCTCTCTGTGTGAATGCGAGAACTGCGAGAAAACGCACCGAGAATTCAGAGTCGTGAACGATCATGTGGCTATCACCTTCGTATAAGTACGCAGTTCAACGCGCGTCGGATGTAATGGTTGTTTAATGTAGGAGCTTGTTGTTTAAACGGAATAAAGTTCTTTTAGTCTGTAACAAAAAAATTCTTCATAATCTAAAAAAAAAATACACTGGTGTACTATTTACTGACAAAATATAGTCTTTAACGTCCATAGGTGAATTATCGAAGGAATATGAAACGTTGCTTTGCTTAACTGAGAGCTACATACGGAGAGTAAATGAGTAGCTTTGGGCTTTCCTCGCTAACATACCAGCAATGGCAAACCGTCGTCTACTAGAGAGAGGGTTGCTCAGTTCTCGATGGGGTTTAACACTGTCGTACTCTATGCACGTCAGTATATTGGTGTGTACAGAGCGTTATGTAGAATTGGAGGAAAGGCTTCGACCAATAAGATTAGAACTTCCTGAGTCGAGCACGTTCTCGATCCATGAAATTATCCTAGTCCGCATCGCAGGGCTCGATCGTAGCGTCAGCCCTTGCCAACAATAAGCCGGCACTTCCGTTTTTCCTATTATACAATCTTTGAATGCTCTCGACTAGTAAACTGTGTAATACAAAATGTGAATATTACTATACGTTTTTTCTTCGTTAATTTTTTTAATCTACCGTATATGCATGTTGAGAAGTTTCAATCAACGAGAAGTTTCATCATCCTCTTTTTTAACAGCTCTAAGATCAAATTCCCATACACATTTTACTTGTGTATATCGAAACTTATACCTATATTTAACAAGGCGGAGACAGGCATATCAACTTACGGTTCTTTCTCTCGATCTTTGACTTGCCGTTTAACCCTCATTCGTGTGTTATTTCCTTTACGATATTCACATTCATGGCACAGGCTAGTTAGCGGCTGAACTGAAAGGCTGTGGTACACAAACTTCTCGCGTGTTTGCCAATGAAAGCCTTCCTATGTGCTGGTTACTGTTTTTTATTCGCGTATACTTTCAGTTCTCCCCCCCCCCCCCCCCCCCCCCCTCTTTCTCTCCCTATCCTTCGAACGAAATTCTCAAAGACGACAGAACACCAGATATTCCGTGCACATTGCAAAAACCAACCGGCGGTCTCTGAAAATAATTTGGAACGGAGATCGCGCTTCAGATATTTTAATGCTCTCAGATCGAACGATGTTGCTTTCTACTATTATTTTCAGGATATTATTGCGTTGGCTCATTGAGAACAAATGACGATGACGATGATAAAAATAATAAAAAAATAAAATAATAAAAAAAACGGATTGAAATTCAATAATGAATTATTTCATTTTATTACTAAATGTACGGTTCTTTGTATCGGACAAAAAAACTGACGCAAAGAAATGATCGGGAGAAATTTGTCAATATTCCTTCGAACTTTGGTGAAGACTTGACTACGACTTGGCGGCAATGCTTGCACCGACATCACCGAGTTTGGACACTGATGGAGCCCACCACCTCTGGGCTCAAGTTTTACCTCGGTATAATGGTAACGCGGTTATACGGTCAGGCGAAGTTTGAAACCTTCTCTTCGCTGGAGTTACTCTCGCGAAGGTGAGCGTGATAAGGGAGTTTTAGGGCACCTTCGCACACGATAAACTTTTGTTGTCACGAGGATGCGAGATACGCGAAATTGCGAAGAAACCCTGCTGACACCCGCGAGATATGCCGAGATTTTAAGTGAACATCATAAGAAAAAAAACAATCGCTCGATTTTGACTCACCCCGTGTGCGGCGATCGTAATTCCCGATAATCGTCGATACTCCGATTTTCGTAACAACCTGTAACGAAATTAAAGACAGATGAAGAAATAGTATTGGAGCTTTGAAGGTAGATGAATTTTGGAGTTTCTTTATCACAGGAGGGAATATCAAACCAAGCGGCGACCATACCGGTAACGTTCCGGTTAAATAGCTTTCCGAAAGCTCTTCAGTCTGCATAATGTGCAATCTCGTAGAGGATGAAAACCATTGCGAAAACGGAACAATAGCATCTACTCCTGTGTACATACCCGACGACAACAAAAAAACTGCTGCAAATGAAATTTCAAATTTTTCCGTAATTTTTGTTTACACCTGTTTTTTTTCGTTCCGAAAAATTAAGGCCCATCCGGAGCCCGGAAAAAAGATCGATAAAAAACGTTTGAGCCATCGAACATCTTTATCGTCCGTTCCCAACCCGTAAAAGTGCACTCGTCAATTTTTCCGTTCTTTCGGGTAGCGGCGAAACGTCGATCCCGCGCTCGAACTGCTCTCAGCGTAGCGAAAAGCCGTGGAAGGAAATTTGTGGGAAGCGACGGCAGGAAACGGAAGAGAGACCACGTAACTTATTGGTCGCAGACGTCGGTCTCTCCGGTATTTTTATTGCACGATCCGACATCCCCCTCGGGCGGGCTGTCATCTAGTCACAAGGAAGACGACGAAGGGAGGTTCCGGTATGTGACGTCATCGATTTTTTACGTCGGAGACTGTGTCAACCCTCGCACCAGCCCATACTGAGCCAATAGTCGTCACGATTGGATCAAAAATTAAGTTAGATGATTTTTCTCTGTCCGAGTTTTAAAATACAATTCAAAGTATTCGTACGATTACATCAAACGAAATTACCAGAAGGTCGACGATCACTGCGAGATTAAAAAAACGACACGTCCGATAATCGAAAAAATCGTTGGTGGAATTGTCGTGAACCTTACTAGGGTGAATTGCGTGATAATTCCAAGGATTCGGTGCTCTTAATTATTAATTTATTTATTTTCTTGACGGCAAAAGGTTTACGCGTCTGTAAGAAAGAGGAGTGTGGATGATATTTCTGTTGATCCTCTACCCTCGAGGCCATCCTCACTCGAGGAAAACGAGCGCGACGATGTCTCTCGAAGCTCTTTACGAGCGTCGAAGAAACCGTCGGCGTTGTCATCGAGACTCTCGCCTCGAGTTCCTCGAAACGAGTCTTTCCCCTCGGATGTGAGACAACGAGACTCTTCAGTCGACCACCGTGACTGAGAGGAAGCGGGCGGACGGGTTGTGGAAAACGATTTGTCCGCTTCCTTTTTTATTAGCAACAGCATCACCGGCGGCAAAGGACTTTGCGGGAGCCAAGTTCAGCGCGGTCGAGAGCTCTATTCCTCAAAAGGATTCTCAAAACTTCGTATCAACCTTTCGTGCTACCACTATACATATATCACTGGGGCTATCCGCTATACCTACACGTACTTCTTCACCTTTCAATCTCCCCTCTTCATCGAAATGCAAGTAGAGCTTTATAAAACCGTCGGGATGGAGAAGAAGAAAAATATATATATATATATTGCGGGCAGTACACGGTAGGAAGAGGGACTTTAAAATCAGTTTTCATGCGACAACGAGAGCGTAAGAAAATGAGAACTCGAGAACTCTGTGTAAAGCGCCGGCACTACAAAAGGATGAAGTGGAAGATGATGAAGACAGAAGTTGAATGTAGTCTTGGGCCGCCTGTATTATTAAAGGCAGAGAAGAAGTCGGGAAGTATGGTTGAACGTCGCTTTTCCTCCCTTCTTTCGCTCCGTCGGTCCTCTGTCAGAGTAGAACGTCGAACGGGTGGTACGAGAGTTTTCTATAGCATCGACACGTCAGCTGGTGCCTGGCGATCATGACCGAATAATAAAGCGTCTCCCCTGCTCACACTCCTCTATCCCTATTTCTCAACTCCACGGGTTCATGCCGATACGAAACTTCACTCGATATTCCACCCTGAAAGGCACCACGGGGTAAGCTCCTGTTCTCGTCGTCGTCGACGTAGTAATGCAAAAACGAAATACAAGCGAACGTGAACGGTCTCGATGCAGAAAATTGTATTTTCCTTCCTCGACATTACACCGCCGAGAACTTACCGACAAGTGGGCGTCGCTATTTTATTACAATAATCAGATTCGATCGATTACCGAAAGTCGATTTTTTACGAATTCGAATAATCGAACCTTTCGTCTCGAACACCGTAGCGACGTTAAATTTCATTGCCTCAATATTATTTTATGTTTTATATTTTCTTTTTGGCTTCCCTCGATAATGTAAGGTGACGAAAAGGGGTGAAACGAAGCTGAAAGTTATTCAACAAAGTCAGTGGGAATGAAATGAGGCACGGTAGGGAAAAAAGAGTAGAAGAAGAATGAAACGTTTGACGATGGAATGGGAATAAAAGTATAGAGAGGAGAAGGTTTTGGTAGGTTGAAAGCGGGCGGACGTGGCCTCGCGGATATATGGGGTAGCGGAAAAGCTGGGCCACGATGGTTACGTCCCGGAGTGGCCAGGATCGATATCCCGACACGCCATCATCCCTCTCCCCCCTCCGCTTCCTCGCTCGCTGCTTCCCCTTCGGGGTTTTGCGGACGCGCGGGGCCATAACCACCCCCTACGTCGCACTTCCGCCTTCTCTTGAGCCCCACAACTACCCTCTACCCCCCGCTCCATCCGCGATGCGAACGGCAGGGAGCGCGAGTAAACGTGCTCTCTAAGCATGCCGAGGATCGCGGAAGACCTTCCAAATAAACCCGCCATTGTTTACCTCCGCTTCATCCGCACCCCTGACCATCGCAATGTTTATTAAATTTTCGAGTCCTTAAAGGTCTGAACATCAACGGAACGAGGCACGATAAAATATACGATTAAAAAAATATAGTCCTAAAAAAATTCAATGCATCGAGCTCTCTTATGAAAAAAACGGAGACTCATTGAGGGAATAAGTCACACAACGACTTTTCTACTTTTGGAACTGAGAATCACAAGTGTTATAAAGCAATGAATGAGGTTTTTGAAAATAATTTTTAATAATTTTTTCCCCCCATGGATTCCGAGATACATGAACTTAAAATTGTGTCAATTAGCACGAGCTGCATAATGCGCGGCGTGAAGAGCAACATTCATTTTTTTTTTAAATACGTTTCCAGACTACTGGATTAGAATTTTTTTTCGAAACAACATTACAACGTTATTACGGACGCGTTAAAAAAATAAAATCGAGGTGTGCCCATATGTTTTTGAAGATATTACGAGTTGAAGGAGCTTCGAACTTGTGTATGAATCCTGGGCCTCGACCATTGCTAGCAATATGTCCCCCATCGACCCCCACCATTAACAAACGGCGATCTGTGACGTATTCCCTTAACAAGCTCAAAAACAATTAATTAGAGTTCACTTCGTATGTGTTACATCTCTCTGAAACGATACATTATTAATTCCGTTAAAGAGCAAAAGAGGGAGAGGAAAGTATTTCGTATACACGATAAATATCTAATAGCCTCGTGAGAGTTCTGAGCCGATCGAGATGCGAAGCTTGAAGCGCTGTCGCGAAGGCTCATCGGAGAATCCAACGTCCGAGAGACACGTTATCGGGAGGAGGCAACGCACACGGGACAAGTCACAAGATAGGCAGGCGATGCTGTCGGGGGATGTACACGTTATATCCTATTAACGAGGAGAGCTGGATATGTCCCTCGGTAACGAGCAATATCGAATTACCGAGAGTGAGATCGTGAGGTAGGCGTCGTGTTGCGATATTATGATCCGAGCCTGATGTGTGTGAAGACCTCGCAGATAGCGGGACAATAAGTGGCACGCGAATGGACCATCGATCCGTACCTCATCATACACCTCCATTTATTTAATAATTCTCGCTCAGGGACACGAGCCAATACGAACTCATCATCGGGCCACGCATCGGCGAACTGGCGTATGAAATTCATCAGAAAAAAAAAACCGAGCGCGTGATCGCCGCACACGTTGGAAGTGAAAAACTCTGACGGTGAGGGCGTGGCAAAGGATTCATGCACGTTCAATGCACAAAGTTGCGAATCCATTCTTTCATAACCTAAAGCAAAAACAAGTGACTTGTGATAGTTGTAATGTGATATATATTATACCGTAGTTTCTAAATTGTCCAAGTATCGGACGAACACTGTATCAATACGAGTTCCAGATTTTGTTGTGGAAACAGCTGGATTATTATTCATTTTCACGTTGAATTTTTTATTCAAGAATTCTATTCGAGGCTGAGCGATGAGAGGTTACGCAAAGTTAACATAAAAATCTCCACTCAAAATCGTTTGTATTTCATCGGGATTTCTTCCGAATAAAGCAGCCCCCTCCACAGTGTACGCAAGGAAAGCCTCATGAATAAACTCGATAATTTCAGTAATTGATTTATTCGGCGTGACAAATATTGCCACGGTGATAATAGTCTGCCGAGTCGGTGGAAAACAACGAGCCGCGCGAATTTCTTCAACGTCTGTTAAATTCACTGGCGAATCAGTGTCCTCCAGTGATAGACCAGGAAACCACTAAATAGCATTTCGATTTCTCTTGAACGAGGGTTTCGCAATTTTTTCAAGTCAATTCACGAACGTTTCAAGAATGTGTGGGATCGTTGTATAAATAAAAAATTACATGAATTAAGGTAAACTTAAGAGACACAATTTTATTTGAATTCAGCTGTATCGATAGAGTTTTTTCCAAATCACATGTTTTCGTTGCAGTCGACACGCCGACTGGCAGAAGCTTACTCGAGAGGCCAAGCGCTGCATCCCATGTCTCGGCTACGTATTGCGTATATGTACGTTGCCAGGGTGGTATATAGTTTCTCCGCTTTCTCGTTACGAGCTACTAGTCGAGAATCCTGGGATAGCAGAGGTTTCAGGGGGTTTAAGCTCACTCCTCCGGAGAGAAGGAAGGAAAGCTTAATCTCGCCTGCACGTCTCGCGTTATCCTTATCTTTGATCTTGCTCTTCCCCTGACGTGATAACCGGGACTTTAAAGACGACGAATAAGCGAAGAAGGGGAAGTAACAAAGGGAACGGGGGTTGCTACTTGTACTTTGCTTGCCAAAAATCGTTTCCGCGCCGACAACATTTTAGATTAACATTTCAACGAACAATGAGCGATATCTCGTGAATTTAGGTCAGGCTAAATGTAGGTTTGATATTAGAAAACCTTTGATACATACTCTACACTGAGAGAAGGATCGAGTAAAAATTACCGATCATCTAAGAAAAATTACCATGGCACACGGTAGCAGAGCACCAGGGCGCCATCTATGGCAGAAAGTCTCAGATCATCCAAGTATTTTGACCATAATATCTAATAAAAATTCTTATAAATCTGGTACTTCCTGCTATAAGTGGCGGCCCAGCGCCCTACTACTATATGCAATTGTAATGTATCTAAAACGATATAGTCATTTTTATTAGATCATTCTCTCAGTGTATATAGTTGAATCCTTTTACGATGTCAACGTACGTACGTCGTGTGATGTTTTAAACAATTGTCCATCGTATATTTTCGACTACACTCGAATTGTGTATCTTTCAATGGAGGATCAATGAGGGATGGAATAGGACATGTGTGCGATTGTGGATGGCGCGGATATCTTCGAAGAGTTATCAGCAGCGTCGAATTGTCGTAGCGAAGGGAACGAGTGTAGACGGGGACGGGTCGTCGGAGCTTTCGGAGAAGGGATGAGAGCGCCGGTCCCCCCCCCCTCCCCCCCCTCCTCTCTGAGCACAAAGCCCGCCACTGTGTGCATGTCGACATGGCACAGTGAGTGGTTGGTACTGTGCGAAATATTCCTCTCCCTGCCGCTCTGTATATCATTCTCTCGAATCTCTCAACGCGTTCTCAGACAGGGGAAAAATACATGTGGCAACACACACATGGGAGATTCGAGTGAAAACACACACGCTGTTGTGACCAAAGGTACCGATGATGCTCGATAACGATTGTAAAAAGCGGTACGCTGGAAACTCATATCAATGCAACTTGTTCTCTTTTTTCTTCACAGGATTAGTCGAATGTATAGGAAAAATATACGAAAAGTGCTGACCACGTCAACCGGTTAAAGGAGAAAATTTACAAAATCTCTACGTTTCCGGTTTCATGTAGCGTTGCGTATTGTATCAGGCGAATGGACGATCGATTTGTGTAGACGTTTAAAGTACCGAATGGGAAAGAGAGAAGTGCGTGTCTCCGGTCGTGCCGATTGAAATTATTATCTCCGGCCGATCGGACGTGTGGTATAATGAACGCGCGCTGGCCGGTGTAACGCTGTAACGATGAACCATTAGCGCGTGCGGGGCGAACGAACGAGAGAAAACTATACAATACCGACGGGACAGTGCGAATATAATCGTCACGACTTTCATCGAGTAAAATGCGCCAACGACGAAGCAATACAAACTCTTCCGGAGACGAGAACACTATTGTGTTACTACGACTAGTTTAAAAAAAAATAATCGACACAAGTACACACGCAGGCGACGAAGATCCGCAAATAGTTGAGGAGAACGCGACGCGTTAAAAACTTAATGTCCGAGCTTTTTACCCAACATTCTACTTGGTAGTTGATACGCGCTTAGTTTTTTCTGCGCTTCCATTCATTGTTCGTTTCCTTTTTTTCGTGCACGAATGTAAACGAAGATATATCTTGTATTGCCTGACTGTGTTCTGCCTTTTCGCTTCCGTTAAATTTATCATCGAACCTTGCCCCAATGGGTATAGTCGAGAAAAATAATTTTCAACAAGTTTCAGAATCCATGGTGATGCAGCGATGTGGAGGAGTATAACGCCGTCGGCGTGCCTGACTTCTCTTAACGAGGCCAATCGACAAGTTCGTCGAAGGGTCAAACGCGCCAGCTCTATGGCTGCGAACGAGAAATGAGCTTCGCCTTGCGTACGGCACGATCGCGTTTTGCTCGATGATTTTCATCATTTGTCCATTCTGGCTGTATAAAAAAAAAAAAAAGAAAAAAACAGGAAGATCGTTTATCGTTTGTCGAGAAATTTTTGTTGTGTTCCGCTTTGAGTAGAGCATCGATTTTCCGAGTGTACAGTGAGGAACTTGGCCCTTTGCTGTCCCAGTCAACTGCGTCTTTGATGCGATTATTATACCGCCGTGGACGGGCGAATACACAAACGGAAAGGGGACGAGGGGCTAGCAGCGATCCGGTAGCAAGTTCGAGGAATCCCGCCCGGTTAATAATACCCTGCGGGTAGCGCATAATACCATCAAAGTTTCGTTTTGTTTCGAGTCGGACCGATGGAAGAGGGGTCTTTAAGTCGGATAAATCATGTTGCCGAGACGCCAAAGAGTACCGGAAGGTCTCTCGGTAACGAGTTACCTGGGGAAAGAAGACGGCAGATTGTTCACGGAGTGCGATTCGGGGGAAATAGACCCGTAGGATCCTTAAGATTTAACCGGCTGTCTCCGTCTCTCGCGACAGGCCTTCCTCGTTCGGGAGCGCCAATTAGAGAAAAGTACGATGAACTCTAATAACCGAAGCTTCAGTTCCGAGACGGCAGGTCTAGGATGGTAGAAACGTAGTGCTGCTCGACAGTCGAGGAACAATGCAAGCTCCGAGGAAACTTACAGTATAGACTAAAGGGTCGCGGAGCTGTGCAAAGTAATGAGGTATCGAATTTAAAGCAAAGAATAAACACGAGAAACAATCAAATTATTTCTAACGTTATCGTCTATCGTCGGTTTTCGGCATTCACTTTTCCAGCGCAGTTTCCGGTACCGCACCCTTTCACATGGAAGAAGCTTCTGTAACGGGACCGAAAGACCGTGGATGGAATATCAAATTTTCTTTCAATCTTCGGTACTTTTAACGAGCCGAGTCTGGAATTTTTCATGGAACAAAGTCGAGATTTTCAGCTGACAATCTTTTTTTCTAAAAGTGTTTTCCTTTTTTTTTTTTTTAGCAGATGCGAAATCACGGAGTTGTTTGTAAGAAAATCCCGAAAATCGCAGTTTTCACCGAAACGACCGGTAAAAGAAACGTTCGTCACTTTTGTCACACATAGATTAATATGTAAATCGACGCGGGTATTGAAAAAAATCTTTCTTAAAAAGACCGTTAACAAAATGCGGATTTAATTTTTTCAAGTCGGAAAAAATGCAATTATAGGTATCGTTATTGTATTGATGTGAGATGGTCCGTGACATCGACTGGTCGACGTGTTTCGTTGGTAGCAGCAGGTTAAATTACCCATTGCTATTGGTCACTGCAATGGCTCGGTCGTTATTCGCTCGCTGGTTTCTGGAAATTCTCCATGCTTCTCTGGGTATGTTCGAAATACTACACTCCCCTACACTCCGCGTCCGCTGCTGTTGTTGAATGTAACTCTGGTAGCTCTGGAAACGAAGGTTCGCGCTTGTTGATGGGGAATCGAACGTTCAGCTTCGTACATCTGCGAATCTCGTTAATCTCTCTTGTATTGGACCCCGCCGAAACGACGATATAATTAAAAACAGACTCCCGTTTGTCTTCTTTTAATATTTCTTTTTATCAGTTATACACATACCTACATATCGACGAATCGATCTGTTTTTGTAGAGACCGCAAGTGTTTTGAATCGAGTTTGACCAAGCGTGTAAACCGACTACGATAGATCGATGTGTGTCTATATATATGTATCACATATGCGTTCATATGTGATGCATATGATATGTTCATTGAGAGATAGATACGATGTACAGGAAAGCTGGAGAATCGGAGTTGGCGTTTCAGGATTGTCCTTTTGTACTGTCCGTACTCGTACTGTACATAACCAACCTCGATTTACTCACTTTTCAAAAAAATTTAATAGCGCGTCATGTAAACAGGCAATATACAACGAATCATTGGCAAAGTAGATGCGTGTGTGCTACACTCGGCCTTGCGAATCCTCTCGATCGAGTTTGCAATCGGCCGGCCTCGATTTTCAATCATTTCGAGATTCACTTTTTTCGCACCACTCTAATCAATAATCTATCTTGTCGTTGCGCAAAGGAACAGACTACGCTGCAGCGAATTCTAACCGCCAAAGAGTAGTCTGAGTCCAACATAGACAAATAAAGAAAAGCGTATGGCAAATTCTGTACGGGGATGAAAAAAATTGCACCGAAGCAGATACGTAAAACTCGGTTGGGGCAAAGGATTCGTATTCGGTCATTCGCATACGAAGGAGAGACGAGACGGACGTCACCAAATTTTATCGGTTTTGTTCATTGCACACGGCCGAGGGATCGATGGAATATAGCTGCTGGCGTCGTCTGCGTCCCTCACAATCGTTCTTTCCATACCTGTGAGATCGAATTCCCGAAAGAGAATAGACAGACCGAAGGGGAATCGAGCATCGAAAAAACAATAGGATAGGTAAAAAGAAAAAAGAAAAAAAGAAGGGAACGGCTGACACACACGATGCACGTGTGGTTCGGTGGAAAACCTCGGAAACGACCGAATGTTTCCCAATTTTCGGGAAGCCCCTGCAACAGCAGCAACAGCTTCGTCGATCCAGTTGCGTTACTCCAATTCGTCGCCGCACAGTTTGCTAGGTCTTTTTTCCTAGAACTCTCGCATCTGCAAGCCTCTAAAAACCCGGCAATTAGCCAATCTCGGTTGACGAACCAGCCATCCAGCCAAGGTTCGAATTTTTCGTTTAATAAAAATAATTTTACACTCGACTCGACGTTCGGATGTTCGTTTAGCGTAAAACTATTAGAACACTCAAACCGTAATACTGGTTCATGAATACAGGTTTGTTGAAAGAGAAATACTCACTGCGATAAAGTAATAATTCATTACACAGGGTGTGCGCTCCATTGTCGGGACTTTGATAGAAATAACTGTACAAAGTGCTGTTTTCAATGGCTGATCGAACCGTTATGTTGCCCGGTAGTTTCAACATTGCACACTCCGTAAGAACAACGTCGTTGTGCCATGAAACGAGGTGCCATGCAATTGCGAATCCATTAGGATATTGGGCCCATATATCATTTCTTGAAGGCACCTAGGTGGCTATCATCTAGCTGGCTGGAATATAGTTCCATGTGCCTGAAGCTTCGCAAACTCCCTGTTCCGTCGAGTAAAATAATGGGATCGTCCAGCTACTGCTATTTTAATGACCCTTTTATAGAAAATAAGATGGATCGTTGAAGAGCGGAAATTTCGATGCAATATTAATGTACCTACCGATATTCAATTACAAAAACGACCCAAGTATACAATTCTACGCGTTGGGAAGATGCCTCTTCATCACAGAAAAAAAAGAGCCCGATGCGCTGAAAACAATTCGTCAGCTAATGACGTTCCGGCGAGGCAATAAGGATAGTGACATTGGCGAACCGGTGCAGTGAGCAGGTTAGGCCGTGGAATCAATTGTCGATAAGTGGTGCTGCATAAGTGCGAGGAAGGAACTCTTATATAATTTCCGTCTCTCCTACTCTGCCTCTACAATGCGCCAAGCAATCGAATTTTGCCTTTAAATTTGTTTGTTTCTCCTCTGCGAGAAAAATTGTTTGGTAAGAAGAAACCTGAAAGCTTTTTTAATGATAAGGAAGAGCCCGATAAGAGTACGGCGAACACGAAGAGCTATTATAAAATTATATAGTAATATCACCGAAGCCGGCAAGACCTTGACGATACGCAAAGGATGATGATTTCATTCTGAATCGTACAACAGATATATGTGAAGTGCCATAGATGTGATACGTACGATTGTAGAATGGTACGTATAATATCCCTTTACAGCTTTTGATATATGCCAAGATTCCTTGGTAATTGTCTATTTCACCTCTCCGCGCTTGCATGCATTGGGATAGCAGGCCAATAGTGACTATAGTATGTTAGTTTAGTATAGGTACCATGCTGTAAACTGCAACTGCAACTGCAACTGCAATTGCAACTGCAACTGCGACTGCGACTGCGACTGCGACTGCAACTGCAACTGCAACTGCAACTGCAACTGCAACTGCAACTGCAACTGCAACTGCAACTGCAATGAGGAACCGCAACACTCCGACATTCGCGTGCGGATCCACTTCGCACTCTGCCTTCATACATACATCTACCTCTGCGTGTATCCAGCGGTTTTAGAATCTATGCATATATTTCAGTGCGAGCTGCAACTATCGATTGTACAAATTGCTGGCCTTCTGGCTAGACTCTCTCTCTCCCTCTTCCTACCGCATGCCATCTCACACATACTCTTCTTTATCTCTTTGTCTGCTATTCCTTTCTTGATGAAATGAAATCGAATGAAACTTTAATGGCGAATTATTGAGAGGAACTAAGCGCGAGGATACAGCTCAAAGAAAATCCATAGTTGGCTGGGGATAATTAATCTTAAGAAGAATCGTTGGAGTTCATCCACGTTTTTCATTGGTCGAGCTCACTGCGAACACGCGCATACAGGATACGCCTGTGTCCTTCGGTCACCCTGAGGAATGATTTCGCGTCATGAGAGTTGTTTATATTCGCGCCATCGAACGGAATATTTGCCCTTGTATCATTGCTACGCTCGTTCGCGTTCATCATCTACCATATTTCATGCATCTTTCGTGTGGCAAAGGTTTTCTCTGTGACTTGGATCAAGAGTGCAGAGGGGAACACGCCAGTCGCCTGCCAGTTTCGTCACCCGAACGATCGTCGACCGTAAAAATATTGTAAATCAACATTCTTGACATGCGGTTTAAAAAAAAAATGTTACACCAGGAAAAAGAAGAGGCAAATGTATCCTCTAGGATAAAAGCCCCATAATTTATCACAAAGTGGATAATTTTCTCTGCTACCCCATGAAACGGTACTCGACCGATACACAGAGATGAAGATAGACGGGTACAATGTAGTCGACGTTTCACTGTGTATGTACTATTTCGCGCCGGTAGCCTCTATCGAATTATTTTTTTTTCTCGGAGATTCGTGTGAAGCTCTTTTGGATTGAATCGTTCGTTCAACAACATCAGCGAGACTTGCGAACAGAGAATCTTACGACAAAGATACTGAGCCGTGACTCTTCAAAATCCGATAAATTTCTAAAAATGCCTTTCAAATTATAGAATCGAAATGAGCCACGTGTCAACTTGGAATTATTCTGTTTTATTCAAACATAACCGAGAAGACATTCTTCGATGTAGGTTCGTGTTCTTTCTGACTCGACAATTCTCCGAGACGTCCGGAAGTGAATTTGAATATAAAATGTTTCGGGACGAGGAATATATTTTGGCATTGATAGCGGCGAGTCTCTCCCGTTGCCCTGCAAACTTCTGCCATACCCCTTGCCTCTGCTCTTTCCCCGTGAAATCCGGTCTAACGTGATCCGAAACGAGTATCGTGCATGTGCACCGGCACATCGACGTCGAAGAGGCAACGTTTCGCCGTCCCAACGAGATACGTTTTCTTTCTTTTCATCTATACATTTATTTTCCTCCGGCGCTCGTTGGCATCGACGTGAAATTTTTACCGGCACATTCGCAAATAATATTCTGTTTCCTCGATCAAATTCACCTATTCGTATTCGCATATCGTTTTCGTTCGCCAAGTACCGTATTTACAACTATATTTGTGATCCCTTGATTCGAGTATATCGAGTTACAACACCGGTGCGACATACTTTTTCATTCGCCTGTCAAGATTTACAAAGTTCCGGTTACAGAGCCCTATACAGCGATACGGCTCACATGCAGCCGAGGAATTTTCCCGTGGCGAAACCTACGAACGAGTCCTTGTATTATCGTTGATAAACAACGCAGTTATACAACGCTACGAGAATTATTATTATTATTCATGTATACCTATAGAAGTTTAGCATGTGCAATGATAAATATGGGCGAACGGTGAAAGTCTAGCCCGTTATTACATCTGTTGCTGCTGTACAGCAGAAAAAGCCGCATCGTCCTTCTCATCAATAACAATAATGCAATAAAACCCGCAATTGTAAAAAATAAGTCGTTGTCGTAGCAAAAGCTGTTTCCTTCGTTGAATAAGAAATGATCAAAGTACTCAATAAAAGTAAGGTGCTCAATTCGGACTCACCCTCTGAAGAATCCTCTTTGCAAAATAGACAATAGTTCCGAGCAGAGAACAATGAAATGTTCGATCAACGAAACAATATCCTCCGAGGATTAAATTCCTCTTATCGACTCACACTGCGTACGTTCAAAACTCTCAGGCACACGCGCACACTGTACGAACGGAGAGAGAGGACGGCGAATAAAAAAATTGATTAATTTACACGCAGCACGATTCGTAGACGCAGCTGTCACTGTTGCTCGTTGCATTCCTCGAACGTTTCAACAAATATACTGCACAAATGTCCGAGTACCGATGTACCGTGTGCGAAAGGAGAATTATTTTTGCGCGCCAATTCTCCGCCTTCCGATCAATTCGCCGCTCTCCTTTGTTCGCCGCAAATTATTATTCCTCGTCGATGATAAATTCACCGCGAACGAACCGATGCACTTTCAACTGATGTTGATTGAATATTTGACGAATTAACTAATTTGGTAAAGTTCCGACATGTTTCGTGCAAGCACAGCGGGTCCGGCAACGTACGCGCTCAGTGGATAAACGTGGACTGTTAGTAAGCGCGAATGGGACGCGAGTGCACGGAGTGTTGAGCCTCCGGCACAGTAGTGGCGGGGCTTTATCTCACACACTCTCTTCCGATAGTGGTGGAACGTGCGCGCGCTACTCGACGTCGCTCTGCCGCGATCTTTTAAGACCGCTGTCCGCGCGCGTCCGCCGACGTTCTCCTGTGCCTTCAGCGGGAGCGGAGTTACTCGCGTGTGGATTCGAGTCGAGCGCGCGCAGCAGCCAAGTTCCTGTACCGTGACGCGGGGCCGTGTTCGCCGCCAATCTAACGTAGATGTGCCACTCGATTGACCACTCAACGAACACTCGAAAAACAATTCGAATCCTACGTGATTGTATTTTTTTTTTCTTTTTTCTTTTCATTTCTTTTCTTGTAAGTCAAATGAAATAAAAATTATCATTGTAAAAGAGCTCTAAGGTTTGTTTATTTTTTTAAATACACTAACGTAGAGTTTATGGGCTAAACGTTATGGAAGAACGATTAGAAACATTATTTTACTAGTACCGCTGATATATATTACGTTGGTTGAAACATCGAATTCTTGAAAAAAATTTATTGAACGATAAAGTAGTGAATATCGATAGCGTATCAGTAACGAAATCGAGTATTTTTGAGCGAAACCCAATTGCATCTACTGCGGGCGACTGGTAGAGCAGCGACGCTGCTTTCCACGCAGTTCGGTTTGACCGAGCGACCTAATTACGAGAGGCACTCACGTAATTACGGGGTGAGCGAGTGAGAAAGCTTTTCCCTATGTTTTCCTCTCCTGTTCGCAGTCTCTGTTCGATACGTTGCATCCATACCCAGAGGAAAATTACTGTACCCACAGGAACCCGCTTCACGTGTCTCTCAAACGTCCCGTAATTATTAATAATATCGCCAGAAAACCAAATTTCTCGTACTCAATTAAATTATAACGTTACCGACAGTATTGAAAAAGATAAATTATTCCATCTTGCTCATTCTGCTGCCGATCGATTAATATTTTTATTATTGTCAATAATTCATCGATTTTTCTCAGTTGTTTTCGTAAGACTCCATGCTCATCGTAAAAAGAATCTTGGAATTTCGTTTCTCGTACATAAGCTACCCTCTTTTTTTTTGTTTAAAAATTAGCGAATACGTTGAAAAAAAAGTTGCGTTCATCTGCTTTCGCATCGCGAGCAGAAAGGTTTGGATCGTAAAAGAGTTAAGAGGGTGTAAAATAAACGACGACAAACTTTAGAGAATTGGTTCGCGTTCCACGTTTAACGGCGATGCATCGATGCAATTTCTGCCAGAGACTGCGAAGTCTGTGACGAAAAAAGGGGGAGAAAGAGAAAAGGAACGGAAAGAAACGCCATCGTCGCCGACGGTCGGAGGGGAGGTGGGCAAAGTGCACGTTCGTGCAGCAGTTAGCCACAGGAGTTTCCACCCTATCCGAAACACCTAAGCTGTAGGCATCTGCACTACCGCTACCGCATGTATCGAGGGGAATTCGCTGTGTGATGTGAACGGACCAAAAGAGGAGAACAAGTTTCAGACGTAAAAAAAGATTGTGTCTCGCGTGAAAGCTTCGACGGAATAATAGAACTTCTTTGTCCGGATGTACCGATGTAAGCTGCGCGAGACTCGGGAGAATAAAAATTCAAAATAAACCAGCAATTGTCTATATCCAAAGTTGCAAAAAAAAAAAAAAAAAAATAGTAACGATAATTGATAAATGGAAGAATAGGTTTATCTTACGATCGTAAGGTGAGATTCTGGGACAGAGAATACGAAAAGTATGACAAGGAAATAAATAGAAACGAGAAGGACGCGAAGTGGCGCGAATGGGAGGAAATGCAAGGAAGTTTACGAGCCACCTATCGACCTTTCACCCGCGAGACTATCCGCTCCCATATTTCTGGGTGTTGTTATCTCCCAGGGAAACTGTAGGGTAACTGAGATCCGTGGTGAGAGCGAGAGAGCGCAAGAGAGAGAGGAAGAGAGAGAGACGGAATGGAAGCAGGATGGAAAGCACAATGTTCGTCTCTCGAAAATTCTCAAAACGATGTACCTTTTCCACCTTCCGGACGAGAAACGCGCAAGTTCTACATTTCTCAAGAAATGTCCGTAGAGCTACGCAGCGATACCCCTTACACTCTGACAGTACTCAACGGGCCCGATGTGCTTCGAGGGACTCGACAATGCACTGTTTGAGTTTGCCTTCAAACGTCACGGGGTAGAAGGTACAGCGCGCTTTACTCGCGAGTACAATCTGTGAAGCGGGTGAGCAACGGCTAGATCGTATGGTATAATGGCTTTCCGGTTCTGCTAGTATTCGCTTGCACGAAGCACACAGACGTTTACCACACAGAGAGCCCAAGTTAACTGACCCTCTGGAATGACGTCACTTACACCCTTCCCTCGTATTTGTTTTTGTTATTATTATTGAAATGTTTTTATTATTATTAAAATATGAAAATGTACACAATTTATTGTTCGATTGTCCTACCGATGAGCGAAGAATCTGCTCTATTCGTGGTGCCAAGTGACATTGATTTTATTATATTTTCAGAGTTCTTTTCTTTTTTTCTCGCTGACACCTCCCACATTACGCCGTTGCTATCCCATACATTTCTTGTGTATTCTATATGTGCATATTCGAGTATTCAATACCGTTGCGAGCACAACGTTCATGGTAGAATAAAATTCTCGCGACAATTCGCGCAGAGCACCAAACGAGATATCGTGAAAGGTATTTCGTGTGAGTTACGAATTCCCGCACTGTAAAGAAAAATTGTGAATTCAATGTACCGGACTGGAAGGTTTTATGCAAAAACCGATACATTGAATTTAATGTACGATTGTGATAAAAATTCATATACTTTTTCATTTAAGTTGAAGTAAGTTGTTAAAAATTAAGAATTTCTAATGTTTTTGATACTTTGAACATTAATTTTTTATGGCAATCGTAAGTGAAATTTATTATAGCAATTTTTGCATAAAAACTTTCAGTCCGGTACATTAAATTTCATACAAACTTTCTTTAAAGTGCGGCGAAGTTGGGAAAGAAAAGTGGGAGACACGGGAAAATTACTCGCGAAACGTAGAATTCATTCGTTCCACCAATGACGCCCGGTCCAACGTGTATTGTATTTTTTTTTTTTTAATTATCTTTTGTTTTTAAAAATGTCTCACGACCGTTGAAACAATAAAGGTAGTTGCAGAAGGTAAGAGTACTTTAGATTTGATTGTACAACTTTTTTCAATAACTCCCGGTAAATTTTTCTTTCAATATGAGTTGACAAACGAGGTAACCTTTTAGGTTAATTGAACTTGTTGCGCCTCAGAGTTTCTTTCCCCCTTGTCTGGCAACACAAACAAATGGTTCGCCATCGTATGGGCCCTCGGTTCTCACGATTCCGGCCAACCTGGCTCAACGCCAAGCCAATGATAACGGCAACCGCGAGACAGCAATTTAATACAAGCACGATGTATGCGGTGAATATATATTTAAATAAAAGTAAGATGACGATATAATGTTATTCGACGAAATTGAAACGCAAGAAAAGAAGATTTTTCATCGTTGGCTCGAGTACTTTCGTAAACTTCCTTTGAGAAAGCCGAAAGACTCGAGGCTAACGTATTGTAGCTATACATACATATATATATATATATATATATATATAGATTCGCAGTGATAATTGGATTTTTTATTTAATCTCACTCTGTAGTATCTCGAAGAGCGTGCTGACCATTTTTTCGAACGAGATATAAGTCGACATACCGTATTGAAACAATTAATTCATTCGATGACTCGTTGTGCTTTAGACTTTTTCTCTACCTATTTACATTTCGGAGCTTCGATTCGCAGTTCTGCAATCGTTCGAATATCCCGCGTGTGTAGGAAACCGCAATCTTCGTAATTAAAGGATTCCATGCGTACCGTTCTCGCATCGCTTTCCGCCTCTACATATCATCGCGAGCTACAGCACCGAATAGCATAATACATTTCGGTGCCGGTATTGGCGGTAACGTACAGATCGTGGTAATGCGGCTGTCCCAAAGGTGGTACAAGCATAACAATGTATTTTTGGTCAAAACCGGAAGCTAACCACGAGGAACTTGAGTCGCCGCGGAAAAAAATAATACCAATCCGGAAATTAATATTCGATACGAAAAAGCCAATATTATTTTTCTCGATTAGCTTAGAAGACATGTGGAGGATTTAAAAAAAAGTATTACAATTGTAACTCATCTCAGCCGAATTGCCCAACCGCGTATTCCCTACCAGATTGAGTTGCAGTTCGGAACGGAAGTACTGGATGACGAGTGAAATCGTTCGTTTGTCCGAAAGATTGAATTGTGGAGAAAGGGTTGGATGGGAATGCCCTGTGGGTACAATTGCGTGAAACGGCGCATACGAGTAACCGTGAATGTGCGTACGATCGATCGAAACAACGGCGACGCAACTATCGCTCGCCGACACACATGCCTTCTCACGGGTTGTATCGAGTGCAAACACAGCGGTCAGCAGCTATATGGAACGGACGCCGAGCGAGGGAGGAAGAGAGAGATTGAACAGGTAGAGCTCAGCCTCCCCTCGATAAATGTTTGCCAGCGCGTCAACGAGCCCTATTATGGGTCGTGGCCTTATTTACACGTAAAGCCGAGTACTCGGTCTGGAAGAGACACATAGCTTCGAGGGCCTTCCAATTCCATTCCGACACATACTCGAAGAATTTATTCAATTGCAAAGCGAACTCTCGTGAGCAACGCAACGTGCATAATATAATGTAGTGTCAGTCTCTAAAAGATGAACGGGGAAGTAATAAACGTTACGTACAAACTGAGCACGCAGGCTTGAAATATCTGCTCGTGGTATCTCACTTGATAGGATAAGCGAGATTTTAGAATCGTATGGGGAAACTATGAGGGTAGTGGCAGTAGTAATAGTAGTAGCACTCAAATGTTCGTGCAGTATTGTATTCTTTTCGAAAAATTTCGTTATCATTAAAATTGTTCTCCCAAGTGTCACGAATATACCTTACGTTTATTTTCAAAGATAGCTCAATTTTTTTCCCCTACATTCCATTTCTGTTGATACTATGAAACCGCTGTAATGATAATGCCTCAATGATAATGCGAGTCCAAAGTTTGTTCGCGGGTGATAAGTTACAAACAATCGTTTGATAATAAAAAAAAAAATTACGTCGAGTAAACTATAACTTGTTCTAAAGTTATTAATGTTATTAATCGTTAACCCTGATAGACAAGCGCCAACTGCTACTTTTCGCGCCGCTTGTCTATCAGGGAAGACTTTATCGAATCGACTGTACACATTGAAAAATGTTATTATTTTATCTTAATTTTCTCTGCAAAAGGGGCATGTCCCGTAAATTAATAAATAAATCAATAAATTAATTAATTAAAATGTCCAGACAGTGAGGCTTGAAGCAGTTCCTTTGCCACCCGCGGCGCTGGCTGTATCGGTGTGAACGCACACGCTGCTCCACCCCGTAAAACTCCCACTCCTATGTTCTCTGCCGCCGGTTAGCGTTACACACCGGAGTATGGATAAAAGTTACAAACCGAAATTTTCATATCATTTTTTCATAAAGGTTTAAAAGTCAAAAATGGCGATGGAGGTGGCTCGCGCGTTCGGTCTTTACGTCCTCGTGTCACAGTTCTGTTATGATGTACGAAGTTCATCGGTTGCAAAGACTTTCACGTTTCCCGAATATCCTTACAAAGAGACCAGTAAAAACGTCAGTACAAAATAGCTATTTCAAGGGTCCTGTTTTCTTTGATGTGTTTGACGTCTATGCCCAAACTCTCTTTTTCTCCTTGTGAAATAACATTAATTAGCGGCAACAAAGCGGCTTTATTATACAAAGCAAACGAAATATGACATTGTTTTAATTACCTGTTGAATTGTGCTTTTCTGCAATAATTATATTATTAATTAGCGGTTATAAGATAATAATATGGATAACGTGTCGAGAGGTACAATTGCCAAATGTTTTCAGGAACTTCTGTTCAGAGAGTACGAGCAGGCTTGCGAAGAAAGCGGTGCGTGCAAGATGATGTTGCAACATCAGAGAGTAGGAACGGTGGCGAAGACCCGTTGCATAAGAGAGTGTGTGTCACCGTCGTGTTACAAGGAAATTTACCTGTTCGATCAGGTAAAAAGTAATATTGAGACGGAGCAAAGTTGTATCGCCAAATTGTTTCTTTTTTTGTTACTTTTCTTACAGCTGGAGGAAGGTGAGATTGACGTACGTTTGAATTCGTTCAAGGGCTGCTTTATGCAGCGCAACGGAAGACCAAGAAAGTAGCCGGAATTCATGGATTCTCAATTACGAGAGATTCTATAACTTGAATTATCAATTTTGGTTTCTCCAAAGATCCGATGGTTGCATCAAATGAAAAACACTTTATCGAAAGGAAAGAATGTCGCCTGACAAAACTTTCGCAAGACAATGACGCATCTGTTTGATTGAAATATTGATAATGGTATTGATTCATTAAAAAATCAAGCACCAACTAGTCCCTAATTTTCACAGAAAGTTCCACTCCCCGTGGCAGAATATTCTGTGATGGATTAAGAAAAAAAACACAAAAAATAACGAGGCCAATCTTATTGTTGCATCCTCCTGTAACATCTGCACAGAATATACAAACAAACTAATGAAATGAAAAGAAAAATGAAGGATGGAGGGCTGTAACGTTAACAGAAGTAACTTTAATCTTGGACGCTTTAATCTATTTAGCGCCTTTCCGCTTTTATATCTCATTAATACAATTCGTAATGACATCATTAGTATAGAAATGAAAGTATGAAATTAAAAGCTACAGAAAATGTAATGGATATGAATTTTTATTTCAAACGTGTTATATAAATTATAGTACAAATACAATAATCATAATTATAATATATTATGAATGTTAAACAATCCTGAGCAATAATTCTACATAATAGATAATGAATTTATTAATAATCGTCACTGGAACGAATCGTGATTATATATGTATATTATATTGTATATGTATATATATATATATACATATATATATATACATATATAATATATAGAATACACCGTTATTAATATAAACTATATAAACAATCCATTCGCTATGGTAGCTAAACCGCGGGCCGTAAAAGTTCGAACTCACTGCAGAAAAACTTCATAAACTATACAGTATTAACATTATATGATTCGTATGTATATCTAATATAAAAAGGATCGATCGACCTCTTAATGAGAAAAAAAAAATACACGCGGCCCGATACGATAAAGTATGTGTGTCGACTATAACGTTTTTATGTGCACCTATACACAACAAAAGAGCAAAAAAAAGACAACACGAGTGTCGAAGGTTTTTTCTCCGTTCAACAAAGTTAAAAGAAGAAAAACATTGTAACAATTATTTCCGCCATTCCATTCTTATCGTTAATTAGACATTCGCGAGAAAACAAAAAATAGAATCATACAAAAAAATTCGTATCAAATCGCCGGTTTGAGCGCAGTCGTTCTGTAAGCTGTAGTAGCAAAGTTTCCTTTTCGAACATGTAATTTCTACGTAGTTGTTAGACCCTGAGCAGTCTTTATAATCTTTATAATAATACGTATCGATCGGTGGCTGTCGGATAGTAGTAGCAATACCATGCATAGCACCATGCAACGAACAGTGTAGTTTTGTACTCGTAAGCTTCTCAGTTTTCGTTGAGGATTCTTCTAATCGTTATTCTCAAAAGATTAGCAATGGCTTTTCGCCGAAACGCAATTTTTTTCCGTGAGTTCGCTGGATCGTAAGGAAATTAACGCCAATCGAGCGGAGAACGATCTCAGAGCTCGAATATTTTCTTTCTCTCAGCGACCGTGCCCACTGCCGGGAGTGGGGGGTAGAGGGAATTATGGTATCCTGGTGTTGGCGTCGATGGCAGACTTCTACAGCTTCTGCCGGACCACCTCACTGCTGGAGACCTCATCAGCTCTGAAAAAAAAAAAAAAATCAAAAAGTAGACAACAAAATTTATCGTCGAACGATGTCTAACGCCGATCGCCTTGCAACGGGCGTACGATTAGACAACAGTTAGATGACAAACGAACAGACGGTGATTAGAATGAGAATATACTGAAGGTATGCTTGAATTATTGACAACGGACCTGCAACGGAGAGAGCTGAGGGTTCCGAGGTGAGGCGGGATGCGTAACGAGCGTCGGTACCGAGGGTGTATGCCTTCGGCCACTGCTGCTTTTCACTTTGCTCGTTCTCCTGCCACTGGGCGCAAGATTTCCTGACTCGCATCGGTGTTGAGCAACCTTATTGTTTCATAAACATATGGATCTCACGATTACGGTAGTTCGTTACACATCGACAGCACGCGAGGACGACGAAGATACAAGCCGATAGATCGTTGGAAACATACGTTGTTAGGTGGAGTTCTAAGAGTGTGCTCACTTAAGGCAAAAGAAGACAAGTTGACAAAAGTGTCGTTGCGTTTTGATGCAACATTCAATCAATGCAAAAGGCAATTTTATTCTCTTTCTTTTCTTCCAACGTGACGACCGATCAATAATTTGTTATAAAGAATAAAATAAAAAAACCAATTAGTCGTTATTTTCTTTATAATTTTCTAATGAATTCTCTAAAGAAAAAGTTTTATCGCACTAGTATCGTAAATGACTATTGCGATTGCTTCATCCTTGTCTTCTCACCACGATTAATATTATAATTAACAGTAAATGAAAATGTTATTGCACAAAAGATTTAAAAAAAAGCGTGTTGAAAAGGAGCGGGCGTAGTTGCAGTTGCGAAGTTGCTTCGAAGAGCGCTCGTAATCTCAAAATACGGCGATACCCATACACCTATATTAATGGCTTTCCCCTTTTTGCACACCTATTATCAAGCCGCAGCCTATTGAATTATTATCTCGAATGATAGCGTAATTCACGTCGAGTTCCTCGTAAAGTATCCTTCGAGAAGTATTTGCGCAATGTGTGCAATTGAGCCGAGAGATGAAATTACCCGGTTACCCAGAGTTGTTGCACAATTAAGGTCTTTGCATGCTACGGTACTCGCAAATGGTGATTGAACGAAACGCGACCGGACAGTGGGAGATCGACCGAACCACAGGACAGACGTTACAATATATAATTAGACGATCTCGCGTGTCATCGGATATTTTTCCGTATTCATATATCCTCTGTACCTTGATACTGATGAGGAAGACCCGTCCTCGGTCTCAAGCTGTCCCACAGTGTTGATTTTAAGATCTTTCTTTCCGTTTCCTGGCTCTTACGTCGCGACGGAATCGATTCGTTACTCTCGTTCATCTGTCTCGTTCCGTTACTACCGAGATTCGATAATACGCGAGCGTTCGTGTACGGCAAAGAGACGGACTTGATGCGTTCGAGTTTGTACGAAATTTTTTTCGTGCCAGACGGCTTATCTTCCGAGTATGATTTTTGTACGGTTGTCAATTTTGTGCTCGGACGTTCGTCGAGCGATTTTGTATCTTCTATGCTCGTTGTATTGTTCCTAGGTTTCAAACGATGAGTCGTGTATGGCGGTGAGTAGCGGCTCAGAGAAGCTGACTTTATCGTCGCATCGGAGCAAGTTGTGTCACGAAGATTCTCCCCATGCTGTTAGCGAAATAATATAGATGATATCATATCCACAAAAGTATATTACTTACGCCGCAAGTTGTATGCGTTATAAAAAATAAAAATTCTAATATCGATAGCTTTCTTCCGTAAGGGCGTACAGGCTGTGTACAAGCGTAGCTCGTATGTCCTTCTGGCGTTAGACCATCGAAATCTTTTAAAAAAATGTGCAATCGCATGTTATGGCTGAGTGTTCGCCGAGCTAGACGAACGCAGTTCTGAATATCGTGTGAACAACGCACCCAGCAAGATCTATACAATCGATGGAAAAAACAAATCGTGCAAAGCCCACAAAACACCATAATATGCAATTGCCAAAAATAGTAGGGCAGTAGTATTGTTATTCACAAGGAGCCGAAAAAAATACATATATATATATATATATATATATATATATATACCTTCAGCTGTTGTTGAAGACGATGTATCTCTTCACGTTGCTCAGCGATCTCGCTGTCGCGACCTCTCAAATGTTGTATAGCATCGTTGATACCGGTGTCGTTCGTCTCGAGAACGAGGTGAGCCCTGAGCTGTTTGTTTCGCGAATCCAACTGCATTATGTGCTGTTGAGCCTGAGCCACTTGTTTCGTGAGATTTCCGACTTTTTCCTCGAGCGCAGCGGACTCGACGCACTTCGACGAATACTTGGAGGACAACGAGAGTATCTCTTGTTTGATCTCTTCCATCTCCTCCCTGCGGAACAACAGACAACTGCGCCTTGAAAAAACACAGCGTGATAAGATGCAAACGTTATACCTGTAAATTCAACGGGCAAAGAGTAACGAAAAATCTTACTCGTGCTCCTTGTGCAGAGCTCCTATGTCTTCCCGCGCCTGCATCTGCTTTATGAATTCTTGCTTGAACTTCGCGATCTCCTTCTGCACCTCGTGCTCGTGAGCTTTTCTCATGGCGTCCAAGGCAGCGAGCGTAGCTTGAGTTTCCTCCGAGAGAGCTTGTTCCTTCTCGATCCGAAGATTCTCCAATTCCTGACGATGTTTCTCATCCATCTCGGCGATTATTCGTCTGTGAGAATTTTCCATAGCCAGCAGACCCTTCTCGCACAGGCCCCGAAGTTGTTTTATCTCTTCTTTGTATCTTTTTCTCGTTTCCGCGTCGGTGTCGAGTTCGGCGCTTATGGAACGCTGATAAGCGGCTCGCAACTCGTTCACGTGAGCCGAATGCTCGGAATCCATGGCGTTCAAACGATGTTCGAGCTTTCTCGCCCTCTCGCGCAAGCTCGACGTTTCCTGCTCGTACTGTGACGTCATAGAGTGCCTCTCATTCTCGAGTCGACCCTTTACGTCCATAAGATCTCTCTCGTGAGTTCGTCGCAGCGTCTCGATTTCCTCGCTGTGCTGAACGGTCAATCTTTGGACCGTTTCTTGTAGAATCGAGCACTCCGCGCAAACCGTACTCTTAACGTAATCGCTCAACCGTTTTATCTGATCGCGAAGATCCGTGCACCTGTCGCACACGTCGGACCATTCGGCGATCGGTGCTCTGACGTTTATCTTCTCGTTGGGCTTATTTTCATTGGCTTTTAAAATAACTTTTAATTCTGTAAGATCCTCCTCGAGGCAGCTCAAGGATTGGCTCACGATTTTAAGCTGTTCCTTGGTCATTTGTTTTCCGACTATTCTCTCGTCGCATTCCCTCGAGAATTGTCGATAGAGATAAACGAATTCGGCATCCAACAACGGATCGTTATCGCAATTTTCATCGTCGTCCATTAGATTAGCGAGCACGTCTTCGTGTTTTATCAGACTAGACACGAAGCTCGTCTCACCGGCGCGAGATGTTTTTTCCTTCGGGCTTTCTTCGAGCAACGATATTCTCGCGTCTATCAGAGCTTTGTGAGCTAAAACGTCCGCGTAATCGGTCAACAGCTGTCTCGAGTCGTATCGCGGCTGCGAAAAGTTTGTTTTCTTGTTTTTCATTCGACACAACGATTCGTCGTAAGACGCCGTCAATTCTCGTATGGAACGTTCCATCTCCGCTCGAAGCCTCGCCTGCGCCTCGTCGATCCACGATTCGAGGCTCACGTTCTCCGACCTGTCGAAATTGAGACACGTGTCCGCGACCGATGTGATATTTTGCTCGTAAATCTGTCCGTATCGTGTTATAACGTCGGAAACTTCAGTCTGCACGAGCTCTCTGTTCACTGTCTCTTGCGCCAGTGCCCAAGCCTCGCGTATTCTATAATCCTCCAAGAGTTTGTTGCTCGCCGACGATGCGATCTGCTTGCCGAAATCCTCCTGATCCGAGAGACTCAGAGTTTCGGTAGCCAAAGCTTCGGCCAGTTCTCCAAGTTTCGTGTCTTTGTACTTTTGCATTATTTCGTTAGCTTCGCGCTGCTTGCGCAACAGATAATCTCTGCACTCGTTTTTCGCTACGAGCGTGTCTCTCGAAGATTCGTTCCTCGCTTTTTCCTTACCGATTATCGCCCCGCCGCTGCCTAACATTACTAACTTATTGGCTAATATTCTCGTTAGATATTGAATGTAACTCGTGTTTTGGTAAATTTTCGGCTTAGTTCCGTAAACCTTACATTTTAAGTTTGAAATAAGATGACTAGTTTCGACCAATTCGCTGAGTACACCGCTTCTGTCAGAGTTTCTACCGATAGCGCACTTCATCTGCTTCAGAAGAACAAACTCGAAGGCCATTCTCTCCGCCGCGAGTTCGAGCTTGGCACGATCGTCGAGACGATTGATGCTGACGAGTTTCCGTCGTTTCTCCGTAAGCTCCATCATTTTATCCCTAAGTAGTGTCTCTAATCTCGAAACAACAACGCCAACCGACTCGGTCACCTGAGCGTTCGGCTGTTGGTTCTTCTTACACTCGACACAAGAGTCCAATATATCGTTGACCTCGCGCAAACACTTTTCCGCCTTCTCTTCCGCCTGCGTAGAGCCCAAACATTTTTCCAATCGTCTCTTTGACTTTAATAAAACGCGTTCCAATTTTTTGAATCTCGTTATAATCTCCTGTGACAGTTGACTCGGTACCGTGCCACCGCTCGCTGTTTCGCTGCATTCGCTCGAGTCTTTTTCCGCGTCGCTCGCCATACCTTCCGCGACGCTCGCAACTTTGGTCTCGAGCGTGCTTAATCTTATGAGAACCTTCATCGGCTCCGAACTCGTAGCGCTGTCCAATGACTTTCGACGCAATCTCTCACGATCGATGCTCTTGCTGTCGCGTTTTCTTTCCTTCTTCGGATTCGGGCTCGATTCTTTAGAGCTGTGCGCCACCGCGATCGGCGAACTCGCGCACTTTCCATGCTCGATAGCGCGGATCTTCGTTTCCAGATCCATCAGTTTGTCCTCCAACTCTTGAGATATTTGAAAAGACTCGCGACCCTTCAGAGACAACGATCTCCTCTTGTCGCGAGACTCGGCTTTCGTTAATTTTTGCTTCAACGTTCTGACTTGCTTTTCACTCGCCGCCAGCTTCGTCGTAAGATCCTGGATCCGCGCCGCCATCAGCTGCACCTGAGCCACGTTCGTTTCCGTTACTCTCGAGGCGTCTTGCTTGTGAGCGAAAATCTCGAGTTCCAAAGCGTCCTGCGTCGTGTGAGCGTCGCGAAGTTCCTTTCTCATTGCTCGAATCTCTAAAACTGCTTTTTCGAAACGGCCCCTCAACTCGTCAAATTCATCCATAATGCTGTAATGAAATATGACAATTTAATGTCGAAGATACCGAGGGATATATGCCCGAGCGAAACGTGGGCGGAAATCCACACGAGGTGAAAAGGCACTTCCTCCCGAGTGGCATACGCTATTTTTTGCCCGACTATGCTAAAAAGTGGCCATTTTTCTATGCCTGCAAGGGGATGGAAAGTACAATTGCAGTCATTTTCGGACCGCTGGTCAAGAATCTACTATAACTATCCGCCTCCGTTGCAGGCATGGAATGTGGACTTTCAGCGTCGTCGGGCGAAAATATATTTTTTATGCTTACCGTTCTTTATCAAAGCCACTCAGATCCAGTTCGAGATCGACATTGGTAAGATCGCTCAACGAGTCGAAACTGCGACCCCGTTCCCTCGAAGTTGACAGGGAGTTCTTTCCTTCCAATTCTCGTATTCGACTGTACAATCGTTCGTTTTCTTCGATACCTGTTGACGTGTAATCGTTTCATATATAAATATTACATTAAACTGCTTTATAGCGGAGTTGAGACATTCATACATGCATATATGTATATATATATTTTATACCTTGAGATAATTTGTTATCAAGTCCCGTAATCTCGGCTTGAAGATGCTCGATTGTTCGATGACTAGAGGAAAGTTCGTTCGTGAGTGCCTCGCAACGTTCGGTCGTCTCTCTGAGTATAGCCTCGGTCTCCAACAATTTACATTCCAAAGATTCTTTCTCACGCGCGTGCATTTTCTTAATTTTATCAAAATCTTCGAGATCCTTGTTGCGCTGTTGTTCGTTTCTCTGGACGATACTTGACAATTCGTCCATCTGTTTTTCCTTTATCGAAGCTTCGGCCTTCTGTTGTCTCAATCTCCCGATTTCTTTCTCGGCATTGACGAGCTCGCTTCGCGCTGTGTTTACTTGTGACTTGAGGCTTTCGATCTCGTTCTCCTGACGCTCGAGAATGACTAGCAACGTACTCGGATGCGATTGAGTCTGATCTAACTGATCTCTCAGCATCGTCACTTGACTCTCGAGCAACTCGACTATAAGAGGATTGTCGTTCGTCGTTGGCAAACAATTGCTACTGTTGTTGCTCGACAGATGGCCGTTGCTCTGATCCTCGTCTGGTTCGCCGAGCTCGCAACACGCCATCATCAGATCCTCCGATCTTACACTGTCCAGTGTACTTCTTCGCGAACTCGGCGGTGAACTTCGACTTCTCTTGTAAACACGCGATCTCGAACTCGATCTCGACCGCGCTTTAACCCTCGACAAAGCTGTCCTCGTCAGAGGAGGCGAAGGCGGCAATTCGGACCACTCGTGATTAGGATTGTCCGACCAATTCGTTCCTTTCAGTGACAAGGACCATTCGCCGTTCCTCGTTGAAAGCGGAGGCGACACTGGAATCTCGGACCAATCGCCGGATTCTCGTCTACCACCCTCCGAAGCTGTTCTGTACTCCTCGTCGGATGAGAAAAGCATTGAACGAGGCGTCAGCGGTGTCGAGGGGACCGCCGAGTCTCTTTCTCGATCAGTTATCGACCTGCACATACAACAACAACAACAACGAAAAGTAAGTTTAAGAAAAATATTTAAAATGTAATTTGTGAGATAGAAAAATGTTTACGCGGTCGGGGACTGAGGTTTGGTGTCCGTTTGACTATCCTGACAGGAAACGTCAACCGAATCGTCGGGATCAGAAAGATTGGCGGCTCTTTTGATTGCACTCATCCAAGACGATCTTATTCCAGCTGTTACCGCGGAAAGTACAGTAGTTCCTCGATCATCCCATGTCTGAAAAAAAGAAAAAAAATCAATATCCAAACGCTGATTGAAGTTTATGTAAAGACACCGCTGAAATGTTACTACTATAACATACCACCGTCTGGAATCCATAATTCCGAGCGACTTGAACTGAACTAACAGCGGTAACCGTGTTGAGATCGATTACACCGTCCATTATTCCCTTGTCCTCCGTGCTCGGATCCCTGTAGTACATGAGACCGCAGCCCCGCAAGACGAACCAGTGCTTGTTCCATTCTTTGTTCAAGCCTTGCTTCATCAGCCAGCCTTTCTTGATGTTCAACAGATCTTCTGCCGGCAAATCGACCCTCAGTTCCGACGTCGGAGAGTATCTCGTTCCAGATATGTCGAGGCCGCAACCGTCAGGATCACCTCGAATCTAATCGATAATTTATTCATTCAATAACGAATACAAAATACTGGATTCGAGCGTGCTCGAGGAGCAGACGATAGGAAGATTTCGACAGTGGAACATTTTTTTAACTCACAAGTTTGTCTTGATGAGCAGCATTGGCGGCGTCCACAACATCTCTCGTAGGTTCGGACGTTCTGGGTTTATTTCTTCTGATCCTCGGTTGCGTCAGAGACGCTGCGATATCACGCAATTTGCCTTCCCGCTCGCGTTCGTGTTCGAGAAGTATTCTTCGACATGCATCGTCATCTGCAATTCGAGAGAGCGAATATGAAACAAACAAGAAAATTCAAAAAAAAAAAAAAAAAACTTGTCTGCAATTGACGTCATTCCATTGAATCTTGTGTCGAGATACAGACAAGAGTAATAATCGACTCGTCGACTCGCTTGCGTACATGGCGATATTTTGTCGCGCCCACGTCGACTATTCTACTTACATTAATTAGAGGACTGATAAACCCGGTTAGCGGTGTTTCACGAAGCGTGTACGAGTCTGTCGTACGGCTCAAACATGTATTTGGCACTCGATGCAAAAGGAACGAACTAAACGATACCAACGTTAGAATTTTCATCTTTCGTATATACTTATCAATTGCAACGTCTCACGCGATATATCGAGCGGAAAGCGTAATTATCGGGGTAAAATTATAAGGTATAAAACGAAGGTATTGCAAAAACTCTTTCGCTTCTCCCCCGGTATGTTGCTACCTTAATTATTCTCATGGACTTGGTCTATCATATTATAACGGTACGGGAAATTGCCACTAGCGAGTCAAGGCAATGTGTCTCATAAAAATAATTAACACGCTGTTATTTAACCCTTTAGCGGTCACTGGATGGAAGTGATGGACTCTTGGAGGAACGAAATAATCCTTTCAACTCGAACACAGTGTTTCTGAAGGAAGGTTTATATGTGTATATATAAACCTTCCTTCAGGTAGATTTCAGTGTGTACGAGGAGTGAAAAAAATGATCCCCCACTGAATCTGCGACTGTTGACTCGCGAGAGGTATAAGACTCTTCTCCTTCTTTTTCTTCACGAATGCCTGGGAGAAGAGAGGCTCTAGACAATTTGAATGAAATCTAACGAGAAAGATCTTTGCTGCCATTCTCTCTCTCTCAGTCGCTCCCCCCCCCCCCCCCCCCCCTCCTCCCTCCCGCCCTCGAGGGTTCCCTCTCGACCCCCGTGCGTCAGTAGGACGAAGGCAAACGCAGATTTTCTTGGCGATTGCGTACATGCAATTATGTAACTGTGCCGGTATACACGGCAATCGTTGCAGAGATGCATAGAGTAGTGTTGGTAGAACGTGTGGGAAAGGAACTCGCGAGTCGTCGTCGTCGTATCGTTGAGTCGTGTGTACCGAGAGGAAGCGAAAAGGCGTCATATCGCGATCAAAGAGATATTTTTATCCAACTTTACTTTATCGATTCGACATTCGTAAATCTACGAGAAACAACCGCAACTGTAAATGCCTGTGGGTGTTGTGGCATGAAAGTAGACGCACGAATGTGTTAGTCGATATTTTTTTGCTGTACAACGAAAATAGAAATAACAGTCGAAGAATCTGGTAGTTTTTTTTTCGAAAATACCAGAACGTACGACTATTATTGATTTCACTACTTGGACAATAAAAAATATATCGCAGAAAATTGCGCTCAATTTTCGATATACTCGAGTAACTATTTTATAAATCGCATTTATTACTACCAATGTTGTACAGATTTTAATTTTTCTTTGAAAACATTGATGACGGTGCGTCATAGAATAGCTGTATCAAATTTCGTCAAGTAATTTGTAGCCGTTTACAAGAACATCGCGGACAACGAAATCGCTCATTGCGGTGAAACGCATAACTTTCCGAATTTTTGCCGTAGCGGGTAGTCGGGAGTTATGAGGGGTAAAGGGCAATACTGACCAAGTTTCTCGTTCGTTTCGGAGTTCCTGCCGGACGATGTCCTTTCATCAGCTTGAAGATTTATCTGATGCTGACTTATTCTCCGTCTCGCTTTGTCCTCGGCTCGAAGTTTGTCTCTCGTCGGTGGTGACGCACTGCTCGCCGGTTGGTCACGATAGGCTCTTCCGTCGTTTGGCACCATTGGTGGCTTTTCCGATCCCACGGCTATCGTCGGATTGCTCGAAATTCCACCAGTCTCGCTCCCCACAGTGCTACCATCGTTCGTACTTATTGTCGATACAGACGAAGAAACTTGCGTACAAGTGTTCGAACTCCCGTACGAATGTACAGATCCATTTTCGAGCGAAGAATTTCTCAGCGGTGAAACTTGCAAACTTGTTCCGCGATTGGAAATTTTTCCCTTTTCGCAATTCATACTCGTGGATTTTCCTTTTATATTCGTAGGTGCGAGCAGGTCCTCGGTATTTTCTGAATTCATCGTCGAACCGAAACTAGATATGCAAAGATCCGGGCTGTTGGAATCCGGATTCCAGGATGTGCTCGTGTTTCTCGGCTCGGATCTGCAGCTGTTGAATCGAGGCCTCGGGGGATTCGGTGTGTTACCTGTGAATAGAAAAATGAAAACAAACATAAACGCTTGGACGACTGGAGACGGTGATAGTCTTGTATCGATATCGGCGATATAGTTTTCGAAGACTGTTCCTTCCCCGAATATGTAAGAGGTGAATTTTTTGAATAAGAAGCAAACTCAGTTCTGATAATGAACACGAAAATTATTTATTTATTTGTCGGTACAAAGCAATGTGCCGCCGGCACGAGATCTCGGGTCGAACGGCACATTGCTTTGTACCGACAAATAAATAAATAATTTTCGTGTTCACTAACTAACTATCAGAACATGCTTCTGATATGCTTCTTATTAAAAAAATTCACCTCTTACAAATAGGAAAAATTAAAATAAAAAATAAGCTCTTTTATCAGGGGGTCTAATGACCTCCTTCCTCTTCGTAGCACCAAAACGGTTATAGAGCCAGGCTATTTGTTTCTCCGTGCTCGCTGTGAGGGTATCGCGTTTCATAAGTATACCTGTTTGCGTACTCGTCCCACTCGCTCCCATTCACCTCAATGAATTCTGAATGAAACCCCACCGAACCAAACATTCTGCAGTAGTAGTGCTAGTAGGTGCATACATTTATATACGAACTTACTTCTTACCGACGGCGTAACTTGGAGAATCGTTGTCTGACCGCCGGGAAATGTGGCGTTTCGCTTGTGACGACCCTGAAACAGTTTAAAGATTCGAAATTTAATATTTAATATTTTTGTAGCGTCGCTGCAACAACAATCTTTGGCCGATAATCTCGGTGTTGTACAATAACGTTAATAATTTAATCGCCAGGGCTGAACCAGCTTCCTCGTTGCCGAGAGGAATCGCTAAAGTGCCACGGGTAGTTGCATTATTGGAAAATTTTTTAAATAGATACAACAGAAAGAAAAGAATTGGATATCCTTGGAAGTATCAGATCTTGAATGTAAGAGTTGCAATTAATCGCATAGGAGTTTCCTTAAAATCTTTATAACTCAATGATCCATTAGATCTATCGATCTCATTATCGAGAGCTGTGAATCTTTGTAGTTTCGGAATTCTAAGAATCGAAAAACATTCCCTTCGATGAAGAGTTGCCAGTTAAGAGACAGAGAGAGAGAGAGAGAGAAGCTTGGTGGGTTGAGAACAAGACGGGACGAAGGTTTTCAGATAAAAAATGAGTGATAAATAAAAAAATCGAGAACGAGCAGGAGTGAAAAAGGCCAACTCGGGATCTAGTGTTTCCTGCACATTCACCCCGACGTCAGTGTGTGCATCGCCTTGGCCTCCTAACGCCTCGCGAATAAGTCACCGAGTAGCTACACGAGTACGTATTACGTTTATCTACACAGATATATCTATACAGAAGTATAAACTGCACGAACGAAGGAGCTCTCGTGTGGAGCCAAAGACAGACATTCGCGTGCGCTGATCGAGCGTTCCCTTGCGTAATTCTCGATCTTTCGCGATCGCCAAAGTAGAATCGTCGCGACGAAAGTAAAACATTTCCTTTTCAATTGTTTGTACAACTCATGCGCGAGTCGGTGCAATAATGCTTTTTCGAGAAAGGAAGAATACATACGGCCGTTAACGTTGCGACACGAAAGTTCAATAATTTAAGATAAAAAAAGTGATAATAAATAAATGCAACGAGCGAAGAGTGTACAGAACGAAGTGGCAGCGACAGAGATCGGTGCCCTCGGTAAAAGTTATTGACAACTGTGTAACGAGGCACGATGTAGCCTGTGTTTTTGGCTGTGTTGCTTTTATCGAATAGGTTGATGCACATGAGAAAGGAAGAATACGTACGGCCGTTGACGTTGCGACACAAAAGTTCAATAATTTGAGATGAAAAAGTGATATTAAATAAATGCAACGAGCGAAGAGTGTAGAGAACGAAGTGGCAGCGACGGAAATTGGTGCCGTCGGTAAAAGTTATTGACAACCATGTAACGAGGCACGATGTAGCATGTGATTTTAGCTGCGTTACTTTTATCGAATAGGTTGATGCACATGTACTCCGGATATAGATGATACATCCGGACTATGTATAGATATAGAGTGTCGCGAGAAGAGAATCTCCCGGATTTTTATAATACCACGTGCGTACCTCGTATCGAATGTAAATTAATCTGTATAATCTCACCTTGTTTCTCGAGTATACTTGAAGAACGTCGGCCCACCATCTGGTCTCTTCTCTGCATGTACCTTTGACGAACGTCACACCCTCCGGAGATGTTACCGCGAGACTGTACGGATGACCGGTGACATCTTCCGCAGCCGCGACTTCCAGCACTCGGGTCATGTCGATTCTTGCCTGAGGTACAGTTTCGGGCTGGAAATATATTGCAACGAATATGTAGCTGACCATTCATTAAGACACACGATACTAGTTAGGATCGACAATAGACGGACGAACGGACGATCGATACAAGATCGATCGTCATGCAAAACAGTCTAGACTGACACGTCTGAACGAACAGACGTGTGACAGCTCGTGCTCGGGATATTTAGATGTATTATTATTATATGTATCAATAATATCCGCCCCCGAACTAAATACGCGCGTTATTCATTTGCTCGGTCGTTACAATATATATATGTTTATATATATATATTCAATATATCATATATTATTCATATCTATATATATTCAATATATATTCTATATATATTCAATTATCTTTTCTCGTTTCGGAAGACGATATTTGAACTCCAGTTTCTATCGTGTCACAATTTGTGGATGAAACTACTTGTTAACGTCCGAGAAACACAACGAAATAGGAATAAGTCTGCGGGCTCGTAAAAATCGAGGTGAAAGTGTCTCTGTGACTTGGAAATATAATTTCCAGTCGAGTATCGGTATCGAGTGTATTCGCGGTGCGGTCAACAGAGTGCCATGGGTGAGTCGTCGATGGTGAAAAGTGAAAAGTTCGAGCAGACACGAGAGAGTTTGCTTCTCTCTGGTTCTCGGTTCGCTGATCCGGTGCGCGACTAATCGAGTACAATTATCCTCTTTTGTGCGTGCATAGAGCGGTTTAAGTGGCATAAAGCAGTACCCGCGTACCGCTATCGAGTCCGAAGCGATAAAACTAAGTTCTCCGCTTCTGTGTACCGCATTGGAACGCGGCGCGTTTCTCGCTTTCCTTATTAGACTTGGAAAGTCTAAGTAAGCATTGCAGATACTCGAAACGGACCGCAGAAATTCTCAAACCTACAAGATGGTTAAATTCTATCTCGTCATTCCGCTCGGCGTTTTGTCGTGCGACGAGAGTTTCGTCACGGTCGCACGAACTAAGCGCATTTTCTGTTTCTCCTCTAACCACCGGACGACCCGCTTTCACGAGGTTCACGAGAGACAGTTCTTCATTCTCGTAATGTTTTGTAAATTTTTACGATTCACAGAAGAAAGTTCAATTATATTCTTCTGTTTCCGCCTCTCTCGTTTACCCCGTCGCGGATCCGAGAGTTAACATCCGCCCAAGACACATAATGTATGACGAATTATCAACAGCTTATTTTTTTTTTCCTTTTCTCAAAAATTTAACCGAAGAACCAGTACACGTGAGAGTGAAGAAGAAAGGACTTATCCTTCAGTTTTACATCTACGATAAAATAAAACCCGCATCATCGGCGGTCTCGCTCGCTTCCAAGTTGCGCAATCGAATTCCACAACGGGATATCGAGTGTGTGTGTGTGTGTGTGTGTGTGTGTACGTGAAAGACTGAAGAAAAGCTCGGAAGGCGTCGAAGAAGGAGAAGAAGAAGAAGCGACAGGTGATTTGCCTGAGCCGGAGAAACACGCTTCAGAGGAGAATCGAGTGGAAGGAATATTTTATATGTACGTCAGAGAGAAGTACGGTACGAAAGCGAAGGGAGCTCACGTCGTCGACAAGGACGCGTGTTGCGCTGAGAGATGGATCGATCGATCGATCGATCGACAGGCTCCGCCCCATTTCATCCCCCCCCCCCCCCCCCCCCACCGCTCTTAACTCGGAGTTACGATACCTTCAAATTTCAAGTCCTAGCATTTTTTTTGTCTTTCCGTTAACTCGGAGCGAAGTGCCTCGCAGCAGCTTGGAACATTTTTAACCTTTGGGATGATCCTTCGGTACATCGAGAGCTCCAATGCCAGGAGAGAAAATTATTGGCCGATGACATTTTGCCGCAACGTTGATGCTTAGACTGCGGATTCGTTATCTGTAAATTATCCTTGAGACGAGATGCTTCTCCGGAGGTTTAAACCTCGTACCCTACGATTCTTAATTCTTTTATCCCTTTTTCCGGACCGGTCTATATCTTATTCTTGCCACGCTGACGTATAATTATTTGTTCGACGCGTAGCTAACTACAGTTTTTTTTTTTTTAGCCCTCCGGATTTACTTTAATTTACGACAAGGGTTGAAGGATGAAAATTTATCTACTTTCATACTCCCGCTTCGGCGCGTTAAGCCGAATCGCTTGGTTAGTAGCTTGCGGAGTGCGCTTCGCTGTTATTCTCATTTTTATTTTTCTTGTTTTATTGCTTTGTTACTTAATTACTTTTCGGTAATTTGATTCGGTATATTTTCATTGTATAATTTTTCTATTAAACCCTGTGCCTGTATTTTTGGAGCACGGTACTCTATTCTTCGATGCGTTCCTATGAAAGTCGTTGCGAAATTATATCCTCGTGCGTTCGTCAACAGTAAACTTTTCAATCTACAGGTATAGTACACGGGTAAAAAAAAAAAAAAAAAACTTCGAGGCAAAGACAGTTTCCGTATTGTATCGGTACTGCGTATTAGATAGGTCGCCACGAGAAAGAATATGTACGTGAATTTATTTATTTCGACGACTTCGGTTGGTCACAGGTGCGGCCGGATCGCAGATTACGAAAGTAATTTGTTTGTTGGCTGTATTCGAGTCGGAGTGACCGGACAAGATAAAATCAATTTGTGGGTTGCTGGAGAATAGCGAACCGTCACCTCATCGATCACGACGATCTGTCGTCAAGATAAACAGGTAGAAACGTAGATCGAATTGTCAATGAAACTGAATACTCGTCACTTCCTGGCCGACGATCCACTTGGCAGACGTAATCGTGGCGTGGCTGCCGATAAGCTAATTAAGAGAATCGCATTAGCGAACGGAGGGGAGGGGACGGAAGCTTCCCGGTCTCTCAACAGGGTAGCCCGGCTCGTCCAAGGGGTCGATGTCACCGAACGAGAACGTTGACGTCTTGTTTACATCCTCAAATAACTTGGGACGACAACATTGAATTTTTTAAAAATAAAATCCATTTTAATGCCGAAAATAATTTAGCCGCTGCATCCCTAACGCTAGAAACGCGTGGAAAATTAATCAATTAATTTTCTTTGTACTATTTATCTTCTATAGTTAAATACGAGCAAAATCGAATGAGATATATAGCGATCAGTAGACTCGGTAGAGAATATCTCAGCTTGGAAAAAATCTGACACGTTATCGAGATGACGATAATTTCAATATGTCGAACATTCATCGAGGGGCAGAAACGTGTTTTTTGCCAGACGGTTCGGGTTGCTAAGTAACGACAGCGAACTATACGGCAAAAAAATATTTTGTCTTAAATTCGAATCCGACTATGGTTATGTGTATCGTACGTGTATCGAGAGGCTCAAGGATCTCGAGAACCGTATCGACTCTGTTCCGGTCTATCGATTTGTAGGATCCCCGCGCGATCTCGCACACGCCGAGTATTTGCGTGGTCGGCACGCGGTTCCGTTCCGTTTGCTGCGGCCCGAGAAGGCCGGAGCCACAGACGCACGCAACTAGCTCTACGACAGCGTGTACAAGGACTAATTTTAGAGCATCGAAGATTGAAATTATAAAAACACCTCTTTCGAGTCCAACGTTCGTGTAACAAAATATTTATTCTTTTTTTCGAAAGCCTTCTCCCGACGTGAAATTTCGCTTTTTCTTCATCGTCTGTCGGCGCACGTTTTCGACACACGTTTCACATAGTATACACACGTATGTACCTATGTATACGCGACAGGCTCGTTGGTAGTCTGAGCGAAAGTAATAGCGAGAGAGTGGGAATGCGTATATAACCGGCGAAAAAGAGAGGTTCGTGAATGCATATCTCTGACATTCTCCTCAACATTATTTTTTTTTTTTAAGTAGTTTTAAAAATAATTATTTATCAACCGATCCGTGGAAAGCGGAAAAATCTTACGTTATTTTGTCGTCTATTTTCTTTTTGGCATTTAAACTTTTCTCTCTGGACAGGATTCGCCACGAGGATCGACGCGCGTATTGCCTAAAGGGACGACAGGGATCTAAATGTATTTTTTATGAAATTAGGGGTTTCGCATGCAACGCAGTCTTGCGTCGATAACTTGGTCGAGAATTATCGAAAGCTCGCGGCAAGTTGAATTTACTTCCACACGAGATGCGAAAGGCTCGAATACCGCATTCTCGTTCGCTTGCCTCGTCTCGTCCGCCTCCTCCTCGTCCCCTCATAGCCAGCTCTGCGTACAGCCATTCATTCGCTTCTTCCTGGTGCACGCTGCTGCAGCGCGGATACACGTCACGTACACTGTCGGGAGGATCTCGCTGCGTCGGAAGACGGACGTGCTCGGCGCGAACGTTACGAGAAATATAAAAGGGGTAGCGCCTTTTCCAGCTGATTCGTTCGAGCGAATCGAATACAATTCTCCTCCACCTGTCGCGCGATGACGGACGGAACAAAAGAATCACTAATTTGGCCCGACCAAAAAATTTAAGCCAACGAGACCGACCGGGAAATAATTTTTTTTATATCAACACCTCTGACGCACAGAGAGTCGCGTAGAAGCTCTCTCGCGCGTCTCATCCCGTTCGCTCCCATCGGACAGCGCACTGTAAAGAATTTCTGTTTGAAAATGCATGAATGTATATGAAGTTGTATGCATATACAGTATATGAAATTTCATTGACACTTATGTAAGAGTATTGCATTACCGGTATGTAAGAAACAATATTATTTGTGTAATATTTGTAACAATAACATAATTTTCATATACGGATGTCTCAATTTTCAATGCCATCACCGGTAATTTTAATACACAGGTATCGCGTTCAAGATTAAATTATTAAATTCGAATGCAGTGTTTATGAATTGTAATGTCGTATACCGAGGTTGTACAGTTCATGTAACTTTGTATATAAAACGGGTTGTAAACTTCATAAAATTTTGTACAGTGCGGCAATGATTCAGGAAATTTCGTGTACAAACGGATACAATGTTCTATATTCATTCCGGGATTTTCGTATACAAGTTGTCGGTGAGGACGTGCCGGACGTCGGAGATACGAGGCAAATTCTCTTTTGTAATTTCTCAAAAGACATTTTTTTGTTGTCGTTCGGTCGAGTGAATAATCACGCGGAAAGACGGGCGATCTCGCGTGGCGCGGTGCGGTCCATTCCTAAAAACATGTAATTTTTGTTTTGTCTTTTGTTTCGTCGGACAGCTTGCAAATTGAATTTTCATTCGCCGACGTGACTTTGTTTTTTTTGTTTTTTTTTTACAATTCTCGTACAATTATAAACGAACGTGTGTAAAAAATACTCCGTTGAAAGATTATCTCCGAGGCATTCTGTTACTATAAGTTATAATGACTATCCGTTCGGTAAAAGAATAAACGACTTTGAGAGAAAGTCGGTTATCCGAATTGGTGCTCGATCGTAGCCAGGAGAGTATCCACTGAAACGGGCTAAATCTGGGAGGATCTCGCGTGTTATTAAAATGCACAAGTTATTATTTGGCGAAGGAAGACCAATTTAAAACTCGTTTCGGGAGGGGGAAAGCCCCTCCACACTCCGCACACCAGCTCGACAGTGGTCTCGTAGGGCGTGCCGTGAGGAGCGTCCGCGCATGTGCTATATATATATATATATATATATATATATATATATATATATATATATATGTATATATATATATACTTTTCTCGGAAAGTAGAACTGACGCATGGCTATGATAATAATCCGAGTGAGAATACGAGAGTCGGCTCGCTACGAAATAAATTCTTGTCCCGACTGTACGGATGATTCGAGGGGGCGAGAGAATGTGAGGAGCTCCCTCCTCCTGCGGGAGAGAGCACTTTGCGATGTACAGACGGGAGAAGAGAAGAGATCCTAAGCCCCGAGCCCGCATCCGGCGAAAATAAGAGACGAAGAAAGAGGAATACCTTTTTGCGACGCACCTCAAGTAAGGAGCTATCTCTCGATTTAAAAAACCCAAAGAGACATTTATAATATTAAATATTATACTGTAACGAGACATTTCCGAAGCAGGTAGAAAATTACGGGTTCGAATCTTTCTAACAACTCGAAAATAACAGGAGTGTCAATATTGTATATCAATTGTTCGCACGACCGAGTTTCTTCTCTCGTTTATCGTTAAAATCTCGAAGCAGCTCGAAAAAAAGCAGCTCCTCGTCCGGCCAAAGTATAGCGCTTTACAAGACGGATGACCTGGCACAAATCTCGGAAACGAACTCCCTGGCCAACAGGGAAACCCGCTTCATTCACGCTCGATCGCGAATTTATTGTTTCACTATTGCCAGTGAAACAATAAATAATAATATAGAATTCGATACAGATTGGACCGTGTATAAAACAAGTAACTTTTGTGTGCAGGGATATATTGTGGTGTTGTCTCTCGGCTCGTCGAGGATTTATGAGCCAAGGGAACCGGGAGAGCGCGGGGACAGCGGCAAGGCGAATCGTGTTAAATCGTTTATGCTAATGATCTCTCTTTCGATGTGCGACTCGGCAAGAGCGTTTCCTATATAATTTTTCTTAAAATATAATACAAATTTTTTTTGCAATCGACTTACATGCTCGTCGACCGAGTAGGTGAGCTCTCCGTCATCGTAAAGAACGAACCATCTTCTCTGCCATCTCTGTAACGATAGAATAAAATAAATAATATTAATTGATGGAATTTTAACGACGAGGATAAAAGTAAGAGATACTTTTGGCAAACTGAGAAAACGCGAAGGAGCGTTACGATTGAATATTTATTCCCAGCGGCGTTACACCCATGATACGTTATAGTACACTCGTCCCGAGATTATAATGGCTATCCACGTGTTTGTCCGCGACGAATATACGCAGTCCCTCGCGAAGCGAGCACGCCCGATCGGATATCTCGATAACCCCGAGGCGGCGGCGTCATTCCCCGGTGCTCCTTCCTTATTCCATACCCTGCACCCGACATTCGACAACGAAATTAAAACCGATAAGTCACTCGATCGAGTTAATTTACGGAGTCTCGCGGAGTGTCGTTGAATTTTAACGAGTGATTTTTAACCCGCAACCTGCGGCGCAGCCACGGTGACGTCTTAAACAATTCAGGAAGGAGTATCTCAAAGGAGTGTGCGCTGTGTGTCGGACACTGCTGACACACTCTCGGCTTTCGAACGGCCTCCTCAGTCGTGCAGCAACGATTCGCTTTTAAACGCGATATATACTGCGGCGGACCAAGGTGTATACGAAACGCCTTACGTAAACTATATTGAAACGTTGATGTTGCTATTATTAAATAGACTTGCTCGAGGTGTTGCCAATTTTCTAATTTTCCAATTTTTCAATTTTCCAATTTTTCAATTTTCCAATTTTCCAATTTTTCAATTTTCCAATTTTCCAATTTTTCAATTTTCCGATTTTTCAATTCTCCAATTTTCCAATTTTCAATTCGCGAAAGCCAACTCTCTCTCGCATTTGAGCCGTCGACGTCAGTGTGACGAGAACTGGACAGCAGTCGCGAGAGGTTCTCACGAGTAACCGACAGTCTCTATCTCCGAAGCAAGAGCATTCACTTTCTAATTCACATAGAGGGAGGATAATCGGAAGAGTCCAGTTTCGTTCGATCAACACTCGACAAACTTATAGTATCCACATTTAATCTCTCATCTTAAATTAATGGTACGGTAAATCGTTGCCATTCCCTCCGCCATACCGACGCGCAATCGATGATAAATAATAAACGGCGATCCGGAGATGTTTTTACTGAAAAAAATTAAAAATGAAGTTCCGATAGAATAGTAATTTTCGGTGGGTCGTCAAGGTAGGAGAGCGTATCGACGGATTCCTTGCGCCGGTCGGAACTCCTCCGGTAAGGAAGGAAAGCAGAAAAACGAACGGTGCTGCTGGGAGAGAAAGCGAGATAGCTCGTCTCGGCGAAAGAACGTGGGTCTCTCTCTCCCCTCTCGAGTGCGTCGTCGTATCGCTCGGTGGTGGCTCCTCGGAGAGCCGAGTGTGTTGCCGCATCGTCTCGGTTCGTCGACCGCCGATGGAATGCAAGGCATAACCTACCGTAACAGCGCGCCATGCCATGCCACGCCACGCCACGCCATGCCATGCCACACCACCGCATCGCCGCGCCGCCGCACCACCTCACCGCCTCACCATCGCCGCCACAACCACCGCCGCCACCGCCGCTACCGTCGCACAACTCCGGAGAGTCGAGCTCTTCTGTGTTATAACTCGGACTTCCTCATCGGTACATGCCAGACGCCAACTCCGCCCGGCACCTGCAAACTGTACGTATTCGGAAACGCTGCATCTCTCATATTCCATGGGGCATTCGGCATATTACCGGACGGGCCTCTTAATTCTTCTTTCTTTGAAATTTGATCATCAAAAAAATATTAGTACACTCGAGTCGACGTCAGGTGTCGCGGCGTCACTGGCGCTCGACGCGACTCTCTCTTCTCCTTTTCTCGCACAACTCCGGAGAGTCGATCGAGCTCTTCTGTGTTATAACTCGGACTTCCTCATCGGTACATGCCAGCCGCCAACTCCGCCCGGCACCTGCAAACTGTACGTATCCGGAAACGCTGCATCTCTCACATCGGATGGGACATTCGGCATATCAACGGACGGGCCTCTTAATTCTTCTTTCTTTGAAATTTGATCATCAAAAGAATATTAGTACACTCGAGTTGACGTCAGGTGTCGCGTCGTCACTGGCGCTCGACGTGACTCTCTCTTCTTATTTTTTCGATCTCTATGCTCAGATCGATCGATCAAACAAGTTCGGTTCACGAGGATATTAATGATTTCGATGAAATTGTATTTAATAAGGAATGTATAATAAAAATAAAAATATCTTCCAGGAAATAGACTCCGATCTCTCGGGCTGAAATACGCTCTTCGAACTCGACAGAACGGAATAATTATTACCGACTCTCGATGTCGAGTCGCAAATAAAAAGCATCGAACCCATCGGACATTGAATAGAGGAGAGCTGTACGTAAATTATTTTTCTCGCTTCGACAAGAGTCGTTCCTCTTCGTCCCGCTCGCCGTGCCTTGGCTCACGTATATTTATCGTAACGGTACAATTGCTAATAGTACGGTATGCGCCGCGACTCGGAGCGAGAAGGTAAAAGAGAAGTCCCGCGTTTGCGAGAGCTCGCCTCCGCTGCGGAGAGAAAAGGTACAGTTATACACCGCCGTGCATTTGGTTATTCAACTATTTCATATATTTATTTGCGGAAAGTCCGATAGAATCCTCACGAAATATTCTTGATATTCTCGGAAAAATAAAAATGGTCTTTCGAGGGAGTTTAATCCGAGCCGGAGAGGTTAAGTGAACTCGAGACTCGTGGCAGGTGGAAATCCGACGAGCGTCGTCGTTGTTCCGAGGCGAGCTACACGGATAGATGCAGCCTCTTTTCGTTCGACCGGACTCGTAGAGCGGACCCAGTTTTCGAAAGGAAAACTCGGCGAAGTATATCGCCGGAACGATAGGCGCTCCTCGGTGATGCTCCGGAGCGAGCAGTGATAAATACCACTCGGACAGAATCGTGTTGCGACACCTTCTCGTAACGATGCAACGTCGTCCCGACGCGCCATACGGCATTTCCCGAGGGTACAATATCTATGTAAAATTTCATGCCAACACAATCAACGCCATCTGTATAACGGATCGTACTCGAGTCGAATTAATTTTTTCACGTTACGAGACATTTTTCGATTGTCGAGCTACCGGACATGTCCGATGTACGTACCTATACATTAACGAGGTAACAATGAAATTGTTACTGTACTAAAAATATATTTTACCCAAGTCGAAGTAACCCGGGACAATCTCCAGGAATGGAGAATAAATCGTCCTGACTAGCAATTTATATATATATATATATATATATATATATATATATATATATATATATATTTTCTTCTCGGTAATGAAGTTTTCTTCTTCTCGACTCTCCGATCCTGAACACGTCCACTGTCTTTGACGAAAATAAAAATAATCGATAATATCCTACGTTCGAAAGTCGATTGATCAATGTTGTTGTGCCGATGGAGGGGGAGGGGAGGGGGAGGGGGGGATTGTTATTTGGAGGAAGGGGGAGACGTCACGATTCGTTTCTCTCGGTGCACCCAATTAACGGGTCGGTAATACGGCATTGTAATTGGCATGACGCGCGAACCAGCACTTGCCGCGCACCGCGTCCAAGTGTGCTGTGCGGCAGACCCTCCTCCCCAGCCTCCCAATGCGGCCTTCTAATTATTCACTTTCACCAGCGCCCGAGGCTCTCCCCCCCCCCCTCCCGTCTCAACGACACGCGGACGCGCGAACCTTTCCTTCGACCATCTCTCGTTCGCGCTCAAAATTTTCATTCGTGGTTACGCAATAAACTTTCAAAAAAAAAAAATCATTCCGGCTTTTTAAACGCGTTCGATTGTGGCGAGGATAATCACTTTCGCCAGATCGATCGGCCTATCTCCCAGAAAATCGAGCGAGGCTGTGCGGGGCGGCGAACGGTGAATCGCTTTCTACTCTCTCGTTCGAGTCCCCTCCGTCGCGCTAAAGGTGAGATATCCGATATTTATTTTCTCCGATATCTTTCCGCGATAAATTTTCCTGGCCGACTGGCCGAACGCCGTGGGCTTTTGCCGCGTACGATGCCCGTGCCCCGGCTCTTTGTACGAGACTTCGCGGGAAGATTAGCGATGCCTCTTCGCACTAGCTGCGGCATCACCGCCGTGCGTCGATTCCACCATTGCGTTCGTAGGTCGCGCACTCGATAGCCGGATTACACCGTTAAAAAAACTTGTTTCTTTAAATATTACAAGTATTACGATTTTTTTTTCTCTTATTCATTGGACGTCGTAGATTTTATCGATCTTCGCATTCGGTCTTCGACACATATCACTCGAATTATTCTATACATCTAACGATTCCCGAAATAATGTAATTGAATCTTACCTTGGTGCGATTGAGCGGATTGGAAAAGTCCCAGCCGGGTGCGACGAACAGATATCCGCATTTTGATATTTTCCTCGTAGCCTGTGAAAGAAAAATCGTTTTAACATACAATATTCGCTAAAATCATATTATTTACAGGGAGCCGATATTTTTAAGAACCGTGATCAAACAATTCTTCGGGCTCTCCCAGCGGTCTTGCATACCTTCATCAAAATAATAATTTTCCGTTAAATGCTTCAATAAATTTCCATACGATTCTTATAAATTATATCGCTCTTATAAATTTCCGTTGTAAGAGCTAAAAATTGGGCCTTGGGTTTTAAAAAAAGTATGAAAACGCTTGTGCGAGTTGTGGCGAACGGTGCCGCGCTTCGTTAACCGGCTTGCCGTCCGGTCCGGTCCGGAACGATTTCCGGTTCCGCATCGCTGGATCGTGTGCGACTAATATGATTGACTTCCGGAAACTCGGTCGGTCGACACGATCGGAATATAAAAAAAAAATATATTTGTTTATCGAGAGTCTCGCCGACTGCAACGGCAACAATGCTCCGATGCGGTTCTAACGGTGCGACCGTATTACAACTATAAGTTAAGTATCTACCGGAGTGCCTAATACGTAACGGAACAATTTCCGATTAGGCCGGTGCATATACGGTGGCTTCGGTGCGCGTCTCTGGCCTCGCCCACGACACGCTCCGATTGCCTAACGAGCCTCTCGCATGCCGTATACGAGCCAATATTAACCGAGTTAATTGCGTTAATGTACCCCAGTCGTATCGTTAGAGTTATTATCTCGCCCGTAAGCACGAGTAATATGCTCGACCTCGTTTCTTCGCGGCACCGCAACGCTTTTGATAAATCGTTGATTTACCGAGAGGGCGTTTTTTTTTCTTTTCCATTTTCGCCTCCTATTTTTCTCTCGTCTAAAGAAAAATTGGAGCCAATTAATTTGATTATTTAACGGCGTGGCAAAAAGATGAGAAGAGAAGGACGAGCCGGCGGTTAGACGTCTGGTATCTCTCGTCCGTGCAACATCGAGAGATCTCGTCGGGCAGCACGCTCGGGAGCTGCGGGGCGAGTCTTTCTCGTCGAGCCGAAGAGAGCCGCGATTTTACACACGCACACACACACACACACCGGATGTGGGATACGCGCGCTGCAGCCAAGAGTCGACGAGACGCGTGGGACTCGCTGTATGCGATGCACCACGAGCTATTCCTTCGCCACCGGTTCGTTGTGCCCGGAGGCGACGGCAGGACGACCCCTTCGCCAGCGCGCGCTCAGTCTTTACTTGATATCGACGTATCTGGCAACGATAATAATTAATTACCAAACATTTTTCCATTTACTTTATTTATGGTTCAGACTTGCGAAACCAAAGTTCCCCAATCGCGGAAACGTCGGCAGATTAAAAATGTTCAATATTTACACTCCTCGACGCGATACTTGTACATCGTAACGATAATATTTCCTGTCGATGAAAAATGAGTGCGTTGCCCAAGACGCGTCGAGTACGGTACGAGCTCCCACTCCCAAATTAAGGGAATCGAAATCGATTGAATATGGCATGTACCGTAAGCGACGTCAACGATTCTCGTGTACAGAATTTAATTCGTATATGTACACCGGTCCTGTTGCGAGAGAGTTCAACATTCTTGGCCCTAACGGGGCGGGGCTATTTTTCTTCTTCTTCTTCTTCTTCTTCTCCTTCTTATTCTTCTTTTTACTCTTTTTTATTGTTATTTATATCCACTTCGCTTCGCTTGTTTTTATGAAAAACAAAATATGTTATCGTCTCGATAAAAATTATTTAAAGAGAATTTATTGGCAGCGAAACAAACGCCAACCGAGAAGTTGTGTCGTTGGTTTTTTCAAGTCCAAAACTGACACTCTACCCGCCACATGCATTATGCATGAAGAGAGACCTTTGCGCAATGACATTCGTCGGCGTGCGCGGGACACTTCCGGCCAGCTCGAATTAATAACGAGCTTCGTGTGTGTTGGCTCGTTGTGTATTAAAAAATATATATATTTACATATATATGTATATATGTCGTATCGATAGGTAATTGTTAAGTTATAATTTTCATATTATATAAAATAATAATTGAAAATTACTTGACAAATTTGCTTTCCCTTGTTTCTCAAAGAGAGTCGAAACCTCTCTCGTTGACTGGCACGGCCAGGTCTCGGCCCAGGCCCGGTGCTCTTTTACGGCAAGTACTGTTACTGACACAGTGGCACGCTTCCTCTCAGGCTGCGCTCTCGTCTCGAGCGATGTGGCTCTCCCCCGTACTTAGGGCACCTGTGTATCTATATATGTATATGTACATGTACATGTATATGTATTTGTATATGTATTTGTATATGTATATGTATACGTATACGTATATGTGTATGTATGTGTATATGTATATGTGTGTATATATATATATATATATATCGATAAATTGGCAAGCAAAGAGCCGACGTCACGCCCCGAGGACACTGACCAAGTTAGAGAAAGCACCTTCTTGTATCCCATTTAAGGCGCTCGGTACATCGTCTAATAGCAGAGAAAGGGAAGAAAGCAGATATACAAGTCTATTCCTGTGGAGCAGCGTCAAGACGATCACGCGGGGGGGCAATGACACTCGAATCCAGCTCAACGGCCAGAGTTGCTGGTGTAGATGCGCAGGTGCGCGGGTGACCCGGGCCTGCGGGCAACAAAACGTTCTCGATACTATCCCAATTCAATGAAATTCAGCCAACGGAGAGGGGTTCAACGAAAAATATTTAACAACAGCGATGAAGAAAACTCGCGTTCCTCGCGTTCCTCGGGCCCCTCTTATTTTTAGTGCACTGGATACTGCACGCGCGCGTTTCGAGCAGCAGCGGTGAAAGATATTCTATTTCCAGTGGACTGCTTCGAGCGAGACGGTCTCCCGATCGCGTACGTGCGTCGACTTAACGCCTCGTCGAATATATTCCTGCGCACGAAATTTCATCTCGAAATTTCATCGGTAGCTTCGACAATTCGGTCGTATCCGCAACGACGCTCTCTTTACTTATTCGTTGACTAATCGCGAACGTGACGCGCGAAACAATTGTTCCATCCCCAATAAGCGACGACGTTAGCGATCTACGCTGAGAAAAAATAATTGTTGGATCAACCAAATTCGCGGTCGCCTACGTTCAAAGCTGTTGTTCGGTTGGTAAAACCAAACCATTATTTTATCGAACGATTGTTCGCTTCAGTCGATTCAAAATATTTTGACGCGAACAAAAAAATTTATTGTACCAACCGAATAACGCCTTTGAACGCGGGGGAAACGCAGCTTGGTTCGTCCGACAATTTTTTTTTTTTCGGTGTAGAGATCGGAATGGTGAGACGATTGACACGCGACGATCCGCCGCGAGAAGAAATCGATGCGTACATCGATTCAACTTTGTTATATTATTATGTACACAGATGTACAGAGATCGTCGGAAACGATGCAAAACTGAATTTCGCCTCGAGGCTCGCGGATATCGACGATTACAGCGATAATGCCTGATCGGGAGCGCGCTTCGTGCACGGAATAACTATAAAACGACTGGTATTCTACCGAAACTGTGATACCGGTGATAAACGTGTTTGGTCTACCACCGATTAATCCCCATAAAATTCTGCAGCACCCGGGTGACGAAAACGACAATTCGGATTAGAGGTCAAACTCCCACGCCGATCGGAATTTAATCGATCGCGAATTCATCGAGGCGGCAGCGGCTTGGGAAACTCTCGGGCTACCCACTATAATAACGTTACGGACTTCGCTACGGGATAAGAATCAATTGTCTTTCGATTCCATCGAGCACACAATGAGATCTCAGATAACGTCTTTGTTCCCTTGTTTTTTTTTCTTCGATATTTTCGTAAGGAGCTCACCGTCCCTGTGTCAGAATCTCGAAGTGATTCGAGGTGTGCGGAACATACCTGACACTGGAGTATCGAAGAAAAAAAAAAAATTTGTGATTTTACTTTGATTGCAGACAGCTCTCGAAGTAAGTAATGAAATGTAAATAATCAATCGGTCTTTGATTATTTTCGATAGAATAGAATCTCTCTCGCTCTCTCTCGCTCTCTCTCTCGGTAGAGATTCCAGGATATTTGGTTGGTTTGGTTTGTTTCTCGTGGGATGGGAGGGTAGGGAGAGTTGTAACGATCACAAATTATCCCCTAGGATATCCCACCGATATATCTGACGAGAGTTGCGCTTCTGCGTTTGCGCTTCTGCCTCGTACTCGCGGGTTTCGTTGGGCGAGTGGCGAGAGCCGAAGGAGCTCGCGGCGTGGCGACCTGTGTTTAGCCGATCGCGAAGTGGATGTCCTTGTCCGGTGGCCGTGGGCCTCTAATTGCCGGTGCCGGTGAACGCGGCGAACGCGGCGAACGTCTACGTAGGCCCGGAGAAGACCGATGCACAAACCGACGAATCCTGGAGGGGCGGCGCGCGAATCATCGGCATTATCGAGGAACCCGTGGGATGTACTTTTCGATTCGTAAGGTCGATCCGTCAAAGACGTGAGGTTCACGAGGTTGACGAGGCTTACGATCTCCGACAACGACGAGAAGGACGAGAAGGACGAGGAAGTAAACGCAAACCGGTAACCGATGAGCGGTATGCGCGATCGTTTTTTTTTCAAATCTATGCCTTGCAGCGTCGAGGGATCTCGTCCTTTACCGTCAAAATTCTCCTCGTCTCGGAGTCGGTAGACGAAAAAAAAATTGAATAAATAAGTTAAGGTGGGAATCGAATGCACCGTACCCTCGACCGTTACTACAGTGCGCTTCGCGACATCCCCACCATCGTAAAAGTCTCTTCAACACGCATTTACAGTAATCGCCGGAAAGACAGACGTTGGACGAAAAAAATTGTTGAATTAACGATAAACTTACGTTGGCTTCGCTATCGTAATATGCCCGATCGGCTGCTCTCTCCCGTTTTTACCTACCTATCGTACGTTCAATAACGGATATCGAAACGACGTTAAAGTCGAGAAAAAATAATGGTACAGTAAAATGCGTCAGGGAGAAGAAAACTGTGCAGGTGGGACGACAATGTACCGTAACGTCACCGGCGCCTCCTCTCCACCTCTTTTGCATCGAACGCTAAATTTTCCAACGAAATATTATCTCGGAATCGGAAGATGAAGCGGGTAAAGAATTGTTTAAAAAATTGAGAGGCAGTGACACTCGAAGGATCCACCGATAATTGGCGGCCGGAGGCCGAAGCGTTCAAAAAATCGCTCTCGTGTAGTTATCGTCTCGGTTGTATACACGTTTCCGAGAGCGAGTTAACTGCGACGAGAGAAACGAAGAAAAGCCGAGGAAGCAGACTCGTACGGAGATAGCGATGCTGCACCGACCCTTCTGGAATGCACTGGGAACAGGTAGCAAGGCTGCCGGCATTCGAAAATTTATCCAGACCTAGTATCTCTCCATTTATTTAGTAGTAGTAGGATGGAACAATTTTTGATACATAGCATTACATAGTGTAAGTTGTCTTAAGAATATAAATATATTGTCAATTGGCCATCGACCTAGGTCCTTCAGCCATGGGTTTTACCTAATTCGTGAGTATGTATATATTTTTTTACATATTGTGGGTCGATAATTGATAGACATTAATTCAATTAATTTCCTCGTTGTTCATTACTTCGAGCTTCTGGTATATTGTATGTGATGGGTGTTTAGCTTTGCGTATTATGTTTTGAGCGGGTTGTATACATAGCGGTTTTATATTTATTAATCGTATGGACCATTTATTTGTTTGTTTATCAGAGTTACTCGGGACCAAATATTAATTACGTATATGGGATGTAGATGTATAGGATACAAAAGAAAAAAACGGAATAGAGAAAGACTCACCCTGTTACATTCCAGAGCCTCGGCGCTGTGCTCCTCCTTCTGCTTGAAGCAGCTGCTGCACTTGCTCTTGTTAAATATGTTCGGTGCGAACTTTCTGCACTCGGCGCCGGTGCCACGGGGTGTCGCGCTGCCTCCCGACATTGCTCGACCCGGCCAACGCGATGAAACACGCACGCTGTTGCTTCCGATGATCAATCGTCTCTCATTTCGTCGATCTCCTCGCTTCCATCGATTGCTTTTGTCGACGATAGCGGTACTTCGGCCTTGAGGCAAAGGCAGGCGGCCCTTTGCAACTCGATGTCGATCACTTTTTTTTTATTCTTTGGACTTGATATTTATGTTTGTCGAATTTTCCCTGGTCGAATACCATGAATCAATACAGAATCGTTGCACAATAACTTTGAGCAAGTGAAAAATTCATTTTACAGTTTGAGCGGGTGCGGCGTCGAGTCGTTTATCCTTTTGTATACAAGCGTATGTGTATTTCCTCGGTACACTCATGTTCCAATCGTGCAAGCCTGTATCGTCGAGCCGACACGTATTATCCAATATTTACAAACAATCCTTCGGTTCCTTCATGCTTCGATTCTTCTTCGTTACTTTTTTTACACATAACACAAATACCTACACACACACACACACGCGCACACACGCACACGCACACACACGCGCGTACACTTTCTTGCCTCAGGCCACTACGTTATTTGGTACTATGTATAAATATTTGTATACAGAACGATTCGCACGTGATTTGTTCCACGTTTATAAATCCAACAGTCGGGTATTAAAGAAAATTTTAAGCCGACTTTTTTAAAATTACATAATCGACGATTAGTTCTTATCGTTGATAATCAGCAGCGTTTGTTTCAAGTTCCGTTGGATTGTCAACACACCGAACGAATTCGATTTTGTGTGTATCGAAAGTTAACCGACAAAAAAAACACACACACACACACACGGGCGCGTTTTTTGTAGCGTTCGGAGGTACCACGTAAGTATTATTATTATATATCCGCGCACCAGGTGAGTCATCGACGAGAAATAGAGATATAGCACCTTGGAGGTTACGATATTTTTCGTTTTGCCGGTATGTACGTCTTTCGGTTGCTTCAAACTTTATCCGTCACCATCCTCCGTATCGTGTTTCTGCACCTCGCACACGCGACTACAAACCGACATATCTACGTCGCAATGCTCCATGATAGAACGGCCGCGAGGACGTCCATCCGCGATCTGCGAGAACTTGGGGGCTCTCAGCGAGATCCTCTCACCGACGGGGCAGCGGGCCAGGGCTCGACGCGTTCGTGCACGTTTGCGACGATCGCAGCGCCCATAGACGGCGCATAACGGAGGTTTCACTACGCGAGAACGAAGTAGCGCAATCTTTCATGCCCCGCCCTACTTAACAATTTCAACCCGTTCATCGCAATCGCATTTGTTATATTTTACAGTCAACAATACCGATGTACGTTGGGAAAACGTAATGAAAACTGCAAATTTTATATCCATAAAATCCATGCATCACAACAATTTAAGATCAGTCAATTTCGGTTCAATGTCACATTAAAGTATTTTATGATCATTCGAGAATATTAAAAAGTTGGAAATCAAAGTTTAAACTACGCGAGTCAAACGAACGTTTCTTCGACATCGATCAGCTGATTTAAACACACACATCCGTTTGCCCGTTTCCCGAAATACTCCGGTTCGGCTGTACCGTCGTTCCGCACGTTCGCGAGGTCTACAGAAAAGATGGTAGATGAAGCTGGTGACAGGTTCGTAAAGACGAATCATTTATCGATAATTTCAGGTAGAAATAAACGAGTCGCGATGCGACCTAATAATTCCAACGTTCTTTCCCCCTCAAACGTGAGACATTCTCGTTACAACAAAATTCGTTAATGACGGAATCGTCCGGACGACGAATCAACGCGACAACCATTGGCCAAAGATTTTTTTTTTTTTAATACAATCGTATTTAGCTCCGGAGACTCGGCGAATGCTAATGAAATGCCAATTGATTATCGTGCTTGTTATGTACCAGCTCCAGCATCTTGTATTCACGTCGCTCGCGTACTCTGTCGATTAACTCGAACGGTTTCGTTGCTCCAAAAAATTTCACAATCACCCGATTGTTCGATAAACAAACGTGGTCACTTTTAAGATCAGCCAAGGGTTTGTATTCAAACAAACAAAATCACTCGTTGCTTTTATGTAATTCCAATATGAATAGAAATATTTACTGATAAACATATTTTCATTTACGTCCGTAACATAAAAAAAATAATTTATTGACAATTACAGGGATGAATCTGCCAATGTTGCCATCATCAGAGAGGTGTACGACACGGAGAATGCTCACGAAACATTCGAGTACGAGTTGGAAAGGGCACTGGAGGCAGAGTGTACTTTAATAGTCATCGAACCGTCGAAGCTCGGCGACGAAACATCCAGATGGATAGCTGTAGGCAATTGCTTGCACAAGACGGCTGCCCTTTCCGGTTTAGCAGCTATAGGCACCGGTACCTCGAACAATCAGTCTAACTAAAGTTTCTTTACTCCTGTACCGAGATAACAATTTTTCAATTATTCGCAGGGCTCGTTTGGGGTGATAGACCATACATTTATGGAATATTCTGCACCACGTCTATAATAACGTGCGGCCTTTACACTGTGTCGTGGCAGCTGGATCCGTGTTGCCAGTATCAAGTTGAAACGGATACGAGCAAGTTGCCGCATGTTGAATTATTGGCGGTACTCGGTCCCTCTTCGCCAACGTTTCTCGTGCGCAAGGATGACACGCGAAGAAGAATACTTCACACGACCATCACCCTCGCAGCCCTCGGTATCAGTGCCTGGAGACTCTATCGAGCTGTCAAGTGAAAAGCGTTGAACAAAACGATAACAAACAAAAACTTACCGTGCTGCAAAATGAAACGATACGACGAAAAAACAATATTATCCCGAACGGAGATTACATAGATGGCTTGAAAAAAAAAAAATTTAATGAAAAAGGTAGACCGCGAGCGGTATTCATACACGAGCGTCTCGCAACGACCGCATCGCGCAAACAGCACTCCTCAATACCCTTAACGTGTTTTACGAATTTGGAAAAATACAATTTCCATTATCCTACTATATATCTAGATTTTGCGAGAAAGAAGAAGTGACGGGCCTTTTTTTCTTTTTTTTTTTTAATCGTCTTATCCGAAAACCGCTAAACTCTTACAGTAAAAATATTAAAAAGAGAATATTTCTAGGCTGTTAATAAAAGTACGTAGAATACACACTCTATATTTTACGAAATCTCGTATGTGAAATTTATTTTCTCATTACTTGTGTTTACTTAATTAATCCTTGGATATCGGAGGTCGCAATAGTAATGTAAAAGAAATTATGAGAGATGAAGATGCATACGAGAACACATTGCACAGTTCCATAGAGATTATTGGAGAGAACAAGTTTTTTACATTCGTGACTGTAAAACTACTAATTACGCAGAAAGAAACGAGAGAGAGGGAGGGAGAGAAGAAAAAAGGGGTACGATTTATGAGAAATTGTATTTTTCCTAATTCAGATAATGTAGATGAGAAAAGAAATATGTTGTTGATATGAACGAGCGATTATATAGCTATGAGAGAGAAAGAAAGAGAGAGAGAGAGAGGGAGAATGTGAACAATTAGTCATTATGTTTTTAACATGATAATAAGAGGCATGTTTTTTTTTCTTACGATGGATTCTTGCGGAGTCGAGACGATACGAAATAAATTACAATTTAATGTTAATTTTATTTTTTTGTCTCCTCAATCTCAATTTTTTTGGGTTCCTCTAGAACATGCGATATTAGTAAGATACAAAAGGCGGCATTATGCTCCGTTGCATTTTTGTTTTATTTTTAAAAGATCTACCAGCTGATGAAATGCGCAATGAAATGCACAAAAGCGAAAGAACGAGAGAAAACTATAAATTCAATTTTAAGCGCGGTTATATTTTTGTGTCTTGTATTCATCCTGCGACGTGCCTATAGTCTTTTAAAAAGAAAAAATGTTACAGACGTAAATGAAAAACGTTCGTAGTTTTAACTCGTTGCATTTTCTTTTAGGTTTTTTTTTTTTTGCACAGTTGATCGTAATAAAAGGTATGGTTGCAAATAAGAAACTCTATGCGTTGTCGCGTCTAGCCTGACAAAGCTTCCATCTGAATTCACTTAGTAAGTACAAAAGAAGTATTTATCGAGCGTACAATTAATTTATATTATTCGCTCTTTGCTTTCGCTCGTTTCTCCATTATTTTGAAATAAACGGAAGGCAGAAGGTTGCGAAAAAACATTACGCTTCTCGGAAGAAGAGGGGCAATCGTTATTTCCATCTCTTCCTTCAATACTGCCGTCAAAATTCGCTTCGCTACATACTCGGGGCTGTATCCCTCCTGAGTGGTCTTGTCCATTACTGTAAAAAATATATAGACGTATATACATATACACATATATAATTAATTTCTTAAGAAACACATGCGGACTCGAATAATTCACCTCCGTAATTTTGACCGTCAGCCGTGATAGCGTTCAGGGACAGAGCAGTTTTTATGTAGCCAGGATTAACGACCGTAAATTTGACTTGTTCATTGGCCAGTTCTGCTCTCGCGGAATCGCACCAGGCTTGCAACGCATGTTTCGAAGCTGCATACGACGATCTGAAACGATTGAATATGTAAAAGATGAAATTTCGCATTTGTATCTAGCAAAATATCGTTTTGAGGCACCTATGAGGTATGGCAATTTTTGCCTGAACGCTGCCGATGCATACTATGTGACCGGACTGTCGTTTTACCATCGATGGAAGAACAGCTACGACATACAAGATTCACGAGTGTAAAGTTAACTCTGAAGCGGGATTGATGATGTTGAAATTTACCTTTGGTCATGGCTATTTGCGCAAAATAATTAATGAGCATAACTTTGATGTCTACGTTAACATTAGTGTCGACAACTTGGCCTCTGTAGGAGATTCCAGCGTTGTTGACCAAAATGTCAATGTGTCCGTGAACAGCGAGAACTTTGTCCACTTCTGTTCTCAAGGAATTTATGTCCGAGAGGTCCAAGCAGAGAACTATAGGCGGATGCGTTGTAACGGTCTAAAATGTATTGCGTCGTTACAAATCTGAATTGGTCGAGTGCTCCGAGAAGTCTGTCGACGAAGAGCGGAGACACTCACGCAATGCTCGTTTATCAATGCATTCTTGACTCTTTCCAGTTCTTCTTTGCGTCTGGCGACAAGAATCAAGCGGCAGCCGCAGCTGTAGAAGGAATGAGACAGAGCTTCGCCCAATCCGGAACTGGCTCCGGTAATCAAAACAACCTGCGCAAAGGAAAACCGATCTATCAGCAACGGAATTTTTCGTAAAAATAACACGTTCACCTTATCGCGGAGAGCAGCACGTCGTCTTTTTGATCTTATAACGTCGATGATGTGATATAACAGCCAAGGAAACGTTATGGGAATACCGAACAACGTGAATAACCACCAAATGAGAGGCCAGCCCTTTAAGCTTTCGTGCTGCTTCATTGTTAGCTGAAAATATATCGTATTTTTTGTGTCTCTTTCTTCTTATGCGTGCAAGCGACCTTATCGCGACCGACTGTCGAGTGATGTTGATGTAATTAATTCGGCAGAGTAAAAAAAAAAAAAGAAAACGCCGGCTTGCAAAGTCATACAACGGTACCAAGGTTAGCTGAAAATATACGGTGTGACTATGTATGCGCACCTCTAAATTACAGTCACTCCAAAGGTTGGAGTGGTCATGGCTCTCCGCACTTTGAGCACAACGTATCTACGTGTCTCATATTCTTCTCTCTCGTGGTATACGATCGTCGGGGCGCATGCATTGTTTTCCGGCTGTTCGCTCGTCCGAGAAAGTATTTTCTCCTTGTCTCCTGACGGCATCGACTTTGTTCGTCGTGGGAGAAAAATTTTCTCGACAAATTAGAGAAAATGAACAAACAAAAAAAAAACAATCGAGCTCTGCGAATTGGTGGAAACTATATTTATATATATAAATAACCGAATGAATTGTCGCCCTCATGGGCTAAAGTTCATTTCGAGAGTAATACGTATAATATTCGCTACACCGCACTAGTATCGCGTAATATTTTATTTCACTCGGTGGGATAATGACGGTTTTTTCTCACGCATCGTGTGCGAAAACCCCAATTTTTCCACCTTGTGAAATAAAATATTGTTCGATACGAGTGCAAAAAACGTTTTCTGAACTCGTGTGATTGCAACACTCGCCTTCGGCTCGTGCTGCAAACTCACACTCGTCGGAAAAAGTTTTTCGCACTCGTATCGAAATGCACTATTATTGCACTAGTATCGTAAATTACTATTACGAGCAAGCTGAATTCGATGAGGTTGCACTAGGTTGGACTGTCTAGACACTCCAACTTTTGGAGCGACTGTAATTTGGAGAGTCTGGTGCGAATAGTCACACTGGAGAAGGAGATGCAAGCTCTTAGCTAACTTCAGGCGCAATGCAACTCACCGATTTCTACTTGAATAACCTTGTCGCACGCACTTTCTATAGACAAAAAACAAAAGGGCTATTTCGATTTTGTGTCAATTTGAAATTTTTATACGTCGCTCGAAACATTTGAGGACTATCGAAACATCAGAATAACCGGAAGACTTGTGATAATTGTCTTCCCAAAGAGGGTTTCGGAGCAGAAGCGAGACTAGCACCTGGCGCTTCGCCACGAAAAAGGGCTACAACACCTCTTATTTCGGTAAATATACGATACAAAGGTTAATTTTTATTGATTAAATAATTCATGGAGTCGCTCTTTCAATCTTCCCGAGATTACGGCATTACCTAGCTCAACCTAACTAGCTCATTGACTGGTAAAAATCACAAAAATTCAAGGTTTCTTTAAAGTAATTCTAACCTTTGCAGTTATCAATTTTAATAATATATTAAATTTTTTTTGTTAATTCCCAGAATGCCGAGAGACCCCCCTGTGGAATGCAATAATTTATTCTTGGCCAAATCTTCGTATTACATAATGGAGACGCAAGACAACGATCATGCCTATGTGACGTTTCCCATTAGCGGAGTCCACACAGTTATGCAGCAGAATATAATATCCCATGAGAAGATACATGAGCCAGACAAATGTGCACGGACGAAGGCAACGGCAGGCATATTGTCGGCCGATGTATCGATGGAGCAGTCAGACGAAGAAGGAGAAAAGTCTGAGGTTTATCCAATTTACATAAAACAGGAGGAGCATCAGAGACGTCGACGGCGGCAGCAGCAGCCACAGCATCAGCACCAGTATACGTCGGGGGATGACGAATCAATGGCTGTGGAAGCCCTCAGACAGCTCGGTGGTATGTATCCGTGTTACGAGGACAAAAAAATGAGCTGTCCCAACTGCGCAAAAATATTTATGCAAACCGATCTGGCAAAGCACAGTGAAACGTGCGAAAGCGTTAAATTATCGTGTACGACTTGCGGCGAGAAATTCGAGAGAAAGCAGGATTTGAACAATCATATTGTTTGCCATCAAGTGGATAGACCACACGCGTGTCGTACCTGCGGCAATCTTTTTCGTTCCAAAACAAAACTGCAGACACACATGTCGCAGGTACATCAGACCGAAAAGCCTCACAAATGTACGATATGCGGTGCTGATTTTCAGCGTCCATCGAGCTTATCGAATCACATGAAGATCCACACGTACGTCGCTGGCAGAGCGATAATGCAGTCGCAAATAAATTCAAACTCTCAATCGGCCGAAACATTTGGAAAGTGGCAGGAGAGCGAGCCACAAAATAGTTCCATAACGTCATCGCCCGTTCAATCGATCTCGAATTACGACGTGTCGCAGGTTCAATGGTCGGTTCCTTCTTACAGCTTTTCAAACGATCAAGCAACCGCCATAGCTATCGGTCAAGAAAAAATTGGTTCTCTGCAAGAGTACACAGTCATGCCGAACGGCGAGATAACTGAGTTCGAATACGCGCAACAGACTTCGATGACAAATCAGTATAGTTTATCGATTAATTCCTTTGGCAATTCGACGGACTCTATGGTTAAAGTTGAATCCATTCCGTTCACCTCGGAATCTCGAAGAAACGACGTCGAGATAGAGATCAACGAATCGCCCTCAAAGTTTCACACGTGCACTCATTGCGGCGTTAGCTTTTCCCGAGCTACCGCGCTCGCTTCCCATGAGAAGATTCACGGAGCTAAAAATTGGACAATGCCGATCGAATGCGAATTCTGCGACAAACAGTTTCAGGACGGCAATCATCTAGCCACCCATCAGACTACCTGCGCAAAGAAACTTATGCAGAATAATATTGAGCAAGGAGTTCCGAGCGGCAAATGGGGAAAGCATGCGTGTATGGAGTGCGGCAAGAAGTTTACTACTAAACAAAAGATGTTCAGGTACGTTCGGTTCTATGCCACTAATTTTTTTTATTTTTTTTATTGATCTTGTCATTGAAACAAAAAAGTAATAACTTGTCGTTTATTCAGGCATCAGTGGATCCACCGTAAAAAAACGCATTCCTGTGAAATTTGTGGGACACAATTTGAGAAACAAAATCAACTAGATGAGCATCGTTTGTCGGCTCATCCGGGAGACTCTCCGTTCACCTGTAGCGAGTGCGGAAAGAGCTTCGTTTCTCGTCAAGGTCTCTGGGAGCACGGGAGAACCCACGCGGGAAGTCCAGCGCATTTTCACTGCGACACGTGTTCGAAGACATTCTCATCGCGTCAGGGATATCTCATTCATCATCGTACGCACACCGGTGAGAGACCGTACGGCTGTAAATATTGTTGGAAAGCGTTTCGAGATGGTGGAACGTTGAGAAAGCACGAGCGCATTCACACCGGTGAAAGACCTCACGTTTGTCCTCTGTGCTCCCGAGCGTTCAATCAAAAAGTCGTATTGCGCGAGCACGTTCGATGGGTTCACGCGGCCGGTAAGAACGACACGGATTTTACGGGTCCTCCGTATCCGTGTCCGCTCTGCGGTGCGTTCAATCAAGATCGTGACGAGCTATGCGCTCACATAGTCAAGCACTCGGATCAGATGATAGCCGAGGCGAAAGCCAAGACCAACAATAACGCGCCAAAGCCAAAACCGAGCAAGAAAAAATCAAAAACTAGCGGTCATTCGATAGGAAGAAATATCGGTGGTGGAATGGTGTCGCGGAACGAGCAAAACGAGGCTCTCCTATCGATAGCCGAGACGGTGGAAGAAGTGGACAAAAATAATGACGGTGATAAAACGGAAGTTAATGAAACTTTGCTCCTCGTGAGTGGAGATAAAGACATAGGTTCCGAAGTCGAGAGCGACAATATGCAAGATATCACAGACGAGATAGTTACCGGCGAGCAGGAAAACACTATAATAGCAAAAATACGTAACAGTGATATAAACGTATTGCATTTTATACAAACATCGAAAAGGACTGAAACACTTCATCTGATTGCTGGAGGTAAAAGTAATAATACGCTGCATCTCATAACAAAGCAGAATGAATCTTTCCCAGTTTTGACGATACCGAATCCGGAGAGTCATCTCAATTTTTCGAGTCAAATGAGCGAGAATAACCGCGTCGAGGGTACCGGAAGTAGCGAACAAGAAGAATCCATTATAGACGAGGAAACGACGAATGTCGATCAAGTAACACAATATTTTCACCAACAGCAGCGTCGGGACAGCGACGAAGACGAGGAAATGGTTTGTGGTATATGTGGCGATGATTTTGACGATAAAAATGTACTCATGGAACACGTTAAAATTCACATATAAATTATAACGTACATACATAAGATTCGTTGCCCAAACTTGTGATACTTGTACCAATCTTGTTCTTCTCTCAACGTATGTAGGACGCTATCTTGTTTCTCTCACCTCGAAAGGAAAGAAAAAAACACATCATTCAAAGAAATTATGCACAGGCTGTCGGTGTGATAGAACAGATCTATTTACTCGATAATACTTTAATCGATCGTGGTTTCCATGTTTCCGCTTTCTCTTACACACACACACAGTGTTTTAGTACCTATACTGTACGACGCGTGCGAGTGTAACATAATTCGTATGTGTGTTACGAAGTTGTAATAAAGTAAGATTTATATGTTGTATTCATTACTGGAATGATATTAACGCGGGTATATACTTCCACAATAAAACATGGCTCTGTAATTTTGAAACTTCCAGGAGAGACCGAAAACAATCGCTTGGTGCCCCAGATAGCATTAAGTTATCCCAAAGATATCGCAACGATGCCACACGAAAGTTACGGACAACTTCTTTCTTTAGTAATCGGTTATCCTTTTGTAATTTCAATAGTATCATTTACGTCCGTCAGAATGTGATCATTTCGGTATCGAAATTATAGGCGAAAAATGACAACTTTTTATGCTGTCTAATAAGCAGTCCTGATGGACAAGCGCAACGAAAAGAAAGCATTTGGAGCAATATTTACGACATGCGCTGCACATGTAGCTAATATAGATCCAACTGCGTCCGTTTCGTGGCGCCTATCAATCTGGAAACACGTAGACATAATTTTAAACGTTATTAAATTAACTTACGTTTACGATGGCTAATACTAATCTGAACGGTGATTTGCAGACAACGGATAAAGGCTGACCGACCGGTACTTAATAAATCACATTCAATAGACAAGTCTAAAGGGTATCCTTTTCAATAATGGGGATAGACGAAAAGTTTTTCAAAATATTTATATCGATGGTCTAATGCCGTTAGACCATAAAGGCCCTTATGGCATTGAAACATCGATATCAAATATGGGTGCTGTTGTTAATCAGAGCTGGGCAGTACTTGAATTCACGAATACTTATTTGGTACTTAAAGTACGCACTTAAAGTATAAAAGTACTTTTCGGTACTTTAAGTACTATTACTGAGTACTAAGACCGAAGTACTTGTGCAAATAACTCGGCACCTCTTTCATAACGTAAAAAAATGTCTATGCCTCATAAAATTGAAATCGTCAAAATTTACCGCAAAAATTATCGTAGGAAATCGCAAACCGGAATTTGCAGATATCGTCGTATTTACTCCCAACCCAAATTATTTTCATACATCTCCACCGCACTCCGATTTCAAAAAATAAAGTCAAAATGAAGTGGAAAAATAAAGTCAACTTATGGTGAGGGGGCTGCAGGGTAACGGGTATCTATCGGATAACTTCAGTTCACAATCGAGGCTCATTACTGGAAAACCGCGCTTCTCGTCGAAGTAAACGCTTAAACATTTCGGAACATTGCCGAAGGCGCGACGGTTATCGATCGGGAATACTACACTTATCGTTGAGTAACGAACCAGAAGCATCTGCAACGGTGAGTCAATTATTAGTTACGATTAAATTGCCGCGCCGAGTGGCGTTGTTGGTTAGGGCAACAATCGTTAGAATACGAATACCGAAGGCTTGTTGATAAAAAAAAAAAAGAATTAAGTTATCTCGGAAAATCGTATTCGGTCTCGAAGATGTTGATTTTCAAAGGCTAGCAATCGTCACTATTGTTAATCGTTTGCCATAATTTTTTAATCTAATAAATGAACAATCGAAGTACGTAAAGAATTCATTCGTTGAATGAGCTGTGCTATCTTCTCCCCATTCCCCCTCTCCCCTCGCCGGTGTCACATTCGCGCTCACAAACCCACGCGTGCTGAACGTGCAAACGAGGTTATGCTGTGTTTGAACGTCGCGACGAATTAATTGAGCCGGAAAAAAAGTCGGGTCCAGCACATCGAGGAAAATGCCGACTTGGTATCAGATTCAGGCTCAGTTACGTAATCCAAACAATCCAGTTGTATTTTTCGACGTGTCAGTCGGCACAACCGAAATCGGTCGAATGCTGTTCGAGTTATTCGAGGATGTGTGTCCAAAGACGTCGGAGAATTTTCGACAATTCTGCACCGGCGAGTACAGGAAGGACGGAGTCCCGTTGGGCTTCAAGGGAGCGATATTCCATCGAGTCATCAAGGATTTCATGATCCAGGGTGGCGACTTTGTCAACGGCGATGGAACCGGAGTGCTAGGTATCTACGGTGGAGGGACCTTTCCCGACGAGAATTTTACGTTGAAACACGACTCTCCCGGACTCCTCTCGATGGCAAACAGCGGCAAGGATACCAACGGATGTCAATTTTTCATCACATGCGCAAAGTGTAATTTTTTGGATGGGAAACACGTAGTCTTCGGACGAGTCATAGATGGCCTGCTCGTGATGAGAAAAGTTGAAAACGTTCCGACGGGACCTAACAACAAGCCAAAGATACCAGTAACGATATCGCAATGCGGACAGATGTAGAATATATATAAAATAAATGATAAGTGAAATTGATAAAAATTTAAAATTTTATTCGCTCACTTCATCGTGAGTCGTCGATAGAACGCAGGTTCCGTTTCTTTTAAAGTTCGCTAATTAATTGCCAATAAATTTCAAAGTAGATTTAAAACTATCCGATTAAATCTAATCTATTCTAGGCAATTTCTTCTCTTTTACAATGAGAAAACATACAGTAGGTTGTAACATTAATATTTTTGATGTTGTTTCTTTTTTCATTTTCGTATTTTGTATCGCAATAAATATATTAATATACGCTCCGTAATGAGCGTAATATTTCGAATGTAAATTGGTATACGGCGTTTGAACAAAGTGAAAACCGCGACAACGAGAGCTTCTTGGTTCTTCTAGATGAGAAGTTCGCAGGAAAGGGGAATCGCCTCGTCGTCGGGTTCGTTAGCTCAGGGCAACGATAGCAAATTGTTCGTTCTCGTTGGTACCGTGAGCCGAACCGCGGTCTACCGACTGTTGCAAAACACATCCTCGTCGAGCTGAGAATTGTTGTCCTCCACCACCATTATCGGCGTCGCGCCGTCGTGCAAGCTCGGCTTCGATTTCGCTTTCTTGTAAGCATCCCTCGTGACGCTTCTTGTGAAGCTGAATTTTCTGACGAGTTTCTTGTCGAGCGGTATCGGGCTCTTCGGACTCTTCGCAATGAATTCGGCTTCGGCCCCTTCGCAACGAGCCGACAAGATTTCGGCGGCGTGCTCCTCTATGACGCTCATAGCGTATTCGACGTCTTCGATAGTAGCGTTTTCTCGTACGAGGCAAAAACGTATTATGTACATTCCTTTCATTCTCGACGGTATCATGTGAAGTTTCCCCGAAGCATTTATATTGGCGAGAAGTTCCTGATTAATCTCGTCGTTCTCTCTGAGCCTGAAACTAACGAGGCCCATTCTCACGTCGTTCATAACTTCGAATCTCTTGTTCTTCCTCATCATACCGGCAAAACGGGCCGCCAATCTAATATGATTTCTTATGTTGTTCTGTAGCCCCGTTATGCCGTAACTTCGCATGACGAACCATAGTTTCAATGCTCGAAATCGGCGACTCAGAGGTATTCCCCAGTGACGATAGTCAATCGATTCGTTTGAATTTGCGTGTTGAAGATAGAGAGGATCGACGACGAGGGCGGACGTCAGCTTTACCCGATCCCTGACCCACAAGCAGGAACAGTCGTAAGCGACGAGGAGCCACTTGTTTGGATTCGTGTTGAACGAATCGGCGTGTTCTATGCCGGCCATGAGCGGTCTGAGCTCCGGGCATATGAAGCAATTTCCGGCGTACGCTCCGTCGACGTGGAGCCAGACGCCGCGATGCTTTTTACAGACCGGTCCGATCTCGACGAGATTGTCGAAGGAGCAACAGCCGGTCGAGCCGAGCGTCGTTGAGACGAAGAACGGGACGAGTCCCGTCGAGATATCCTCCATTATCGCTTTGTCGAGAGCAGCGCCGCGAAGGCAACACTTGTCGTCCGGCTCGAGAACGCGCAGCTTGACGAGACAAATCATCGCCGCTTTCTCGACGCACGAGTGCGACTCGCTCGAACAGTACGCGACCAGTCGCGGAAGAAAGCTCGAATCTTCCATCGACGGATCTTGCTCCTTCAGTAGTCGTATAGTGTGAGTTCTAGCCGCTAGCATCGTAACGAGAATACATTCCGACGCGGAGCCCTGAATTACCCCTCCGCCCTTCGAACCCTCGGCTTCCATCAAGAAATCCCGGGGAAGATTTATCGCTTTCGCAAACCAATCGAGAACTATCGCTTCCAATTCGGTACAGGCCGGACTCGCCGCCCACGAGAAACCAATGCAGCCTATCGTGTCCGACAGCATGTCCCCGAGAATCGAGGGAAAGGAATTTCCCGACGGGAAGTAAGCGTGAAACTTTGGATGCTGCCAGTGGGTTATCTGAAAGTCACCGCGACACGCGTACACAAATAAATGAATGATAGTTGGTAAGCTTTGGAAATTCGTAAATCCTCGATCGTACGATACTTACCCCGGGCATTATCTTGCTCTCGACGTCTCTCATAATCGTTTCCCACGATTCCGGTTTGCTGGGCGCCTCCTTCGGCAACAGAGCTCTGAGATATCCAGGATCGACGTTCGCCGTGACTCTTCTGCTCTCCAGCGTTCGCATGTAATCGCAGATGTACTCGACCATCTCTTTTCCGTGAACGCGAAACTCATCGATGTTCATTCTTCCGGTCTGATTTGTCAACCGGCCAACCCCACTCGCGCTCTACAAAATATCGTTTCGATAGAAATTTTATTCTCCGATCAATTTTCGACAACCAATTTACCACGGAATCCGATGGAAAATATTTATCTCTCCAGCTATACTCATCCGAGTACGGTCTATATTTTATCGATCGAAAAACGCCCGCGTCCCTTCCCCACGAGCTCTGACGACCAACTGCAGCAATCCCGAGAGCGCAACGTCACTTTATAGACACTCTCACGATCACCGGATCTATTTTCACACGTTGAATAATATATTTGTTTAATATTAATCGTTACTTCCTATAATAACGTGTGTGTGTGTATTTTGTGCGCGGTATCGTTATGTGCCTCGGGCGAACGGAGTATGGGCTCTGCTCTGCTCGGCGCGGTTCGGTTCGCCCTCGAGAACGGGGGTATTAAACAACACCCTTCCGTTTATAAATAGACGCTTACTCTTCACCTACATTGACAACAACTCCGTTGAAGCGACGAGCGCACAGGTCACCGATCAATCTATGTAACAAACCCTGTACCATTCCGTCGTCGAAAGCAACACGGAGTACTCGAGCCGACGGGATTTTATCGTGGCGAGCTTTTCGTCGCGCATCGTTCCCCACGGGGGCGCGCTTTTCACTCCTTTCCCATTCTCGATTCTCATTCATACCCGCTAATTTGATACATGTAGATTTGCGGTACATACACAACGTGCGTCACACTCAAAATTCGTTTATTATTCAATCGGACAACGAGTACGAGTCAATTAATCGTTACTATTCGAATTTCATTGGATATGCACGCTTCCCGCTTATTCGCTTTTATTATGCCCGTCCGTTGGGCGATCTTCCGCGGGACGGTGAAGCGACCGGTGAAGGCTCCGGGCTGCAACCGTTGCTGCTGCCTCTTCGACTCGTCGCACCTCCGGTCTTGAGCCGCACCATCGTGTCCAAATGGCGAAATCTGATCGTACACAAAAAAAAAAAGAAATAAACGTGGATCACAAGCGTATAGAAATTTTTTTTTATTGGCTCACGATGAGGGAAGAGAAACTATTGGGACGTACCTGAGCGAAACTTCACTCGTATCACCGGCGTCGCGAGATTGCATCAGGTAAGCCAGTGGCCAGGAGATCCAGGAACGTCTGGAAAAATAACGACGACAACGCGTATTTCGAAGGAAGGAATATTCGGTATCGAGAATATCTCACTCACGCCGGACGGGAATTCGATCCGATTCCTCCGATAGTCGCCTGCGTCTCGAGCTTAACTTCCGGTCTGTTCGGTGTTTTGGTGAATCCCGGCTGAATCGCAGGATCCGACACCATTCGAACGAAGAAGGATCTTCTCTGCTCGAGTGTCGCCTTCCTCTTCTTCTCACGAATGTCCGCGAGCTCGTCCATAACGTCCTTCGACTCGGACATCTCCGAAAGGAAGTCCGTTATAACGTTCCAGGCAATGTCTGCGAACGACGTCTCTCAAAGTCTCGGAAGTGGTCGATATTTTGTTCGCTCGATAATCGATTAATTACCAACGTCTTCGGAGGATGCTTGCGGCGAGGCCAGAGCAAAACGAATCGTGTAGCGTTGATTGACTCGCGCCGGTACCATGTGAATCCTTCCCGAGTCGTTTATCGCGCTCAAAAGCTTCTGATTCAGTTTGTCGGATCCTTTAGCTCGAAAGCACACCAAACCGAGCTGCAATACAAAAAATTCACTTCAAACGATCAAATTAATCGTTAAATCAACCGCAACTCGGACTGACCACAACTTGGTTGCAAAGTTCGAATCTCGAGTCTCTCTTGACGAGGGTCTCGAATTTTTTTGCGAGCTCCAGATGATTGCGAATGTACGCCTGAAGCCCGGTAATTCCGTAGCTACGGATGACGAACCACAGCTTCAGAGATCTGAAACGCCTGCTGAGCGGGATACTCCAGTGTCTGTAGTCGATCGCTGTATCGGCGTGAGTGTGCTGAAGATACAGAGGATCGACCACCAGTGCGCTGGTCAGCTTGAAACGATCGCGAACCCACAGGCACGAACAGTCGAAGTTTGTCAGTAAAAATTTGTTGGTATTCGTGTTGAATGAATCGGCGTATTCGATACCGGCCATTAGGTACTTCAGCTCCGGACATATGAAAGCATTTCCGGCGTAGGCGGCGTCCACGTGAAGCCAAACCTGTACAATTCAATGATCACTAGACTGGAAACGACAAAAAAATTGTATCGTTCGACCTATCGAGTACCGACCCCCGGATATTTTTTGCAAACGGGTCCGATTTCTTTGAGATTGTCGAATGAGCAACAGGCGGTAGTGCCGAGGGTCGTCGACACGAAGAACGGAACGTAGCCCTCGGCAACGTCGGCCTCCATGGCCTGTGAATTCCAATAATTACTCGTTAAACGCCGATGACTCGGCAATCAAATTTATCTTTCATTTTATTATTATATATATATATGTATGTATATTAAACGAACCTCGCGAATAGTCTCACCGCGCATAACGCTCTTCTCGTCAGGCTCGAGGATCCTCAGCTTGACGAAGCATATCATAGCGTCTTTCTCGACACAACTGTGACTCTCGCGGCTGCAGTAAGCCATCAGTTTCCCCAGAAGAGCCGTCTCGTCGAGATGCGCGTGAGCCGGCGATTCCTTCAGTCTCGCGATCGCTTGAGCTCTCGCCGCCAGCATGCAGACCAAAACGCACTCGGATGCTGATCCCTGTATCGGAGGAAAAATAACAAGCACGTTACAAATTTCGATAATAATCAAATATCCAATGTCCAATATCCGATATCCGATATCCACCTGAATAACGCCACCGCCCTTGCTGCCCTCATTGAAGTACAAGAAGTCATCGGGCAGTCCGATTGCTTTTCCTTGAGAGTTTTAAATAAAAATTACTTTCGAACGAACGGAGCATTTTTTCCGGACGAAAACGAATCGAGGTGAAAATTTTACCGAACCAGTCGCAGACGATAGTCTCGAGTTCCGTGCAGGCAGGACTGGCAGCCTGAAAAACAATGATAACCCCCTCGCAAATTGTACAAACAGACCCGAGTCATCCGTCTCGACGCTGTCGAGACTTTACGGCGCGATAAGTTGTATGCGGAGGAATCCAATCGAACCGACTTGATTGTTCTTGTGAGAAATTTTATCGACTCACCCATGAGAATCCGATGCATCCGATAGCGTCGCCGAGCATATCGCCGAGAATCGAGGGATAGGAATTGCCGGCTGGAAAATAGGCGTGGAAACGCGGGTGTTGCCAGTGAGTTATCTGAAAGGTTCGAATCGATTAATAATCTTGGTTCGGGATCGTTACGTAACGACACTCACTCCTGGCATTATCTTCGATTCAACGTCGTTCATTATCTTCTCCCACGATTCCGGCTCTTGAGGCGGTTCCGCCGGTAGCAGAGGTCGAAGATATCCGGGACCGACGTCGGGCGTTACACGACGATTGTGGATGTTGCTCGTGAAGTCACAAATATATTCGACCATCTCTTTGCCCCGTACGCGAAACTCGCTGACGTCCATTTTTTATCGTACAAACTACCTGTTCGTCCCAATTATTTCGAAGAGGGGAGCAGAGTACGGAAGTTAGATGCGTTCCTACCGAGATCCCGACCGAGACTCGCCGGACGAGGAAACGCCGAGTTGGACGAAGGATACGCGTTGCTTCAAATGCGGAGATATCGGTTCGCATTCTTCGGCCGCGAGTCCTCCGCGCGCAAGCGTCTTTGCCCCACGGAACTGGCTTACGTCCCACCCACAACTTCCTTCGACCCCGAAACGTGGTCTCGCTCTCTCGTTCCCACTCCTTTACCCACTCTGTGCACGCTCATTCATTTTTCCGGCAGTCATCAGCCTTAGTTTTTTTTTTAATCTTTTTTTTTTAATGTCGCCGTCCCAAAATTCGTAAGGACAGTTTCCGGATGTGGAAACTAAAAAAATAAATGAACGAACAAAATTTGAGTGGCTCCGTTTATATTATTACGTACAACGAAGCTTCCGGTTGTCTGGTACTCGAGTAAATTGGATGTTTAGTCGTGCAATTCACGGTGGTAGAATAGAGTGAGAGAAGGATTATTAACAAGATGTCAGAGGCAGGGAGCGAACGATTCTCGTAGTCGACGGAGCATAGAATAGAATAGTTCCTGGCATGGCGGGCGGACGAGGAGTGTCCCCCTTTCTTCGACCGATATCCAATTATTCCGTAGTCGAGGTAACGCGAGATGACCTCCGCTTCCTTGTCTCACGCCATTACCATCTTACAACAGTCTGGACGAGCGACTCGTCGAAATTCAGCAGTTTATCATCGAACGATCAATTCGGTCGTTCAAGTTCAACGAACGGATTTGAGCTGTACGAAATAGAGACGGTACTTTCACCGTAATATACCAGTTCCGCATGGATCGCGAGCCACTGAACAATACGATAATAAGAATTTTTCGTTGTCTCGTAGTTGGAACAAGCGTTTCTATGAGAGCCATCGAGAGTGGGAGGTCAAACCGACAGTTTTGAGAACGTCGAAAGCGTCGGTGGCGCTGGGAGGGGGATAAAAAACGTTAATAATGTTGGAATGCAAGGGTACGGTGGCGAGGGGCTGCTTAATAATGCAATATGGAGTCGAGGAGTCGCGGCGCTATGCCCGCTATGCCGCATACCACCACCATATACGCCTACGCCAACCCCATTCGCACCCTGTGGAGCACAATACACTATATACCACTCCGGCAATCGAATTCTCTTTGCCATCGACTCCCCGTCGTTAGCCCCAGCTCTTCGCCCCTTCATAATTTTCATTGTCATACACATTATTCATAAACAAATATCTTTGACCCCTTCCGACCATTATTTTACAGAGTCAATTCATCGATAGATCTTCATCCAGTTATTTCGGTACGTTTTACGTTAAAGTCTTGATTGATTAGAAACGCGCAGATGATTGACAAGCCAAGAACTTAGCAACCCGATTGATAGTTATGCGTACGACTGTACAAGCTCGTTCGATTGCCATAAATCGTTCGGCCTCGAAGGAACTCAGAGTCGTCGACACGTGACCTACTACCGTGGCCTTCTAACAGAGGCAGGATGCTTACAACCCTCCGTGACACGACTTTTTCCGCACGACTCGGAAAACGGACGTCGATCGTACGATGATCGAAGATAATTTTTCAGATGACCAGATCAAAAATGAGCAAGAAGAAAGCTACGTCACTGGACGCGCCCATCGTTGACGGTAGCAAAGTTCCCGTACCGAATTTGCCGGACAATTTTTTGTGGATGAAAGTAGGTATCTTCGATTCCGAAGACAATCGTCGTGAGATTTATGTATTTATTTATTTTCAAATCTTTATCTCCAAGGTGAAAAGTTCCACAAAGATAAGAAACGTTCTGGAGTACTCGTTGAAAGAATTTCCGAGCCACAGGTGTGTCGTTTGGAGCGGTGCGGGAGCAGGAATCGGCAAAGTCATAACCTGTGCCGAAATATTTAAGACGAAGCATTCGGGATTACATCAAATAACGAAGCTTCGATACGTCCGGTGAGTGCGACACCTGCAGCCTCCTGTATTTTGTTCGCGTTCCAGGCTATGTTTTCATCGATATAATTTTTTTTTTTTCTTCAATCAAGGACGAAGAGTCACAGCGAGGGTAAAGACGAAAAGGACAAACGTCAAGTTCCTGAGATGCACATCCTATTGTCGACGGATGCACTGAATGCCAAAGAACCAGGGTAAAAAAGCGTATTCAAAGTTTGAAGCGTAATGGCGCGCAAAAATATATATATATATATATATATATATATATATTCGAAATTGTAGATACCAAGCACCGGGGACTTGTCCGATGTTCCAAGATTCCGCGCTTACCGGTACGAAAACCAATGAGCACCGACATGCCCAAGACGGCGACAAGAGAATGTCGAATGTAACTGCCGAGGAATTTGCTGCGATGGGTCTTCGAACCGGACAGAAGAGGCCAAGGCGGGACAATCCAGCGGTAACTCCGACGAAGAAGAACAGGAAGCACGGCGGCAACGATAAGAACGAAAAAACAGTAATTCGACGTTGATCTTGGTTCGTTGAGTAGAAATTTTATTCGCTTCATTTTGTCGTTAAATACATCGTCGAAAGGTAGCATGTTTTTATTTTCATCAATCAATCCACAATCAACGAATCAGTTTTCAAAGTTATGCAAAGTTACCGCTCGGGTCTGGTACACCATCGTCGACGTTGTTGCAATATTTATTTACAGGATCTATTTACAGTGTACAATATATTTTCATGCGGTACAGTACCATGGAAACAATAATGCCGGGAAGCGTTCCATAAAATAGCGTATTGCAAAACATCGATTGAAGCATATTTCGAAGATTGTTATAAACGTGAAATTTCTTGTACAATCGTCTCGAGCCCACTTTTTTTTATTCCCCCCTTTCTATTCTATAAAACGGCAGTGATATGACAACATCGGGCACTGATATTGCTTCGCGAGGTACACTGTCGGGGAAGCGTCCCCCCCCCCCCCCCCCCCCCCCCCCCCGATCGAGTCGAAGCTTGCATACCGCTGATAAAGCGTTAAAAAAAAATCTGTAGGATTCATCGTAGATGTTCTTGTTTGTTTTTCTGTTTCGTCGATTCGATGGCTAGCTTAAATCTAACACAAATAATTCGCTTGTCTAAACATTCGCGACACCCGTCACGATTCCTTAAGTGACTTCGCCGAAAATTCCTAACGACAGACTAATTAAATTGTACGTGTGACCGGACAACGAGGAAAATGGGTGGGGGGAGGTTAAGATAGCTTGGATATTTCTCAAATTTTACTCTACGAGATATAAACGTACGTCATTAATAACTGTAGTACAACATTTATTACTATTACTGCGGGTAGTATCGTTATGCGGCTTACAAGGTGTTTCTTCGATTACCCGACGCTATGTCTCTAATAGATAATTACAATAATTTTATGGTCGTTCGCACAATATTACACAGGGTTGTCTTTTAGTTGGTATTGAATTATGCAAATGAAAAGTTACTCCTTCGGCAATCCGCTTTGGATATCGAAGAAACGAATGTACTTTTCGATCTCGTTTACACATCCACTATCTTTGAAACTTCGTGGTAAAACTTTAAGCCCCGTGCATCTCCATTTCCCGTTTATTGATAAAGTTTGGCGAGTGCATGAACGTTCGAAGACTGGTGGTGAAATGTCAATGACGCATCTACTTACGTACTAAATTAAATGAATATATGATGACAATATAATAATAATAATAATTGTAATAATAATAATAATAATAATAATGATCTTGATACATGGCGCGGAGTCGTCGTCAAGTGGTACCTTTTTCGATCGGGAAAGGGGGGAGGGGGGCATTGCTCCGTGGTGTTTGATAATTTGAGGATTATTATAATGCATTTCAAACCAATTATGGTGAATCGACGACCGCGATAAACGGTGAATACGATGAGGTAAAAAAAGAAGAACAAAAAAAAAGTTTTGTAATTAATAATTATATATAGAAAAGTGAAAGAGGTTCTTCCTTTACGAATATACACAGCGAGCGTTCACCGCGGTTTTTGTTTTATCAAAAGTTGACTCGAACAATAGTAATCATAGGTAATCGTGTGAAAATCTTTTTCAGATTCGCGTGATCGATTCTCTATACTAATCGATTTTATACCGCAACTGAACTTACTGATTTTCTTATTTCGGTGCGAAATTTAATCCGTGCACCCCGAGACGTCGTCGAGTTGTTTGCACGTTATCGGCGAGACGACTCGGTCAACATGTCCGCGGAAAGTTTTCCACCTTCGGATCTTTTATGCATCACTCTCGGTCGACGTTGTCTCTTCCAATATCGGAACTATCAGGTTGTCGGTTGACATTAGATTGTACTTTGTTACGAATGTTGTGAACCTACAAAGATAAAAGTTGAATTGAAAAAAAAAAAAAAAAAAATGTTGAGTTAATTGATAACAAGATCAAGCATGCTGGTACAGGTATTTTCAAGAGACCTGCGACAGAGGAACGTTTCGTTCTCGAACTCATCGAATATTGTTCGATGGTGAAAGTATGCGTGCGAGAAGATTCTGTAGACTCTGCGACAGACGGATCCCAATTTTGCGACGGAGGATTCTTTGATGCTGACTCTGCGAGAATAAACGGGCCGGTTGATCTTCACGATAAGGTGCATCGAAGAAAAGTAATGAAAATAATTGTGTGTCGAATTACCTGCTAGGAAAATATTTGTTGCTGTTCAGCAAACAAGCAGCTCCGTCGAGAGTGTGTCGCGTGTAATCGATAGCAGGACATTCCTTGGGTGTTTTGTGAGCGGCACAGAGGAATATCCATTGTTCGGTAGCCGTCATTTGCGTGCAAGTTTCTGGATGGCACTCTTCCTGAAGCCTAACGGCTAAGCCGTTGAGTTCCATACAGAATTGTCTGAGATGCTCGTACTTCCATACGCCTTCGTCTTGAGCATCCGGCATGCTTAATATCCAGTCTATGTTCTCCGGCTCTCGTCTGATCATTTGTTGAATATACTGTTGAACGGCCAGGGTGCTGTCCATCTCCTCGAACGGCTCGTCGGGCCACCGGCTGAAATCCTGTAGAAACATGTATATCAATTGTTTACGTACAGTTTGCAGAGGTATCGATAAAAATTCTTTATGGATTACAGTTTCATGTTCAATTGTTTCTTTTTTCGAAGCATTAATCAATTTAAAAGTGCCAAATGTCATGTGTCAAGTAGGATTTGGTCGTTCGGAAAAATACGTAACGAATTTGAAGGAAAATTATGTCTGTCGATGTGCAGCGATACAGGGAGTTTTTCCATTGTCAAATTGTCCTTTGTATTTACCTTTGACTTTGTTCCGGGCCTGTTTCTTCTTAAGATTGTCGAGCCGTCCGCCATCTTCATTTTGTCAGTTGTTGCACTATCGTCTTTATTTGTCATGCGCGCAACTGCAAAGGTCGGCTGCCCCTCTTTGCTCCACAACTCTGTTCTCTACACTCTCAATTCTCCATATCACTCTCCGTACACGCACGATCCTACACACTCCCTTTACTGTACACAGTGGTTCTCCACACTCCTTTTACGACACTGTCCGATACTCCACAAATCGATTGTCCACATTCGATGATCTACACGCCCAGTGCTGTGCAATCCTTTTTGTCCACAATTTAGGTTGAACACATTTTCTTTACTCTACATTACGCTTCTCCACATTTTTTTCTTCCACAACCACAATCGACCAATGAAATTATCTCACGTCGGTAACATAGAACTCATCATAGTATACGAGGTACTTTAAAGGTAATTTAAAGGGTAAATAAAAAGGAAAAAGCGGTGGTCTCATCGCGTGAAGAACGTTACGAGTTTTCCCGTCGTATTCGGTCACGGTTCTATTTATATGGAAGCACCAATATCTCGAATATTGTTCAAGTATAGTAATATATGGGGTAGAAATTTTTTATTAATTAGCATGATCGCTATAAAAAATGTTGGAACTGGAAGACATTGAAAGTCATGAAACAAAGAAGCCCGCCATCTCTGGGAGACATGGTATACAGAAAGGTCGTTGGAACGGGTAAATGCACACAGCGCACCGGGGTGTTCTGTTTGGTTGGCCGAGTGCCACACTGGTAAATATACAGCAGCAGCAACGCAAGCACGCTTCAAAGCTATCTTACGAAAAGTGGGTAAAGAAAATTTACGACGTTGGGCAGAAGTTAGAACCGTGACCAGTATTCGTAAGTGAGACACAGAAGCGTTCAACAGTGTTTAATCTCGGAAGGTATGATAAATGACGGGGCGTTATACCGAGCGCAAGGATCGAGCCACCGACTGCCTTGTACGAAATTCATAGAAGAATTCACAATCGGATATCGGTTACCGTTCAATCGTTTTTTATTATGGGTTCAATTGTTGTTGACACACGAAGTTCGATTTTCAACGTAATCACACCCGGATTAAAAATAACCTTCGAGATAAAAGTTTAAACTGTTGAATAGACATCCGACGGTAGTGACATTATATCTGTGCGCGTATTCGAGTGAGAGTACGGGCCGTGCAACGGAGCAAGATGAAAAAGGAGGGGGCGGAGGGGGGGGGGGGGGAATTCCAAGCGCCCAGCGTCGCGTCATATTTTATATACGTATAGACGGGGGAACTCGTGTAAGGTCCATGAATAACGGTGCCGCTGGGCATTTATCGGCGATAACCGGGGAGCCTCCGCGTGTACCTACACCGGGATTCGTAGAAGAAGCGTGTCTCCCTCTTTCCCGACCTCTTCGCTCTTCGACGATATACAGCCTTATTTTCCTGAGATGCAGTTGCCCGTATCGAACCACAACATCTGATCCTCTCCGATGCCGAAGAACCTTATGCATTTGCCTAGCGAAGTCGACACATTTTTTAATGATAAATAAGAAAAAAATAAAAAAAATGTAACGGCGACACGAAAAAGAAAAAAGTCAGCTTCCAGAATCGTCTCGATCCGCGTATAGTTACTCGTCGTTTCGTCGCAGGTTCACTGCGCGGTTGAAGATAATTCACCTTTCATCCGCAGCGGCGCTCGCCTGATACGCTATATTCACCCGGCGACTCATGAAAGATTGAACGTTTCTTGGTCAACGTCAAAGAAACTCGACAAAGAAACGTTCGGTCATCTTTCCTCATCGGCTCGTCTCGTTGTTGGTACGGTATCGGAATGAGTTCTCTCATCGTTTCCTCTGCAGAGTGTTCGCAAAAAAGAATTGCTGGCTTGCACAATTCACGGAAATTAGTGCCTGTCCCTTCTGGTCGGATGAAGAGTTCGTGCTCTGCGTTGTATGATACCGATTATCAATTCCCGAGCCCTCTTACGATGAGATTTCTTCAACAACGAGATGGCATATGTACGCATATTCTATTGTATTTCTCGGAAGTTGTCGACTCGTCTTGGTCGTCGTCGTCGGCGTCGTCGGAGGCGGAGGAGGAGGTTTGAGTTGACTTACGAGATTAGTTTAGACCCCGAGCACTGGCTGCTCACAAGAGATCTCATTCCCATCTCAAACCGCTCTATCTTCATGGAAAACCCCGAAGAACTAGATCATATCGGTATTACCATAGATCGCGCCCTCCATTTTCGTTCGTATAGAGCCACCCGATCATTCACACAATTCGAACCACTGTAAGTACAAGTACAGTAAACGATTAGGTTCTTTCTCGCGAGTCCTTGAATAATTTTCTTCTGAGTTCTAGCTTTACCTAATCTTTGCGCCCGACTTTCAAGAGGGAAGCTCTCTCCGAAACGATTCCTCCAACTTTGATTAATCAGCGAACCTGATGAAGTGAGCTCGCGTCTTGTCGCAAGCCGATTGTTCTTCGACTCGTTTGTTATCGTTATGTGGCTCCTTCTCCTCGTTCTACTCGAGCGAGAGAGTACACACGACGCGCTCATTGACACCCGATTCTTTCCGGACTCTTCTCGTGTGGCAGACGTCGGCACGTATTTTTCGGTTTGCCTGACTCTGGGCGCCCCGTAGCGTTCCCAGCGTTGTCGTCCCATTCGAGAGCGGCGGCAGCAGTGACTCCGCGCTGAGCTCTCGGAAGGCCCCGCTGTACGCGATCCCACCGATGGTCCCCGCTTACTACACCGCAGTACGGATTCTCGATTCACCACGCCGTCTTCTCCTCATCTTAGCTGTTAACTCTTTCCATTGCCTCATGCACCTCCGCACTCACGTGCGCGCTCGAGTCTCGTGACGGTGTCCCGTGCGGAAGGACACGCGCGTGCGCTCAATCCATCGCGAACGGGACTTAAAAAAAATATATTCATAAAACGAACAAAAACATCTCCACGTCATTTTTTTTTTTATTTTTTTCAATCGTTCAATCATCGCATTTATGGATTATCCGCTGTTCGACTTTACGGTCTGTTTAGATAATCGACAGTATTCGAGTGTTTAGATTTTTTTTGTATACAGGCTTTGGAGATCTTCGTCGGTTGAAAGGGACGGCGGAGGAAAAAGATCGACCATGTTGACGAGGCACATCGTTGCGTTGATTTGCATCGCGGCAACGCTGCACTGTCGGGAAATTGACGCCAGGCCACGGCAGACCAAACCAGGCAAGTAAAACTTTTACCCCGAAATTTTATTTTTCTCCGCAATGGACTGTGTGTTTATTAACTGTAATCGGGTACGTACAGTACAGCGTTACTCGAAAGTAACACGAGACGCCTTCCGGAGAGAAGGAGGAAACGGTAGAAGCCCAATTGAATTACATTTTCCGGGCGTGAACATTCTCGCGCGCGGTCAGCGAGCGTAGAAGAAGGAAACAGCGAGGGTGGCCGGCTGAGCGTTGAACGCGCGGATACCGAAATGGCCAATTTGCGGTACATCTGCATCTAATTCAGTACTCACTTTGATGCTTTTGCATGACATCGTAGCATCCTCCCAGACACGGCAAACCATTCTTCCATAGCGTCTCCATCGCGGTTCTTTTTTTTACACTCTAAACTAATTCACACTAAATTGAGTAGCGTCGTTTCCCACTTTTCACGGGCACCGATTTTCCGATCCAAGTTTCGTAAATGACTTTGCAATACAATTGATTTATGGCATTATCAATTTAAGAACGACGGACAATCGATGATCGTATCGAGTGCACGTGCGTTGCCAGACCACTCCGTTTCTAATTGCTCGTACCGAGAACATATAATAATCTGCTTGTTTCTGTTGCTTCACGTCTCGCCGAGGATCGGCGACCGGCTAACGCAGAAAAACTAGTACCGAGTAACTAAAGCGGTGCGCGCGATCTCTCTTCATAACGAGAATTCGAGGTGGTTCGTGCGTCGCCGTCCTTCCACGTTCTCGTCGTACACTAATACGACGGACATGCGAATGAATGAGTGCAATCTTTTTGCTTCTTCGTCTCTTACTTTGTAATTATTTTCTTGTTTCTATCGGACGGGCGAGAGTCCACATGGGACTCTTACTCGTTCCGGTACGGTTTTTTCGTCGTCAACGAACGAGATGGAAAGGGCATATTTTTACTCGTCTACGCTTCTTCGCGACAACTTATTCCGTACAGGACTCTCGATCGAACACTTTTAGCTCATCAGCCAACTTTAATTCAACGGAGTCCGGCAAACTTTGAATATTCAATTTTTTTTCCACGATATTTTTTGTCACGCACCCATTGATTTCAACCCTTGTCCCTTCGACCCAATCATTTTTCGGATTCTCCGTATCCGCCGTTTGAGTAAGGGTTACGTAATAATTGTCGTCCGCTCTCCGTCTTTGTTCATTGAACGATCCAAATTGAGAATGAAAGACAGTGAGCGCATCACGCGATGCGGTACGCGTACGACACGTACGAGCAATCCCGCGTCTACGCGTTTCGACTATCGATCACGGGACGCCGTGCACGGAGAGTCCTCCGCGCTCACAGCTACTTTTCTTTCGCCCCCCCCCCCCCCCCCCCCCCTTCGCCGCCATTCAATGTAGCTCTTGTTTCATTCGTTTTCCGGCAAATCAATACAAAATCTATTCGCTATCGGTGTCGCTGATATAAAAGAATATTTTTCATGTGCTAAAAAAAATGTTTATAAAAAAGTCAATTATGACAAACATGTAAAATTTCTCTCAACGTTCTACGTTCTTGTGGGAGTCGTATTTTTACGATCGTCGATCGTTTTCCGTTCGCCATCGGAGAAACTGTCTTTCATTTTTGATAGTACATAAATTATTCCCTTCGGTTCGGGCGCTTTTTCTTCCATCCACCTCCGAAAAGCTTTGAGCCCGAACGAAGCACCACAATTTATTTTATGCCTTTTTTAATGCCAACTAATATCTATCGATTAATACATCTTCTCACAATATTGTGTTCCGCCAATATTTTATTTTAGTTTATTATTGCGTACGATAAAAAAAAACTTGTTCCGGTACTCGAAGACTGTGTCGTTGCTGTTACTACATAAAGTGGCGCTTCTTCAATCCCCTACAGCTTTGCCAGGGCCTGTCGAATTATTTGATTTTATATACAAAAAAAAAAAAAAACTCTTCGGTCCATCCGGCGAGATTACTCGTGTACTCCTCCGTGTGATTTCTTATTCCGAGGAAGGAGGTGGAAATAAAAAAAGTCTCATCGTCCGTTGAATAATACGAACGATTCCTTGGAAAACTGCTAATCGAACACCTCTCTCCCGTCCTTCCTTCTTTCGTTCCTTCCTGGTATGCAATATATTCGTAGGGACACGTAATCAATGCCTGCTAGTCGATTATAATTTTTCAAATGTCCGAGTCAGGTATCGAGAATAAGAAATAGATAGTACGTTTGTGTCCAACAGTTGTTCGTTGTCGGTACAATAGGGCTTCGAACCCATTCCTACGCGTCGCTTGTAGGCGGCGGTGAAGAAGAAGAAGAAGAAGAAGGAGTAGAAGAAAAAAAAGAAGACAGGAGAAGAGAGGAAACGTTGGATGGATCAGTGCCGATGGGACCTATCGATTATTCTGTAACGAAGCGAAAGACTCTCGCGTGCGCACCGTATGACGTTATATACGCGCCTCTCCGTATCTTCCGCGATTTCTCGGTAATTAAAACATGAAACTGGCGATTCAAAGAATCGGTGGGCGATCCGGTACAGTGAATATACCGACGGTTATCTTTTTCTTAATTTATTAATCGTTCGCGATCACGCGATGTTATCACATGTAACGTAATAATTCCCGAGGACACCGAGAGTCGGAGATGCGTGTTAGATCTCTGTGTAGGAAATCACCGCGGACGTCGTCGATTTATCGTTCCGGTCTATCTGATTTATCAAGGTAGGATCGACGGGACTCGCGAGAGGAGTCTCTCACTGCGTAACTCGAGACGAAAATGAACCGAGCAATCAGTTCCGCGTATCCAACAACCCCGTCGCGAATCTGGCTTCTCTCTCTCTCTCTCTCTCTCTCTCTCTCTCTCTCTCTCTCTCTCTCTCTCTCTCTCTCTCTCTCTCTCTCTCTCTCTCTCTCTCTCTCTCTCTCTCTCTCTCTCTCTCTCTCTCTCTCTCTCTCTCTCTCTCCCTCTCTCTCTCTCTCTCTCTCTCTCTCTCTCTCTCTCTCTCTCGTAGTGATAGGATAAGACGTATAGCAGCGAGAAACTGGGCTTCGTAGTTACTATCGCGATTGGCATCATCGTCCGTCAATCACGTTGCAACGTCAAACTTCCTAGATGTACCAATATACATTTATCTACCCAGAGATGCGTCCAACATAGTAAAAAGTAGGTACATGTAAAAACTAACAAACGAATGCATACAAATTCTTGAAAATACCGTGGGTACTTGTGGTTCAATCGAAATATAAATTCAGCAACATTTCGAACGGTCATGAATGTCGAGGTTCAATAATATTTGGATAACATCCCGACCAGTATTTATTTTATAGTCGTGTAGCAGAGTGTCCCTCCTGTACCTTCTTCAGACGCAGTAATCCATCGCTAATTGTACAACGTTAATCGCAGCACTGCTCGGCAATCTTCCTCTCTCGTGTTATTCGCCTCTTGTTCTTGTTCTCGTTCTTGTTCTCGTTCAATATCTGCCGTGGGTGCTTCGTCATCTCTGCCAAGGAGTCTTTTCAACTTGCGTAACAATCCTCAATATCGCATCGATCGAAACTCCGGATGAATGGTGTAGTTAAAATCTTATGTACCAGTCCAGCAGCGAGTTCGCGCTACCTCGGAAGGTGCGTTGAACAATTATCTTGTTCGGTCCTCCTCGTGGGTGAAAAAAAAAGTCTACGTGCGAGATTCGAATCTAGTCCGGTTTCGGTCTCCTTCGAGATAGAAGAGGGCAAAGTCTCCGTTGTTTCTATCGTCGCGTGTAGCACAGACGCGTTATTAATTTTGTTGACGATGAGTTCAGGCTGTTGGTACGAAGGGAAGCGTTACCGGGAAGCCCAAGCGGTGGACACGAACGAGCCTTGTCTTCGTTGTCGGTGCAACGAGGGCTCGCTGAGATGCCGTCTTCGCGTGTGTCCAAGGCTACCGAGTCCATTGCCGTCCGGATGCATCACTGGAACACCGCGGAATAACGTATGCTGCGCTCGAGTCGTCTGCGGGGATTCCCGTGAGTATGACGAAGGGTCCGGACGACGGTGTCGCCGTACCGGAGACCCGACGTTAAAATTCCACTTACGCTCTTATATACCGAGCTATCTTCTAGCTCTCGGAAAGATTTATGTCTCACGGAGCCACCGTGTCCATTAAATTTTTGCAGATAGCAAAAACTCGGCTCTGACACGTGACCATGCCAACGACACCGGAACACAGGAGGACGGTACAGTGTGCAGCCTTTTAACATGATTCAAATTATATTCGGAAGCCGATTGCCGATTTGTAAGATCAATTTCTGTAATTTGTCGTTGACGCGTGATGTTTTGTGACTCGAAGAATTAGTTCAAAACGCTTTGCTCAGAAAATCGATGGAATCGGTAACGGAGCACAGAGTCGCCCAGCTAATTTCTCCACGATTGGGAACAAGATCCCCCTCTCGCGAAATCGCTTCTCACTGGCTCCGGATCTCGCAATTAATAGCTTTCCTCGTTTACATCGTCGCCACGTTTCAATGAATACTTTCCGTTGCAACGTCTTTCGCGATTCTGATTTCATAAATCGATTGCCGCGTCAGCTTCTGTTCGATCTACTTACAAAAAAATGCGGAATCAATTATATTTCGAAGGATGCCTTCACGAAGGCGTAACATATGCACCGGGCTCCGCAATGATGGGCTCACGGCGATGCGAGTATTGCTATTGCATATCCGGCAGCAGGAGATGCCTCAGACCGAGATGTCTACTTCCGTTAGCCGGATGCACTCCGCTCTACTCTCCGTACTCCTGTTGCCCCGTCGCCTACAACTGTACCAGTGAGTACCTGTTATGAACAACGAAACAGACTAATATTCAAAAAAAAGTTAAACCATCCAAACGAACGATCAACGAATATTTCGCAGACTCCGTTCATCGCACGACGTCGAGCGTCTCGTCTTCCTCTTCTTCTCGAAACGGTCGGTTCCTTCGAACTTCCTTTTTTTTTCCGGACTCGTTAATTTTTGAGTATTTATTTTTTATTCTTGTTATTTTACTCGGTCAAGGCTGTCGAGTTGGTGATCGAAGCTACGACGAGGGAGAAATGGTGAGGGACATCGCGTGGAAGGGAAGTTGCGACAATTGTTTTTGCGCTATGGGCGGTGTGCGTTGCGTTCCGCTGGCATGCGCACCACCACTTCGGGGTTGCGCACCGATCGTACGCGAGGGCCACTGCTGTCCGTCGACCTACAACTGCAGTGAGTCGTCGAGCTTCCGTTCCGTTTTGCGACTCCCGTGTCTCATTAGTTCCCGTTATTATTATATTAGATATATTAGATCCCGTCCGTCATTCGTATGTACCGTTGTGTCGAATTTTCAGGTGGAACGATCGAGGTCAAGGCTACACAAAATTATGCATCTTACGCATTTATCAGCAAGGACTACGCAAAGTTTCGGAAGGAGACAAACTTTTTCGTACGTCTATCATGGCTTTCGCCGCTTTCCCTCCGAGTTTCGCTCGAATTCTTTTCGCTAAATAGAGTTGACATTTAGGAGAATATTCATTTCAATGGTTAAAAACAGAACGTACATGAATTGCTTAAAAAATAGCCGACGGACCCCGAAGAAGAGGAGACGCGCGAGTCCGCCGAGAATTCCACGGTCGAGGGTCGAGGTCACAAAAACGCCGAACCCAGCCCAACTTCAGATATTCCGAACTTCACCGCGACGAAAAGCACGAGTAACGAAGAGAACTGCGTCGATCGCGAGTCCTGGAAAGTCGAAGAAACGACGACGACTTCGAGAACAATAATTTCGAGTGACGAGACGGAGACGATGAACAACGAGATACCGACGGAGACGATGAACAACGAGATACCGACGGAGACGATGGACTACGGAAAATTGTCCACTCTACAGGAGGAAACGACTTTCGGGACTGGCCGGACGACTACAACACACACCGAAATTCCCGCGAGCACGGAATCGAATACGAATTTCGATGACTACAGTACCGCACCTTCAACATCGAACGGCAGAGAATCGACGGATTCCACCGATTCGATAGTTCCTCTCGATGATTTTCCCCAAAGTGCGTCCACCGTGTCCGAATCGTCGACCTTCGGACCGTTCGAGGAAGAAGCTACAACGAATCGCGATACGATCGAAGATCTCACGACGATTCCGGAAGTAGAAATTGCGGAGCGAAACAATAACGAAGACGAAGCGACGAACGGTAATTCGTCGGAGAATATTGCGTATCATGCGGAAGAGACAGTTATTTCCGTAAAGGGACCGGCCACCGGTTCACCGACGACTGTTCTCATGCCCGACGATGTATCGGTTACGAATGTGACCCTCAAGACCAACGTGTCGGTCGGTCACGTTCGAGGCTCGACGATCACGCCCGTCCGATCGATGGCACCCGATATCGAGGCTACACCCAATATAACTAATCGGAACAAGGGCGAGGACTACGAGTACGACTACGGTCAACCAACACTGCCGCCTTCGCTACCGAATGTCAGGTCAGGCATTTCATTACGATTCCTCAATACTGTTTAACGTTTTTTTCTCCCCCCCCCCCCCCCTCACCCGCCTCTTTGCAAAGGTGTTGCACAGATTCGATGCTCACGGTACGCTAACGAACGACCTTAATTCGAATTAATCCTTTCGCCCGGGTGGTTAGGTGCCAGCTGTTGGCAGGCTGCAAGAAGCACGACTAATTATCGAGGCTGAGTTGCGCTCCGCCAGATTACGTCGCTCGGTGTAGAGTCTCCCCGGTTTCGTTGGCGGGTCTCGCGATTCCTATTCTATGCAAACCGGAGAGCGGCGGAGGGGCGGGGTTTGGTTGCGGACGGAAACGGCGTTAAACTCGGCCGTTTCCACCGGAGAAGCGAGAGTTGACCCGTTAATTTCTACTTCCGTTTTCAGCAGGTATTTCTCCAAAAAATGAAATACGAGCAAGTTGCCCTGATTTTCGTTACGCTCCGTTGTGAATTTATCTGCATACGTATAGAAAGAGAACACAGGAGTATGTTGGCTTTAAGTCTGCGGGGAGTTAATTTTTTGCTTCTGTTATCCAGAATAATTCCGTTCGTAGCGGCGGACGCTCTCGACGAAGCCGACAAGGGAACAGCATCGGCGGTGACGAATCATCCTCCGGGATCCGTCGGAGCGCCTCCGAAAAAGTTGGGACCCGTCGTGACCGGTGCGATGGAAAACTTTTACGACATTTTCACGCAGGGAAATCGTTTCAGTCCACCGGCAAAAACGGAAGGTTGATATTCGTTCGAGGCGATCGTTAAAATTCCGAACGGAGCGAATTCGAATGGAGTATTGAAGGCGAATCGTTTCAACAGGTGGCTTCGTGCCTCGCGACCCTCCGTATTTCGATTCCACTTATCAGTCGACCGATCTCAGTCTCAAAGTTCGCACCGGAGTTACGGCCCTTTCGGCAGACATGACGAATCTTCACGGAAAAAATACGGGTAACTTGGACGCTCGATACAGTCCTCATATAATCAAGCTAAAAAAAAAAATTGATTTACTCTTTTTGTTTCGGGAGCCAGCAACGAATTGTATGTTCGAGAATCGTGAGCATTATCATGGTGAGGTTGTGCCGGGCAGTCGACCCTGCAACACATGCGTCTGTTATTACGGAAAATTGGCTTGTTCCGATGCGGAATGTCCGCCGCTCAAAATTGGCTGCAGGCGTACCGGGAGCGAGGAAGCGTGCTGCGGAAGGATCGTTTGCGGTAAGATCCGATGCGTAAGAAAGATCCGATGCGGCAAGAATATCGTTGCAGGCTCGAAACACGATGAAATTTTTGTTTCGTCCGGTGAGAATCGGTATGATTTGTTTGCAGGCGATGCGGAAGACTCGCCGACGGTGGTGCTCGATCGCGCGGACGCTGTGTCGTCGTCTCCTCGACAACCGATGCCCTCGATAGACGGCGTATCGACGCCGGATCCTTTTCGCGACGTCATCAAAACCGAACCGGCACCCGATCTGCCCTCGCTCATCGGAGACATGGTTCCCTACCTCGCCGAGCGTCGGACAACGACACCGTCTACGACAACGAAACTAACGACGACCGCTTCGACATTGGCGCAATCGAATTCGCAGGAGCACAATCACGTCCCGGTTCGATGGAACGTGGAAAATATTCATCCGATCAACGAGCCAGCGTCCAAGAAATCATCGTTTCTCAACGACACTTTGTCGAAAACAATAAATCATACGGTTGAAGCGAAAAATCATGAAAGTTGGAGCGCAGGAACATCGTCAATGAAAGATCGTCCGCAGCTCGCGACGTCCGAAACATCGACGCTCCCGACGGGGATAAAATCGTCGAGCACCAGCTTCGAGAAAGCTCCGATGGACGACGATTCTTCGATATTCTCGTTCGGAAATGTGTTCGATCTTTTGTTCGATGAAGATAGTCGAGCCGCTTCAACGACACCTGCCCAGGTTCGAGTCGAACAGGAGATTGAATACGTTGAGATCGAGGAATCATCGACGTTGAGAGGAAGTTGGAAAATTTCGGAGAATCACGACGAAACTATGGACGAGATACCAACGACGATGGCGACATCTTTCTCATCGGCGAATAGTTTGCTGAAGTTGGCGGGCTGCAACATATACGGCAGAATGTATCGGGTCGGCAGAATAATCACGGAACTTTCGGGTCCTTGTCTCGAGTGCAGGTGTACCGAGATCGGGGTACAGTGCAAACAGCGCGAGTGTTGACACAGCCTCTATCTCTCCTCGTCGGTTGCGCGCCGACATCGATATACAATCGTTTGCCAACGAACTTTCAACAATGTGTTAGTAGTCTTCTTCTTCTTCTTCTTCTTCTTCTTCTTCTTCTTCTTCTTCTTCTGTTCTGTCTACGGACAAAAAATCTCGTTTGCCTGACTCTGTCTCGTAACTCGAACAGTTTTCATGGATATCTCATTATTTTTTATTTTCACTCAAATAGATTTTACAGTGGGATTACATTAAATTGTACATCTTCTTTCGCATCGGATACTATCGGATCTCGGAGAGATCCGCCGGGCTCCTCGATTACATCTCCGGAGCTCCGGGGCTCGAGGTAACGTTCCCGTGTCCCTTCGGCTACACCGTCCAAGATAACGAGCTTAGTTACGGGGACGTTTCGTGTCTTCCGTCGCTGAGGCAACGACCACTCTACAGCTTTCTACCTCTACCTTGAGATTTTACGTTTAGGCAACGTATGGACCGTGCCATTCCAATAATGTTCAATCCTCCCCATCTATCATCTCTTCTCTATCTATTCGCCTTCGTGCCTTATCTCGCCGGATATAATTGTAAGGAACGGCTCGTTCATGCTTTCCTATCAAGTTTAGAGGTCTTTGTCTGAGCGATACACTGGTCGATCGCCTATCAAAATCTTTTACAAAAACTGCCAATTTTATTATAATCCGCTTGAGGATGCAATTAGCAGAGAACGCAAAAAATAAAAGAAAATCGCGTGATAGGAAAAAATAATTTTTTCCTCCATGTTTTGCCTCCGACCTCTCTGCGAGCAATCGCTTTCTCGCGAAGATGTATCTATTCTGTATACCGTTTCTCATCCGGCAGGCACACGGCTGTCGACGTTTTACGAAAATTGAACGAAAATTATGTGTGCCACTACGATCGCAGTACGGCACTGTTGGCCCTCCAACCCGGAATTGATTCTATCGGTTGAAAATTATACACCGTATATAATATATAATATTATAAATTTTCGCCCTCGTGGAGTACTGTACTATTATGTACCTCATTCATGGAAAGCGCTACTTTCCGTGCCCGCCGAGAAGGGCGTAAGTGGCGCTTTTTAGCCATTAGTTTAGTAAATTCCCGGCGCATGCGTACATCGGCTCCTTTGCGTGCGATTCCTGGAATTTATTGTACGTTGCTCGTACTTTACGCACCCTGGCTATACACCGCATAATAGTATCGCATAAAATATTATGCGATACCAGTGCGGTGTAGCGAACATCATGCGCGGACTGTGAAGTAAGTCGCACTCGCCGCGCTCGTACCACAGCGAGCACTCGCCGTCGGCTCGTGCTCCTGTGGTACTCGCGCGTCTCACTTCACAACGTGCGTATAAAGTTTACCGCACTTGTATCGCAAAGTACCATTTCAGATTTCTTCTCGCCCCGTTGATAATTTTTATGTTATTACATGTATGTGCCGACCAAAGTATTTCTCGTGTATATATATATATATATATATACACACATGCATTCACTCACAGTTTGATAGATCATTATTATTGTGATTATCTTTAATCAATCAACATTGCAAACAATAAAACTACGTCGACAGATTTTTCATTTGTTTCTTCCTTGTTTCTCCAGGTTTTTCGACAAAATATGTGCATCCATACTCACTCCTGTTTTCTTTTCCACATCACCGACAGACCTTTGATTAAAAACGTACCTCGAACCATACTTTTAATTTACCGTAGCGAGTTAATATTGTACGACTGACAGTGATTTTGTTCGTTTGCGGTGTATGGTACGAGACCGTTCATCAATTTCATCGATATCAAACATTTTGCAGTTCGAGGCCATGGGAGGGAGACCGAAAGGGAAGGGTTCGAGACGGGATATAAAAAAAAAAGATTATTGGAATATTCGGGTACAAACGAACGTCGGGGAGACGATATCGCGAAACTAGTTCGATTGGTGGAAAACGAAGCCCGAACGAAATATAGCCAAGCGGGGTAAAAAAAAAGAACGGATTGAGTTCCCCAAGCGGATATCGATTTGCAGAACTAAATTAGAGATATCGGCCCAGGAACTTCGAGTCGCTCTATATGGTTGTGCAGGAAAATTAGTCTCTCGGTAGAGCTCGTGACACTCGTGAGTGTCACAGCTGTACTTTTTTTGTTTTTTTTTAACTCTCGTTTCACCGGCAACGATTCAGGATTTGTAGAAAAAGGAGGAGTAGATGAAATTCCGTAATTATCTTTTTCGGTCTTTTTTTCTTTTTTTTTTTTTAACAGGATGGTTTGTATTTCTTGTATCCTAGCTTTTCGTCTCTCTCACCTTCGTTTGCTTCTCCATCTCTTTCAATGCTCTTTATTATTGTACGGAATTGATTGTTTCAATATACACCATTTTGGTTCTTTTTTTTTCTCATATTTTCTCATACATCCTTGTTGGCAGTGTCAGACAGGTATTATATTGTAAGTCATCTTACATATTACACGGGATATAATACTCGATTATCAACTATTTACAAAGTACAGTCGCACTCGCGATGACGATGATAAGACTAAAATAATCACAGCCAGTTTATTTTTTATGTATTTTCGATAAACAATGTTGTTTTCACTCGCGTAACTTCTGCCGAACACAAATTTTTCGGATTTTTCGTCTTACTGTTTTTTTTTTTCTTCGAACAATCGCGTACTAAATTTAGTGTATACGCTTAACTTTTTTAGACGTCGTGACGTTATCTATTGATCGATTCGCGCGTGCGTGCGTGCGTGCGCACCTTGCTCAAAAATGCAACGGAAACGATTTACGTCTTTCTAATGTTAGTATCGTTTTTTTACGTCATTGTAATGAATAATTTTCTATGGGGTACAATATTTATGCCTTAATTATGTCTGAACTGCGATCAGTTGATTGTAATCGGGTCATTTTCATTGGCGCTAACAAGGGTAAAGAGAGGTAGTTCGAATTAATCGATGTGTACACAACGCTATTTCGTTGGGGCAGCCCAAACGACTCACGCGAGACTCGGAAGCACGAGACATGTGGTTTCTTTGAATTTAATTTTTTACATCACATTGGCGAAATACGTTTGACTCGCGTTGTTTCAACATTCCGGGAAGACTAAATGAAATGTGTTATTTTTCTGTTGTCGTCACAACCGACGAGCCATAAGTTGTTTACTTTCGTGCACTCTGATTCGAAGCTGTTCGATTACACGATCGTCAACAATTCTATCGACACTCGCGGGCCAGTAATTTCGCGATTACTGTCTCAGTGCAGCTCCGCCATTGCCGCAAGGTAGACGAGACCAAATAACGAGACCACCGTCGATCTCTCGAGGACGATACGATATAACATTCAATAAATATAACGTCGTTACTATATTTAAACCCTTATTCTTCATCCCGGTTTCATTTTGTTTTTTCCACCGCCTAATTGGTACATAACAAGATTTATTCTGTTTTCGCAGATCGATGGTATTCTTTTTTATTCCCGATCGCTTCAACCGAACGACGAAGAAATCCCCAAAGATCAACCGAACCGATTGTTCTTCGATTGTCGTCCGATGGACAACGATATTGAAACTTTCGCCTCAGTTTCACAAACACAATTTACTCGAAGATTCGTTCCACGCTCTCGCGAATCTTGACGACGAGACACGATTTTTTGCAGAGCTTGACGAGCAGCTCGATGCTCTGTCAAGATGGCTTCCGCAATTGCGGTAAAGCGATCAGATAGACGTTGCCGAGTATCGCGCCGACGACCAGCAGCATGAGACTGACGGCCGAAACGAATCTCACGAATTTAACGAAACGACGACCTCTCGCATCTTTTTTACTCTGATTCGGAAAAACAGCGAGGCCCAGAAGAGGTCCGGCCAGGGCACCGGCCACATGGGCGGGCCATCCGACTTTGCCGCAGCCGAGAAGAGCCGGAACCGGAAACGCCGCGACGTCGGAACCGGCAAGAAGAAGCACCGCGCCCAGACGCCAGCGCGCGTAACGCAGCTCGCCGTGACACTGAAAAATAAAAAGATTACAATCAAATTCACCCGAATATGTAACGGAATAGAAAATTATTGTTCCCCGAATTGTTGGGCCCGGTAGAAGAAGCAGCGAGTGGTCGGACGCGGAGGGTCCCGAATTTCTTCCGTGAAGAAGTTTGATTAATGGGGGCAAGCGATCAAGGTTGTTGGGGGTTTCGTGCCTGTGGCGTTGAACACCGAGCCACCCGGTGAATTACTCGGTGGCTTGTGGGGTTCAACCTCTCGACCGGCGTAAGGAAGAAGGACGTCTTACGGCATTGCCGAAATGGGCGAACTTGGTCTCACGGAGTGCCATCATCCTCATAGAGAACGAACCCCGGAGGAGGGCGGAGGAAGGGGTGTTCGCTGTTGCGAGAAAACGGGAATGGCTCGGGTGAAGATCTTTGCGACGGCGGAAAAGCGGAAAGCGGCGAGCGCGGTTCGGTCCTCGTAGTTCTCGAGACGAGAGCGATCGTAATCCACGATTGAACCTTTGAGAGTACTTTGCGGAAAAGACGAACGCACGGGGGCCAGCGGGATTCGAGAGGATCGAATTACAGGATTGGAATTGCTCGCCCCGTACTTCTTGCCACGACTGCTGTTCTTACGGTTTTTTTTTCTTTTGTTTCTTCGTATTTATTGTTTTTATTGAAACCCTTGTCAATATAATATATACAGAGATATATACAGATATATATATATATATATATATATATATATATATATATATATATATGTACGTACGAGGTACAGATGAGCCAAGTGACTGGTGAGGAGAGCGTAGACACCAGCCGAAGCGCCGACGAGGTAGAGAGTAGGATGGAGCAGAGATGCTCCGAGAGCACCGCAAACTCCGCCACCGAGATAAACGGTTGCCACTCCCAGCCTGCCTTGTTCCACCTGAAATAATTAATTCACAAGCACACATAGCTCTTCTTTAACATTTCCCATCGGCTGCGTTCATAAGTTTTTTTTTTTTTCTTATTCAACGATGCTCTCTATCGGGGCTTTGTCCAGTTCGCACAGACGTCCTATTGACTGGGCGTTTTTTCCCCGAGGCTCGATAGCTCACTTCGGTGGCCGAGACCGTCCGACGAACTTCACAGAGGGTGAGAGGGGATGGTAAATGAAGTTGACGGAACTCGCTCACCTCGAGTGGCGTGGCCAATACCAGCTGAATCACAACGTTCAGCGCTAGGTGAAGTGCGCTAGCGTGCAGAAGCATGTACGATGCGAATCTCCAACCCTGCATCCTCTCGTTCGGATCGTACACCAACCATCTTCTCATCAATTCGTCGCCAAGGCAGTGCACGCTTATCTGTAATATTTCAATCACTGTCAACGTCTGAAACACACATTTTTTCCGTTTACCGTTAGTTTCTTCAAAATAAAAATGCCACAAGCGTGTCGGGCTCTTCCAGTGTTAATATTTTTCAAACTTGCAACGACAGTTAATTAAGTACATGTTTCACCTATAGTGAAATAACCGGAACACCCAGAATAACAACATTGTCGGGTGAATTACGGACGGTGTAAATATTTCTGTTTCCGTAATTAATTTACACGAGCGTACCTCAGCGAAGAGGCGGTCTCTCCTCTCTTTCTCCCCCCTCGGTAAACTTTGTTCAAGATATACAATTGAATAGTCGGAGAACAAAATATTTGAGCTTCAACAAAAACGAAGCCAAAGGTATACGCTTGGTAGATTGTGATGCGAAAATATTTCACGTTTCTGTCTGTAGAAGAGGATGACGTCCTCCCGCGGGACGGTAGAAAAGGGAGTCGGCAACGGGTGACTCGCTAATGAATTCGATTCAAAGAATGAATCGCTCGGTTCACCTCGCATAAGCGCCAACAAAAGGGCTCCTTTGCACGCGCTACGAGTACGATTGTAGCCGTTCGAGGAAGGGTTAATTGGAATCATCCCCGATTAATATTTTTCCTACAACTGAAAGAACAAGTTTGAAACTTGTTTTAAACTCGTTGTTTTGGTAACAGTCTCGTTCACCCACTTTGCAAAAAAAAAAAAAAGGATGATTAACTCGTAGAGTTTTCCTCTACGGTCCGAAGGTGCTTCGACACAGAAGCGCCAATGGAAAATTGCACGTATGCAATGTATTATTACAAGTATGTGGACCGGCCATGAGTAAAGTTTTTACAGAGAAGAGAAAAAGAGTATGCCTGAAGTATACGCTATAACCATCCATAAACTTGCTTCACAGCCGGACGAATAAGTAGTATAAGAAGCAGTTTCCTTTCTCATATTTGAGTAATGAGGACCTTGAGAGATGGATAGATAGATAGATAGAAAGATATATCCGTTTATTGCGTGTTCTGAACCCTAAGCCCCCTAAGAACACTGTGCCTCAAGGTACAAATCGCTCCGTAACAATAATGCACAACCAAAGTAACGAGAAAGAAAATATGAAAATAATATGTTTGAATTAATTCATTTCGATGAAATGAAAATTGTCGGAATTTGCGGTGAAGGGTGTTGTTAACCTCACGCTCGCCAAAGCACCGAGACGAGCAGGCTTTGAAGAATAAAAAAATCAATATGCCGCTTTACCAGTCTCGTATGACTTTCGCCTTTTATTCAAAGCTCAAGGTAGCGCGTCCATGATACAGAAACAAAAACAAAACAAACTTGTCGAAATGTGAAGGCGCTTGGCGCTGAGTCAGACATACTTATGAGTCAGGTAGACCGTGAATTCTGGCTTGCAGCCGCGAATAATTAGCGTGGAATCCAATGTCAATTAATTATTCGAGAATAATATATGTGGGTGTACTATGTGCATAACGTTGGCATTTAACAGTGAGGGATCGAGAGGTTCGACCACGTGCCCTATGCGCATCGTCCTGGAACTCAAGCGTTGATGAGGATTGAAGAGTAGGCTGGACGACGCTCCCGTTGCGGTGGACAAGACTGATCATAAATAATATTAGCCCACATTTCATTCCACACATAGCCACCGTACATATGGGATTAACGCATCGCGACAGCCCCGTCTATTCTCTGTCAAACTGCATCTTGGTGTCTCCAGGTACGATACCGTTTCTAATTCTTAGTTACAACAAATAGTTAACAATCTTAATCCCCCTTGCCAAAAAGTGTTATTGGTGGTATTCAGTCGATGAACGGAGTGCAATGCAGTTGTTGCATCGTTGTTTGAAAGGTATATGAAATGTACCGTTGTGGCGTAGAGACCTTTGGAGACCTAGTTTACTACAATGATATGGTTGTCGATGCTCGACATACCGAACGGGATGGACACGGAGAAGACAAGCGCATATATACACGGATGGGACATAGAAGAGTGAAAGACTCTTGACACGTGGTAACATACATTTCCTGGTTCGTCCGGAGAAGCTTATCTGCATAAAACAGTACAGGTTGTATATCGCGAGTGGACTAAAGTAGATAGACCGAGAATGCATCGGACCTGTTCACGCCTCTACCGCCATTGTATCTTTCCCGCATGTACGGCACATACTCAGACATAGTTAGAATGCTTCTAATCTTTTTTTGTCTTTTTTTTTTTGTGGCGAGTCAACTATATCATGGTGCTTTCCGTACTCTTTTGTCCATTCTATTATGGCCGACTGTGAGGAGAAATATATATATATATATATATATATATATATATATATTTGTATATTTTTTATCTCCCGGCGTAACAAGGGAGAGAATACCCCATTCAATTCACTCCGGTCTCGGTCCGGTCGGACGTTGTTATTTACTGGGTGCTGCCAAGGGGTGTACAAAGGGAGCGAAGAGAGAAGGGGCGTTGGGAAATCGTATTTTTGGTCGAAGGGTAGCGGGCGTGCAAGAAGTGAGGAGACGGCAGCTCCACAACTGCAACGAGTACTACCGACTCTAGCGGACGCGTTTGTTGTTCCCGGCACACTTCGGATCTCCGCGGTTTTCTTTCTCTATCTCACTCTACACAGGATACTCTCTCTGCTGCACAGCCTCCCTCGTTCCCTTTCCGGGCATTCCGTTTCTCGAGCCGCAACATCTATTTCCGGCTCTCTGGATAACGTTCCGGCGATGCATACCTGGCACGTAGTCGCATTTTTACGGAGATAACGTTACCACGATACAACACTTGATTTTTTGATTTTTTGATTTGTTGATTTTTAACATGTGGGGAAAAAAATTTATATATATACATATATATCTTTATCGTTTCAAACCTCGATAATACTGATGCAAATCATGAGGTATGGTGGTCGTATCCGAAACTTCGGTTTTCTCGGTGGCAGCGGATGTCTCGGAGTCGGTCTCGGTGTCAGCGTCAATTCGTCGTCGCGAATCTTCCTCAATACTGGTTTGGTCTCGCTGCCGGGTGAATCCGGTGTATCCAGGTAGTTTCGATCGTCGGTAGCCTGTTCGGTCGTCGTCGAAGTGGTGGAGATGGTCGACAGTGTCGGTGACGTCACCAGCAACGCTGCCTCGACGTCCATCCTTCGAGCACCGCCTCATAAAAAAAAAACACAAATTTAAATGAGGCCGATAAACGATATCTCTCAAGATCTAATAACGAAACAAAAAACGGGTATACATGGGTCCGTACGGGAATGCGTTTGCGTAATGCGTCGCACAACTGAGCGCAATAATTCAAACCTGACTTCTACGGGGTTTGAAAAATTGTTGACAAAGAGAGCCCGGAACAATACGGGAGTTGAGGTATAGTTGAGACGTACGGGGCGAACGGGTGAAGGTTCAAACTTTGCGACACACCTCCTCTGCTTTTCTCAATTCTCCTCGAATGATCTCAAACCCTTTACCTATAAATGTCCCTTCTGATGATAAACATACCACGTGAATGTCAGTAATGGAATGAATTTTACATTTGCGAACAAACAGATATAGAGACGGTCAGAGGAGTGGCTGTGGCTGTGGCTGTGGCTGTGGAATCGGCGGTACCGTTGCCCATCTTCCATCCTAATTAACATAATGCCGCTCCTAAGGGCACGCTAATAAAGTGTTGCTTATAGATATGCATATGGTTGGATGAATGGACGGATGTATGTGCGAGGAACGTTACGCGCAGGTAACCCTCAGCTGTGTTAGCGTGACGTAGGCTGTAGTGCAGAGAGTACGCGGGTCGTGAGCGCGGCAGCTTCTAGCAGCGTAATTGGAGAGTCAAAGGGTCAGCTCGGATTCTCGGGGTGAAAACCCCTCGTCCGTCCCGTCGAAGGGGGTTCGCGTAACGTTATTGCGCTAACGGTAACCGCGCGAACGCGAGAGGGTGGAAGAGAGGACGGGAGAAGCGTCACCGCCAGCATCCGCTTCGCTCTCGCAACATCCGAGAGCTCCCAATTAATTAGTTAATTAATTTGCTTCGGTCTTTCTCGCCGACCGGCTGGTCTCGTTTCCCTCGTTACAGCTATCGCCTGCGAATTTCGTTCGTTGTTCCATGGGACAGCTGCTTCTGGTAACAGAAGCCGATGGTATCGAGGAGTTGTGAACAAGGCAGCTGAGACAACGAAAACTGTGTAAGAAAATATCGGATGTACGCCTCACCTGTCCATCGTAATCGCGAAACGTAGTTTCGCGTAGTTTCGCGGACCGTACTTTCTCACTTTGGCAACGTTCGAGTTTTTCTTCGTTCTTCGCTCGATTCGCACAAAATTATTGCAAGTCTACGAGCGACGCTTCGATAACGACCGACAGCCCGACCGCCGTCGAGCTTTTATCAATCGGGCCACTTTGCTCCTCGATCTCGTTTATCGGCTGAAGCTGCGGTCGTCAGCGCAAAGCGAGAATTTCCGAATCAACATTCCGCGAACGCCTCTTCGATTTCGCGAATACATTTTCTCGCATCTACACCTTTCGCCTCACGAATCTTATCGTCGCGTATTAGTTATTTTGTATAGTGTTCGAAGCTGTCAACCGATATACGGTGGTTTGCCGTTGGTTGGTCATATTTTTTATTTGCATGCAGAAACACTCTTATATCTTTTCGACTCGGCCACCTACCACGATCTGACTCGCATTCCCGGTATCGGCGATTTTCCCACGAACGGATTTGATTACGTCGAATGATCGAATGCAAATTCGCACGAGCTTCGCTGGGTGAATCGGAACGTGCGGGAGGAGAGGGCGCACGATCGAACTACCTCGTCCGTTTCGAGATTTCCGTCTGCCTCGACGAACTTCAATTCCACTTCTCTCTCAATTTCTCTCGGGTTCCGGTGCATCCAGAGCATCAACCACCGCTATCCCCATCCTCCCACTTGGTGGATTCCCTCTGCTTTAACCGTTCTCTTTCACTTCCTCTCGCCCTTTCATCAATATAGTATATATATACTGTGTGTGTGTGTGTGTGTGTGTGTGCAGGTATATATGTAACATATTCCTGGTGCGTTCCCCGATGAAACGCTTGCCTGGCTCCAGTAATTTCGCCACGTACTACCGACCCGTGGCGCAAAGAAAAAACGAAAAATAAGTAAAAAGAAACTAAAAGGGTAAAGCTAGGTAACGGTATTCTATCTATGTGCGATTTTACCCTCTTAGAATCCGGCTCACCAGTCGTATTGTCATTTTTCATCTCTGTTTCTCATTCGTCCTATCATTAATTTTCTTCTAAGTAGACGAGACCCAACTTGAGCCCCAAATGCAAGGTTTTCACGTTGTACATTGACAGCAGAGGATAGAAAATTAAGTACAGGAAAATCATAAAATCATCCTCCATGGGAAATCTTGAATTTTCATGGACTGTTCATATAGAAAAAAAATCGGTTGTACTAGAAAATGATGTCTTTGATAAATACCGTTGGACATAGTGCAACGAAATATCGAAAAGTTCTACAATCCACTCTATTCTCGCTATAAGTCTCGATCGTCTCCCCTTTCCGTTCACTACTCTTGGTTCTCTCTGGGACAGATATCCTTCAACCCCTTCCAGCACGTTTAACTGAATGCTCTTCTCTTTCATCCCTTTTACCCCTCTTCGAGCACGACTCTCTGAAAGCAGCACGTTCGTCGCTCATTCTTATTTCTTTCCTTCCTCTCCTCGTCCGTTCACCGCTATTTCTCTTTCCTTTTCCATCTCTCGATCTGTCTCGAGTTTACTAGCGTTTGCGCCACGAGAACTTTTCTCATACCGAAAGGAGGCGACGTAGAGGAAGCTCGCTCGCCCACACACAACGATGTGTAGGAAAGGCGATGCCAGGGACTTACGTACAAACAAATACATTCCGGAGAAACGATTTGAGCGAGAAAACGATTTTCTTACCGAACGGAAGATTCTCCTGCACTGTCAGAGTGTACCTGTAAGTATAACTTCCCGAGTAGACATTTTCACGCGTTACATCGGACTCCGATAAGGTCCTGAGAAGGCCTGAAAAGGGCCTGACAGGGCCCGATGTAACGCTCGAAAATTTCGAAAAAAATGGGTATATTTTTTAGTAAAATCTATCAATCTCCTCGTTTATTTTCGTCATTGGTCGAGATAAATGATGTGACAACAATAAAGACATTTTCGTATTGTCTGGGAAATTGTTGGACGGGGTCACGAAGAGGAGAAAGAAAACGACAAAGGTGATTACGAGAGATAGAGGAAATAGCGAAAGAATGGCCAAAGGAGTCGTGAATTGTTCGGCAGGTTATAGCTTCTCGATTGACTCTCGTATTGTGGTTATAAGGGATAAAGTGGGAGAATCGAAAGAGAAAGAAGGAGAACCAGTGCAGTTTTTGGGCTGTATTTTTTTCTTCTTTTTCATTTTGCGGTCTCTCGGCCGAGCTTTGTCTTTGTCGTCGTCGTCGTCGTAGTCGTCGAGTGGGAAAGGTTTTTTGAGCAGAAAAGCCAGTGCAGGGGGCTGGAAAAAAGAAGGAAAGAAAAGAAAAAAATTTGCTCGGCTCTGTATATTCTCCTTCATGCGGACGACCAGAGCGCCACAGGGAATGGTACGGTCAGGCTGATGGGTTTATCGGCTTCGACGATCGTTAATTCGCGGAGAGCTTTGCTCCTTTTTCCTGGCAATCGTTGAGAGAGAGAGAGAGAGAGAGAGAGAGAGAGAGAGAGAGAGAGAGAGAGAGAGAGAGAGAGAGAGAGAGAGAGAGAGAGAGAGAGAGAGAGAGAGAGAGAAACTGGGAAACCTAACGCAGTCGACAAGTTGATTCGAGCAACAATACATAGTTGAAGGTATAACTAGGTATGACAATATCGTCCATCCATAGCGCTGAAAAAAAGCAAAAGGTTCGAAAAATAAGTAAGTCGCTGTCGAAACGGAGCTATTTTTGACATAACGACGACCTCCTTTGAACTGGTAGAGCGTCGATGTAGTGCATTTTAAATTTGCAGTTTGCAATTGATAATGTTAAGCTTTTGAGGCTGTTGAATAAACGATGTTGTGAAATGGTGATTGCGAATGGGTACATGGAGAAAAGTTTATTTTTCTCAGACAGTGTTTAGTTTGCACGGAGCATCGGAGGTATCCTTCGCGGAAAGAACGAACAACGGTAAAGTTTTGCAACAGGATCTACAGAGCGTACAAGAACGACGAAAGTGGATGGAAAATAGGTTGGAATCTCTCAGCGTATAGCGGATAGGCAGTTGGACGAGAAAAACTTCTCGTTACTTCGCGCGTATCAATCTCCATGTTTACGCGGTTCGGTGTGAAATTCCGCATACCCGATAACCGACGTTTACCATGCCCCGTTCCCTCGGAACGTCGAAGCGGTTTTCGTCGAATAGACACCGATGTTCTCCACGTAAATGTGTGCAACTCCAGCAAAGACCACTCGTACTCCAGACGAGTCATCGAGTATCATGCCCATATCCCTGTACCGTGGCTAACAATTCCAGAGACATTGATCCAACCATCTATCGATGGCAATAACAATCCTCGCTCCTTCGACCGTCTCACATCTTCCGCGTTATTTTTATTTCTACGCCGGTGGTTAAATTTTTTCGCGCCCCCCACCTTTTGATAATTCCAGAATTCATTTGGCATTGGAGACATCCGCGAAGAACTTTCATTATCTCGTCAGTGCTCCGTTTCCTTGTCGTTCTCCAAAGTGGTAGAGACGACCAAGTTCCCGCTTCGGTCACAGAGTGAAACTTGGCGAGGAGTCTCTTTGCAAAGTCATTCATTCGAGGGTTGAAGGTGGGGGTTTGGGAAAAGAAGGGAGACGGAAACTGGCAGGGCAGGGAAGGTGCTGAAGGGAGTCGGAGTGAGCGAGAGCGGGGGGGGGGGGGGGGGGAGGGGGAGGTCGGGGTAGCCCTGAGCTAACCATAATTAAAAGATTGTGCTGGTGGGAAACTGTGGCTAGGAGAACTATGTGCATCTTCTCGAGAGACTGTAGGAGCTCTCAACTGCTTCTGGAATGGCGCGCATTCATTCGTCGACTTGGCGCTGCCGAGCGAGGATTACACTAACTCCTTACAACTCCTTACAGCATCCGAACCTTCATTCTACATCTTCCTCTTTCGCGTTCTCACTGCAGCCTGCTCTGATCCCCGCTTGAGCTTCTCCTCTACTTCTACTCTCAGTTCCAGGTGGTACGTCGAGAAGATTGGAGAATTCGCGGAGGGCCTGCCGCACCGGTAGGGAGGCTCAAGGCCCGACTGACACAACAGTATCAGCAACCTTTCAACCCAACTTGCTGGCTCGCGGAATAACGGAAACGTCGAGCGGTGAGTTGTTGCTTTGCTTTTTATTTTTATTTTTCTTCCTTGTAGAAGAAGCTTTGTTTTCGTGAAAATGTGTTCCAGATTTTCATGTAAACAAGTTGAGAATGTTTCAAAACGTAGAAAATTACATCTACTAAAGACGTGTGGATGTGCACATGCGCGTGCGTGCGCATGTGAGATCTCGTGCGGATGATTGTTTCCAGGTGAAAAGCAATCTTTGGCGTGCTCAAATCTGCAACCAAATCGCCCGAAGGCACCATGCGGCAGAATAAAGCTCGAGAAACGAGGACGGCGAAAGAACAAACGACCAACTACTTACATAGAGAGAGAGAGAGAGAGAGTCGATTTCGAATCGTGCGCACGACACTTGTTCATTCGGTGTAGAGACCATACATTCTTTAGATGGTTGGAATAACAGTGATTGAACTATAGATTCTGTTTAGTCATCGTGTAATCAACAAAGCATCGCTGTTCTAAAGTCGTTCGTGCGTCGTACGAGTCGATATCGAGACCCGCAGTGGCGCTCGAAGGTGGGAGACAAAAAATCGAAGGAGACCTCGTACGTGTCGTTTGTACGCTGTTTGTTTTTTCTGCCACTATAAGTGCACACTCGACGCGTGTCATGCGATACCTACACAGACTCTGGGTTCGCCGCGTTAAGGGCGCTTCTACCCTTCCACGTTTTCTGTATGGTTTCCGTCTTTGAAAAACGTAAATACACTGTACACAGCTCGATAGATTCTGTTTCTGTTTATCTTCCCGGATAGCATTTTGCCAACAACCCGCCAGCAAGTGGGTAGCATATGTGTCCGCACGTGATGGCGGCAAAATTGCTGCACATGCCGATTCGAATGCTGCAAAATTGCAGCATTCGATGCCGAAAATTTTTAGGGGCATGTTGTCAGAAAGTTGTCAGCAAGGCTTGCTGGCGCCTCGCGAGCTCACTACGAATACTAATTTGCTTGAGTCACGGTTATTTTGCGTGAAATCTTAGAAACTCTTAGACAAACAAACTCTTAAGCAACTCATTATCATGTAACGTTATTCGTTACAAACCCACTATCGAACACATTCATCGCATGAAAAAATAAGCTTTCATTAGCGTTAGCTAATAACACGGATTGTGGAAATATGCAATCAGAAGTTGGCTTCCGATGCATGACAAGTGAGCGTACAGCAACGGTTGCTGGATTTTTGCTACCGATATGCTGCAATCTCGTGCTATAAACCATTGTTGCAATATTGCTGGCAAGCAAACAGCAAAGCTTGATGACAAACAAGTGCCCTTCTTTGCCTGTTCTACGGTTGCACCCAGAAAAATAATTTATTCGACGGCCACCGTTTATTTGGTTTAAGTAAAATATTTGTTTGATTTAAATAAGTATTTATTTTAAATAAGTAAAATATTTATTTAAATGAAATGAATATTTATTGAAATCAAATAAATATTTTACTTAAACCAAATAAACGGTGGCTCTCAAATAAATTATTTTTCTGGGTGTGGCTATCTGGGTTGTACCTATCATTGTCGCATCGAACTTTTACATATTATTACTGGTGTTTAACTTTTAGATTTTTATTTGTCCATCTCGTTTTCCTCTGTTCGTACTTTCAGCTTTCATTCCCCCATAATGATAGCCTGAATTCCATCGTTGGCGCGAACGTGTGCACCTCTGATGAACTGGTGATAGTCCAACCAAGTCGAGAAAGGACGATTAACTTGGAAGTTTGGACGCTTAATTAATTGCGCTCGCGCAGGAATGAACGAAGAGAGAGGAGAGACGAGAGAGGAGAGAGGAGAGCCGCCACGACGCTCACGGTACCTACCAATTTCCCCATTTCTCTTTTACCCTTTCTACCTCTTGTTACGCTTTTCAAAGTCCCTTCCATCCCTTCAGGCATAAAAGGTGAACTTTGATGCTTTATTCAAACCTCGAGTCGGCAAACAGTCCTCGAAGATACTTGAAATTCTGTTCTACGATTCTACCTCCGCCTTTCACCGGCAAACAATTTCTCTTTTTTTCTAACTTTTCTCCTTCTTTCTTCATCCAACTCTCAACGTTCGTTCTTATCGTCCTGGAATAACAAGATACAGCGGATAACTCTCATACAAATTTTATATACGGGAGATCGGGGCAAAACGGGCAGCGTCTTAACTTTTTTTTATAAACGACACATTTCAGTTTTCTGATGTACCTCGCATAAGGAAAGTGCGAAAAATAAGTCAAATTGTTTCTATGTATAGGGCCTTAAGGCTCTAAACGATTTTGTTCGCTCGCATAGAGATCCGGGCTGGCCGGTAGCGTGCCGAGAAAATTCTAGAATAATTCATAGATTGGTTCTACGTAGTTCCCGTGTTTGGTATTGTAGCCCAATTCGTTTTTCACCGAGCATTCACTGCTCCCCATGTGTCACAGATCACTGAATCTTCTCCCAACACCCATTTCCTTGAGTTTCTATACTTGGCGTACGAAATTGTACGTCGACTAGAAATTCGAGAATCGGGAAGTAGAATTCCTTGTCGAAAAAGCTTCGAAAAGTCGTGTTATATGCATACAGTATAAGCGAGAGGTTTCGAAGCTCCGGGTGGTGATTCCTCGCTGGGGAAACGGAAGGAGAAACGAAGAAAGGCAGACCTCGTCGTCGTCGTCGTCGTCGTCGTCGGTACTCGAGCGCTACGGTACCAGCAACGTGGGAGGAGAGGCTTCCGGTTGCACAGACACTTCCGGGCTTCTTCGTGTCCGCTCACTCCGTCGATAGCGAAGTGGATACAGAGAGGAAGAGTCGCGAGCGAACGTGGGCAAGCTTTGCATTACCGGAAATTCGACGTATTCAGGTTAGACCGAGCTTTCACGGTGAGTTCTACTGTCCCAATTATCGGAGGGGTAAATTCTCGAGGTAGAAGAAATCGCTGGGCGATAAGGGGAAGGGAGCAGACCAAAACAGGATCGGACGTTAGAAATGTGAAACACGACCATAGTCACCCAGAAAATAGTAGCCATGGTCGATGTTTATAGCGCTCGATGAATTTTGTTCGGATCACCTTCAACGCGTTCGGCCAAAAACACGCCTACGCGCGGACACACGGAAGTTGAGTAAGCTTGATATAAAAATACTGACAACCAGGCTCGAATGAAAATAGAACTAACGTATACGGAAGTGAAGGAACGTTGGTGGGACGGAAGAAGACGCTGCGGGCTGAGAGGAAGACACGCAACGCGGAACAAACACCGAACAAGACCGTTGTTTTTCTTTAGATAACGGACACACGTACCGAGTCTGCTCCCGCTCGGCGAGATCTCTCGGCCAACAGAAGTTTATTGTGGTAGGGTAGGAATAGCAGAGTTTACTGTGTAGAGGTAAGGTTAGCCTGCGGCCTCGTCGTCGCGCGTTTCCCGCCTTCGGGCACCCCAACGCTCCTCCGCCCTCCCGCCAATGGCTTCCTCCCACCATCCGCTGTATTTATCGTCGTACGCCTAGCGGCCTCTTTCGAGCATTCGCCGACACGCTTTGTCCCTTCGCGTTTCGTGCTAAGATTCAACAGAGACAACATGGAAAGGGTATTCGTGAGAGAGAACTCGCGTCAGTGTACCCACTTTTTATCCTTCCCCGTTTTCGTTTTCCGCAACCTCTCTCGTTTCCTCGTTGATCCTCGTGTTCTTACGTTATTCAGGCTGTATAGTTCAGTCCCCGCGCACGATCGGCTTGCTCCATCCCTCCTTCCACCCTCCGTTCGCACCCGTTCGTCTCCATTTCCCGCACGTATTACTCTTGCCTTCCGCTCTACCTTCTTCGTACCGAGAGGAAAATATGCCCTTCCGGGAATACAGTGTAGGCAATACTTTTCGCATCTCTCCTCCTGGCCGCGCGCGCTACATCTAGCTGACCGAAAGGAACGAGTCGAGCGCCATTGCATCACGGTCGAGTGAAGATTTTTTTTTCTCCCCCTTTCGTTCCACCAATTATTTGGCTAGCTTATTATTTCTTCGTCCTAACTTCGGATGTTTAAAAATTCCGAGTTTCTCCGCAGAGTTTGATCACGGTTTATGGCCGAGTAATTGACGAAGCGAACGGTAACTCTTCGCGAAGAATCCTCTGTTTTTTCGTGTTGTACAGTTCCTGCCGTTCGCTCGGCGGAAGACAGCGGGGACAGTGGAGTGGAAAGGGAAAGTGGAGAGGAAAAAATATATCCAAGTTTTCTTCGCGCTTCGGAGACGCTACCACTGGTTGTGACGCAGGGATGAAAAGGGAAGGCACGTCTCTTTCACAGTCACAGTGTAGTGTCGTATTACCGGAAGACTACGCGCGAGTCATGGAGCGACTTGCATTCATTGACCGAAATTAGTCTCCGATTCCCCGATAAAATATGCGCGCATTACGTTTAATTCAAATTCACTCTTTCAATGTCACGAAAATTCATTATTTTAATTAGCGTGAAACAGCGGAAGCGAATATCGTTACATTCGTTCGATCAATCAAATACTCGGTGGCTATCACGATGGATGTCACAACTCGGTTAAATATATTATCGCAGCGTGTGTGAACTGAATTTTCCAAGCGACATATTCGGTTATTGATAATTCATCATAACAGGGTACATCATATAAAATGATCTCTCCGCGCGTGCGCTTATAGAGTGTTGCATACGATATTGAAGTAGAAAGTGAAATAGGAAATTGAGAATGAATGAAAAAACATACATCGTACTGGATGGTGTAACGAATTCCTGACGTACGTGGCAACTAATGTAGATATAATGCAAGCGGGCGTACGCGGGAGAACGTGAAATAGGAAATTGAGAATGAATGAAAAAATATACATCGTACTGGATGGTGTAACGAATTCCTGACGTACGTGGCAACCAATGTAGATGTAATGCAAGCAGGCGTACGCGGGAGGATGTGAAATAGGAAATTGAGAATGAATGAAAAAACACACATCGTACTGGATGGTGTAACGAATTCCTGACGTACGTGGCAACTAATGTAGATATAATGCAAGCGGGCGTACGCGGGAGGATGCCCTCGAGCAAGTAGAAACGGACGCGTACGGTCAGACACCGACTGTAGAAACGTAGAAATACGCATGGAAAGTACACACCAGCCGAGTGTACGTGTGGCGATCGAGTTTTAGGGTCTCTCTCTGTCTGGCTGTGTGTGTGTGTGTGTGTGCGAAAGGGTTAGACAGAGAGTGACATGTATCCGGTGGTCCTGGCGGGACTGAGCCAGCCCCGGGGCCTCAAAGGGAACGAGCGCAAACGTACGAGTACAGCGATGGCCCGAGGAAACAATTTCCGGTGGCGGACCAAACCCGCGAGTACCGTTGACAAGATAGTCGTCCAACGAGACTCGGCAAACGCTCTCCATCCTCTCCGTTCTCACCGATATACGATACCATTCGTGCGCCGGGTTTACAAACGAAATACAGCTCACGTTACTCAATGTATTGTACTGTAGCCCCGTTGGCGGTGATGCGAATAATTTATGAAATTCCGGCAACGTATACCGCTATCCGATCATTCGGCTCGGAAAACACTCGCAACTTATCGATCCTTCGATTATCGATTCAATAACAAAAAAATTGTCTTCAAAAATCGATTCCTTACCCTTGCAACGCTTCAGCTTTGGACTCTTCTCTCCGAATTCTTCCTCGAGAGTTCCTCGTACCGTGAAGATTATTTCATCGTTGCCCGAGAAGTTCGATAATCACAGAAAGTATTAAAAATTATATCACAAGGTTTTGAGTCTCTATGATCGTTCGCTGATCTTCAGACGTGCGGTTTATTGTGTTTCGATGAATATGTAAAAGGGAAAGATCGCGTATGGAGAAGCACGGGGAGCACACGTGCGCCCGGTTAGCGGTCGCCGCGTGCACTGGCTGACTCCGCTGCGTCGACCGAGAGCCAGAACGTTAGGGCGAGCGCGGAGTGCGGAGTCTCGTACCGAGGGAGAATATACGATAACGACGAAAGGGGTAGGAAAGGCGAGTACGATTACGGGAACGTGGGGCGTCCCGACGCGCGCCTCCGCAGTAGTACATCCACCTTTCACGGTGTACGTTGCGGGACCAGATATAACCTCGGCTCGCACATCGAGTTACCATGACGACCGGCGAACGCATCATCGGCAAAGCGCAGACGCGGCAGTGTACGAGTACCGACAACATCATCCTAGAGGTGAAAAGAGACACGGCGACGAATCCGAGAGAGAGAGAGAGAGAGAGAGAGAGAGAGAGAGAGAGAGGCGTAAAGAAAAATAAGGTAAATGACTCAGACAGCGCGAATAAGGGTATAAGAAACTAAAATTCCCATCACTCTCCACTCGTAGTTGCGTATACTCGTCCAAATGCTGTCCGGAATTCACGATTTTCCTCGTGATTAAAAAACTCTCCCGGAAATTTATATGAGTCATGCGAAAAACGGTTGAGCACAAATCATCGAAGCGTTGATGGGAATTACTTTTTTTTTACATTAAACATTTTTTAATTATTGCATACGTATCTGCCGATCTATATATATATATATATATATTTCCGCAATAGGGTAAAAGTGGTGAACATGGCCCACCTCGATTAACACGTAAATCAATGATATATGAATCGGGCCATATTTCCCATTTTAACCCTATATATATACGGGGCATTCCACACCGATTCGACCATTGTGCGTCGATAAAAAGCACACTGGAGAAACACACAGGCTAGATGCTTTCTATGTGGTATGTGCGCTCATATCGTTGCGACAATGAGCGGAAGAATGGTGAAAATTCAACGGTTTATCGTGTGTAATCTCTTTCTATTTCAAGGACATCGGCCGACGAGCGTTCCTTTGTATACCTGAAACTTTTGTAAATTGAGAATCTCTCCCCCGTCACTCCAACGAAAATCTAACAAGCTTCGGAGTCTCGTATTTCTCTGTGGGTGTTGAAATCGGAAATTCGAAGGCCTAACGAAGATATACGTTGAATATAAAACATCAAGCAACGCTGAAATTTTTGATAAAAATATCATAGCAACGCAAGCTGAGCTATACATGTGTACAGGGTAACGCGTCGGAAATTTCCCTGCGGAGTAGCCGTCGATGCTGTACCCTTTGTAACCGTGCCGTAGTTAGATGGGGGCTTGCTTTCGAAAAGCGGGAGAAATACGGCAGCGACGCCGAGAAACGTCGAGGCTCGGTGTACATTTTCTCCTTCGATAGCTCTTACGGAATACGTTCTCCCTACGTACATATCGCTGGAGGCTCTATCTACCATCGTTCCTCTGACAATTATGTGACGCAGAAGACAAACCTGCAGCTTTCATAAGTCCCATGTATCTTGCTCCAGCACTCACCCGCATTTAATTATAAACACATTATGCGAGATTAGACGAGTCTGGAAAATTAATATCCTGCACCGTGTTCTACTCAGTGTTGTAACGTCCACCGCTTCCCTTCTTGTGTAAACATAACTCTGATACGAACCTCGAAAGTGCTGGGAGGAAATGACACCGTAAAGATAAACTTATTTGTTTCGTTCAGCAGCGATGCGCGTTATTGGTTTAATATATCCATAACGAACGATGCACATGAAATTCAATACTCTTCAATCTTTGCGATGACCTACATCGCGAGAGGAGGATCTGAATACGAGGGGGAAAAAAATTGAATCGCTGTACACACAGTATCTCTTTACCGTCTACTCGGGGAGTGTACGCCCCCCGGGAATAATACTCCCGTTGAACCGGCGAGATCGATATAAACATGAACCTGTTGTATGTTCTGTATACACAAACCCTCTCTAACTTCCTCGTTGCCCATTTCTCTCTCCGATAGTTGCATGCGCGTCAGCCTATTCAATTGTCATTCGATTGTTCATTCGATTCAATTTATCCATCAAGGAAAATACGAATAGAGAAACCCAAAAAAAAAAGATCACTCGAATCACCGCGATCCCTTAGTAACTTGGTTATTGACGATTTGCCACAGTCAAGTGTAGCGTTTTCGATATTTCCGGTAACCTCCGCTCCAACGAATGTTGCTTCTATGAGTACAATGTGCGTATCTGTGAGTACCGAAACTTCCTCAAGTATCCCGTAGCTTGTTTCCCAGCATATCACCGTTACGTACAGTGTATCGCGTTGATTTTGGGCGCGATTCGGCTCTCACTGTACACAGAAATATATACGGAAGGTTGAGGGGAGAGAAATGAGCGTGGCTCGTTAAATGAAATAAAAAAGCCTTTTAATCACAACTGCCGAAAAAATAAAATGCATGCATTTCACAAGAAAATTAATTGGGAAAATTGCTGCTTTACGGGACCGCACAGCAAAAGCGTAAGAAAAAATATATAAATAAATAAATGATTAAAAAAGGCTTCCCGGTTCGTCAAATGTCTCGCTCGTGGACAAATTAATTCGACTGGAAGAGTACAGAAAAAAGGAGAGAAAATCAGGGCCTAACGTTTCCCCGGAGCGATAAACCAAACGTGTGACTCATTGTTTGTGAGCCTTTTCGTTGATTCTGCGCTAAGGATGATGCAGTTTTGTTAACTCTTTTTCCGGTATATTAACAGTCGAACGGTATATATTGTAAAAATTCACAGTTTTCCCGCTGTACAGATATAATATATCGTCCTTTGGCAGTACACATCAGACTTTGCACAGTGCTGTGCTTGTGGCTCGTATGAATCTTGTTCGTTCTCGCAAGCTTCAACTTCCACCGCTCGACCCACATTTTCGTATTTGGCGACACTCTCGACGACGAGCACGCTCGACATTGACGTGCTGCTCTTTTGCTCTTCAAATGCCTATGTGTGGCCATTGCGTCCGTATACATGATGTACGCGCGACGAACCAAGCACACTTGTGGTAGGTATATTAAAATCATGCGGCAGTACGCAAAAGCTCGGGAAAACTCTGCTGTACAGGAGCTTTCAGAAGCTTGAAACTGCAGCGCATCTGCGCCTACACACATTCACACACACAGAGTTTCGTCGTGAACTTTCTCTGTGAATCAACGAATGCTGCAGTGCGACTCTGGCATTGCAACGATGCGTTTGATATACCATACGCACGTTGCACCACATTGCACTACCTTTTATCTGCCCAACCAAACGGTAATCCCTTTATTATTCAAACCCTTTTCTTTCTTGCCTTTTTTTTTCTTCTCATTTCCATTCGCCAACGCAGTAGGCAGGTTTATTGCAAGTATTCATCACTTTTCCGTGTACCCTTTCATTTACGCCCGTACTTTACGGTTCATTATCCATTCACGGTAAAATAGCCTCGTTCGAACGTACAGGAATTCTTTTTCTTTTTCTTTTTCTTCGCTGGCAACCTCTCTTTTTCTACCCTAACTCTGTTACTCTCTTGTTCAGTCTTGAATTTTCGTATTCGTTCATGCAATTTTTAATAAATATATTGTGACTTTACGATTTACAGCTGGCGCGTTTTCCCTTCCGTGAACGTTGAAAATCGGATATAAAAAAACAAAAAAAAATGTCTCGCGCTAGAGGAGCGCGGACCAGAGTTCGTGTACTGGACGGGCTTTAGACGTTTTCCGGATGTCTCTCTTATTATTTTTTTGTTTTGTTTTTAGAAAGTAATGTCCCAGCCCGAGTTGCTCGTGGGCTATGCTCGCCAGTACGGCATTCAGTTCATCATCGACATTTCTTCTGTTTGAATGACTCGACTTGGAAAATAGGGAAAATCCAATTCGAACAACCCATTCCGTCACAATATATACCCATCTCTTGTTGGATAACTTGTAATAAATTAAGTTCCTTTATTGTTGGATAATTTCTCCATCTCTTTGCTTACACGCTCGAGAAATTCGATAATGTTATTCCTTCGTTGTGACGAATTGAACAAGAATAATATCCTGAGTGTCATCCTCTCTCGTTATTTCGGTGAGACAACGAGACAACGAGATGACGAGCCGATGCAGCAAACGAGAGCTACCCTCGCACCGCGGTATCGTCCCTCCTTTATTCCATGTATAAACGTTATAATTTACAATATATATGTATATATCGGGTATTCAGTATCCATGCTATAGTTTGGTATCGCGAGGAGCTAACTCGACGCCCAGCAAGGTTATGTGAAATTCATCAGTTGAACTTTGTACTCTAGAGCTTCCGCGAGCTCTTATTCCTTGACGTTCGCGTACTCCCCGATTTCGCTGGAGCGGCAGCATCATAATCCCTGTGGCTCGAACCTCTCGCTAACCATTTCCAGCATAGGGAATCCTATGTTAAATTTTGCGAAACGGCACTTTTTTTCAAAAAATTTCGAGATATCGAATTAAAACCTTCGCCATTCTTTTCAAGTGGCATATTTACCAACCGATTTCTGTAAAGAAAAAATGCTAAAAAAATTTTTTGGAAAAATACCATTTTTGTCGAAAAATTGTAAGGGTTACCCCTTCTCATTTTTCCACTTTCAAAATGGCCAAATATTTTTCTTCGAGGTATCGATTTTTTACCACCTCCATTGGCTTAAATGAATAACAAACGTCTCGACACTCGAAAGAATCGTGCCTTCAGTCTTCCCCCACCCCCCGAACTATGCGATATTTGCAGGGGTAAAAAAAACAACGACAAAAAAGCATCGACTCAACAAAAGTGGTGTGCGAAAGTTTAGACCTTTTGTGTGTGTCTAAAAACGTGCGAATAAAAGAGAAAAGGAATGCAAATACAGTAAATCATTGGCTACTACTGTGTGGAGCATGGAGTCTACGGCACGTGCGCACGGGTGTCACAAACTGGCAGGATGTGCAGGACGGTTATTACAGACGGTCATTATTCGTCTCATCGGACGATGACAAAGCGAGGAGTAAGCATAAGACAGCCTACGGATAAGCGGAGAATGGAAGATATTTGAGCTTTTTTTAAATTCCAGGCGATATCTGCCCCTGTCGTAATACAGCTCGTTATATTTTATTGATGATTAACTCTCGTACCCTCTTGGCAGTCGAGGATGTCTACCGGCAGTTGGAATAATTAATTTAATCTGTACCCTGATGCAGGGAAGCCAGAGGTAGAAAGTCGGAGTCGAGGATTGTACGGTTAGGGACGACCTTCCTCCTCGACGGGTAGCGAGGAACTTTGACATTCGGCTAAACTCCTGTAACGAGATTCAGTAATTTCCACGTCGTCGTCGTCGTCCTCCTCATCCTTTGGTCTACCGTACTTCTCCTCAACGGCGCATCGCATAAGCGAGAAGAGACTCGGGCCCCGGCACGCTCTATCGCATGTTGCACCGGGCCACCCGCAACCTCGCGGTACGCATCGGACTCTCCGTCTCGCTCCATACTTTGCTGTGGCAAGTGGAGAGCTCGAGAGAAGAGTACTTACGCGGGTGACTACTGCCTCTCGACAACTCCATCTCACTCTCTCTCTCTCTCTCTCTCTCCCTCCCCCCCCTCTCTCTCTCTCTCTCTCTCTCGCGCGCATAGACTCTCGACTCTCTTGCTCTCTCTATCGCGGACTGCACAACCGCGTTATCTCAATTTGTCAAGAGCCCTGTGCCAGCACCAGGGCAATGTGCACCGGCTGAATTTGCTCAACAATGACGCTTTCCCGACGAACTCGAGAGAAAAACAAAATTTCTTTCTTCGCTATACTACAGACACGAAGGACAGTTTCATTCCAGAGTCCGGAGATAAACAATCTTTCACTCATGTCCCGAGCAATTTTCTCTTAACAAATACTTCGACATCTCTTCTGAATATCAATTTTCTAAAATTAGATTATACTTTTCTTTAGATTGGTGGTATAATTTTTTTTTTTGTCAAGTCGATTCGAACCTCGGCACTTTATGTCAAAACCTCGCGAGAGCGAAAACTCCGGTAACCCCTTCTGCGTGCTCTCCGTGTACACGTTCGAAACTTCCTGCCAGAATCGTGGATCAGGGAGTCGTCATCTGGGAGCCCAGATGCCCAGCTATTTCCGGTCGTATTTAAAATGTCTATCCTATTATTTCTTCGCTCCGATAAATTAATCTCGTTCCCAAGTCGTCCACGTATGCGAACGATTATTTTTACCCATCAGCCCGCAGCGATGACGATCGAAGAGGTTCAGAGTCTCCGGTCATACAAGACGATCTATGTTTGCCATTAATCTGCAAGCGTAGGGTTGCACAGGTATACGTCCTTCATCCATACGGAACACACGCCGATTCGTACGTGCCCTACTGCCTGGTTATATTCGTAATATTTGCTCAACGTGGCTCAATCTCGGCAAACGTATCGAATCCAGCGGTTGCTGGCAGTGGAATTATACCGCCATCCGTTCGCGTTCTGCTGTCTCTCGGCCCTCTGGCCTTCTTTCTCGTTTCGTAACGGTTGCGTAATTTCTAATGATCGGTGAGCGGTGAACGACCAGACAACTAATAAGCAATGAAAACGCTCGAGTAACGTTACTGCCAAGTGCGCTGGGTTGCGTAAGGTCACCAGGGTACTTAGGCCGAAATCGATTCTTAGTCACGGACATTGGAAACTTTTCCAAGTAAAAAAAAATTTTTATTGTCGCGTTGAACGATGTCCTTCCAAAGAAAATATTTCGATAACGTGAGCACATCGAATATCGAACAACTCACACGTACTCCCTTGACAAATATTTAATCGCATGTAATTTCGACGCAATAATGCCCGGGCTTTCACGATAGTTTAAGGTTGATGGTGCGAGGCTGTACGAAGGTATGCGCATAGGAAATTAGGCGTTACCGCGCTGTCCATAAACTGCGGTAAAACTAATTAATTATAATCGATTCACAAAATATATTCGGACGGTTGCGGAGTGAACGACGGTCCGCGAACCGCTTTCCACTCGCTCCTCGACTAGGTAAAGCTCGATATAATAACGTTGGGTGTTGTGTATACATGCAATGTATGACGCTCTGTACGTGTTCCAGTTTAATACATTTACATAGCCCGCGTGTTGGTGTGTACATACAGTATACTGTACGTGTATTTATCTTACTACGCTAATGTTTGGTGTACAGATGGAGCGCGACGAGGGTCTATCGGGCCATGGTTAATCCAATCGATTATCCTACCTATACCCGTCTAAATTAAAAGGGATGCACAGGGGCTTCCCTCAACTCGAACAAATTTCATCCATTTATCCTTCTCTATTATACACAACAAAGTCACGGCCGTTTGTCGGCATTGTCGGTATTCGTTTTCATTAAAATTGCTTCTGTTTTTAATATATTCATAGATTTAATTATAATTTATAACGTACGAACGAATTATCACTCTCATTACGTCATCTCGTATTTTTATCCGACTCCTTGCTGTTATTTTTATTATTACTATTATTATTATTATTATTTTTATTATTGTACTTAAACGCCCGCATATTTTCCGATTCAACCCCCTTAAAATATCCCCGCACTCATCTTGTCGCCCTTCATATTTACGTCACGTTCACGTTTGTCCAGCGGCAGTTTTTCCTTTCGCTCACTTTCTACTGTGGCTTATTCAGTCTTCATCGCCGACCACGACTCACCGTACCCACGTAAACCACGCGGTTGCTGATTCTCCGCAGCTCATTCGACCCTCCACTCCCCACACGCCATCGACTTCTGCCATCCTTTTAACTATATCCACGTGTGGCGCAAGCCACACCGGAAGCTTTTGTAGTGGAGTGAAAAAAAAAACCTTTTCAAGAAAGTCCTCTTCACGTTCTTCTCTCATTATTTACCGAACTCGAACAGCATTCCTTCGGCTGGAGGGGCAAAATGAAAAAAAAAAAAAAAACACCATCGACCGAAAAAAGAGGTAACAGGATTAGCTCACTAGCTGTCCGGTCGTGGAAAACATGTTCGAGGTAGAGTTTCGGTGATGCGATTATCGGATCCTGTGAAACCATGTTAACCGAAGTCCGCACATGCTTCACGCGGAACCCTCTTTTCTTGTCATTTTAGTTTTTCGTATCATGCAGTTAAGATTTCCAGTATAACGTCATTCAGATCCGAGATCGGTGGAGCTGTAATTGGTAAAAAAAAAAAAAAATACATGCGCAAGCTATGCAGCAGTTCGCAAATAAAGCACACTTTAACAATAAAAATATTAAATTTAAAAAAAACTCCCGACTGCAAATTAGTCGTTATTATTTAAAAAATATTCGTGAAAAAGTGCCAAAAAAAATTGTCAACATAAAGAAACTTCAAAAAGAATGAAATCATGCATGTATGTAATAATACTTAATATTGTCAGTAAACAATAATAGTAATAACTGATAATAAAGGATAATTGTCAAATTAATTAATCGTAATTATATCAACGGCGTTGATATTTTTCGAATAACGCCGCAGATCCCCTTGCGACCCGTGCCCGCACCTTTAGCCGTAGAATGCACTAGCGAAAAACGAGGTAACGGCGAAAGGGCGGAGCTCAACGGTTAACGAGGCGCGTACACACTTTCCTGTCACTTTCCAAAGACTCTCTGGAGCGAAAGTTCCCCT